>CM038670.1:210369225-211694599 GCA_021605145.1 Aegilops bicornis | reverse complement strand
GCCTTCTTTATGCTCTTTCCTAAGGAAGCAAGAGGAAGAGTGAGGGTCGACAGGCAAAGAATGGCTTGAGTGAAAGCTGGTTCTTTTAAGCTTGTTAATGGAATTCCACAGGAGTCAAGCGCTAGCAAAGAAGAATTGGAAATCACCGCCCTTCCTCGGACTCAAGTCACAGAAGAGTGAACTTCATATTAATAGGTACCGAATGAACAACGATCTCCGGCCCCACTTGATTCCTCGGGGAATTTAGGGAACCTCATGGACTTGACTCTTTTAAGAGGAAGAAATTCAAGTGAAATATCTAGAATATGCTTTACACTCCATTTTCACAGGTATGCCCCTACCTCCGATCGAAATGGGAGTTCTAACGGTCCTAACCCCAATTCCAAACAAATTGATTGGACCGAGGTTCGTGCAGGAGAGAATAGAAACTAATAACGATGGAGCAAGAAAACGGATGCACTAACGCCGCAACGGCTTTCGCGCTAGTTGCTCAATCCGTTGCTTGTTTGGTTCGAGGTTGAGCTCACCCGCCGCCCTACGCCAAGTAGTCTTCCTAACTTCTATTCCCTTTTTTTTGCTCTAAGGTAAGGTCCTTCAAGAACAGCATTGCGGTCGCAACGGGGAAAAGAGAAGGAAGAGGAGATCTTATTAGTTTAGTTAACCCTTTGGCCAGCCCTTAGCATCTCAAGAATGCGCTCTTCTCAAGCGAATCCAAATAGGTGTTGGTTTGTCGACTAAGCAGTCGCCTTAGGAGCACGTCGTCAGTATCACACTTGTTATTCGCAAAATCTACCTTCCAAACGATTTCCAGAGGATCGAGCCAAAGGAGGTTACCGGTTAAGGGCAAATGCAATCTCTGAGCCAGTTGGAGAAAAAAGGTAATCAAAGAAAGTTTCAGTTGGACTTTCCCTGCCAACCCTACCCAAATTTCATACCCTGCGGTTTTCGTTCCTCTATTGATATTTCGTTCCTCGAATCGAGACTTTCTTTATCGAGGATCTACGGTTTAGGGTACTCCATCGAAGTTTCGCTTCTTCTTCTAATGGCCGTGTCCGTCTAAGGTGGCTATTTGAGCGATTTAAGTATCGCGGTTGTCTTGAGCTCTGGATTGATGGACGGAAACCCGGGGCTGGGTTCGATTTCAACTCTTAAAAAAGGGCTAAAGCACTCCAGCTTCGAAGCGGGAGTTTGCAACTTCAAAACTACAGGTTTTAGCCCTCCCGCCGGTGGGCGCTTCCTTCCGTCTATCGATGTCTCGCTTGGCCGTCCGAACCGCCGGGACTCAATGCCCGCCCGCTGCAGAAGATAGAGAGAAAATGAAAAGTGTTCCCTATGCTTCACATAGGCTCTATCATGTATGCAATGCTGTGTACCGGACCTAATGTGTGCCTTTCTATTAGCTTAGCGAGGAGGTAGCAAAGTAATCCGTGAGTGGATCCTTTGGACGTGGTCAAGAACATCCTGAAATACCACGAAAAGGACTAAGGATATGTTTCTCGTTTATGGAGGTGACAAAGAGCTCGTCGTAAAAGGTTACGTTGATGCAAGCTTTGACATCGATCAGGACGATTCTAAATCACAAACCGGATACGTGTTTTTATTGAACGGTGGAGCTCGGTTTGGTGCAGTTCTAAAAAAGCGTCGTATGGCGGGATCTACGTGTGAAGCGGAGTACATAGCTGCTTCGGAAGCAGCAAATGAAGGAGTTCATATCCGATCTAGGTGTCATACCTAGTGCATCGGGTCCAATGTAAATTTTTTGTGACAATACTGGTGCAATTGCCTTGGCAAAGGAATCTAGATTTCACAAGAGAACTAAGCACATCAAGAGACGCTTCAATTCCATCCGGGATCAAGTACAGGTGGGAGACATAGAGATTTGCAAGATACATACGAATCTGAATGTTGCAGACCCGTTGACTAAGCCTCTTCCACGAGCAAAACATGATCAGCACCAAGCCTCCATGGGTGTTAGAATCATTACTGTGTAATCTAGATTATTGACTCTAGTGCAAGTGGGAGACTGAAGCAAATATGCCCTAGAGGCAATAATAAAGTTATTATTTATTTCCTCATATCATGATAAATGTTATTATTCATGCTAGAATTGTATTAACCGGAAACGTAATACATGTGTGAATACATAGACAAACATAGTATCACTAGTATGCCTCTACTTGACTAGCTCGTTGATCAAAGATGGTTGAGTTTCCTAGCCATGGACATGAGTTGTCATTTGATTAATGGGGTCACATCATTAGGAGAATGATGTGATTGACTTGACCTATTTCGTTAGCTTAGCACTTGATCGTTTAGTTTACTGCTATTGCTTTCTCCATGACTTATACATGTTCCTTTGACTATGAGATTATGCAACTCCCGAATACCGGAGGAACACTTTGTGTGCTACCAAATGTCACAATGTAACTGGGTGATTATAAAGGTGCTCTACATGTGTCTCCGATGGTATTTGTGGAGTTGGCATAGATCAAGAATAGGATTTGTCACTCCGATTGTCGGAGAGGTATCTCTAAGCCCTCTCGGTAATGCACATCACTATAAGCCTTGCAAACAATGTGACTAATGAGTTAGTTACGGGATGATGCACTATGGAACGAGTAAAGAGACTTGCCGGTAACGAGATTGAGCTAGGTATTAAGATATCGATGATCGAACCTCGGGCAAGTAACATACCGATGACAAAGGGAACAATGTATGTTGTTATGCGGTTTGACCGATAAAGATCTTCGTAGAATATGTAGGAACCAATATGAGAATCCAGGTTCCGCTATTGGTTATTGACCGGAGACGTGTCTCGGTCATGTCTACATAGTTCTCGAACCCGTAGGGTCCGCACGCTTAAAGTTCTGTGACGATCGGTATTATGAGTTTTTGTGTTTTGATGTACCGAAGGTAGTTCGGAGTCTCGTATATGATCACGGACATGACGAGGAGTCTCGAATTGGTCAAGATGTAAAGATCGATATATTGGACGACTATGTTCGGACACCGAAAATGTTTCGGGTGGTTTCGGACATATACGGGAGTACCGGGTGTTACCAGAACCCCCCGGGGAGTATAATGGGCCTATTGGGCCTTAGTGGGAGAAGAGGAGGGGCGGCTAGGGCAGCCGCGCGCCCCTTCCCCCTCTAGTCCGAATTGGATAAGGAGGGGGGGCGGCGCCCCCCTTTCCTTCTCTTCCTCTCTCCCTTCCTTCCCTTCTCCTACTCCTACTAGGAAAGGAGTCCTACTCACGGTGAGAGTAGGACTCCCCCCTTGGCGCGCCCTTCTCCTGGCTGGCCGCCTCCACCCTAGCTCCTTTATATACGGGGGCAGGGGGCACCCCAAGCAACAACAATTGATCATTGATCTCTTAGCTGTGTGCGGTGCCCCCCTCCACCATAATCCACCTCGGTAATATCGTAGCGGTGCTTAGGCGAAGCCCTGCGTCGGTAGCGTCATCATCATCGTCACCACGCCGTCGTGCTGACGAAGCTCATCCCGGAAGCTCTCTTTGGATCGTGGAGTTCGGGACGTCACCGAGCTGAACGTGTGCTGAATGCGAAGGTGCCGTGCGTTCGGTGCTGAGGATCGGTCGATCGTGAAGACGTACGACTACATCAACCGCTTTGTTATAACGCTTCCGCTTACGGTCTACGAGGGTACGTAGACGACACTCTCCCCTCTCGTTGCTATGCATCACCATGATCTTGCGTGTGCGTAGGAATTTTTTTTGAAATTACTACGTTCCCCAACACATACCCCCAGTAAAAAAACAGAACAGTCTGTAGCAATCTGTATCAAACGTATACTTCTGTAACTCCTAAAATTCTGAAATAAGTTGGTGGACGTTAGGAATATGTCTACTAATTATCTGCAAAAAGAATCAACCTAAAAGCACTCTCCAGTAAAAAATGGCAGCTAATCTCGTGAGCGCTAAAGTTTCTATTTTTTACAGCAAGATCGCAAAGACTTCACCCAAGTCTTCCCAAAGGTTCTACTTGGCACAAACACTAACTAAAACATAAAACCACATCTATACAGAAGCTAGATGAATTATTTATTAGTAAACATAAAAAAAGCAAGAAACAAAATAAAATTGGGTTGCCTCCCAACAAGCGCTATCGTTTAACGCCCCTAGCTAGGCATAAAAATAAGAATAGATCTAGGTATTGCCATCTGTCGTATTTATCTTTTTAATGGAGTTATGCTCGGATCTGGGAGGTTCCTTACGTTTTCCTTCATGCTCGAAGATCTTTAGATCTAGAGCATCCAACCGCTTATTGCAAAGTGTAATCGATGTATTCATGCAGTTAAGATTCCCACCAACATTTTTAAGAGGTTCAATAGCTTTTTTCAATTCGCATAATTTCTCTAAGATTTGGGTTCCTTCTTGAGTAAGGTGAAATCCCTTTTGTGGGGGAAGTACTCCTACTATCCCTTCTATAATTTCATAAGAAATACTAGGATCAACTTCAATAAAATTCCCTTTGGCGGCAAAATCAAGGAGTTGTCTATGGGATATGGTTAGCCCAACATAAAAACTGTGATGTAAAATCTTGAAATTTCCCTCTATAGTGCAACTACGATAGCATTCTACCATCCTAAACCAAGCATCTTTTAAGTTTTCTCCTTGTCTTTGTTTGAAGTGGAGGACTTCAAAAATCGGGGGACGAAGGAAGGAGAAAGAGCTAGCCATGAAGGCGAAATAAACGATCTAGCACATGAACACACAAGAGGCAAGCGAAAAAGAGGCTGAAGCGAAAAGAGAGGCGAATAAAGCAGCAAAGGTGAAGCGGGGAGAGGAAAACGAGAGGCAAATGGCAATTAATGTAATGGGAGGATAAGAGTTTGTGATGGGTACTTGGTGTGTCTTGACTTGGCGAGATCTCCTCAAAGACGGCGCTTGAGAAATCGTTCTTGCTACCTCTTGAGCATGCGTTGGTTTTCCCTTGAAGAAGAAAGGGTGATGCATCAAAAGTAGCGTAAGTATTTCCCTCAGTTTTTGAGAACCAAGGTATCAATCCAAGAGGGAGACTACACGCAAATCGCCTAGTACCTGCACAAACAATCAAGAACCTTGCACCCAACGCAATAAAGGGGTTGTCAATCCCTTCACGGCCACTTGCAAAAGTGAGATTTGATAAAGATAATAAGATAAATATTTGTGGTATTTTTGTTATATAGATTGGAAAGTAAAGATTGCAAAATAAATAGTAAACTAGAATTGTAGATTGGAAACTTATATGATGTAAAGTAAACCCGGGGGCCATAGGTTTCACTAGTGGCTTCTCTCCTGATGGCATGTATTACGGTGGGTGAACAAATTACTGCCGAGCAATTGATAGAAAAGCGCATAGTTATGAGAATATCTAGGCATGATCATGAACATAGGCATCACGCCCGTGACAAGTAAACTGAAATGATTCTGCATCTACTACTATTACTCCACACATCGACCGCTATCCAGCATGCATCTAGAGTATTAAGTTCATAAGAACAGAGTAATGCATTAGGCTAGATGACATGATGTAGAGGGATAAACTCAAGCAATATGATATAAACCCTATCTTTTTATCCTTGATGGCAACAATACAATACGTGTCGGTTCCCTTTCTGTCACTGGGATCGAGCACCACAAGATTGAACCCAAAGCCAAGCACTTCTCCCATTGCAAGAAAGATAAATCTAGTAGGCCAAACTAAACCGATAATTTCAAGAGACTTGCAAAGATATTAAATCATGCATATAAGAATTCAGAGAAGAACCAAATATTGTTCATAAATAATCTTGATCATAAACCCACAATTCATCGGATCTCGGCAAACACACGGCAAAAGAATTACATCGAATAGATCTCCAAGAACATCGAGGAGAACTTTGTATTGAGATCCAAAGAGAGAGAAGAAGCCACCTCGCTAATAACTATGGAACCGAAGGTCTATGGTAAACTACTCACACATACTCGGAGAGGCTATGGTGTTGATGTAGAAGCCCTCCGTGATCGAATCCCCCTCCAGCGGATCACCGAAAAAGGCCCCAAGATGGGATCTCACGGGTACAGAAGGTTGCGGCAGTGGTGAGGGAGTCCTGGATTAGGGGGTATCCGGACAGCCGGACAGTGTACAACGTCCGGACTATTGAAGCGTGAAGATACAAGACTCAAGACTTCGGCCCGTGTCCGGATGGGACATTCCTTGGCGTGGAATGCAAGCTTGGCGATCCGGATATTATATTTCCTTCCTTGTAACCGACTCCATGTAAACCCTAGCCCTCTCTGGTGCCTATATAAACCGGAGAGGTTGGTCCATAGAAGGCCGATCACAATTACAATCATACCATCATAGGCTAGCTCTTAGGGTCAAGCCGGAAGTAGGGTTTTACCTCCATCAAGAGGGCCCGAACCTGGGTAAACATCTGTGTCCCTTGCTTCCTGTTACCATCAGCCTTGACGCACAGATCGGGACCCCTACTCGAGATCCGCGGTTTGACACCGACATTGGTGCTTTCATTGAGAGTTCCTCTGTGTCGTCCACCGTCGAGCTCGATGGCTCCTTCAATCATCGTCAACGACGCTGTCCAGAAGCGGACTTTCCTCCCGGACAGATCTTCGTGTTCGGGCGGCTTCACATCGCATGAGACCGATTAAACGGTCATCCGGAAGCAGATCGCGTCAGGAGCGCCGAATAGTCATGATGAGCACGGCTTAGACCTGCCGTCAGACGATGTTCGGGATATCTCCCCGGCAGAAGCTTCGGATCTAAATCTGGGGCAGGATGCGTTGTCTAAGGACGGAGGGCTGGACCCCGCCCCGCAGGCCGTACCCTCATCGGCGATGGAGCCGAACACATACCCCACCTTTGGGAAAGCATGTGACCCCGGGCCTCCGGATTCGTATCCGGTTGTAGGTCCCAGTCCGCGCGCTCCCGAGCCCACCAAGTCCGGTTGGGCCCCGGTAATGGAGTTCACCGCTGCGGACATCTTCCAGCACTCGCCCTTTGGCGATGTACTAAACTAATTAAAAACCCTCTCTAACAGAGAATTCCGGGCCGAACTATGTCCGGCCCAAGTGGGAAGCAGGCGACGAAGAAATTCGTTGCCCACCCACCACCCACTTCATAGCCACGGTTGATGATTTAACCGACGTGCTTGACTTCGACTCCGAAGGCATCGACGGTATGGATGACGATGCAGGAGAAGACTCAGAATCTATGGGGTACCGGATTCCCGCCTCGTCACATGATATATACATGGTCGATACGCCCAAGGAAGACGACGGTGACAATCCGGAGGATAAAACCCCTGGGCAAAAACCAAAGCGACGGCGTAGACGCCGTTCCAAATCCAGCAACAGCAAAAATGTCAGCAAGAGCGCCAGAAGGATGGATACTCCGGTCAACCCGAAGGCAACAACGACCAAATGGAACCAGCGATGGAGCAGGACGAACCAGGTCACGCTGAACATAGCTCGGAGCAGACGCCCGAAGACAATGATCCAGAGGGACGAGTCATCAAACCGGCCCAGGACAAGAAGGCAGTCCGGACGATGACGCATTCATCATTTCGGAAGAGCGCGTGGAACGAGAGAACCTCCACAGAAAGCTTATGGCCACAGCGAGAAGTCTGAAGAGGCAGAAGAAACGGCTCAAAGCCGCACAGGAAACACTCAATCTCAGATGGAACAAAGTGCTGAACATCGAAGAAAGATATGGCGGCGATCGCCACACAAAGAGCTACCCAAAACGTAAAGCTACTGCCGAATTCGACTGACGCAGGCCGTTCCACCAAAGAATAACATGACCAGGAGACAAGACATACCACTTCATAACACTTAATAAAACAACTAGCGAAGACGCCGCATACGATCTACGTGAGCACTGGATAAGAAAATTTGGCGCAGCTAGGTCCATCTACGGATCTAAAGGACACACCACGGCGGGGCGGTGGTCGTCAAAACAGTTATGACAACCCGAATACCGATTCGAATAAAAACCGAACACAACAACAGCCCGACGGCATGCCACAAGACGTCCAAATACGGAGGGCTGCTCAGCCCTGCTTCTCTTGATGAAGCACAGGACCATGAATTCCACAGGCTTTAAACCTGTGAACATAGAGGCATCTGACGGAGCAGCGGACCCGAGTGCGGATCGAGGACTTTATCCTGCACATACATATGGCTCGTGGGGATGACCTTCACGCCATCAAATACCTCCCCTCAAGTGAAGGGACCAGCTCGGCACTGGTTGAAAAGCCTCCCCAAAATTCAATTGGGAGCTGGGAGGAACTTGAGGACGCTTCAGGGCCAATTTTCAAGGGACCTATGTCCGGCCTCCGGATCACCAGACGACTTAAGTCACATAGTCCAACAGCCGGAGAGTCCGCCCCAAGCTTTGGAACAGATTCCTCACTAAGAAGAATCAAATTGTTGGTGTCCAGGATGCGAAGCCTTAGCGGCATTCAAACACAACATCCGGTGATTTAGTGGCTCGCCAGACACCTCGGCCAAGAAAAGCCAAGGACAATGGCAGCCCTAACAAGCCTTATGACCCGCTTTTGCGTAGGAGAAGATAGCTGGCTAGCCCGTAAAGGCACCAGCAACCCCAGCACATCCGAAATAAGGGATGGCAACGGGAAGCCATGGCCTCATAAAAACAAACGCCAAAACAAGGAAGAGAGCAGGATAACACGATGGTTAATGCGGATTCGGGGGCTCTCGACCTAATCAACAAAATAAGCCATCTAAAGGCAAAGCAAAGAGGGATCGTCCCGGCTCGAACAGAGTCCCAGATGCATTATGCCAAATTCATGGCACCTGACAAACCTGCGAACCACACGCCTTACGAGAGTCTTTGGGTCTTCAAGCGGTAAAGCAAATTAAATGCCGAACACAAGGGAAGGGAAACACCAAGCGAGGACGAGGACGAACCTCGCCAGCAAAGCACTGGGGGACAGAAAAAATTCCCGCCAGAGGCTAAAACAGTGAACATGATCCACGCGACTCGCCCACCCATGAGAAGGCACGAACGCGCGCATAAAGACGCGCGCGATATAGAGTCCATTATTCCCACATCTAACTACTGGATGTCCTATCCGATCACTTTCGATCACTTGGATGGCCGGACTAGTATTCGGCGCGGCGGATCAGAGGCCTCATGGACGGCGGCAGCAGTCTCAATTTAATATACGAGGACACTGTCCGCAGGATGGGGATAAACCCATCCAGAATCAGCCAAAGCAACACCACCTTTGAAGGGGTGATACGAGCGTTGAAGCCTACGAGGGGCTCCGTCATCTTTGGAGGTAACATTCGGCTCTCGAGCAACTCGAGCGAAGAACTACTCTTCATCATCGCACCCTTCCAAAGCGACTATCACGCGATTACTCGGAAGAACGGCCTTCGCCCGCTTCAATGCATTGCCGCACTATGGCTACCTTACACTTAAGATGCACGGTCCACGTGGCGTCATCACCGTTAGCGAATAATGAGCGCTTCGTCACGCAGCAGAGGAACACGCGACGCCCTCGCGGCCGGACTATAAGCGACCTCCGACATCAAAAAAAATATGACCGGTCGTTAAGACCAGGGACACGCAGTTGAGCGAGTCCGGTAGCCCAGATCGAACCAGGGCACTTTGTATATGTAATCCTATAAGCGGATACAGGGGGCTATAACTACCTAATAAAGCCCCACACCTGGCTCAACCTTATTGGCAGGCCAACGGCTTACACTTTTATCCATCAGCGTACTAACTTTGTTACCTCCTATGAGTTTTCTTTTTTCCGCATACTACTTTCGCGCGATACACTTCCAGATCTGGCACAACGGAGACAAAGAAGCGCAGAGCGTGTAGCAGGCCCCGTTCAACAGGTTTGTTTTTAGATTAAGCCCCTGTGTAAACCTTTTCTATTGCCTCTTGTTGTTTAACCATCCCATGGGTTCCATACCCATAGAGGATACTACCATTTTTGGCATTTCGCCACGACAGATTAACGCGCGTACCTGGAAATACAGGGTTTATAATGAATAGGCATTCTTGAGCCTATCACCTATTATAAAGTCCGAACACCTTCGGGAGTGTTCGGCGTCACGAGTTAGGCCTTATATGCATCAGCTCCGAATCATGTCTTTGGTCAAATGTTGGGTTTGCCCGGCTCACAGGTTTGCCGCCTTTACGTTCCGTTATTATCGGCTAGGGTGGCCAAAGGAGAACTATCTGCGATTATGCCCCCGGGTTATTCGGACGAGCACCTCGGTAGAGAAAGCCAAAAGCAATTTGTCATGATACAATGAGAGACCTGGTCAACCACTCGAGGACTCACCGGAATCTTTAGGATTCCGCCAAGATTAATCTAAGGGCAATTCCGGCGGTACATATCGCTCAGTATTCGGATGCACTTGAAGGTACCGAGGGCTACATAGTAGCCCCACTTTAGAATCCGTGTGGCGAAAGTGTTACTGACTATATAGTCCGGTTGCCTAGTTAGTGATGCGATCACCTCCTTAATGGACCAAGACGTTGGATCAAGCGTGATTAAGCATATTTTTTCGCGAACACCCCCGTATTGTACGCGTGGGGGCTGAAGCCAACGACTGCTAACTTTCGGATTACATATTTATTTATTTATATATATATATATATATATATATATATATATATATATATATATATATATATATATATATATATATATATAAACGGCCGCACAGGGGAAATAATCATATTCTCAGGCAAATAGTATAAATCTAGCCTCATAATCAAAATAAACATTGTTTTTACAATGATTCTGTTCATTCGAGCAGGACATTCTTGAGCATCGCCTCTATTAAGCAGGCACCTTATACATGACCTGCGACAAGTAGTGCTTTCGGCGGATATTGGCCCCCACGGATCACAGGGCCGCTATCATGGTGGCATCCATATCCGTCCAATAGGCTTTAACGCGGGCGAGCGCCATCCGTGCACCCTCTATACATGCCGATTGAGGGAGTCCTGGATTAGGGGGTGTCCGGATAGCCGGACTATAACCTTTGGCAGGACTCCTGGACTATGAAGATACAAGATTGAAGACTTCGTCCCGTGTCCGGATGGGACTTTCCTTGGCGTGGAAGGCAAGCTTGGCGTCTGGATATGTAGATCTCCTCCCATTGTAACCGACTACGTGTAACCCTAGCCCTCTAGGTGTCTATATAAACCGGAGGGTTTTAGTCCGTGGGGACGGACAACAATCATACCATAGGCTAGCTTCTAGGGTTTTAGCCTCTCACGATCTCGTGGTAGATCTGCTCTTGTACTACCCATATCATCAATATTAATCAAGCGGGAGTAGGGTTTTACCTCCATCGAGAGGGCCCGAACCTGGGTAAAAACATCGTGTCCCTTGTCTCCTGCTACCATCCGCCTAGACGCACGGTTCGGGACCCCTTACCCGAGATCCGCCGGTTTTGACACCGACATTGGTGCTTTGAGTTCCTCTGTGTTGTCATCTTTAGGCCCGATGGCTCCTCCAATCATCAACAATGATGCGGTCCAGGGTGAGACTTTTCTCCCCGGACAGATCTTCGTATTCGGCAGCTTTGCACTGCGGGCAATTAAGCTTGGCCATCTGGAGCAGATCGAAAGCTACGCCCGCCATCAGGTCAGATTTGGAAGTTTGAACTACTACGGCTGATGTCGCGGAGACTTGATCTTCGACGGGTTCGAGCCACCGCCCGGCGTGCCGTGATCACACGATGGGCATGATCTAGCTCGCCACGAGCGATTGCTCTGGAGGCCGCACTCGTGGTCCGCTCTGACCCTTAGCTCGGAGCCGACTGCGCCAATCGAGGACGGCGATCGAGCCGAACAACAGCCTTGTCCTCTGCGAAACCCGTGACTCCGAGGTGCCGGATTCCTCTCCGGACTCCGGACCTTCCGCGCCCCTGCCGATCGAATCCGATTGGGCGCCGATCATGGAGTTTGCCGCCGCGTACATCTTTCAGCACTCGCCCTTCGGCGACATTCTGAATTCATTAAAGTCTCTCTCTCTTTATCGAGAGCCTGGCGGACTATGGTCGACAAGGTTGGGATGCGGACGTCGAAGAAATTCAAAGCCCACCCACCACCCGCTTCGTAGCCACCGCCGATGATTTAACCGACATGCTCGACTTCGACCGAAGACATCGACGGTATGGACGCCCGATGCAGGGAGACAACCAGAACCAGCGCCTATAGGGCCTTTGGAAGGCCACCTCGTCATATGACATATACATGGTGGACACCCCAAAAGAAGGGAAGGGCGATGGAACAACGGAGGATGACCCCTCCAAGAGGCAGCCTAAGCGCCCGGCGGGCCGGGCGCCGCTCTAAATCCCGCCAAAGCAAAAACGCATTTACTCCGCATGGGAGATAATAACACCCTAATAAAGGTTAAGACAACCCCCTCGGCAGGATTCAACACAGGAGGATGGAGAAGCCAGCCCCCATGAGAGAGCGGTAGACAGAGAGGTAGAGGACGATAATTACATGCCTCCCTCTGAAGACGAGGTAAGCTTCGAGGACGACGAATTTGTCGTGCCTGAGGATCCCGTCGAACAAGAGCGTTTCAAACGCAGGCTTATGGCCACGGCGAGTAGCCTCAAGAAAAAACAGCAACAACTTAGAGCTGAGTAAGACTTGCTAGCCGACGGATGGATGAAGTCCTTGCGGCGAAGAGTCTGAACTTCAACGCCCCTCAAGAGCTACCCAAAGCGCAGGTTGCTACCTCGATTAGAGGAGGAAGCACCTAAACCTACATCACAAGCGCACGACGCGGCCGACCGGCCACCTCGTGGCCGCGACAGAGAGGTCTCTTGGCCCTCCACTCAAGCTGCACCTCGGCGTCGCTCAAAGAATACCAAGGCACGGGGGAATGCGCCAGACCTGCGAGATATATTGGAGGACAAGGCAAGGCAAACAAGATCGATCTACGGATCGCGTGGGCGCCCCACGACACGTGACGATAACCGTCATGCGGATATGGCAAATCCGGCGGGCCAAACCACTGATGAGACAAAGCTCATTTGAGCTACGTTGTGATATAGCCCAGTACAAAGGCGCCGCACACCCACTATGCTTCATAGATGAAGTAATGGATCATCAAATCCTCGAGGGTTTCAAACTCGTAAACATCGAATCATACGACGGCACAACAGATCCTGCGGTATGGATCGAGGATTATCTCCTTCATATCCACATGGGCCCGCGGTGATGATCTACATGCCATCAAATACCTCCCACTCAAGCTTAAAGGACCAGCTCGGCATTGGCTTAACAGCTTGCCAAATAGAGTCAATTGGTTGCTTTGGGTGGACACGGAAGCCGCATTCCTCGACAATTTCAGGGCACCTATGTGCGACCACCAGACGCCGATGACCTAAGCCACATAATTCAGCAGCAGGAGGAATCGGCTGAACAATTACGGACACGGTTCCTAACCAAGAAAAAATCAAATGTTGATCGTCCCGGGGCGAGAGGCCCTCGCAGCCTTCAAACATAACATCCGTGGATTTAGTGGCTTGCCCGGCACCTAGGACAGGAAAAGCCGAAATCCATGGCTGCCCTCACAATACTCATGACACGCTTTTGCGGCGGGGAAGACAAGCCCAGCTGGCTTCGTAGTAATAACATGACCAAGAGCCCTGGTAATTCGGATACCAAGGACAGCAATGGCAGGTCACGCGTTGCAACAAGCACAAAGCGCCGCATTAACTTGGCGACAATCACGAGGATCTGACGAGTTAATGGCGGATTCAGAGGCTCTAAACCCGGTCGTGGAAAAAGCCATTTAAAAGAAATACTCCGGGCCCGTCGGTTTGGACAGAATACTTTCGATCGCTCGTGCGGATACGGCACCCCAAAACCAGCCAATCACACCAACAGGATTGTTGGGTGTTCAAGCGGCGAGCAAGTTAAATGCGAAAGCAGTGACAAGGGGCTGCATAGCGATGGCGAGGAGGAGCCGGGCACCGAACAATAGGGGAGAAGGGCTTCCCCCACAAGTGCGGACGGTGGACATGATATACGCAGCCCACATACCCAAAAGGGAGCGGGCGTGCACTTTCGAGGGCGTATATGCGTTGGAGCCAGTCGCCCCAAAGTTCAACCCATGGTCCTCCTGCCCGATCACTTTTGATCGAGAGGACCACCCCACTAGCATCCGCCATGGCAGATTCGCCGCATTGGTTCTAGACCCAATCATTGACGGATTTCACCTCATTAGAGTCCTTATGAATGACGGCTGACCTTTGAACCTGCTTTATCGGGGATCTGATGCGAAAAATGGGCATAGATCCCTCAAGGATTAAACCCACAAAGACGACCTTTAAAGGCGTCATACCAGGTGTAGAGGCCAAGCTGACGGGCTCAATTACACTTGAGGTGGTCTTGGATCCCCGGATAATTTCGAAGCGAGGAGTTAATCTTGACATAGTCCCGTTCGCTTGATGGCTATCACGCCTTTGCCAGACGAACCGCATTTGCAAAAGTTCAATGCGGATTGCCGCTCGCGATACCTCAAGCTCAAGATGCCAGGCCCTCGAGGAGTCATTACGGTCAATGGAAACTGTTCGCACATGAACACTTCACCATGTACCCTCGACGCCGGAGGTGATGCACCGCAGCTCACGTCGAAGGAGACCCGCCGGAAGCCTTGATGCACGCAAGACAATCCGGTAGCGCTTTGTAGACCGAAACCCCACAAGCCGGGAGGGACCCGTCAGGTGCTTGGCTGACTATGGGCTGCCCTAGGTCGACCTGACCGCCCCTAGGGCCTCGAGGTTGGCCGATCCCGCAACAAGAAGAACAAACGAAGAACGAGGAAGAAGAAGAACAAAGGGAGAAGGTAAAAAGACAAAAGGTGGTAGATGATTTGTTCGATTGTGTGTTGTTCAATCGGCCGTCACCCCTTAGGTATATAAGAGGCGGCTGGACTTCCCATGCAAGAAAAAAGTTTGGATTCACGTCCAAAACCCTAGTCAGATTCGGATTGGTTTTATCCGAACTTTCCAAAACTGTTCGGTCTAAAACTGGCTGCATCTTGCGGGTCTTTTTTGTGGTGCCAAACGACCTCGGATGGAAACGAGTCCAAAAGCAATCTTGACCGTTTCGATGAGACGAACAACTTTCATGTTGAACGGTTTTTCATCAGAGGTAATATCGAGGGTCAACTCGTTCATGCAAAACAGCTAATTATTCACGCAGTTTATCACACATACCCACATATGTGTCTGGTTCCGGGCGTCATATTTTGCTCACTGGAGGGTCGGGCTGTACGAGCTCTAACTTTTACATACGACCTTGTATCAGGATGATCTTTATATCAAAATCGATTGCTTCGACGAGGCGCACAACTTTCTTGTTGAAACTTTCTCCATTTGAAGCGATCTTAATTGAGTTTATAGCCATTCTTTAATCTGGTGTCGACATGATTATCTCTGAACTTGTCATAGCTTTTACATCCAAGCTCCGTTTTAGACCATCTTTATATTCATCTTCATCTTCTCGAAGAGAGCCATCTCATAGTGACTTTCAATAGTAAGTTTGAATTAATCTTGACACAGCTTCAAGCCACTCTTTATAATCGTGCCAGTTTTGAGCGTCAACAGAAACACGAGCAGCTCTCTCGAACGGAGGAGCATCTGGCTGCCGACCTACATGGAAGTACAAAGTAGCCTCTCAAGGCAATTCTCGATCCGGCTATTAAACGTCCCCGACACCGTCAAAGCGGCGCCGGAGTAACCTACAACAAGACCGCACGCACGTTCCGAGCAAGCGTAGCAACTCGGCCCCAACCCGACCCTCGCGAAATCACGAAACCAAGATTACTCTGGCGTACATAATTATGCTCTGGAAATACCATGGGCATAAGGGGAGGGGCACAACCACGGCATGCCCAAAAAGCGGCTCAACCGCACTAGGGGCTCCCGATATGGTCATTCCTTTTTTTTGTTAATTTCAGGACTCCACACTCCGGAAGGCCTGTCCGGCAAGATAATCGCCGAACACACGATGCAACAGCTGTGGAGGCGTAGCTACGTCGAGTGTCCAGTGGTCTCTATAACGAGCAGTATACTTGTTTCACATATCATCCATGGCTAAGCCCTGGAGAGGACATGTCAAATAGTCCCATCTCTTGCTTATCGCACTATTTGTATCGGTCTGCTTTTACGGCAGCCTTTTCGACTAAACAATACATAGCTTTTGTCTATTATTGCATTCCTTTTTTGTGTGAATATGTTTAGTTATGACATTATGCAACCGTACACTTTGGTATGGCCAATACACCAGGGGCTTAAGTACCCCAAAATATGGTGTGAGAAGTCCGAACACTCTCACGAGTCTTGACACCACTGAACTTATAGCATTATATGCATCGACTCCGAATCATGTCTTGGGTCAATAGTTGGGTTTACCCGGCTCCCATGTTTTGGTACCTTACTTTCCGTTATATCGGCTAAGGTAGCGCTGGAAGAACTACTGCGATTGTGCCCCGGTTGAGCTGGGTTAAGCACCTCAGTAGAGAAAGCTAATACTGACCGTCATGATAGGGCGAGAGCTGGTCGCTGTTCGAGAGGTTTCAAGTCCCTAAAGACTTATGCCGCTTAGAGCGAGGAGTCGGCTTTGTCCGTCCTAGGCGTGGATAGCGCCCCGAACTCGGTCTTCCGAATACTAGGGGCTTCAGAAATTTAAAATTATAGAATTCTATGGCTAAGTGAGAGTGATAAAGCATTATAGTCTGATTGCCTTGTTCGTTGTGCTTTGGCGCCTCCTCGAAGGACCCAAGAATGGGAACAAGAGCGCTCAGGTTTATCCCTAAAACCCCAGCACTCGTGTCTTGGGGGGCAGAAGCCTACGACTCGCCATCTCTCAGATTTAATGATCGGCCGCACAGAAGGTAATATTTTAAATTCAAAAAGCGTTGCTTAAGCGCATATGAACAAGTTTTCAGCGCGCGAGGATAACACGGCCGAGTTTACTCATAAATTACATCCTTGGAACATTCATCCATAAGGCGGGCACCCTTCAGGACACCCTCATAATACATCTCGGGCTTGCAATGCTCCTTGCCCTCCGGTGGCCCATCTGTCACCAGCTTCTCAGCATCCATCTTGCCCCAGTGTACTTCAACACGGGCAAGGTCCCTACGGGCGCCTTCGATGCATACGGAGCGCTTGATGACTTCAAGTCATGGACAGGCATCCGCCAGCCGCCTCACCAGCCCAAAGTAGCTCCCAGGCATGACCTTCCCAGGCCATAGCCGGATTATAAGGCCCTTCATGGCCTGTTCGGCCACCTTATGGAGCTCGACCAGCTGCTTCAGCTTGTCGCTCAAGAGCACCGGTTGTCCGGCATCAACATACTGGGACCGGAACACCTTCTCCGTCGAGTTCCCCTCCTCGGCTCGGTAGAATGCGGCAGCGTCGGACACACTGCGGGGAAGATCTGCGAATGCTCCTGGAGAGCTCGGACTCGGGTAAGTAACAAGTAATTCACTTTCACATGCTTGCTTTGCATAAATAATGCCTTACCTGCCGCTATCTTCTTCATCGCCTCAATTCTTTGGAGGGCTTTTTGGGCTTCGGCCTTGGCAGATTTGTTTGCTCTCAAGGGCGAGGCGAGCCTCGAGACTCTCGAGTCTTTGAGTCAAGCTCCAAACTCTCGAAGTTTTTCCACGAGCACAGGAGCTCTTGCTGCACCTCCGCCACCCGCCTCCTGCTTTTCTCGCTCAGTGCGCTCCACGGCCGCATTGTCTTCGGCCTTGGACAGCGCTTCCTTGAGTCGCCACCTCGGTTGTGGCCCTGTAATACTCACGTTAGTCCTGTCATTTTTGCAACCACATCTTTTTATATACTTACATAAGGTATCACTTACCTTCCTTGTCCTCGAGCTGCTTCTTGGCAAGGCCGAGCTCGTTCTCGGACGCTCGAGGCTCGCTTCAATGCATCGACCTCCATAATCAATGCGGCAGAGGTCGGCCAGCGCCTGCATTCCCATATTGACATACTTACATTAGACTCCTGCGTATATCTTTTAGATCCTCGATTCGGCTTTTCTTTCCAACACCAAACCGAGCATCGAGGGCTCTGTCTATGCGGTAATATTTTACATATCTTAAATACATACCTCAAAGCCTGTTAGAAAGGCTGCACGAGAACTTCGGCCCGCTCTTGGCGGGTGAACCTATACAGATCACCGCACTCATTAATAGTGCGGTGCTCCTCGTTGATGGAGGCGCCGTTAAGCACCTCCAACAAATTATCCGGTGCCTCCGGTTGGACGGAGGTCACCGGCGTCGTAGGCTTGCCCTTCTTACTAGGGGGCCGCCTACCGGACTCCGGAAACACTGAAGGTTCCGGTGCGGAGTCCGGCCCGGGGCTGACTTAGAGCCCTTTGGGGTTTTTTCCCCTTTGCGCCTGGAGTCCGGGAGGTCGCCTTGCGGCGCCTCCAGGACCACCTCCTCCTGGCTTGGACCCTTTTGGGACTCCACCTCGGCATCGTCCGTAGGGCGAGGAGGTAGCATCGGAAGTGAAAAGACTATTCACGTCCAACAAATCTAGGGAGCCGCCGACAAGGCGTCGAGGCCGACGTCGGCCGGACTGCATGATTATATTCAGCGTCAGAAGATACTCTGCAATAAATTAATGCCATGAGTTATTCTGGTATCCGGATACTTACGATTTTGCCAGGGGCTTGGCCCTGGATGGCCACTCCTCTTCGCCCACGTCGGCGTTGGTGGAGTAGTCCGGAGGAAGGGTCCTTCCTTTCTTGGACCCTCCGGCCCCCCCAGTTGGGGGGCCTTCCTTTTCTTCTCTCCTTCATTTGGGAGAGATTTCTCTCCTCCTCCTCGTTTTCGTGGGAGAGTCCGCCTCAGTCATCGGATGATGAGTCCGATACCACCAATAGGGAACTCTTCGAGTTCCGTGGCTTTCTTCTTGGCCTTCTTCTACGGCACCACGTAAGGTGCCGGGACCAACCGCCATGGCGGGCATCTGCTGGGCCTTGAACAAAAAGGATCCGGACGGTCGATCTGTCCGGTCTTCTTCTGCCGATCTGTCAAAGGCAGGAGCTTAGATCCCGCATAGAGTCAAACTATGAAAAACAAGTATCCCGTAAAGGGTAAAACAAGCTTACTATCTTTGGCTTGGCGCTTGCGCAGAATCCGCGATCCTCGGTAATGGGAGGAAACCTCGGCGCCTTGAATAGAACCTTCGGGCATCCTCGTGCGTTGTGTCAAAGAGCACAGTCGGGAGTTTAGTGCTGGGCGGGTCGAACTCCCACAAGTTAAAAGCCGTCGTTGACACGGGAGGATCCGGCGCATGAGCACGACCTGGACTATGTTGACAAGTTTAACCTTCTTGTCCACCAGGTTTTGGGCCTTGAGTTTGGAGTCCGGTCGGCTCTCCCGAATTACCCACGACAGGCCCTTCTCTTTCCAGGAGGTGAGCCGTGTCGGGATGCCGGATTGGAATTCGGGGGCCGCTGCCCATTCAGGGTCACGCGGCTCGGTGATGTAGAACCACCCCGATTGCCACCCTTTGATGGTTTCCACGAAGGATCCCTCGAGCCATATAACGTTGGGCATCTTGCCCACCATGGCGCCTCCGCACTCCGGGCTTTGTCGGCCACCCACTACCTTGACTTGACATTGAAGGTCTTCACCATAAGCGAAGTGGGGTTTGATGCGGAGGAAGGCCTCGCATTACGATTTATAAACGCCGAGATGTTGAGGATGAAGTTCGGGGCGGATCGTGGAAATCCAGGCCGTAGTAGAACATGAGCCCCCGGACAAATGGGTGGAGTGGGAAGCCCAGTCCGCGGAGGAAATGGGGGAGGAACACCACCCTCTCATGGGGCCTGGGGGTGGGGATGAGCTGCCTCTCGTCTGGAAGCCGGTGTGCAATGTCATTGGACAAGTATCCGGCTTTCCTCAACTTTTTGACGTGCCCCTCCGTGACGGAGGAGGCCATCCACCTGCCTCCCGCTCCGGACATGGCTGGAGAAGGTTGAGGTGGGAAGTGCGGACTTGAGCGCTGGAGCTCAGTCTTGCGGAAATGGATAAGCGAAGGAGGAAGAAGGCGTAGATGAAAAAGGTGGATCCTTATCCTTATATGGGCGAATGAAACTATGTGCCCCTACCAGCCTGGTAAAACTCGCTTATCGCCCAAGCGCCCGTAATTAATGGCACGGTTGGGTTACCCACGCCCGTATTGATGAGAATCACGGAATAAGGGGACATGATCTGCCCGACAAGGCGTGCCAAGAAACCGCCTCGCTAAGCGCTGAGGTGGGACGGTAAAAGCGATTGAATTAAGGCTTGGCCGTAGTGGTGTGATGTCACGCTGCGGAATACGTCGTGATTGGATTTGTGTAAATATTATTCTCTCTACGGTGGTATGTGGAACTTATTTTGCGAGCGGACACTATCCTTGTGTTCAAAATCTTCTATGAAGTATTCGGAGGACGAGCCCGCCTTGCAATGCCGGAAGACAATCTGCGGCGCGGACTCATCGTCATTGAAGCCTGGTTCGAGGGAGACTCTTGAGGAGTCTGGATTAGGGGTGTCTGGATAGCGGACTATAACCTTTGGCGGACTCTGGACTATGAAGATACAATATTGAAGACTTCGTCCGTGTCCGGATGGGACTTTCCTTGGCGTGGAAGGCAAGCTTGGCGATCTGGATATGTAGATCTCCTCCCATTGTAACCGACTCTGTGTAACCCTTGCCCTCTCCGGTGTCTATATAAACTGGAGGGTTTTAATCCGTAGGACGGACAACAATCATACCATAGGCTAGCTTCTAGGGTTTAGCCTCTCTGATCTCGTGGTAGATCTACTCTTGTACTACCCATATCATCAAAATTAATCAAGCAGGAGTAGGGTTTTACCTCCATCGAGAGGGCCCGAACCTGGGTAAAAACATCGTGTCCCTTGTCTCCTGTTACCATCCGCCTAGACGCACAGTTCGGGACCCCCTACCCGAGATCCGCCGGTTTTGACACCGACACCGATCTCCTCATGGCATCGATCCGAGGCACGGCCCCAAGGAACTGCTGCACCAAACCAAAGTAATTGTTCGGCTTAGACCCGTTCAGCCAAAGATGGTCTATTACAGACCGTATTGCAAGCCCGGACAGCCTGTGAAGCTCCGCTTCTGACAGCCATCTTGTCACTCAGCGGCAGCGGGTGGGTGGGAGCATGGAATTGCGACCAGAAAAGCTTCTCCACTTCCTTGTCACCTTGACCTTTGAAGAAGTCGGCAGCATCAGCCGTACTCTTCACCAAATCTGCATATGCGTCCGCCGGACTCCAGCATCCATCCAGGGGAGCGTACTTCGGATCAAATAATTTCGTTCACGGTAAATAGGAGCCTCCAGCCGCGATTTCACCGGCCTGTCGAAGCTCCTCCTGCGCACCCCTGAGCTCGGTCCGGATTTCCTTGGTGGCATTCCGCGCCTTGTTCAGCTCGGCCGAATTACCCTCACACTCCTTTTTAAGGAACTCATACCGGTCAGCGTCATTTTTTAAATCAATATCCATTTCGGCTATCTTTTCCTCGCTTAGGCGATGAGCAGCCTGTTCGGCCCTCAGTTCCTCGGCCGCCTTTAGGGCAGCCGCATTGCTCACCCGAGCTTGTTCCTTGGCTTGAGCAAGTTCCGCCCTCAGGGCCTCTACGGCAGCGGCACCATCTCCAGTCCAAGCATACTACATCAACATCATTCCATCTTCATATTTTCCCTATACAAGGGAAGGCATGACACATAGCTTGTGATTTGTCCAGCCGCTCATTCACCAGCGTGATATCAGCATCAATCGATCCAATTTGCCTCGTTAATTCGGCAACTTCAATGGACTGGCCGCGTCCGGACTCTGTGTACCTGCAGACACGTTTACAAAGACTATCGTTGGTTTATGATCCCCGTTTGCCGCCTAGGGCGGCAACGAAGTCTCGAGGCTGCTATGTATATGGAGCACACCTAGGCGTGCCTTACAACCAAAGAAATAGTGAATTCTCCGTTCACGTGCCTCTAAGCCTCGAGCAGGCTTGTGAATGCTTCCTCAAACACTTTGGTAGCGGATGAAATCTTCTTGAGCACCAAGGCGCTCATTAATGAGCGGTGCTCCTCCGAGAGCGTGGCTTCGCTCGATAAATCCGTCGATGCGTCGGCCGAACATCGAAGCTATGCGGACTCTTCACATCGCCCCCGTTGTAGCCAAGTGCTAAAGTGCAGGGCGGTGACGAATTGACTTTCGGCCCGGCAGAATCCGGACTCCTCCGTGACGACACCTCGGTGTCGCCCGCTTCATGAGTCGGAGAAGGGGTGGTGTCTCGCTCTCCATCATCTCCGGAGGAAGGTCCCCCGAAGACGAACCCTGTTGAGAGGAGCTGCTGGCCGGACTGCAAAAAGTTGAAATCCTGGTTATTGATCTAGGAGAAACGTAGTACCTTCGGACTATAGATTGACTTACAGCTCGGTGGAGGGCTGGCCCGTTGGAGGGCATGGTGCGGTGGGGATGCCCGTCAGGGCAAGGCCCCCTGGGGATGTCTTTTCCCTAATTTGGGCATCTCCGCCTCCAAATCTTCGGAGGCGGCCCTCTTCTTCCCACGCGGGGAAGAGGCCTTAGCTTCTCCTCCCCGACTATTCTCCTTGGGGGAGGTAACAATTCCCCCGGTTCAGATGCGTAGCATGTGGGGTTCGATTTCTTCGTTCCTCCCCTTGACTTTCCCCGAGGGCATTCTGCTGAGTACCCGGTCGAGCATCTTGGCCATGGTGGAGGCGGGCGAGCCTTCGGGAAGTGGCACCGGACATCTGATTCTCTCCGCCTTGCTGAGCCATTCGTGGACGCGGATGATTTTCAGAATAGACAATCATGACAAATACAAAACAGGGTGTCCGGTAACAAAGCTACTTACTTGAGTATCTAGGCACTTGCAGCTTAGGCCCGCATCCTCGGTGGTATCCGGACACACTACTTTCCATCCGAAGAATAATTTGCACATCTCTTCGAGCTTCAAGCCGAAGAAGTGCTTGACAGTCCGCGGACCCTCCGGATTGAACTCCCACATCCGGAGAGGCCGGCATTGGCACGACAACGTTCGTCGGATTAGCATCAGTTGCATTATGTTGACAAGGCTAATGTCCCTCTCAAGAAGCTCCCGGATGCGATTCTCGCAAAGATCGGTACATCACCGCTGGGCCCCCCAATTCCATCCTACGTCTGTCCAAGACGCCAACTGTGACAGAGGGCCCGAGCGAAACTCGGGGGCAGCCACCCACTTTGTGCCTCTAGGAGCCGTGACATAAAACCACCTCCATTGCCATACATCGGATACTTCTGGGAAAGAACCCTCTGGCCATGGGGCATCGGCGTTTCTACTTATTACGGCATCTCGTCACTCCACATGTCGCCCCTCGATCATCTTCGGCGTCACATTGAAGGTCTTAATCCATAAGCCGAAGTGTGGGGTGACGTGGAGAAAAGCCTCGCACACAATAATAAACGACGAGATATGGAGGATAGCGTCTGGAGCCAGATCGTGAAAATCCAACCCATAATAGAACATGAGCCCCCTCACAAAGGGATCGAGGGTGAAGCCCAAGCCACGCGGAGGAAGTGCGGGACAAAACGACGCACTCATTAGGCTCCGTGTGGGATGACCTGCCCTGGAGCAGGAAGCCTGTGTTGGATGTCGGCGGTCAGGTATCTGACCTCCCTAAGCTTCGCAATGTCGTCCTCTTGAATTGAGGAGGCCACCCACTGGCCTTGAGGGACGGATCCGGACATGTTGGCGGATCTGGTGTATTGAAGCTTGGGTTTCGGGTGTTAGAACTCGAGATGCGGGGAGGCGCGAGGAAGGTGGAAAAGAGGCATAGGCCTCGACCCTTTTTATAAAGGGGATGAATATCAAGAGTCCTTGGTGTGGCCGTTTGAGGCATATCTAAAAACATGCGGGGTAATACCAAACGACCGTCGTGGGGTCGCACGCGCCCGTATTAATGGAAAGTTCTGTAATAAGAGGAATACGACCTCCGCCTCGACGGGACGTGCCAATAAAACCGCCTCGCAACACGAGTCGTTGTGGGGTAAGAAACGCCGGTCCGCGTTGGACCAGGCCATGATGCAAGGGCACGACACCCGAAGAGTGCCAGCGGATCGGGTTTATGCTATGAGAAGATCATCTTGCAGATCCGGACACGGTCTACGTGTTCAGTAATTACTTTGGAGTGTTCGAAGAAGGAACCCGCCTTGCAATGCCGAAGACAATGCTGCGCGCCGGACTCATCGTCATTGAAGCCTGGCTCAGGGGCTACTGAGGGAGTCCTGGATTAGGGGGAATCCGGACAGCCGGACAGTGTACAACGTCCGGACTATTGAAGCGTGAAGATACAAGACTCAAGACTTCGCCCGTGTCAGGATGGGACTTTCCTTGGCGTGGAAGGCAAGCTTGGCGATCCAGATATTATATTTCCTTCCTTGTAACCGACTCCATGTAAACCCTAGCCCTCTCTGGTGCCTATATAAATCGGAGAGGTTGGTCCTTAGAAGGCCGATCACAATTACAATCATACCATCATAGGCTAGCTCTTAGGGTTTAGCCTCTACGATCTCGTGGTAGATCTACTCTTGTACTACCCATATCATCAATACTAATCAAGCAGGAAGTAGGGTTTTACCTCCATCGAGAGGGCCCGAACCTGGGAAACATCTGTGTCCCTTGCTTCCTAGTACCATCAGCCTTGACGCACAGATCGGGACCACCTACCCGAGATCCACCGGTTTTGACACCGATAGGTGGGAATGTGGTTTTGTGGCTCTCCCCGATGGTTTCAGGGTATAGGAGTATATATAGGCGAAAGAAGTAGGTCAGTGGAGCTACAAGGGGCCCACGAGGGTGGGGGCGCGCCTACACCCCTAGGCGCGCCCTCCTGCCTTGTGGCCGCCTCATTGGTTCCTTGACTTCCACTCCAAGTCTCTTGGATTGCATTTGTTCCAAAAAAAGATCCTCATGAAGGTTTAGATTCTGTTTGGATGCATCGTCAGAGTAATGGGCCACGGGTAGGCTAACGAGACCCGAACCTTTCAAGACATCGGGCTGGCTGCGCCCTCAAAGCGTCAAGATGAAGTGCCGCCTATCGGTGGCCAGGTGGAGGAATAGCCGGCTGCCGTAGGTGGCCGAGTTCGGAAAAGCGACATCAAGACAGGCCGACTCCTAGTAGGCGGCTTCCAGAGAAGCCGGGTCCTAGCAGTCGGCCCGCAACGCCCTCAAAGTCCGTGCCCTCATCAAGACGAAGTGCCGCCATCTGGTGGCTGGCTGGAGGAATAGTCGGATGCCCATAGGCGGCCGAGTTCCAGAAGACGGCATCAAGACAGGCCGACTCCTAGTAGGCGGCTTCCAAAGAAGCCGGCTCCTAGCAGTCGGCCCGCGGCGCCCTCAATGTCTGCGCCCTCATCAAGAGGACAAAGCGAGGTGTGACTTCTGGCATAGCCCATCCCCCAAATCCAGGGGCCGGGCGTGGCCCACGTTCTGCCGTGCGGCGGACATCTACGGGCGGCGGCACTATTGCCACTCCCCCTTGGCGTTATCCCTGACGGGCGGAGCCTTGTTCACACGACGGCCAGTCGTTATGGCCTGCAGGCGGCGGGCCCTACCAGGCAGTGAGAGTCCTGAAGGCGGAAGAAGCCGGATCAGCCGGGCCTGAGGGAAGCCGGGTTCCAGCAGGCGGCATATGCCTCCCTTGAGGCTCGTGCGCCATTAACCAGACGAGACACGGTGTGGCTATAGTGAGCGGCGCGGACCCCATCAGCCTGCGGCCTTGGGTGCCGCGTGGCGGTTGATTGGACGTGGGCGTCTCCGCTTCCCCACGCTGCATCGGCAACTGCTCGACTTGACAAGTCCCTGCGTGCAGAAATGGGTCATGATTACCTGAGATCGTGGAGGCCGACGGTTGGCCTCCTCCGGACTATAAGTACAGACGGGCGAGTGCTCCCGCAGTCCATCTCTTCCTGCTTATCTCCTTCTTCTTCATCGCCCTTGCTCCACCTTACGCCCGTGACGCCGATCCGCCGGTTCTCAGCGGAAGAGAAGGGAAAAGCCCCCCGAGAGGGTCTTGATCCGCTTCCGCCGAAGAAGCGGCCTGTCCCTGGCCGCTGAGACGTGGTCGCATGGCAGCTGACGTCGCGGCCCTGGTACGAGCAGCCGCCGCCTGGGTTTCCGCTGCCCTTGTACGCCCGGATCGAGGGCCCTGGAGAAGCTGGCGCCGAGCGACACCGTCGACACCGCCGGTGATGCCGCCGAGTCACGGCGGTGCGCGTCGTCACCCCTGGAGTCCACGCCGAGGGCTCTTCTTGCGAGCTTGTGCTTCACGCCGCCATGCCTCCACGCTCTTGGATTCGCTTTCCTCCCTCCTTCGTCTTCGAGATGCCGCCGAGTGGGTCTCTGGAGCTCACAGGCTGCAACCGCAGACAGCACTGCGACCAGAGCGGAGGTTGCGGTCGTCGCTCCGGGCAAGGTCTTCATGACCCGGGGCTGGGGCGAGATCGCCCGGGTCTGCCGGACAGGGGGTGCCCTCGTAATTCATATGGAATACGATGGCGCCTCCTTGATGTTCTTCAAGGTCTTCGACGCAGAAGGACGCCGGCTGGAGTGCTGCCCCAAGGAAAACGGCCGGGGCACCGACGTGGCGAGGGCCAGGCTGGCCAATCACCTCCCCAGCAGTTCCTCAGGCAGCAGCGGAGGAGCCGGAGGATCCAGCGACTCCGTCGAGCTTCACGCGACTCCGGAGACGAGCGACGATAGCTACGAGCCCCCGAGCTCGCGTCGCGCCCAGAGCAGGGCAGCCGCATCGGGCCGCTGGCGCCACTGATCTGGATGGGGTTGGCGGCGGCGCCTGTCGACCCACTGTTGATGATGGCGTCTCCTGCGGAGGTGTGCGCTCCTTAGGATTAGCACCTTTTGTTCCCTGCGAGGAATCGAAGTAACGCCCCGCGGGGGTATGCAAGGCGCCTGCCATGTCTTTTGTGAATATTATATCCTTATTATGAATCGATGCGAGATGTGTGTCATGTGCTGGCTCGGCTCCCCCTTTCTTTCCTCACGAGGGCTTGGTGCTCTGCACTGACAGGTCCCGGCAGTGGCGAGTCCAATGGGCAGGCTTCAACAGGCTGAAGCCTGCCCTCGATAGAAAGCGATTTTTTTTACTACTAGTATGCTTCGTTTCGGCCCGGCCCAACTAGTCCCAGCGCCCAGCCAATCAACTCCCACCTCCCAGCCAGATGTGTTTCTTGTTCTCGTTCGAGCCAGTAGAGAGCAGAGAAGTGCGCCGCCCGCCCCAATCCTAACCCTAGGCAGCAGGGGCCCCTCCGGCCCCCCTCCCTCCCGGTCCCCGGCTCGACCTAAATGCAGGCGCTCGGCAGTAACGGGCCGCCTGACCACCTCGTCGAGGCGGTCCACAAAGTCTGTGGCAAGCGGCAATGACTCTGCAGGGACTTCATGTGACATCGAATTCCCGACCACAGAGTGCAGCCGCCAACTCGTCGATTGGCGAGAGAAGTGGAGCCACCGGCCACCCGGAGAAGAGCATTAAGCTCGCCTGACCGCATTGCCATGCCCGCTCCAAGCTGGCGCATCCAAGATCGGAGTGCATCTGCCGTTAGAGCTGTAAAGAAGGGCCAACCGGCTAAGGTATAATTCCCAGGTTGCTTCCAAGTTCCATAATTCCATTCCTTTCTTTAATTTGGCTCATAGCAATTACAGTTTGTTTGCTAGTTCATGCGCTATTAGTTGATTTAGCTCAATTACAATTTATTTGCAGATTTAAAAATGAAGAGAAGAACTATGAGTATGCATAGTTTTTATGCAAGCAGTTCAATTACCCCTCCCCAAAGGCCTGCTCCTCCCCCTACCGATGTTGAACCTGAACTTGAACCAACTAATGTGACTGCAAATCCCCTCCCTTTAATTGTTGTGGGCACAATCCCTCCTCCTGAACACCCAAATGAATCCCCAAATGTTGAGATGAATCATACCACAATTGATGAGAGTACAAACCAACCAAGGCAACCTATACCAGAATTTCATCCAAGTCAAATTATTCGGATCCGTGAATTAGAATACCAATAGAAGATTATGCTCCTGAAATTAGAAGTGACGTGAGACGAGCTTATTTGTTGAAAGGGAGAAACAAAGCTATTGGGCATAATTTTGAAAAGACAAAAGATGGTAAAATTTGGAGATCCTTTCAACCTGCGTGGTTTGATACGTATGATTTGTTGGAATATAGTGTGGAAAAGGAGGCCGCTTTTTGCTTTCATTGCTTTCTTTTCAAGAAACCATCACAGGCCATTAGATTTGGAAATGATGTTCACACAAAAGATGGTTACACTCATTGGAAAACAGCCCTAAGTAATTTCAGGAAGCATGTTGGTGGTCCATCTAGTTACCACAACATTGCTAAGGGAGATTGTGATGATTTCAACAATCAGAGAGCAAGTGTGGCTACCCAATTCCGTGTGTACAGCAAGGAGTCTGAGATATCTTATAAAATCCGCCTAACTGCATCATTGGATTGTGCAAGGTATCTCATAGCACAAGGTGAAGCTTTTCGTGGGCATGACGAATCCTCCACTTCCATCAACAAGGGCAATTTCAGAGAGTTGTTGGACTGGTATAAGGACAAGAAAGAAGATGTGAAGGAGGCATTTGATAAAGGGCCAGGAAACGCACAAATGATTTGTTCCGAGATCCAGAAGGACCTTGCTACAGCTTGTGCAATGGAGGTAACCAAAGTTATTAAGAATGACATTGAAGATAAGAATTTCTCAATACTTATTGATAAGGCTAGAGATTGCTCAATAAAGGAGCAAATGGCGGTGATTGTCAGGTAACACATGCCATATTCTAGTGTTTTTTTAAATTGTTCTACTAATGTTTACTAATCTGATTTCCTGATGCATGTAGATTTCTAGATGATCATGGAGTGCTTCAAGAGAGATTCCTTGCAATTAAGCACTTCACAGATTGTACACTGCTTTGGAATTAAAGAAGCTTTGGTTGATGTGTTGGAATATCATGGTTTGTCAACTTCTAGGCTACGTGGTCAGGGTTACGATGGTGCTTCCAATATGAGAGGGGGATTCAGCGGTTTGCAAAAACTGGTTAGAGATGAAGCTCCGTATGCATTTTATGTTCATTGCTTTGCTCACGAGTTACAGTTGGTGGTTGTCAATGTGGCTCAATGTAGTCCTGCTATTGCTGATTTCTTCAACTATATTCCATTGATAGTTACTCAAGTGTGTTCGTCTTGCAAAAGGAAGGATGCATTACTTGCCAAACATCAAGTTGAGTTGTTAGATTTGATGGAAAATGGAAAGATCACAGCCGGAACCGGGTTGCATCAAGAATCTAACATAACAAGACCAGGAGATACTCGTTGGGGCTCACATCTCAAAACCTTGCTTCGTATATTCACAATGTGGAATTTTGTGGTGGAGGTGCTAGGAATTGTTGTGGTTGATGCCCGAGAACACACATGTCAAGGTGGAGCTAGAGGTTTTCTTAAAAACATGGAATGCTTTGAATTCGTGTTCATCATGTTGTTCTTAATAAACTTGTTGAGCAACACAAATCAACTATCCCAAGCTTTGCAGAAAAAGAATCAAAATATTGTTGAAGCCATGCGTTTGATCTTGGATGTGAAAGAAAGCTTGCAGAGCATGAGGGACAATGGGTGGGAGTCTTTATTCTGCCAAGCCAAGAACTTTTGTGAAACACATGGTATTGATGTGCCAAACATGGATGATCTTGTTGGGGCTATGGGTCAATCTGTCCGCACTAAGAATAAGGTGACTCGACTTCACTATTACAAGGTTTGCATATTCAATGTTGCCATTGATGCAACTATCACTGAGATGAATCACCGATTCAATGAAGTTTCCACCGAGTTATTGGATTGTATGTCTTGTCTTAATCCAGCAAACAACTTCTCAAAGTTTAACGTTGACAAACTTATTCGGCTTGCTGAAATTTATGATGAGGACTTCACAGAAGCTGATCGGTTAATGCTAGGAGTAGACCTCCCAAGATTTCTTATGAACATTAGGAGAAGTGAGGAGTTTAATGGATGTCGGGATGTGTCCACACTTGCTCGGTTGATGGTTGAAACAATGAAACACACATCTTTCCAGTTGGTATATCGCCTCATTGAGTTGACACTTATTCTTCCTGTGGCCACTTCATCCGTTGAGAGAATATTTTCAGCAATGAAGATCATCAAGACAGATTTGCGCAACAAACTATCAGATGATTGGCTAAATGATTTGATGGTGTGCTACTGCGAGAAAGAGATATTTCGAAGCATTCATGATGACCAAATCATGATACAATTCCAAAAAATGAGGGATCAGAAAGGACATTTGCCTCATGAGTTTCATGTGATTTCTTAGAGGTATTGACGCCACTATTACTAGTTTCAATACTTATTCATTCATGGCTTATTGTTATATCACTAAAAAGTGTACTAATGTGAACAGATGGCTTGCGGGTGGTGCCTTACGCATACATTTCTATATTTTCTTGTGAAGGTGTTCTATAACTACATTACTAGTTAGTAAGAGCAACATTTCATTGTCCTTTTGTTGTTACTTCTCTTGTACTTTGATACCTTGTGTGTGAACTGTATTAACATTTCTAGTATGGTTAAACATGTTACTACTATTGCTCTTGAAAATTTTCATGTCGTTTTGAGGACTGGTTTGGCAGATATTGTCTTTGCAATACCAATATTAGTTCAAAATTCAATTGTTAAAAAATTTCAAAAAAATCTAGTAAATAGTACATGTTTCCAGTAGTATTCCTGGAAAGTTTGAGCACATTTGCACAAATTGCCTAGGAAATAATGGCTATTTAGCTAAGCAGATTCAAAATTTAGTTCAAAATTTAATATTTTTCAAACATTCCAGAAAAAATCCAGTAAATACCACAAGCCTCCAGAGTAATGCAGGAAAGTTTGATCACATTTGGACAAATGCACTAGGAGATGATGTTGTTTTTCTTCAAACGGATGTTTCGTTTTTTTCGCGGTTAACTTTGAGCCCACCCTCCATTTTCTCTCTGGATTCGCCACTGGGTCCCGGTCCCCAGGCAGGCTTCAGCCGTCGTTGGTATGCCAGCTCGCGATGCCGTGGTCAAGGCCAGGAGGTGAGCGGCCCAAGGTCCAGTAAGAGCGCCCGAGTCGCGATGCTCAGGAGGTCCCCTTTAGCATTCAAGCAGCATCCACTGGGCGAGAAAGGAAGGCAACGTCGCCGTGACAGGGTTGCATTGGGCGAGGGTTTGGCGTTGAGTTGATTTAGTTTTTGCGTGACTTATCTCATAAGTTTGGAGTGGTTCTTGACAAGGTGCCGGGACTGCGTCTTGGCAGGTGAGGGGTGTTCTGTCGAGTCCTCGTGAGCTTCTCCCCTCTTCCTCAAGACTTTCCTTCATGCTCTCGTCCTCAAGTCCTGGCCCTCGGCGAGCTCGGCCGCCGCTGGTATGACAGGTCGTGATGCCGTGGGTCAAGGCCGAGGTGAGTGGAGAAACCCGATGAAGAGCCCATGAGTCGCGATGCTCAGGCGCCCCCCTATTAACGCGTGAGTGGATCATACGGGAGAGAGGGAGAGGGAGCTCACGACGCCCCCACGCTATTCCTTAGGCGGATCCTGCACACCAACACGAGGGAAAACAGGGTCTTCCATTACGGTTGCCATCCAGCCATTGGTTGCTCCGAGGGAGTGATTGAGGCACTAATGGCCTGGTGAGGTAGCGCTATGCGGGGCTGCTGCGGCCAGAGCTCGACCACTCAGATTTGTCGGTGTTGCAGGGACGGACCCATGCGCAAGCGCCGTGCCAGAGCGAGCGGCTCCAAAGGTAGGTGTCAATCGCGCAGGCGATTATCTCAAGCAGGTTAATCATGAAGAAGCAAATCAACTTAGATAGATGCAGAGAAAAGCAAATACCACTGGGTCAGGCCCAAGCGGCTTGGGGATGATGCAGCCCGAGGGGCGCCCCAACAAGGTAAGTTGAAGACATAAGTAAAACGGATACATGCCGCGGGGACAGACCCACGCTACCTGGGAACGATGCAGCCCTGAGGGCGCTCCCAGCTGAAATGAAACTTGGAAAGAAGTCACCTGATACCATTGCAGAGCGAGTGTCGGGGTAGCTGACGGTGCGGGGTGAAGAAGCCAATCCTCACGAGCCCTAGGGACTCCGAGCCTCGGGAGGCTCAGGAGGTACGAGCGGCCCGGTGAGGTCCATCTCCATCTCCTCCAGGAACGCATGATGCTTGGCCACCTGAGCTTCCGAATACTTCCTTCTCATCGGTAGCTGGTGGGCTGCACCCGCGTTCGGCAGGCCGAAGGGCATGCGAACATAGCTGTGCGGTGGTCCCGCACAATGCCCCACGCGCGAAGGCCAGAAGCACTCCTGAGACGCGACTCGATTGAGGCCTACGTAGTCGATGCAGATGCGCAGCCCGCCATCCTCGCCTGGATGGGGAGCTACGCTGGGCAGGCGGCGGTTGCCGTGCATGGCTCTTGATTTGTCGGTGTTCTGGGAACGGGGGTCCCTAGACTTGCCTACCTGCGGCCTGCGGCGTGGCTCAAGTGGTGGCCCGGTCAAGGCCCATCTTCATCAAGACAAGACTCAAGACCCTCGCGTGACCCAAGCCTCATGGGGCAGACGAGACAAGACTTCCTCAGGAGCGGCCTCGCCAGGCAGGCTCGCGAGGAGGCGGAGAGATCAAGGCAGGGTACCTCGCGAGGTGCTTGTGACGCAAGCCATGACGATCGAGACCAGGCGGGCGCCGGCCTGCGCAGTTTCCTTGTTTCCACTTTGGTGCAAAGGGGGCAAGCACAGACGTGGAATACCGAGGCATCAGGCAAAGGTTGCCATTTCGATTCTGCTTGAGACCAAGACCAGTGGAGCAGCAGGATGGAGGTCACCGTCGAGCCCAAGACGGCCTCATCGCCAGCGCTTTTGGCAGCCGAAGACCAACTTTAGTCAGGATAACTTGTACTAGATGTTCCCCTTCAAAATGGCCGTTGTTGGCGCCCTTCCCGCTCAATATTTGGGAAGAGGACCAGGGCCTCTATAAATAGAGCTAACCACCACCGTAGAAGGGGAGGAGCTAAGAGAGCCCCTAGCCCGAGAAGAGAGAGCGTCGAACTCACCCAAGCGGTTCATCGCACCAGCTCAAGAACACCTCTCATGCGAGGCTGTTCTTCCCTGTCTTATTCATCATCAACCTGAGGCAATCCACCACACCACACACCTTTGGGTAGGGTATTACACCACACGGTGGCCGAACAGTGTAAATCTTGCGTCCCTTGTGTTGCTCACCGTTTTCAGCTTAGATCTCACGAGGCGATCGGACGTGATCGATGGGGAGAGATCTTCGCGCAGACCCTGCAGTTCGAACCTTAAGGGTCCACGGAACCCCACATCCGACATTTGGCACGCCCGGTAAGTGCGCCGGAATCTTTCTTCCGCCCGCGTCCAGGCCGACCGTCGTGTCCATGGCGGCCGCTTCATGGGAGCTCGCGCCCGGCGTTCGGGCTGCTCTCGCCGCCCGCATCGCCCAGACGGCTCCCATCGGTGGGTGTCCCCGTCGTTCCCCGCCGCCAACGCCACAACCGGCCTGGCAGGGAACGAGCAGCAGGCCTCGTCTCTGCATCCTTCGGTGTGGCGGGAAGGCCGCACCGCCACCCCGTCGTTGACCCCGGCCGGTTCGTCGTCCCACGCCTGTCGAGACTTACACGGACGCTCACGCCATGCTCTGGCGCGTGAGCTCGTGACTACCGTCCGTCGGCGATCGCACTGAGGGCTGGCTCACCCGCATCACCGAGCTTCGTCGGCGCCAGCGAGCTCTCCTATGCCGTCCCTCTTGCTGCCCTTCGCCGCCTCTGTCTCGCGGGAAGCGTAGATCAGAGGTGCCTCCACCACCTCCTCCCCAAGAAGCGCCACAGCCCCAAAGCGCGTGGCCCCGGACGCAGATCCACAGCGTCCGCCCACCACGCCACCAGAGAGAGCTGCCAAGAAATCCCTCGTCCCCAAGAAGGTGCACGCGTGCTCCGGCACCGGTGCGCCACGACCGCATCCTGCGCCACCACGTCAAGACCGCGCTGCTCGAGGCAGCGAGCAAGAATCCCGAGAGCAAGCCCAAAGATCGCCAGAAAGGCCGGTGGCCACCGCGGGCTGCCGCGCTTATTCACCCCAAGCTATGCAGTGTCGCTGGCGAGGCAAGTTCAAGCTGATCGCCCCCCTCGCTTCTGACGGCCGCGCTACTTGGGCGCCCGCGGAGTTCCTACAGCTCTCTGAGTGGGCATCGAGCCGCCAACGGGACGAAAAGGTCATGGCGGCCGGTTTCCCATGGCGCTCAAGGGCGGTGCCCTTTTTGGCTCCTGAACCTGGCCCCTGGCATGATCTCCTCTTGGGATGAGATGCGCACCCGCTTCATCGCCAACTAACAGGGCACTCGCGACCGTCCGCCGGCCGTGGGTGACCTACGCCGCATCAAGCAGCAGCCTGGAGAGACCTTGCAGAAGTACATCCAGCGCTTCAACAACGCTTGCCTCAAGATTCCCGGGGTGACCGAAGAGGCCATCATTTCGGCGTTCTCGATGGCGTCTGTGCAGCGTCAAGATGAAGGAGGAGCCTGGCGATCCATGAAGATCTGTATGCGTCACTAGAGTTGTTCAACTTTGGCGACCAAAGTGCGCGCAAGGGCTGAGGAGGGGCGCCTTTCCTTCTCGAGCTCCGTGGCAGACTCCAGAGGAGAAGAAAGCCAAGGCCAAGGATGTGAAGCGCAAAGGAGCAGTTGTGCTTTCGCAGCAGAGCGGACAAGAAGCTGGCGAGGACCAGCCGAGTCGTCCAAGGGCAGCCGATGCTGTGTGTACCACGATCTCCATACTCACAACACCAACGAATGTCAAGAGCTCAGGGCCGTGCGAGAAGGCCGTGTCGGTCGACGTCCCGAGCGCAACGATCGGGGCTGCGGCCGAGGCGGAGCAAGAGGTGGAGGACGATGGGACGACCGTGGCCCTCGCGGATGGCGTGACCGACCTCGGGAGGACCGCTGGCAGAACCAGCCTCGCGAGGGAGCTTGGAGAGATCAGCCTCGTGAAGATCGCCCGCAAGGCAACGCAGGCCTTCCTCCTCTGCCACCACCACCAAGAAGGAATGAAGACCATCATCAGGACGAGGGGGCCGGGGGCTTCCAGGAGCCACGCGCAATTGCTTGCATCTTGGGCGGCGCTCAGGCCCCAGCCTCACAGCGCATCTTCAAGCAGTTTGCTCGCGAGGTGAATGCAGTCCTCCCCAAGCTTGAGGCCACGCACCCTCTCAGGTGGTCTGCGTGCTCCATCATGTTGATTCGGTGATCGGCTCAAGTCTTGTGGGCGACGGCCGGTGTCCTCCCAATGCTACATTCCCGATCCTTGACAATGTGCAAGTCACCAGACCCTCATCGATGGCGGAGCAAGACTCAGCGTTACATCTGGCCGAGACGTTCAACAATCTCCAAGTGCCATATGATCAGCTTCAGCCAACCAAGCCTTTCTCAGGAGTCACTGACGGTTCCACTGTCCCGATAGGGCAGGTCCGCCTTCCTGTCACCTTTGGGCAGCGCAACAACTACCGCACTGAGCTCATTGACTTCGACGTCGCTCACATTCGCCTGCCATACAATGCCATCCTCGGGTATCCGGCCCTGGCCAAGTTCATCATGGCAGTGACTCACCATGGCTACATCGTCCTCAAGATGCCAGGAAGTGGCGGGGTCATCACGGTCCCCTGTGAAGAGAAGGATGCGGTGTGCTCTCTCGAGCATGCCTTCCAAGCCGCGTCAATCGAAGACCCAGGCAGCAAGAGTGGAAACCTCCCCGGAGAAGCTCCCAAGAAGAAGAAGGCATCACCTGGTACAAGGCCTTAGGAGGCAGGCACCTCCGGAGGCGCCACATCCGGACATGCGCCCGTCCAAGGGGCGCCACCCTCCATCGCACAGGAAGGCTCGCCTGACGGTGTCCTGGACTAGGGGGTACTCACCACGTCATCTCCTGATCTGTTAGATTGGGCCGAGAACCCCCATGGCCGTATACTCATGGGCAGTCCCGACATTTCGCCGCCAGATACAAGGAAGATTCCACAAGACTTGGCGATCAAGACAAGGACTCCTCCCCACCGGCGTATTCGGCTAGGACTCTTGTTATCCTAGGCCTCTGGTGCATTATATAAACCGAGGCCAGGCTAGTCGATAGAGAGAGACAACGATCATACCATCATAGGCTAGCTTCTAGGGTTTAGCCTCTACGGTCTCGTGGTAGATCTACTCTTGTACTACCCATATCTTCAATATTAATCAAGCAGGAAGTAGGGGTTTACCTCCATTGAGAGGGCCCGAACCTGGGTAAACATCCATGTCCCTTGCTTCCTGTTACCATCAGCCTAAGAAACACAGATCGGGACCCCCTACCCGAGATCCGCCGGTTTTGACACCGACATTGGTGCTTTCATTGAGATTTCCGCTGTGTGTTCGGCAAAAGGTCGATGGCTGCGCTGCGATTCAAGCTGCGACTTGGCATCTTCGGCACCAGCTCATTGGTCACCTTGGTTCGACCAAAGATGCGCCCCTACCTCCGATCATCATGTTCGGATGAGGGCCTTCATCAACATCAGCTCCGATCTCTATCAAGATCATGGAGGAATCATCCAGGGAGCCCCGGGGCTCAACGTCAACATTGCCCTCGGGCGACCGTGCTGTTTTTCTGGACAGCGAACTTGTGTCCGCCGCCACCGCCTCCTCAAGTGTCGTTTTAACGATTGCTTTGGTGGAATTGTGCGGAATTGAGTCTACAACAACCCTGGAAAATTTCGTCGAGTTCCGATGGAGGAATCTCTGGCAATCCGCGATATACCGGAGCCCTATTAAATCTGGACGAGAATCTGGATGAGTTTAGGGCGTGGTGTCCAGCTCCTAGCTCGAACATCCTTTGGAAGATCCAACCGTTGATCGGCTGCGGAATTCCTACATCTACCACCCCTCAAAATTTCAGCTCGATCCGACCGTCCGAACTCCGGGAACCTTCCGATTAGTGCATCACTTTGCGGATCTGTTTTCTGCGCGAAAACGAATCCGACCCGAGTTCGTCTTTTTTATGAACGGGATTTCGGACATCCTTTTTGAAGGAAGTTTTGTATGGGGTATAGTGTTTTATTCCCGAACACATCCCACTAACTTTAAAATCCTTTGAACATGATCTTCAACATCATCTTTGGTGTCAAACTAGTCCGGCAATATTGCTCCACGGCTGCCGACTGCGCTAGACACGTCATCACTTTGTTGAGCCGAGCTCAACTTCTTGAGATCATCATCTCGGCAAGCCGAACAAGAGTTCGCATCGCATGAAGAATAAATCATCACCAACATCGCCTCCCCCACGGATTACACGAAGCGGGCACACCGGCATCGCCTACAGGTCCACATCATCAAGCCGACATTGACCACGCCACGACCTGCATCGGCAGGCCGCCATTGCTCCTTCAAGCGGGTGTCCATCATGCCAACCTCGCCGACTCGTCGGCTGACATCGAGGCTTGACATCTCGGCTGGACCGGGGAGTTCATCTTCTCTTCATCAACCTACTCCGGTGACTTTGGCGTCACCGGTAGACCCGACTTTGTCACGATTAAATTTGGACCAAGGGCTTTGCCTCGGCAAGCCAACCTTTGCCGACATTGCCATGCCATCGCTTTATCGCCCATCATCTGCGGGTGTGCGGATCGAGTCCCAATTTTGGGAATCACCTTTCTTCGGATTGCTACAATAAATAAACCAGGTGCTATTAATCCTAGTATTTTTTGCTTGGTTGGGTTCATTTTTCCCAAGGAATTATTACTCTGGTTTGTCCATCATATGTACGCAGGTCTATCAAATGGTGTCCGCATTAATGACGATCGCATGGTGGTTCGGGTCAGTTTCCGTACATAGTCCGGGCGAACGCCAGATCCGGAACTCGGACCGACACATCAATTCGAACTTTGCCGCGCCTTTCTTGCATCAGATCACGCGGCATACGCCGACATTGACTTGGCGCCAGGCCATATTTCTTCTATTACTCACTTTGCATAAATTATTTATTATGCAACATTTTTATTATTACTATCATCCCCGTCTGCACTATTTTTGTGCACATGAAAATGATCCAGCGGACTATATCCTTGGCGTCACCTCGGTGGACGGGGGCCGTCGACACTTCATTACCCCATGCCGGGGACTTGGCATCACTCGCCGACCTGCATTGACCGTGCTATGTCACCACTTCGGAGTGCTGAGCTCTTTGCTCCGCCACCTCGGGACCGTCTTGGGGGATGGAACCTTGTCCCGCATCAAGCTTCGACCGCGTCATCAATACCGAACACATTAACCAGCTAAGTGCCTTCATGCTCAAAGTTTTAAATTTTTAATTTATGTTCGGTTCGACCAAGCATTATACTTTATTTTATAAAAAAGTTGCTTGTAAAAATTTCCTTGTCCAAACTTCGTTTGTGACGCACAAATTCAAACCCGTTTACTTGGGGGCTCCTATGCCGGAGCTTTTCCTCTTGCATATGATTATACTTGTACGGCTTCGTTCCTTGTTCGTGTATTACGCCACAATATGCACCATATTGACCTAAGTGATTTGCAAGTCGGGTTTGCCTTGCTCTGTGTTTACCCCTACGTTCCCGATTGTTCGGCTAGGGAGTAAAGGGAGCACCTCTGCGATTGTCACGATCGGGTCACCCGAGCGGACCTCGCATCAGGTGAAGCCAAAAGCTAAGCGCTCTTCTTACTGCTTTTCAATTATGGTCGGCACACAACGGAACTCATGAGTACAAAATCTATTGCACAAGTCTCATATTAACAATGAGCACCGAAGAAAGGTATCGGTGGGGTACTATTTTCTTCAAGATGCTTCTTACACTTTATCGGTAATATAGCATAAGTTCCTCGAAAGCGCTTTATGCATTACAGCCTTATGACCTGATTGCACAGTTATCGAAAACACAGTCCATATTCTCGGAGTACATAACACTTTTCGGTCCTTGACCGAAGAGGGAGAAGCCGACGGTCTGTTAAGACGCGTTTAAAGTTCGGGTGAACATAGATATGATATAAGTACTTCAGTACATACAATCATTCTTTTACCCAAGTCACACGAGGGCTCTTAAATTTATGTGAGCTGTTTTATAATAAGTGTTCTTCTTCTTAGTCATTGCAAAGTCTTTTTTCTATCACTCCTTTTTTCGACGCGAGTGTGCGGTCAATAGTCGGGGCGTCTAATTTCTCTCTCAAAGCCACTAAAAGTTTGCTAAACTGGCCTAACGAGAAGTACTCCGCCTTCGGGATAGGAGGTGGAAGCCATAGGCTGACCCGCTTGAAGTCTCGAGATAGGATGTGTCATGTTAAAGCACGACAGAAAACACCTTTTTTTCTAAGACCAATTTTCGATTTGGCACGAACACTTGATCTAGTTCGGACATTAAACTTTTGAATAAGTTTTTGGCTTTTCGAGCCTATGGCACCTTTTAAACTATTTGTGCGTTTCCAGCATTAGTCTCATGAGCAACGCTGAGACACCTTTAGGGATTCGGCAAAAACATTCTCGGATATTGCTATATATGCATCGGTTTCAATTGTGTCTTCGATCAATAGTTGGGTTGCCCGGCTCCTGTGCTTGCCTCCCTACGCCCGCTTTGTTCGGCTAGGTGTGCAAGGGGAGAACCACTGCGATTGTGCTTCCAGCTCACATGGTCAAGCACCTCAGTGGAGAAAGCCGAAAACTAACTGTCAGAATAGGCTAAACTGGTTTCATGACATTGGCCGAAGTGTTTACGGCTTGACCTCGGCTGTCGCCGAACACTAACCGGGGGCTCATAGCTAGCTTCCCCAGTATAAAGCTCCTATGACTAAGCGAAAGTTTTAAAGCCCGCATATCTGATTGCCTCGTTTCTGCTAACACAACCGCCTTCGGGCACCGAGACATCGGCTAAGGGTTGCTTTGTTAGTGCGGAAACACCCTGTGTAGTATCTACTAAGGGGTAGAAGCCGACGACGGGCCACTTTCAACTGATAAACGGTCACAATGGAGTCAAAACAATGATGTAAAGTATTTGGATACATAGAATCATTACACATAATCTGTGATTTTACTCTGGATATCGATCCTTAATTTGGCCACCCGTGCCCACATTAAGGCTCGGGGCTCTTGGGCTTTGCGGCTCATTATTTACAAATATTAAAGGGCACATCGATCCCCTAACTGCTGGTGTTGCCACCCGACCAGTGTCTCTGGGGCTACTGCATTGCTTATTCAATGCAGAGAATTCAAAGTGCTCAGTGTTCGGCTTGACCGAACTATGCGCATACATGTCTTCGGACAATAATAGGTACCATATGGACCTATCCGACATCAAGCTAGTATACTGTAGTGACTTCTCACGACCCTCTCTCAAGGGCCCGTTCACCGATCACTATTATCTCTAATATATTACACTGCGTTTTTATTCCTGTGTATGCTGCCGAGCTAGGAGTTGATCCTCAAAGCTAATTTAAGCGCATCGACACGAGTCTCGTGGGCTACTGGGAACAGCGGTTTTATGCTTTCCTTCAAAGGTGCGTCTCGGGTTTTAGATCGATACACACCTTGAGGGATTCTGGCTATATATCTCGGCAGAGGATAAACTGCACCAGTTAAAAATATTCACAAAAAATCAGCCCGCGGTCGGGGTGGTGCACCACCTTGGAAGCATTTCCGGCATTAAGCTCGGCTAAACTCCTTCAACTTTTTTGGACCAAGATGATCTATGACTTCTTGGATATAGTCCGGCGTTGGAGCTTGGACACAATCCGGTGTTGGAGCTCGGATACATTTCGGCGTTGGAGCTCGGAAGCAGTCCGGCATTGGTGCTCGGCTTCGAAAGATACCTCGAATGCAGTCCGGCGTTAGAGCTCGGGCGCAAGAGGACACTGCCTCCCGGGAACAACTTCAAACCCGAGGTGTGGCATAAAAATAACAAGGCATTGACAAAGGCCGGAAACTTAAAGGGACTCCTCGGATACCCGTGTAAACTCTTCGGATGCACTTCGCGATCCTCAAGATCAAGATGAGATTTGTTCAACCAGTTTTCAAGACCGACGGAATCAAGATGAAGAATAGTTCGGAAGAATCGAGAGCTGCCCTAACTTGAAGACCGGTTCAGGGGCTATCGACGGTGTCCTGGACTAGGGGTACTCACCACGTCATCTCCCGATCTGTTAGATTGGGCCGAGGACCCCATGGCCATATACTCATGGGCGATCCGGACAGCCGCCGCAGATACAAGGAAGATTCCACAAGACTTGGCGATCAAGACAAGGACTCCTCCCCACCGGCGTATTCGGCAAGGACTCTTGTTATCCTAGGCCTCTGGTGCATTATATAAATCGAGGCCAAGCTAGTCGATAGAGAGAGACAACGATCATACCATCATAGGCTAGCTTCTAGGGTTTAGCCTCTACGATCTGGTGGTAGATCTACTCTTTTACTACCCATATCTTCAATATTAATCAAGCAGGAAGTAGGGTTTTACCTCCATCGAGAGGGCCCGAACCTGGGTAAACATCCGTGTCCCTTGCTTCCTGTTACCATCAGCCTAAGACGCAGAGATCAGGACCCCCTACCCGAGATCCGCCGGTTTTGACACCGACAGCGCCCGGCGCCCTCCTCGGGCAGGGCTCGGGGGCTCTCTCCTGGGGAGCCACCGACTTTGCCAAGATCACGAGAGAGGCGCTTGGGCACCACTTCGAGGCGTGCTTCGCGGCATGTTTCCCTGAGGAAGGCGTAAGGAAAGGAGGGCCTGACCCTCAGGAGTTCATCACCAAGGTCGCTCAGATGTTGCAGGAATCGAGAATCATGCGCGGCAACCGCCGCCTGCCCAGCGTAGCTCCCCATCTAGGCGAGGATGGTGGGCTACACGTATGCATCGACTACCCAGGCCTCAATCGAGTCGCGTCTTAGGAGTGCTTCTGGCCCTCGCGCGTGGGGCGTTGCGCGGGTCCACCGCACAGTTACGTTCGCATGCCCTTCGGCTTGCCGAACGCGGCTGCTGCCCACGGCGCTGACGAGGAGCATCCACAGGCCTCGGTGACCAAGCATCGTCGTTCTGGAGAAGATGGAGATGGACCTCGGCGAGCCGCCGGACCTTCTGAGGCCTCCGAGGCTCGGAGTCCCGAGGGCTCGTGAGGATCGGCTTCTTCACCCCGCACCGCCAACTACTCCGACACTTGTTCTGCAATGATATCAGTAAACTTCTTTCAAGTTCTGTTTCAGCTGGGAGCGCCCCCAGGGCCGCGTTATTCCCAAGTCGCGTGGGTTCGTCCCCGCGGCATGTATCTGTTTTGCTTATGTCTTCTGCTTACCTTGTTGGGGGTGCCCCTCAGGCTGCATCATCCCCAAGCCGCTCGGGCCTGACCAAGTGGTGTTTGCTTTCTCTGCATTTATCTAAGTTGATTTGCTCCTTCATGCTTGACCTACCCATGATTGTCGTCCGCCGCCCACCACGGGTCTATTTTTCCTCATGCGGATCGCTTGCACGTTAAAAGGGGCGCTGAAAGCATCGCGACTCATGGGCTCTTCTTGGCTCTCCAGCCCTCACCCCTGGCCTTGACCCACGGCATCGCTGACACATCATACCACCAGCGGTGGCTGAGCTTGCTCGAGGGCCGACCTGAGGACGTGAGAGCATTTGCATTTTACCACCTTGCAGGAATGTACCAGCGACAAATGCCTGTGAGCCAGCGCGAACCCGCCTCGAGGTAGGGGCCTCGTGTGAGTCCCTGGCACTGCTCACGGGTGCCCAGATACACCTCTCTTAAGCCCTACCATGCCGGCCACGTGTCAGGGCGGGGCTGTACACGCCCCGGGGGCTCCTCCCGGAGGGGAGCCCCCCTCCCACGCACCAGTGGAAGCACCATGCTCGTCTTTGGCCGGCGACACTGCCGAGGAGCGGCTATGCCCATACACATATGGAAGCACTATGCTCCGCGCTGGTGATAAACAACTGAGAGCCCACGGCTGCATCAACCTCAGAGAGCCCAGAGTTCAGTGTCTGGACTCATCGCAAAGCCTCCCCTCGGGAGTGCCGCGTGAGGGGGCTGGACACGGGGGCTGCGCCCGGGTCACACCCGAGCACATGCCACCCAACCAGTCCCCTGACCTGGTGCGTGCCGCTAGCTGCCTCCCCGAGCGGAGCCAAGGTATGAAGAATCGTTTGAGCGTCAAGGGGGACTCCTGAGCATCGCGACTCAGTAGCCTAACTGGTCACGTAGCCCCTCACTCCTTAGTTCCGAGAGGCTAACGGCGGTTGAGGTATGCGCGGGGCCGGGCCCTACCGATGTAGAACGACAGATCCTCTCTTCTACTCCCTCCCTATTTGCTGTTTGCACATCAAGGGGGACTCCTGAGCATCGCGACTCAGGAGCCTAACTTGCCACGTAGCCCCTCACTCCTTAGTCCCGTCCTGGTGATCCGGTCGAGGCTAAAGGCGGCTGAGGTATCTTGTGAGGGCGGGCTCACCGTGACGAGAACACAAGCAAATAGGAAGGAAATCGCAAAAATCTAGAAAATCTAGAAGCAAATATTACTGAGACCATAGTTTGTCCTCACATTTTAGGAACATCGACTTAAACGCCTCCACGAGGCATGGTGCATATTGCAGGAATCAAAGAAGGAAGAGGCCGCGAGAAGATCACCCCTGGGCCCGCGCCGCCGCTCGTGGTGGAGTCGCGCTTGTCAGCTCCATGCCTTTGGAGCTGTGGGCAACGCAGCTCACTTGGGCGCGGTGTTGAAGGCACTAAATTCGCTTGACAAAGGCCTCCGTTGGGCCCTTGACGGCTTCGGCAGCGGCGGCGGAGCGCCTGGCGTCCACGGGCTCCAGCAGGTCGTCAAGGTTGGCGTCGGGATTGCGATGGTAGACGTGGCTGAGGATCCGCGTCGCCGTAGCTGCGGAGGAAAGGACGCGGCGTCAACTTTCGGCCATGCGGGGGCCGGCGCGATCACGACTTCCTCAAGCGCCTCGGCGAGAAGGGACCAGCTGGCGGTGGCCTTCCTTGGCTCCAGCCAGCGGTTTCTCTAGGCCCCGTCATATAGGCGTCTTCAGCGGCCACGCGAGCCCTCTCCTCGTGGCAGCGTGAAGGCAGCGCAATCCTCGGCAAGGCGTTACGCCTCGGCGTCGATTCGGTCCTCTCCGTCTTGGCGCCCGCTCCGGCGTCTTCACCGGTCGGCGGTCGGCCGAGAGTTGGCGTCACGGTCCCAATGGCAGCCTCCCGGCCTTCATCTCCTCCTCCTTCACTGGTGGTCACGAATCCCCTCGGCGAGCTCATGCGCGCAGCCCTTGCAATTACTGCCTCCTCCGGCATCTTGCAGTGGCCCTTGGCGATTGAGGCGTCCTTCAATGCCGTCGCGTCATGAGCGGCCATGGCTCAGGAGGTGGCCTGCTTCCCCTCCTCGAAGGCCGCCACACGACTGCCTGGCGCTGCCGGATGGAGGCATCAGACGAACTCCAGCTGAGACTAACTCCAGCGCCGGCCACCAGGTGGGGCGGCGCTCGAGATCCTCTCGCAGCTGGGCCTGGGTCATTGGTCGGCGTACGGTCCAAGGCAATGGAAGAAGCAGAGGAGATGGAGCGGCGGAGTAGGAGGAGAAGATGGCAGCGTGATCACAGCTTGGGAGGAAGGGACCTCTGAGCCTTGGCCACCTCGGCCAGCTTGACATCAAGCCGAGCACCTCCAGAGTCAACGGGGCCACGGTGGCCGACTCCTTGCGGGCGTCCCTGCGGCCTCGCGAGGATGACCGGCAGGGGGGACGTCTGGCCTTGCTACCTCCTTTTCCCGCCAAGTGAAGACGCGGCTGCGGCTGAGAGCCCGTCCCCAAAGTGGGTCGCCCCGACTTCTTTAGCCTCTTCGCCCGCGTGTACCAGCCTTCAATAATAAAGATGTCGAGCCTCGGCACGCCAAAAAGATGAACGAGGCGGAATTGAACACTTACTAGTTGATCGCGCTGGATCCCACGGACTCTGCAAGGAGCTTGAAGCCCAGAAAGCCTCTTGCGGGGCTCGCCTTGGGGAGGCCCATCCGCAGGGAAGGCACACCAAGGGCTAGAGCTGACTTGGCCTTGCTGGGCCAGGGTAGACCCTGGGAGATCAGCAGGACCTGTCCTTCCTCGGGACGGCGCGTCCTCTCCTCTCGCCCGGGCGCCGCCTCATCGTCACATCGTGCATGGAGCGGAGGGCATTGGACTGCGCCGGGAAGTCTCCCGTCCCCTCGAAGGTCGCCTCCCGAGTCGCGCCTCCGTCCTCGTCGTCATCTTCCTCCTCTCCCCGCTGGAGTCACCATGGACAAGTTCAATCGCCGTCGCCGCTGACCCCGGGATCCTCCGCCGGCACCAGACCCACCCCGTCAAAGGTGGGCATGGTGTCCGCCACCAGCTTCGAGTCATCACGAAGGAACAAAGGGACTGGAGCATCCACCGGACCTGCTACTTCCTCTCCAACCAAGAAGTGGAGTGCCGCGGTCAGATCCTCGTCGTTCAGGGCGTCCAAGCTCAGACGGAGGACAACCAGCATCCGCGAGCCTCCACAGTGGGCGCGAGTGCGCCTGAAGAGGGGCCACCCGGTGCGACAAGAACTCCCTCAGAGCGAGGCCCGGCCGGCCGCCATTTCTCGGGATCGCCTGCCTCAGTCGGCGTTCATCTTCTCTCCAAGATCAGCCCGCCGATCATCAAGCTTCGCGCGGGACCACGCCTCAACAGCCTCAGGCTGCTTCGTGGGCAACTACAGCAGTGTCACACCCCCAGTCCTTGTATGCACTAGGCTAGCCCTTTATGTGTGCATCATGTTTAAATTTTCAAATGAACTTGAAATGGGGATTGTTCAAACCCTAGCACCAAAATGAATTCAAATAGGCTCAAATAAAATCACTTCCAATAAACCCAAAGTGACTTCAGAAATGTCCATCATTTTGAACCGGTGAAAACCTCTCGACAAAAATTGGTGCATATCTTCCCTAGGTCATTTCAGGTTTTTGGATTAAATCATAAGTATTTGAATTGGAGCATTTAATGGCTATAAATATTTTAAATGCTTCAATAATTAAAAACATTTGAGGGCTGTTAGTAAACATTTTAAAAGTGCCCACAAATTTTATCAGAGTTATACAAATGGTTTAGTATTATTACTAAATCAAAAAGAATAGCAAAATAGAAAATAGAAACAATTAGAAAGAGAGAGAGAGAGAATACTGCCACTTACCCAGCCCAAAGAGTTATGCTCCATCGCCCAACCGCCATCGTCATCTCCACCGCTACCGGACGCCGAAGGCCAGGTTCGACGCTGCTACAAGACTTGGCCGTCAGTTGCCGCCACGCCATCGCCGCTCGCCGCCTCGGACAGCGCAACACCGCGGATTTTTCTCCTCGGTGCCGCATCGTCGATCCGCCTGTCATTCCTCCCCGCTCTCTCCCTCGCCATTCCCCATCTCACCGAACGCAGTTGGCCGTCGCCACCAAGCGCCATTACATGACCACCGCCTCCCCTCGACCTCTCGCCGTGCTGCGAGCTCACGCCTCGGCGTCCCTGACCTCCTCGACGAACCACGAGGCCCGGACGCCGCAACACCGCCTCCGTTGCGTTTCCTCGCTGCCGCCGGAGATCCCTCTCACCGCCCCGCTCGCTCCGGTGCTTCCCCGAGCACGCCGAAGCCACCCCTGCATCCGCCGTGAGCCACTGACCATCCTCCCCCTCTCCGTTCTCTCTGCCACTCGCCGTAGTCGCTGCACCAAGCACTCCCGCTCGCGCCGCCGCTGAGCTTCGCCACGACGTGGCTCGGCCACGAACGCCCCATCGTCCTGTCCATCGACCTCGCCGCATCTCGTAGGGGCCCGTAGATGTTTCGCACGCGCCGACTTCGTCCGCCAGCCTCGATCCCGAAGCTCACCCGAGCTCCGACGACCGCCAAGGTCGTCGCCGGGCGCATAACTCCGCCACCCCAGCCTCCGCCACCACCCTTTGTTGGATGCGACGAGCAGCGTCAGCATCCGTAGCTAAGCTTCGCGACCAAACGGTGCTCAGAGCCAATCCGAGCACCTCCACCGCTGCTTTGACCCCTTCGGCCCGGCTAAATGGCAGGTTGACCGGTTTGACCGGCGATGATGACGTGGCCGCTTAATTAGGCACTAATCACCTCCAGATAGCCCCTAACAGACACTGACAGTGGGCCCCAGGCCACTAACTAAATTAGATTAGTTAGGTTAGTCACTGACGGATGGGACCCACAGTCGGGGTTGACCTCGACCGTGCCTTTGACTGCCGACGTCACCATTTACATCATGCCGACGCAGAATAACTAATTACTGGAATTTTTATTATATAGGAAATTCCAGAAAATAACCAAAACTTCTAAAAATCATAGAAAATCAACCGTAACTCCAAATGAAATAATTTATATATGAAAAATTATCAGAAAAATGCAATCTATCCATCTCTACCATTTTCATGCATGTTTGAACAACCTAAAGTTGCTGTATAAGACAATTTGAATAAATGGCATTTGAAATGCCTTACATGGAGTTTGAATTTGAACCTAGTGTCCAAACCAGCTCCATTTAACTTGTTGCTAGTTGCATTTGACTAAATCACAACATATTGCCATGTCATGATCATGCATCATATTGTGCGTTGCATTGATTATGTTTATTTCTCTGCTGTCAGATTCTGTCCCCTCTCGATAGGCGATGCTTCCAGTCGATGAGTTTGATGACACCGATGAAGTGCCATATTATCATCGAGAAGTGCGAGACAAGCAAAACCCCTTGTTCATTCCGGATATAATCCCACTCTCTCGCTCCTGCTCTCTTTTCTTTGCATTAGGACAACAACGATTCATCTGTTACTTGCTGCGCATTAGTTGAACCCCTTTATCCTCTACATGACTTGTCATTCCACAAAGAATAGATGAAACCCACTAGCATGAGTAGGAGTTGTTTGAGCCACTGATGTGCCTACTCATTCATGCTTGTTTGTCACTTTGCTATTGCTTAGAGTTGTGCCAGTCTGATTCATCTGGGATGAATGGAGGTGTGTAAACATGTCCTACTGTTGAGAGCTAAGTGAGTGAATACGATTTGGTAAAGAGTAGCGGTGAGAGGCCATGTAGGAGTACATGGTGGGTTGTCTCATTGCAACCGTCCTCGAGGCCCGAAGTTACGTGTTTGTGATCCATGAAACAGTTACTACCACACATTGGGCTCCGGGCACTCCAAGCTCTCTTGACTTATTAATCAACTTGATCTCTGTCCGGGGAGTTGCAACTAGTTTACGGTGTTTGTAGGAAATTTGTTGGGGGCCGTATGTAGCTACCTGACCCTAGGGGTGGGCTATGTTGCGGTAGATACACCGAGGCACGGTGTCTGCACGACGCCTGCTTGGTGCCTCGGAACCCTTCTCTCATCGTTTGGGGCCGTGGCGACACCGGCCGGATCTCCTCGCGGATGGAACCCGAATAGGCGATAAACCGGACTATAGACTTGTGTGGTTAGTCGAGGTCATGGCCAAACTCCCTCGCCAAAGCTTCGCTTGAAGGTTGCCGAGATACCTGACGCGTGTACATGGTGGTAAGTGGCGAGAGCGTGTGTGAAGAAGTACACCCCTGCAGGGGTTAACATCACCTATTCGAATAGCCGTGTCGCGGAAAAGGACTTACGGGTTGCTGTGCGGTTCATAGACAAGTGAAAGTGGATACTCTAAAATCGCCAAGATAAGCGTGAGTGCTATGGATGGGCGTTCGTAGGGAGGCGGAGCGGATCCATAGTGGTGTATTGATATGGTGAATATGTGGACTCGTGTGCGCCACTCAAAAGAGTTACTTGCGTCGTAGTGTAGGATAGCCACGAGTCAAAGGCGGCTTCTTTGCGGTCATACTCCACCACCCCTTTGTTGACAATGATGCATATGTAGTTAGTTACGATGTAAGTCTTCTTGAGTACATTTTGTACTCACGTTTGCTTATTTTATGTTTTGTAGAGAGAGACGTCGGTCTCGCTAGTAGTTCAGCGTGGACTTGACGTTTAGCTTGTTACCTCAGCTACGATCTTACGCCCTCGGCGAGAATCAGTAGATAGTCGGGCTTCTCGGCCTTTTTTCATTTATAGTTGTGCGTACTTTCGGACATGTTAAGCTTCCGCTTGTGCTTTGACTTGTATGCTTTCTGAATGTTGGGTCTTGAGACCCATGTTTGTATATCTCATTCCTCGAGCCTAATGAATAAATATTTGAGTCAGAGAGTTATGTTGTGATGCCATGTTGTATTTACACATATCGGAGCATATTGTGTGTATGTTTGAAATGCTTGGTATGTGTGGCATCCGACAATCTAGTTGTTTATCCTTGGCAACCTCTCTTATGGGGAAATGTAGTCTAGTGCTTCCTTGAGCCATAGTAGTCCGCTTCTGACCCGGTTCACGGAGTCCACGCTAGCCAAAGACTACCGCTTTCAGGACACTTGGTAGCCGACATGTGTTTCACTTCGTTCCGTATACGTCCCCTCCGGAAATGTCCATGTGGTGACATCCGAGTCCTGCCTAGCCTGCTACTACCTGGGTTCCCGGAGTTCTGTTAGCCAGTTACCCAGTTCTGGATTCACACGTTGTTGACCAGCATGCTCGAAGTTGACTCATGTATGCCTATCCCCATGGGTTAGTGCCGCTTTGGGTTCCACGACTAGCCATGTCGGCCCAGGTTCTCTGTCATGTGGATGCTAGCTGACTATCATATCACGTGAGCCAAAAGGCGTGAGACGGTCCCGGGCCATGGTAAGATAATACCGTGGGAATACCAGGCGCGTGAGGCCATAAGCGATATGAGGTGTTACTGGCTAGATCAATGTGACTTGGAATCGGGTCCCGACAGCTTTGGTATCGAGGCTGTTTGCATCAGAGGGATTACCAAGCCAAACTGGTCGAAGTTGAGTGTAGAAATGCTTTAGTTATGTAAGGGAATTGATTGTGGAAGGGAACGTAAGGCTCTTTTTACTCCTTATACCTCATGGCCTTCTGATCTGAGTCATCCTCTTCTTTTCTACGGGGATTAAGAACTAGGCCTTCTCATCTATCTATCAGGATGACGTGTTACTAATCCATAGACTTATAGAATTGATAGTTTCTAATCTCAGTTCAGTTTTACTACTCCCGTGTGTTCATAGTTGGTCTCGGAACCTTGATATTGTGACGTTGAGTGGTTATTCCACCATTTTTGCAGGATGTCTCAAATCATTTTTGACCATTTACAGCCGTTATCTTTGTCAAAGTCATCCCGGTTTCTAAATAGTCCGATGCATTTGCAAATTCCTTTTTACCGCTCAAGATTCTTTGGGCCGGATTAATCACACAACTTAGTATGTTGAGGTACTCGCTGCCCAACATATATGTTGGAGTTATTATTATGACCCTAGGTGTTCTAGAAGTCACCTAGTAATCTAGCAATGCTTTTGTATCCCGATGTGATGATTACGGCCATTATTCTTGAAAGCATCCTGTGATGCCATTTAGTAGTACGTATTCTATTCCTGGGTTTTTGAACCCGAGATTCACTCTACTTACCTCGTGTTGATAGTGTTGCTCGTACCTTTAGGATATTAGTAACCTTTGTGATAGTCCTCGAGGTTCGTGGTATATCCTTCTTCCAAATACTATGAAACGCTTATGGCTGAAGTTCCTCGCTGAACCGAAAGATCACAACCAGAGTGCTCTTGATGAGTCCTCCATTCTATATCGTGATTCTGCCAGTTCTACCCCTTTCCGCACGGGTTATCCGGAAGAAATGTTGAACTTTGCTCGACATACTAATCCATGCCTCCACAACTCGAAAAGTTATATGTTCCTCGAGTTGTTCCTCCTTAGTTGTATTCTGACCCCCGTCTATCAATTGATAGTCAAGGGTATGTGTGCAATCATGTTTATCGATGCCTATTATCCTTGTGGTCCGTCAAGCCATTCTATTCTGGAATGACTAGGAGAAACAAACTCCAGTACCTTGTCAATAACTAGGATTGGGTCAAAGCAATTTGTATTCCATGCAGATCAAAATGCCAATCAAACACGCTTCTGCTCGCTCTACCTTGGAGTATTACTCTATTTATGCCAAGAATATCATAGGAATTGCACCATCTCTTATGAATTTTTGATGTAGTGATACTTCTCGCTATCATTATTCATTCCTCGGTCCCGTGTTGTTGTAACCGGAATGCCGACAAGTGAACTGTGATGTGTGAAATCGATACTCCTAGCAACCTCGTTGCTTGGTAGTTAATGGACAATATTATCATTCTTAGCGTGTTGGTTATTAAATCATCATCCTAAGATTAATCGTGCTACCTAGTCCTTATTTCCGGTGCACTCTTCGATCAATGAGTTAGGATTGTGCCAATCCCTCGCTCATTTGATCATATCGTCTCGCCCTCAAAAGCAAGATTTTTCTCGAGCTTAGTAACATACCGGTGGTTCGTGATTTTGAATATCTTCTCCGGAAGTATTACGAGTTGTCCCCTGACTGTTATGTTGAGCTCGTGATCAGATTGGTTTCTTATGAACCACCCTTTCTCCAAGAATCTGTGTTGGATACCCCTGAGCTAGTTGGTTGAGCTAAACAATAACTTGGAGAGTTGGAAGATAAAAGCTTGCCTAACTTAGTTCGTTCCAAAGGGATATTCTTGTGTGTGTGTGTTGAAGAAAGATGATATCTTCATCGATTGGTCCCTGTGATCAGCTGTTGGATCTATTGCCTTGTCAAAACTTTGACTGGAGTATGGGCTATCGTCAAGTCAAATCAGAACCAACGATGTTCATAATGTTGACCTACTCGTGGTTGATTCCTCGAGCATACACCATTACATCTTTTGGTCTGACCAATACTATCACCGTGTTCACATGATGGCGGAAGTCCAGTGATATGGAAATTTCGATGAGTTGTTGTTGAGCCCATCAGCAGCATTTTGTCACCCCATGGCTCATGTTGAACATCAACCTAGTGTTGGAAACTTTTATAAGCATTATCTTCATGTCCCATTCGTGGAAGAATATCTTTGGATGAAAGAAGTGACTTTCTACGATTCACGTGCATTTGGTGCAAGTTGTCACCGTGAGTTCGAGAAAGATTGTTTTTGTTCACCATGGTACCATCCCAAGTCAGGTCATGCATGTGCGAAGTATGCTATGGTTTGACAGGCTCGCAACCTTCATTCCATATGTATCCCTAGCACACCAAGCCACTGATTGATTTGCTCAAGGAAAAGGAGCGTGTTGTGCTAATTCTAGATCATGCACAAGATTCCGTTATCCTCGATGATGGTTCCCAACAAGAACTTCGGTAGTGTTTTATTATAAGACTACTACGTGGTCATGCTTGTCTTGGATAGAGTGTCCACGGGTTTGTAGCGAATCCAGCTCATGTTTTGGAGCTTGCTATAGTGGTTCATTCCCCGAGAATCTCGCAATGTCATCTAAATCGATTTGTGTTGCAAACTTTCATTTATCTTTCTAGACTTGATAAGTCTGGAATGTTCTGACACCAACCAGATCTGAATCTCGGGCAGATATGATGGTTGGGTCATTCCCAGTATTTGCATTTTGTTCCCAGCTCGCACCTGTCATTGTGTCAGTCTGCCATAGGTCCCATTCATTTCCGATGATAAGCAAAAATCATCCATTGCATTGTCTTCAACAAGGTAGTCCACATCATCCATTCGAATCCGGATGTGTCATTCCTTTGAACTCCGCCAAACGATCGCTGTGATTTGCCTTAGGTTGATATAAAGAGTCTCAATGATCTCTATATCAAAGGTAATTCTTTTTGCCACTTAAGGTAATAATTCCCCGAGCCACTTCCTTTAAGATGTCCTGGTTATGGTATCATGGCAATTCAATTCCTCGCTACTCTGAAACCTTGCACCATCTTACCTAAAGCGTTATGCTTACCAAATTGAACCCTCGTCATCTGTTACTATCCACCTCTCTCGATGTATGTGTTTGAGTCTCGAGCTCAAGAGATGATCGAATGTCTCACTCCATGAGTTGGTCTGAGTGCTTGGTCTTCGAGGAGATCAATTCTGTAGAAGTTTCTCTCTTATAGCCATCATCTTTGGATGAAGATCTACGAAAGCAAAGACGCTAAAATCAATTGGAGCAATGAATCAACATCTTGAGATGGGCGGGTTGAATCCACGAAGATCGTGATAGTTTTTGACCCCCTTTCATTTTACCTCACGTCTTGAATCTCGACGAGATTCTTGTTAGTGGGGCGAGTTGTCACACCCCAGTCTGGTATGCACTAGGCTAGCCCTTTATGTGTGCATCATGTTTAAATTTTCAAATGAACTTGAAATGGGGATTGTTCAAACCCTAGCACCAAATGAATTCAAATAGGCTCAAATAAAATGACTTCCAATAAACCCAAAGTGACTTAGGAAAAGTCCATCATTTTGAAACCGTGAAAACCTCCCACAAAATTGGTGCATATCTTCCCTAGGTCATTTCAGGTTTTTGGATTAAATCATAAGTATTTGAATTGGAGCATTTAATGGCTATAAATATTTTAAATGCTTCAATAATTCTGAAAACATTTGAGGGCTGTTAGTAAACATTTTAAAAGTGCCCACAAATTTTGTCAGGAGTTTTAAAAATGGTTTAGTATTATTACTAAATCAAAAACAGAATAGCAAAATAGAAAATAGAAACAATTAGAAAGAGAGAGCGAGAGAGAATACCTGGCCACTTACCCAGCCCAAGAAGGCGGCCATCGCCCAGCGCGCTACCGTCATCATCTCCACGCGCCGAAGCCGAAGGCCGAAGCCGACGCTTGCCAAGACGATGCGTCTTTGCCACGCCACCGCTTGCACCTCGTCCCGTCTCGGACAGCAACGCCATGGTTTTCCTCCTCGGTGTCCCCCGATCGATCCTACTGTCATTCCTCACCCCGGGCTCTCTCCTCACCATTCCCCATCTCACCGAGGCAGCGATCGCCACCCGGCGCCATTCGCCCATGACCACCGCCTCCCCCTCGACCCCTCGCCGTGCTCGCGAAGCTCCGCCTCGGCGTCCCGACCTCCTCGGCCGAACCCACGAGGCCCCGGACGCGCCCGCACACCGCCGTCGCCCGTTTCCCTCGTCGGCCGCGGAGATCCTCGCCGCCCGCTCACTCCGGTGCTTCCCGAGCACGCCGGTTACCACTCGCATCCGCCCGTGAGCCACGGACCATCCTCCCCTTCTTCGTTCTCTCGCCACTCGCCCGTAGTCGCCGCACCAAGCACTTCCCGCTCGTGCCGCCGCTGAGCTTCGCCGCCGACGTGGCTCGCCACGAACGGCCCCTGCTGCCCTATCCATCGACCTCGCCGCATTTCGTAGGGCCCGTAGATGCCTCGCACGCGCCGACTCGTCCACCGTAGCCTCGATCCCGAGCTCACCCGAGCTCCGGCGACCGCCAAGGTCGTCGCCTGCGACAACCCCGGCCACCCCAGCCTCCGCCACCACCACGGTTGGATGCGGACTGAGCGTCCGCATCCCGTAGGCTGAAGCCAGCGCACCAAACGGCGCTGTAGGCCAATCCCGAGCACCTCCGCCGCGTTTGACCCCGCCGGCGGCTAAACGCCGGCAAGTTGACCGGTTTGACCGGCGATGATGACGTGGCCGCTTAATTAGGCACTAATCACCTCCAGTTAGCCCCTAACAGACATCGGCGGTGGGCCCGTGCCACTAACTAAATTAGATTAGTTAGGTTAGTCATCGATTTTGATGGGACCCACAGTCAGGGTTGACACGGACCATGCCTTTGACCTCTTGTAAGCGTCACCATACGACATCATGCTGACGCAATAACTAATTACTGGAATTTTTCTTTTATAGGAAATTCCAGAAAATAACCAAAACTTCTAAAAATCATAGAAAATCAACCGTAACTCCAAATGAAATAATTTTTATATGAAAAATTATCAGAAAAATGCAATCTATCCATCTCTACCATTTTCATGCATGTTTGAACAACCTAAAGTTGCTGTATAAGACAATTTGAATAAATGGCATTTGAAATGCCTTACATGGAGTTTGAATTTGAACCTAGTGTCCAAACCAGCTCCATTTAACTTGTTGCTAGTTGCATTAGACTAAATCACAACATATTGCCATGTCATGATCATGCATCATATTGTGCATTGCATTGATTATGTTTATTTCTCTGCTGCCGGTATCTGTCCCCTCTCGATAGACGTGCTTCCGACGATGAGTTTGATGACACCGATGAAGAGCTATATTATCTTGAAGTGCCGAGCAAAGCAAAACCCCTTGTTCATTCTGATATAATCCCACTCTCTTGCTCCTGCTCTCTTTTCTTTGCATTAGGACAACAACGATTCATACATTACTTGGTCAGTGGCTGAACCCTTTATCCTCTCGCATGACCTGTCATTCCACAAGAAATAGATGAAACCCACTAGCATGAGTAGGAGTTGTTTGAGCCTGATGTGCCTACTCATTCATGCTTGTTTGTCATGCCTGCTATTGCTTAGAGTTGTAGAATTGATTCATCCGGATGAATCGGAGGTGTGTAAACATGTCCTCATCACAGAGAGCTAAGTGAGTGAATACGATTTGGTAAAGGTGAAGCGGTGAGAGGCCATGTAGGAGTACATGGTGGGTTTTCTCATTGCAGCCATCCTCGTGAACCGAGTTACGTGTTTGTGATCCATGAAACAGTTACTACCACACATTGGGCTCCGGGCACTCCAAGCTCTCTCGACTTATTAATCAACTTGATCTCTGTCCAGGAGTTGCAACTAGTTTCTGGTGTTTGTAGGATATGTGTTGGGGGATGTGCGTAGTGCTAACCCTAGGGGTGGGCTATGTTGCGGTAGATACACCAAGGCACGGTGTACTGGGACGCCCGTTTGGTGCCTCGGGAACCCTGCTCTCATCGTTTGGGGCCGTGAGCAACACCCCGGCCGGATCTCCTCATGGATGGAACCGAATAGGCGATAAACCTAGACTAGAGACTTGTGTGGTTAGTCAAATGTGGCCGACTCCCTCGCCAAAGCTTCCGCTTGATGGTTGCCGGGATACACGCAGCGTGTACATGGTGGTAAGTGGCGAGAGCGTGTGTGAAGAAGTACACCTCGCAGGTTAACATTATCTATTGAATAGCCGTGTCCGGTGAAAAGGACTTACGGGTTGGCCATGACGGTTCATAGACAAGTGAAAGTGGATACTCTAAAATGCGCAAGATAAGCGTGAGTGCTATGGATGGGCGTTCGTAGGGAGGCAGGGGAGCGGATCCATAGTGGTGTATTGATATGGTGAATATGTGGACTCGTAAAGCGCCACCTCAAAAGAGTTACTTGCGGTCGTAGTGTAGGATAGCTATCGAGTCAAAGCTGGCTTTGCCCTGCAGCTCATACTCCACCACCCCCTTTGTTGACAATGATGCATATGTAGTTAGTTCCGATATAAGTCTTGCTTTGAGTACATTTGTACTCACGTTTGCTTATTTTATGTTTTGCGAGAGAGACGTCGGGCCTCGCTTAGTAGTTCCGATGTGGACTTGACATTTAGCTTGTTACCTCAGCTACGATCTTGTGCCTCGGCAGGATCTCGTAGATAGTCGCTTCTAAGCCTTTTTCATTTATAGTTGTACGTACTTTCGGACATGTCAAGCTTCCGCTTGTGCTTTGACTTGTATGTTTCTGAATGTTGGGTCATGAGACCCATGTTTGTAATATCTCGCTCCTCGGAGCCTAATGAATAAATATTTGAGTCGTAGAGAGTTATGTTGTGATGCCATGTTGTATTTACACATATCGAGCATATTGTGTGTATGTTTGAAATGCTTGGTATGTGTGGGATCCGACAATCTAGTTGTTTATCCTTGGCAACCTCTCTTATGGGGAAATGTAATCTAGTGCTTCCTTGAGCCATAGTAGTCCGCCATACGTACCCCGATTCACCGGAGTCCTAGCCCAAAGACCAGCATGTCAGACACTTGATCGGGTTGGGCATGTGTTTCACTTCGTTCTGTGGTCTGTTCATCCCGGAAATGTCACCTTGGTGACATCCCGAGTCCTGCCTTAGCTTGCTACAGCCCGGGTTCCCGGAGTCTCATGTCCGTTACTACAGTTCCTGATTCACATCAGCTGTTGACCGACATGCTTTCAAGTTGATTCATGTATGCCCCGTCCCCATGGGTTAGTGCTGCTTTGGTTCACGATCAGCCATGTCGGCCCGGGTTCTCTGTCATATGGATGCTAGCGACACTATCATATACGTGAGCCAAAAAGGCGCAGACGGTCCCGCCATGGTAAGGCGACACCCGTGGAATACCGCGTGAGGCCGCAGCGATATGAGGTCTTACGGCTAGATCAATGTGACTTGGAATCGGGTCCCGACAAATTTTGGTATCGAGAGCCCCGATCGCTCAGAGGGGATTACCAAGCCAAACCGGTCGGGTTGAGTGTAGAAATGCTTTAGTTATGTAAGGAATTGATTGTGGAAGGAACGTAAGGCTCTTTTACTCCTTATACCTCATGGCCTTCGATATGAGGTGTTACTCGGCTAGATCGATGTGACTTGGAATCGGGTCCTCACAAGCGGGGGTTGTGGCAATCAAGGCCCACCATGACCCACTTGCTCGGAAGCCCTCGGCCCTCTTCCCAAGCCTCTCGAGATGGCATTGGACTTGGAGTACGCGAATAAGCTCAAGCAAGACGCCGAGATATTGCCATGAGACCCGTGAGGAAAAGAAGTGGCGCTTGACAAGGCCACGGAGGGCACCACTCCCGACGTGCGCCTCACAAGAGTAGGCGAAGATCGACATGAGAAGGATGGAGTTGGGATGGATATGCAAGAGCATGCAACCACATCTTGGGCGAAGGACGGCGAGGAAGAACTCAGAGAAAGGAGGAACCAGACCGGCGATAACGGTGCTCATGAAGAGGGGGTAGAAGGTGCTTCCCTTGTCCTCCGGCCGGGGAGAGCCAAGTTGGAGCGTGGTCTCCCCCATCTCGTTGATCTGCGACACCGCCATCTAGCGCGTGAGGGCGAGATTCTTCTCTGTCACGTTGGGGGAGACCAGAGCCGGCGAGTACCAGTCGATCACGGCCCCTCACCGGGTCTGTGGGGTGCCATTGCACACTGGGAGAAAGGATGCGGCAGATCTGGAAATTTTGGAAGCAGGAGGGCGAAGAGCAAGAAAGGGGATCTGGAGCAAGGAGAGGGAGAGTAATGAAGGTAAGGCTAACCCCAGGCCAGCCTTTTCTCAGTCGAGCAGTTGCCGAAGCAGCGTGGGGAAGCGGAGACGCCCACGTCCGCCAACTAACTGCCACGCTGCACCCAAGGCCACACAGTGATGGGTCCTGCTGCCCGTGACTTGCCCTTCGCTTCCTCGCTAAGCCAAGTCCGAAGCGCGCCTTGGGCTCCGAGGGCTACTGCCGGCGATTCTGGGAACGGGGTCCCAGACTTGCTCGCCTGCAGCCTTCGGCAAGGCGTGGCTCAAGTAGTGGCCTGCCGTCCCATCTTCATCAAGACAAGACTCAAGACCCTCGCGAGGGGCCAAGACTCATGAGGGCGACACAAGACTTCCTCAGAGGCGGCCACGCTGTGCAGGCTCGCGAGGAGGCGGAGAAGATCAAGGCAGGGTACCTCGCGAGGTGCTCGTGGACGCAAGCCATGATGATCGAGACCAAAGGGCGCCGCCTTCTGCAGCGTCCTTGTTTCCTCTTTGGTGCAAAGGGGGCAAGCACAGACGTGGAGTACCAAGGCATCAGGAAAAGGTTGCCATTTCAGTGCAACGAGACCAAGACCAGCAGAGCGGCTGGATGGAGGTCACCATGGAGCCCAAGACGGCATCATCGCCAGCGCTTTTGGCAGCCGAAGACCAACTTTAGTCAGGATAACTTGCACTACATGTTCCCCTTCAAAATGGCCGTTGTTGGTGCCCTTCCCGCTCAATATTTGGGAAGAGACCAGGGCCTCTATAAATAGATCTAGCCACCACCGTAGTAGGCATCTGATAGAACCCTAGCCAGAGAGAAAGAGGCGATCGAACTCACCCAAGCAGTTCATCGCACCACCAGAATATGTCTTTAAATTCACCCAAAGCGGCCTCACCTCTTCCAAAGGCGACAAGCTCGGATATGTCTTGCAAATTCACTTTGCCGCCTCCAACAACGTGGCGTCTGCACGAAGCACTCATACACGGCTCACAGCTTGCCAAGGAACTCGGCATTAGCCGGATCTTGTGTTATGGAGACTACGACTTGGTGGTCTAGCGATGCGTCGGGCGGCAGAGGGGACGCCAAAGATGCAAACATGGCCAGTTACTGCTTCCTCGTCCAGCAGCTAAGTGGATACTTTGAAGGGTGTGAGTTCCTCCATGTGCCAAGAAATGACAATGAGCGGTGCGCGCCTTGCTTTGGCACGAATCGGCTCCACCCGACAAAGCAATACCACCAAGGCGTCGCCTACAACGCCTCCTCAAGCCATCCGTCAAGCCGTCACCAGAGTCGGACTCCATTTCGGCAGCCCCTCACAAGCAGTCGGATCCGAATTGAGAGCCCGGCCAGCACGGGAATTCCGGCAGTGACCCGAGACAGCGGCGATCGCACCGGCCCGGGGACTGCGTGGTCAGCCAGGGGACTTGAGCCCGGCCCGAGGACTGCAGCCGATCGGCCAGGGGACTTCATTGGCTCGATAGCGACAGCCCCGACTCCAACTCCGCCTCCCGGCCCAACCGCCCTCATGCAAGTAGCAGTCTTAGCAATCGGAAGAAATCATGGCGCCTTCATGGGCCAAGCCCATCCTCAACTTCCTGGTGAACAAAAAGAGCTGCCGATCGATGAGATCTCGGCCCGACAAGTGCAACGCCGGAAGCAAAGATACACCATAGTCAGCAGAGAGGCTTGTAGGCGCGGTGTCACTGGTGTCTACCGGCGCTGCGTGGAGCGAGCAAGGCCAAGCAATCCTCAAAGATATCCATCAAGGCGAGTGTGGTCACCACAGCGGCTTCAAAAGCATTGTTGCCAAAGCTTTCCGCCATGGTTTTTTTCGGCCATTGCTCTAGAAGGCGCCAAAGACTTGGTCCAGAAATGCAAGCGGTGCGAAGTTCCGCTCCAAGCCTCATCGGTGGCTGCACTCAAGACTATCCCCATTGCACGGCCTTTGCTGTCCGGGGCCTGGACATGGTGGGACCATTCAAAACAGCGCGATGTGGCATGACTCATCTGCTTGTCGCGGTGGACAAGTTCACCAAGTGGATAGAAGCAAAACCAATCAAGAAATTGAATGGTCCGACTGCTGTGACTTTCATCTCCGACATCACCATCCGATATGGCATACCACACAACATCATCACCGACAATGGCACGAACTTTGCCAAGGGTGCCCTGGCCCGTTTCTGCGCGACACAGGGCATCCGACTAGACTTAGCGTCTTTTGCCCATCCGCAGTCAAACGGTCAAGTGGAGCGAGAAAATGGCCTTATTTTGTCCGGCATCAAGCCCTAACTGGTCGAGCCTCGGGCGTTCGGCTCTTTGGCTCGACGAGCTGCCGGCCGTCCTCTGGAGCCTGCACACAACCCCGAACAAGTCAACCGGCTTCACTCCTTTCTTCCTCGTCTACGGTGCCGAAGCTGTCATCCCAATGGACATAAAATTCGACTCCCCCCGAGTCACCTTGTACAACGAAGAGGAGGCCAAAGAAGCACGAGAAGACGACATCGATCTGCTGGAAGAGGGCCGGGTGTGTTGGGGATTGTTGCAGAAATTAAAAAATTCCTACGCATCACCAAGATCAATCTATGGAGTTTACTAGCAACGAGAGGGGGGGCAGCGGCCCCCTTAAGGGTTCCAACTAGGGGGGGCGCCCGCCGCCAGGGGGGCAGCGGCCCCCTAGGGCTTCCAACCCTAGGTGCCTTGGGCCCTTGGGGGCGCACCAACCCACTAAGGGGCTGGTTCCCACCCAACTATAGCCCATTAGGTCCTTCGGGGAAGGTGGAACCTCCCGGTGGACCCCGGAACCCCTTCGGTGGTCCCGATACAATACCGATAAACCCCGAAACCTTTCCGGTGACTGAAACTGGACTTCCCATATATAAATCTTCACCTCCGGAACATTCCGGAACTCCTCGTGACGTCCGAGATCTCATCTGAGACTCCGAACAACATTCGGTAACCACGTACATCTATTCCCTATAACCCTAGCGTCATAGAACCTTAAGTGTGTAGACCCTACGGGTTCGGGAACTATCTTGGAACATGACCGAGACATGTCTCCGGCCAATAACCAACAGCGGGATCTGGATACCCATGTTGGCTCCCACATGTTCCACAATGATCTCATCGGATGAACCACGATGTCAAGGATTCAATCAATCCTGTATACGATTCCCTTTGTCTACCGATATAGCACTTGCCATCGTCGGTATACCGATACCTTGTTCAATCTCGTTACGGCAAGTCTCTTTACTCATTCCGTAACACATCATCCCATGACCAACCCCTTAGTCACATTGAGCTCATTACGATGATGTCTTACCGAGTGGGCCCGGAAGATACCTCTCCGTCATACGGAGTGACAAATCCCAGTCTCGATTCGTGCCAACCCAACAGATACTTTCAGGGATACCCGTAGTGTACCTTTATAGCCACCTAGTTACATTGTGAGGTTTGGCACACCCAAAGCATTCCTACGGTATCTGGGAGTTGCACAATCTCATGGTCAAAGGAAATGATATTTGACATTAGAAAAGCTTTAGCAGACGAACTACATGATCTTGTGCTATGCTTAGGATTGGGTCTTGTCCATCACATCATTATCCTAATGATGTGATCCCGTTATCAATGACATCCTATGTCCATGGTTAGGAAACCGTAACCATCTATTGATCAACGAGCTAGTCAACTAGAAGCTCACTAGGGACATGTTGTGGTCTATGTATTCACACATGTATTATGATTTCCGGATAACACAATTATAGCATGAATAATAGACAAGTATCATGAACAAGGAAATATAATAATAACCATTTTATTATTGCCTCTAGGGCATATTTCCAACAGTCTCCCACTTGCACTAGAGTAAATAACCTAGTTACATTGTGATGAATCGAACACCCATAAAGTTCTGGTGTTCATTATGCTTTGCACGTGGAAGAGGTTTAGTCAATGGATCTGCGACATTCAGGTCCGTATGCACTTTACAAATCTCTATGTCTCCATCATGAACATTTTCATGAATGGAGTTGAAGCGGCAACTTGCTATACTGTTCTTCTTGTGAAACACAGGCTCCTTGGCAAGGGCAATAGCTCCGGTGTTGTCGAGGAAGAGAGTCATCGGGCCCGACGCATTGGGAATAACTCCTAGGTCGGTAATGAACTCCTTCATCCAGATTGCTTCATGTCTTTGCATTCGAGGCTGCCATGTACTCCGCTTCACATGTAGATCACCTGCCACGACGCTTTGCTTGCAAATCGCACTCACCGATCGCCCCACCATTCAAAATATACACGTATCCGGTTTGTGACTTGGAGTCATCGGATACGTGTCCAAAACTAGCATCGACGTAACCCGACGAGCTCTTCGTCACCTCCATAAGCGAAACATATCCTTAGTCCTTTTCGTGTACTTCAGGATATTCTTGGCTGTCATCCGGTGTTCCATGCGGGATTACTTTGGTACCTTCCTACCAAACTTACGGCAAGGTTTACATCAGTGCGGTACCTGACGCATGGCATACATAATAGACCCTATGGCGAGGCATAGGGGATGACACTCATCTTTTCTCTATCTTACAGCCGTGGTGGGGCATTGAGCTATGCTCAATCTCACACCTATGTCTGAGCAAGAACCCCTTCTTGGGTGATCCATATTGAACTTCTTCAATATCTTGTCAAGTTATGTGCTTTGTGAAATACCAATGATGTGTCTTGATCTATTTCTATAGTTCTTGATGCCCAATTTATAAGCAGCTTCTCCAAGGTCCTTCATTGAAAAACACTTATTCAAGTAGGCCTTTATGCTTTCCAAGAGTTCTATATCATTTCCCATCAATAGTATGTCATCCACATATAATATGAGAAATGCTTCTGAGCTACCACTCACTTTCTTGTAAACACGAGGCTTCTCCATAAATCTGCGTAAACCCAAACGCTTTGATCATCTCATCAAAGCAGATGTTACAACTCCAAGATGCTTGCACTGCACCATAGATCGAGCGTTGGAGCTTGCCTACCTTGTCAGCATTCTTAGGATGACAAAACCTTCCGGATGCATCATATACAATTCTTCCTTAAGGAAACCATTAAGGAATGCCATTTTGACGTCCATTTGCCATATCTCATAATCATAGAATGTCGCAATTGCTAACATGATTAGGACAGACTTGACTTTGCTTTCACGGTGAGAAGGTCTCATTGTAGTCAACCCCTTGAACTTGTCGATAACCCTTAGCGACAATCCGAACCTTATAGATGGTTACATTACCATCCGCGTCATCTTCTTCTTAAAGATCCATTTATTTTCTATGGCTCGCCGATCATCTGGAAAGAAATCGGTCAAAGTCCATACTTCATTTTCATACATGGATCCTATCTCGGTTTCATGGCTTCAAGCCATTTCTGGAATCCGGGCCCGCCATCACTTCTTCATAGTTCAAGGTTCACCATTGTCTAATAACATGATTTCCGTGACAGGGTTGTCATTACCACTTTGTGATGCGGAGCGTGTCCTTGTGGACCCTCTGAAGTTCAAGATAGTAACTTGATCCAAGTTCCTTGATCATCATCACTAACTTCCTCTCTAGTCGATGCAAGGCACCATGAAACATTTTCTTGAGCTGCTACTTTTCCAGGTTCAAGAGGCGTTACTTCATCAAGTTCCACTTTCCTCCCACTTACTTCTTTCGAGAGAAACTCTTTCTCCAGAAAGGATCCCTTCTTGGCAACAAAGATCTTGCCTTCGGATCTGAGGTAGAAGGTATACCCAATAGTTTCCTTAGGGTATCCTATGAAGACGCATTTTTCGACTTGGGTTCGAGCTTTCCAGGTTGAAGTTTCTTGACATAAGCATCGCATCCCCAAACTTTTAGAAAGCGGCGACTTAGGTTTCTTCCCAAACCATAATTCATACGGTGTCGTCTCAACAGATTTCGACCAGACCCTATTTAAAGTGAATGTGGCGGTCTCTAAAGCATATCCCCAAAATGATAGCGGTAGGTCGGTAAGAGACATCATAGATCGCACCATGTCCAACAGAGTGCGATTCTGACGTTCGGACACACCATTCTGTTGAGGTGTTCGGCGGCGTGAGTTGTGAAACAATTCCACATTTCCTTAAGTGTGCGCCAAATTCGTGACTCAAACATTCTCCCCCACGATCTGATCGTAAGAACTTTATTTTCCTGTCACGTTGATTCTCAACCTCACTCTGAAATTCCTTGAACTTTTCAAAGGTCTCAGACTTGTGTTTCATTAAGTAGACATACCCATATCTACTTAAGTCATCAGTGAGGGTGAGAACATAACGATAACCACCGCGAGCCTCAACGCTCATTGGACCGCACACATCAGTATGTATGATTTCCAATAAGTTGGTTGCTCGCTCCATTGTTCCGGAGAACGGAGTCTTGGTCATTTTGCCCATGAGGCATGGTTCGTGACGTGTCAAATGATTCATAATCAAGAGACTCCAAAAGTCCATCTCGCATGGAGTTTCTTCATGCGTTTGACACCAATGTGACCAAAGGCGGCGATTACCACAAGTATGTGGGACTATCATTATCAACCTTACATCTTTTGGCATTCACACTATGAATATGTGTAACATCACGTTCGAGATTCAATAAGAATAAACCATTGACCAATGAGGGCATGACCACAAAACATATCTCTCATATAAATAGACCAACCATTATTCTCATATTTAAATGAGTAGCCATCTCGCATTAAACGAGATCCAGATACAATGTTCATACTCAAAGCTGGCTCTAAATAACAATTATTGAGGTTTAAAACTAATCCCGTAGGTAAATGTAGAGGTAAGCGTCTTGTGGCGATCACATCGACCTTGGAACCATTCCCGACGCATTATCGTCACCTTGTCCTTCGCCATGATCTCCGCTTATTATGCAGCTCCTGTTTTGAGTTACAAATATGAGCAACCGCATGTATCAAATACCTAGGAGCTACTACGAGCGCTGGTTAGGTACACATCAATAACATGTATATCACATATACCTTTGGTATTGCCGGCATTCTTATCCGCTAAGTACTTGGAGCAGTTCCACTTCCAGTGAGTGTTTCCCTTGCTCAGTCTCAGGCTTGGGTCCATGCTTTGGCTTCTTTCCGGCAACTGGCTTACCGGGCGCGGCAACTCCCTTGCCGTCCTTCTTGAAGTTCTTCTTACCCTTGCCTTTCTTGAACTTAGTGGTTTTATTCACCATCAACACTTGGTGTTCCTTTTTGATCTCCACCTCCGCTGATTTCAGCATTGAATATACCTCAGGAATGGTCATTTCCATCCTCGCATATTGAAGTTCATCACAAAGCTCTTGTAGCTAGGTGTGAGCGATCGAAGGATTCTGCCAACGATCAGACCGCATCATCCGGAGATTAACTCCGGTTGAGATAAGCGGTTGTGCAACCAGTTTATTTTGAGTATGTGCTCATTGGCGTAACTATTCTCCTCCATCTTACAAGCTGTAGAACTTGTTGGAGACTTTATTTCTCTCGACCCGGGCATGAGCTTGGAAAACCATTTTCAGCTCTTGGAACATCTCATATGCTCCGTGTTGCTCAAAACTCTTTTGGAGCCCCGGTTCTAAGCTGTAAAGCATGCCGCCTTGAACCAGGGAGTAATCATCACTACGCGGCGCCGGCGTTCATAACGTCTTGAGTTGCTGGGAAAACAGGTGCCTCACCTAGCGGTGCATCAAGGACATATGCTTTCTTGGCGGCTATGAGGATGATCCTCAGGTTACGGACCCAATCCGTGTAGTTTCTACCATCGTCTTTCAGCTTGGTTTTCTCTAGGAACGCGTTGAAGTTGAGGGCAACATTAGCGTGGGCCATTTGATCTACAAGACATATTGCAAAGTTTTTAGACTATGTTCATGAAAATTAAGTTCATCTAATCAAATTATTTAATGAACTCCCACTCAGATTACATCCCTCTAGTCATCTAAGTGATACATGATCCGAGTCAACTAGGCCATGTCCGATCATCACGTGAGACGGACTAGTCATCATCGGTGAACATCTTCATGTTGATCATATCTTCTATACGACTCATGTTCGACCTTTCTGTATTCCGTGTTCGAGGCCATATGCGTACATGCTAGGCTCGTCAAGTCAACCTAAGTGTATTGCATGTGTAAATCTGGCTTACACCCGTTGTATTCGAACATTAGAATCTATCACACCCGATCATCACGTGGTCCTTGAAACAACGAACCTTCATAGCAATTGCCGCAGTTAGGAGAACACTTTCTTGAAATTATTGCGTAGGATCATATTATTTAAGCTACCATCGTTCTAAGCAAATAAGATGTAAAACATGATAAACATCACATGCAATCAAATAGTGACATGGTATGGCCAATATCATTTTGCTCCTTTTGATCTCCATCTTGAGCGCCTATGATCATCATCGTCACCGCATGACACCATGATCTCCATCATCGTGTCTTCATGAAGTTGTCTCGCCAATTATTACTTCTACTACTATGGCTAACGGTTAGCAATAAAGTAAAGTAATTACATGGCGTTTTCATTGACACGTAGGTCATACAATAAATTAAGACAACTCCTATGGCTCCTGTCGGTTCTCATGCTCATCGACATGCAAGTCGTGATTCCTATTACAAGAACATGATCAATCTCATACATCACATATATCATTCATCACATACTTTTGGCCATATCACATCACACGGCATATGCTGCAAAATAAGTTAGACGTCCTCTAATTGTTGTTGCAAATTTTTACGTGGCTGCTATAGGTTTCTTAGCAAGAACGTTTCTTACCTACGCCAAAACCACAACATGATATGCCAATTTCTATTTACCCTTCATAAGGACCCTTTTCATCAAATCCAATCCGACTAAAGTGGGAGAGACAGACACCCGCTAGCCACCTTATGCAACTAGTGCATGTCAGTCGGTGGAACCTGTCTCATGTAAGTGTACATGTAAGGTCGGTCCGGGCCGCTTCATCCCACGATGCCGCCGTATCAAGATAAGACTAGTAACGGCAAGTAAATTGAAAAAATCGACGCCCAAAACAACTCGTGTTCTACTCGTGCATAGACCTAGCTCATGATGCCACTGTTGGGGATCGTTGCAGAAATTAAATTTTTTCTATGCATCACCAAGATCAATCTATGGAGTTTACTAGCAACGAGAGGGGAGTGCATCTTCATACCTCTGAAGATCGCGATGCGGAAGCGTTTCAAGAACGCGGTCGGTGGAGTCATACAGCGATTAGGATCGCGGCCGAATCCGATCTAAGCACCGAACAACGGTGCCTCCGCTGTTCAACACATGTGTGGCGGTGGCGTCTCCGCGCCTTGATCCAGCAAGGAGAGAGGGAGAGGTTGGGGAAGACTTCGGCCCAGAGCGTAATCCACGGCATGGTGGTGGTGGAGGAGGGTGGCACTCAAACAGGCTTAGCCAAGCAACTGCGAGAGACGAGGAGGAGAGGGTAGGGTTGCGCCAAGAGAGGGAGACTCGTGTCTCTGGCAGCCCCAAAACCCCACTATATATAGGGGAAGGGAGGGCGGCCCCTAGATCCATCTAGAGGGGGTGGCAGCCCTCGGCGTGATCCGGTCACAGGGGGCAGCGGCCCCCTTAAGGTTTCAACTAGGCGCGCCCGGCGGCAGGCCCCTAGGGTTTCCAACCCTAGGCGCCTTGGGCCCTTGGGGGGGGGGGGCGCACCAGCCCACTAAGGGGCTGGTTCCCACCCAACTACAGCCCATTAGGTCCTTCGGGGCAGGTGGACCCTCCCGGTGGACCCCCGGAACCCCTTCGGTGGTCCCGGTACAATACCGATAAACCCCGAAACCTTTCTCGTGACTGAAACTGGACTTCCCATATGTAAATCTTCACCTCTGGACCATTCCGGAACTCCTCGTGACGTCCGAGATCTCATCTGGGACTCCGAACAACATTTGGTAACCACGTACATATATTCCCTATAACCCTAGCGTCATCGAATCTTAAGTGTGTAGACCCTACGGGTTCGGGAACTATGCAGACATGACCAAGACATCTCTCCGGCCAATAACCAACAACGGGATCTGGATACGCATGTTCGCTCCCACATGTTCCACAATGATCTCATCGGATGAACCACGATGTCAAGGATTCAATCAATCCCGTATACGATTCCCTTTGTCTACCGGTATAGCACTTTGCCCGAGATTCGATCATCGGTATACTGATACCTTGTTCAATCTCGTTACGGCAAGTCTCTTTACTAGATTCGTAACACATCATCCCGTGACCAACCCCTTAGTCACATTGAGCTCATTACGATGATGTCTTCTTGAGTGGGCCCAAGATACCTCTCCATCATGCAGAGTGACAAATCCAGTCTCGATTCGTGCCAACCAACAGATACTTTCGAGGATACCCGTAGTGTACCTTTATAGCCACCCGATTCACGTTGTGACATTTGGCACACCCAAAGCATTCCTACGGTGTCAGGAGTTTCACAATCTCATGGTCTAAGGAAATGATACTTGACATTAGAAAAGCTTTAGCGAGGGCGAACTACTGCGATCTTGTGCTATGCTTAGGATTGGGTCTTCTCCATCACATCATTATCCTAATGATGTGATCCCGTTATCAATGACATCCTATGTCCATGGTTAGGAAACCATAACCATCTATTGATCAACGAGCTAGTCAACTAGAGGCTCACCAGGGACACGTTGTGGTCTATGTATTCACACATGTATTACGATTTCCGGGTAACACAATTATAGCATGAACAATAGACAATTATCATGAACAAGGAAATATAATAATAACCATTTTATTATTGCCTCTAGGGAATATTTCCAACAGGCTGTTGGCACTCAGCCGGTCCAGCATCTACCAGCAGAGCCTGCGCCGATACTACAACCGGAAGGTCAAGCCGAGATCCTTCCAAGAGGTAGACCTTGTGCTCCGGCTGATCCAGCGAACAATGGCCAAAGACAAGCTCTCGGCCACTTGGGAAGGCCCCTTCATCATCGGCAAGGTGTTGGGCAACGACTCCTACTACCTGATCGACGCTCAAAAGCCTCGAGCGCGCAAGAGGGACGACTCCGGCAAGGAGAAGGAGCGGCCATGGAATGCAAATCGTATGTACCATGCTACCTTTTGTATTAAAGTACAAAGACTCCGGGTCCCCCGAGAAGATCTCGGGGACTGCCCTCTTTTATCTATATGATAAGAATTATGCCTATGAGTGTGTTATTTCCTTTATGCCGCTTGGCACCGGGCCCGACTAATTAAACTCGGGGACTCACCATGTATGTACTATGAAATGCTTCCTGCAGACGGACAAGTAATGTGTTGGCACTTAAGCCGTCTCTGCCCGAAGCCGCATGATTTATGTGAAGCGGCCGTGAAAGTGGCAGGAGAAAGCGAAAAGGGTTCCTACATGAAAAATGGCTAAGGACCCAAAGCATGTGCATAGTTCAAAGGGCTTCCCGCCTCTCTGACCGGCTGTTGAGCAAGTCAGCCCGGCGCTTCTACTTAACTTGCTAAAATGTCTAATCGGCTAAGTACTTGCCTTCCGAAAGTAGCTAAGTACTTGACCCAGCCATGATCCATGTGAAGCGGTATCGTCAGTTTAACAAGGCAACAACTAAGGGAGGCGGCAAAGGAAAAAGTCCAAGGAAGCGAAAGCAAGAAAAGATAGAACTTCGGCAAAAATATTTACATATCAAAGGCCCTTGGCCGACATTCAATAAGTTTAAAAAAATACATCCATGGGTGGAATTGTGCAAAGTTAACAAGTTAAATCGAGGCCGATAGCGGAGTAAAACAAAAGATAAGCTGGCAGCCTAGGGAGGCGAGAAGGCGGGTTCGGTGGATTGGAGGAGTCGGTGGCGCCCGGTTGGTGGAAGCGGCCGGTGGTCAATCCCGCTTTGGTAGCCTCGGTGGCAGCCGGCTCGCTTGGGCGTGGCTCGTTGCTGGAGGCGCGGTCGAGCTGAGGTTGGCCGTCCGCTCCGACCTCTGGCGCCTCCTCTTCGCCTTCCTCCTCCTCCTCGTCTTCTTCCTCGCCGCTGGAGTCGATCACCTCGGCCGAGTCCTCGCCGTCCTCCGGGTTCAGCCCGAACCATTCTGGTGGCGCCTCGTCGCCGTTCTCAGCCCGCTCCGGGATGAAGACGCTGGTGTCGGTGTGCCTCGGCGATTGCCGCCCTTGGCTCTGACAAGGTCATCCTCTAATGCCACCAGCTCCTCCTGGTCCTCCAACCTAAACATGGTCAACTGGGCTCGAATAAGCCCAGGGTACCACGCCTTGACAAACTCCAAGGCCAGCGGCGCTCCGGCTCGGGCCGAGAGCCCTTCCGAGCCTCAAGATGGCCGGCCGCCACCTCCGGCCGGTTCAGTGATCCAGTGGAGTCTGTGATGCCGGCATATCCGGCCAGCGATCGCTGGCGCCCGACCGCAGCGAAGGCGGCACAACATCCGGTGAGCCGGCCGAAGACGGGCCTCGATGGTCAGGAGCTGCTCACTAAGGGTCCGGGGGGCGTTGGAAGCAATCTGCGACCTTCCGCCTCCGTCGCCTTCGCGATCAGCTTCAATGGCCTGATTGGCGGCGTCAGCATGACCAGGGAAGAAGTCTGCCAAAATAGAAAGCAAAGAGCCAAAGTTAGAGACGAGAGGCCGGCTCGACCAGCAGCCGGCAGCTCAAAGAAGGAAAAACAGGGAAGCTCACCATCAACTATGTCTTCAATCTCGTGAAAGCGGAAGTCGGCGCCGCCTCCTTGTCGGTCCAGTGGAGCGTTCGGGTCATAAACTTCGGCAAGGAGGCTGGTCTCCTTGTCCTCGCCTCCTTCTAGACCTACTTGAGAAGCTCACTTTGCTCCATGATTCGCGTGACCAGCGGTCCACGCTCTTCAACTCAACTTGCCACACTCCACCTCCTTGGCACGCATAATGCGTTATTGGTTTCGCCATGCTTCTTTCTTTGTAAGGCGGCGTTAGCCTCGGCGAGAGCGAGAAAAAGAAAAAGCGTCGATAACGGCCGAGAGAAGAAGCCTGATTGCGGGGAGATCCGGCCCGACTGCTCAGGAGTCGGCCCGAATCCGGGGACTACAGCCTGCGGGTGCGCCAGCGCGCCCCCACGGAGAAAGAAGTCGTCAATATCAACCCAAAGAAGATCAGTCGCCAGGAAGATCCGGCCCGACTGCTCAGCAGTCGGCCCGAATCTCGGGGACTACAGCCCGCGGGTGCGCCAGCGTGCCCCCGCAGAGAGATAAAAAGACTTACTCCGGCTCTCCGATAAGTCGACGGCACGTTGATCCAACTCCTGGACTTTGGAGTTGAAGGCGGTCATGTCTACAACGCAACCTTCTTCTTGTAGATGTTGTTGGGCCTGCAAGTGCACAGGTTTGTAAGACAGTAGCAAATTTCCCTCAAGTGGATGACCTAAGGTTTATCAATCCGTGGGAGGCGTAGGATGAAGATGGTCTCTCTCAAACAACCTTGCAACCAAATAACAAAGAGTCTCTTGTGTCCCCAACACACCCAATACAATGGTAAATTGTATAGGTGCACTAGTTCGGCGAAGAGATGGTGATACAAGTGCAATAGGGATGGTAGATATAGGTTTTTGTAATCTGAAAATATAAAAACAGCAAGGTAGCAAGTGATAAGCGTGGCGTAAGCGATATTGCAATGATAGGAAACAAGGCCTAGGGTTCATACTTTCACTAGTGCAAGTTCTCTCAACAATAATAACATAATTGGATCACATAACAATCCCTCAACATGCAACAAAGAGTCACTCCAAAGCCACTAATAGCGGAGAACAAACGTAGAGATTATGGCAGGGTACGAAACCACCTCAAAGTTATTCTTTCCAATCAATCCGCCGGGCTATTCATATATGTGTCACAAACAGCCCTAGAGTTCGTACTAGAATAACACCTTAAGACACAAATCAACCAAAACCCTAATGTCACCTAGATACTCCATTGTCACCTCAAGTATCCGTGGGCATGATTATACGATATGCATCACACAATCTCAGATTCATCCAACCAACATAAAAAGTACTTCAAAGAGTGCCCCAAAGTTTCTACCGTAGAATCAAGAATGTGTGCCAACCCCTATGCATAGGTTCATGGGCGGAACCATAAGTTGGTCACCAAAACATACATCAAGTGGCACATGATATCCCATTGTCACCACAGGATAATCACGGCAAGACATACATCAAGTGTTCTCATAAAGACTCAATCCGATAAGATAACTTCAAAGGGAAACTCAATTCATCACAAGAGAGTAGAGGGAGAAACATCATAAGATCCAACTACAATAGCAAAGCTCGAGATACATCAAGATCGTGCCATAGAGGAACACGAGAGAGAACACGAGAGAGAGAGATCAAACACATAGCTAGTGGTACATACCCTCAGCCCAGGGGTGAACTACTCCTCCTCGTCATGGATAAGCGCCGGGATGATGAAGATGGCCACGGAGATGGATCCCCCCCTCCGTGAGTCTGGGAAAGGGGTCCCGATTGGAATTTGGTGGCTACGGAGGCTTGCGGCGGCGAGAACTCCCGATCTATCTTCTGTTACGGAAGTTTTAGAGATGCGTAGGTATATATGGGTGAAAGGAGTCGTCGGTGGAGCTACGGGGGCCCCACGAGGCAGGGGCGCGCCCCACCCTCGTGAGCAACTCCGTATCTTGACGTGGGGTCCAAGTCCATCAGGTGGGTTTCCTTCCAAAAATAACTTCTCGATTGATTTTGTTCCGTTTGACTCGTCGATATTCCTTTTCCTCGAAATCTTGAAATAGGCATAAAACAACCAAATCTGGGCTGGGCCTCGGTTAATAGGATAGTCCCAAAAATAATATAAAGTGGATAATAAAGCACAATATTGCCTACAACAGTAGATAAAGTAGCATGGAGCAATAAAAAATTATAGATACGTTGGAGACGTATCAAGCATCCCCAAGCTTAATTCCCGCTCGTCCTCGAGTAGGTAAATGATAAAAAAAGAAATTTTGATGCGGACTAATACTTTGGCATAATTTCAATATAAATCTTCTTACTTGTGATATGAATATTCAGATCCGAAAGATTTAAGACAAAAGTTCATATTGACACAAAAATAATAATACTTCAAGCATACTAATCAAAGCAATCATGTCTTCTCAAAATAACATGGCCAAAGAAAGTTCATCCCTACAAAATCGTATAGTTAGGCTATGCTTCATTTACGTCACACAAAGATGTTCCCAACTTCTATACCCCGATGACAAGCCAAGCAATTGTTTCATACTCAAATAATCTCAAACTCTTTCAACCTTTACGCAATACATGGCCTTGAGCCATGGGTATAGCACTATGGGTGGAATAGAATATGATGATGGGATTGTGTGGAGAATACAAAAAGGAGAAAGTCTCACATTGTGAGGCTAATCAACGAGCTATGGAGATGCCCATCAATTGATGTCAACATGAGGAGTAGGGATTGCCATGCAATGGATGCACTAGAGCTATAAGTATATGAAAGCTCTACAAAAGAAACTAAGTGGGTGTGCATCCAACTTGCTTGCTCACGAAGACCTAGGGCACTTTGAGGAAGCCCATCATTGGAATATACAAGCCAAGTTCTGTAATGAAAATTTCCCACTAGTATATGAAAGTGACAAAATGAGAGACTCTCTATCATGAAGATCTTGGTGCTACTTTGAAGCACAATATATGAGACTCACTACATGAAGAACAAGGTGCTACTTTGAAGCACAAGTGTGGTAAAAGGATAGTAGCATTGTCCCTACTCTCTTTTTCTCTCATTTTTTTTATTTGGGCCTTTTCTCCTTTTTTTGGCCTCTTTTTTTTCGTCCTTAGTCTCATCCCGACTTATGGGGGAATCATACTCTCCATCATCCTTTCCTCACTTGGGAAAATGCTCTAATAATGATGATCATCACACTTTTATTTCTCTTACAACTCAACAATTACAACTCGAAATTTAGAACAAAATGTGACTCTATATGAATGCCTCCGTGATGTACGGGATGGTGCAATGAATCAAGAGTGAAATGTATGGAAAATAATGCATGGTGGCTTTGCCACGAATACGATGTCAACTAAATGATCATGCAATGGCAATATGACAAAAGTAATGTATGTCATAATAATGATGATGGAAGTTGCATGGCAATATATCTCGGAATGGCTATGGAAATGCCATAATAGGTAGGTATGGTGGCTGTTTTGAGGAAGATATAAGGAGGTTTATGTGTGAAAGAGCGTATCATATCACGGGGATTGGATGCACCGGCGAAGTTTGCACCAACTCTCAATGTGAGAAAGGGCAATGCACGGTACCAAAGAGGCTAGCAAAGGCGGAAAGGTAAAAGTGCATATAATCCATGGACTCAACATTAGTCAAAAGAACTCATATACTTATTGCAAAAAATTTAGAAGCCATCAAAAATCAAGTACTACGTGCAATGCTCCTAGGGGATAGATTGGTAGGAAAAGACCATCGCCGTCTGGACCGCCACTCATAAGGATGCACAAGCCAGGTACACTTCATGTTTCAAATTTGTTACACAACTTTAACCATACGTGCATGCTACGGGACTTGCAAACTTCAACACAAGTATTTCTCAAATTCACAATTATCAACTAGCACGACTTTGATATTATTACCTCCATATCTCAAAACAATTATGAAGCATTAAATTTATCTTAGTATTTAATTCACTCAAAAAGAAAGTTTCACATATCTTGAACACTAAGTATATTAACATTAAGCAAATTACCATGCTATTAACGACTCTCAAAATAATCTAAGTGAAGCATGAGAGATCAATAGTTTCTTTAAAACGAATCCACCATCGTGCTCTAAAAGATATAAATGAAGTACTAGAGCAAAAGTTATCACGCTCAAAAAGATATAAGTGAAGATCAATGAGTAGCTAAATAATTATGCAACTATGTGAAGATTCTCTCTCATTTAATAATTTCAGATCTTGATACTTTATTCAAACAGCAAGCAAATCTAAATAAAATGACATGACGCTCCAAGCAAAACACATATCATGTGGTGAATAAAAATATAGCTCCAAGTAAAGTTACCGATGAACGAAGGCGAAGAGGGGTGCCTTCCGGGGCATCCCCAAGCTTAGGCTCTTGGTTATCCTTGAATATTACCTTGGGGTGCCTTGGGCATCCCCAAGCTTAGTCTCTTGCCACTCCTTATTCCATAGTCCATCGAATCTTTACCCAAAAACTTGAAAACTTCACAACACAAAACTTAACGAAAACTCGTGAGTCTCCAGATTAGCGAAGAAAACAAAACACCACTTCAAGGTACTGTAATGAACTCATTCTTTATTTATATTGGTGTTAAACCTACTTTATTCCAACTTCTCTATGGTTTATAAACTATTTTACTAGCCATAGATTCATCAAAATAAGCAAACAACATAATGAAAACAGAATCTGTCAAAAACAGAACAGTCTGTAGTAATCTGTAACTAACGCAAACTTCTGGAACCCCAAAAATTCTAAAATAAATTGGTGGACCTGAGGAATTTGTCTAGTAATCATTTGCAAAAAGAATCAACTAAATAGCCCTCTCCACTAAAAAGTTCTAGCTAATCTCGTGAGCGCTAAAGTTTCTGTTTTTTACAGCGTGATCATAAAGACTTCACCCAAGTCTTCCCAAAGGTTCTACTTGGCACAAACACTAATTAAAACACAAAACCACATATAAACAGAGGCTATATGGATTATTTTTACTAAACAGAACCAAAAGGTAAGAAACTAAAATAAAATTGGGTTGCCTCGCTATCGTTTAACGCCCCTAGCTAGGCATGATGATTTCAATGATGCTCACAAAAAGATATGAATTGAAACATAAAGAGAGCATCATGAAGAATATGACTAGCACATTTAAGTCTAACCCACTTCCTATTCATAGGGATTTTGTGAGCAAACAACTTATGGGAACAATAATCAACTAGCATAGGAAGGTAAAATAAGCATAACTTCAAGATTTTAAGCACATAGAGAGGAAACTTGATATTATTGCAATTCCTACAAGTATATATTCCTCCCTCATAATAATTTTCAGTAGAATCATGAATAAATTCAACAATATAACCAGCACCTAAAGAATTCTTTTCATGATCTACTAGCATAGAAATTTTATTACTCTCCACATAAGCAAATTTCTTCTCATTCGGAATAGTGGGAGTATCATAAGAGACTTGAACACTAAAAATTGTTTCCACATTAAAAGAGTAATGTTCAGAGAAAGGGTACTCATAATCATGACAAGTTTTATAGATATAATCATCACTACTCTTTGTAACATAAGTTTTATCACAATAATCATCATAAGTAGCAACTTTGTTCTCATCATAATCGATTGAAACCTCTTTCAAGATAGTGGAATCACTAAATAAAGTTGACACTCTTCGAAATCCACTTTCATATTCATCACAATAAAATTCAACATCCTCCAAAATAGTGGGATCACTACTTCCTAAAGTTGACACTCTTCCGAACCCACTTTCACCAATATAATCATCATAGGTAGGAGGCTTGCTATCATCATAACAACTTTGCATATCAAAACTTGAGAGGCTAAAAATATCATCATTATTAAACATAGCATCCCCAAGCTTGGGACAAACATTAATTGCAGCAAATATATTCTCAAAAATGTCATCCTCATCAAACATAGCTTCCCCAAGCTTGGGCCTTTTCATATCATAAGCATAATCACTCTCATCATTAATAGTATGGATAGCACCAATAGTATAGCAATTATTATATTCTTCCAAGCAAGTGCCAAAAAGATTTCCAAGATCATAAGAAGTATCATTATCTTCCCAATCATAATCATCACAACAAGCAATAGGCATAACGAGATCATCGTCAAGTGTATCATCTTCATTTTCATGAGGCACAACAATAATAGGAGCAACTTTATTTGGAAGAGATACCTTTTTACCTCTCTTCCTTTTTCTTTTCTTCTTCTTCACCACATCATGTGTGGGTTCAATCCTCTTTTTGGAGCTCCTTTCTAATGAGATTGGTTGAGTAGAAGGCTCCTCCTCGTTACCTGATTCATCATAAGAACTAATAGGAGGATATTGGGAGGTCTCTTCCCTTTCATTAGTAGCCTATTCATCCTCTATTTGTTTTCTTTTCTTTATGTAATTGGCAATATAAGGATTTTCAATACAATTCACCGCACAATACATATAAATCTTCTCTAGATCAAAATCAAGAAATTTATCAAGATTAAATTTTGGAATACCCTCAGTTATACGTTTCATTTCTTCATAACCCAAAAGAAGGCTAAGTTCTTTATGATGCTCAAGGGTAATCAAATTATCACAATATTTGGACACGACTTGATCATGAAACAAATAGCATTGGAGCTTTAAATGACCATGTTCATTGCAAAGTTCACAAGGGGCATGAAAAATATTGAATCTTTCAGCACATTCATCTAGCTCTTCTTGCAACAATTTGGTTTATAAGTACTTATGCCTCTTGCAATATATATCTTCTTTATTTGGTGTGTTAATGCAAACATGCACTCCACAAAAGTTAACATGCTTACGAGAGATATTTTCATCATGACTAGAGCAATCATCATTAGTACTATGGATATTCAAGGAGTTTATACTAACAACATTGCAATCATGCTCATCATTCAAAGATTTAGTGCCAACATTTTAATGCATTCTTCTTCTAACACTTTGGCACAATTTTCCTTCCCATCATACTCACGAAAGATATTAAAAAGATGAAGCGTATGAGACAAACTCAATTCCATTTTTTTGTAGTTTTCTTTTATAAACTAGACTAGTGCTAAAACAAGAAACAAAAAGATTCGATTGCAAGATCTAAAGATAAACCTTCACTTACCTAGCCTCCCGGCAGCGGCGCCGAGAAAAGAGCTTGATGTCTACTCATAACCTTCTTCTTGTAGACGTTGTTGGGCCTGCAAGTGCACAGGTTTGTAGGACAGTAGCAAATTTCCCTCAAGTGGATGACCTAAGGTTTATCAATCCGTGGGAGGCGTTGGATGAAGATGGTCTCTCTCAAACAACCCTGCAACCAAATAACAAAGAGTCTCTTGTGTCCCCAACACACCCAATACGATGGTAAATTGTATAGGTGCACTAGTTCGGCGAAGAGATGGTGATACAAGTGCAATAGGGATGGTAGATATAGCTTTTGTAATCTGAAAATATAAAAACAGCAAGGTAACAAGTGATAAACTTGAGCGTAAACGGTATTGCAATGATAGGAAACAAGGCCTAGGGTTCATACTTTCACTAGTCAAGTTCTCTCAACAATAATAACACAATTGGATCACATAACAATCCTTCAACATGCAACAAAGAGTCACTCCAAAGCCACTAATAGCGGAGAACAAGCGTAGAGATTATGGTGAGATGCAGAAACCACCTCAAAGTTATTCTTTCCAATCAATCCATTGGGCTATTCCTATAAGTGTCACAAACAGCCCTAGAGTTCGTACTAGAATAACACCTTAAGACACAAATCAACCAAAACCCTAATGTCACCTAGATACTCCATTGTCACCTCAAGTATCCGTGGGCATGATTATACGATATGCATCACACAATCTCAGATTCATCCAACCAACATAAACGCATTTCAAAAAGTGCCCCAAAGTTTCTCTGGGAGAATCAAGAACGTGCCAACCCCTATGCATAGGTTCATAGGGCGGAACCCATAAGTTGGTCACCAAAACATACATCAAGTGGCACATGATATCCCATTGTCACCACAGATAATCATGGCAAGACCTACATCAAGTGTTCTCATAAAGACTCAATCCGATAAGATAACTTCAAAGGGGAAACTCAATTCATCACAAGAGAGTAGAGGGGGAGAAACATCATAAGATCCAACTACAATAGCAAAGCTCGGGATACATCAAGCTCATGCCATATAGGGAACACGAGAGAGAACACGAGAGAGAGAGATCAAACACAAAGCTACTGGTACATACCCTCAGCCCCGAGGGTGAACTACTCCCTCCTCGTCATGGATAGCGCCGGGATGATGAAGATGACCACCGGAGATGGATCCCCCCTCCGGCAGGGTCCCGGAAAGGGGTCCCAAGTGGTGTTTGGTGGCTCTGGTGGCTTGCGGCGGAACTCCCGATCTATCTTCTGTTCTGGAAGTTTTAGGAGTGCGTGAGGTATATATGGGTGAAAGAATGCGTCGGTGGAGCTACAGGGGCCCCACAGGCGGGGGCACGCCCGGGGGTGTGCGCCCCCCACCCTCGTGAGCACCTCCTGTATCTTCTCGACATGGGGTCCAAGTCCATCGTGGGTTTTCCTTCCAAAAATAACTTCTCGATTGATTTCGTTTCGTTTTTGACTCCGTCGATATTCCTTTTCCTCGAAATATCGAAATAGGCATAAAGCAACAAATGGGCTGGGCCTCCGGTTAATAGGTTAGTACCAAAATTAATATAAAAGTGGATAATAAAGCCCAATATTGCCTAAAACAGTAGATAAAGTAGCATGGAGCAATCAAAAATTATAGATACGTTGGAGAACTATCAGGCGGCCGCACGGATGTTATGATGATCATGTAGCAAAGACATTAGCATTCGGAGCTTGCCAATTAAAGTTTCGAGCTTTGCTTTCGACCGGCCCGAAACTCGGGGACTTCACCAGTGGGTCTTGTTGTCACGCCCCATGAAACAATACAAGAATTAAAAACGAAGAAGCAAGGAGCGTACCCGGATGGCCTCTCGCGATTCCAGGAACGCCTTGTTGTAGTGCTTGAGAGCGTCGGCCTCGGCGCGGAGTTTGGCTTGAACGTCCAGGATCGCCTTTTTCAGAGGGCTCGTCCCGCCTCCCCGCACCTACCAGTGGGCGCGGCATTGGTCGCCTCGGTGTCCGGGATCGAGGAGCTTGCGGCGCTGGTCTCCAGCGGGCGTGGCCGAGGCCGCCTTTTGTAAGCCGGCAATGCTTACGAGTGCGGACCTCGGGGAGTTGGGTCCGTCGCCATCTCGTCTCCGGGTGGTGGCGCCGGTGGACCAGCCGGCTGCTTGTCCCGCGTTTCCTCAGAAGGTGGTGGCCGGGGCACGATTACGTCCGGCATGGTGACATCGCCGTTGTCCCTCTCCATGACAGGGTGCTCGCCGCCGGCTTCCCTAGTCTGCGCCACGAACTCCGGTGGTGGCGGCGTGAAATTCAGGGGAGTGACGAATATCGCCGACTGGCGGCGCGCGGCTTCTTCAGCCTGCTTCTTCGCCGCCGCGGCTACCTCGGCTTCCGCCAGCTTCTTCAGGGCGGCAGCCTCCGCCCTTTCCGCTTCCGCCTTCTCCAGGCGGGCGGCCTCCTGCTCCTCGCACGCCTCCTGTGCATTTCGCTCCGTTGCCTCCCGGAGGTCGGCGGCCGGGCCGATTCGCCGGGTGGTGGCAGAAGTCTCCGCCGACCCAACGATGGAGGCGGCGGCCGACTTCTCAAGAGAGAGCGGGGCCCTAGGTTAAGGGAAACAAAGCGAAGAAACTCAGACAAGATCAGCAAGGAAGGAGAAAGTATGAGAGGAAGGCAGTACTTACACGGAAACCAGCTGCGGCTCCTTCACCGCCTTGCGGAAGCGGATGGCCTTCGCGGCCAATTCACCCCGCTTAGTCGCCGCGGCCGAGCCCTTGGGTTTCTTAGGCCGGCTGCCGAATAGGCTCGGCGCGGCCCTATGCTTGTGCGCACCACCTCGGACTGCCGGCGCGGCAGACGAGCTCGCGCCCTGCTGGTCGTACCCCGGCTTGCGGCGCGGGACGACTTCTCCCGCATCATCGTCTGGCCAGTCCACGAGGCTGGCTCCGAGCCCTGAGCCGCATGCTTCGCCGCCTCCTCCCTCGGCGTCGTCCTCCAAGGCCACCCCAAGTCGCGGTCATCCATGTCGCTCTCCGCCCGGTCGGGGAGGAATTGACGCTCCGGCCCATGGCGCCCGGCAGCGGCGGAGGAGGGGCTACATTCAAAAACCCGATTGGTCAGGTTGGACAAAGCGGAACTTCGGCAAAAGAAAGAGAAAGATAAGGAAAGGAAATTTACCGTAGGCGGGGTCCGGTAGCGAGAATACGGCTCCTTGCCAAACCGCCACTCCTCCGTGAGCTCGTAGTTCGCAAGGTAGTTCACCATGTGAGCTACCTCTGCGTGGGGCATCTCCTTGGTGCACAGCCGGCTTGGGTCCCGATGCCCGCTCATCTGATAGATCATGTGAGGGCGGCCCTGGAGCGGGAGCACCCGGCGTGCCACGAAGGCGGACAGCAAGTCGGGCCCGGTTAGGCCCTCCGACTGTGTCAGCACCCGGAACCGCGCAATGGCGGCGGCTCCAGAAGGCGACAGTGTCTTGGCCCGGTACGACCAGTTGGGCCGCCTCCCAGCCGGCGGGCCGGCTGCGTAAGCCGGCAAGTTGACCCAGTCGCCCTCCGGGAAGACGCTCTTCACGTAGAAGTACGACCGCTGCCACATCTTCACCGACTTGATCAGCGTGATGGGAGGAAACGGGTTGTCGGCCGCCGGCCTCCGCACTGCAATGAAGGCGCCGCATTGAGTCGGCACGCTCGACAAGGGTGCCGAGCTTCGATGTGAAGAACTCCCCCAAAGCTCGATGGTGGGGAGGGCGCGAGGAAGCCTTCGCATGCAGTGACGGCGGACAACAAAGACCACCGTGTTCGGAGTAAGGTGGTGCTTGGTGAAGATTGTAGAACTTCGAGGAAGGCCCGGAAGAAGCCGCTCGCAGCCGAGGCCGCCAAGGCATGAGCGTCTTGGCGGAAGGCGACCCACTCGCCTCCTCCGGCGCCAAGAAGATCTCCCTCTCCAGCGCGGCCGAACCTTCACGTAGTCCTTGCCGGGCACCGCGCCGATTCTAGCGGAGAAAGTCGATGTGGTCTTCATGGACTTTGGAGCCATCCCATGCTCCGGAGCGCGCCATGGGGGGCGTGAGGTTGACGGATGAGCTCATCAGAGATAAACCACAGCAGCGCCCGGTGTGGCTTGGAGGCACTACGGCGAGAGGAAGAAGAAGGAGGAAAGAATGGGGTGGAGGGGCGCGCGTGCTCCGCCGCTCCCCCTCCTCCCCCTACTTATAGGCCTACGGGCTACGAAGTCGAGGGGACGGGCATGGGATCGTAGGATTAACTGTGCCCACGACCCCATGCTCCCACCTTTATCGCGCGAGTTACTGCGCATAGTAACTCCGCAGGGAAACTCAACCGCCCGCCACGGCCACAACGGATCCACCCGTGTCCCAAGGCCCGGTAGTGGCGGGCCCCACCCGCAGGCGCGTCCCATCGCGCGCGTGGGCTGGCAGGCCGACCCGGTAACTCGACACCACGTGGCCTGCCCACGATGGGCGGTGGCCCGGAAGCTTAGCAAGCAAGCCACCTGGTTCCCGCCGTCGCGATTCGAAGTTCTGGACAAGTCCGCCGGGCTAAGGCCGACCCCACCAGGCGGCTCGGCAGAAGTCTGACGAAACTCCACCATGAGCACTCAAAGAAGGAAACTGCTAAGGCTCCTCGGCTGCTCAGCCGTGGCACCTCACCAGCTTCGGGGACTACTGTCGGAGTAATGGGCCACGGGTAGGCTAACCCGAGACCAGAACCTTTCAAGACATCGGGGCTGGCTGCGCCCCTCAAAGCGTCAAGATGAAGTGCCGCCTTCTGGTGGCCGGCTGGAGGAATAGCCGGCTGCCCGTAGGCGGCCAAGTTCCAGAAGACAGCATCAAGACAGGCCGACTCCTAGTAGGCGGCTTCCAGAGAAGCCGACTCCTAGCAGTCGGCCCGTGGCGCCCTCAAAGTCCCCGCCCTCATCAAGGCAGTGCAGCCTTGGTGGCGGTGGAGAATAGCCCGGCTGCCCATAGGCGCTCGAGTTCCAGAAGACGACATCAAGACAGGACGACTCCTAGTAGGCGGCTTCCAGAGAAGCTGGCTCCTAGCAGTCGGCCCGCGGTGCCCTCAAAGTCTGCGCCCTCATCAAGAGGACAAGGAAGGGTGTGACTCTGGTAGCCATCCCCCAAATCCGGGGCAGGCGTGGCCCACGATTACTTGTCTGACAGCGGAGATCTCTCGACGGGCCAATGGCACTGTTGCCACTCCCATAGCGTCATCCACGGCCAGGCGGAGCCCTATTCACCTGACGGCTGTCGTTATGGCTCAATAGCGCCGGGCCCTACCAGGCAGTGAGAGTCCTGAAGGCGGAAGAAGCCGGATCAGCCGGGCCTGAGGGAAGTCGGGTTCCAGCAGGCGGCCTATGCCTCCCTTGAGGCCCATGCACCATTAACCAGACGAGACACGGTGTGGCTATAGTGATCGCCCGCTTGATGGCAGGATCGGCTGTGGCTACACCCCCCACCAAGCTGCGTCATTAGCATCATGGCTACAGTGATCGGCCGCAGACCTGGGCGAGCGGGCGGGGCGGCCTGTCTGCTCCGTGCGACTCGGTCAGCGGGCAGGGCCCACCAGCGGCGGGCCCAAAGCAGCTAGCAGAGAAGCCGGGATCGAGAGACAAACCGGGTCCTACACTGGCAAGATTACCAATGTACCCCTGGGGGTAGGCCTATATAAACCCCCCAGGGCAATCATGCAAAGGGTTCCCAACCTGTTAGAACTAGACTCACCCATAGAGAAAGGAGAGAGCTAGCCTTGCTTTCTTCCACCTCTAGCAAACAGCTCAAGGAGCACCATTGTATCACTAGTGCCTTAGTGATCATGCGGAGACCCCGCAGAGCAGGACTAGGGGTGTTATCTCCACGGAGAGCCCCAAACCAGGGTAAAGTTCGCTGGCGTACATGTCTATGCCTTATCCCGCTTCCAGGCATCGGCGACATTCTACTCGCTCCCACCATGATAAGCCATCCATTGGCATATGGCGCACCCAACCCCCGACAGATTCCGTTTGATATTCCTTTTCTGCGAAACACTGAAATAGGCAAAAAAACAACAATTTGCACTGGGCCTTCGGTTAATAGGTTAGTCCCAAAAATAATATAAAAAGGTATATTAAAGCCCATTAAACATCCAAAACAGATAATAAAATAGCATGGAACAATAAAAAATTATAGATACGTTGGAGACGTATCAATAACCAATAGCGGAACCTGGATGCTCATATTGGTTCCTACATATTCTACGAAGATCTTTATCAGTCAAACCGCATAACAATATACGTTGTTCCTTTTGTCATCGGTATGTTACTTGCCCGAGATTCGATCGTTGGTATCACTATACCTAGTTCAATCTCGTTACCGGCAAGTCTTTACTCGTTTCATAATGTATCATCCCATGACTAACTCATTAGTCACATTGTTTGTAGGCTTATAGTGATGAGCATTACCGAGAGGGCCCAGAGATACCTCTCCGACAATCGGAGTGACAAATCCTAATCTCGATCTGTGCCAACTCAACAAACACCATCGGAGACTCCTGTAGAGCATCTTTATAATCACCCAGTTACATTGTGACGTTTGATAGCACACTAAGTGTTCCTCCGGTATTCGGGAGTTGCATAATCTCATAGTCATGGGAACATGTATAAGTCATGAAGAAAGAAATAGCGATAAATTAAACGATCATAGTGCTAAGCTAACGAATGGGTCTTTGTCCGTCACATCATTCTCTAATGATGTGATCCCGTTCAACAAATGACAACTCATGTCTATGAAAGTGCATTATAGGGTGAATAGGCGATTTTTATGAATTCTTCACTGAGGAATTTGCGGGTGAGGAAATTCCTTAGCGAAGAACTACTTGCAGCAGAATAAGTACTCAAAAGTAAACATAGCAGAATACAAGCATGGTCATCATGATGAAATGAAGACGAGCACGAGTCTGAAAGCGTAAACACATGATAGCACAGGATGAAGATAAAGCGGTGAAGAAATTGAACTGAGGAAATTGAGAAAGTCTTCAGTCAAAATCTTCAAACACAGATATGAACAAGTGCACAAAACAGTTATGAGGAAATGAAAGAGTTGAGAAAATAGAACCAGTAAGCTTGGTGAAGACAATGATTTGTTAGACCAGTTCCAACTGATGTCTCAGTTGTACGTCTGGTTGGAGCGGCTAGGTATTTAAACACGAGGACACACAGTCCGGACACACGATCCTCAACGTATTCTCCTTGAGCTAAGGTCACACAGACCTCGCCCAATCACTCGTGGTAAGTCTTCAGGTGACTTCCAAACCTTCACAAACTCGGTCAATCGGCAATCCACAATTCCTCTTGGATGCTCTAGACCATGACGCCTAACCGTCTGGAAGAAGCACAGTCTTCAAAGGTAACAAGCGTCGGATCCACACAGGATCAATCTCTTCAGCGATGCTCAACCACTTTGGGTTTGTAGGTGTTTGGGTTTGAATTTTCCTCACTCGATGATTTTCGCTCAAAGTCCTTAGAGGATGGGATGCTCTAAATGACAAGTGTCAGTTTCTCTCGGAGTAGCCAACTAGCTAGTGGTTGTAGGGGGCGGCTATTTATAGCTAGGGAGCAGCCCGACATGATAAGACATAAATGCCCTTCAATGGTATGACCGTTAGGTGGGTAGATATTTTGGGATAGCTGGCGCATAGCACAGCAATGGTCGGAATTTTGAGGTTCAAATTCCTCAGGGCTATCATGTTCCTCACTGTGTAGGCAATCCGCACTGGCGAATTCCTAACTCCTTAGTCAGAACAAATTCCTCAGAGACCAGAAGAACTTCGTCTACATCCTTTGAAGAATATGACTGAAGCTGTATGAGATTTCCAATGGCTTCACTCGAAGGGATTGGTAGGTGTAGGGTTTTGAGTTGAACATCACATGGAAATTTTTCCTTAGTATTTCCTCGACCCCCTTTAACAGTACGGCATTTCCTATGACTCAAGAAAGAGAAAATGAAACTACGGAAACAAAAAGTCTTCATGCTTCATGTTCCTCGTATGAATACCAAGTCTTCAGGGTTACACCAATTTCTTCACTTTCAAAATCTTCAGAAATCCAAAGTCTTCAGTTGAAGAACTTCATTTTTAGGGGTCGACTTTCTCTGTAAATACCAAACTCCTCATAGACTTATAGACCTGTCTACACTCATAAACACATTAGTCCCTTAACCTATAAGTCTTCAATACACCAAAATCACTAAGGGGCACCAGATGCACTTACAATCTCCCCCTTTTTGGCGATTGATGACAATATAGGTTAAGTTTTCAACGGGGATAAACATATGAAGTGTAAATACTGATATTGAGAAGTTTGATTGCAAGATATAGAAGAACTCCCCCTGAAGATGTGCATAGTGAGGAATTTGCTTTTGAAGCAATGCACACTTGAAGAGTAGAATCATGGAGATCTCCCCTATATCTTGTAATTCATACACGCATTTGACATATAATATGAAGAATTTGAAATGCATGATGAAATATGGTGGCCGATGTAATTGACATGCGTGCATTAACATATATGAGGAATAAGCATGCAGAAAACACAGCAAAAGTATCGGGCCACCATAGAGTTTAAGTTTACAACTCGATCCAGCAAAGTCATCAGAAGAACGAGAGTTGTAACTTGGCAAAAAAATGCCCATATAAATAGACCCGCTTGAAGACTAACTCAAATTTCTCCCCCTTTGTCATCGAATGACCAAAAGGATCGAAAATGAGGACCAACGCCCCTGAAGAATATCAAGTTGATGGAGGCGCTTGGCGTTGTTGGGGTCGTTTGTTGTTGTAGGGCGGCCGCAGTGTTGTCCAAGTCTTCTTGCTCGTCGGTTTCAAGCGATGAAGAATATGAGCTGGCCACCAAGGAAGGAACCTTGACCTTCTTGTATTTCTTGATTGGAGGAGCAGACCAGTCAAAATCTTGTTTGAGACCCATTTTCTTCAGATCTTCTTCACCATATACATGTGACAGAATAGCCCAGGTGCGACCGAAGACTTCATGGAGGTAGTAATGGTTTCTCTTCACTGCATTATGTGTAGCAGTCATGTTGTGAAGAATTGAACCGAACTGACGCTTAACCCATTTATGGTTTCGATCCACCTTCTGGTGAAGACTAAGAAGCAGCTCACGGTCAGTCATCACTCGAGGAGCGGTGGCTTGAGGATTTGGCTTGTATGCATTAGCAGCAGAATCATGAGTGGCAGAGTCATCATTGGTGGAATAAGATGCAGCTTTGCGAAACTGTCCATCCAATGGACGAATGCCTTCATCAATGACAGCAGGTGCCTTGCCCTTTTCATCAGCTGAGGAATAGGTACGCTTGAGGACTTCGATTGGGGGCAGGTAGCTGAGGTGATTTTGAAAATCAGCCTTGTAGTTGAGTGAAGACCTTGTTCTGAGGAATCTTATAATCCAAGGAGCATAAGGCTTCAACTCAAATGGAGAGAGAGCGACATTGGCCAGAGTCCTCATGAAGAAATCATGGTAGTTGACAGGGATGCCATGCATGATGTTGAATAGCAGATTCTTCATGATGCCAACGACTTCTTCATAATTTGAGTTGTGGCCTTTGATTGGACTCATAGTCTTCGTCAGAATGCGATAGACTGTTCTTGGCACATAGAGCAATTCCCTCACGAGGAATTTTGTCCTTGGGGCTTGACCAGTTTGAGAGGCTTCATAGGAACTTGCATATAATGGGCGATCAATTCGAGCTCTTGGTATGTGAACGAGCTCCTTCTGGCCAGGTGATGGGCAAGGTGGCGTGAAGTAATTGGAGGCGATGCCTTAATAATGAGTTTTTCGGTCATCCAGCCTAAAACCCGAGTTCACATAAATCGGCATCTCTGTGATGTGCAGTGTTGCGTAGAATTGAAGAATGAGCTCTTCATTCCAATCAACTATGTCTGTGCAAAAGTTGAGGAGGCCTGCGTCATGAAGCACACTGAGGACAGGTGAGAAGCATGGCAGTGATTCGATGTCCACATGAGGAATATGCTCGTGGTCGAAGACTTTGTCCTTGTTGAAGAGTAGTGAAGAATAGAAGTTGGCCTGGCTGGCAGTCCAGAAGCGCTTCCTTCTAAGACGAAAGCGTAATCATAGGGATTATAGTCGATGAAGAACACGTGCTTTCGCCAAGAAGTCATCGACCTTGAATCTTCGCTTCTTTGAGAATGGATCCTTTGTCTTGGGCTGAAGTGTATGGTCAATTGCATTATCACCTCGGGAATCGCATAATCTCGGGTTCCACGGTGAGAAATTTCAGCTTCTTCTTGATGATACCTGGGTCTTCAATTCTTCATTTACATTTTCATGACACTAGTGGCTGGAGTTTCTTCATAGATGGATGGAGTCTTACGAGGTTCTTCAGATCCCATTTGTACTTCAAGAGCAACAGGGGACCGAGGAATTTGTTGGAGTGGTGTGAACAGAGGAGAGTTGGGGTTTGAATTTCCCAAAAGTCATCATTCATCCTTTGGAGTAGTGCTTCCAATGTCCACATCTTCTTCTTCCATTTCTTAACCGCCCGCCTCTTCAGCAGTGAACTGAGGCATAGGCGAGGAGACAATTGGTGTTGAAGGGATTGCATCCACTTCAATTTCTTCATCCAACTGCTCTGACGAAGCAGCAGAAGGATTCTCTTCATCGAATCCACTTGGAATCACATAATCTTCATCAAAAGGAACAAGGTCCTTTGATGGCATGGTTGAGATAGGAGCGACATCAATTGGATTTGCAAAAGAGCCGGGTCAATGGCTTCATCTTCTTCAAATTTGAAGAATCTGATGAAGTTGATGCCATCCTTTTCTTCACCATTGCATGCTCTGCAGCCTTGGTCTTCTTCACATCTGATGCAGATGGAAGTATTGAAGCTGATGTAGGCGCAGGAGGAGCAGAGGAATTTGGTTGAATTTCTTCAGCACAACCGATCTGATTGCTCGACTTCTTCATTTTCTTCAAAGCGCACCACTAGGGGATGCCCCGCAATTTCATCATTCTTTGGAATGCGATCATCGTACAGTGCTTTGAGTTTCTTCAAAGACTGATTGTCATCGTGCCGGTCTTGGCATTTTCTTCGGTCGGTGAGCAGATGCTTTAGCTCGAGGATTTTCTTGTTGCGTTGGGGCTGCAACATTGGAAGTGAACTTTTCAGTCAATTTCACAAACCTGACTTTGGCTCCAAGCTAGTCAGTGTAGTAACGATCAAATTTATCACTCAGTTGCTTGATCTCAGCTTGCAAAGCAACGAGTTCTTCGGGGGAAAGCTTCAGAACGTTTTGCTTCAGAAAACATTGTTTCTTGTACTGCGCTTTCTTCACTCTTCTTCCTTGTTCAAATTTCCATTTCTCTTCTTCGATGAAGGTGGTCAAAACATGACTTTGACCAGGAGTGAGGTTCATCTCCGGCAAAGGCTTGTTGGGATCCTTGTGCCATAGATCAATGAAGTCTAGGATCAGCTTCGGATCCAGAAGAAGAGGCACATTGCTGTCTTTGGCTCTAGCGGCCTTGACCTGCCTATCTCTAATGATTTCTACAAGTTCATCATCATCAGCTTCGTCTTCATCAAACGCCACTTGGAAGGCGACCTGCTTCTTGTGAGGACTTGGGCGAGAGCCACGTCTAGCAGTGGCCTTTGTCTTCAGTAGAGAGGGTCCCGTTGAAGAATTTGGTGAACTGGGGAACTAGCAGAAGCAACTGAGGCAATAGAGATGCCTGTTGTCCTTTGGCACGTGGCAAGGTGCACAGGTGCAGAGGATTTGGTGGGAGCAGCTGAGGACTTTGGAGCTGAGCAGCATGAGGAGTTGGCCGTGAGGGCTTTGAAGATTCTGGCCGTGAGGGCATTGCTGAGGAACTTGGCCATGAGGGCATTGAGGGTGAAGCACTTGGCTTATGAGCAGGCGTCTTTGCCATGGCCTTCTTCGGCTTGCTAGCAGAGGCCTCAGCAGTGGCAGCACCAGCAGCAGAGTCTTCGTTGAATTTCCTCACTGCTTCTCTTGCTTGTCTGGACAATTTGGCCTGGCGCTTGGCCCATTCGTCAGGATAGTCCTCATCGCGCTTGAGGCTGGTGGTATCTGCTTCTTGGCCAGGTGCCAACAGAGGTCTTGGGCATGGAGGATTTAGAGCGAAATTCTACATATACTTGGGAGTAACATACCTGTACTCCCTCCATTCCCATGCCCATCACCTCTCTATTCTTTGGATGCGCACCTTGCGCTGATTTTTGTCCTCCTTGCCAAACTTGGCCTCATCAGGAGTGCAATAATCCTTGTATATGTCATCAGGGATCTCAAAGGCGATTGACCTCGGGCCTCTTTCCTCCCTTCATGGCTTCTTTCCATCAGCCATTTTCTTCAGCTGAGGAATTTGGACAATTGAATTCTCTGAAGATGTATGCAACTTTTCTTCGAGGAGTGCTGCAAATGAGTTAAGTTGAGGAGAACCTAGTGATTCAGCAGCTGACATGAGTACCTGTGAACAGAGTATTGTTGCAAGGAATTTTGGAGAGGTCATATGCGTTCTCAGAGGTTTTTTAAAAAGGAACAAGTTTGAGGAATTTGACCAGATGAGTCTTGAAGAATTTCACTAAGCGTTCTTTGTCTTAGGTTCCAGAGTTGTACAGATAAAAAATCCACACAATTGAGGAATCTTGAAGAAAAATATAGCTTAGAGAAATGAATCAAGAACATATGACATGTGAGGTGTTTAGTGTGTGAATAATTTGGAGAATAAACACCTTTGAAGATTTTGTAGAAATTAGTCGAATCAAAGAGGGTAGTAAAAGTAACTTTTAATTACCCTGGACGAAGAACGCTGGACGAACCGAGAGGTGTAGATGTGAAGTTATTCAGTTCTGATCTTCCACACCCTAACTCGGCTGTGGAAGACAGCTACGGGCGGCGGCGGAGTGAAGAAATCCATGGCGCGAGTATCTGACGGCGACGAGGTCGAGGCAAAGAAGCTCTTCCTCACCGTGACGATGAAGTAGCGGCGGCGCTTAGGGTTTGAGAAGCTCGAGATGGGGTGAGGTCGAGCGGAGTAAAAGAGAAGTGAGGAAGGGAGGGTATTTATAGCCACGGTGAAAAACTGTTCGCCCAAAGAAATTGGACGAACGTGCCCCTGACCCTTCTCATTCGCTTGACATGTGTCACCCATGTACTGGGAAGTGGAGATCGTGTGAGATCGTGGGTGAATAGATAACTGTTTCGTGGAATGCGGAATGGTTTGAGCGGCAAAGCCGAAAATTTAGATATGATAAGTTAAAAGTTCTGTTCGCAAATTCTTCAGCTGACAAGGACACGGTGAAGATTTTGAACGAGTTTCAAATAGAACGCACATGAAGAATTTGTGAATAGATTGGGTTGAGTTTAGCATAGAGGGGGAAGGGTCCAATCACATTCACTTAGCAATAAAAAGCAACATGAAGAATTAGCAATAAGTGAATGCTGTAGAGGACATATACTCATATATATGTATAACCAATGAAGAAAAACAACAGAAACAGTGAAGACAATGCAAAGTTGAAGAACATGAACAACTGAGGAATTTCAAAACTGAGGAAAAACTCAAATTGAAGATTTTCAACTTTTGATGGTGGCGTGACCCAATCAGTATAAGAATGATGATTTCAGACACCGGGTACAATTGTCGTAGGGCTCTGAGAATCAAATTCTTCGTTAATTTCTTCACACTTACTCCCTCCGTCCCATAATATAAGACGTTTTTTGACACTACATTAGTGTCAAAAAATGTCTTACATTATGGGACGGAGGGAGTAGATTGTTAGTCTTCATTGATTGAAGAAAAAAAATTCTTCATGTGTTGCACATCTAAGTCATCAATTTTGCATAAGTGTTAGGATAAGTGTCCTTCTCAAAGAACATTCAAAGATTCTAGGATATTTAGCTCACACCACAACTTGCTAAATCTCTTCTCATCCAAGGGCTTTGTGAAGATATCGGCTAACTGTTCTTCAGTCTTCACATGCTCAATAGAAATGTCGCCCTTCAACACATGATCACGAAGAAAATGATGACGAATCTGAATGTGCTTGGTCTTCGAGTGCTGAACTGGCTTATGAGAAATCTTGATGGCACTCTGATTGTCACAGTAGAGAGGCACGTTCTTCATGTTGACGTTGTAGTCCTTGAGAGTTTGCTTCATGTAGCGACCATACCTCAAACAGTCTGATCTCTGTGCATCAGTGTCATCCCTGGATCGGTAATGGTGACACACATAGTACTTGAAGGATTTAATACAGAGTAGCAGTCACACACTTATTACATCGAATGTCTCAAAAGAGAACTTATTACAATAAATATGGCTTAGGGCCATCTAATACGATAACAGCAGAAGGCTTGGAAGATAAAGTGAGTCCATCAACTCCAACGGCATCATCGAGTGAAAGACCACGACCTAAGGCTACTTACTGCGTCGAAAAAAGTCTGCGACATGATACGTTGCAGCCCGAAAAGCAGGTTGACACATGGAATATGCTGGCAATGTAACACAAAAAAGTAATGAACAGAATAAATCTATCACTATATGCATATATGTCTGGTGGAGGCTGTATGGTTAATATGTTTTGCGAAAAGCCAATTTTTCCCTACAACAAAGGAATTTATTTTATTTAACTATCATGGTGGTTGTTAAACATTGAGATTGGTAAACCCCATCTCAATCCTGATTAAGAAGTAATTAATAACCCAATCAAAATTAGTCTCGTAATAGAGTGATGAGATCCACATGATAATCCAAGAACTAGATACTCAAGACGTCCATAACCGGGGACAAGGCTAACCATGATTAGTTTGTACACTCTTCAGCACTTTTCCCCACAAGACTCGATCTCCTCCGTTTGATTTCTCGCACTACATGATGTTTGAGAAACGGATGACCGAGACACAGTCTTTCCAAAGAGGTCCCTTTAACCAATAGATAGGCATGTACACCTACAATCCCCTACATGTGCTAGCCCATCATGGAAAAGTTTCCCACAACTTACTCAACTATGCCAGAGCCCATATTGGCATGTGGCTGCACACGGAAGTTTCTAGCATGAATAATCTTATGATCCCTTTGAGCCTGGGTGGCAGTCCATAGGAGAATCACACGGTACCCCGGGATTTCCAAAAATACAGGCAACACTGGAATTCCCCAGGTGCCTCAATCCACCCAGATGTGTATTAAAGTTGCCACCTTAAGTTAACCATTAATTAACAAAACTCACATCTGTCATGAATACTCTCAAAAACCCAATCCACGTCTACGAGCATAGCATAGCAATATAAGCATAACATAGAAGTAACTCCCAAGGTTTGATAATAAATAGGTGAATAGGTACTACCTCATCTACTTCCCAAACCCACCGTTTAAATTAGATCCTAACCATGCAATTGTTTGAGGATTGATCTAATGCAATAAAACTGGGTAGTAAAGAGGTATGATCAAAGTGTTACTTGCCTTGCTGATGATCCGTGAAACCTAGAGACTCGTAGTAGCACGCTTCACACTCCGGGTACTCTATCGCAAGCAAACAAGCATACAATAAGCAATCAAGCAAGGGCACGGGTAAAACTCAAATAAGAGATCTAACCAGAAAGTTCAACTTAAGAACTCCAGTTTGCAAAAACAATCGAATCAAACGAAGCAACAAAACTCAAACGGCGAAAGAAACAAACTTCGTTTACTAATCTGGACTAAAGTCAAATTTTATAGTAGCAAAATCTTGTTCAAGTTGGTTAAATAGAAAGAGGGCTTCGAGACGAAACTCTAGGCACTTGACTCGCCTGATTCCGATAAACGAGCAAAAACTTAAACTAAAACGAAAATCGGATCAAAAATCGCGATCGAAAATTATCGCGGAAAATCCGAGAAAAAGAAAAAGCCCGATGGGCGGCTAATCGAGCGAGCGTTAACGCTGTTTATGACTAAATGGTGAAAACCGTTCGTTAAAACGAACGTGCGAATGGGCGTTCGCTAAATAACTAAACCGAAAAAAATAAACCGAACCAGATCTAAAAAACGGATCTAGGGTTTATATAAAAAACCGAACGGTTTTTCTGGCGAAAACCTGCGGCGGATCGGGCGGCTACCTCGGGAGGGGTCAGCGGGCGGTGGGGCGGCGGCAATGCTACGTCTCGAGCTTGCGTTGGTTTTCCCCGAAGAGGAGGGGATGATGCAAGACAAGATGGCGTAAGTATTTTCCCTCGCTTTTGAGAACCAAGGTATCAATCCAAAGGAGGCCACGCGCCAAGTCCCTCGTACCTGCACAAAACGATAGCTACTCGCAACCAATGCGATTAGGGTTGTCAATCCCTTCATGATCACTTACGAGTGAGATCTCGATAGAGATAATATTTTTGGTATTTTTGGTATAAAGATGCAAAGTAAAAAGTAAAAAGCAAAGCAAGTAAATAAAGTGATGGAGATTGATATGATGAGAATAGACCCGGGGGCCTTAGGTTTCACTAGTGGCTTCTCTCAAGAGCATAAGTATTCTACGGTAGGTGAACAAATTACTGTTGAGCAATTGACAGAATTGAGCATAGTTATGAGTATATCTAGACAATGATCATGTATATAGGCATCACGTCCGTGACAAGTACACCGAAACGATTCTCCATCTACTACTATTACTCCACTCATCGACCGCTATCCAGCATGCGTCTAGAGTATTAAGTTAAAAACAGAGTAATGCTTTAAGCAAGATGACATGATGTAGAGGAATAAATTCATGCAATATGATAAATACCCCATCTTGTTATCCTCGATGGCAACAATACAATCGTGCCTTGCAACCCTATACGTCACTGGGTAAGGACACCGCAAGATTGAACCCAAAGCTAAGCACTTCTCCCATTGCAAGAACTACCAATCTAGTTGGCCAAACCAAACGGATAATTCGAAGAGACTTGCAAAGATAACTTAATCATACATAAAAGAATTCAGAGAAGAATCAAATATTTTCCATAGATAAGCTGGATCATAAACCCACAATTCATCGGTCTCAACACACACCGCAAAAAGAAGAATACATCGAATAGATCTCCACGAGAGAGGGGGAGAACATTGTATTGAGATCCAAAAAGAGAGAAGAAGCCATCTAGCTACTAGCTATGGACCCGAAGGTCTGAAGTAAACTACTCACACTTCACCTGGGAGGGGCTATGGTGTTTATGTAGAAGCCCTCCGTGGTGGATGCCACCTCCGGCCGGAGCTCGAACAGAGGCCCCAAGATGGGATCTCATGGATACAGGAAGAATGCAGTGGTGGAATTAGGTTTTTGGCTCCCGTTCTCGATCGTTTGTGGATACGTAGGTATATATAGGAGGAAGGAGTTGGTCGGTGGAGGCGTGGGGGGCCCACGAGGTGGGCGCCCCACCCTCGTGACCGCCTCTGGCACTCCTTGGAGTAGGGTCCAAGTCTCCTGGATCACGTTCGGTGAGAAGATCACGTTCGAAGGTTTCATTCCATTTGGACTCCGTTTGATATTCCGCTTTCTTGAACACTTGAAATAGGCAAAAAACAGCAATTACGGCTGGGCCTCCGGTTAATAGGTTAGTCCCAAAAATAATATAAAAGTGGAAAATAAAGCCCATTATAGTCCAAAACAATAGATAAAGTAGCATGGAGCAATAAAATTTATAGATACGTTGGAGGCGTATCGGGCATCCCCTAAGCTTAATTCCTGCCGTCCTCGGTAGGTAAATGATAAAAAGAGAATTTTTGATGCGGAGTGATACTTTGGCATAATTTCAATGTAAATCTTCTTAATGATGGTATGAATATTCAGATCCGAAAGATTCAAGACAAAAGTTCATATTGACATAAAAATAATAATACTTCAAGCATACTAACAAAGCAATTATGTTCTAAAAATAACATGGCCAAAGAAAGTTATCCCTACAAAATCATATAGATGCGGCTATGCTCCATCTTCCCACACAAAATATTTAAATCATGCACAACCCGATGACAAGCCAAGCAATTGTTTCATACTTTAACATTTTCAAAACTTTTTCAATCTTCACGGAATACATGAGCGTTAGCCATGGATATAGCACTATATGTGGAATAGAATGGTGGTTGTGGAGAAGACAAAAGGAGGGAAGATAGTCTCACATCAACTAGGCCTATTAACGGGCTATGGAGATGCCCATCAATAGATATCAATGTGAGTGAGTAGGGATTGCCATGCTATGGATGCACTAGAGCTATAAGTATATGAAAGCTCAAGAAAAGAAACTAAGTGGGTGTGCATCCAACTCTCTTGCTCACGAAGACCTAGGGCATTTGAGGAAGCCCATCATTGGAATATACAAGCCAAGTTCTATAATGAAAAATTCCCACTAGTATATGAAAGTGACAAAATGAGAGACTCTCTATCATGAAGATCATGGTGCTACTTTGAAGCACAAGTGTGGTAAAAGGATAGTAACATTGTCCCTTCTCTCTTTTTCTCTCATTTTTTATATTTTTTTTTATTTGGGCCTTTCCCTTTTTTTATGGCCTCTTTTTTTTCGTCCGGAGTCTCATCCCGACTTGTGGGGGAATCATAGTCTCCATCATCCTTTCCTCACTTGGGACAATGCTCTAATAATGATGATCATCACACTTTTATTTTTCTTACAATTCAACAATTACAACTCGATACTTAGAACAAAGCATGACTCTATATGAATGCCTCCGGCGGTGTACCGGGATATGCAATGAAACATGAGTGACATGTATGAAAGAATTATAAAAGGTGGCTTTGCCACAAATACGATGTCAACTACATGATCATGCTAGCAATATGACAATGATGGAGCGTGTCATAATAAGCGGAGCAGTGGAAAGTTGCATGGCAATATATCTCGGAATGGATATGGAAATGCCATAATAGGTAGGTATGGTGGCTATTTTGAGGAAGGATATATGGTGGGTGTATGATACCGGCGAAAAGTGCGGTATTAGAGAGGCTAGCAATGGTGGAAGGATGGGAGAAAATGCGTATAATCCATGGACTCAACATTAGTCATACAGAACTCATATACTTATTGCAAAAATCTAGAATTTATCAAAGCAAAGTATTATGCGCATGCTCCTAGGGGGATAGATGGGTAGAAAAAGACCATCGCTCGTCCCCGACCGCCACTCATAAGGAAGACAATCAATAAATAAATCATGCTCCGAAGTTCATCACATAACGGTTCACCATACGTGCATGCTATGGGAATCACAAACTTCAACACAAGTATTCTTTAAATTCACAACTACTCAACTAGCATGACTCTAATATCACCATCTTCATATCTCAAAACAATTATCAAGCATCAAACTTATCTTAGTATTCAACGCACTCAAAAGAAAGTTTCACATATCTTGAACACCAAGTATATTAACATTAAGCAAATTACCATGCTATTAACGAATCTCAAAATAATCTAAGTGAAGCATGAGAGATCAAGTTTCTTTAAAACAAATCCACCACCGTGCTCTAAAAGATCTAAGTGAAGCACATAGAGTATTCTATCAAATTCTAATCATATATGGCTCTCTCAAAAGGTGTGTACAGCAAGGATGATTATGGTAAACTAACAAGCAAAGACTCAAATAATACAAGACACTCCAAGCAAAACACATATCATGTTGGTGAATAAAAATATAGCTCCAAGTAAATTACCGATGGAAGTGGATGAAAGAGGGGATGCCTTCCGGGCATCCCCAAGCTTTGATTTTTGGTGTCCTTGGATTATCTTGGGGTGCCATGGGCATCCCCAAGCTTAGGCTCTTGCCACTCCTATTCCATAATCCATCAAAAGAATTCACCCAAAACTTGAAAACTTCACAACACAAAACTCAATAGAAATCTCGTGAGCTCCGTTAGAGAAAGAAAACAAAAGACTACTTTAAGGTACTGTAATGAACTCATTTTTTATTTGTATTGGTGTTAAACCTAATATATTCCAACTTCTCTATGGATTATAAACTATTTTACTAACCATAGATTCATCAAAATAAGCAAACAACACACGCAAAACAGAATCTATCAAAAACAGAACTGTCTGTAGTAATATGTAACTAACGCAAACTTCTGGAACCCAAAAAACTCTACCAAAATTAGACGACCTGGAAAATTTGTTTATTGATCAGCAGCAATTGGAATCAGTATTTTATCACGTTCTGGTGATTTTTAACAATTAAGGCACTAAGCACAAAGTTTCTGGAAATTACAGCAAGATCAAATAACTATCATCCAAGAAGATCCAATAGGTCCAACTTGGCACAAACACTAATTAAAACATAAAACCACATCTAAACAGAGGCTAGATGGATTATTTATTACTAAGCAGCAAGGAAAAAATTGGGTTGTCTCCCAACAAGCGCTTTTCTTTAAAGCCTTTTTAGCTAGGCATTGAGATTTTAATGATGCTCACAAGAAAGACAAGAATTGAAGCACAAAGAGAGCATCATAAAACATGTGACAACCACATCTAAGTCTAACATACTTACTATGCATAGGCATCTTATAGGCAAACAAATCAAGGCAAGCAAAAACTAGCATATGCAAGGAAGCGGAAAGAGACAATAGCAATTTCAACATAGCGAGAGGTAATTTAATAGCATGAAAGTTTCTACAACCATATTTTCCTCTCTCATAATAATTACATGTAGGATCATAAGCAAATTCAACAAAATAGCTACCACATAATATATTCTTAACATGATCCACATGTATGCAAAGTTGACACTCTTCCAAAATAGTGGGATTATCATTAACTAAAGTCATGATTTCTCCAAGCCCACTTTTATCAAAAATTTCATAAGATTGAATATTCTCCAAATATGTGGGATCTAAAGTTGACACTCTTCCAAACCCACTTTCAATATTATTGCAAACAATATTATCAATCTCATATTTATCATGGGGCTTAAATAAATTTTCAAGATCATAAGAAGAAGCACCCCAATCGTGATCATTGCAACAAGTAGTAGACATAGCAAAACTAGCATCCCCAAGCTTAGGGTTTTGCATCTTATTAGCACAATTGACATCAAAATAATTTATAATAAAATCATTGCAATCATGCTTTTATTCAAAGATCTATCGTGAGTCACTTCAATGGATTTCGTGCAAAAACCTTATAAAGATAATCTAGTGCATCCAAATCACTAGGAATTGGTTCATCATAATTGGATCTCTTAAAAAGATTGGCAAGCGGATCACGATCCATAGATATTGGCTTCTTTGTTTAGGAATAAATAAGCATCTAATCCAACAAAACGAGAAACGAAAGGGCAAGCAAAAGAGAGGAGGAGATTGGGAAAGAGAGGCGAATAAAGCGGCAAGGGTGAAGTGGGGAGAGGAAAGCGAGAGGCAAATGGCAAATAATGTAATGCGAGAGATAGGGATTGTGATGGGTACTTGGTATGTTGACTTTTTGCGTAAGCCTCCCAAGAACGGGCGCCGTAAAACCTTCTTGCTACGTCTCGAGCTTGCCTTGGTTTTCCCGAAGAGGAGGGATGATGCAACCTGATGGCGTAAGTACTTCCCTCAGTTTTTGAGAACCAAGGTATCAATCCAAGAGGAGGCCACGCGCAAGTCCCTCGTACCGCACAAAGCGATAGCTACTCGCAACCAACGCGATTAGGGGTTGTCAATCCCTTCACGGTCACTTACTTAGAGTGAGATCTGATAGAGATAATATTTTTGGCATTTTTGGTATAAAGATGCAAAGTAAAAAGTAAAAGCAAAGCAAGTAAATAAAGTGACGGAGATTGATATGATGAGAATAGACCCGGGGGCCATCGGTTTCACTAGTGGCTTTTCTCAAGAGCATAAGTATTTTACGATGGGTGAACAAATTACTGTTGAGAAATTGACAGAATTGAGCATAGTTATGAGTATATCTAGGCAATGATCATGTATATAGGCATCATGTCGGTGACAAGTAGACCGAAACGATTCTGCATCTACTACTATTACTCCACTCATCGACCGCTATCCAAAGATGCATCTAGAGTATTAAGTTAAAAGCAGAAACACTTTAAGCAAGATGACATGATGTAGAGGAATAAATTCATGCAATATGATAAATACCCCATCTTGTTATCCTCGATGGCAACAATACAATACGTGCCTTGCAACCCTTACATCACTAGGTAAGGACACACAAGATTGAACCCAAAGCTAAGCACTTCTCCCATTGCAAGAACTACCAATCTAGTCGGCCAAACCAAGCGGATAATTCAAGAGACTTGCAAAGATAACTTAATCATACATAAAAGAATTCAGAGAAGAATCAAATATTTTCCATAGATAAGCTGGATCATAAACCCACAATTCATCGGTCTCAACAAACACACCGCAAAAAGAAGATTACATCGAATAGATCTCCACGAGAGAGGGGGAGAACATTGTATTGAGATCCAAAAAGAGAGAAGAAGCCATCTAGCTACTAGCTATGGATCCGAAGGTCTGAATTAAACTACTCACACTTCATCGGAGGGGCTATGGTGTTTATGTAGAAGCCCTCCATGGTGGATGCCCCCTCCGGCGGAGCTCCGGAACAGGCCCCAAGATGGGATCTCGTGGATACAGGAAGGTACGGCGGTGGAATTAGGTTTTTGGCTCCCGTTACGATGCTTGGGGATACGTAGGTATATATAGGAGGAAGGAATGCGTCGGTGGGCGTCGGGGGCCCACGAGGCGGGGCGCGACTGGGAGGGCGCCCCCACCTCGTGACCGCCTATGGCACTCCTTGGAGTAGGGTCCAAGTCTCACGGATCACGTTCGGTGAGAAGATCACGTTCGAAGGTTTCATTCCGTTTGGACTCCGTTTGATATTCCGTTTCTTAGAAACTTGAAATAGGCAAAAAAAAACGACAATTAAAATTTGGGCCTCCGATTAATAGGTTAGTCCCAAAAATAATATAAAAGTGGAAAACAAAGCCCATTATAGTCCAAAACAATAGATAAAGTAGCATGGAGCAATCAAAAATTATAGATACGTTGGAGACGTGTCAGCAACTCGGCGATGGCGGCAATGGCGGCGGCGATGGCGGGGCTCAGGGGCGGCGGCGTGCTGGCGTGGGCGTCGGGACTTCGGCGGCATGGCGAATCGGGTAAGTGCGCTAGGGTTTGGGTGAAATTTGGGCTGTGGCTCGGGCCTCCGCTCTTAAAAGGCAATTTGGTATGATGTCCAAAGGTCGGACACGGCCCGTTATGTCGGTTGGCATTTTTTTAATATATTCCATGCAGAAAAACAAATAAAAGAAATACTAAACGGACTCCAAAAATCCCGAAATAAATTTTCCCCGTCCTCGAAAAATAGGCCGGACAAGGTGAACATTTATTTGGGCCTAAAATGCAATTTTGAAAAACGCATATTTTTCCTATTCAAATAAAATAGCGCTAAAACTCCGAATAAAACTCTTATTTGATTTTAATATTAAATCTCCGATATTTATTTATTTTGAGGAAGTCATTTTATCCTCTCTATTTTTATTTTTCTAAAAGAAATATTCAAGAGAAAATAATTAAAATTAAACGATCCTCTTTTCAAAATTTCGAGAAAAACTCGAATATGAAAATAATGAAATACCCAACTCTCTCCGTGGGTCCTTGAGTTGTGTAGAATTTCTAGGATCAAACCAAAATGCAAATAAAATATGATATGCAATGATGATCTAATGTATAACATTCCAAATTGATAATTTGGGATGTTACAAACCTACCCCCCTTAAGATGAATCTAGCCCTCGAGATTCGGGTTGTTTAGAAAATAGGCGAGAGTGATCCTTAGTAGGTCTTCCTCTCGTTCCTGTGTGGTAACCGTCTTTAGTATGGTGTCTCCACTGAACTTTGCAGAACTTGATTACTTTGCTGCGCGTAACTCGGCTGGCAAACTCGACTATCTTTACTGGTTTCTCCTCATATGTCAAATCACTATCCAAGCATGACGTTTCCAATGACCTTTGTATCTCTCGGAGGAATATCGACCATCTCTGCGTGGCACTTCTTCAACTGAGAAACGTGGAACACATCGTGAACTCCTGACAATCCTTCGGGTAATTACAACTTGTAAGCAACTTCTCCCATACGTTCCAAAACTTTGTATGGTCCCACAAAACGTGGTGATAATTTTCCCTTAACTCTAAAGCGCTTCACTCCTCGAAGTGGGGATACACGAAGATACACTCTGTCTCCAACTTAGTAAACTGTCTCCTTGCGTTTAGAATCCGCATAACTCTTCTGCCTGGACTGGGCTACCTTGAGTCTATCGCGAATTAGCTTAACCTTCTCTTCACACTCTTTAACCAAATCTGGTCCAAAGAACTGTCGGTCTCCAACTTCGTCCCACAACAATGGTGTTCTGCACCTCCTTCCATATAGTGCTTCGAAAGGGGCCATCTTCAAACTGGCTTGATAACTGTTGTTATAAGAGAACTCTGCATACGGAAAATTATCGTCCCAACTAGATCCATAATCTAGTGCACAAGCTCTCAACATGTCTTCCAAAATGTGATTGACTCTTTCAGTCTGTCCATCATCTGCTTGGGTGAAAAGGCATCTTGAACTCTACCACAGTTCCCAAAGTTTCATGCAATCGATTCCAAAACTTTGAAGTAAAAAGCTGGGTTCCTCTATCTGATACAATGGTCCTCGGAACTCCATGTAGGCATACGATCATGGTCATGCATATCTTTGCCAACTTAGCACTGGTGTAAGTGGTCTTTACTGGGATGAAATGAGCTACTTTCGTCAAATGATCGACTACAACCCATATAGAGTCATAGCTTTGAACGAGTCTGGGTAATCACGTGATAAAGTCCATGCCTAGTTTATCCCACTTCCATTCGGGTATAGGCAATGGCTGTAGTAATCCTGGCGGCTTACGATGTTACGCCTTCACTCTCGACATACATCACAAACTGCTACATACTCTGCAATATCCTTCTTCATTCCGGTCCACCAGAAACTATCCTTCAAATCCAGATACATCTTGGTATTTCCTGGGTGAATAGAATATGACGAATCATGGGCCTCTTGCAGAATCAACTTCCTGATCTCCTGATCATTTGGCACATATACGCGGTCCTCAAACCATAAAGTATCATGCTCATCCTCATGAAATCCTTTAGCCTTTCCTTTGTTCATCCTTTCCTTAATCTCGGCTATTTCCTTGTCCGTCTTCCGAGCTTCTCTGATCTTATCCATAAGAGTAGACTGAATCTCCAATGCTGCTACATAGCCTCTCGGAACTATCTCCAAACATAGCTCATGAAGGTCTTCTGCTAACTCCTTGGGTAATTCTCCGGTCATGAGTGTATTGACATGACTTTTTCGGCTCAACGCATCGGCTACTACGTTAGCCTTTCCGGGATGATAATGTAATCTCATATCATAATCCTTAATGAGCTCCAACCATCTCCTCTGCCTAAGAATCAACCTTCTGCGTGAAGATATACTTCAAACTCTTGTGATCCGTGTATACCTCACAATGGTTTCCGATGAGAAAATGTATCCATGTCTTCAACGCATGCACTACGGCTGCTAACTCCAAATCATGCATAGCATAATTTAACTAATGGGGTTTAAGCTGTCGTGAGGCATATGAAACAACTCTTCCTCCTGCATAAGTACGGCTCCAAGTCCTCGACGAGAAGCGTCGCAATACACTTCATAATCCTTGCGTTGATCTGGCAGAATCAACACTGGTGATGTAACCAAGCGTCTCTTCAACTCCTGAAAATCGGCCTCACATTCCTCGGTCCATTTGAATTTGGTGTCCTTCTTCAACAACTCATCATGGGCTTTGCAATCTTTGAGAAATTCTCAATGAACCTCGGTAGTATCCTGCGAGTCCAAGGAAACTCGGATCTCTCCAAGCTGCCGTGGGTGACTCCCAATTTGTCCAAAGTGACAACCTTGGTGGGGTCTACCGCTATTCCTTCTCAGGATATAACATGTCCAAGAAATCCAACTTCCTTGATCAAAACTCACACTTTCTGAACTTGGCATATAACTAATGTTCTCTGAGCTTCCCAAGTACCAAACGCAAGTGCTCTTTATGTTCTTCTTCATTCTTCGAGTAGACCAAAATATCATCATTGAACACCACGACGAACTTATCCAAAAACTCCATAAACACCTTGTTCATCATGTTCATAAAATAGGCAGGTGCGTTAGTCAGACCAAATGACATAACGGTATACTCATATAGCCCGTACCTTGTCGTAAAAGCTGTCTTAGGTATATCACGCTCTCGAATCTTCACCGGTGATACCACGATCGCAGATCGATCTTGGAAAACACCTTAGCTCCTTGCGGTGGTCAAACAAATCATTGATCATCGGCGGTGGGTACTTGTTCTTGATCGTTACTTCATTCAATCCTCGATAATCAACAACCATCCTTAAAGATCCATCCTTCTTCTCCACTAGAAGTACTTGGGGATCCCCAAGGTGTGAACTTGGGCAAATATAACCTTTATCCATAACTCCTTAATCGCTTCTTAATTTCCTCCAAATCCTTTGCGGGCATTACATGCGGTCTCTTAGATATTGGTACATGCTCGAAAAAGCTCAATTAAAAACTCAATGTCTCTATCCGTTGGCATGCCCGGCAACTCTTACGGAAATACATCAGGAAAATCCTTCTGTGGTACTTCCTCTGACGACTCCTTATAAGGAATTTACTTGAGTCCTATTCGGCACATGCCGGGATACATACTTGACCCTTCTTCCTTCTGGGGTGGTGAGTAAGATCGACTTACTGGCGCAGTCGATGTTTCCTTCATACATCGATAGCCAATCCATACCCAGAATCACATCCAAACCTTGCGATTCCAAAATTATCAGATCTGAGGGGAAAACATGCCTACCTATGGTCAATGGCATCTGAAAACATCCTTGGCTTGCCATATACTCTGCTCCTGGCGAGCTTACTAACAAAGGTGTACTAAGAACTTTGGTGGGCAGTTTATACTTATCCACAAATCCCCTTGATATGTATGAATGCGATGCACCAGTATCAAAAAGTACAACTGTTGTAAATGACTTAACCAAAAACTTACCTATTACTGCATCGGGTTGGGCTTCAACCTCCTCCACGTTAACGTGGTTCACTTGTCCCCTGTTGAAAGGGGGCTTCTTCCCAGAGCTTCCATTGTCGTTTCCATTCTTAGCTTCAGGACATTCATTGGCGTAACGTCTGGTCTTCTGGCACTTGTAGCAAGTAACGTGGCTTAGATCTTTCTTGGCGGGTGTTGCCGGGTTGGAACGGTTCTGTCCGCTACTTCCTCCATTACCATTCCCATTCTTGGGGCCACTATAATTGTGCTCCATTATGAGTCTGGCCTCCATGGATATGAACAAGTCCTCCCGAATTCGGGGTGAAACGGGTCTCTACTGAGCTCCAGAATTATACTTCCCTTGTCCATACTTCCTCTTGTGGTTGTCAATCTGCTGTTGCTTCCCTTCAAGCATGAGAGCTCTATCCACCAACTCCTGGTAGTTATTGAAACTTGCACCATCAACTGCACGCTCAACTCATCATTCAGTCCTTCCAGAAACTTCTCCTTCTTAGCTGCATTTGTAGCGACGTCATCCGGGGCATAACGTGCTAGCTTACTAAAGTCATCCACATACTGGCCAACAGTGTGCCCTCCTTGGAGTAAGTTGCGAAACTCACGCTTCTTCATGGCCATAGCTCCTGCTGATACATGGGCGGTCTGGAAAAGCTTGTCGAATCGGGTCCCATGTCACAAAGTGTCAATGGGGTAAGTGACTATGAAATTCTACCACCATGATGATGCGAGTCCATCAAGCTGATGTGCGGTAAAACGCACTCTCTCCGCATCTGTGCATCCTGCAGTAGTCAACTCCCATTCAATCTTGCAGAGCCAATCATCTACAACAATCGGGTCGGTGCTACTGGAGAACACCGACGGAATTAGCCTAAGAAAATGGGCTAAGTGATCAACTGGTGGTGGTGGTGGTGGGTTGTTGTTGTTGTTCCCCAGTTACGATTACGAACTAGTATGCGCATCAATGCATTCTGCTGCTGGATCAACTGAGTGAGCTCCGGAAGGAAAGCAAATCCATTGTCGCATCTCGGAGGCATCTGCTGGGTTTAGAAAAGATGAGAAAACAGAGTAGAATGAGGTCTAGGGGGAAAACACTACCCATATGCACATGAGACAAACACAAACATATCACTCAATCAAATCAAACAAGGGCATACAATCGGTCTAGAACTATCGTTACAAAAGTGCTTGGACTATACTATATACATGGTGGAATACTACTACTGATATGGTGGTCTACTAGAAAAATTGATCGGTCGAGGACTCCATGATATCTGCTCCAGCTTCATCAATATAGTCATCATCGCTATCGTCAGGGTCCGAGTCAGTGTCGTTGATGATGATGTAGTTCTCCGGGCAAGTGGAACTGTCATCTTCTCCTCCTGGTGCGGGTCTCCCATTGCTCATCTCGGCGCCCACAAATCTGGTAGATAGTATCCTTGAGATCCTTGTGGTAAACTTCTCCAATGCGTCTGATGGTAATGTGAGCTGCCATACTCTATCCTAGACTCCAGGTTGGTGCATCAAAGGAAAACTCTATCGGCTCAGTGACTGGCGTGAATGTCCTTCCTGGAACTTGAACTTGAATCATCCAGCGCTCCTCTTCTGGTAAAGTGGCGTTGTAAGTCCCGGTGAAGCTTGGTATTCCAATGTTCAGGTACCTAGTGACTTCCTTCAAGTGGCGTCCAAAAGGGGTGTCTTCATCCGGTTGCATGAACTTGATCCTTGCATCCGCCATCCTAAAGAGTAGAAAATGGAGAGGAGTCAGAAATGAGAAGAGAGTAGTGATCTAGGGCTTTAGCTTCTTGGTCGTGTCTCATACCAGTCGGCGTGTGCTCGATACCATCTTGTAGCGACCAGACCTCAAACAGTCTGATCTCTGTGCATCCGTGTCATCCCTGGATCGGTAATGCTGACATGCATAGTACTTGAAGGATTTAATACAGAGTAGCAATCACACACTTATTACATCGAATGTCTCAAAAGAGAACTTATTACAATAAATATGGCTTAGGTCCATCTAATACAATAACAGCGGAAGGCTTGGAAGATAAAGTGAGTCCATCAACTCCAATGGCATCACTGAGTGAAAGACCATGACCTAAGGCTCCTTACTGTCGTAAATGCGAAAAGTCTACAACATGATACGTTGCAACCTAAAACGGGTCAGCACATGGAATATGCTAGCAATGTAACACAAAAAAGTAATGAATAGAATAAAGCTATCACTATATGCATATATGGCTGGTGGAGGCTGTATGGTTAATATGTTTTGCGAAAAGCCAATTTTTTCCTACAACAAAGGAATTTATTTTATTTAACTATCATGGTGGTTGTTAAACATTGAGAATGGTAAACCCCATCTCAATCCCAATTAAAAAGTAATTAATAACCCAATCAAAATTAGTCTTGTAATAGAGTGATGAGATCCACGTGATAATCCAAGAACTAGATACTCAAGATGTCCATAACCGCGGACACGGCTAACCATGATTAGTTTGTACACTCTTCAGAGGTTTGTGCACTTTTCCCCACAAGACTCGATCTCCTCTGTTTGATTTCTTGCACTACATGATGTTTGAGAAACGGATGACCAAGACACAGTCTTTCCGAAGAGGTCCCTTTAACCGATAGATAGGCCTGTACACCTACAATCCCCTACATCTGCTAGCCCATCATGGAAAAGTTTCCCACAACTTACTCAACTATGCCAGAGCCCATATTGGCATGTGGCTGCACACGGAAGTTTCTAGCATGAATAATCTTATGATCCCTTTGAGCACGAGTGGCAGGTCCATAGGAGAATCACACGGTACCCGAGATTTCCAAAAATCTGAGCAACCTTTGGAATTCCCAGTGCCTCAATCCACCCAGATGTGTATTAAAGTTGCCACCTTAAGTTAACCATTAATTAAAAAAACTCACATTTTTCATGAATACTCTCAAAAACCCAATCCACGTCTACGAGCATAGCATAGCAATAAAAGCATAACGTAGAAGTAACTCCCAAGGTTTGATAATAAACAGGTGAATAGGTACTACCGCATCTACTTCCCAAACCCACAGTTTAAATCAGATCCTAACCATGCAATTGTTTGAGGATTGATCTAATGCAATAAAACTGGGTAGTAAAGAGGTATGATCAAAGTGTTACTTGCCTTACTGATGATCCGCAAAACCTAGAGACTCGTAGTAGCACGCTTCACACTCCGGGTACTCTATCGCAAACAAACAAGCATACAATAAGCAAACAAGAAAGGGCACAGGTAAAACTCAAATAAGTGATCTAACCAGAAAGTTCAACTTAAGAACTCCGGTTTGCAAAAAGAATCAAATCAAACGAAGCAACAAAACTCAAACGGCAAAAGAAACAAGCTTTGTTTACTAATCTGGACTAAAGTCAAATTTTACAGTAGCAAAATCTTGTTCAAGTTGGTTAAATAGAAAGAGGGCTTCGAGGCGAAACTCTAGGCGCTTGAATCGCCTGATTCCGATAAACGAGCGAAAAGTTAAACAAAAACAAAAATTGGATCAGAAATCTCGATCAAAAATAATCACGGCAAATCCGAGAAAAAGAAAACTCGACGTATCGTGCTAACGAATCTAACGTCATTGCTCATGACTAAACGGTGAAAACCGTTCATTAAAACGAACGAACGAATAGGCGTTCGCTAAATAACTAAACCGAAAAAAATAAACCGAATCGGATCTAAAAACGGATCTAGGGTTTATATAAAAAACCGAACGGTTTTTCCGGCGAAAACCGGCGGTGGATCGGGCGGCTACCTTGGGACGGGATCGGCGGCGGGCGGTGGCAACTCGGCGATGCGCCGGGCGGCGTGGCGACAGTGGTGGCGGTTCGAGGGCGGCGTCGCAAGGCGCGGCGGCGGCGTGGGTCGGGTATGGCGCTTAGTGTTTGGTATTTGGGTTGGGGCTGCGGCTCGGGCCTCCCGGCTCTTAAAAGGCGGCAAGCGCGATGTCCGGGTCGGACACGGCCCATTAAGTCGGTTGGCGTTTTTTAATATATTCCGCCTGAGAAACAAATAAAAGAAATACTAAATCGACTCCAAAAATCCCGAAATAAATGTTTCCCGTACTCTAAAAATAGGCCGGACAAGGTGAATATTTATTTGGGCCTAAAATGCAATTTTGAAAAACGCATATTTTTCCAAATTCAAATAAAGTAGCGATAAAACTTCGAATAAAACTCGTATTTGATTTTAATATTAAGTCTCCGATATTTCTTTATTTTGAGGAAGTCATTTTATCCTCTCTCTTTTTATTTTTATAAAATAAATATTCAAGAGAAAATAATTAAAATCAAACGATCCTCTTTTCAAAATTTAGAGAAAAACTCGAATATGAAAATAATGAAATCCCTAACTCTCTCCGCGGGTCCTTGAGTTGCGTAGAATTTCTAGGATCAAACCAAAATGCAAATAAAATATGATATGCAATGATGATCTAATGTATAACATTCCAAATTGAAAATTTGGGATGTTACACTTCATCCACAGCAATTGAGCACAACAAGAACCAGCAGCAATGTACTCAGCTTCAGCAGTAGACAGTGATACGCAGTTCTGTTTCTTCGAGGACCAACATACCAAAGATCTGTTGGGGAACGTAGTAATTTCAAAAAAAATCCTACGCACACGTAAGATCATGGTGACGCATAGCAACGAGAGGGGAGAGTGTTGTCCATGTACCCTCGTAGACCAAAAGCGGAAGCGTTAGCACAAAGCGGTTGATGTAGTCGTACGTCTTCACGATCCGACCGATCAAGTACCGAATGCACGGAACCTCCGAGTTCAGCACACGTTCAGCCCGATGACGTCCCTCGAACTCCGATCCAGCCGAGTGTTGAGGGAGAGTTTCGTCAGCACGATGGCGTGGTAGCGATGATGATGTTCTATCGACGCAGGCTTCGCCTAAGCACCGCTTCTGATATGCTCGAGGTGGACTATGGTGGAGGGGGGCACCGCACACGGCTAAAAGATCAACAACTCAATTGTTGTATCTCTAGGGTGCCCCCTGCCCCCGTATATAAAGGAGCAAGGAAGGGGAGAGGTGTCCGCCCAGGAGGGGCACGCCAGGAGGAGTCCTACTCCCACCGGGAGTAGGACTCCCTCCCTTTTCCTTGTTGGTTAGGAGTGGAGAGGGAAGGAGAGAGGGGGAAAGGAAAGGCCCCCCCCCCCTCCTTGTCCAAATCGGACTTGGGGGACAGGCGCTGGCTGCCCCTTGGCCGCCTCCTCTTCCACCAATTGGGCCCATGAGGCCGAATAACCTCCGGGGGTTCCGATAACCCCGGGTACTCCTAGATTTATCCGATAACCCGGAACCATTCCGGTGTCCCAATATAGTCGTCCAATATATCAATCTTCATGTCTCAACCATTTCGAGACTCCTCGTTGTATTCATGATCACATCCGGGACTCCGAACAACCTTCGGTACATCAAAACATATAAACTCATAATATAACTGCCATCGAAACTTTAAGCGTGCGGACCCTACGGGTTCGAGAACTATGTAGACATGACCGAGACACGTCTCCGGTCAATAACCAATAGCGGTACCTGGATGCTCATATTGGCTCCCACATATTCTACGAAGATCTTTATCGGTCAGACCGCACGGTGGTTTTCTGGCTTGATCGATGGCAGTTGGGTAAAAATGTGGTTCTGTTGAGTGAGAAGTTCCCTAGGCTGCATTATTTTGTCATTAATGACGATCCACAATCGAGAGAATTTATGGAGCTTCCCGAGATCTCGGATCATTTCCACCTGCCTCATCCCAAGAGGCCTTCTCCAGCTATCTCATCTTCAAGATTTGCTATCTTTAGTCGGCTTGAATGGGGACTACAAGGATATTTGGAAGTGGCCATCTAAAACTGGGGAGTTTAAATCAAAGTTGTATTATCAGTCTTGCTTCTCCCATTTGGTGGTTGATCCCATCTTCAAATGGATTTGGAAATCTGCTTGCACGCTCAAGTTTAAAGTGTTTGGATGGCTTCTCCTAATGGACCGTTTGAATACTAGGGATATGATGCAACGCAGGAACTGGATCATCCAGGATGATACGTGTGTCCTTTATACATGCCTCACATGAGGATCGTGCACATCTCTTCTTTGCTTGCAATTTCAGCCAGAGGGTTTGGAATTACCTTGGGATTTCTTGGAATGCTCAACCAAACCGGTCTACATATGAGTCGCTCTTCTTTGCTAGGAGGATTTTGGTCATCCTTTCTTCAATTGAGGTGGTTTTTACCGCTACTTGGAATATCTGGACACAAAGGAATGGGAAAATCTTTAGGAATGAGAGACCTACCTTCATTTCTTGGAGGAGGAATTTCATACATGATATCTCCCTATTAGCTCATAGAATCAAATGTAAATATAAGGATAGCTTACTACTCCGGATAGCCTCTCTCTCATAGGCTTATTGTAAGTATTTTCTCTCCTTGCTTTCTGACCCCATGTAATTATGTAAACCTCTTGTTAAATTTTAATAAAGCACTGTGAGGCTGTTGCCTCGCAGTATATAGTCAAAAAAAACATACGTTGTTCCCTTTGTCATCGGTATGTTACTTGCCCGAGATTCGATCATCGTATCTCAATACCTAGTTCAATCTCGTTACCGGCAAGTCTCTTTACTCATTCTGTAATACATCATCCCGCATTACCGAGTGGGCCCAGAGATACCTCTCCGACAATCAGAGTGACAAATCCTAATCTCGAAATACGCCAACCCAACAAGTACCTCCGGAGACACCTGTAGAGCACCTTTATAATCACCCAGTTACATTGTGACATTTGGTAGCACACAAAGTGTTCCTCGGTAAACGGGAGTTGCATAATCTCATAGTCATAGGAACATGTATAAGTTATGAAGAAAGCAATAGCAGAATACTAAACGATCGTGTGCTAAGCTAACGGAATGGGTCAAGTCAATCACATCATTCTCCTAATGATGTGATCCCATTAATCAAATGATAACTCATGTCAATGGCTAGGAAACATAACCATCTTTGATCAACGAGCTAGTCAAGTAGTGGCATACTAGTGACACTCTGTTTGTCTATGTATTCACACAAGTATTATGTTTAGGTTAATACAATTCTAGCATGAATAATAAACATTTATCATGATATAAGGAAATAAATAATAACTTTATTATTGCCTCTAGGGCATATTTCCTTGATCGCCACTTGCACTAGAGTCAATAATCTAGATTACATCAGTAATGATTCTAACACCCATGGAGCCTTGGTGCTGATCATGTTTTGCTCGTGGAAGAGGCTTAGTCAACGGTCTGCAACATTGAGATCCGTATGTATCTTGCAAATTTCTATGTCTCCCACCGACTAAATCCGTGTATGGAATTGAAGCGTCTCTTGGTGTGCTTGGTTCTCTTGTGAAATATGGATTCCTTCGCTAAGGCAATTGCACCAGTATTGTCACAAAAGATTTTCATTGGACCCGATGCACTAGGTATGACACCTAGATCGGATATGAACTCCTTCATCCAGAATCCTTCATTTGCTTCTTCCGAAGCAGCTATGTACTCCGCTTCACACGTAGATCCCGCCACGGCGCTTTGTTTAGAACTGCACCAACTGACAGCTCCACCATTCAATGTAAACACATATCCGGTTTGCGATTTAGAATCGTCTGGATCAGTGTCAAAGCTTGCATCAACGTAACCATTTACGATGAGCTCTTTGTCACCTCCATAAACAAGAAACATATCCTTAGTCCTTTTCAGGTATTTCAGGATGTTCTTGATCATTTGTCCAGTGATCCACTCTGGATTACTTTGGTTCCTCCCCTGCTAAACTTATAGCAAGGCACACATACAGTGCAGTACACAGCATTGCATACATGATAGAGCCTATGGCTGAAGCATAGGGAACATCTTTCATCTTCTCTCTATCTTCTGCGGTGGTCGGGCATTGAGTCTTACTCAACTTCACACCTTGTAACACAGGCAAGAACCCTTTCTTTGCTTGATCCATTTTGAACTTCTTCAAAACTTTGTCAAGGTATGTGCTTTGTGAAAGTCCAATTAAGCGTCTTGATCTATCTCTATAGATCTTGATGCCCAATATATAAGCAGCTTCACCAAGGTCTTTCATTGAAAAACTCTTATTCAAGTATCCCTTTATGCTATCCAGAAATTCTATATCATTTCCAATCAGCAATATGTCATCCACATATAATATCAAAAATGCTACAGAGCTCCCACTCACTTTCTTGTAAATACAGGCTTCTCCAAAAGTCTGTATAAAACCAAATGCTTTCATCACACTATCAAAGCGTTTATTCCAACTCCAAGAGGCTTGCACCAGTCCATAAATGGATCGCTGGAGCTTGCACACTTTGTTAGCTCCCTTTGGATCGACAAAACCTTCCGGTTGCATCATATACAACTCTTCTTCCAGAAATCCATTCAGGAATGCAGTTTTACATCCGTTTGCCAAATTTCATAATCATAAAATGCGGCAATTGCTAACATGATTCGGACAGACTTAAGCATCGCTTCTGGTGAGAAGGTCTCATCGTAGTCAATCCCTTGAACTTGTCGAAAACCTTTTGCAACAAGTCGAGCTTTATAGACGATAACATTACCGTTAGCGTCAGTCTTCTTCTTGAAGATCCATTTATTCTCAATGGCTTGCCGATTATCGGGCAAGTCAACCAAAGTCCACACTTTGTTCTCATACATGGATCCCATCTCAGATTTCATGGCCTCAAGCCATTTTGCGGAATCTGGGCTCACCATCGCTTCTTCATAGTTCGTAGGTTTGTCATGGTCTAGCAACATAACTTCAAGAACAGGATTACCGTACCACTCACAGTGCGGATCTTACTCTAGTTGACCTCTGAGGTTCAAGAATAACTTGATCTGAAGTTTCATGATCATCATCATTAACTTCTTCACTAATTGGTGTAGGTGTCGCAGAAACCGGTTTCTGTGATGAACTACTTTCCAATAAGGGAGAAGGTACAGTTACCTCATCAAGTTCTACTTTCCTCCCACTCACTTCTTTCGAGAGAAACTCCTTCTCTAGAAAGATTCCAAATTTAGCAATAAAAGTCTTGCATTCGGATCTATGATAGAAGGTGTACCCAACAGTCTCTTTTGGGTATCCTATGAAGACACATTTTTCTGATTTGGGTTCGAGCTTATCAGGTTGAAGCTTTTTCACATAAGCATCGCAGCCCCAAACTTTAAGAAACGACAACTTTGGTTTCTTGCCAAACCACAGTTCATAAGCCGTCGTATCAACGGATTTCGATGGTGTCCTATTTAACGTGAATGCAGCCATCTCTAAAGAATAACCCCAAAACGATAGCGGTAAATCGGTAAGAGACATCATAGATCGTACCATATCAAGTAAAGTACGATTACGACGTTCGGACACACCATTACGCTGTGGCGTTCCGAGTGGCGTGAGTTGCGAAACTATTCCGCATTGTTTCAAATGAAGACCAAACTCGTAACTCAAATATTCTCCTCCATGATCCGATCGTAGAAACTTTATTTTCTTGCTACGATGATTTTCAACTTCACTCTGAAATTCTTTGAACTTTTCAAATGTTTTAGACTTATGTTTCATTAAGTAGATATACCCATATCTTGCTCAAATCATCTGTGAAGGTGAGAAAATAACGAAATCCGCCGCGAGCCTCAATATTCATCGGACCACATACATCCGTATGTATGATTTCCAACAAATCTGCTTTCGCTCCATAGTTCCGAGAAGCGGCATTTTAGTCATCTTGCCCATGAGGCACGGTTGCAAGTACCAAGTGATTCATAATCAAGTGGTTCCAAAAGTCCATCAAGATGGAGTTTCTTCATGCGCTTTACACCGATATGACCTAAACGACAGTGCCACAAATAAGTTGCACTATCATTATCAATTCTGCATCTTTTGGCTTCAATATTATGAATATGTGTATCACTACTATCAAGATTTAACAAAAATAGACCACTCTTCAAGGGTGCATGACCATAAAAGATATTACTCATATAAATAGAACAACCATTATTCTCCGATTTAAATGAATAACCATCTCGCATCAAACAAGATCCAGATATAATATTCATGCACAACGGCGGCACCAAATAACAATTATTCAGGTCTAAAACTAATCCCAAGGTAGATGTAGAGGTAGCATGCCGACCGCGATCACATCAACTTTGGAACCATTTCCACGCGCAAGATCGTCACCTCGTCCTTAGCCAATCTTCGCTTAATCCGTAGTCCTCGCTGTTTCGAGTTGCAAATATTAGCAATGTAACCAGATTATCAAATACCGTGCTACTACGAGCATTAGTAAGGTACACATCAATAACATGTATATCACATATACCTTTGTTCACCTTGCCATCCTTCTTATCCGCCAAATACTTGGGGCAGTTCCGCTTCCAAAGTGACTACCGCTTGCGATGAGAAGCACTTTCGATCTCGTGCTTAGGTCCAAACTTGGGTTTCTTCTCTGAGCAGCAACTTGCTTGTTGTTCTTCTTGAAGTTCCTTCTTCTCCCTTTGCCTTTTTTCCTAAACGGTGGTCTTATTGACCATCAACACTTGATGCTCCTTTTGATTTCTACCTCCGCAGCCTTTAGCATTGCTAAGAGCTCGGAATCGCCTTATCCATCCCTTGCATGTTATAGTTCATCACGAAGCTCTTGTAGCTTGGTGCCGATGATTGAAGAATTACATCAATGACGCTATCATCCGGAAGATTAACTCCCAGTTGAATCAAGTGATTGTTATACCCGGACATTTTGAGTATATGCTCACCGATTTAACTATTCTCCTCCATCTTGCAGCTATAGAACTTATTGGAGACTTCATATCTCTCAATCCGGCATTTGCTTGAAATATTAACTTCAACTCCTGGAACATCTCATATGCTCCATGACGTTCAAAACATCGTTGAAGACCCGGTTCTAAGCCGTAAAGCATGGCACACTGAACTATCGAGCAGTCATCAGCTTTGCTCTGCCAGACATACATAACATCTGGTGTTGCTCCTGCAGTAGGTCTGGCACCCAGCGGTGCTTCCAGGACATTATTCTTCTGTGCAGCAATGAGGATAATCCTGAAGTTACGGAACCACTCTGTGTAATTGCTACCATCATCTTTCAACTTGCTTTCTCAAGGAACGCATTAAAATTCAACGGAACAATAGCACGTGCCATCTATCTACAATCAACATAGACAAGCAAAATACTATCATGTACTAAGTTCATGATAAATATAAGTTCAATTAATCATATTACTTAAGAACTCCCACTTAGATAGACATCCCTCTAATCCTCTAAGTGATCACGTGATCCAAATCAACTAAACCATGTCTGATCATCACGTGAGATGGAGTAGTTTCAATGGTGAACATCACTATGTTGATCATATCTACTATATGATTCACGCTCGACCGTTCGGTCTCCGTGTTCCGAGGCCATATCTGTTATATGCTAGGCGCGTCAAGTTTAACCCGAGTATTCGGCATGTGCAACTGTTTTGCACCCGTTGTATTTGAACGTAGAGCCTATCACACCCGATCATCACGTGGTGTCTCAAAGCATGAAGAACTTTCGCATAGCGGTGCATACTCAGGGAGAACACTTATACTTTGATAATTTAGTGAGAGATCATCTTAAAATGCTACCGTCAATCAAAGAAAGATAAGATGCATAAAAGATAAACATCACATGCAATCAAAATAAGTGATATGATATGGCCATCATCATCTTGTGCTTGTGATCTCCATCTCCTCAAGCACCGTCATGATCACCATCGCCACCGGTAGCGACACCTTGATCTCCATCGTAGCATCGTTGTCGTCTCGCCAATCTTATGCTTCTACGACTATCGCTACCGCTTAGTGATAAAGTAAATCATTACTGGGCGATTGCATTGCATACAATAAAGCGACAACCATATGGCTCCTGCCAGTTGCTGATAACTTGGTTAAAAAATATGATCATGTCGTACAATAAAATTTAGCATCATGTATTTACCATATCACATCACAACATGCCCTGCAAAAACAAGTTAGACGCCCTCTACTTTGTTATTGCAAATTTTACGTGGCTGCTACGGGCTTAGCAAGAACCGTTCTTACCTACGCATCAAAACCACAACGGTAGTTTGTCAAGTTGGTGTTGTTTTAACCTTCGCAAGGACCGGGCGTAGCCACACTCGGTTCAACTAAAGTTGGAGAAATTGACACCGCCACCACTGTGTGCAAAGCACGTCGGTAGAACCAGTCTCGCGTAAGCGTCTGGCGTAATGTCGGTCCGGCCGCTTCATCCAACAATACCACGAATCAAAGTATGACATCTTTGGTAAGCGATGCGACTTATATCGCCCACAACTCACTTGTGTTCTACTTTCGTGCATATAACATCTACGCATAAAACCAGGCTCGGATGCCTTGTTGGGTAATGTAGTAATTTCAAAAAAATTCCTACGCACACGCAAGATCATGGTGATGCATAGCAACGAGAGGGGAGAGTGTTGTCCACGTACCCTCATAGACCGAAAGCGGAAGCATTAGCACAACGTGGTTGATGGAGTCGTACGTCTTCACGATACGACCGATCAAGTACCGAACGCACGGCACCTCCGAGTTCAGCACACGTGCAGCCCGATGACGTCCCTCGAACTTCGATCCAACCAAGTGTTGAGGGAGAGTTTCGTCAGCACGACGGCGTGGTGACGATGATGATATTCTGTCGATGCAGGGCTTCACCTAAGCACGGCTACAGTATTATCGAGGTGGACTATGGTGGAGGGGGGCACCGCACACGGCTAAAAGATCAACAACCCAATTGTTGTATCCCTAGGGTGCCCCCTGCCCCCGTATATAAAGGAGCAAGGGGGGAGAGGCGGCTGCACAGGGAGGCGGCCAGAGGAGTCCTACTCCCACGGAGTAGGACTCCTCCCTTTCCTTGTTGGATTAGGAGTGGAGAGGGAAGGAGAGGGGGAAAGGAAAGGGGGGCGCCGCCCCCCTCCTTGTCCAATTCGGACTTCGGGGGGAGGGGCGCGCAACTGCCCCTTGGCCGCCTCTCCACTTCCACCAATTGGGCCCATGAGGCCCAATAACCTCCGGGGGGGGTTCCCGGTACTCCGGTATATATCCGATAACCCCCGAAACCATTCTGGTGTCCGAATATAGTCGTCCAATATATCAATCTTCATGTCTCGACCATTTCGAGACTCCTCGTTGTGTCCGTGATCACATCCGGGACTCCGAACAACCTTCGGTACATTAAAACATATAAACTCATAATATAACTGTCATCGAAACTTTTGCGTTGCAGGACCCTACGGAGTTCGAGAACTATGTAGACATGACCGAGACACGTCTCGGTCAATAACAAATAAGCGGAACCTGGATGCTCATATTGGCTCCCACATATTCTACGAAGATCTTTATCGGTCAGACCGCATAACAACATACGTTGTTCCCTTTGTCATCGGTATGTTACTTGCCCGAGATTCGATCGCTTCGGTATCTCAATACCTAGTTCAATCTCGCTATCGCAAGTCTCTTTACTCGCTCAGTAATACATCATCCCGCAACTAACTCATTAGTTGCAATGCTTGCAAGGCTTAAGTGATGTGCATTACCGAGTGGGCCCAGAGATACCTCTCCGACAATCGGAGTGACAAATCCTAATCTCAAATACGCCAACCCAACAAGTACCTTCAAGACACCAGAGAGCACCTTTATAATCACCCGTTACATTGTGACGTTTGTTAGCACACAAAGTGTTCCTCCCAGAACGGAGTTGCATAATCTCATAGTCATAGGAACATGTATAACTTATGACGAAAGCAATAGCAGAATACTAAACAATCGTGTGCTAAGCTAACGGAATGGGTCAAGTCAATCACATCATTCTCCTAAGTCAATCACATCATTCTCCTAATGATGTGATCCCGTTAATCAAATGACAACTCATGTCAATGGCTAGGAAACATAACCATCTTTGATCAACAAGCTAGTCAAGTAGAGGCATACTAGTGACACTGCTTGTCTATGTATTCACACAAGTATTCTGTTTCCGGTTAATACAATTCTAGCATGAATAATAAACATTTATCATGATATAAGGAAATAAATAATAACTTTATTATTGCCTCTAGGGCATATTTCCTTCAAGATCGTCCGAGGAAATGGCATGTGCCAGATGTTGACTTGCGGTCCACACGATCACCAGCATAGTTAGAGTCTGAATATCCAATGAGATCAAAAGCCGAGCCCTTGGGGTACCATAGTCCAAGTGTTGGTGTGTGAGCTAGATATCGAAGAATAAGCTTCACAGCCTTATGGTGTGATTCCTTCGGTGTAGCTTGAAATCGGGCACACATGCAAACACTAAGCATAATATCTGGCCTACATGCACATAAATACAATAGAGAACCAATCATGGAGCGGTATACCTTTTGATCCTAGTCAATACCATTTTCATCAGTGCATAGATGGCCATTTGTGGGCATTGGAATTTTGACCCCTTTGCAATCTTGCATGCCGAATTTCCTCGGTACATCCTTGAGGTACTTCTCCTGAGATATGAATATGCCATTGCGTTGTTGACGAATTTGAAGACCTAAGAAGAATTTTAACTCTCCCATCATAGACATTTGATATTCTTCACCCATCATATAGGCAAATTCATCACTGTAACGTTGGTCAGTACAACCAAAGATAATATCATCAACATATATTTGGCACACAAACAATTCACCATCATAAGACTTAGTGAAAAGAGTAGGGTCAAGTGAACCGGGTTTGAAGCCTTTCTTCATGAGGAATTCCTTCAAAGTATCACACCACGCCCGAGGGGCCTGCTTGAGGCCATAGAGGGCCTTATTAAGTCTGAAGACTTTGTCAGGATGCTTTGGATCTTCAAAACCTGGGGGTTGAGCAATATATACTTCTTCCTCAAGCTTACCATTGAGGAATGCACTTTTCACATCCATTTCATATAGAGTGATATCATGATGGTTAGCATAAGCAAGTAATATGCGAATAGCCTCAAGTCTAGCAACAGGTGCAAAGGTTTCATCGAAATTAATTCCTTCAACCTGTGTGTAGCCTTGAGCTACAAGCCGTGCCTTATTCCTCACCACAAGGCCATTTTCATCTTGCTTGTTGCGGTAGATCCACTTTGTGCCAATGATATTGTGCTTGCAAGGATCTGGACGTTTGACCAGTTCCCAGACGTTGTTGAGCTCGAACTGATGTAATTCTTCTTGCATAGTTTGAATCCACTCAGGCTCCAGAAATGCTTCATCTATCTTAGTGGGTTCTGTGATAGAGACAAAAGCAAAGTGCCCACAAAAGTTAGATAAATGTGAAGCTTTTGAGCGTGTGAGAGGACCTGGTGCTTCAATGTCATCGATGATTCTCTCAATTTGCACTTCCTTTGCAAAGCAAGGATGAGCGGGTTGTCTTCGAGGAATTTTATCAGCATTTTCTTCAGGACCATTTTCCTCAGCACCATTTTCTTCAGGTGCATCAGCTCGACGTTCTTCACGTTCTGGAATGAATTCTTCAGCAGATTCTTTCGTAGGAATGACATCCTCAATAGCCTTGAACTTGATAGATTCCTCAGGTGCTGGTTCATCTATCACAGAAGGTAGGTGCTCTCTTTGCGAGCCATTAGTTTCATCAAACCGCACATCTACAGTTTCAACAACCTTGTGAAGTACATTGTTCAAGACTCTGTAGGTGTGCGAGTCCTTTCCGTAACCAAGCATGAAACCTTCATGTGCTTTCGGTGCAAATTTAGAGTTGTGATGAGGATACGTAATCCAACATTTAACAATCAAGACTTTGAAATAACTCACATTGGGTTTCTTGTCGTTGAGGAGTTCATATGCAGTCTTCTTGAAGAATTTGTGAAGACATACTTTGTTGATGATGTGGCACGCAGTATCAATTGCCTCAATCCAGAAACGACGAGGCGTCTTGTATTCATCAAGCATAGTGCGACCCATCTCAGCAAGAGTCATGTTCTTGCACTCCACGACGCCATTCTGTTGAGGAGTATAAGGAGCAGATAACTCATGAGTAATACCAAGTTCATCAAGATAGTCATCAAGGCCAGAGTTCTTGAACTCAGTTCCATTGTCACTTCTGATGTGCTTGATCTTCACACCAAAGTTGGTTGAAGCTCTCGAAGAAAATCGTTTGAAGACTTCCTGCACTTCATGTTTGTAAGTAACAATGTGTACCCATGTGTAACGAGAGTAATCATCAACAATAACAAAGCCATATTGAGATGCTTCATTTGAAACTGCAGAATAATGATTAGGACCAAAAAGATCCATGTGAAGCAATTCAAATGGTCGAGTAGTGGTCATGATAGTCTTCGCTGGATGCTTGGCCTTGGTCACCCTTTCCAGCTTCACAAGCTCCGCATAAGTGATCCTTGAGGAATTTGACATTCTCAATGCCAATGACATGCTTCTTCTTCGCATAGCTGCAGTGTAAATTCCTCATGCCCGCATGACCAAGTAAATCGATGCCATAGCTTGACCGTCTGAAGCTTTTGCAAGTAGACATACGGTGGTTGTGGTCCCAGAGAAATCAACAATGTACAAGTCTCGTCTCCTAAAGCCTTCGAAGACTTTGGAATTGTCAGCTTCCATGATCACAACACAACGATACTTGCCAAAGACAACAACCATATGAAGATCACAAAGCATTGAGACAGACATGAGGTCGTATCCTAAGGACTCGACAAGCATGACTTTGACCATGTGTCCATCCTTTGAGATCGCAACCATACCTAGACACAATACCTGACTTTTGCCTTTGTCAGCGAAGATGATATGCTTCAGATGTGATGGAGATAAGGGAGCATCGATCAATAGATTCTTGTCACCAGTCATGTGATTTGTACATCCACTATCAAGGACCCACTCATTGGCTTTGGGTTGATCATCCTGCAGATGAATTAGTGCAACTTACAAACTCATATACTTCATCAGTGAAGAATATGACATTAATTCATCAGATCAATTTCATCAAGCAATAGAACAGATAAAGCAATATGATGACGTGAGAAATGAAAGTTCATTTCATCATGATTAGCCTGCGTCCTTTCAGGCATTTTCAGGTCTCCAGCAAATTCTCCAGACGTTTTAGCACATCTGGAGACCTGACCCTGCAGAAGAAATTAGTTCTTTTTCTTCACCACCCACATCTGAAGGGGTGGCAAAGAGTTCATCACTCTGCGAGCTCCATATGAGAAAGGTGGCATATAATCCAATCCATTTCGTTTCACATAAGAGAAGTTAGGGTAAGCATATGAATAAGCAGAGAAATTCTTTGAGGACTTATGAACATAATGGTTAGAAGAGTAATGCTCATATTCATAGCCCTTAGCTCTTCCCTGCGAAACAGAGGTGTTAGCACGATGATAATCATATGAGGACTTTGATCATTTTGAGGAATATGATCCACGTGAGGAATTTGGTCCGTATGAGGAATTGGATCCATATGAAGAATTTGGTCCATATGAAGAGTTTGATCTGGGGTTCCTATTCTTCATGTGTGGTGTCATGAGGACATTCACCAAGACTTTCAAGCCATCTTTTGGGAACCCAGATTTTCTTCATAGGGGAACCGCTCGTGCGCTTAGTGCCAACATATCTAGCAAATACTTCACCATTCTAATTTTTGAACAGTTTATAGTTGAGTCAAATGACTCATCCGAAGAATGAGGAGATTCACATGTAAAGCCAGATAGATTAGATGGATCTATCGGTCCCTTTGGCAAAGAACCCATGAGGTTTTGGGGTACTGCTCAGGCTTCCAATAAGTACCATCAACATTGAGTTTCCTCTCAAAGGCAATACCCTCTTTCCTAGGGTTCCTGTTCAGAATCTGTTTTTTAAGCACATCACAAAGAGTCTGATGCCCTTTGAGGCTTTTGTACATGCCTGCCATGTACAATTCCTTCAGCCCTGCATCATCAGTGATACTAGCAATGTCCTCAGATGAGGAATTAGTGATAGCAGAGACAGTTGAAGAATTTGTAGCATTAGAAGCATTTGAACATTCAGGTGAAGAATTAGCAGATTCACGTTCAATGCATTTCAAACATGAAGGAACAAACTCTTCCTAAGAAGCGCCGATTTGTTGAGCAAGTAATGAATCGCGCTCCTTCTGAAGATCTTCATAACTCACTCTTAGCTTTTCAAGATCTTGCTTTCTTTGAAGAAATTCATAAGAAAGCTTCTCATGATCAGATAAGAGAGTATTATGATGACCTTGAAGGGTGTCAAACTTAGACAGAAGTCTCTGAAGACTCTCAGCCAAAGCTTTCGACTAATCCATTTCTTCACCCAACATATCATCACTCTTATTTAGCATGTATTATACTTTTTCCAAAGATCTTTGTTGTTTAGTGGCAAGGGAAGCAAGTTTGACATAGCTGGATCCAAACTCATCACCAGATTCATCATCACTGGATTCAGATAGATAGCATTCAGTTACCTTTGCATCTTTTGCCATAAGGCATGGTGTAGAAGATGATGATTCTGGTTCGAATGGCATTGCTTTGAGAGATTCCTTGAAGTCCTCAAACCAAGGATCATGACGGGTTCGATGACCTTCATAGACCTCAGAGAGACGGTCCCGGATAAGCTTCACATGATCGAGATGCATGATGTTCCTGAACTGATTTTGAGATAGACAGGAGCTGATGACGTCCTTCGCCGCGAGGTTGAGAAGAGTGTACTTGCGAATGTCATCAGCTTCCGCCATCTTGCACAGATCGGTCAGACCAATCTCAGTGACGGTCCACAGCTCGCTGTTCATCGCCATGAGGCACTTCTTCATCATGGCCTTCCACTTGGGATACTCGTGACCGTCAAAGATGGGGCATGACACAGTCTTCATTCATGTGGTCAACATAACTAAAACTCCAGGCGGTTAAACCAAAATCACACAGAACAAGGGAGTATCTTGTTCTGATACCAATTGAAAGTGCGTTATATCGACTAGATGGGGGGTGAATAGGCGATTTTTATGAATTCTTCACTAAGGAATTTGCGGGTGAGGAAACTCCTTAGCGAAGAACTACTTGCAGCAGAATAAGTACTCAAAAGTAAACATAGCGAGAATCACAAGCATGGTCATCATGATGAAATGAAGACGAGCACAAAGTCTGTAAAGCGTAAACACGGGATAGCACAGGATGAAGACAAACAGATCAAGAAATTGAACCGAGGAAATTGAGAAAGTCTTCACCAAAGTCTTCAAACACAAATATGAACAAGTGCACAACACAGTTATCAGGAAATGAAAGAGTTGAGGAAATAGAACCAGTAAGCTTGGTGAAGACAATGATTTGGTAGACCAGTTCCAACTGCTGTCTTAGTTGTACGTCCGTTGAGCGGCTAGGTATTTAAACGCGAGGACACACAGTCCCGGACACACAGTCCTCACCGTATTCTCCTTGAGCTAAGGTCACACAGACCTCGCCCAATCACTCGTGGTAAGTCTTCAGGTGACTTCCAAACCTTCACAAACTCGGTCACTAGGCAATCCACAATTCCTCTTGGATGCTCTAGACCATGACGCCTAACTGTCTGGAAGAAGCACAATCTTCAAAGGTAACAAGCGTCGGATCCACGCAGGATCTATCTCTTCAGTGATGCTCAATCACTTTGGGTTTGTAGGTGTTTGGGTTTGGTTTTTCCTCACTCCATGATTTTCGCTCAAAGTCCTCGGAGGATGGGATGCTCTCAAATGACAAGTGTCGATTTCTCTGAGCAGCCAACCAGCTAGTGGTTGTAGGGGGCCGCTATTTATAGCCTAGGGAGCAGCCCAACATGATAAGACATAACTGCCCTTCAATGATATGACAGTTAGGTGCGAAGATATTTTGGGACAGCTGGCGCATAACACAGCAACAGTCGGAATTTTGAGGTTCAAATTCCTTAGGGCTATCATGTTCCTCACTGTGTAGGCAATCCACATTGGCGAATTCCTAACTCCTCAGTCAGAACAAATTCCTCAGAGACCAGAAGAACTTCGTCTACATCCTTTGAAGAATATGACCGAAGGCGTATGAGATTTCCAATGGCTTCACTCGAAGGGATTGGTAGGTGTAGGATTTTGAGTTGTGCATCACATGGAAATTTTTCCTTAGTATTTCCTAGACCCCCTTTAACAGTACGGTGTTTCCTATGACTCAAGAAAGAGAAAATGAAACTACGAAAACAAAAAGTCTTCACGCTTCATGTTCCTCGTATGAATACCAAGTCTTCAGGGTTACACCAATTTCTTCACTTTCAAAGTCTTCAGAAATCCAAAGTCTTCAGTCGAAGAACTTCATTTTAGGGAAATTCGACTTTCTCTGTAAATATCAAACTCCTCATAGGCTTATAGACCTGTGTACACTCATAAACACATTAGTCCCTTAACCTATAAGTCTTCAATACACCAAAATCACTAAGGGCCACTAGATGCACTTACAGTCTATGGCTAGGAAACTTAACCATCTTTGATTAAGGAGCTGGTCTAGTAGAGGCATACTAGGGACAGTCTGTTTGTCTATGTATTCACACATTTACTAAGTTTCTGGTTAATACAATTCTAGTATGAATAATAAACATTTATCATGATATAAGGAAATATAAATAACAACTTTATTATTGCCTCTAGGGCATATTTCCTTCAGGATTAGCTATCTTTTGGAATAATGAAATAAAGATCAAGATTTTGGGCTACTCTAAGTACCATATAGATGGGAAAATTTCTGGTTTGGGAGATCATAGTTGGAGGCTCTCTTGTTTTTACGGGGAGGCTTAGACCCATCTTCGTTAACATACCCGGAATACAATGAAGAATCTCTCAACTCTCCAAGACATGCCGTGGGTGTGTTTGGGAGATTTCAACGAAGTTCTGAAACATGATGAACATGACGGCATCGGCTCTAGAAGCCAGTCCCAAATACATGGCTTGAGGACGTGGGCGTGATATGCGGTTTGGTCGACCTCGGCTTCAAGGGCACTAGGTGGGCGTATGAGAAGAGAGTAGCAGGTGGCTCTTAACCCGTGTTAGACTTGACAGAGCCCTGGGCTCGGTAGACTGGTGCGGTCTTTTCCCCACTGCGTCGGTTGAGCATCTCACCGCGACGACCTCAGCCCACTCGCCAATCTTGCTCCAACTGTCTCATCCGAATTGAGGTAGAAAGAAGAAGAACCAGTTCCGATATGAGGTGATGTGGGACACTCACCCAGAGCTAAAATCTATTATCCAGTCGGCGTGGGACTCCAACAGCCACAACCTCATGGTGCATGAAGTGCGTGCTAATCTCGAGGCACTAGCAAACAACTTAGGAGACTGGTCACGGACTACTTTCGGAAGTGTGAGAGGGGAGATCAAGTGCTTAAAGAAAGAACTTGAATGTATGCGCAATGATGCTTTGCGAGTAGGGCCATCACATGCAGAGATTAAGATCAATGGTCGATTGATTGAGTTGTGCTTATGGGAGGAACTAATGTGGAGATAAAGGTCCCGCGTGGAGTGACTTTCAGCGGGGGACCCAAACTCGCATTTTTTCCACATGAGAGCTTCTTTGCGTCAGAGGAAAAATCTCATCAAGGCCTTGCAATGTCCGAACGGGCAAATGACAGATGATTTGGCAGAGATGCAACAGATGGCTCTCGACTTCTACAAAACCCTATACACTTCGGAGGGGGTTCAGGGAGTTGATGATGTGCTTCAACACGTACCTGTGAAAGTAACACAAGCTATGAATGAAATTCTACTTGCCCCGTACAGCGACAAGGAGGTGACGGAGACTCTTTTTCAAATGTTTCCCAAAAAATCACCGGGGCCTGACGGTTTCCCAACACATTTCTTTCAGAGGCATTGGGATATTTGTGGCAAAGTAGTAACCAAATAAGTACTAGCTATTGTGAAAGGGGAGGAGAGCCCGGTGTGCTTAAACGATACATTGTTGGTTCTCATCCCCAAGGTACAAAAACCAACGTTACTTTCTGAATTTCGCCCGATAAGTTTGTGTAAGTTTTTCTATAAGATTGCCTCGAAAGTGCTTGCTACCTCTTGAGCACTGCGTTGGATTTCCTTGAAGAGGAAAGGATGATGCAGCAAAGTAGCGTAAGTATTTCCCTCAGTTTTTGAGAACCAAGGTATCAATCCAGTAGGAGGCTAGGCGCGAGTCCCTCGTACCTACACAAAGCAAATAACTCCTCGCAACCAATGCGATTAGAGGTTGTCAATCCCTTCACGGTCACTTACGAGAGTGAGATCTGATAGAGATGATAGATAATATTTTTGGTATTTTTATGATAAAGATGCAAAGTAAAATAAAATAAAAGTAAAAGAAAAGGCAATAAATAAAGAGATGGAAGATTAATATGATGGAGATAGACCCGGGGGCCATAGATTTCACTAGTGGCTTCTCTCAAGAGCATAAGTATTTTACGATTGGGTGAGCAATTCTTGTTGAGCAATTGATGTAATTGAGCATAGTTATGAGAATATCTAGGTATGATCATGTATATAGGCATCACGTCCGAGATAAGTAGACCGACTCACCTTTTGCATCTACTACTATTACTCCACTCATCGACCGCTATCCAAAGCATGCATCTAGAGTATTAAGTTAAAGAAAAGCAGTAACGCCTTAAGCAAGATGACATGATGTAGAGGGATAAATTCATGCAATATGATAAAACCCCATCTTGTTATCCTCGATGGCAACAATACAATACGTGCCTTGCTGCCCCTCATCCTTTGGGAAAGGACACCGCAAAGATTGAACCCAAAGCTAAGCACTTCTCCCATTGCAAGAAAAACCAATCTAGTAGGCCAAACCAAACTGATAACTCGAAGAGACTTGCAAAGATAACCAATCATACATAAAAGAATTCAGAGAAGATTCAAATATTGTTCATAGATAATCTTGATCATAAACCCACAATTCATCGATCTCAACAAACACACCGCAAAAAGAAGATTACATCAAATAGATCTCCACGAGAGAGGGGGAGAACATTGTATTGAGATCCAAAAAGAAAGAAGAATCCATCTAGCTACTAACTATGGACCCGAAGGTCTGAGGTAAACTACTCACACTTCATCGGAGAGGCTATGACGGTTGATGTAGAAGCCCTCCGTGGTGGATGCCTCCTCCGTGAGCTCCTAACAGGCCCCAAGATGGGATCTCGTGGAGTGCAGAAGGTTGCGGCGGTGGAATTAGGTTTTGGCTCCGTGTCTGATCGTTTGGAAGTGCGTGGTATATATAGGAGGAAGAAGTACGTTGATGGAGCAACGGGGGCCCACAAGGGTGGAGGGCGCGCATACAGGGGGTAGGCGCGCCCCCTACCTCGTGCCCTCCTCGAAGCTTCCTTGACTTAGGGTCCAAGTCTCCTGGATCACGTTCGGTGAGAAAATCACGTTCCCAAAGGTTTCATTCCGTTTGGACTCCGTTTGATATTATGTTTCTTCGAAACTGTGATATAGGCTAAAAACAACAATTCTTGTTTGGGGCTCTGGTTAATATGTTAGTCCCAATAATAATATAAAAGTGGAAAATAAAGCCCAATATTGTCCAAAACAGTAGATAATATTGCATGGAGCAATCAAAAAATATAGGTACGTTGTAGACGTATCAGGCACCCCCAATCTTAATTCCTGCTCGTCCTCGAGTAGGTAAATGATAAAAACAGAATTTTTGATGCGGAGTGCTACTTGGCATAATTTCAATGTAATTCTTCTTAATTGTGGTATGAATATTCATATCCGAAAGATTCAAGACAAAAGTTCATATTGACATAAAAATAATAATACTTCAAGCATACTAACTAAGCAATCATGTCTTCTCAAAACAACATGGCCAAAGAAAGTTATCCCTACAAAATCATATAGTCTGGCTATGCTCTATCTTCACCACACAAAGTATTTAAATCATGCACAACCCGATGACAAGCCAAGCAATTGTTTCATACTTTTGACATTCTCAAAACTTTTTCAATCTTCACGCAATACATGAGCGTGAGCCATGGATATAGCACTATATGTGGAATAGAATGGTGGTTGTGGAGAAGACAAAAGGAGAAGATAGTCTCACATCAACTAGGCGTATCAACGGGCTATGGAGATGCCCATCAATAGATATCAATGTGAGTGAGCAGGGATTGACATGCAACGGATGCACTAGAGCTATAAGTATATGAAAGCTCAACAAAAGAAACTAAGTGGGTGTGCATCCAACTCGCTTGCTCACGAAGACCTAGCGCATTTTGAGGAAGCCCATCATTGGAATATACAAGCCAAGTTCTATAATGTAAAAATTCCCACTAGTATATAGAAAGTGACAAAATGAGAGACTCTCTATCATGAAGATCATGGTGCTACTTTGAAGCACAAGTGTGGTAAAAGGATCGTACCATTGTCGCTTCTGGCTGGTCTCGAATATGTTTATTTGGGACTTTTCTCTTTTTTGCCGCTTTTTATTATTATTAATTTTCGTCCGGAGTCTCATCCCGACTTGTGGGGGAATCATAGTCTCCATCATCCTTTCCTCACTTGGGACAATGCTCTAAAAATGAAGATCATCACACTTTTATTTTCTTACAACTCAACAATTACAACTCAATACTTAGAACAAGATATGACTCTATATGAATGCCTCCGGCGGTGTACCGGGATATGCAATGATTCAAGAGTGACATGTATGAAAGAATTATGAATGGTGGCTTACGCCATAATACGATGTCAACTACATGATCATGCTAAGCAATATGAAAATGATGGGCGTGTCATAATAAGCGGGCAATTGGAAAGTTGCATGGCAATATATATCGGAATGGCTATGGAAATGCCATCATAGGTAGGTATGGTGGCTGTTTTGAGGAAGGTATATGGTGGGTGTATGGTACCGGCGAAAGGTGCGCGGTATTAGACAGGCTAGCAATGGTGGAAGGAGGAAGAGTGCGTATAATCCATGGACTCAACATTAGTCATAAAGAACTCATATACTTATTGCAAAAAATCTACAAGTTATCAAAGCAAAGTATTACGGCGCATGCTCCTAGGGGATAGATTGGTAGGAAAATACCATCGCCGTCCCCGACCGCCACTCATAAGGAAGACAATCAATAAATAAATCATGCTCGACTTCATCACATAACGGTTCACCATTCGTGCATGCTTCGGGAATCACAAACTTTAACACAAGTATTTCTCAAATTCACAACTACTCAACTAGCATGACTCTAATATCTCCATCTTCATATCTCAAAACAATTATCAAGTATCAAACTTCTCATAGCATTCAACACACGCATAAGAAAGTTTTACTATTTTAGTATACCTAGCATATTAGGATTATTTAAGCAAACTACCATGCTATTTAAGACTATCAAAATAATATAAGTGAGGCATGAGAGATCAATAGTTTCTTTAAAACAAATCCACCACCGTGCTCTAAAAGATATAAGTGAAGTACTAGAGCAAAACTATATAACTCAAAAGATATAAGTGAAGCACAAAGAGTATTCTAATAATTTCCAAATCATGTATGGCTCTCTCAAAAGGTGTGTACAGCAAGGATGATTGTGGTAAACTAAAAAAAGACTCAAATCATACAAGACGCTCCAAGCAAAACACATATCATGTGGTGAATAAAAATATAGCTCCAAGTAAAGTTACCGATGGAAGTAGGCGAAAGAGGGATGCCTTCAGGGCATCCCCAAGCTTTGACATTTTGGTGTCCTTAGATTATCTTGGGGGTGCCATGGGCATCCCCAAGCTTTAACTCTCGCCACTCCTTGTTCCATAATCCATCAAAAGATTTCACCCAAAACTTGAAAACTTCACAACACAAAACTCAATGTAAATCTCGTGAGCTACATTAACGAAAGAAAACAAAAGACGACTTCAAGGTACTGTAATTAACTCATTCTTTATTTATATTGGTGTTAAACCTACTGTATTCCAACTTCTCTATGGTTTATAAACTATTTTACTGTCACATCCCTAACTTATGGCATTTCACTAGGCTAACCTCATGTGTGCATCATGTTTAATCTTGAAAGAAACTTGAAATGGGGATTGCCTAAACCCCTAGCATCAAAGGAATTCACTAGGTTCACCTAAAATATTTTCAGTAAATCCAAATGGCTTTCAAAATGTTCATCATTTATGGGAAATGTCTGTAAAGAGTAACCGTAGGTGATGCACATTTTTCCATGACATATTTGGGCTCTGAATTAAATCATATGGTATTTTCATTTGGGCATTTAAATACTATAAAATATTTTAAATGCTCAAATAATCATAAACTTAAATGTTTCTTTGTTGGATATTTTCCAAGCAGGTGGGCTTGAGCAAGTTTCATGATTTTTGGGATAGTATTAGTATTTTTAATAAAGCCCTAAAGACTACAGAATAATAGAAAAACAAAAACAATTAGAAGAGAGGAGAGAAGGACTTACTGGCGCCAAAGACCAGCCTCAGCTCTGTCTTTGGCCCACTGTGACCCAGCCCACCACCAGCCTCCTCCTGTTGTCTTCCTCCCCGCCAGAGGAGGCGTGGTGTCCGACGCTACAAGGCATCACTGCAGGCCACCTCCACCCTACTTGCCTGCGTCCTCGATGCATGGACGTCTCCAACGCCACCACGCACGCCCCTGGAACCCCCTCGCACTCTCCCTCGTCCCCATCTCCTCCTCTATCTCTCTCTCCATGATCGCTGTGATCGCCCGAGAACGCCGACGAAAGCACCCGTGACCACCGGCCACCCTCGCCTGCCGTTGAGCCAAGAGGCTCACCGCAACCTCTTATCCTCCTCGCCGAGCTACACGAGCCAGGGGCGGCCCCAAGACGCATGTCGCCTTCTTCCCGACCACGGCCGCCGATGCCGCCATCCGATTCACCGTCTCCGCCGCCTCCCGAGTCTGCTGAGCTCCGCTTGACCTCGCCGTGAGCTCCTCTCACCGAACCCTCTCTCCCGTGGTAGATCCCTTCTCTAGCTCACGTGACCACCTGGGCTCGCTGCCGCCGTGCCTCGTCGCCAGTGGCTAGAGCCTCAATAGCTCGAAGCCGAGCACACCGGCTGTGCTCAGTGGCTCCACGAGCCCGTAGCGCCCACTAGCTCCTCCTGCCTTGCACCGTAGCGCCGAACCCGTCGTTGCCCGAACTCCGCCCGCTGCCACGAGCTCGACTCCGGCGAGCTCGCTCCACCCCAGCTCCTCCCACTTGCACTACCAAATGCACGCGACCCCCAGCTACGCGTAGCACCAATCCGCTGTCCAAATGATCTCCTCTGGGCGAAACCCGACGCGCTCCGCCACCACTGACCTCGCCGGCGACGAGCCGTCGGCCTAATCCCGGTTTAGTTAGCCACTAATGACCCAGCTAAACCACCCCTAGTGCCACTGCCATGTGGGCCCTGTGCTGTTTAGTTTAATTTAATTTTACATTTAGATTAGTTCATAACCCATCAGACCCACACGTCAAGATTGACTTTCTTTGACGTGGCTAGTTATTGGTCCCACATGTCATCCACCCAAACCAGCCCTGTTACATCGACCCGTGGGTCCCAGCCGTCGGGTTTGGCCTGGGCTGGCGCCTTTGACCTCTTGGCGTCACCCACGGCGCCAATCTTGTGCATTAATTCAATTCTGGAATTATTCTTATACAGAAATTCCAGAAAATAGTACAAACTTCTAAAAATCATAGAAAATCAACCGTAACTCCAAACGAAACAAATTATATATGAAAAATGATCAGAAAAATCCAATCTATCCATCTGTACTGGTTTCATGCATGTTAGAGCACATTAACCTTGCTGTTTAGGTGAAACAAGTTAATGCACTAATATGACCTCTTAAAATGGGTTTGCATTTGAATCTTTGGTTCAAATGTACTCATCTCAATCTGTTCTAGCTTGCATTAGCCCAAAACACATTCATATTGCCATGTCATAGCATGCATCATATTGCGCATTGCATTGATCGTGTTTCTTCTCTGTTTGCCGGTGTTGTTCCCCCTCAGTAGACGTTGTACCGACGTTGTGATCGTTGACAGCGATGAAGACTCAATGCTATCTTGAAGTGCCGGGCAAACAAAACCCCTTGTTCATTCCGATACAATCCTACTCTCTACGCTCCTGCTCTCTTTTCTTGCATTAGAGCAACAACGACTCATGTGTTACTTGCTGCGGTAGGCTGAACCCCTTTATCCTCTTGCATGACTGTCATTGCCACAAGAAATAGATGAAACCCACCAGCATGAGTAGGAGTTGTTTCAGCCCTGATGTGCCTACTCATTCATGCTTGTTGTCATGCCTGCTACTGCTTAGAGTTGAGTCAGGTCTGATTCATCGGGAATGAATTGGAACGTGGTGAACATGTCCTACTGTTGGGAGCTAAGTGTGTGAACACGATTTGGTAAAGGTAGCAGTGAGAGGCCATGTAGGAGTACATGGTGGGTTGTTTCATTGCAGCCGTCCTCGAACTGAGTTACGTGTTTGTGATCCATGAACAGTTACTACCACACATTGGGTTCTGTAACTCGACCCTCTCGGCTTATTAATCGCCTCGATCTCTGTCCGGGAGTTGCAACTAGTTTCGTGTTTGTAGGATATGTGTTGGGGGTCGATGCGTAAGCGCCGACCCTAAGGGTGGGCTATGTTGCGGTAGAGACACGAGGCACGGTGTCTTGGGGCCTGCCCGTTTGGTGCTTGGGAACCTGCTCTCATCGTTTGGGGCCATGAGCGACACCTCGCCGGATCTCCTTACGGATGGAACCCGAATAGACGATAAACCTGGACTAGAGACTTGTGTGGTTAGTCAGGTCGTGGCCGACTCCTCGCCAGGCTTCCGCTTGAAGGTTGCCGAGATACACGACGTGTACATGGTGGTAAGTGGCGAGAGCATGTGCGAAGAAGTACACCCTGCGAGTTAACATCATCTATTCGAATAGCCGTGTCCGCGGTAAAGGACTTCTGGGTTACCTATATCAGTTCATAGACAAGTGAAAGTGGACACTCTAAAATGCGCAAGATAAGCGTGAGTGCTATGGATGGTGTTCTCGTAGGAAGACGGGAGCAGATCCATAGTGGTGTATTGATATGGTGAATATGTGGACTCGTGTGCGCCACCTCAGAGAGTTATTTGCAGTCGTAGTTCAGGATAGCCACCGAGTCAAAGCTGGCTTGCTGCAGTTAAACCCCACCAACCCATTATTGATACCGATGCATATGTAGCTAGTTCTGATGTAAGTCTTGCTGGGTACATTTGTACTCACGTTTGCCTATTTTATGTTTTGGAGAGAGATGTCAGTATCGCTAGTAGTTCCATGTGGACTTCGACATTTAGCTTGATCCCTCAGCTACGATCTTGTGCCCTCGGCAGGATCTGGTAGATAGTCAGGCTCCTTAACCTTTTTCATTTGTAGATGTCCGTACTTTCGGACATGTTAGCTTCCGCTTGTGCTTTGACTTATATGCTCTGAATGTTGGGTCATGAGACCCATGTTTGTAATATCTCGCTCCTCGGGCCTAATGAATAAATACTTGAGTCAGAGAGTTATGTTGTGATGCCATGTTGTATTTACACATATCGAGCATATTGTGTGTATGGTTGAAATGCTTGGTATGTGTGGGATCCGACAACCTAGTTGTTTATCATTGGTAGCCTCTCTTATTGGGAAATGTAGTCTTGTGCTCCCATGAGCCATAGTAGTCCGCTACAGCCCCGGGGCCAGAGTCCTCGCTAGCCCATCACTCTTGCTCCGGAACACTTGGTGGTCGGCATGTGATTCACTTCGTTCTCGTGGTTCCATCCCTTCGGGAAATGTCACGTGGTGACATCCGAGTCTGCCTAACCTGCTACATGCCGGGTTTCCGGAGTCCTGTTAGCCAGTGCTACAGCCGGATTCGCACGCTGCTCACCGACATGCTCGATGTTGATTCATGTATGCTGTCCCTATAAGTTAGTGCCACTTTGGGTTCACGACTAGTCATGTCGGCCGGGTTCTCTGTCATATGGATGCTAGCGACACTATCATATCGTGAGCCAAAAGGCATAAGCGGTCCCGGGCGAGGTAAGGCGACACCGTGGGAATACCGTGCGTGAGGCCGCAAAGTGATATGGAGGTGTTACCGGCTAGATCGATGTGACTTGGAATCGGGGTCTGACAGCTTTGGTATCGAACTTTGTTGCTGTAGGATTACCAAGCCAAACCGGTCAAGTTGTGTCTAGAAATGCTTTAGTTATGCAAGGGAATTGATTGTGGAAGGAACGTAAGGCTCTTTTTACTCCTTATACCTCATGGCCTTTCGATCCGAGTCATCCTCTTCTCTTCGGGGGATTAAGAACTAGGCCTTCTCATCTATCTATCGAGGATGACGTGTTACTAATCCAAGACTTATAGAATTGATAGTTTCAAATCTCGGTTCAGTTTTACTACTTCCGTATGTTCATATTTGGTCTCAGAACCTTGATATTGTGATGTTGAGTGGTCATGCCACTATTTTGCAATATGTCTCAAATCATTTTGAGCATTTACTGACCCGTTATCTTTGTCCGAGTCATCCTGCATTTCTAAATAGTGCGATGCGTTTGCAAATCCCTTCTCTCCGTTTCTAATGTTCATTTGGGCGGATTAATCACACAAATTAGTGTGTTGAGGTACTCCGCTGCCTCAACATATATGTTGGAGCTATTATTATGAACCTAGGTGTTTTAGGAGTCACCTAGTAATCTAGCCATGTTTTGTGTTCCCGGTGTGATGATTCTGGCCATTATTCTCGAAAGCATCCGTGATGCCATTTAGTTAGTAGGTATTCTATTCACGGGTTCTTGAACCCTAGATTCACCCTACTTACCTCCTGTTGATAGTGTTTGCTAGTTCCTTTAGGATATTAGTAACTTTATGCGATAGTCCTCGAGGTTCGTGGTATTTCCTTCTTCCAAATACTATGAACCGCTTATGGCGAAAGTTCCTCGGCTGAATCAAGGATCACAATCAGTACTCTTGAGGGTTCTCCATTCATAATTGTGAATCGCCATTCTACCTTTCTCGCATGGGTTATCCAAAAGAAATGTTGAGTTTCGACATACTAATCTATGCATCCACAACTCAAAAAATTATATGTTCCTTTGAGTTGTTCTCTTTAGTTGTACTCTGACCCTCGTCTATCAATTGATAGTCAAGAGTATGCGAGCATTCGTTTATCGATGCCTATTACTCTTGTGGTCCGTCAAGCCATTCTATCCGGAATGACTTGGAGAAACAAACTCCAGTACCTTGTCCACTTCGAGGATTGGGTCAAAGTAGTTGTATTTAGTGGATCAAAATGCCAATCCAGCTTTTGCTCTGTTCTACCTTGGAGTGTTACCATCTTTATGTCAAGAATGTCATGAGAATTGCACCACCTCTTATGAATTCTTGGCCTTGATACTTCTCGCTATCATTATTCATTCCTCGGTCCGTGTTGTTGTAACCTTAGGAATGCAAACAAGTGAACCATGATGTGTGAAATCAATACTCCTAGCAACCGTGTTGCTTGGTAGTAAATGGATAATATTCTCATTCTTAGCGAGTTGGTTATTAAATCTTCATCCTAAGGTTGATTGTGCTACCTAGTCCTTGTTTCTGGTGCACTCTTCGATCAATGAGTTCGGATTTTTCAGTCCCTTGCTTATTTGATCATATCATCTTGCTCTGAAAAGCAAGATTGTTCTCGAGCTTAGTAACATATCGGTGGTTCGTGATGTTCCAAATATCTTCTCGGAAGTATTACCAGGTTGTCACCTGACCGCTATGTTGAGTTCGTGATCATGCTGGTTTTCCTCCAAACCACCCATTCTCCAAGAATCTGTGTTGGATACCCCTGAGCTAGTTGGTTAATCCAAACAACAACTTGGAGAGTTGGAAGATAAAAGCTTGTCTGACTTAGTTCATGTTAAGGGATATCTTTTTGTGTGTGTGTGTGTTGAAAAAAGATGATATATCCATCGATTGGTCCTCGTGATCAGTTGTTGAATCTATTGCCTTGTCAAAATTTTGATTTGAGTATGGGCTATCATCAAATCAAATCAGAACCAACGGTATTCGTAATGTTGTCTTACTCGCGGTTGTCCCTCGGGCATACACCATTATATCTTTTGGTCGGCCAATGCTATCACCGTGTTCACATGATGGTGGAAGTCGATTGATATGGAAAATTCCGATGAGTTGTTGTTGAACCCATCGCCAAAGATTTTGTCTCCCCATGATTCATCTTTGAACATCAACCTAGTGTTGAAAATTTTATAAGCAATGCCTTCGTGCTCCATTCATGAAGCTTATGCTTGGATGGAAGAAGTGACTTCCTCGAATTCATGTGCATTTGGCGCAAGTTGCGCCGTGAGTTCGAGAAAGATTGTTTTTTTCCTCTGGTACCATTCCAAGTCAATTATGCATGTGCGAATGTATTCTATGGTTTGGTAGATTAATTACCTCCACTCCATATGTATTCCCTAGCACACCAAGCCACTGATTGATTTGTTCAAAGAAAAGAAGTTCATGCGCTAATCCTGAAGGGCCCGGACCGATATGCACAAGACTTTGTTATCTCAATGATGGTTCCCAATCGAACTTCGTAGTGTTTTATTGCAAGACTACCATGTGATCATGCTTGTCTAGGACAGCGTGTTCACATGTGTGTAGCAGAATCAGCTCATGTTTTGGAGCTTACTATCGTAGTTCATTTCCCGAGAATCTTGCAACATCATCTCGTTGATTTGCGTTGCAACCTTTCTTTTCAGACATCTTTGAGTCTGAAGTATCCTATCACCAATCGGATCTGAATCTCGAGGCGATATGACGGTTGGAACATTCTCAACGATTGCCTTTTATTCCCGGCCTCCACCGCCATTGTGCCAATTTCCCATGGGCTGCCCTTCTCGGTAGTTGCTTTGTCCAATTTCATAGTCAAAAGTGGTCCTACCATGGGTCCCATCCATTTCGATGATAAGCAAAATCATCCATTGCGTTGTCTTCAACAAGGTAGTCCACATCATCCATTCTAGTCCGATTATGTCATTCTTTTGAACTCCTTCAAGCGATCGCTTGTGAATTTCCCTAGGCTGGTATAGAGAGTTCCAAAGTGATCTACGTATCAAAAGTAATTCTTTTTGCCACTTAAGGGAATAATTCTCTGAGCCACCTTCCCTAAGGTGCCCGTTATGGTATCATGGCAAATCAACTCCTCGCCACGTTGACAACCGATCACCACCTCCTTAAGTGTGAAATTGTTGTCTACCAAGTGAACCTTAAATCGCCGGTTACACTCCATCCCTCTGGATGTATGTTTCATGTCTCAACTCGAGAAATGTTCAATGTCTCATTCAGCGAGTTGATGGTCGGTTATTCGATCTTGAGAAGATCGATCCTTCTAGAGTTTTCCCTTTCCCCTTGTTGTCCTGATAGTTGGAGTTCTCGGAGCATGACATCGAGACAAAGATCGTGATCGAATCAATGTTCTTATGAAGTGCAACTTGGATCGTGAAGATTGTGTTGGTCTTGTGCCCCCTCTGTCTTCTTACCTCACGTCTTGAATCTCGGGACGAGATTCTTGTTTAGTGGGGGCGAGTTGTCACATCCCTAACTTCTGGCATTGCACTAGGCTAACCTCATGTGTGCATCATGTTTAATCTGGAAAGAAACTTGAAATGGGGATTGCCTAAACCCCTAGCATCAAAGGAATTCACTAGGTTCACCTAAAATATTTTCAAGAAATCAAATGGCTTTCAAAAATGTTCATCATTTATGGGAAATGTCGTAAAAGAACCAGAGGTGATGCACATTTTTCCATGACATATTTGGGCTCTGAATTAAATCATATGGTATTTTCATTTGGGCATTTAAATACTATAAAAAATTATAAATGCTCAAATAATCATAATCTTAAATGTTTGCTGTTGGTTATTTTCCAAACAGTGGGATTGATCAAGTTTCATGATTGTTGTGATAGTATTATTATGTTTAATAAAGCCCTAAAGACTACGGAATAATAGAAAAACAATAACAATTAGAAGAGAGGAAGAGAAGGACTTACCTGGCGCCAAAGAACTGCCCAGCCTCCCGTGGCCGCCCACCGCTGCCCAACCCACCACCAGCCTCTCCTCGTCTTCCTCCTCGCCAGAGGAGGCGCTGCGTTCGACGCTACAGCATCACTGCGGCCACCTCCACCACTGCTTGCTCAAGGCCCTCGACGCCTAGACGTCTCCAACGCCACCACGCACGCCCCTAGAACCCCCTCGCACTCTCCCTCGTCCCCATCTCCTCCTCTGTCTCTCTCTCCGCGATCGCCGTGACCGCCCGAGAACGCCGACGAGCACCCCCGTGACCACCGGCCACCTCGCCACCGCCATTGAGCCAAGAGGCTCGGCCGCAACCTCTTATCCTCCTCGCCGAGCTACACGAGCCAGGGGCGGCCCCAAGATGACGCGCTGTGGCCTTCTTCCCGACCACGGCCGGGATGCCGCCGTTCAGATTCACCATCTCCGCCGCCTCCCGAGTCTGCTGAGCTCGCTTCGACCTCGCCGTGAGCTCCTCTACCGAACCCCTCTCTCCTGGTAGATCCCTTCTCTAGCTCCGCCGACCATCATGGCGGCTTCGCCGCTGCGCGCCGTGCCTCGTCGCCAGCGTGGCTAGAGCCTCAATAGCTCGAAGCCGAGCACACCGCTATGCCCAGCGCGGCTCCACGAGCCCGTAGCGCCGAACCCGTCGTTGCCCGAACTCCGCCCGCTGCCACGAGCTCGACTCCGGCGAGCTCGCTCCACCCCAGCTCCTCCCACTTGCACTACGGATCTGCGCGACCCCCGACTCTGGCGTAGCACCAATCCGCCGTCAAATGATCGCTGTGGGCGAAACCCAGCAACTCGCCGCCATCGACCTCGCCCGTGACGGTAGTCGGCCTAATCGGTTTAGTTAGCCACTAATGACCCAGCTAAACCACCCCTAGTGCCACCGCCATGTGGGCCCCTGTGCTGTTTAGTTTAATTTAATTTTCGTTTAGATTAGTTCATAACCCATCGGGACCCACACGTCGCCAAGATTGACTTTCTTGGCCGACGCCGATCGGGTCCCACATGTCATCCACCCAAACCAGCCCTGTTACATCGACCCGTGGGTCCCGGCCGTCGAGTTTGACTCGGGCTGGCGCCTTTTGACCTGTTAACGTCACTCACAGCCTTAATCTCGACGATTAATTCAATTCTTGGAATTATTCTTATACAGAAATTCGGAAAATAGTACAAACTTCTAAAAATCATAGAAAATCAACCGTAACTCTAAATGAAACAAATTATATATGAAAAAGGATCAGAACAATCCAATCTATCTATCTGTACTGGTTTCATGCATGTTAGAACACTTTAACCTTGCTTTTTAGGTGAAACAAGTTAATGCACTAATATGACCTCTTAAAATGGGTTTGCATTTGAATCTTTGGTTCAAATGTACTCATCTCAATCTGTTCTAGCTTGCATTAGCCCAAAACACATTCATATTGCCATGTCATAGCATGCATCATATTGTGCATTGCATTGCTCGTGTTTCTTCTCTGTTTTGGGGTGTTGTTCCCCTCGGTAGACGTTGTATCGGCGTTGTGATCGTTGACACCGATGAAGACTCAATGCTATCTTGAAGTGCCAGGCAAGCAAAACCCCCTTGTTCATTCCGATACAATCCTACTCTCTCGCTCCTGCTCTCTTTTACTGCATTAGAGCAACATCGACTCATGTGTTACTTGCTGCGGTAGCTGAACCCCTTTATCCTCTGCATGACCTGTCATTGCCACAGTAAATAGATGAAACCCACTAGCATGAGTAGGAGTTGTTTGAGCCCTGATGTGCCTACTCATTCATGCTTATTTGTCATGCCTGCTACTGCTTAGAGTTGAGTCAGGTCTGATTCATTGGGAATGAATTGGAGCGTGGTGAACATGTCCCTCATTTGGGGAGCTAAGTGTGTGAACACGATTTGGTAAAGGTAGCGGTGAGAGGCCATGTAGGAGTACATGGTGGGTTGCCTCATTGCAGCCGTCCCCAGGAACTGAGTTTTGTGTTTGTGATCCATGAACAGTTACTACCACACGTTGGGTTCCGGTAACTCGACCCCTCTCGGCTTATTAATCGCCTCGATCTCTTGTCCGGGGAGTTGCAACTAGTTTACGGTGTTTTTAGGATATGTGTTGGGGGCCGTGCGTAGCGCTGACCCTAGGGGTGGGCTATGTTGCGGTAGAGACACGAGGCACGGTGTACCGGGACTCCCGTTTGGTGCCTCGGGAACCCTGCTCTCATCGTTTGGGGCCGTGAGCGACACCCCGGCCTGATCTCCTCGCGGATGGAACCCGAATAGGCGATAAACCTGCACTAGAGACTTGTGTGGTTAGTCAGGTCGTGGCCGACTCCCTCGCCAGGCTTCCACTTGAAGGTTGCCGAGATACAGGACGTGTACATGGTGGTAAGTGGCGAGGCGTGTGTGAAGAAGTACACCCTGCAGGGTTAACATCATCTATTGAATAGCCGTGTCCGCGGTAAAGGACTTCTGGGTTACCTATATCAGTTCATAGACAAGTGAAAGAGGATACTCTAAAATGCGCAAGATAAGCGTGAGTGCTATGGATGGCGTTCTCGTAGGAAGACGGGAGCGGATCCATAGTGATGTATTGATATGGTTAATATGTGGACTCGTTTGCGCCACCTCAAAGAGTTATTTGCAATCGTAGTTCAGGATAGCCACTGAGTCAAAGCTGGCTTGCTGCAGTTAAACCCCACCACCCCATTATTGATACCGATGCATATGCAGCTAGTTCTGATGTAAGTCTTGCTGGGTACATTTGTACTCACGTTTGCCTATTTTATGTTTTGGAGAGAGATGTCAGTCTCGCTAGTAGTTCCATGTGGAATTCGACGTTTAGCTTGATACCTCAGCTACGATCTTGTGCCCTCGGCAGGATCTGGTAGATAGTCAGGCTCCTTAGCCTTTTTCATTTGTAGATGTACGTACTTTCGGACATGTTAGCTTCCGCTTGTGCTTTGACTTATATGTTTCGAAAGTTGGGTCATGAGACCCATGTTTGTAATATCTCGCTCCTCGGGCCTAATGAATAAATACTTGAGTCGTAGAGTTTTGTTGTGATGCCATGTTGTATTTACACATATCGAGCATATTGTGTGTATGGTTGAAATGCTTGGTATGTGTGGGATCCGACAACCTAGTTGTTTATCCTTGGTAGCCTCTCTTATGGGGAAATGTAGTATTGTGCTCCCATGAGCCATAGTAATCACTTCTGACCCCGGTTAGCGAGTCCTACTAGCCCAACACTACTGCTCGGAACACTTGACTGGTCGGCATGTGATTCACTTTGTTCCTGTGGTACATCCCTTCGGGAAATGTCACTTGTGGTGACATCCGAGTCCTGCCTAGCCTGCTACAGACCGGGTTCCCGAGTCCTGTTAGCGCAGTGCTACAGCCCGGATTCACATGCTGCTGACCGACCTGCTTGATGTTGATTCATGTATGCATGTCCCTGTAAGTTAGTGCCACTTTGGGTTCACGACTAGTCATGCCGGCCCGGGTTCTCTGTCATATGGATGCTAGCGACACTATCATATACGTGAGCCAAAAGGCGCAAACGGTCCCGGGCCATGGTAAGGCGACATCCGTGGGAATACCATGCGTGAGGCTGCAAAGTGATATGAGGTGTTACCGGCTAGATCGATGTGACTTGGAATCGGGGTCCTGACATTTACTAGCCATAGATTCATCAAAATAAGCAAACAACACACGAAAAACAGAATCTGTCAAAAACAGAACAGTCTGTAGTAATCTGTAACTAAAACAAACTTCTGGAACTCCAAAAATTCAGCCAAAATAGGACGACCTATGCAATTTGTTTATTGATCAGCAGCAATTGGAATCAGTATTTTATCACGTTCTGGTGATTTTTAACAATTGTTTTCGTGAACAGAAAGTTTCTGGAAATTACAACAAGATCAAATAACTATCATCCAAGAAGATCCTATAGGTTTAACTTGGCACAAACACTAATTAAAACATAAAAACACATCTAACCAGAGGCTAGATCTAAGATTTATTCCTAAACAAAAGCAAAAGCAAAAAAACTAAAATAAATTGGGTTGCCTCCCAACAAGCGCTATCATTTAACGCCCCCAGCTAGGCATAAAAGCAAGGATAGATCTAGGTATTGCCATCTTTGGTAGGCAATCCATAAGTGGCTCTCATGATAGATTCATATGGTAATTTTATTTTCTTCCTAGGGAAGTGTGCCATGCCTTTCTTTAATGGAAATTGGAATCTAATATTCCCTTCCTTCATATCAATAATTGCACCAATCGTTCTAAGAAAAGGTCTACCAAGAATAATAGGACATGAAGGATTGCAATCTATATCAAGAACGATAAAATCAACGGGCACATAATTCCTATTTGCAACAATAAGAACATCATTAATTCTTCCCATAGGTTTCTTAATCGTGGAATCCGCAAGGTGCAAGTTTAGAGAGCAATCATCAAAATCGCGGAAATCTAGCAAATCGCACAAAGTTTTGGGAATAGTGGAAACACTCGCACCCAAATCGCATAAAGCATAAAATTCATGATCCTTAATCTTAATTTTAATAGTTGGTTCCCACTCATCATAAAAGTTTTCTAGGGATAGAAACTTCCAACTCAAGTTTTTCTTCATAAGATTGCATCAAGGCATCAACGATATGTTTAGTAAACGCTTTATTTTGACTATAAGCGTGAGGAGAATTTAGCACGGATTGTAACAAGGAAATACAATCAATCAGAGAGCAACTTTCATAATAAAATTCCTTGAAATCCAAAATAGTGGGTTTAGCAACATCTAGGGTTTTGATTTCTTCAATCCCACTTTTATCAATTTTAGCATCAAGATCTAAAAACTCCGAATTTTTGGAACGCCTTCTAGGTAAGGGTGGATCATATTCAGTCCCGTCATTATCAAGATTCATATTGCAAAACAAAGATTTAATAGGGGACACATCAATAACTTTTAGATCTTCATCTTTATTTTCATAGAAACTAGAAGAACGCGCTTTAATAAAGGCATCTTTCACGTACGCATCCTAGCGGTTCTTTCTTTGCACTCATCAATGGAAATTCTCATGGATTTGAGAGACTCATTGATATCATGCTTAGGAGGAATAGATCTAAGCTTTAAAGAATCAACATCATGAGAAATTTTATCAACGTTCCTAGCGAATTCATCAACTTTAAGCAATTTCTATTCAAGCAAAGCATTAAAATTCTTTTGCGAATTCATAAACTCTTTAACACTAGTCTCAAATTCAGAGGGCATCTTAAAATTTCCATAAGAGTTGTTGTAGTAATTTCCATAATTCTTAGAGGAATTACTAGGATAAGGCCTAGGATTAAAGTTTCCTCTATACGCGTTGTTACCAAAATTATTCCTACCAACAAAATTCACATCCATAGATTCATTATTATTCTCAATCAAAGTAGACAAAGGCATGTCATTAGGATCAGAAGAAACACTCTTAGTAGCAAATAATTTCATAAGTTCATCCATCTTTCCACTCAAAACATTGATTTCTTCTATCGCATGCACTTTCTTTATTAGTAGATCTTCCGGTGTGCCATTGAGAATAATTAACCATAATATTATCTAGGAGTTTAGTAGCTTCTCCTAAAGTGATTTCCATAAAAGTGCCTCCCGCGGCCGAATCTAAAAGGTTTCTAGAAGCAAAATTCAATCCGGCATAAAATTTTTGTATAATCATCCACAAATTCAAACCATGAGTAGGGAAATTACGTATCATTAATTTCATCCTCTCCCAAGCTTGTGCAACATGTTCATGAACAAGTTGCTTAAAATTCGTAACATCATTTCTAAGAGAGATGATCTTAGAGGGAGGAAAATACTTAGAGATAAAAGCGCCTTTGCACTTATTCCATGAATCAATACTATTTTTAGGCAAAGACGAAAACCAAGCTTTAGCACAATCTCTAAGCAAAAAAGGAAATAGCTTCAATTTAACAATATCATTATCAACATCTTTCTTCTTTTGCATATCACACAAATCAACGAAGCTATTTAGATGAGTAGCGACATCTTCACTAGGAAGGCCAGCGAATTGATCTTTCATGACAAGATTCAACAAAGCAGTATTGATTTCACAAGATTCAGTATTGGTAAGAGGAGCAATTGGAGTGCTAAGGAAATCATTATTGTTGGTATTGGTAAAGTCACACAATTTGGTATTATCTTGAGCCATCGCGACAAACTAGCAACCCAACACACGAGCAAACAAAAAGCAAGCGAAAAAGAGGCAAACGGAAAAGAGAGGGCGAATAAAACGGCAAGGGTGAAGTGGGGAGAGGAAAAGCGAGGCATATGGCAAATAATGTAATGCGGAGATAAGGGATTGTGATGGGTACTTGATATGTTGACTTTTGCGTAGACTCCCGGCACGGCGCGGAAATTCTTCTTGCTACCTCTTGAGCATCATGCGTTGGATTTCCTTGAAGAGGAAAGGATGATGCAGCAAAGTAGCGTAAGTATTTCCTTTAGTTTTTGAGAACCAAGGTATCAATCCAGTAGGAGGCTACGCGAGAGTCCCTCGTACCTACACAAAGCAAATAACTCCTCGCAACCAACGCGATTAGTGGTTGTCAATCCCTTCACGGTCACTTACGAGAGTGAGATCTGATAGAGATGATAGATAATATTTTTGGTATTTTTATGATAAAGATGCAAAGTAAAATAAAAGAAAAGTAAAAGCAAATGCGATAAATAAAGTGATGGAAGATTAATATGATGGAGATAGACCCGGGGGCCATAGATTTCACTAGTGGCTTCTCTCAAGAGGATAAGTATTTTACGGTGGGTGAGCGAATTCTTGTTGAGCAATTGTGATGAATTGAGCATAGTTATGAGAATATCTAGGTATGATCATGTATATAGGCATCACTTACGAGACAAGTAGACCGACTCCTGCTGCATCTACTACTATTACTCCACTCATCGACCGCTATCCAAAGCATGCATCTAGAGTATTAAGTTAAAGAAAGCGAGTAACGCCTTAAGCAAGATGACATGATGTAGAGGGATAGATTCATGCAATATGATAAAACCCCATCTTGTTATCCTCGATGGCAACAATACAATCGTGCCTTGCTGCCCCTCATCACATCGGGAAAGGACACCGCAAGATTGAACCCAAAGCTAAGCACTTCTCCCGTTGCAAGAAAAACCAATCTAGTAGGCCAAACCAAACTGATAATTCGAAGAGACTTGCAAAGATAACCAATCATTCATAAAATAATTCAGAGAAGATTCAAATATTGTTCATAGATAATCTTGATCATAAACCCACAATTCATCGGTCTCAACAAACACACCACAAAAAGAAGATTACATCAAATAGATCTCCATGAGAGAGGGGGAGAACATTGTATTGAGATCCAAAAAGAGAGAAGAAGCCATCTAGCTACTATGGACCCGAAGGTCTGAGATAAACTACTGACACTTCATCGAAGAGGCTATGGTGTTGATGTAGAAGCCCTCCGTGGTGGATGCCTCCTCCGGCGGAGCTCCGGAACAGGCCCCAAGATGGGATCTCGTGGGTATAGAAGGTTGCAGCGGTGGAATTAGGTTTTTGGCTCCGTACCTGATCGTTTGAAGTGCGTGGGTATATATAGGAGTAAGAAATGCGTCGGTGGAGCAACAGGGGCCCACGAGGGTGGAGGGCACGCATACAGGGGGTAAGCGCGCCTCTACCTCGTGCCCTCCTCGAAGCTTCCTTGACTGAGGGTCCAAGTCTCCTGGACCACGTTCGGTGAGAAAATCACGTTCCCGAAGGTTTCATTCCGTTTGGACTACGTTTGATATTCCGTTTCTTCGAAACTCTGAATTATGCAAAAAACAACAATTACAAATTGGGCCTCCGGTTAATAGGTTAGTCCCAAAAATAATATAAAAGTGGAAAATAAAGCCCAATATTGTCAAAAACAGTAGATAATATAGCATGGAGCAATCAAAAATTATAGATACGTTGGAGACGTATCAGTGCTCTCAAACCGTTTGAAGTTAGTCCTTCCGGATATTATTTCAGAGGAACAATCAGCTTTTGTATCGGGGAGACTGATAACAGACAACATTATCTCAGCCTATGAATGTTTGCATTTTATGAAGAGGTGCAGATCGAAAAACAATAGCTATGCTGCACTGAAGCTTGATATGATGAAGGCTTACGATCGAGTGGAATGGACCTACTTAAGGTCTATGATGTATAAATTGGGCTTTGCACCATCGTGGGTTGATATTGTGATGACCATGGTAAGCTCGGTAACTTTCTCTGTCATGTTCAATGGTGTGAAGTCCGAGGTGTTTACCCCCTCACGAGGTATTCGACAAGGAGACCCAATCTCTTCATACCTTTTCTTGATAGCAGCAGAGGGCCTTTCGTGCCTCTTAAAATCCCAGAATCAGTCATCCCAGCTCAGCGGCATTAAGGTGGCACCGTAGGCACCGGCGGTGAATCACCTTTTATTCGCGGATGACAGCCTGCTGTTTTTCAGGGCAAGTGTCAATGGAGCAGAAGAAGTGTCAAACCTATTGGATACTTACTGTATGTCTTCGGGACAGAGAATCAACAAGGAGGAATCCTCGATCTTTTTCAGCAAGGGCTGCCCGGGAGATAGTGCGTATTTGTTAAAGGATACCTGCAGGTTCCTAATGAATCATCAGTGATAGATACAGGCATGCCAACTGATGTGGGTCACTCAAAAATGGGAACTTTCAAATATTTGAGTGGTAGGGTTTGGGATAAGGTGAAGGGATGGATGAGCAAGTGCCTCTCGGCTGGAAGAAAAGATGTTATAATTAAATTGGTACCCCAAGCTATCCCGATTTACTCTATGTCATGCTTTAAGTTGCCGAGAGGTTTATGTGATCATATAAAGTCTATCATTCGGAAATTCTGGTGGGGTTGCAAACAAGGTGAGCATAAGCCGACTTGGGTCTCTTGGGATATCATGGCGACGAAAGCACAGGGGGTCTTGTTTCAGAGACCTTGAGATATTTTTTTTGCGAATGAAACTTATATTACTCAACCCCCGCGGGTACAATCAGCGAGACACAAGTTCTCGACGTTCTCCGGGCCAGAACATAGCCAAAGCTACGACGATTACGCCTACCATAACTAGCTAAGAAGTGACTAATATAGTTCTGGTCTCGCTTTACATGAGTAATACAAGTCTCACGTGTGCTCAAGAGAGCTTTGATCTCCTCCACTATAGTCATGTGTCCAGAAAGATCTTGTTTCCTCTTCTTTAACATATTCACCATCTCCAAACAATCCACTTCTAGATGAATGGGGCCATCGCACCAATTCAGCGACAACGCCAAACCTTCCCTGGCTGCCATCAGTTCTGCTTCTAGGGCAGTTGAGCATCCGTCCAGACATCGGCAAGAGGTGAAGATGATTTTTCCTTGTTGGTCTCGTAAAAATCATGCCTGCATTTAGCAACCCCAACAGTAGTAAAAGAGCCATCTGTGTTTAGCTTAAACAAACCTGGATCAGGGGGATTCCATCGCCTACTGGGTGCCTCGAGAGATACTGAAGATGGTTGCAGTTTTGAATTTCTGTCTAGACTGAACTTCCCCTTCACATAGTTCTCATTCGGAAAGTATTTGATCTGAACCAAAAAGCTCAGGTAGCTGATTAAGAATCGGCAAGACACATCCAGTGGTGGAGGGATTTTATCATGGACAATCTCATTACGAACGAACCATATCCGCCAAAGAAGCATCAGAATCATATCAATAGTGTCCTTATCCAGACCACCCACAAGAATTAGCAGCCAATCCCTTCCCGTATTTGTAATTGCATCAAGTTGTGCAAGCTTCCAAAATTCAGACATATAATTCGAGGCGGTCGTGCCATACGACATCGAACAAATGGATGAAAATTATCTTCGTGTTCAATGCCACAAGCGGGGCCTTTGGTCAAAATCACTTCTAGCTTCCTTTTCATCTTATTTCTCCGTGTCGGCGGTGAATCATCACACAAACGCCATGCAAAGGTCTGAACACTAGGAGGTACATTGCTTTTCCAAATTAAACTCCAAAGATCCCTACTGCCATCAGGGACAGTGCTTGTAGACGAAGAGTTCCCCATCCAGTATTCTTCCATAGCAAGCATATAAGCACTACGAACCGAGAACTCACCACTTTTTTCAGGAGCCCATGCCAGGTGATCAGCCATCAGGTGTGTAGCAGGCCGAATCTTCAGTATCTCTACTATATCCATATGAAGGAAGTACTGACGTAGGATGTTCATATCCCATCTACCAAATTGGTCAATCATCTCTGAAACAAACCGAAGTCGGCACCGCCTCTTAGGAGAAACAAGCTTATACGAAGTTGGCCTTGGAATCCAGGAGTCCCTCCAAATTCTAATACTCTGTCCATTCGCCACACGCCAGATCAGGCCTTTTTTCAATAGATCCAGACCATATGAAATCGCTCGCCAAAGGCAGCGACGAGGCATTGCCCAGTAAACCTTGTCAATAAATCCGATCGACCATTCGGATAGTACCTTGCTTTTAGAAGTTGAGCACATAGGCTATTAGGTCTCGTAATAATAAGCCTCCATGCTTGCCGGCAAGAAGAGCTTGGTTAAAAACCCAAAAATCTCGAAAGCCCGAACCACCTCTCGATTTTGGTTTTTGAAGCTTCTCCCATGATCTCCAATGTGTCTTTCGTTTACCCTTGGTCGAACCCCAATAGTAGTTCTTAACCATCCTAGTCAGATCATCACATAAAGAAAACGGCAATTTGAAGACACCCATAATATAACTGGGCAACGCTTGTGCAATTGACTTTATTAACACTTCGCTCGCTAGCTGGGAAAGCAAACCATCATCCCAAACTAACATACGCTTTGCTAAGCGAGCCATCCGGAGTTGGTAACCCAAGATACTTTTCTTCAAAATAAAGTGAAGTAACGCCAAGGATTGACCTGACCTCCTCTTGAATTTGTTGTGGGCAACAGCTACCAAAGAACAAGGAGCACTTCGAGGGGTTTATAAATTGACTAGTAGCTTCAGCATACGAGTTGAGGACACTCTTCACTAGTTGAGCCTGGTCACTGGTAGCTTTAAAAAATAATAATGTGTCATCGGCAAACAATAGATGTGAAATGCCAGGAGCCCTTCGACACACCTTAATAGGGGATAGAACCACCACTTTAGCACTTCTGGACAACAAAGTAGACAGGCCATCAGCCACAAATAAGAACAAAAAAGGAGATAACGGGTCACCTTGTCGTAGCCCTCGCGACGGTGCAAATGAATCCAATAGAGTTCCATTGAATTTAACCGCATATCTCACCGACGTGACACAAGACATTATCCAGTCAGTCCATCGATGAGAGAACCCTAACTTTTGCATAACTTGCCTCAAGAAGACCCAATCCACTCTATCATACGCCTTATAAAGATCCAATTTATAAGCACAATAGCTTTTTGTGGGGTCTTTTTCCTGTTTAATGTGATGAATACACTCAAAGGCCACCAACGCATTGTCCGTGATCATCCTCCCAGGAACAAAGGCACTCTGATTAGGAGAAATAATATCATCTAATAGAGGCCGAAGTCTGTTCACCAAGCATTTAGACACAACCTTATAAACCACATTACAAAGCCTTATTGATCTAAAATCAGAGAGTTTGCTTGGGTTGTCTATTTTTGGGATGAGTACAATAGAAGTTGTATTAGCACCAGCTGGCATGATACCTGATCTGAAAAAATCTTTAACAGCGGGAATAATTTTCTCTTTAAGAATTCCCCAGTGACGCTGAAAAAATCTTGCAGGAAACCCATCCGGCCCCAGAGCTTTAAGAGGGCCAATCTGAAAGAGAGCATCGGGGATTTCCTTCTCTGAAAATTCTTTACATAAACTTTCATTCATATCACTTGAGATACATGGCTCAAAAAGGTCCACCACCGGGGCTGCATCTAGAGTTTCATCAGATGTGAACATTTTCTTAAAATATTCTGTAGCCATAGATTGCATGGTTTGCTCATCTTGCACTGTGTTACCATCCTCATCTGTTAACTTGCGAATTTTATTCTTCCTAGCCCTCCATACAGCTTTCCTCTGGAAGTACTTCGTGTTTCGGTCCCCTTCTTTCAACCATAGATCGCTGAAGCCATAACATTTCTTCTTTATAAATCAGTTCGTTCATTCTATCTTCCACTCGCCTTATTTCCTGCCTATCTGCATTCATATGCATCAGCTCATCAAGCTGACTGCGACATTTCTGCAGCTCTCGTTTAATATTGCCAAATTTATTATTACTCCACTTATGCAATGAGTTCATAGTGCTTCCCAATGCTTCACCAATGTCCCCCAGGTCACAAGTTAGACCAGCTGCATCCCATGCTCTCTGAATAATTTCAGGAAGTGTTGGGTCTCTTTCCCACATAATCTCGAACTGCTTACATTCCTTGCGTGGTTGCAGCTGTTCGACTTCACCGTTCAACACCAATACAACATGGTCAAAGCAAGGGGAAATTATGTGCAATCTTGAATTAAAAGTGCTGAGATCACGCCATGAATTTGTCGCGACGGCCCTGTCCAAACGGACCTTCACATTAGCTCCTCACCCCCGTTTATTATCGAAGGTATAGGGGACTCCTGAAAATCCCAAGTCATTCAGCAAACACAACTCGAGGGTATCCCGAAACGCTTCCATTTGGGACTCAGCTCTTGGTGTGGCCAAAAAGTGCTAAAAGCTCCACATCGCTTCGTTAAAGTCACCCACCACTAGCCATGGTAGATCATATAAAGAATTCAGGTGCAACATTTTTGTCCACAGACCCTGACGATCCTCAACTCTTGGTTCTCCGTAAATGCAAGTTAATCTCAACCAAGGATCAAGTCGACATAAGAACTAGAGCATCTATGTATCTATCGGTTTTATCCTTGATATCAACTCGCAATGATTCATGCGGTACAAGGCTAAACCTCCACTAAGACCGTTCATCAACACAAGAAAATCCACGAAGTCCCAAAGCGACTCCTCGGCCTCTTCATCTTTTCCTCTTTCTGTCTTGTTTCACATAAAAACACGAACTTGGGGGAATGCGACTGAACTAACGTCGCTAGCTCATGAACTGTCCGGGAGTTACCCCCACCCCGACAGTTCCAACTTAGGAAATTCATTGCTCCCGGCGGTCCTCCGCCGAGGAGGCCGCCGAACCACTAGCTGAAGTACTGTCAATAGTCGCACCGTCATCTGCCTTAAGCTTCTTTTTATTGCCATTTTTCTGCGGTGTACTGATCCCAGAGTTGTTTAGAGGTTCTGAGCCCTCAAACTAATCCACTATTCCTGCAGTATTCCCCACGGGTACCATTACACCAATATTATTGTTCAGAACAATCTCCATATTATATGCATTGGGTTCAGAACTCAATTCATTTGCACCTCTCTTTCCCAAAATGTTCATATCATCCTTGTGTAGTCCATGGCCAGTGTCGTTGCCGCGTGCAAAGGCAGCACCCTTCTCATGTTGTTCCTCCTGGCGTTAAATACTTGACTTTTACGCAAGTTCGGTCCATCGATACTAGTTTTCTCGGATCCTGTACCACCCCTCATACATTTGATTGTTTCGCCAAGTAGTTGCGAGCACAATGTCCTCATTACCAAAACCACGACCCTTGACCCACAAACCTGACCCTATGCCTCTTCGCCTACCAAAAACATCATACATTCCATTGTCACCATCATATGCACCTCCTCCACGGCCAAAGCCTCGACCGGTATGCATACGAGCCACGACCTCTTCCACCCCGCCCCCTTCTAGGGGAAAGGATAAAAGGGCCCCATTCCATATCCTCATGGGCGTGCTCCCCAGTTCCACACTCTTCGTACTAGTGCCCATGCAATCCACACATATAGCAAGAAACTGGAAGTTTTTCAAACTTCACCTGATAGAATTCAGTCTCCCCAGATTTTGTGAAGCTGACAAATCTGGTTAACTTTTTGTTGACATCTAATTTCACCTAAACTCGTATGAACTCCCCAATAAAGCCGCTAGGAAGGACAATCTGCACCTCTAATACTTCACCAATGCGCTCAGCCAATTTTTTCACAAACTTCTCTCTTTTCAGAACCATGTCAGGGAGTTTATGTATCTGGCACCAAGTTTCAATCTTGTCCAACTTGACTGATTCTGGGTTCTTGAACTCATCATACTCCGCAATGATCAAGGCCATCCCTTTGAAGTCCCAAGGCCCCTGATGGATTGCCTTATTCGATCTGCTAAGCAATTAAATTGCATCGAGAATGATTAGGGTTTATTCTGCGCCAAATCACATCCTGTGCCGGGTTCCAAGCCGCCTTCATATCCGCGATCAGAGCTCCCTGCCCAAAGGATTTACCCATAAGCACCCTGGCCAACGCAAGCCACTTTGGCTTCTCCTCTGGTTCTTCCACTTCCTCCTCCCAAACTAAGTTGTCTAATTCATCCTCCTCGAGGTGAAGACGCTCCAGAAGTACACTAGGATCTTCCGATCTATTGACATGTGAAGCGCTAGCCTCTGAAGGAGTCGCCATGTCTCACGATACAGTTCCTCCTCACGAGACCGTAGCACGTCTGGACCCAACGAGATTGGCCCGCGAAGAAAGTCCGGGCCGTGGCCACGAACAGAGTTTTAGCAGTCGCTAAGGGAAACGATCAGCGATGGGTGAACTCACGGTGGCGGCGCGCCGGAGGACAAGGGAACCCTAGGCCTCGAGCGCTAGGGGAATTTTTTACCGATACACGACCTTTAGCTATTTAACTTGGCGCTGCTGGCTCGCCAAGCTCGAGATTGCTTCGAACCAACGAGCCTTAAGCGCAAGGATCCTAAAGGCCGCTTATTACGAAAAGTACAATTACGGATGCGGAGCTGGGTACAAGACCGTCTCGATTTGGCGTCTGCTCGGAGGGTCGGGACTTATTACGACAAGGTATTATTCGTCGGATCGGTAATGGCCAAACAACGGAGATATGGGTTGATAATCGGATACCGAAGCGAGATGATTCGCGACCGATCACATCGTTTGTGGCGATCGTCCAAGAATGCGTCTCGAGTTGCTTATCCCAGCCTTGCATCATGGAATGAAGCTCTAGTTAGGCGATCTTTCTCCCTATCGATGATGAAGCCATTTTGAAAATACCCATATGTACACACAATATAGAAGATTTCTGGGCCTGGTACCCAGAGAAGAAGGGAAAGTTCATCGTGAGTCCGGCGTACAAATTTTTGCAAAAGACCAAGATTCGGAGGAAGGAATGGTTGCAAGGAAGAGGCGGATCGTCCAACTTTGAGAGAGATGAAAAATCACGGAGCTCGTTAGCAGGAAGATCAAGGTCCCTTGAAGATAAGAATCTTCCTATGGAGACCGGCGCATCATTCAGTTCCAACTACAGATGTTTTGAAGAGGAGAAATATGGCTGTGCAGGACGCTTGCCCGCTGTGTGGATGCGAGGATTCATGGAGACACGCCCTTGTGGCATGCACCATGTCACGCTGCGTTTGGGCCTTGTCAGAAGATACCATCATATCCAGCATGACTGAAAACGCATAAGCTAATGCAAGAATTTGGTTGTTCGAGCTGCATGAGTCGATGGATCATTCCAGCTTCACAAGGATGGTCATCACTCTTTGGTCGATTAGGTATTCTAGACGGAAGGCCATATATGAATCAATCTTCCAAAGTCCGCAGCAAACTACCAGCTTTGTCAACAACTATATCAGTGAGCTAGGTCTCATCACAACTCGGAATGATCGTCCAAGCCCGGCCAAAGCGATGGCTGCGACCACCGAGCGGCTGTGTCAAGATCAATGTAGATGGAGTAGTGTCTAGGCAACGCCGTGGAGGAGTGGTCGCGGTTCTGTGCCGTGACCAGGAGGGAGTATACTTGGGGTCCTCGGTGGTGGTTTTTCACCACACTAGGGATCCCCTTCTTCTGGAGACATATGCTTGTCGGGAGGTACTAGCACTTTTCATGAAGCGGCTGGCGGTCGAGGAATATTTGTGTGGCCCGGATTGCGGGAGGTGGTAAGCGACATCAACGAAGTCTTGGAGGCCCTAATGCGTCAATTGTGCATGAAATATTGAGTCATTATAATAGTTTTATCTCTTGCTCTTTTATTCATGAGGGTAGGAACTTTAATTTTGAGGCTCACAATCTCGCTAAATTACAAAACAGTAAAATGGAGCTACTCACGGCCCTCCACAGCGATTTGAGAACCTTAACCGTCCGATTGAGTTATGTGTGCACCAGATTGCTCGGTCGTCCCTCGGCCTAGCTTATAAACTGAAAAAGGGCATTGCTCGCTAAACGTGCTAGGGATCATCTCGTGAAACGGGCCGTCTTTGGTGCCATGGGCCACGCCACGATGAGGACTACAACCGGGCTTTCGGTATTACTCAAAAAAGCTGGGCTTTCAATGCAGATTGTTCTCGATGTCCGAACGGAGACGTCGCTTTCATCCCTCTTCTCTTCAACTTGCGCTCTATTCTACCCCTAAAAAAAAGGCTTGCGCCCGGCGGCGTAGTAATAATCAAGATGAAATCGTCTTTGGTAGTGCCATGGCGTTCTGAGATCTGACGTCGCGGCCTCTCTTCTTTCAGCTGGTTTGTCATCTCTTTTCGGATATCTTATAGGGTGGAGCGAACCTTGGGTACATCCAACACCGCCTCATATCTTCCCAATGGCGCCGAGATCCCTCCTTTCCTCGCCACAGGAGCACCACCTTTCCCCGTTGATGGTTATGTGCTAATAATCACAACCATGCATCTTCGTGACATGCCGCTGATGTATTCTATTTGTTTTATGCTGCCAAAGCAAGAGTCAGTCGGGTATAGTTTGGTTTGGTTATTAGTAGACGCGCCACCCTTGCTCTGTACCATTGACACTAATGATGCATCAATTCTTACTTTCGTGTTTGTGAGGAGAAAGAATACCAAGAGGTGTAAGACATGTGATGTAGATAAGAAGATGACCCCGCATATGTACAGTTTTTTGGGGAGAAGAACAATTTATACTGCCATATGTACAGTTTGTTCATAGATGCTTCTGTTTTCTCCATACAGTTTGTCAAACTTGTTCATGGCTTATTAAATTACCTTCTGCATTCTTAAGTGAGAAGTGAGGCTGATCAACCAGAGGATGAAGTTTATGGACAAGCACAAGAGTGCCCTTGTGAATTGCAAGAGTGCTATCAGAAGTGTACTTTCTATACTGCTGGAAAAAAGTTTCCAAATTTCTAGATTTGTCCTCAACTTAAATATGGTATTCTGTTGAACTATTTTAGGGAAATGCTTTTGGAATTTATGTAAGCCTTACTATGACTTCCTGTCATTTATGTAATTTTCTGGGATGATATATGCCAGTTTTATTATGTCGTGGTGGTGCTGGTGTTAGTTGAATAAAGCACTTTTGTATGATTTTCTCCTTCATAGATGACAAAAGTATTGCTAGAACTTTTTAATATAGTGAGTGTTCCCTTATTTTCTTGAATTAAATATTTAATCAACTCTTTTAGTTAACAATCATGTGTTTTTCTATGAAAGCAAAATCAACAAGATAAAGAGTAAGAAGATAAATCAGCGATGTGTTACATATGTTGAATGCACCGATAAGGCAATGACCAATGAGTCCCCATTGGCCATCGACAACACTGTGGAAAGCCTTGTTGATCGAGTTTCTCATGTGCACCGTATGCAAAACAACCAGAAACTCCTCGGCAATTTAATTATGAAATTTTGAGTTCACAATTGTTCATGAGTTGAATTCTTGAGCAATTAATTCATTGATGAGCACTGCTTATATCAATTCTGTTTCGCTATTATGTTGTTAGATAGTTGACTTTTCAGTGGAAAAATGTACTGTTCTTGACCTTTTTGCTATAGAGGATGGATTATTTGTAGGTTTCAGTTCGTTCTTGCGTAAATCAGAGATGTTTTGCCTACACATATTCTTATGTTTCTCTAATTACGAGGGTTCAAGGTCGGGCGCGGCAAAGCGCGCCTTCATGGTCTAGTTTGCTTGTAAATTAGGCGTAGGTCGACATGCTTGGTTGGGCACTCCTCATGACCTAACTTGTGTACCTATGACCTTTCCTTTGAATGAATAAAGGCAGCGAGATTTCTTAAAAAAAAACTACGCGCGCGACCAACGACACCTACCGAGCAGTGGCGCCTCCGAAACGCTCCCCCTGCACCCACGCAGCGCCAAATCGATCGCCGTATTATATGTGCCACGACGCGAGCTAATTTCCGAGCCAATATCCCATCAACCAGCTGATCACACTCCACTCGGTCGCCCGGCCGGTTTCGCTTGGACGCAAGCTCCAGTCCGCGGGATGGATGGGGTGATCCGCTATCGTATCGCTAATTCGCTATCCCCGTGCAGTTTATGGCGGAGGGAGGACGTGGTCACATCACATCGGCAGGGTGATCACGTCGAGTGGTATGGGGGAGCAGCGGCACCCGACTAGGACTGCCCAGTGTAGGCTTTTGTGAGTTTTATTATTCAGTGACTAGCAGGTGGGGCCGATGGACAACGGCAATGATCGGCTGATCGCTGTCCCCTGACGACATTGGAAAAAGTGTGAATGGGTGCAGAGCGGGCCTCACCCTGTCAGACGCTCCTGCGATCTTTTCGTAGGTAGGCTGTCGCGGTTGTTTGTACACCAAGCGTCCGTATGCACGTTGTAGTACTACGCGGAGACGAGATGTACGCGCGTGCTCCTTTGCTGCAGTATATATGTACACGCCTGCTATACAGCTAAAAGAAATGGTGCGCGCCGAGGGTGGGTACGTACGTACCCGCGTAGGCTCGTGGCTCACGGGGGACGAGCTCGAAGCGAAGTGAATCTATCCTCTCACGCACGGTGGAACGCAGTACGTGCTGCGATTCAGTGCGACCCGTACTCCATCGCCAAACAGAGGGCGCTCCGATGTTGGTATGAAATGCCCGCATACTGTTCACCTTTCTCGCAGGTCACGAGCAATTAATAAGCGGCACTGATGTGCCTGATAACGGCGTAATTATTGTACGCGTAATGCCCTGATAAGTGTGAAACGTTCCGCCAAGATCGCATCAGGCGACCGGGATCCCTTGCGCGCCGCCGGTGACGCCGCCGGTTCCCTCTCTCTCCGTCGGCCGCTCCGGGCGGCGGGAGGAAAGGAACCAGGTCTGTTCTCTAAGTGGATGTGCGGTAGGGTTAGGGTTGAGGGAGAGCTGCCGAGGCCGTTGCGGTGGTGTCGCGTCGGAATAAGTTTCTCGGGCTCCGTTCAGCGGTCGCGAGGCTTTTGCCTTCGTTAGGAGCCAGCCGTGTTGGGAGATCCCGGATCCCGTCGAGGTCATGAGCTATCTTTGGTTGGAGGTCCATCGGCACTGGCCGTTTGGATCCTCAGATGGGCGATGGATGCAGGGAGACGAAGACCTTTCTTCTTCCTTATTGGTATGATTTATTCTTTCTTCTTTGTTCTTCTCCTTCCTCTGCGGCGATCTTTGGTGGGAGATCCCGCTTTGTTCGGCAGATGGCGGCGACATGATCTTTGGACCGGTCGGATGACTCGAGTTCTCTTCCTTTGGAAGGGACACTTTTCATGATACTCAAAGCCAAAGATAGCGACGCTTGCAGGTGTGTTGGATTGATGTCCATGCCCTCTGTTGATGGTGTCAAGAAAGGAGGAAGCGGCGTGGCGGCAATTGTACCGTGGTCGAAGATGATGACTGTTTGCGACTTGTTGCAGATCCTTGCGTAGGGTCTTCTCTCAAGATTCGTGAATGATGACCACGAGGCTCGGAGATCTTTTTATGTTATGGTTGTCTTAGGGTACTCTAGATGTTCATGGTCCTTTGTGTTTGCGTTTCAGTATGCTTATAAGAGTCAACTTTGTACTGATTCGTAATTTAAATGAAGAATTTCTTAAAAAAAAGTGGCATCAAATGCTAATGAGCAAATAATTATAGTAGTAATTAGCCGCACTGTTGAAACAACGCCGCTGCGGCGGCAACACGCAGTGGGCGCATGAGCACTGAGACTAGTCAGAGTGAAGAGTAACATACGCATATCTGTAGATTATATTGGATAGTAAGCATGGTGTCATGCAAAATTTTATTTATTACTTCCTTCGTTTTTAAATATTTGTCTTTCTAGATATTTGACTACATACGGAGCAAAATAAGTGAATATATACTCTAAAATATGTCTATATACATCCGTATGTGATGGTCCATTTGAAATCTCTAGAAAGACAAGTATTTAGGAACGGATGGAGTAGGTTATAGACTCATATTGCATTAAGACATGTGATGTTACGGTAACTAGCTAAGTTACTCAAACACATCTTCCCTCATTAACTCATTCGCCACATAAATAAATTTGACTAAGTTGGACTCGATGTTACTGCTGAACTCCCGTTGTTTTTTTATAGAAGGAAGCGAGTAAATGTACAAGAACGACACGAGCTAGATGAGAGCATCCAAGCTAGGCCAACACCCTTTACACCTGACGCAACACTCTAGAGCTACTCTCTCACAAAATGCGTTAAACTACTAACTCCAACACTAGCTAGGCTCCACTGCTAGAATTCTCGGAAGATATCATCCGCCAACTCCATCGGGGTCCTTTGTTGCTGCACCCTGTTGAACACACGCGCGTTCCTTTGCTTCCAGAGCTCCCAGGCTGATGTGTCATAGCCTCTCTTCAACCGGCACACCCCTCCTAGTCTCGATCCACCACTCCAGAAAAGTATCATCTACAACCGGGGCCCTAATGGCCAAGTGGAGGGTGTCAAAGCAGATGTGCCACACATGTTGAGCATACCCACACTTGACCAAGATGTGTTCGGCGTTCTCTTCGTCCTGCAGACACATGTAGCAAGCTGAGGGATGATCTTGGAGGCCATGCTTTGCCCTACGATCAGAAGTCCAAATGCGATGCTGGACAGCCAACCAAATGAAGATTTTGCACTTCAAGAATGCCCAGCTCTTCCAGATACACGATGCATAGGGGGCTCGTTCGTCGCCAAGGCATAGCCGCTGGTAGGTCGACCTAGCAGTGTACAGCCCGGATGGATGAGCGGGTCAGGAGAAGTAGCCCGGGGCGTTGGGGTGCCATTGTGGCTGGTATGAAAAGCAAGATGATGATACGCATTTTTCTATAGTATTATACAAAATGAGACTGGAACGAGATAAAATCATGCATGCTATCTGGGTCCCAACATCTTTGCGAGAATGTGAGTTGTGATTAATTCGCGCGGTTGATTATTCACCGGAGTAGGTGGTATGGATTCAGTGCACGCCCCCGTAACGCGTGTGCCGCTGCTTTCATTACGGGGCCGATGCATGCATGCTATGCTACCCGGTGGCCCAGCGGGTGCAGGTGCAGATGTTTCCATGCCCCTGCTATGCCACCGAGATTCGCCGGGCCGCGACATCGTACCCGTCAGCCACCCATGACGTGACGACGGGCCGCATGCGGCCGCCGGAACGCCCACACGGCGGAGCTCCCCCGCGACGTGGAGATCTACCCACGACCCGTCTCCACACACCTGTATCCCGCTCCCGCCTCGCGCGTCGCCCCAGTATCTCGGAATGCAAAACGGAAAAGAAGAAAAAAGAGAAAGAAAACACCCCACGCCCCGTACCGCTCAACGCCGTCCGCATCTCCGTACCAGAAGCCGGCCACGAACGCTATCGACAAACGCACGCGCCATCCCGTACACATCCGGTATGTACTACTCTTTCAGATCGCCCGCCTTTGCCGTATCTCCGAAGCTTCCGTCCAGCCTCGCCGTCGCCGTCGCTGCCATGCGCACCCCTTCCTGTCGACGGCGGCCGGTGAGTGAAGTGACCCACGCCGCGCGGTAACCGCGCCAACAATTGACCACGTTACTGTTTTTTCCCCCCACGTTTGGCGCGCGGCCCCTTTCTCCATGTCTGCACGTGTCTCCTCCCGGCCATCCACCACCACTTGTTCCTTTTCGCTCCTCCGCATGGGATTCTGTGCGTGGAGCGTGGGGAGCCGCCCGTTTGTTGGGTGCTGAGCGATCCAGGCCGTTGGATTTGCCAAGGTGGGTCTTTGCTTGCGGGTGAAGTTTTTCTGAGACGTCTTTTCAACAGTTGTTGGCGATTTAGTTTCAGACGGATACCTTGTTCACTTATTTATTGGCGTATTTTGTAAAGTAGATAGATACGGTAAATAATAGTACAAATAATTTGATGATAATGTCACCTCTAGAATAATGTGGAATTTCGTGGGTTAAATGTGGCGCTACACTTTGAGCGTCACCAAATTTACTGCTTCACTGCAGCTTGAGCGTTACCAAATTTACTGCCTATCCGAACTCCGTCAGCTAGCTAGGTCACTTCTTCAATTAGCACGCATGCTAAACTGTTTTCTGAGCAGATTAGGTAACATCGCAGCGTCAATTTTCGCTGTTCTCTAACAGTGAGCTGATAACATGAGTTCCGCATCAAAGAGAGGCGACAATAATGCATTGCTTGCCGGACCTAGCAGATAAGATGCTGCTGGGGTCACCGTTTCTTGTCCTAATATTGTTGGTTGTTGGTGGTCACATTTTAATACTAGTTGTAGTACGTATACTATGCTAGTACAATTGATATGTATTAGTGGGTGACTAAAACTAGTTTAGTCCCTAGTCACCCCAATTCTTTATCGTTAGAGACTAGTAGTAGTCACTTTTAGTCGAAACTCCAAACACCCTCGACTTTTACTGACTAAAGTCCCCTCTCTCCTCTAATTGGTGTTGCTTGAGGACATTTAATCTTGAGACATTTAATCTTTGACTAGTAGTAGTCACCTTCCCAAACATTTTTTGTTAAAACTTACAGTCTAACTATTACTAGTCACATGACTAGAGAGTATCCAAACACCCTCTAAGAAGTGCACCCCAGTATGCCTCATCTGAAACCATAAATTATTTCATGTGCAAGGAAAAGGTCATTCCATCATCCGTGAGGATGCATTAATAATCGCATTACAAACAAAATGTTCCTCCCATTGGAGAGCTAGTATATACATAAAATGCACACTACTACTTTATTATTTAATTAATTAATTAAGAATAGAAGCAGCCGAACTGACCCTTGAGGCAGCTGTCACTACTATACTATCTCCTCCCATTTGTTCAAAAAAAAAAAAATCTTCCCATCAAAGTATATATAACTGTTCATCCGTTACAGTCATACAAGAAATTCATCTCATCTTCTAGGCCTCATTCGGTTTGGAGAAAATCAAAACGTAGGAATTAAGAGTAGTATATGAATTTGATAGGATGGCACTTGCCAGCCTAAGAAATTGTCTTGCCTCGTTCATACGCATAAAATGAGCTTTGAGTGAATGTGTAGATTCCTCCAAAAAACACAGGAAATGAATAGTATTCGTATGAATCCCCGTACGCGTTTCCTACAAACTGAATGCATCTATAGGAATTTTTTCTATGGAATTCTTATTCCTATGTTTTCTTTTATAGAAATCCTCCAAACCGATTGAGACCCTAATCTGATTACTACTAATAGGTAAGTAAGTACTGTATTGTAGTACTACTTTTGTAGAAAGAACTGATGCACCACCTGAGCTCAAATACCTTCACTACAAATCAGGTGGCAGTAATATAATTTGCTCAGAATGGCAGTAGAACAATTTGACCAGCACCACATGATCCTCCCAGAAATAGAAATCCCTGCACGTTCATGTCAACCATCTCCTTCTCACCCTCACCCTCACACCACACCACACCAACCTCCCCACTCATTTAATCCCCGGGAACTTAGGGGGAGCCGCAGTGAAGAATCACCGGCTAAACTCGGCCAGATCCGAGTCGTCCGTCCGTCGCCTGCAATGGAAGGAAAGAGAAGAAAATCCGGAGACGTCCGTACCGGCACAGCCCCCGAGGCCCAATCCACTCCGCGCCCGCACGCCAACCCAGGCCTAACCAGTCCACATCGAGCCACTGACACTCCGTCCCCGCCCCAGCTGGCCCCCACGACCAGCGAGAGAAGGAGACCCCAGCCGGCCAGCGTCGCCGAGCAGAGCAGAGCACGCGCCGCACGTAGCCTCCACCGCTGTCACGGAAACATTCACCGCAGAAGGCGCCGAAACAAAACGGAAAAAGCGCACGGGCCGTAGCAGTAAAAACTCGGGAAGGAAGCAGTAGCTGCGGCGAGAGAGGAAAGATTAGCAGCGAGAGGGAGGAAGAAAGGGGGAGGAGGAGAAAGGGAAAAAAATAAAGTAGAGTTTAAACAGCGAGAGGAGAAAGAGGCAGCGGCAGCAGTAGTAGAGGAAGAGGAGTCCCAATCGCACGGCGCCTCGACCGCCTGCTGCCTCCCCACCACCACCCCTACGACCGCGCCCACCGCCGCGGGAACCCTAGGGCCGCCGCGGCGAGCGAGCGTACGCCGGCCGCGCGAGATCTCGCCAGGGGGCGCGGCGGGCGTCGCCCACTGCCCCCAGCTCGCCGGCGGCGGGGGCCCCCATGCCTTTGGCGCCCCGATCGGAGCCGATCGGTGGCCGCTCGAGGCGTCAGAGGAGCTCGCCGGCCGCCGGGGAGGCGGAGGCGGCGGCGAGGAAGGGGAGGGAGGAAGAGGAAGAGGGAGGATGGCGCTCTTCCGCAAGTTCTTCCTCAAGAAGACGCCGGATCGGCTGCTCGAGATCTCCGAGCGCGTCTATGGTATAATGCCCGCGTCCCTGGGTCGAGCCGTGCCGCCGGAGTGCGGGGATTTGCTTGTTCCGAGGGGGATTTTGGGCTTTCGCCGCGGCTTGGGGTTCGGGCTCCGGGGAACTGTTGCTTTCAGGGGATTTATGGCTATTATTTGAGCTGGAATTCAGTTCGTTCCGAAGCACTGCGAGCTAGATTTAGTAAATTTTGATGTTAAGTTGAATTCGGTCCAGTTCTGCGTCGTCAGTGTGTGCGCACAAGACTCAGATTTAGCTGCATTTGACCTAAATCGGCTTTATTTCTTTCCTTATTCGAATTTTGTCTTGCCCTTGCCGGATGTTGGCCCTTAGGGAAGCTTTGGATTTAATTGCATTTTTTTCTTATAAACATGCAACAATCATCTAGTAGTGCCTGCATTATTATGTCCACATCTTCTGTTGGTGCTCCCTCCCTTTAACCTAGTTATTAGTTATAATGGCATGCTTATCTGTTGATGAAACCATGCGGATAAAATACTTTGTTGTGTCTAGAAACACGAACTTAGTACATATGCAGTGTGAAGATGAGGTTCTTGCTAGCATGCCAGTACTTGATCCGTTCTCCATTTTGTAGTCTTAGTTGAACGATGCAGATTTGAGCATGAGACCGTGCTAATTTCAATCGGTATGTTGGTTTCAGTGTTCGACTGTTGCTTCGCCGCGGAGGCCATGGGTGAGGATGAGTATAGGGATTACTTGAGTGGCATCGTTGCGCAGTTGCAGGACTACTTTCCCGATGCGTCATTCATGGTCTCCAATTTCTGGTCTGGGGACAAGAGGAGTCGGATTTCAGATATATTGTCTGAGTACGACATGACAGTCATGGACTACCCGCAGCAATACGAAGGATGCCCACTCCTTCAGCTCGAGATGATCCACCATTTCTTGAAATCATGTGAAAATTGGTTGTCAGTGGAAGGGCAGCAGAACATGCTTCTAATGCATTGTGAAAGAGGGGGATGGCCAGTGCTTGCATTCATGTTGGCTGGACTACTTCTATATCGGAAAACGTACACTGGTGAGCACAAGACTCTAGAGATGGTCTACAAGCAGGCTCGCAGGGACTTCATACAGCAATTCCTAAAGTTGAATCCCCAGTCTTCTCATCTGAGGTATTTGCACTATGTAACAAGACATGGAAGTGGTTCAGAATGGCCTCCAATTAGCCGGCCTCTCATATTGGATTCTGTAGTTCTCCACACAGTTCCTAGATTTGATTCCGAAGGGGGCTGTAGGCCGTATTTGCGTATTCATGGGCAAGACTCAAGTCCTGGTAACAAGAGTGCAAAGGTTCTTTTTGAGACGCCCAAGACCAAGAAACATCTCCAGCGGCATGGGCAGGTAATGATTACTCCTAAGCTGTGGAGATATTTATCACTACCCAAGTTCTACTCTGACAGATGGTTGCAATGCAGGCTGAAGTTTCGGTGAAAATTAGTGCTTCTTGCCGTGTTCAAGGAGACGTGGTTCTTGAATGCATCCACATTGGCGAAAAACTAGATCGTGAGGAAACAATGTTCCGCGTCATGTTCAACACTGCATTCATTCAATCAAATGTCCTTGGATTGAATCATTGATGATATTGACGCTGCGTGGAATGTGAATAATCAGTTCCCAAGGGACTTCCGAGCTGAGGTGCTAAATTCACCTGCTTCCATGCCTTTCTTCAGTTTTCTTTTCTATTTGTCTCCTGTGCATTATGAAATCTAAGAATAGAGCTTCTGAACCAGGTACTCTTTTCAGACCCTCATTCCTTAAAGCCCGCTGCTGCATTAGAAGAGGTAGGCGGCAGCGGAGATGAGACTGATGTTGCTTCCGTAGATACAGGAGATGAGTTTTATGAGGCAGAGGAGGATTGGCATGATGCTAGGAGAGATCCAGATACTCAGTCAACTGACGGAAGAATTTCATTAGAAGTTGGCAACACAGAATCGGATGGTGGGGTGGCAGTTGAGGAAAACGGCAGCCTAGGGAAGCATGTGATTGATGAGGATGTGAAGATTATTATCTCCGAAAATTCAGGTAGCATGAATGACAATGGGCCAGCACCTGCCCCAACTATGCAAAAATCCAGGAGGTTTACAGCAGGCATGCAAGGTTCTCGAGAAGTCTAAACTAAGCAACATAAGTGACCAAGAGGACAATGCTGTGCAGGACATACAGGTGATTGCTGCTTCTATAGATTCAGAAGGGCGCAAGTTTGGATCAAACTGTCAGGAGGATACGAAAGGTGTAATTGCACAAACTTTAGTTACTGCAACAGATCCAAGTTGCAGTGATGAAGTTCAGTGTCGCACAGGTGAATCCACGAAAATATCGACATACACTGCTCTGGACTACACTGCTTTCAGTTCTCCTAGAATATTATCAAGTGTGGACGAGGATATCCACTCAAGGACATTGCCAAATGAAGGACACCAGAATGGTGACATCAAGATTATTACCGAAAACACAGTAACTTTGGACAGTGAGCTACTGATCTATGAGGAGAAAGCAGTAGTTGATAATGGAAACCTTGTGCAGGAGGTAAAAACTGTTGTCAAGGAAGAGAGTGTTATTTCAAAGATAGACAGAACTGCTACTGAGAATATTGTCTCAGAAGATAATAACAGTTACAATGTAGAAATGGTTAAGGTTACTGATACAGCTGACAGAAGACTGAATCATAGTAAATCGAAATCTGGTCTTGGAGATACCATACATGCGAAGAAAAGCAGTCTGCAGGATAGTATTGTTGTGTTACCAGCTAATGAAATATCAATAGAAATGAAAACCAAGCGAGAAGAGTGTGGTGGCAGACAGGATTTTGGCATGCCTCTTCCTCAAAGAAAAATAGAAGCTAGGGATGATAAATCCTTGTCCTCAGTATCAAAGAAGATACCAGTAGGTAATGCACCTGGGTCAGTGTTACGGGATGCAATGCTTGGGCATAACGAACAACTGGAAGAACAATCGAAGCCGGCCAAACCAAAAACAATACGTAGATGGATCTCACCCAAGAAGGAATCTGAAACTGCCTCTGTGCGTAGAGGGCCATCGCACCCTCCATCCAGATATGACAGTTCTCCAGCTGCACTAGCTATCCGCTCCGTGTCTACAGATAACACAGGCAATTTTGTGAAAGGACCATCTCTAGTACTACCTGGAACGCTGTACGGCAATCACTTAACACAAGATGCAGTGTTGTCTCCTCGATTCCCTGCACGACGACCCTTGTTGTCAGGTGCACAAGCTGCGCCAAGAATCCAAGCTACAGCTCCTGCTCCACCCCCACCCCCACCACCTCCACCTCCATTTTATGCTTCTTCAAGTTCAGCTACGCACCTAGCACCTCCTCCACCACCACCACCACCACCGCCACCACCACCACCACCACCACCGGCTTCAGTATGCTTGTCAAACATACCTCCTCCTCCTCCTCCTCCTCCTCCTCCTCCTCCTCCTCCTCCTCCTATGTCTTTTGGAGCACAAACCACGGCACTTTGCACCTCCTCCTCCCCCACCTCCGCCCCCAGGGTTAGGGGTCCGTGGAAGCATTCCACCACCACCTCCACCTCCGCCAAGGTTAAATGGCAGTGCTATTGCTCCACCTGCGCCTCCACCGCCACCCCCGAAACCAAGTTCAAGTGCTCCGCCCCACCCCCGCCCCCACCGCCACCTCCAGTTCAATCCTTCACAACACGTCCAGGTGCTCCTCCTCCACCACCACCTCCCTCGCTTCCGGTGACACGTTCTGGTGCTCCAGCTCCACCACCGCCTCCCCCGCCTCCAGTGACACGTTCTAGTGCTCCACCTCCACCACCACCTCCCCGCTTCCAGCGACACGTTCTGGTGCTCCACCTCCACCACCACCACCTCCCACATCATATTCTACTGCTCCGCCACCACCACCACCTCCGATTACCCGTTCAGGAGCACCACCTCCCCGCCCCTCCTCCTGGTGCACGCCCTGGACCTCCACCTCCCCCACCCTCCAGGTGTCCGTCCCTGGCCCTCCACCTCCCTCGCCTCCTCCAGGCCGACCAGCAGCTCCTCCTCCCCCTCCTCCTCCAGGCCGTCCAGCAGCTCCACCACCCCCACCTCCTCCAGGCCGACCAGGAGCTCCACCTCCCCCACCTCCTCCAGGCAGACCAGGAGCTCCACCTCCCCCACCTCCTCCAGGCCGACCAGGTGCTCCACCTCCCCCACCTCCACCTGGAGCTGGAGGGAGAGCACCTCCACCACCACCTGCACCTGGAGGAAGGCTTGGTGGGCCTCCTCCACCTCCTCCTCCAGGTGGCCGTGCACCAGCTCCTCCTAGAGCACCAGGCGCACCACCACCACCAGGAGGCAATCCTGCAAACTCTTTAGGTAGAGGGCGTGGTGCTGTACGTCCTCCAGGGTCAGGTTTTGGGGCTGCAGCCGCACGCAAATCAACATTAAAGCCGCTGCATTGGGTCAAAGTGACGAGAGCTATGCAAGGCAGTCTCTGGGAGGAATTGCAGCGAAATGATGACCCACATAGGTAAATTTCTGTCCTCCTGATTAAACATTTAAACATATTCTTTCATCTCAAGTATGCTTATTATACATGCAACATTTCCAATGATATAGTTGCTACTTGTTATAAGGTTGAATTCGGACTTCTTAGTTTTAATGCTGTACAGTACATGATTGTAGGATCAATTTTAGACCAAGCCATTGTTCAATATCTTGTAAAGCACTATGCCATGATGATCACATCACCTTAATATCATCAACGCCTTTTCATATTTTTTATCTTAATAATGTGGGAAACTGTTTTCTGTAGTGTATCGGAGTTTGATTTGTCAGAACTCGAGAGCCTTTTTCCAGCAGCCGTACCAAAAACGGATAACACCTCCAAAACCGACAGAAGAAAATCTCTTGGATCAAAGCCAGAGAAAGTTCAGCTGGTAAGTAAAATGCTAACGTTTGGTACTCCCTCCGATCCGTTTACTTGTCTTAGATTTGTCAAGACACGTTTTAGTGTTAGATACATCCGTATCTTGACAAATACTCCCTCCGTCTCAAAATAAGTGTCTTAACTTTGTACTAGCTCTAGTACAAATTTGTACTAAGCTCAAAACACTTATTTTGGGACGGAGGGAGTATAAGACAAGTAATATGGATCGGAGGGAGTAATGAAATTCGCAGTATAAAATTTTACTCATTTTAGCATGAACAATTTCAGCATTCAGCAATAGACTGTGATTTGTGCCTTGTAATTTTAACTCTTTAGAGTAACTAGATATTCTTTCCCTTTTTGGCGGTGAGAGTACTAGATATTGTAGTGCGAGGTTTCTTCGCTTTTTTATTTCCTGATATGATTGCTACCATTTGCTTAGGTACACTGTTACTTAACCCTATAGCATAATTAGATATTATACTGTATAGTTTTGAGAAAGAACTAGTCTCCCCATCTGACATCCCTTTGTAAGCCATGTGTTCATCTAATCTGGTAGTCTATGTAAATAGATTGAGTTGAGGAGGGCAAACAACACGGAGATCATGCTTACAAAAGTGAAGATGCCGCTGCCAGACTTGGTGGTAAGAATTTGAGCAATGAAAACAAAGATAATGTTAAGCATGACATGATAAGATTATTTATTTAGTCACTAAATTTTCAACAGAGTGCGGCACTGGCACTGGATCAGTCTACCTTGGATGTTGATCAAGTGGAGAATCTCATAAAGTTCTGTCCTACGAAAGAGGAAATGGAGCTTCTTAAGGTGAGTATTAGTGCAATGTTGCCTTGCCTCCTTTGTGATCTCATTTTAACACAGCGTCACCTTCCATTTTTCTTGTCAGAACTACACCGGAGACAAGCAACTTCTTGGGAAATGTGAACTGGTAATGATTATCTATGATCTATGATGTTTTTATTCTTTTTGTGGTACTTAATACCAGTATCAGAAAGTTTACTGATGTTGTTCTTTCTGAATTTGATCGCCCCAGACTTATTGAAACATGAAAAACACAACATCTCATATTTGGTTTGTCTTAATCGATCACTATTTTAATTTTACATCAAAACACAGCAACATTAGTCAAAGACATTTATGTTTGTGAGCCTTTTTTGACTCAAAAGTCCAAGACTCAAAGATCATTTACATCCATTCCTTTGTTTGATCAACATTATCCTGGGCATTTAAAATAGCCAGGTTGGATCTAACGTACACATGTGAGCTGTTAGATCACAGTGTTAAACCTAATTTTGCATGAAATGTTCTTACGAGTTATGCACAACAGTTATGCTTACCTATTTGAGTATTATCAGTATCCAACAAACTATTGCATTTTGTTGCAGTTCTTCCTAGAACTGATGAAAGTCCCACGAATGGAGTCAAAACTGAGAGTATTCTCCTTCAAGATCCAGTTTGGTTCACAAGTCGCAGATCTTGGGAAAAGTTTGAAAACCATAGACTCTTCATGTAATGAGGTATGTTGGGAGTTAGGCATATTGATTTGCAATTAATCTTCACCTGCTGTCTATTAAGTCAAATTCAATTGTATCAGATCCGAAGTTCTCTCAAGTTGAAGGAAATAATGAAGAAAAATACTGCTCCTTGGAAATACGTTGAACCAGGGAACTGCTAGAGGTAATAAGAATTGCCCTTCCTATGTATGAATGAATATAAGAATTTTGTAAGCCTTTTTTATAGCTTGTTTGACAGTATTCTATCATATTAAGGTTCTATTTTTTATACAGCACCCTTTAAGAGTAGGATTAACATATTTTGGTGTATGATGCATTGCAAAGATGATGCGAAGGGAGTTGCACCACTTGAATATTATGTGTGCATACTGTCTCGAGCTAGTCAGTGTCATGCCAAATCATAAAGTTCATATTTTGTCTTACATTACATTAAGATTGCGGGAACTCCATACAACAAGAACAAAGCCTTCAGTCCCAAATCAAGTTCTTGCGGTAGGCTAGAGGTGAAACCCATAAGATCTACATAACCATAAGATTCCAAGAACTCCATACATTCCTCCAAAATGGGCAATTCGGATTAGAGATTTAGAGAAGGATTACACAGAAACTTCTGCACGGGACCTGTGAAAATGAATAGCGGTGATGTTTGTAACATTAAGGCATTGACAACTGAAGTCATTAATTGGAGATAGAAATGCATGTGGAGGAAAAGTATCATTCGTTGCCAGGTTCACATCTATATATTTTCTTACAGGTGCTGCAGTTGGCTTCGGTTGGACAGTCTGCTAAAACTTACAGATACCCGGGCAACAAACAATAAGATGACATTAATGCACTACCTCTGCAAGGTATGCCTTTTACCTGGTCTGTGCTGTTGAGTTCTCATGTGTGTATTAGTACCCTTTAACCAGTGGCCTGGGCTAGCAACTAGCATATTTCTGGATTTCTGTGACTCTCCGCTGCAAAGTGGATATGGAATCGGATAAATTAAGGTTTCAGGGTCTTCAGGATCCTAGATATACAAAGCAAAGCTACATGAAAGAAACCTAACAGTAACTCAATAAGCCCTAGTCTTCTATCGAGATTGTATCATGCAACTTCATGTAAGTTTGTCAATCAGTATGGGTTCATCTTATAGTTAAAGCAGTGGCAGAAATCGAACAACTTTGAGCACGTCAGTGTTCAGTCTGCATTGAAATACTAAACCAGTAACCAGGTTATAATACGAACAACTTTGACCTTCAGGTTTCTGATGTGTTTGTTATTGATTTTAGTTGACTTTACATGGCAGTAAAATACAAACTCCATTTAGTTTATGCAATGTGCCAGTTCTGTATCGTAAAGCAATCTACAATCTAAGCATCTGACCACGGTCACTTGTAGTCCTGGGTCTAATAAACTATAGTTAAGTTAAATGATTTACACATTACCACATTGGTCTCTGTCTCCTATATGCATGCTAACAGAAAGAACATCTTAATATCAGGTACTTGCTGCAAAATCACCACAGCTTTTGAATTTCCATGTGGATCTTGTTAGTTTAGAAGCTACATCAAAGGTTTGCGTTTTTCTCGTGACATTCTATCAGTTCACTACTTAAAAAAATAAAAAATTCTATCAGTTAACTATGTAGCATATGTATTTTTCTGTTCATTTAAGATGCACATGCTTTCGTCTTATTGATGCATTTGAACAGATACAACTGAAAATGTTAGCAGAAGAAATGCAAGCAGTCAGTAAAGGGCTGGAAAAAGTTGAGCACGAGTTTAAAGCTTCAGAAAGTGATGGTCCAGTGTCAGAAATTTTCCGTGAGGTCAAACACTGTCTCATTTGAATTTCAGGTTTTAAAGTTCTTTCACGATATAGTTAGCTGGTACTCTGACCTTAGAAGCGAACACATCCCTGTAGCTCGAGTACTCAACAGTCAGATATGCATTAGTTTTAACAGGATAAATCTGAAGCCAAATTTAAAGGATGTGGATATATAATAGCGCAGGTTCCTTTGTTAGTTACCTGATGTCTTGACTCCGCAAGTATTTCTGCTTCGTATTTTGTAGATAAATTACCTGATTGTAAATGCGAACCCCGTGCCTTAACAGGCTGTTTATGTCCAGTATCCTGAAGGTTCCCTGAATAGTAATTATAATCACAAACTGTGTGCGCATGCATTTCCTTCACTTAGTAAATCTTATATGCTGAATTACTGGATTGTGTGAAGTTGTGTAGTGCATATCAATATCATTTGGTCTAAACTGGTATTACTTGATTGTGTAGAAACTCAAAGAATTCACTGACAATGCTGGAGCAGATGTTGCAGTCATTGTCTTCATTGTTCTCTGAAGTGGTATGTTTCGTTGTTCGGTTCTATGAAGATTACTTGCCATACATTCTTCTTGTATTTGATTTTCTTGTTTCATTGTTTTGGCAGGGAAAAAAGGCTGATCAATTGATCAAATATTTTGGCGAGGACCCTGTCCGTTGCCCATTTGAGCAAGGTATGATACCAGTTTTATTGATTCATCTTAATGAGTGTGTGCTTGTTATATACTCAAATATAAGTCTTTTTAGACATTTCAAATGGACTACAATATACGGATGTATGTAGACATATTTTAGAGTGTAGATTCACTCATTTTGCTCTGTATGTAGTCACTTGTTGAAATCTCTAGAAAGACTTATATTTGGGAACGGAGGGAGTATTTTTGTAATACCTCTAAAGGTTTATTTCTCATGGAATTTCTACTCAATTGCATATGGTACTTGGACATGCTCAAACACACTTTCTAGGATATGAGTTATTTTCTGAGGATGCAATGGGTTGAAGCATATCTGATCCGTGCAATTTTAGCCATGATGTTATGTGTGTTTGCTTGCTAATAACATGCCTCACATTTACTCTATCGTGACCATCCTCTTGCAGTTATGTCTACCCTGTTGACATTTGTAACAATGTTCCGGAAAGCGCACGAGGAGAATATCAAGCAAGCCGAGCTTGAGAAGAAAAAAGCTCAAAAAGAGGCAGAAGCAGAGAAGTCTAAGAATGCTCAGTTGGCCAGTAAAAATGTATTGATCCTTCTATTTTATATGTTTTGCAGATTTACTCAGTCTCAAGCGCTCATTTATTTATGTTTTTTGATGTGCTCATAGGACTCGAAAGCATCGAATCCAAGCCGACAAGCGAAACAAGCGTTAGAGAAAACAAAGATCTACAAGTAGGCGAGGAAAAGATGGTGGATGATCTGAGATCTGAGAGACCAACTCCAATGTTGTGATTTTGATCTGCCTGCGGGGGCAAATGCATGCCCTGCCGGATGCATGCGAAGGACCATGGATTCGCACCTTGGCGTCTTTGAAGGCGAGAAAAGGCGTGTGAATGGACGCAGTGACCAGTGGAAGTAGAATGCATCGAAGCAATTGTACAGTACAACAGTACTCCCACCACGGTATGGCACATTGAACTTTACTTTGAAACAATATACTGAACTCTGCTGGTCTAACTAATTTTTTCTTGCCAGCAGGTCTCACTGGCAAATGGTCGACTATTTTTTCCCTTCGGCCAGCAGGTGTTCAGTGCCAACATCTGGCTGCTGTAAAGAGCTAACTGTGAAGCTAACTTCATTCTTTTTTCTTACCCGTGCTATATTACTTGTTCTTTCTAACATCGGTGGCCAAGTACAGCCGTAGCTTTAGGAGAGTGCAACCAAGGCACAAAGGTGCGAATTGTACAAATAGGAGTAGGGAAAGGGTAGAAGCAAAGATTATGTTCGTGGCATGGTAGTAAATATGAGATGTAAACGCACTTGTAGTGCAGTTAATCGTATTTTTTGTAGCTAGTGTATCATAGTTTTGATGATCGGTTGTATGGTTACTCTGATCAGCCACGCTGGAGGTGCTGCCGTTTTTTTGTTTCACATGCACGATAACAAAGATGGAAGACCCTTTTGAAAGCACATAACCTTTTGTTACATGATGGCCTGATCTGTCTAATATGGCTGAGTTTCCTTCTAGCTCTGTTGAAAGGAGTTTCTTGTTTATGATTATCAGTCGCTTGCGCAGTTAGAAAATGACAGAAGCACTTGTAGCTCTCTTCAAGCAGGCATGCAAAGCAGTTGTCTGGAAAATCAGAACTTGTCATGTGGCTGATGATCATACGTTGATGCCAAACAGTTGCAAGCTTCTACTCAGGGTAAAACAGCCGTGTCAGGACGTGTCCATGGCCCTATTATGCTTGTCTACGCCAGTGACAGGTCACAAGAGGACAATGGCTAAGGTATGTCTCCACCTCGTGCGCTCTCGCGAGGGCGATCAGGAACCCACGCCTCCTGTGGTGCCGCCGTAGATCAGCTTTGTGTTCCGTGGTGTTAGGCCATGGAGACGTAGTGGATCTCGACCATTGTCGGTGGAAGGGTTTCTATGTCGTTTTTAAATGTTTTTTTGTTTAGGGTTTGTATTTTGTTCAGGAAGACGAGACGGTGGCGGCTCTTTGAAGTTGGAATAAAGTTCTTCCCGTCTAGGCCTCGTTCTGACGATCCGTCTAGCATCATCAAAGGGTGTGTGTGGAGATTTGTCTTTGACAGATCTTGCGGGATTCGGTTGGCGTTTGTCTTTGGTGGATCCACTTGGATCCGGTCTTCGTTCGTATGTGTTTGTGTGTCTTCAGGTAAGATTCTTCCGGTCTATGCTTCTCTTCAGCGGCGGCGGCTGCTGTTCTGGCGCACTGGTCCTCTTGGGCGTTAGCATGACGATTTCCCGACTGTCTGCTACAATAAGGTTTGCCGACTCCGATGATGGAGGGGCAATGACGGCGGCGCGCCTTCGGCTTGCTCTAGTGATTGTAGTCATCGCTAAATGGTCTACGGACCTGAATGTAATTTTTTACTTCTAGTGTTCTTTGTACTGCCTTGACAGTTGATGAATAGATCGGAAACTTTTCTCGAAAAAGTAGGTGCATGTGATTCCTTGTCTAGTATTGTATCAGCCCCAAGGCCACAACATTCCCTCACCATGCATTACAGGTGAAAATGGACAAAACTAGCCATTTTATAAAACTTTAACACAAAATGAACCCAATCTAAAATATTTCACAAAATGATCCTCTTTTGCATGATGCCCGGGCTGGAGCGCCATGCTAGAGAGCATGACGCCCTGAGCTAGGCGCTTAGCTATCTAGCATGGCACCCTAGCCCAGGTTCATGCAAAAAGGCCACTTTGTGAAATATTTTCAGATTGGAGTCATTTTGTGTTGAAGTTATGGAAAAGGGTCGGTTTTGTTTATTTTCACGCATCACAACATCTACAGCCGGGCGTCCCAAACCCGTCTCAAACGCCCGGTCAGTAACCGGTCTCAAAAAGGTGACCCAGGCGGGCTCGTCAAACGTGTCTGAAACGTTCGGACTGACTGGCACACTCATATTCACTCCAAATATGGGGCAGATATGGGGGCGTCCGGGCGCGTCCGCCATGTCGGACCGACGACGTGTTCCCACACAGAATCGGCCCGAAACCCGACGATCCGATGGACGTCTCCTCCGGTGAAGTGTGAGCTGGCGCGCGCTCCGGCTCCCACACTGAGCCAAATCTGGCTATTTAAGCCGGCTGGCGTCCCCAACCATTGCCACATCCACCTCCCCTCTCTCCGCATCGCCAGTCGGAGCCCATCCACCTCTCTACCCCTCAGCCGTCTTCCCACGCCCTCCGGCTTCGCCATGGTTCGGCAGAAAAAGACCACTATGTCATGTTCACGCTGGAGCACCGGTTCCAGATAGAGCGGGAGATCCAGGCAAGGTGCGTTGCCTGCATCGTTGCAGGCCAGCCTACGGAATCGCGGGAGCCGAAGGACGAGGAGCAGCGGAGGAGGAGGAGGAGGAGGAGGAGGAGGAGGAAGAGGAGAAGCAGCCGACTTCGATGGAGGTAGTGGATCCAGAAGAGGCCAAGGCGGAGCAGCCGGAGGAGGAGCTGGCGTCACCTCCGGGCTTCAACATGGAGGACGCGGAGGTGAAGTTCATGGTCGCCTGCTGGCCCCGAGATGGCGGAGCAGCAGGCCATTCTGGAGTCCATCTAGGAGAGGCCTATGTGGAGGCCAGCCGACAGTTCATCCGGCAAGAACTGGCGGCGACCGACTCGCTCTTCGCGTGAAGATGGAGGCGGAGGCCAACGCAGAGCAGCCAGAGGAGCCCCAGGAGCCGGAATCGTGACTGCCGGTCATGTACTTGGAGCCGGGCACGGAGACAGTGGACATCTCGAACGAGGATTAGAGTAGTACAGGTTACTTGATCTACGTAGTACATGGATTTCCTCACTTGCATGCTTTTGTATGAATCTAAGGTTTGTGGTATGAGGCGTCCAAATGCAAAGGAACGAATTTAAGGCGTGACAAGTCACCGCCCCAGACGTGCTTGGCCGCATTTGAGGGATCGGATTTGCTGTCCACGGTTGTAGATGGCTTATCAAGCCAAGCGAAGGTCAAAATCACGTGCTCCACTCCATCTAAGTGTTCAAGGGCATGATGACCAACAAGTATAGGGGATCTATCGTAGTCCTTTCGATAAGAGTGTCGAACCCAACGAGGAGCAAAAAGAAATGACAAGCGGTGTTCAGCAAGGTATTCTCCGCAACCACTGAAATTATCGGTAATAGATAATTTTGTGATAAGATAATTCGTAACGGATAACAAGTAACAAGTGTAACAAGGTGCAGCAAGGTGGCCCAATCCTTTTTATAGCAAAGGACAAGCCTGGATGAACTCTTATATAAAGCAAAGCGCTCCCGAGGACACATAGGAATTATCGTCAAGCTAGTTTTCATCATGCTCATATGATTCCCGTTCGTTACTTTGATAATTTGATATGTGGGTGGACGGTGCTTGGGTGTTGTCCTTACTTGGAAAAGCCTCCCACTTATGATTAACCCCTCTCGCAAGAATCCACAACTACGAAAGAAGAATTAAGATAAATCTAACCATAACATGAAACATGTGGATCCAAATCAGTCCCTTACGAAGCAACGCATAAACTAGGGTTTAAGCTTCTGTCACTCTAGCAACCCATCATCTACTTATTACTTCCCAATGCCTTCCCCTAGGCCCAAATCATGGTGAAGTGTCATGTAGTCGACTTCACATAACACCGCTAGAGGAAAGACAACATACATCTCATCAAAATATCGCATTTAATACCAAATTCACATGATTACTTATAACAAGACTTCTCCCATGTCCTCGAGGAACAAAGCGTGACTACTCACAAAGCATATTCATGTTCATAATCATAGGAGTATTAATTATCATCAAGGATCTGAACATATGATCTTCCACCGAATAAACCAACTAGCATCAACTACAAGGAGTAATCAACACTACTAGCAAACCCACGGTGTACCAATATGAGGTTTTGAGGCAAAGATCGGATACAAGAGATGAACTAGGGTTTGCGAGGAGATGGTGCTGGTGAAGATGTTGATGGAGATTGACCCCTCTTGATGAGAGGATCGTTGGTGGTGACGATGACGATGGTTTCCCTCTTCAGGAAGGAAGTTTCCCCGACAGAACAGCTCCGTCAAAGCCCTAGATTGCCTCTCGCCTGTGTTCCGCCTCGAGACAATAAGGCCGTCCCAAAAAGCTCTCTCTTTATTTTTTCCAGGTCAAAACCCTTCATATAGCGTAAAAATGGACACGGAGGCTGCCAGGGGCCCACAAGCCAAGGGGCGCACCTAGGGGTAGGCGCGCCTCACCCTTGTGGCTACCGTGGGTCCCTCTCAGTACTTTCTTCGCCAATACTTTTTATATACTCCAAAATAATTCTCTGTAAATTTTCAAGACTTTTGGATTTGTGCAGAATAGGTCTCTCTGATTTGCTCCTTCTCTAGTCCAGAATTCCAGATGTTGGCATTCTCCCTCTTCATGTAAACCTTGTAATAAAAGAGAAAAGGCATAAGTATTGTACCATAATGTGTAATAACAGCCCATAATGCAATAAATATCAATATAAAAGTATGATGCAAAATAGACGTATCAACTCCCCCAAGCTTAGACCTCGCTTGTCCTCAAGCGAGAGCCGAAATCGATAATCATGTCCCCATGTTTAGAGATAGAGGTGTCGATAAAACGAAATACGAACATGAGGGCATCATGATCATTTTTAGAACAACAACATATATTTACATATAATTTCTTATGCTAAAGTAACAATTCGTTCACAAGGTAAGGTATGAATCAGAAACTTTATTGAAAACCAACAAACTATGATCTCAGTCATTGAAGCAATTGCAGTTTATCATAATATCGGAAAGAGTCAATGTAAGAGCTTTTGTATAGCAAGTCCACATACTCAACCATCTTTTAGTCTTTCATAATTGCTAACACTCACACGATACTTATGGGTTCAAAGCCTCAACCGGACACAGAGAAAGATAGGGTTTTTTAGTTTCGCCTCCCAACCTTTTACCTCAAGGGTAATCAACAATAATACTTTATGATAACCTATATCCGAGTGGATGTATATATCTGGATCTTCCCCAACATATAATGCTTGCCAAAAGGAAAAAGCGTAAAAAGGAAATGTGAAGTTCACCATGACTCTTGTATAAGGGTAGAAGGTAAAAGTAAAAGATAGGCCCTTCACAGAGGGAAGCACAGGTTGTCATGCGCTTTTATAGTTGGATGCAGTCCATTGCTTTTATTTCTTCTATATCACAAGTTCGTATAAAGCTTATTTTCTCCACACTAAAATATTATACATATTTAGAGAGCAATTTTTATTGCTTGCACCGATGACAACTTACTTGAAGGATCTTACTCAAACCATAGGTAGGTATGGTGGACTTTCATGGAAAAACTGGTTTAAGGGATGTGCGGATGCACAAGTAGTATCTCTACTTGGTGCAAAAGATTTAGCTAGCATAAGAGGGAAAAGCAAACTCAACATGTTGGAGGATCCATGACAATATAACTTATTCGGATATAAGAAAACATAACCCATTATGTTCTCTTCCTTGTCCAACATCAACTTTTTTGCATGTCATATTTTAATGAGTGCTCACAATCACAAAAGATGTCCAAGATAATATATTTGTATGTGAAACCTCTCTTTCTTTATCACTTCCTATTAATTGCAACAATGACCAAAACTATGTTTGTCAACTCTCCACAAATTTTATTCATCATACTTCTTATATGTGAAGTCAGCACTCTCCATAAGATCATTATATGATCTCTACTTTCTTTTTATTTCTTTGTTTTTCTCAAGATCATAGCAAGAAAGCAAAGCCCTCTACTCAAAACTACTCTTTATTATGTAATTCACGGACTCGATTACATAGATAGATCTCAAAGCAAAACTAAAAACTAGATCATACTAAAAACTTGTACTCTACTAGATCAAGATATAACCAAAAGGATCGAACTAAGAAAAACGATAAAGGTAAATATGTGATGGTGATACGATACTGGGGCACCTCCCCCAAGCTTGGCACAAGCCAAGGGGAGTGCCCATACCCATGTATTTAGATCTCTTTATTCGTAGGTGGTGATGATGGAGTTGTTGATGTTGCAGGCTTGTCCTCCATCTTCCAAGGCATAGGTTGACCATCGTAAAAAGATCAACGAGTCTCTGGGATCCTCAAATCTCCAGCCAAACTCATCCTCTTAAATCTGTATTCATACTCACAGTTTTGGTTTTGCAGGTCATAGATCTGGGCTTGGAGATGCTCGATTCTCTCATGAAGCTTGAAGATGGCCTCTCCGATGTTGTTGGCGTCCAGCTTGTGGTCACGGGTAAATTCCGCGTTTATCAAGTGATTGGCGTTGATTCCACATTCCACCATCCCTTGACACTTGAAGACTTGTTGCTCCATTGCTTCGAGCCTTGCCTCCACGCTTCTAGTCTTCTTTGGCCCTTCAACATCGCGGATGTGCAGCACCCCCTCACGCATCTCAATAGTTTGAGGGTGTTGCAGCACCTTGGGGATGCTTGGAGACGTCATGGTGGCCTAGATCTATCAGAAAAACAACTTGAAACAAGAACAGAGGGTTTCGTCGTGGTACGATGGTCAAAACCTTCGGGAGATTACATAATGATTTTTTACCGACCAAAAGAAGTGTTCCACAAGAAAACGGAGTCCGGAGGGCACACGAGGTGGCCACAAGACACAGGGGCGCGCCCAACCCCTGTCTTGCTGCCTCCTCGTGCACTCTTTGGACTACTTTTAATTTTCCTAATTTTTTAAATATTCCAAAATGGAGAAAAATTGCCATTGGAAACGTTTCAGAGACGGTTTACTTACCGTACCACATACCTATTCCTTTTCGGAGTCTGAAACGTTATGGAAAGTCTCCCTTATGTACTCCTCCGGTGTTATGGTATTAATTATATTGGTCTCAACATTTATGGGAGTACCTGAGATATAATGTTTGATTCTTTGACCGTTTACCACCTCCGGGTTAGTGCCTTCGGCGTTGTTGATCTTGATGGCACTGGAACGATAAACCTCCTCGATTATGTAAAGACCTTCCCATTTAGAGAGAAGCTTTCCTGCAAAAAATCTTAGACGAGAGTTGTATAGCAAGACATGGTCACCTACATTAAATTCACGCTTTTGTATCCTTTTGTCATGGCATCTTTTAACTTTTCTTTAAAAAACTTGGCATTTTCATAGGCTTGGGTTCTCCATTCATCAAGTGAGCTAATGTCAAATAACCTCTTCTCACCGGCAAGTTTGAAATCATAGTTGAGCTCTTTGATTGCCCAATAAGCTTTATGTTCTAGCTCAAGAGGTAAGTGACATGCTTTTCCATAAACCATTTTATATGGAGACATACCCATAGGGTTTTTATAAGCAGTTCTATAAGCCCATGCTACCTCTTGAGCACTGCGTTGGTTTTCCCTTGAAGAGGAAAGGGTGATGCAATAAAGTAAGCGCAAGTATTTCCCTCAGTTTTGAGAACCAAGGTATCAATCCAGAGGAGACCACGCCGAGTCCCACGCACCTACACAAACAAATAAGAACCTCACAACCAACGCGATAAAGGGGTTGTCAATCCCTTCACGGTCACTTACGAGAGTGAGATCTGATAGAGATAATAAGATAATATTTTTGGTATTTTTTATGATAAAGAGTAAAAGTAAAGATTGCAAGGTAAACGGTAATAGAAATAGCTTGTTGACGGAAGATTAATATGATGGAAAATAGACCCGGGGACCATAGGTTTCACTAGTGGCTTCTCTCAAGATAGCATAAGTATTACAGTGGATAAACGAATTACTGTCGAGCAATTGATAGAATTGAGCATAGTTATGAGAATATCTAGGTATGATCATGTATATAGGCATCACATCCGTGACAAGTAGACCGACTCCTGCCTGCATCTACTACCATTACTCCACACATTGACCGCTATCCAACATGCATCTAGAGTATTAAGTTCATAAGAACAGAGTAACACTTTAAGCAAGATGACATGATGTAGAGGGATAAACTCATGCAATATGATATAAACCCCATCTTTTTTATCCTCGATGGCAACAATAAAATACGTGTCGTTTCCCCCTCTCATCCTTTGGGATCGAGCACCGCAAAGATTGAACCCAAAAGCTAAGCACTTCTCCTATTGCAAGAAAGATCAATCTAGTAGGCCGGACCAAACCGATAATTCAAGAGACTTGCAAAAGATAACCAATCATACATAAAAGAATTCAGGAGGAGATTCAAATATTGTTCATAGATAATCTTGATCATAAACCCACAATTCATCGGATCTCGACAAACACACCGCATAAAAGAAGAGTTACATCAAATAGATCTCCAAGAGAATCGAGGAGAACTTTGTATTGAGATCCAAAGAGAGAGAAGAAGCCATCTAGCTAATAACTATGGACCCGAAGGTCTTAGGTAAACTACTCACACATCATCGGAGAAGCTATGGTCTCCGTGATCAATGCCCCCTCCGACGGAGAGCTTTAAAAAGGCCCCAAGATGGGATCTCACGGGTACAGAAGGTTGCGGCGGTGGAAATAGGGTTTTTGCTCTTGTTTTGATGGTTTGGTGGTACGTAGGTATATATAGGAGGAAGAAGTAGGTCGGTGGAGCCATGAGGGGCCCACGAGGGTGGAGGGTGCGCCCAGGGGGGTAGGTGTGCCCCCTGCCTCGTGGCTTCCTCGTCGGTTGCTTGACGTCCACTCCACGTCCTCTGGATCACGTTTGTTCCGAACATCACGTTCCTGAAGGTTTCATTCCGTTTGGACTCCGTTTGATATCCTTTTCCTTCGAAACACTGAAATAGGCAAAAAACAATTTAATTTGGGCCTCCGGTTAATAGGTTAGTCCCAAAAATAATATAAAAGTGTATAAATAAGCCCATTAAACATCCAAAACAGAATATATATATTAGCATGGAACAATAAAAAACTATAGATACGTTGGAGACGTATCAAGCATCCCCAAGCTTAATTCCTGCTCGTCCTCGAGTAGGTAAATGATAAAAACAGAAATTTTGATGTGGAATGCTACTTGGCATAATTTTCAATGTAATTCTCTTATTTGTGGTATGAATATTCAGATCCGAAAGATTTAAGATAAAAGTTTAATATTGACATAAAAGTAATAATACTTCAAGCATACTAACTAAGCAATTATGTCTTCTCAAAATAACATGGCCAAAGAAAGTTCATCCCTACAAAATCATATAGTTTGGTCATGCTCCATTTTTGTCACACAAGAATGCTCTCATCATGCACAACCCCGATGACAAGCCAAGCAATTGTTTCATACTTTAGTAATATCAAACTTTTTTCAACTTTTACGCAATATATGAGCGTGAGCCATGGATATAACACTATGGGTGGAATAGAATATGATGATGGGGGTTATGTGGAGAAGATAAAAAAGGAGAAAGTCTTACATTGACACGGCTAATCAGTGAGCTAGGGAGATGCCCATCGATTGATGTCAATGCAAGGAGTAGGGATTGCCATGCAACAGATGCACTTAGAGCTATAAATGTATGAAAGCTCAACAAAAGAAACTAAGTGGGTGTGCATCCAACTTGCTTGCTCACGGAGACCTAGGGCATTTGAGGAAGCCCATTGTTGGAATATACAAGCCAAGTTGTATAATGAAAAATCCCCACTAGTATATGAAAGTGACAAAACAAGAGACTCTCTGTCATAAAGATCATGGTGCTACTTTGAAGCACAAGTGTGGAAAAAAGGATAGTAGCATTGCCCTTTTTTATTTTCTTTTTTTGGGCCTTCCTTTTTTTATTTGGCCTTTCTCTTTTTCTTTTTCTTTTTTTGGGACAATGCTCTATGAATGATGATCATCACACTTCTATTTATTTACAACTCAATGATTACAACTCGATACTAGAACAAAGAATGACTCTATATAAATGCCTCGTGTAGTACTGGATGGGCAATGAATCAAGAGTGACATGTATGAAATATTATGCATGGTGGCTTTGCCACAAATACGATGTCATCTACATGATCATGCAAGGCAATATGACAATGATGAAGCATGTCATGATAAGCGAACGGTGGAAAGTTGCATGGCAATATATCTCGTAATGGCTATGGAAATGCCATAATAGGTAGGTATGGTGGCTGTTTTGAGAAAGATATAAGGAGGTTTATGTGTGATAGAGCGTATCTTATCACGGGGTTTGGATGCACTTGAAGTTTGCACCAACTCTCAAAGGCGAGAAAGGGCAATGCGCAAAGATCAAGAGGCTAGCAATGATGGAAGGGTGAGAGTGCGTATAATCCATGGACTCAACATTAGTCATAAAGAACTCACATACTTATTGCAAAAATCTACAAGTCATCAAAAACCAAGCACTACGCGCATGCTCCTAGGGGGATATATTGGTAGGAAAAGACCATCGCTCGTCCCCGACCGCCACTCATAAGGAGGACAATCAAAGAACACCTCATGTTTCAAATTTGTTACACAACGTTTACCATACGTGCAGGGCCGGCCCTGAGGGGGGTCGGGGGGGCGGCCGCCCCGGGCCCCCAAAATCCAGGGGCCCCCACCCAGGAGGTACGCAACAGCTAGGCCTAGGTTGGCTATGGGCCCACGTCATGAAAAAAAAGAAAAGGTTTGGCTACCGGGCTTAGTATTTCACGCAGACGCACAAGCGCCAGAAGCAAAGGCCGATCGCCACGCATCGATCGGTTTGTTTGTTATTTCATCACGGGGCGCGTCCTTCACGTGAAAAAAGGAGCGATCCATGCGAGCCCTTCCAATTCCATCACGGCAATCAGCCGGCGCAACTATTCGAGTTCGAGCCCTAGGCATGACGCCCGACATTAATCTTGGTATTGCCGCCTCCTCCCTCCCGTGTCCCGTAATTTCGTACCTAATTAGCTGCTGATTTCAGTTCCTAGGCCCCCATCTCGTAATTCTCATATAGGCACTTAGGGACACGTCTAATCTAGTTGTCAACCGATTTCAATTCCGTGGATCCCCATCTGTAATTTTGTGCGAGCACACGCACTAACGCTCATCACCGAATCGATCATCAGTATATTATATTGCCGTTCCTTGATGCATAAGCCAAGTACCGTTCAATAATTGATGCAAAGATCTGCTTTTGTTTTCAGCCTTGTGTTATCATGTCTCCGAAACAACAGGATGTATGCATCGGTAGCGATAAAAGGAAGCAGTAAGAAGGCCGTGGATAAATTGGTACAATCACAATGCGGAAATATGCACAAATTTCTCAAGAGTAATAATGGTGCTTCCTTGCTTTGATAAACCAAGATGATTAGTTGAAGATGGTTGCTATAGAGGAAGAGCAGTAAACTATTGGGATTTCGAGAATATGATCAGCGAGAACAAAATGTTGACACCAATAACAATGTAAGTGGCTCCGAGATGTAGGTAATTCATTGGATGCACATGCACAATCTACTAGTGTTTATGAATAACCTATTCATAATCCGGATATTTACGATCCAAGAAATTAAGATAATCTTGATAATAAAGCAGGAGACATCTTAGTTGAGAAAGGGCCTATGAGGGGAGGGGGGGGGGGGGGGGCAATAGAAAATTTTTTAGATGTAGTGGGTAGACATTTTTCAAATGCTCGTTATCATAGGAGATTAAGCAATGGAGAGCAACATTATAGAAAGTGGCTAGTTTAATGAAAAGATGCCGACAAAGTTGTTTTGCTTCTATTGTAAGATCTTTTCTTGTAGAGTATGCAGATTTTCAAGCATGCCAAAGTGAAGTTGGTTGCTATCCTAATATCTCCATTGCTACATTATGCAATGAGAAGAAATTATTGGATGAAATTGACATCAACGCCATCATAAGTGATTTTGCATCGAGAAATGTTAGAAGAAAATTTTAAGGTAATATGTACTCCCTCTGTAAACTAATATAAGAGCGTTTAGATCACTAAAATAGTAATCTAAACGCTTTTATATTAGTTTACAGAGGAGTATTAATTATTTGATTCACATACTGATTTTGAAATCATTAAAGTGCTATTGAGATATTTTATTGTTATTATTATGATGTCTATACTAAGGGCCCCGCGTTTTAGTTTCGCCCCGGGCCCCCAAAATCTCAGGACCGGCCCTGCATACGTGCATGCTACGGAACTTGCAAACTTCAACACAAGTATTTCTCAAATTCACAATTACTCAACTAGCACAACTTTGATATTACTACCTCCATATCTCAAAACAATCATCAAGTATCAAACTTTTCTTAGTATTCAACGCACTTATAAGAAAGTGTTTACTAATCTTGAATGCCTATCATATTAGGACTAATTTCATAATTTAAGCAAATTGCCATGCTGCTTTGTAGTACTCTCAAAATGATATAAGTGAAGCATGAGAGAACAATAGTTTCTATAAAACAAAACCACCACCGTGCTCTAAAAGATATAAGTGAAGCACATAGAGTATTCTAATAAATTCCGAATCATGTGTGTCTCTCTCTAAAGTGTATTCAGCGAGGATGATTGTGAAAAACTAAAATCAAAGACTCAAATTATACAAGATGCTCCAAGCAAAACACTTATCATGTGGTAAATAAAAATATGGCTCCAAGTAAAGTTACCAATGGACGAAGACGAAAGAGGGGATGCCTTCCGGGGCATCCCCAAGCTTTGACTTTTTGGTGTCCCTGGATTACCTTGGGGTGCCTTGGGCATCCCCAAGCTTAGGCTCTTGCCACTCCTTGTTCCATAATCCATCAAATCTTTACCCAAAACTTGAAAACTTCACAACACAAAACTTAACAGGAAAATCTCGTGAGCTGCTAGTTAAAGAAAACAAAACACCACTTTAAGGTACTGTATCGCACTCATTCTTTATTTATATTGGTGTTAAACCTAATGTATTCCAACTTCTCTATGTTTTATAAACTATTTTACTAGCCATAGTTTCATCAAAATAAGCAAACAACACACGAAAAACAGATTTGTCAAAAACAGAACAGTCTGTAGGAATCTTAATAGTGGAATCCGCAAGGTGCAAGTTTAGAGAACAGTCATCAAATTCGCGGAAACCTAACAAATCACACAAGGTTTTTGAAATCGTGGAAACACTAGCACCCAAATCACACAAAGCATAGCATTTATGATCCTTAATTTTGATTTTAATAGTAGGTTCCCACTCATCATAAAGTTTTCTAGGGATAGAAACTCCCAAGTCATGTTTTTCTTCATAAGATTGCATTAAGGCATCAACGATATGTTTGGTAAAAGCTTTATTTTGACTATAAGCATGAGGAGAATTTAGCACGGATTACAACAAGGAAATACAATCTATCAAAGAGCAATTATCATAATTAAATTCCTTGAAATCCAAAATAGTGGGTTCATTGATATCTAAAGTTTTGACCTCTTTAATCCCACTTTTACCAATTTTAGCATCAAGATCTAAAAACTCTGAATTTTTGGGACGCCTTCTAACTAAAGTTGACTCATCTCCAGTCCCATCATTATCAATATTCATATTGCAAAACAGAGATTTAATAGGGGACACATCAATAACTTTTAGATCTTCATCTTTATTATCATGAAAACTAGAAGAACACGCTTTTACAAAGCAATCTTTCTTAGCACGCATCCTAGCGGTTCTTTCTTTGCACTCATCAATGGAAATTCTCATGGCTTTGAGAGAATCATTGATATCATTCTTAGGTGGAATAGATCTAAGTTTTAAGGAATCAACATCAAGAGAAATTCTATCCACGTTCGTAGCCAACTCATCAATCTTAGGCAATTTTTCTTCAAGCAAAGCATTGAAATTCTTTTGAGAAATCATAAATTCTTTAACACTAGTCTCAAAATCAGAGGGCATCTTATTAAAATTTCCATAAGAGTTGTTGTAGGAATTACCGTAATTATTAGAGGAATTACTAGGATACGGCCTAGGATTAAAGTTTCCTCTATAAGCGTTGTTACCAAAATTGTTCCTACCAACAAAATTCACATCTATAGATTCATTATTATTCTCAATCAAAGTAGACAAAGGCATATCATTAGGATCAGAAGCAACACTCTTATTAGCAAACAATTTCATAAGTTCATCCATCTTTCCACTCAAAACATTAATTTCTTCAATTGCATGAACCTTTTTACTAGTAGATCTTTCAGTGTGCCATTGAGAATAATTAACCATAATATTATCTAGGAGTTTGGTAGCTTCTCCTAACGTGATTTCCATAAAAGTGCCTCCAAGGCCGAATCTAAAAGATTTCTAGAAGCAAAATTCAATCCGCATAAATTAATTGTATAATCATCCACAAATTCAAACCATGAGTAGGGCAATTACGTATCATTAACTTCATCCTCTCCCAAGCTTGTGCAACATGTTCATGATCAAGTTGCTTAAAGTTCATAATATCGTTTCTAAGGGAGATGATTTTAGCGGGAGGAAAATACTTAGAGATAAAAGCATCTTTGCACTTATTCCAAGAATCAATACTATTTTTGGGCAAAGACGAAAACCAAGTTTTAGCACTATCTCTAAGAGAAAAGGGAAATAGCTTCAATTTAACAATATCATTGTCTACATCTTTCTTCTTTTGCATATCACACAAATCAGCAAAGCTATTAAGATGGGTAGCGACATCTTCACTGGGAAGGCCGATTAATTGATCTTTCATGACAAGATTCAAAGAAAGCAGCATTAATTTCACAAGATTCAGCATCGGTAAGAGGAGAAATCGAAGTGCTAAGAAAATCATTGTTGTTGGTATTGGTAAAGTCACACAATTTAGTATTGTCTTGAGCCATGGTGACAAGCAAGCAATCCAACACACAAGCAAACAAGAAGCAAGCGAAAAAGAGGCGAACGGAAAGAGAGGGCGAATAAAACGGCAAGGGTGAAGTGGGGGAGAGGAAAACGAGAGGCAAATGGCAAATAATGTAATGCAACGGATAGAGTTTGTGATGGGTACTTGGTATGTCTTGACTTGTGCGTAGACTCCTCAGCAACTGATGCAGTAAATCCTTCTTGCTACCTCTTGAGCACTGCATTGGTTTTCCCTTGAAGAGGAAAGGGTGATGCAAGAAAGTAAGCGCAAGTATTTCCCTCAGTTTTTGAGAACCAAGGTATCAATCCAGTAGGAGACCACACGCGAGTCCCACACACCTACACAAACAAATAAGAACCTCGCAACCAACGCGATAAAGGGGTTGTCAATCCCTTCACGGTCATTTACGAGAGTGAGATCTGATAGAGATAATAAGATAATATTTTTGGTATTTTTATGATAAAGAGTAAAAGTAAAGATTGCATGGTAAACGGTAATAGAAATAGCTTGTTGACGGAAGATTAATATGATGGAAAATAGACCCGGGGACCATAGGTTTCACTAGTGGCTTCTCTCAAGATAGCATAAGTATTACTTGGGTAAACGAATTCTTGTCGAGCAATTAATAGAATTGAGCATAGTTATGAGAATATCTAGGTATGATCATGTATATAGGCATCACATCCGTGACAAGTAGACCGACTCACTCGTGCATCTACTACTATTACTCCACACATCGACCGCTATCCAAAGATGCATCTAGAGTATTAAGTTCATAAGAATGCACTAACGCTTATAAGCAAAATGACATGATGTAGAGGGATAAACTCATGCAATATGATATAAACCCCATCTTTTATCCTTGATGGCAACAATACAATACGTGTCGCTTCCCCATCACATCGGGATCGAAAGCACCGTAAGATTGAACCCAAAGCTAAGCACTTCTCCTATTGCAAGAAAGATCAATCTAGTAGGCCAAACCAAACTGATAATTGAAAGAGACTTAAAAAGATAACCAATCATACATAAAATAATTCAGAGGAGATTCAAATATTGTTCATAGATAATCTTGATCATAAACCCACAATTCATCGGATCTCGACAAACACACCACAAAAGAAGAGTTACATCAAATAGATCTCCAAGAGAATCAAGGAGAACTTTATATTGAGATCCAAAGAGAGAGAAGAAGCCATCTAGCTAATAACTATGGACCCGAAGGTCTGAGGTAAACTACTCACACATCATCGGAGAGGCCATGGTGTTGATGTAGAAGCCCTCCGTGATCAATGCCCCCTCCCGTGAGCGCCGAAAAGGCCCCAAGATGGGATCTCACTGCATGTAAGGTTGCGGTGGTGGAAATAGGGTTTTTGCTCCTGTTCTAATGGTTTGGGGGTACGAGGTATATATAGGAGGAAGAAGTGGGTCGGTGAAGCCACGAGGGGCCCACGAGGTGGAGGGCGCGCCTGGGGTAGGCGCGCCTGCCTCGTGGCTTCCTCGTCGGTTGCTTGACGTCCACTCCAAGTCCTCTCGATCACGTTTGTTCGAAAATCACGTTCTCAAGGTTTCATTCCATTTGGACTCCATTTGATATCCTTTTCCTTCGAAACACTGAAATAGGCAAAAAAACAGCAATTTGGGCTGGGCCTCCGGTTAATAGGTTAGTCCCAAAAATAATATAAAAGTGTATAAATAAGCCCATTAAACATCCAAAACAGAATATATATTAGCATGGAACAATAAAAAATTATAGATAAGTTGGAGACGTATCAGCCCATAATGCATCATCAAGTTTCTTAGACCAATTCTTTCTAGATCTATTAACAGTCTTTTGCAAGATCAATTTAATTTCTCTATTGCTCAATTCTACTTGACCGCTAGACTGAGGATGCTAAGGAGATGCAAGTCTGTGTTTGACATCATATTTAGCAAGCATTTTATGGGAAGCACCATGAATAAAGTGTGAACCACAATCAGTCATCAAATATCTAGGGGCTCCAAACCTCGGAAAAATAACTTCTTTAAGCATCTTAATAGAAGTGTTATGATCAGCACTACTAGTTGAAATAGCTTCTACCCACTTAGTAACGTAATCAACAACAACTAAAATATGTGTATACCCATTAGAGGAAGGAAAAGGTCCCATATAATCAAAGCCCCAAACATCAAATGGTTCAATGACAAGTGAATAATTCATAGGCATTTCTTGACGTCTACTAATATTACCAATTCTTTGACATTCATCACAAGACAAGACATACTTACGAGCATCTTTGAAGAGAGTAGGCCAATAAAAACCAGATTGTAATACCTTGTGTGCAGTTCTATCTCCAGCATGGTTTCCTCCGTAGGCCTCGGAGGGACACTTGCGTAGGATTTGTTCCTGTTCATGCTCAGGTACACAACATCTAATAACACCATCTACCTCTTCTTTATAAAGGTGTGTGTCATCCCAAGAGTAATGTCTTAAATCATAGAAAAACTTTTTCTTTTGCTGGTATGTGAAACTAGGTGGTATAAATTTAGCAACAATGTAATTAGCATAATCAGCATACCATGGAGCATTACGAGAAGTATTTATGACAACTAATTATTCATCAAGAAAGCTATCATCAATAGGTAGTGGGTCATCAAGAACATTCTCTAGCCTAGACAAGTTGTGTGCAACGGGGTTCTCAACTCCCTTTCTATCAATAATATGCAAATAAATGTCTTGTAACAAGAGAACCCATCTAATAAGTCTAGGTTTAGCATCTTTCTTTTCCATAAGATATTTAATAGTAGCATGATCAGTGTGAACAGTCACTTTCGAGTCAACAATATACGATCTGAACTTATCACAAGCAAAGACAACTGCTAAAAATTCTTTTTCAGTAGTAGCATAATTTCTTTGAGCACTGTCTAGAGTTTTACTAGCATAATGAATAACATTCAATTTCTTATCAACTCTTTGTCCTAGAACAGCACCAACAACATAATCACTAGCACCACACATAATTTCAAAGGGTAAATTCCAATCAGGTGGTTGAACAATAGGTGCAGAAATTAAGGCTTTCTTAAGTATTTCAAAGGCTTCTACACAATCATCATAAAAAACAAAAGGAAAATCTTTTTGCAAGAGATTAGTGAGAGGCCTAGAAATTTTAGAGAAGTCTTTAATAAACCTCCTATAAAAGCCAACATGACCAAGGAAACTTCTTATACCTTTGATATCCGTAGGACATGACATTTTTTCAATAGCATCAACTTTAGCTTTATCAAATTCAATACCTCTTTCGGAAATTTTATGCCCCAAGACAATAACTTCATTAACCATAAAGTGGAACTTCTCCCAATTCAAGACAAGATTAGTTTCTTCACATCTCTGCAAAACTTGATCAAGGTTGCTTAAGAAATCATCAAATGAAGTTCCGTAAATGGAGAAATCATCCATTAAAACCTCAACAATCTTTTCACAGAAGTCAGAGAATATAGCAGTCATACATCTTTGAAAGGTAGCAGGTGCATTGCATAAACCAAAAGGCATACGTCTATAAGCAAGAGTACCGAAAGGGCAAGTAAAAGTAGTCTTTTTCTTGATCCTCTTTTGACACAGGTATTTGAGAAAAACCAGAATAACCATATAGAAATCAAAAGTGTGTATGTTTGGACAATCTTTCTAGCATTTGATCAATAAAAGGTAGAGGGTAATGATCTTTTCTAGTAGCTTTGTTTAATTTTCTAAAATCAATTACCATTCTATAACCTCGTAATAACTCTTTTGGGATCAATTCATTTTTATCAGTAATACCTCCTTCTTAGGGACACAATGAACATGACTTACCCATCTACTATCAACAATAGGATAAATTATACCGCTTCCGTAAGCTTTAGTATTTTATTTCTTACCACTTCTTTCATCTTTGGATTCAACCATCGTTGGTGATCAACAACTGGTTTAGCATCAGGCTCCATATTAATTTTATGCTGGCATAGAGTGGCACTAATGCCCTTAAGATCATCAAGAGTATATCCAATAGCGGCACGGTGCTTCTTCAGAGTTTTCAATAATTTATTTTCTTCATGCTCTGAAAGGTTAGCACTAATAATAACAGGATATATCTTCTTTTCATCAAGATAGGCATATTTCAAAGTATCAGGTAATTGCTTAAGCTCAAACACGGGATCACCCTTGGGTGGAGGAGAATCCCCAAGAATCTCAACAGGCAAGTTGTGTTTCAAAACAGGCATTTGATTAAACAATATTTCATCTAATTCCTTCCTTTCATTATAAACATATCATTTTCATGGTATAGCAAATATTGTTCTAAAGGATCAATAGGAGGTACGACAATAGAAGCAAGACCAATAATTTCATCCTTACTAGGAAATTGTTTGTCATGGGGTTGTCTACGAAATTTAGAGAAATTAAAATCATGAGACACATCCCCAAAACTTACAGCAGCAATTTCTTTCTCGGAGTCTATCCTAGCATTAACAGTGTTCAAGAAAGGTCTACCGAATATAATGGGACAAAAATCATCTTGTGGGGAACCAAGAACAAGAAAATTAGCAGGGCATTTTATTTTCCCACACAAGACTTCAACATCTCTAACAATACCAATTGGTGATATAGTATCTCTATTAGCAAGCTTAATAGTAACATCAATATCTTCTATCTCAGCATGTGCAATATCATTCATAATTTCTTGATATAAAGTAACAGGAACTGCGCTCACACTAGCACCCACATCACATAAGCCATGATAACAATGATCTCCTATTTTAACAGAAACAACAGGTCTATGTTTATCTTTAATATCGGGTTTAGCAATTCTAGCAGCGTCATCACAGAAATAAATAACATGCCCATCAATATTATCAACAAAGATATCTTTAATCATAGAAATACTAGGTTCAACTTTAATTTGTTCAGGGGGTGTAGGTGTTCTAGTATAACTCTTTCGAATTACAGTTGAAGCTTTAGCATGATCCTTTATCCTAACAGGGAAAGGTGGTTTCTCAATGTAAGCAATAGGAACAATAGGATCAACATTATATGTAACGGTTTCCTCTTCAACTTTAATAGGTTCTACTACTTTCACTTCAATGGGAGGATGATATTTAAACCACTTCACCCTAGGGAGATCAATATGAGTAGCAAATGATTCACAAAAGGAAGCTACTATCTCAGAGTCAAGTCCATATCTAATGCTAAATTCACTAAAAGAATCGGTATCCATAAAATATTTAACACAATCTTTCCCTAATAATAAAGCACGGATTGATTCCGTGGGTTCATCATTACAATACGCTTCTTTTCGTGATTTTACGCTTTCAGTTTGTTTCATATGGTTTGCCCGAGGTGGTACTATTTTTCTATACAGGCTCACGATCGTTCACTTTTACTTTTATGGGCCATCAGCCGGCGTGTACGTCCGCCCAAGGCTGCAGCGAATGCACGAACCAGCCCATCCCACCAACGCCATCCTGTAAGAAGAAAAATACATTCTGTAAAACGAGATGAAAAAAATTATTGCCGGGCGCTGAACTCGAAACTTGGTCTCCTAAATGTGAGTTGGCTGGGCTAGCCATATGAACTATTGGGCGACTTTGATAAAAAAGAAGGTTTGACTTCAAATGAACCATCTCTTATTCGGGGATGAGGGAGGGCTGCAGCGAGGTGCACGGAGCCGTGGACCGAGTTGGGCTACGATGTTTTTTCCTTTGAGTTGATTCAGGAGCCTATAAAATACTCCCTCCGTTTCACAATACATGCCCTCCATTTGTCAAAATATAGATGTATTTAGACATGTTTTAGTATATAGATGTATCCATCTTTAGACAAATGGAAGTCAAGTATTTTGGAACGGAGGGAGTAGCTAACAATGGTTAGGGAGTTCAAACCCATGATTTTCCTTTTGTCCCACATTGCCTCTTTTCATCAAAGACCATCAATTTATATACGCCCAACTTGAATGAGAAAACAAGCAGCCTCAAGAATAAACAAACGAGGGTAAGATGTGGGTCTTGGTGGTATATCGCTGCACCATAAAAAAAAGGAGAACTCAAGAAAGAAAGGGAGGGGAGTGAAGAGGAGGAGCAGGAACATGCTTGTGTCTCCGGGAAGAGAAGAGGATAAGTATGAACATGCTCGACCAAGGGCTCACGCTGGAGAAGATCTTGGCTGGATGTGCTTGAATCGGTGCTTAGGGAAGTGAGGAGGAGGAGCAAAGTGAGAGCAACAACGTGGCTAGGCAATGGCAGCATCCACGGAGAGGCAGATGGAGTTGTTGTTGGAGGTTGGGGTCGGCCGGTTCCGGCGCCTTTGCCGGTGACGCTCTGTGCACAGGGGTGCAGCTGCCGCGGTTGGTGTGAGGTCTCGCCACCTCGATGTGTACCGCCGACAGACGAGGCTGGCAGGCCAACCACTGAACTGCTCACTCCAGCCCACGGGCCAGATTCAATTGCGTACGACACGTGAGGGCACCTCCCGCATCTCACAGGTTGGTAGTGGATCCATGTGATTTTTTTATCTGCCATTTGATTCTTTTAGCTGGTCAGCTATCGTGTACATCCAAGTGAAGACATAAGGTTGGATACTTGGCAGAGATAAGTCAAGATGGGTCTACGTGCTTGAGCTAAAAACATGATAGATCACTCATGGAATTCATATATGTGTACTTTATTATTTTATAATTTAATAAAAATTACTTCTAGGAAGATGGATGAGATGAATAAAATGCATACTAAGACTCTAAGAGGATGAACTAATTGCCAACTCATGCCCCATATACTGCATGTGTATTAAAATATAAGGCGCTTTAAATCTAAATCTAGACCAAAAAAACAATTTATTTTTTATTCGAAGGCAGTACTACATAAGGTCTAAAATGCAAATGCAATGTCTCAGATAAGTGTATCGCCACTCATCCTAATATATTCGCACATTTATAATAAGTGCATATATGATCTACCATCTACCATTTGCTTACGAATTATGACACTTAATTTTTGTTTCTTTATCGGCTTATATTTATATGGGTTCGTGAAAGGAGAGTAAATACCCCCATGATGCTACTCTAAATTTTTGCTGCATTTGTACAAGATCGGTGGTCCATTGAGATGACAATATTTTTTTTCCCACGTCTACCTTGTGCTCGATGTTCGTCCTAGCGGGAGGAAGATGTATGGACTCGCTGCGGCGGTAGCAGCAGATAGGCGGACATTATGCCATCGTCCCGTGGAGGTCATGTACAAGATGTGTGTAGTGCGTGACATATGCAGCTACGTCTTCATTGGTCATCCATTTGTCGCTTGTCACCGATGCGCTCCTCTCCAGAGAAACGCCAGATAAAAGCTTGCGTCACTAAGGAGGGAAAGTCTCGAGGCATTATTATCAGGGCTAGAGTGTGTGATCTTCTCCAATTTTAACGCACAAGCCTTTTTACCAACCTAAAAATGTAAGGTGCATTTCTTCAATTTTTGATCCATTGATCCATATTATTATTATTATTATTATTTTAAATTTTTTTTACTATTTGAGATGGCACTGTTTTTTGTGCACGCTCCTCCTCAGTATATCTATAAAAAACAATTATCTTTGGTAACGCACAAATTCCTTTTGCTATGTCTCGTCATCTTGAAATTGATTCATGAGTGGATGGCAAAGAGGAAGGCGAAGAGGAAACATGCATTTAGTAGCTAAGACCGTATGCTGAATTTGTTTCCCGTTGCAAAGCACGGGCATGTTTACTAGTCAAACTTAAGGTTTATACCGACTGCTATGCTTTGTTGAGTTCCCAATCTTCAGAGTTGCGTTTAATTATTTCCAGTAAATCCCATTTTAATTCAATAGTCTTCTTCATAAAGGAATCAGTACAAGAAGTATCGAGCATGGATTGATCATTACGAGAAAGCTGAGCATAAAAGTTCTGAATAATAATTTCTCTTGAGAGGTCATGATTGGGACATGAATATAGCATTGACTTAAGCCTCCCCCAAGCTTGAGCGATACTTTCTCCTTCACGAGGCCAAAAATTATAAATATAATTCTAATCACGATGAACGAGATGCATAGGATAAAACTTCTGATGAACTTCCAATTTCAATCAATTGTAGTTCCAAGTCCTAGTATCATCGCATAGCTTATACCATATCAATGCCTTCTCCTTCAAAGATAAAGGGAAGACCTTCTTCTTGACTTCATCCTCGGGCAAACCTGCAAGCTTAATAATCCACATAGATTAGATGCAAATCAGGATATAATGTTCCGTCTCCAAAGATAAGGATTAGCTAGCAGTTTCTCTATCATACCAGAAGGAATTTCATAATAAATATTTTCAAGAGGTGCAGTAGGTTGAGGGGCAACTCTTTGCTCTTCCAGTCCGGGTGAAGATACCCCGAACAAACCCCTCAAAGGATTATTTTCCATAGTAACAAGTGACAATAAATTTCAGCACACTATATAAATGTTTCCTTACCAAATTCCACTCACCAAAGGCGCTTCACTCCCGGCAACAAAGGTCTTGGAGAAGAGTCTTGATGACCCACAAGTATAGGTGATCTATTGTAGTCATTTCGATAAGTAAGAGTGTTGAACCCAACGAGGAGCAGAAGGAAATGACAAGTGGTTTTCAGCAAGGTATTCTCTGCAAGCACTGAAATTACCGGTAACAGATAGTTTTGTGATAAGATAATTCGTAACGGGTAACAAGTAACAAGTGTAACAAAGGTGCAGCAAGGTGGCCCAATACAATTTGTAGCAACGGACAAGCCTGGACGAACTCTTATATAAAGCAAAGCGCTCCCGAGGACACATGGGAATTATTGTCAAGTTAGTTTTTATCATGCTCACATGATTCACGTTCGTTACTTTGATAATCTGATATGTGGTTGGACCGGTGCTTGGGTGCTGTCCTTACTTGGATAAGCCTCCCACTTATGGTTAACCCCTGTCGCAAGCATCCGCAACTATGAAATAAGAATTAAGATAAATCTAACCATAGCATGAAACATGTGGATCCAAATCAGCCCCTTACGAAGCAAGGCATAAACTAGGGTTTAAGCTTATGTAACTCTAGCAACCCACCATCTACTTATTACTTCCCAATACCTTCCCCTAGGCCCAAATAATGGTGAAGTGTCATGTAGTCGACGTTCACATAACACCGCTAGAGGAAAGACAACATACATCTCATCAAAATATCAAACGAATACCGAATTCACATGATTACTTATAACAAGACTTCTCCCATGTCCTCAGGAACAAATATGACTACTCAAAAGCATATTCATGTTCATAATCAGAGGAGTATTAATTATCATTAAGGATCTGAACATATGATCTTCCACCGAATAAACCAACTAGCATCAACTACAAGGAGTAATCAACACTACTAGCAACCCACAGGTACCAATCTGAGGTTTTGAGGAAAGATCGGATACAAGAGATGAACTAGGGTTTCAGAGAAGATGGCGCTGGTGAAGATGTTGATGGAGATTGATCCCCCTCTCGATGAGTGGATCGTTGGTGCTAACGATGGCTTCGATTTCCCCCTCCGGGAGGGAAGTTTCCCCGGCAAAACAGCTCCGCCGGAGCCTGAGATTGCTTTTGCCCAGGTTCAGCCTTGAGACGGCGGCGCTTCGTCCTGAAGGCTCTCTCTTTATTTTTATTCGAGGTCAAAACCCTTTGTCGGTGTCAAAACCGGCGGATCTCAGGTAGGGGGTCCCGAACTGTGAGTCTAGGCGGATGGTAACAGGAGACAAGGGACACGATGTTTTTACCCAGGTTCGGGCCCTCTCGATGGAGGTAAAACCCTACTCCTGCTTATTGGATATTGATGATATGGGTAGTACAAGAGTTGATCTACCACGAGATCAGAGAGGCTAAACCCTAGAAGCTAGCCTATGGTATGATTGTTGTTCTGTCCTATGGACTAAACCCTCCGGTTTATATAGACACCGGAGGGGGCTAGGGTTACACAGAGTCGGTTACAAGGAAGGATATCTACATATCCGTATTGCCAAGCTTGCCTTCCACGCCAAGGAGAGTCCCATCCGGACACAGGACCAAGTCTTCAATCTTGTATCTTCATAGTCCAACAGTCCGGCCAAAGGTTATAGTCCTACCGTGTCCGGATACCCCTAATCCAGGACTCCCTCAGTAGCCCCTGAACCAGGCTTCAATGACGATGAGTCCGGCGCGCAGATTGTGTTCGGCATTGCAAGGCAGGTTCCTCCTCCGAATACTTCATAGAAGATTTTGAACACGAGGATCGTGTCCGGCTCTGCAAAACAAGTTTCCACATACCTACGTAGAGAGAATAATATTTCCACAAATCTAATCTGCTGACGTATTCCGTAGTGTGACATCACACCACAGCCAAGCCTTTATTTGAATCGTTTTTTACAGCCAACCTCAGCTCGTTTCGCGAGGCGATTTCCTTGGCACGCCTTATCGAAGCAGAGATCGTGTCCCCTTTATTTACGGGATTCTCATCAACACGGACGTGGGTAACCCAATCGCGCCCGTTGGTATGGCCCCTCGATTGGAGGTAAGCCCCAAACGGTTACGAGGAGGGCTCTTGGTATTCAATCTCTTTATAAAGAGACCAAGGCCTGTTCTTTTCTTTCGACCTCAATCAAATCCGCCTCCTGCCTCGAGTTCCAACACCCAAAGCTCAGGTTTAGGCACTTCGGACCTCCGATTATGTCTGGATCCAACCTTCAAGGTCGGTGGATGCCTTCCTCCGTCACGAAGGAGGACGTAATAAAGCTAAGGGAGGCTGTACACGACCGTGAAATACCGCATAGGCTGCCTGCTCAAGGGCAAGTTATTCCCACTCCCAAGCCCGGTGACAGTGTCGTGTTCGTGTCTCACTTCCTCCGAGGGCTAGGCTTCGCACCGGATCCCTTCGTGAGGGGGCTCATGTTCTATTATGGGCTGGACTTCCAAGACTTAGCTCCGGAGTCTATCCTCCACATCTCATCGTTCATCGTCGTGTGTGAAGCCTTCCTTCAGACACCCTCACTTCGGACTGTGGCTCAAGACCTTCAAAGTGGAGCCGAAGATGATCGAGGGGCGGCACGCAGAGTGCGGAGGCGCCGTAATAAGCAAAAATGCTGATGCCCCATGGCCTGAGGGCTCTTTCCAGGAGGAGTCCAGCTTATGGCAACAAGAATGGTTTTATATCACAGCTCCCAGGGGTACCAAGTGGGTGGCTCCACCTGTCTTTCACTCGGGTCCCCCGCCACGACTAACATCGTGGGTCAACAAGGGGTTAGACTGGGGGCCAGCAAAGGATGTGCCCATATTGCAGAGCCGCATACGAGATCTCCTAGAGAGAGATGCCAATTTGGTTGTGGTGACGCAAGTCATGTTAATTCGCCGAGTCCTGCCCTGCAAACGTCGTCCCCTCCACCTGTGGGAGTTCAATCCGGAGGGACCGCGAGCTCTTCAACATTTCCTTGGCATGACGCCTGCGGAGATGTACAAATTGTTCTTCGGACCACAAATAATGTGTCCGGACTCCACTGAGGATGCAGGTCTGAGCTGCAATCGTCCGGATACCCAAGTAAGTAGCCCCGCATCCGAACACACCATTTGTTTATTTATCGCAACATCGCCCTTAAAAAAGCCGCTCTTTAACCAGGAGTGGACAGCGAAGGCAAAGTTGATCAGGTGTCCGGCCCCCCTCCCCGAGACCTCGCCAGACCCTGTGTTAACCAGGATCTTTGGAGATCGCGCCTTATCAAGCGCCTTCGGGAGAAGATAAAGGGGGGAACAAGGAAGCTACCGCCTCCGCGGAGGAGGTTAGCCGGAAGGGAGGAATCGAAACTTCCTCTCCTCAGGGGAAGAAGAGGACCGCCTCTGAGGACCCGGAGACAATGGTCTCCAAACGGGGGAAGAAATCTTCGCTAGAGGGTCCTGTACCGGGGGATACCCCGGCCGTACTATGCCCTCAAGGGGATCAACCCTCCACCGAGCTGTAAGTAAAAGGGTATTCAATAATGATAAAAAACCTTGCTTTACTCCTGAGGAAAATAACCGAAGCATTTATCTTGCAGTTTGGATCTTAGCCCTTCTCGTGCAGAGCTCGTCTTGGGGATCTTCTTCCGTAAATGATGGAGAGCGAACGCCTCCTCGCCATACCGCCTCATGAGGCGGGCGACCCCGAGGTGTCGTCGCGAGGGTTTCTCTTGATCCGCAAGGATGAAGGTAGTCCTGTGGCCACCAAGCCCTCAAGATCCGCTTTTGAAGAAAGCAATCGAAAAGGTCCGACACCGCTGCGCGCTGGGTCGGAGGTAATCGAGGATCTGCTAGAGCAAGCGGCTATCTCGGAGGAGCACCGTGACGTTGATGGAGTACGATAATTGAAAGGGATTTACGTCCAGCGGAGAGCGGGTTGCATGAAGCTGTCATGGAGTCATCGGGACGGGTTTTGAGGTACGTGAAATGATGTACCTTTTTGACAATACCGCATACTTTAAGATGCGCCTGTAGATAGTAGCCCTCGAGACTGCAGGTCTTTGTCGAAAACGACGGTAGCGAGAGGATCATAGTCCTGTGTATAATTTTGCCGCCTTTAATATGCAGGTGGCGAAGTGTCCGTGGCCTACCGGACCGATGAATTTGCCGAGTTAAAGCGGCAGCTTGACGTGGCGTATGCCGACATCGCATTTGTCAACAAGCGTCTTGACGAGGCGCAAGGTATGTAATTTCTCCAGTGACATATGATAAGAGGAGCATGATGCCAGTATGTATAACATATGTTTCGAATGCAGATGGAGTTGTGGCCGTGGAGAACCTTCGGGCGGAACTTGCCCGAGCCAAAGAACAAGTCAAGAAAAGCAATGCGGCTGCCCAAAAGGCAATCGAGGAGCTGAAAGCCGAACATGCTGCTCACTGCCAAAGCAAGGAGAAAATAGCCAAGATGGCTGTGGAATTGAAGAATGCGGCTGACCGTTACAAGCTTCTTGAAAAGGAAGATCAAGCGAAGAGGGCGGACCTAGAGAAGGCCGTGGTGACGGCCAAAGACACCCGCTCTGCCATGAGAGCGATGAAGGAGGAGCTACGTTAGGCCGGAGATATCGTGGCTGGGAAGCCCTTTATGCTGCGGATGAAGTTCGGCGATCTTGGCACGCCTTTAGACCCGGCTATGGAGTTCGGCGGATGCATATCTTGACTTGGCAGCTAGTGCCGATGCGTCGAGCACTTCCGAGATCAAAAGATCGTGAAGTGGAGAAGCTGTTACAGTCACAGCTTTAACGATCCAGAGCGTCCGCTTCCATTGATCGACGGTTGGCGAATGGGCCGCGCTGAATAGGTTGTCCGGACTTGCCATGAGGTATGTTGTGGATCATCTGTGGCGGAAAGACCAAAGCCGAACAGTTATTTTAGTTTGGTGCAAGTTCCTTGGCGCCGTGCGTCGCATATCAACGCGGTGAAGAGGTCGGCGTCGGCGTGGAGGGTGCGTGGATGGCCCTTGCCCGTGTCAAGACATCTTTGGGCAGGAGATGGAGGCCACCGCCATTGCAGCCCAAGACGACCGAAGCCGAGTACCTGCCGAGCACTACTTCCAAGAAGTTCTTGAGGGCGCTCGTTCAATAGAGGCGCAATGCTCGAAGAATATTATGTTCTAATGACATGTATTCCCATTGAAAACAATGTTTGCTGAAATGTAAAGGCTATTTTATACTTGTGCCTACAAGAATTATAATACCTCTGTGTGGCCGTTTATGTATATATGTATATAACTCCGAAGATGGCGATCGTTATTTATTTCACGCATATAATGCGGGGTGCTCGCAAAAGACGCATATTCACACTTGATCCAACGTCTTGGTCCATTAAGGAGGTGATAGCGCAACGAACTAGGCAATCGGACTATAATGCTTTATCACTTTCACTTAACCATAGGAGTTTGACGGTGGGGCTACTATATAGCCCCTGGTGGCTCCGCGCACATCCTAATTCGTGGCGCGTACGTGCCTGGCCGGGAAACGGCCCTTCGTTAAGGCGGAGGAATCCCTAAGATTCCGATGGGTCATCGAGTGGTTGACCAGTCTCACGCTACATCATGGCAGTCAGTTTTCGGCTTTCTCTACTGAGGTGCTCGCTTGGATGACCTGTGGCACAATCGCAGAGTTCTCCGGTGCCGCCTTAGCCGATAGAGCGGAATGTAAGGCAGCAAAACACAGGAGCCGGGCAAACCCAACATTTGACCAAAGACATGATTCGGAGCTGATGCATATAAGGCCAAACTCGCGACGCCGAACACTCCCTAAGGTATTCGGTCTTTGTGATATAAACCGGGTGAAACGTCACCCTTTGTAATAAGCCCCTGGTGTCCAGGTACATGCAATAATATGACGTGGCCACATGCCAATACGTCAGCATCCATCTCAGTTTTACTGAGAATCCGGGGGATGTGTATCAACAAGAGACAGTAAAAAAGGTTTACGTCGGGTCTTAATCTGAAGAGAATCCTTGGAACGGGTCCTCGCTGCACGTCTGCGCTGTGTCTCCGCGCAGCCGTATCCTGGACGGGTGTAGCACGATGGTCATATGTAAAAGAGAGGAACTTAGTTGCAAAGTTGTCGTGCAAAATGTAGGTTATACTAAGTAGACCGAGTAGAGTTCAAGATGAGTGAAATTGAGCCTTAATGTCACTTGTTTACGTGCATGGAGCCCCTTGTATTGTTATAGGGGTATAGCCATCAAACTTGTATCAATTATGCAGCTACGCCGGACTCGTCTAGCCGTGTCCGTGGTCTTAACGATCTGTTAGATGCTCTGGTCAGTGAGGCCGTCTAGTGTGCGGCTGCCAAGGCAGCCGCACGGTCCTCCGTGCGCAAGGAGTGCTCAATATTTCCCTTTACTGTAATGATGCCACGTGGACCGGGCATCTTAAGTGTAAGAGACGCGTAATGCAGTATTGCGTTAAAGCGAGCGAAAGCTTCACGTCCCAGTAGTGCTTGATAGCCACTTTGAAACGGAGCGATGTGGAAGGTTAGCTTTTCGCTACGGAAGTTATTGGGGAAGCCGAATATAACCTCTAGTAGGAGGGAGCCCGTGCGATGGGCTTCTGGGCCTGGCGTTACTCCTTTAAAGGAAGTATTGCTATGGCTGATTTTATTTAGGTCTATCCCCATTTTGTGGACTGTGTCCTGACATATCAGGTTCAAACTACTGCCGCCATCCATCAGGACTCGTGTAAAGTGGTATCCGTCAATTATCGGGTCTAACACCAAGGCAGCCCAACCTGTGTGCCGGATACTTGCAGAGTAATCCCGACGGTCGAAGGTGATCAGTTCGGAGGACCCGATGGCGGAACTCCGCGATGATAGGCCACAGGGCATGTGTCTCCAATGAGTGCTTAGCGTTGTTTTGATTTATCACGTGTAACACGCCATCGCTTTTGACTTACGGTGGGAATTTCTTCTGCTTTCCCATTGCTTTGCTTGAGGCTCGCCCTCGTCTTCGCTTGGTGTATCCAGCCCCTTGTGTTCGGCGTTGAGCTTGCCGGACTGCTTGAAGACCCAACATTCTCTGTGGGTATGGTTTGCAGGTTTATCGGGGGTGCTGTGGATTTGACATAGTTTGTCCAGAATCTTGTTTAGGCTAGACCGTTCGTCTGTGTTGCCTTTGGAGGGAAGCTTTTGCTGACCTAGCCAAGAGCTTTTGAATCCGGCCATCACCGCTTCTTCGGGCTGTTTTCTTTATTCCGACTGGTTTTGCTGCGCCGTGGCTTCCCGCTTCCGTCCTCGACTTGGATGTACTTGGGTGGTCAGCCGCATCGGGCTAACTAGTTGTCTCGCCCGCAAAAGCGGGTCATGAGGCTTGTTAATGCAGCCATTGTTCGTGGCTTTTCTTGGCCGAGGTGTCTGGCGAACCATTCGTCTCGGACGCTGTGTTTGAAAGCTGCTAAGGCTTCGGCGTCCGGGGCAGTCGACTATTTGGTTCTTTTTAGTAAGAAATCTGTTCCAAAGCTTTGGGGCTGACTCTCCGGGCTGTTGAGTTATATGACTTAAATCGTCTGCATCCGGTGGTCGGACATAGGTTCCTTGAAAATTTGCGGCCCCTCGAGCTCCTCCCAACTTCCAATGGTGTTTTCGGGGAGGCTTTTGAGCCAGTGCCTGGCTGGCCCTTTGAGCTTGAGTTGTAAGTACTTGATGGCATGGAGATCATCTCCTCGAGCCATGTGGATATGGAGGATGTAGTCCTCGATACAGACCCCAGGGTCTGTCGTTCCGTCGTACGCCTCTATGTTTACGAGTTTGAATCCCTCTGGAAAATCATGGTCCAGCACCTCGTCGGTGAAACATAGGGGGTGTGCGGCTCCCCTGTATTTGCGTGTACCGTGGTGTTCGGATTTTTGTTGTGTTGCATTGCGTGCTGGAGCGCGCTTTCTTGGGCCGTAGATAGATCTGATTGGGCCGTCCTTTTGATGCGAGTCCTCGCGTGGATCGCGTATTGGCCTGTGTGCGGCGTCGTTTGCCGCTCTATGTTGGTCATGAGGTCGTCTATCCGACCGGATGGCTGTTTTGTTTTTTGATTGCGGGGGCTCTGAGGCCTCCTCGTCGAATTCAGGTAGTAGCTTTCGCTTCGGGTAGCTCTTTGTGTGGCGACTGCCGCCATACTTGTCTGTGGTGTTGAGTACTTTACTCCATCTGATTCTCGAAAAGTCGTCTTCCGCCGTCTTGAGCTTCCGCCGCTTTTCAGGGCTCGCAGTGGCGACAAGCCTTTTATGGAGGTTCTTCTGCTCCAGGAGCTTATCCGGCGTGAGGTCATCCGGACTGTTATCTTCACCGGAGACGGGTTGTTTGGTTTGATTATCCGTGTTGCCATCGTCGGACGGTTGTTCAATGTCGTGTTCGTCATTCGCTGGCTCACCCTGTTCTATTGCTGGTCCTGTATGCCCGCTGTTTCTGCCAAGGCGGGGTTTGGAGCGGCGCTTACGCCGCCGCTTTGACTGCTTTTCAAGGGAACGATCCTTCGCTGCGTCCTTCCGTTCCTCGTCGTCGTTTTCTTTGGGTGTGTCCACCATGTATACATCATGGGATGAGGTGGCTGTCCAGTGCCCTGTGGGCAGTGGTTCCTGTTCGTCTCCTGCATCGTCGTCCATACCGTCGATGTCTTCGGAGTCGAAGTCGAGCATGTCGGTCAAATCATTGACAGTGGCTACAAAGTGGGTGGTGGGTGGGCGGCGAATTTTTTCGTCATCCACATCCCAATCCTGCCAGGATTCTCCTGCCAGGGAGAGAGACCTTAGTGAGTTCAGTATGTCGCAGAAGGGCGAGTGCTGAAAGATATCTGCGGAGGTGAACTCCATGATCGGCGCCCCGTCGGATTCGATTGGCACGGGCACACGCAGTTCGGAGTCCGTGGCCGGAGAAGAATCCGGCAACTTGGACTCGCGGCCCTCACAAGGGGTAAGGTCGGTATTCGGCTCGATCGCCGCTGAGACTGCGGCCTCCGGTGCGGGGTCTAGCCACCCGTCCACGGATGGCGCAATTGGCTCCGAATTGAAGGTCGGAGCGGTTGCAGGTGCGATCTCCTGAACACTGTCCGGCGGCAGAGCTAAATCATGCCCATCGTGACAGTGCGGCGCACTCTACAGGGGCTCGAATCCGGTGAAGATCAAGTCTCCGCGGATGTCGGCCGTAGAAGTTAAGTTTCCAAACGACACGATGGCTGGGGCGTAACTCTCGATCTGCTCCGGATGGCCAAGCGAAGTTGGCCCGCAGTAAGCCGCCGAATATTTAAGATCTGTCCGGGAGAAAAGTCTCACCTCGACTGCCATCGCTATCGATGATCGAAGGAGCCATCAAGCCTAACGATGACGACATGCAGGAACTCTCAATGAAAGCACCAATGTCGGTGTCAAAACCGTGGCGGATCTCGGTAGGGGGTCCCGAACTGTGCGTCTAGGCGGATGGTAACAGGAGACAAGGGACATGATGTTTTTACCTGTGTTCGGGCCCTCTCGATGGAGATAAAACCCTACTCACCGCTTGATTGATATTGATGATATGGGTAGTACAAGAGTTGATCTACCACGAGATCGTAGAGGCTAAACCCTAGAAGCTAGCCTATGGTATGATTGTTGTTACGTCTCTACGGACTAAACCTCCGGTTTATATAGACACGGAGGGGGCTAGGGTTACAGAGTCGGTTACAAGGAAGGAGATCTACATATCCGTATTGCCAAGCTTGCCTTCCACGCCAAGGAGAGTCCCATCAGGACACGGACGAAGTCTTCAATCTTGTATCTTCATAGTCCAACACCGGCCAAAGGTTATAGTCCGGCTGTCCGGATACCCCCTAATCCAGGACTCCCTCACCCTTCATATAGCAGAAGATGGACACCGGAGGCCTGCGAGGGGGCCCACAAGCCAGGGGGCGCGCCCAGGGGGTAGGGCGCGCCCCCCACCCTTGTGGCTACCTGGTGGGTCCCCTCTGGTACTTTCTTCGCCCAATATTTTTTATATATTCCAAAATAATTTTCCGTAAATTTTCAGCACTTTTGGAGTTGTGCAGAATAGGTCTCTCAGATTTGCTCCTTCTTTAGTCCAGAATTCCAGCTGCCAGCATTCTCGCTCTTCATGTAAACCTTGTAAAATAAGAGAGGAAAGGCATAAGTATTGTACCATAATGTGTAATAACAACCCATGATGCACTAAATATCAAAGTAAAAGCATGATGCAAAATGGACGTATCAAGACACTCTCATCATTCAAGGCAAACCAAGAAACAAATTTGCTCACCGTAGGAAGTCAAAAGGCAACTTTTTCTGTCTTTGCTCGCAGCGCGCTCTCATTATAGCCCTGGCCCTAGAAGATGGCTGTAATGGCCGAATAATTAAGCTACATTAATCCCATGTTAATGGTGCCATGTCATCATCATGACTGTTGCTAATCTCACTTTGATTCAAATTCCATTCCAATTCCAATTTAAAATCAAGTCAAACAATAAAAGTTTTCGAAAGTCAAAACCAAAGTGTTTGAATAATTCATATTGCTTTGCATGATCATGTAGTTGACATCGTATTTCTAGCATGGCCACCATTCATAATTTTTCATACATGTCACTCTTGATTCATTGCACATCCCGGTACACCGCCGGATGCATTCACATAGAGTCATATTTTGTTCTAAGTATCGAGTTGTAAATCTTGAGTTGTAAGTAAATAAAAGTGTGATGATCTTCATTAGTAGAGCATTGTCCCATTGAACATATAAACCTTGCTACCCTACCCGCCATTCTAGAGCAACTCCTTCGCGCGCTCGTTCTGGATCGAGCGATTTACCTCGCTGGCACTTTTTTACAGTGTTGTCAAACATCCAGCCATTCGTTTCTCTCGACGTTATGATGTCAAGCTCCAGTCGATGACAGGTGGGGATGCTTTGCCCGTGGACCCAGCTTGCAGTGTGTGTCTCGTATGTGTGTGGCATCTATCTTCGGTGAAAAAAAGTTTGACCGCGGCAGTAGTGGGCGACGTGGGACGGGTCGAGCCTGGTCAAACCCTATCGACCAATCCTCCACTCTCCTCAAGCCCCGCAACCTTCCTTCCCCTCTCCCCATGCTTCCGCACGTAGCCGCCGCCTCCCCCTCCCCGCTCTCTATCGCACCAGAACCGCTCCGCCCGGTGCCCTTCCCGCCCCCTTGAGGAGCCCCCGTTCCTGACTCGCGCCGGAGTTCAGCGGTAGGCGAGGAGCGGATCAACGACGGCGAGGGTGAGAGATCGAGGAGGGAGCGACCATTGCATGGGAGAGGAGAGACGAGGGTGGGCGGAGGTCCACGCAGATCTGAGGCGAGGCGGGAGGGTGACGCCGGCCAGTTGCCTCGCCTCCCGGCTCGTCCCGGCAGCCTGACAAATGGGCAAGAAGGAACTATCTCTTTTCCTCTTTCTTTCTTACTCGTGCCTCTTATCTTTTGCTGCCAATACTTACTCTGGATCCGGCGCAGGATTCATGGTGAGTGTGGAGGAAGAGGGGGAGGGTGGGGAGGACAGATCACGAGGAAGGGCGCCTCTATTTTTTTGCCCCTTGATTTACCTGGTTCTTTGATAATCTGATTTTAATTTCTTGATTCATGTTCTTTTTCTAAATAAGATATGTGCAGATCGGATGAACAAGACAAGAGGAAGACTACAGAATAAGGTGAGCTCTCTCTCTCTCTCTCTCTCTCTCTCTCTCTCTCTCATCTGCCTAGATTGTTGGTGTATGTGTAGGTAAAACACCAAACCTTTGTAGGTGTATGTGTGCATACTTAATTTTCTTTGGCTGTTTTATTGCGTTCTTTGTTCTTTCTGTTTTCATATAACCAAAAAACTACTCGAGAAAAAATAGGTGTTCAGCCATGGCTTACTTCTCTTTTAAGAGTACACCATGCTTCGTTATCATGCTTTCAGATTTCAGGATGCCTCATTAGTTTCGTTCTAATTTTTGTGAATGACGTTTCATGAGTTACTTTCTTGAATGTGTTATTCGAAGTGTAACTGGTGTTGTGCCTTAGCCATGTTGGCGAAATAAGCATCCATGGACCTACCTTTTGCTTATAAGATTTCAGTATTTTGTGATTGTTTTTGTTCAATCTCGGAGTTCCTATTGCTTGTGCCGACCTACTAGACGATTTTAAGATTTTGTTATGGCAGGACGCTTACAAAGAAGTAAAATACATGGAGGTAGTGGCATTGATGGCTCAAACGGAAGCCAGGCTACTCGCCGGCAACTGGCAAGTGGCAACTTAGAGATGCCGGGGCAACTTGCCGGTAATTTTGCTTTTTTGGCTAGACTAGACTCACTCTCATTACTGTTTAAGCAAGAAATTCTGCTATCATACAAACTTATTCTAGCAAATATTTTTGTCTGTGCAACTCAGATTGATTTTCTTATTCATTCAATCTACAATTTAATTCGGCCGAACCAGCAAGCTCAAGGTCAAGTACGAGATGAGGGTTGCGCTCATCAGGATCACTCTATCCCAATTTTCGCTTTCGGTTTCTTGATTCTGCTTTTTCTTGCTTTGCAGATGATTGGCTGTTTTTTGCTTTGCCATTTTGGCAAGTAAGTTGCATTGGTTGAGTAAATAGCACCCTATGCACCATATACGTAATAGTTTTGTGTGATGTAACCTAACTCCTCAACCATTTTCCTTTGTGCATGTACACTGCTTTGTGATAGGGAAAATAAATTAGGAGGCATTGCTCATGAGTTTTAGAGGAAGACAAACTAAGATAATCAGTTGGTTTTGTGATATAACCAACTAAGTTGTTCTCTTTGATATTCTTTGCATTGTATTAATAAATCATGTTTCTAGCAGAGTTCTCAATTTTTTGGCTATTCTATTACTCCCTCCCAAGCAAAAGAAGGAGCAACTACCCACTTGTCGCTTCCTAATCAAGAATGTCCTGGTTTCCTTATGCTTGTCCTGGTGGTTTGCTTCCTGCCTACTACTTTGGGACAGATATATGCATGTTGGTCTGTCTTGATGTTTGTAGTGTGTGCCCAGTTTTCTTAGCTTCTTGCTAATTCTTGCCCTGATGGATTCTTTTTTCCTTTGTCTTCCTTCTCCTTGCTGCTTGCATGCTTTGCAGTTCTTTGTTTCTCCCTTCAATGCTTTTGCTACAATTTAGGGTTTCTTGCTCATATTCTGTTCTACTTCTACCTTATGTAGGTAAGGTTTTTCTTGCCTGCCTTTTGTTCGACAAAATGTCCGTGGAGCTGAAATGTTCTTTGTTGCTTCTTTCCTTTCTGTCCAGATTTCCTCACATCCCTATCATTCTTTGGCAAGGTAAGACATGTTCCGATTGTTTTATTTAATTCCTTCTTGATGCATGCTCCATCAAGTTGTGAGAAGACTACTGTGTAAAACATGCATGCGTACAGAGCCTACTTTCTAGCATACATAGAGCAATGGCAAATGTTTACTATGTTTGATTAAAGCAGATAAGAGAGTAACTTAGTTTGGGTGTATTGATTAGTTATAAAAGGTTGATGCTCCTTTGCTTGGATCTTTAAGTTGAGCTGTGTTTCATTAACGCTGATAGGAGAGTAATTTACTATGAAAAGTTGAGCTGGCTTTTCCTTTGCTTTTCTACTCTGCAAATTCAAGGATCTAGCTAGCTTCAGCCAAAAAAGGGCAGCAGGCTTGGTTAGATTCAAGAAGAAAAAGATTTCAAATCAATGTGGATACGTGGATATAGAGAAATATTCCATGTGTTATTTCCCTGATTTCCAATGCACTTTATGAAAGCCCGATGTAACTGTTTGTGGAAGTTGTTGTATAAACATGCTGCATATGATGTGTACGGCTAAACTAATTTGTTTGCTTGTCTTTGGAAATATTCACTGTTGTGTGTTGTGCCTTAACCTGCATTTATTTTGGGAGCTGTGTTTTTGTTTGTCTCTTTTGTGATAGTTTTAGGTCAAAATAGAGTATTTATTATAGTTGTGTCATACACTGCAGGCTTTTCAATTTTTTTTAGATAATTAATTGATAGGTGCTTACATTAATTTAAAATCCTACGTTATTAGGATGTGTTGTGTTGTCCTTTGATGCAATAGTCTTGGTTTAGACAACAAGCTGAGCCAGTCCAGCGATTAGTAGAATTAGTCATGAGATGAGGCAGAGAACGGTAGAGAGGGGCAGCCATCGCATTTACGATAAATGAAAGTGGCTTATGGTCCCATTCAGGTGATGGATAGATAGTAGTTGCTAACTATATTTATACTGATTGCAAGTATGGTAAACCTGTCGTCTTTGTATTTGCTTATTATACACACTCTTTTCATATGTTTTACCTCCTTCTAAGGCATTTGATCTGTCATCCATAGGTTGCTTCTGTCCTCTCATCGTACGTTTATCTTCGTCTGCTACTCTGGTGGCTCATGGTCTCCTTGTTGTTCTGTCAAGGTCCGTGCTGCATTCCTGAGTTTACTTCCTTGTGTTTGTCTGCATTATTTACTTGTTGTTGTTTGCTGACCTGGCATTGTCTGTGATCTGGTTGTTCATGCTTGGTATTGTATTTGCATTGCCTTCTATCTCCACATGACGTGTTCGACTATGTCATTTGTGATACCTATTATGGAGGCTGTGACATCACAGCTTGGTTTACCAGCTCTTTTGTACTGTCTTGAGACCACCGGCGATGGGGTTGTGCTTGTCGGGTGGAGTTAAAACTACCTAGGGATGGTGTGTCCTCTTTGCAAGATAGGAGGTTCTTTTGGGATGATGGTTGCTGTGGGGCCTTACGCTGCATATGAGCATGCTGCTTTAGAAGCCATATGGTTCTTACAAGGGACGTATGGGTTTTTCATCGAAGACTATAATTCCAAATGCATGCTTGCCTATATGAATTCGATGGCGTCTACAATTTAGCCTTTCTTTACACTCGCGGCTCTTGGCGTCTGTGCATTTAAATCAGTTAGCTTCTTACTCCATTGCTTTGTAATGCTTGCTACTAATTGTCTTTATTAAGTTTGGTTCTCCCATAATATCACAAAAAAATATCACTTAATGAAATATGGGGTTTCCTTGTGCCTCTTATGGTCTATACCCATGTTCCATCATTCCATCGTTCTTCCTCTTTACTGGTTGGCTTTGGTTCCTCACGCCAGTGCAGTTAGGTTTGAGGGATTGTTCTATTGTGTTTCACAGAATCCTTTGAACCGCTGTAGTAGGTTTAGAATCACATGGACACATTTCAAGCAAGTATGAATCAAATGTATAGAGAAATAGGACAGAGAGGCAAAACTCAGAGGGTGCTCTTCCAATTCACACTAAGCCATACCTTATATGAAACTGCCCCAAGATACAGTAGGTAATGAACAGTTTGGATCCAAGTATAGTAAACGGGTAATGGAAAAGGGATCCTTTTTTAATTCCGAGGAGGTATTAGGATTTAAACACGCCTACATACAGGAGGTATGTACTGAGCTACAAAATTCATATATGTTAATCAAAGAACTTCTAATACTGAATGAACTTGCACACAAACTGCAAAAATATTGGTTTCATTATCCTAACAAGCACGTGCACGTAAACTAATCGCCTTTCGTTTACCATTGACATATACATGTTTCTACATTAAATGAGGACAGTGTAATACCATGTCTCTCTCTCCCTAACCTTCTGATTTTCTTTTTTTTCATAGCGGGTTTACGTGGGCCAAGGGTTAAAATTTGTCCACTAGGTTCACAGCTAAAGTGATGTTTAAACAGCTTGACCTCCCTACACCGGTCTACTTCACGGGTGCCGCAAGGTGGTCGGTATGTATCAGATGTTAGGTTTTACTCCACAACAAAAGATCTCTCTGCTTTGTCATAGCGAACCTACCTATCAAGTACTGTATGCAAGGATGGAGAGACATCAATGGATCACGCAATGCTTGAGCCAAAGAGTTCATGGAACGTGAACGAACGCATAGCGTGCTTGTTGATTACATCTACGAGCAGATGCTTACGTAAGAAAAAAGCAAATGAAGACATTACTAACAAGCTACTTGAAAAAGAACAATAATTTGTCCAGCACAAGTAGACCATAAAGCAATGACGAGGGAAGCATCAGGCTTCATAGAGGAAGTATGGGTCGCATCAAACGAAATCCATGAACTTGTTGGTGGTGCCCTTGATCCTGCCACTCCAATGGCTGTTTGTGATCTTAAGAAAAATCTTTTGAAGATTCATCATACTATAGCTACACTTCAGAATGTTACAGGCGCAACGTGTCTCTCGGTGCAATATAAAGGCATATATCCATGAGGAGAGGTCCGATTCGGCCTATGATGAAGATTCTGGTGAAGGTTTTGGTGAAGATAATCATCATGACATGGACAATGACTACGCTCACAACCAGTAAATTAATGTTAAGACTCTGTTATGCTCTAGCTCAGTACATCGTCAAATGCCCGTTCTAAAAACTTTGTATGTCCCTTTTGTTAGTTGCAATTCCTTGGATAAATTCCTCTACCCACTGTAATATTTGCAAACACTATGTGTTGAACCTACCATCAATATCCTGTTCTGTACCAACATTCTTACCCACTGTAGTATTTGCAACCACTATCTATTGAGCCTACCATCAATTCCTCTTAACATCATGTAATGAAGATAAGATGCTCACAGAAGATAAGTTGATACATTCCCTCCAAGAAATGCAAGTTGCATCCCTTGGTGATCACGTACCAAGCGACTTACAAGTGCAAGTATCTAATATCTTTTAAAGGGTCGATAAATACGCCTTTGTTTCACATATTATCTACTGATGCCATTGAGATCCAACGATGATTTGCCGCATTCTTAGTTCAGAAATGGTCCACGTCTGTTGGTCCAGTATCTTCTATCCTCTCTTGAAGAGATGAGATAAGGATTGCTATGTACAGGGCTACCAACTGAGTTCTACAGCCCTCCTATAATTGAAGACGTTCTGAGTCCTTATTGCATTCTAGAGAACAACTATCATGTTGGTGATTCCCCTGATATTTGGTTCTACAAGTGTGCATATGGACCAATGAAAGCAAATATATTCTGAAGATAATAACTATATGGGCTGCTCCAGATGGTTTAACGGTGGAACCATCACCTGTTAAAGGCATTCAAGTATCTGTCGAAGTGTACTATGCAAGCATTATCCAACAATGACACTCTGCTTATTTGTACATTCACACCTAAGGCCACAATCAGACTGAGAAGATGCCTAAATGAGCTATGAGGCTATCTATATATAAATGTTTTTGTAAACCGATCTAAGGCATTCTACGATCTGCACAACTATTGTAATACAATCCACATTGCATTATATTTTCACCTACATCCCCTACTTACTGACTACTAACATCACTTCTAATTGGTTCATCTATGTGATACACATCCTTTTGTTGTCGTGTATACTAAATGTAATCAAGGACTTCCTAATATTGATGTATCCCCTCAGTTGTATTGGTACTGCTACATATTAGTCATAACACTACCAATTATATATAGCAAATTCAAAGGTGTCTACATGATGTATCTCTACCTATGTGCCTTGCTTGTTAAAAACAATGTAAATAAGCTACAAGATAACTAAATAAGCATGCAACTATGTGGAAGAAGTGCGTGTTGCATCAAACAAAATCCATGGCCTTGCTGGCGTTGCCTTGGACCCTGCTGCCTCAATGTCTATTTCTAATCTAAAGGAGGCTATCATGGAGATTCACGATGCAGTGGTCGCACTTCAAAACACTACAACCACAGCATCTCAGTTCCTAGAGGAAAAGGGCATGTACTCAGATGATGAAGTGCCTGATCAAGTATACAGTGGGCATTCCGATGAAGATTCAACTGGCGATTATCATCAAGACATGGATGACAACTACGGTCACTATGTCCGATCCCCATGAGCATCATATTCACGGGCCGAGTTGTTCGATTGCCATGTGAAGCTGTATATGTATAGCTTCACCATTACAACTTGGTTCTGTGGATGTTGTGTTTAGTCTCCTATGTTGGCTGAATAAGATGCGAAGCTCTCTGTTTATAGCTTCGCCTTTGAAATCTTTTTCCTTTTTGAACTGCGCTATGGTCATGTATAAGTATGAAATCCATTTTGATGTGTTGAGACAATGTTATTTATCTATGTTGCATCTTTGCTTTTGCCCACGGTGGTTCTTCCTTTCAAAGACCTTTGCATGAACATACATTCATTTACCGAGAAAAGACATTCTACCATGCACGGTAGAGATACTGCATGTATCGCCCACTCATCATCTTTGTGATTCCGACCCATGCATGCATGTATTTACTGCAGTGCTTAGTTCACCTCAATCTGTGGCCCCCAGTTTCAGTAGTTAACGTCATGTCAATCAGTCACATTTTCGCATGTCCGCATAACTTTCCTCTCTGCCCAAAGAAACAATGCACTTGTATATCACTCATCCATGCTTTTTTGTATGATTCCAAAGTTTAAACCTAGATTATTTTTTGAATCGTAAGTCCGACATGTAATACGTTTACAAACCATATGTTCTTATTTCATTTTTGCAGACAATAGTCAAAGTGTATTTGAGCCGCAAGAAAAAACAAGTTTTCAAAAACAAATTCAATATTGGTCATGTTTTAAATATCTTGTCAAAATAAACACATTTGTCCATATAGAATTTAAGACACACTTTTGTATTAGAAGATATGAGGTATTTAAATCATTTACATAGAAAGAGATAACATATTTCCTGATAGAGTTGCAATGAGGGGGCACGGCCATGCACATGGCAGGACAATATTTACGAAGAGCACTGACACAAACAACCTGAGCATGTGACGGGAGGGGTGGTGATTACTGGTTTACATGCACATTGATTTCTTTTGGGCACGAATCTCGGTAACAAAATGAGTGGCAGATCCAGGCACGGTATATACCCTAGAGGAAAAGGGCATGTACTCAGATGATGAAGTGCCTGATCCAGTATACATTGGGCATTCTGATGAAGATTCAATTAACGATTATCATCAAGACATGGATGACAACTACGGTCACTATGTCCGATCCCCATGAGCATCATAGTCAGCCTGCTGAGCTGTCTGATTGCCATGTGAAGCTGTATATGTATAACTTCACCATTACAACTTGGTTCTGTGGATGTTGTGTTTAGTCTCCTATGTTGGCTGAATAAGATGGAAGCTCTCTATTTATAGCCTCGCCTTAGAAATCTTTTTCCTTTTTGAACTGCGCTATGGTCATGTATAAGTATGAAATCCATTTTGATGTGTTGAGACAATGTTATTTATCTATGTTGCATCTTTGCTTTTGCCCACGGTGGTTCTTCCTTTCAGTACCTATGCTATGAACATACATTCATTTACTTTACTCTTTCGAGACTAAATCAATGAACACAAGATGTATCTCTGCCTATCTACCTTCCTTCCTAATAGCATTGTAAATAATGTATCGTAAGCTTCTTAGAACACTATGTATCATGAATAATCCATGTGTTCCAATCTGTCCCTAAATATATTTATGTTCACTCTTTCAATACTTGCATTGCACTCGGCCTTTGCGCCATCGGCGCAATGGGTCATCTAGTGTGAGGAAAGTATGATGGAGACTATCATTCCCCCACAAGTCGGGATGAGACTCCGGAAGAAAAAAAAGAGGCCAAAAAAAAGGAGAGGGCCCAAACAAAAAAAATGATGAGAGAAAAAGAGAGAAGGGGCAATGTTACTATCCTTTTTCCACACTTGTGATTCAAAGTAGCACCATGATCTTCATGATAGAGAGTCTCTTATGTTGTCACTTTCATATACTAGTGGGAATTTTTCATTATATAACTTGGCTTGTATATTCCAATGATGGGCTTCCTCAAATTGCCCCAGGTCTTCGTGATCAAGCAAGTTGGATGCACACCCACTTAGTTTCTTTTGTTGAGCTTTCATAACCTTATAGCTCTAGTGCATCCGTTGCATGGCAATCCCTACTCACTCACATTGATATCTATTGATGGGCATCTCCATAGCCCATTGATACGCCTAGTTGATGTGATACCATCTTCCTCTTTTTGATCTTCTCCACAACAACCATTCTATTCCACCTATAGTGCTATGTCCATGGCTCGCACTCATATATTGCGTGAAAGTTGAAAAAGTTTGAGAATACTAAAGTATGAAACAATTGCTTGGCTTGTCATCGGGGTTGTGCATGATTGGAGCATTTTGTGTGATGAAGATGGAGCATAGCCAAACTATATGATTTTGTAGGGATGAGCTTTCTTTGGCTATGTTATTTTGAGAAGACATAATTGCTTGGTTAATAAGCTTGAAGTATTATTATTTTTATGTCAATATCAAACTTTTGTCTTGAATCTTTTGGATCTGAACACAATAAAGAAAATTACATTGAAAAATATGTTAGGTTGCATTCCACATCAAAACTTCTGTTTTTATCATTTACCTACTCGAGGACGAGCAAGAATTAAGCTTGGGGATGCTTGATACGTCTCCAACGTATCTATAATTTTTGATTGTTCCATGCTATTATATTATCTGTTTTGGATGTTTAATGGGCTTTAATATGCTCTTTTATATTATTTTGGGACTAACCTATTAACCGAAGGCCCAAAGTGCGATTTGCTTTTTTTGCCTATTTGATGTTTTTGCGTAAAAGGAATACCAAACGGAATCCAAATGGAATGAAACCTTCGCGATGATCTTTCTTGGAACAGCAATCCAGAAGACTTGGAGTTAAAGTCTGGAACTCCGCGAGGCGGCCACGGGGCAGGAGGGCGTGTACAGGGGGGTAGGCGCGCTCCCCCACCCTCGTGGGCCCCACGGAGCTCCACCGACGTACTTCTTTCGCCTATATATACTCTTATACCCTAAAAACATCAGGGGTCCACAAAACCACTTTTCCACCGCTGCGACCTTGCATGCCGTGAGATCCCATCTTGGGGCCTTTTTCCGCGATCTGGGAGGGGGAATCGAACACGGAGGGCTTCTACATCAACACCATAGCCTCTCCGATGATGTGTGAGTAGTTTACCACAGACCTTCGGGTCCATAGTGATTAGCTAGATGGCCTCTTCTCTCTCTTTGGTTCTCAATACAAAGTTCTCCTCGATGTTCTTGGAGATCTATTCGATGTAATACTCTTTTGCGGTGTGTTTGCCGAGATCTGATGAATTGTGAATTTATGATCAAGTTTATCTATGAATAATATTTGGTTATTCTCTGAACTCTTATATGCATGATTTGATATCTTTGCAAGTCTCTTTGAATTATCGGTTTAGTTTGGCCTACTAGATTGATCTTTCTTGCAATAGGAGAAGTGCTTAGCTTTGGGTTCAATCTTGCGGTGTCCTTTCCCAATGACAATAGGGGCGGCAAGGCATGTATTGTATTGTTGCCATCGAGGATAAAAATATCGGGTTTATATCATATTGTTTGAGTTTATCCCTCTACATCATGTCATCTTGCTTAATGCATTACTCTGTTCTTATGAACTTAATACTCTAGATGCATGTTGGATAGCGATCGATGTGTGGAGTAATAGTAGTAGATGCAGAATCATTTAGGTCTACTTGACACGGACGTGATGCCTATATTCATGATCATTGCCTAGATATTCTCATAACTATGCGCTCTTCTATCAATTGCTCGACACTAATTTGTTCACCCACCATAATATATGCTATCTTGAGAGAAGCCACTAGTGAAACCTATGGCCCCTGGTCTCTTTCTTATTATATTGCATCTCTTTTATTTACATCGCATCTCGTTTTACTATTTTGCAATCTTTACTTTTCAATCTATACAAAAAAATACCAATTTTTTTTATCTTACTATCTTTATTAGATCTCACTTTTGCGGGTGACCGTGATGGGATTGACAACCCCTATATCGCGTTGGTTGCAAGGTTCTTGATTGTTTGTGCAGGTACTAGGTGACTTGCGTGTTATCTTCTACTGGACTGAGGGAGGTTCTCAAAAACTGAGGGAAATACTTACGCTACTTTGCTGCATCACCCTTTCCTCTTCAAGGGAAAACCAACGCATGCTCAAGAGGTAGCAGACCCCCCTGGACCCCACCTGTCAGCCACACATGCATTATGTTGGGTACAACTCCGGGTACCCGTAGCATTTAATTCTTTTAATTTCAAATAAAAATTAATTCTTTTAATTTCGAATAAAAATTTAAATCCAGAAAAATTGGCAAATAATTGAAATTTTTGAAAATTAATATAAAATAAACCGTAACTATGATTAAGATACTTAATACATGAAAGTTGCTCATAAAAATATGACGGTTCCGAATATGCCTTCTGTTCGTCTGTCACATGCCCATAGCACAGTAGGCATGGAACCGTCCACCTCCGTTTCGTCTGTCCGAAAATGCCTAACACCGGGAATACTTTCTCGGATATTTTCCCCATTCGCCACTATCACCTAGCACTCGTTAGATCACACCTAGCATCAAGATATTGTCATGTCATGCATCATGACGCATTTTTTTGCATTGTATATATTGTTTCTTCCCCATCTTCTCTCTGGTAGACACCGAGACTGACGTCGCTACTACCCAGTACGACTACGGTGTCGACGACACCTCCTTCTCGACAGAGCTTCCAGGCAAACAAAACCTCCTTGATCATCCCTATACCGCCTACTCTTTCTCTCTACTGCTTGCATTAGAGTAGTGTTACTGTTTCACCAGTTTGATCCTATATGCTGCATAGCCTGTCTTTGCTACCACTGTTGATACCTTACCTGCTATCCTAAAGGCTTAGTATAGAAAGCTAGTATTCCATCAGTGGCCCTACATTCTTGTCCTTCGCTATGCTATACTATTGGGCTGTGATCACTTGGGATGTGATCACGGTATATACTACATACATATTATACATGATACATTATGTGACTAAAGTCGGTCGGCTCAGAGAGTACCGCGAGTGATTCACTTTGACCGGGACTGAAAGAACATTTTTCCCGACGGCCCTCTGAGTGAATCTTTGTGGCGGAGCAACATGGCAGGTTGAGACACCTAGGAGAGAGTTGGCCTGGTCCCTGGTCATTGTTCGCGGTTATTTCTTAATAACACGCTTAACGAGTTTGGATATTTGATCCGAGTTGGGTCATTGGCCCATACACACTAACCGCCACGCGGGACAAGATATGGACAACCGGCGTCGTAGTATCAGCCAAGCTCTTCAGACGTCAACAGGAGCGACGCGTCCGGTTGGTCCACGTAAGCACCTGCCTTGTAAAGGAGGTCGCCAGATGTATCCGGCCGCCCTCAGAACGCGTGCAGGAGTGCAAAGGGCTATGGATCCAAGACCCCTGCGCGCTTAGGATGTAGACCGGCGGGCTGGCCTCTCTGTTGAGATTTGGTAGGGCTACGACATGTTGATCTTCCGAGGTCGGCAATGACCCAAGAAAGTGTGTCCGGCCAGAGTGATCGAGCGTGTTGGGAAATGCGGCGCATCCCTGTAGGGAAGTAAAGTATTCGAATAGCCGTGTCCATGGTAACATGACGACTTGGAGTTGTACTCTGACCTCTTACAACTAAAACCGGATACTTGATAAAACACACCCGGATAAGTGACAGATACAACTCGGTGATCGCTCTTTCACATGGTGATGAGGAGAGGATCGCCGGGTAGGATTATGCTATGTGATGTTACTATACTGGTAGTCTGGTACTCTCTTCTACTGCTGCAAGATGGAGGCTGCTAGAAGCGTAGTCTTTGATAGGACTAGCTTCTCCCCCTCTTATTCTGGCATTCTTCAGTTTGATACCGATGCATATGTAGTTTAGATCTGATGTAAGTATTGCGAGTACTTCGGATGAGTACGCACGGTTGCTTTGCTACCTTTCCCCCTTCTCTTCTTCTTCCGGTTGTTGCGATCAGATGTCGGATCCCGGAGCGAGATGCCACCACCGACGACTACTACAACCCCGATTTTGAGCTATTACTACGTGAAGGTCGCCGACGACTAGGAGTAGTTAGGAGGCTCCCACGCAGGAGGCCTTGCCTTTTCAATCGTTGCTACTCTTGTGCTAGCCTCCTTAAGGCAAACTTGTTTAACTTATGTCTGTACTCAGATATTGTTGCTTCCGCTAACTCATTTGTTTTTAGCTTAAGTATTCCAGCCCTCGAGGCCCCTGGCTTGTAATATAAAGCTTGTATGACTTTAATTTGTGTCTGGAGTTGTGTTGTGATATCTCTCGTGAGTCATTGATCTTGGTCGTACACATTTGCGTGCATGATTAGTGTATAGTCAAATCGAGGGTGTCACAAGTTGGTATCAGAGCGGACTGCCTATAGGAACCCCCTTTCCAACTCCTTGGCCAAAGTTGAGTCTAATCATTGCAGTTTTTTTACTAACATTGTTGTGTGGCTTACGTGCCCACATCCCAATTGGATGGATCTTTTATTCCTCATCTATACTCTGGTAATCTGATCTCTCTTCTATTCGGGTTAAATGATTTTGCTAACTCTAACATTAGGTTCGCGTAACCTCTTCCTCCCGGAGAGCCCCGTCTTTCCAGATGATCGCCTGCTTCACCCGAAGACTTCGAAGATACTCCGCGATGTTCTCCCGAGAACATGTGCTCATCGCTTTTGCAATTCCCTACCACCAATATATCCCTATGGTTAAGTGCATACACCCGTCGTTCTTACTTCCATTCCCAGGTGCTCTTGTTAATACAAGATACATCAAATTATTCTCCGACTTTTTAAGAATCCCTTGTGCCACTGCCTTATAGATCTTTGCCGCATGAATACCCCTACGAATAATTCCTCACACTTATCAAGGATTTGTTCATTCCTAGTTGTTCATATGTTTCACAAAATTCTTTGAAATACTATTTGATTTTCTGTAAATCCTCAGCGGCCTATTGCTCCTGAATCCCTTGCCTTCCTGCATTATGGTTCATTGACATCCTTTGTCACTATCAGTTCGAGTCCCTTTATTCAATATGTTGCAAATGCCCGCAATCCTCAATCAGATCCTAGATTTCATCCTTCCGACTCAGACGCCATTTTAAACATGAGCTGGATCTCGACCAATCAAATTGTCATTGATTGTAACCCTAAGCCTACTCAACTTATCCATCCTTAATCAAAGCGTTTGCTTCCGATCCCTTGATTTGGAAATCATAATTCCTTTGTATTTGAGCTTTGAATTAGTCAATTATTTCTATAATCCAATGCCATTGCATTGTTTCTTCTGGTTAAGTACGGATGCTCACATCAGATCCCTTGTGGACCACCAGATTTTTTGTTGGATTTTATCCGACAACATCCTTTATATTCAATAACCTTGTGAGCCTTTACTCGGATACATAATGCCTTTGGTAAATTGTATGCCTTCTCAACCATGCTCGCTTTCAAGCTTGTATAATTTACTCCTGAAGTTTATGCGTTATATGTTCCTAAGATGCCCGATGGGTTAAACCTATTCCTTCCCTAACTGCATGCGAACTTCGAAAGTTATGTGATGCGGCATGAAACTGCGTCGTTATTTCCCCAAAGAGGAAGGGATGATGCAGCACAGCTATGGTAGGCATTTCCCTCAGATGTGAAACCAAGGTTATCAAACCAGTAGGAGACTCAAGCAACACTATGTAAACGGTACCTGCACACAAAGAACAAATGCTTGCAACCCGACGCGTAAGAGGGGTTGTCAATCCCTCCTTGGTAAAAAGATTGTTTGTATGAGATAGGATAAATAGAGCGTCCAAGAGCACAAAATAAAAGATGCAAATAAAAAGTGCAGTAAGGTATTTTTGGGTTTTTGGAATAATAGATCTGAAAAGAAAAGCCATGAAAAATAGATCAGAAAGCAATATGATAAAAGATAGACCCGGGGCCGTGGATTTCACTAGTGACTTCTATTGAGAAAATAGCATACAGTGGGTAAACAAATTATTGTTGGGCAATTGATAGAAGATCAAATAATTATGATGATGTCCAAGGCAATGATCAATATATTGGCATCACGTCCAAGATTAGTAGACCAAAACAATTCTGCATCTACTAGTATTACTCCACACATCGACCGCTACAGCATGCATCTAGTGTATTAAGTTCATGGAGAAACGGAGTAATGCACTAAGAACGATGACATGATGTAGAGGATCTATTCATGTAGGAATAGACCCCACCTTGTTATCCTTAATAGCAATGATACATACGTGCCTCTCTACCCCTTCTGTCACTGGGTGAGGACACCGTAAGATCGAACCCATCACAAAGCACCTCTTCCCATGGCAAGAAAAATCGATCTAGTTGGCCTAACTAAACCAAAGATTCGAAGAAGAAATACGAGGCTATAAGTAATCATGCATATAAGAGATCAAAGAAGAATCAAATAATATTCATGGATAGAAATTGATCACAAACTCGAAATTCATCGGATCCCAACAAACACACCGCAAAAGTCATTACATCAAATAGATCTCCAAGAGACCATTGTATTGAGAATCAAAAAAAGAGAAGAAGCCATCTAGCTATTGCCTATGGACCCGTAGGTCTAGAACTTGCGGCAGCTGGCATTGTGTTTTTTCTGCTCCCCTAGGGTTTCTAGAATTTCTGAGGATTTATAGAGCAAAGAGGCGGTGGAGGAGACCCCTATGGGCCCCACAACCCATCAGGGTGCGCCAGGGGCCTCTGGCGCGCCCTGGTGTCTTGTGGGCCCCACGGGCCTCCCCCAGGTGCTTCCTTGGCTCCCAAGTTGTCTTCTAGTCTAAAAATCTCCAAAAAGTTTCGTTGCATTTGGACTTCGTTTGATAGGGATTTTCCGTGAAGTAAAAAAACAAGAAAAATACAGCAACTAGCACCTGACACTATGTCAATAGGATAGTACCAAAAAATGATATAAAGTTGTTATAAAATGATTGTAAAACATCCAAGAATGATAATATAACAGCATGGAACAATAAAAAAGTATAGATATGTTGGAGACGTATCAGCATCCCTAAGCTTAATTCCTGCTCGTCCTCGAGTAGTTAAATGATAAAAACAGAATTTTTGATGTGGAATGCTGCCTAACATGTTCATCAGATTCTTTTCTTTTGTAGCATGGAATATTGGACTTTTAAATGGTTCAAAGCAATAGTCATGAAGACTTCAATACTCAAGCATATCACCAAGCAACCATGTCTTTCAAAATATCAACACTAAAGAAAGTTGTCCCTAGCCCATTATGCTGAATCATAGATCCATTCATGCAACATATCCAAATAGTAGCTACATCCAATGCTCAGGTGTGATAATAGTGTTCTGTAGTTGGTGCTTTATAAAAGAAGATGAGACTCAAATAAAATAAAATTTTCATAAAGTAAGTAGATAAGCCCTTTGAAGAGAGAAGTAGGGATTTGTAGAGGTGCGAGAGCTCGAAGATTAAATTGAGAGATAGATTTATTTTGGGTGGCATGCTTTTCTCGTCAACGAGAATGACTAAGAGTTTCCAATATCTTCCATGCTAAGTAAATCATAGGCGGTTCCCAAACATAAAATAAAGTTTATTTCCTTTCCACCATTTTTTCACAATCCATGGCTAGTCAATTCACGGTGCCTTCCATACCAACACATACCAAGGAATTTATTTGTGTGCAATGACAAGTGAATAAACACTCATCTTGAGAATAACCTACTCAGCATGGAAAATATCGACCACCCATCGCCGGTTCATGAGCGGTACGGGCACACAAATGAGAAGTTTATTTTGAAATTAGAGTTGGCACATACAAATTTGCTTAGTACGGCTTGGAAATACCGCATATAGGTAGGTATGGTGAACTCATTTGGCACAACTTGGGTTTTAGGATTTGTATGCACAATTAGTATTTCTACTTAGTACAAGTGAAGGCTAGTAAATAGATTGAGAAGCGACCAACCAAGGAACGAAAACCATCATAAAAGAACATTAAACATAACTAACACCGAATAATGCAACACAAGTAGGATGTAATTTCATTGCATGACTATTGACTTTCGTGCTTGCATAGGGAATCACAAACCTTAGCACCAATATTCTTACTAGAGCATAATTACTCACCAACATGACTCATATATTACTATCATCATATCTCAAAACTATTACAAGGAATCAAGTTTATTTTGTCCAATGATCTTCATGATTTTTTATTATATCCCTCTTGAATATCTATCAATTTGGGACTAATTTCATATGTTGCAATTGCTTTTGACAAGCTCAAACAAATTTAAGTGAAGAACATGAGCATAAAAAATTTCATCTCTCAAAATAATATAAGTGAAGCAAGAGAGAATTTCTTCAAAAATTTACTAACTCTCAAATAAATCTAAGTGGAGCATGAGAGTATTTCTTAAAAAATACTAAATCACACCATGCTCAAAAAATATATAAGTGAAGCACTAGAGCAATTCCATAGCTCAAAAGATTTAAGTGAAGCATAAAGAGCAATTCGAACAAATCATAGCATAAATTCGGCTCTCTCAAATAGGTGTGTCCAGCAAGGATAAATATGACAAATAAAAAGCAAAATAAGTAAATAATCAAATAATACAAAACGCTCGAAGCAAAACTCATGATATGTGACGAATAAAAATATAGCTCCAAGTAAAATACCGATGGTCGATAGAAGAAAGAGGGGGTGACTTCCGGGGAATCCCCAAGCTTAGTTGCTTGATACTTATTGAATATTATCTTGAGGTGCCATGGGAATCCCCAAGCTTAGGCTCTTTTCACTCCTTATTCCTTCATCCATCATGATCTCACCCAAAACTTGAAAACTTCAATCGCACAAAGCTTAACAAAACCTCGTGAGATCCGTTAGTATAATAAAGCAAATCACCACTCTAAGTACGGTTTCAAACCCATTCTTATTTTATTATTGCATTATACCTACTGTATTCCAACTTTACCATGGCTTATAACCTCCAATACAAACCATAGATTCATCAAAATAAGCACACAATGCAACAAAAATATAATCTGTCAGAAACAGAACAGTCTAGCAATCTGGAAATTTACCATACTTCTGTAACTCTTAAAATTCTGAAAAATTAGGAAAACGTGGGAAATTTGTATATCAATCTTGTGAAAAATTGGTGATTTTTATAATTTTCTATACTGGGCACAAAAGTTTCTGTTTTCCAGCAAGATCAAATCAACTATCACCCAACATGATCCCAAAGGCTTTGTTTGGCACAAACACTAATTAAAACATAAAAACACAATCATAAAAATAGCATAATTGTGCAAACACTCAAGAAAACAAATAAAAAGGAAAAAATAAATTTTATTCATTGGGTTGCCTCCCAACAAGCGCTATCGTTTTATGCGCCTAGCTAGGCATAATGCATAGATTCAAGTTGTCATCTTTAGTTTTTGCTCCATAGGATGCCCTCATGATTGATTCATATGGTGGCTTAATACTTGTTCTAGGGAAGTGTTCCATACCCTTTCTTAGTGGAAATTAAAATTTAATATTGCCTTCTTTCATATCAATCACGGCACCTATAGTGCATAAAAATGGTCTACCAAATATTATAGGACAAGATGGATTGCAATCAATATCAAGAACAATAAAATCTATGGGCACATAGTTCCTATTTGCAAGAATAAGAACATCATTAATTCTTCCCAAAGCCTTTTTAATAGTAGAATTCATCAAGTGCAAATTAAGAGAACATTCTTCAATATCGGTAAGACCAAGCACATCACATAGAGATTTCGGAATTGTGAAAACACTAGCACCCAAATAACGTAAAGCAAAGCATTCATAATTTTTGATCTTGAATTTAATGGTAGGTTCCCATTCATCATGTAATTTTCTAGGAATTGAAATCTCTAACTCCAATTTTTCTGCTAAAACTTTCATCATGGCATCAACAATATGTTTAGTAAAAGCTTTATTTTGTTCATAAGCATGGGGTGAATTTATCATGGATTGCAACAAATAAATACACTCAATTAAAGATCAACTATCATAATTAAAGTCTTCGTAATCCAAAAGAGCGGGCACATCACTAGTTGAAGTTTTGACCACTCCAAACCCACTGTTATCATTTTTTTCATCAAGATTCTCACCCTCCGAATCATTGGGACTCCCTCTAGCTAAAGTTGACTCTTCTTCAGTGCCATTACCATCAAGTTTAACATTACTAAACAAGGAATACATAGAGGAAACACCAATCACTTTAAGATCTTCATCATTTTTATGAAAGCAATCACTAGAAAACGCTCTTTCAAAAAATTCTCTTTTAGCTCTAAGCATAGCAGTTCTTTTCCTACTTTCATCCATAGAAACATATAAAGCCTTAATTGATTCATCAACCTTAGGTGGAAAAGCTTTCATCTTGATATTTTCTACATCATGGGAAATTATATCAATGCTTCTAGACATATCATCAATCTTATTCAACTTTTCTTCTATCGTAGTGTTGAAAATTTTTGTGCATTGATAAATTCTTTAATATTATTCTCAAGATCAGAGGGGTTCCTATTATTATTGTAAAAAGAATTACCATAGGAATTACCATAATTATTAGAGGAATTTCCTCTATGTAAAATTACCTCTATAAGCATTGTTATTAAAATTGTTTCGCGAGACAAAATTCACATCTATGGGATCACTATTTTGCTCAATTAACGCGAGACAAAATTCACATCTACGGGATCACTAAATGGATACACTTTTATTCATGCGCGATACTCCAATAGAGCAAGATCATGCATGGAAGTCTCCACATGCTTAGACAAATGGATTACATTGAGCGAAGACTAATGATCAACATTTAACTTGAAAATGCAGATGTCGGTGTGAACCTCCTTGGAGTCCCCGTGCACATTGTTGGAGTTCAAATAACACCATCGGTTTTCCATGTCGACGTCGGTAGGGAAGGTCCCAGCCTTGGCGAGTCCAAGTATGCTTGGCATAGCCAGTGTCACTGCCCACGTACCTCCGAGGGGTAGTAATAGTGAGCACGCACGCGTACATAGGCCTCGTGTCAGTGTCAGCGTCAGCGGTGTCGCCCCTGACGCACACTACAGAGATGTGGCGGCGGCCTCCGTGGGCCTCGCCGGTGGCCACGATCAAGAGGAAGACGCTGCCGGCCTCCTCCGAGACTAGCAGGCGGCGTTGATCCTCCAGCGACTCAGGCACGGTGAACGGGTAGCAACTCTCGTACTTGATGTTCTTCGCCAAGGGCGGTGAGTGATTGCCGCCGCGCTGCGTCGGGTGATGCACGATGTCCGCCGGCGAGCCCCAAAACGGCACCGGGCACTCATAGCGATGAGCGAAAGGGCTCCTTGGAGGCATCGACCAGCCGCCCATGAAACGGGAGTGGTTGTAGGGGACGTTCCGCCATTGAATATATGAGCAAGTTACTACGAGATTTACTACAAAATAAATCATGACGGCTATAATGTAGATTAAACTAATCATGCGGACTAGCATAGTAGATGAACAGATCAAATCTAGGACACAGACTAGAAACATGAATTCTACCATGATTTCAAACAGGAAGGATGAAACACATACAAATCTAACGGGAGCGGCACCATTGGCGTTGAGGTTGTCGCCCATGTCGTTGAGGAAGAGGTTGCCGAGGTCGGGGAAGAAGTCGTCGTCGGTGAAGTTGTCGCTGCTAGCGATCATGAGTGCGCTCCCCAAATTTCAACAGCGCCCGGCGAATGGAGCGCAGGAGGGAGTGGCTGTAGGGGACGTTGCTGCCGCCGAATGGAGCGCAAGAGTACCCCACGAAGCAGTAGATGGTGCTCCTCCCTAGTCTCTATTCTTATCTCTATCTCTACTACTCTTCTTTGTTTTTTATAATATACTCGTTGTAGTTGTCAAATCGAATAGTACTGGCCCATCAGACGCCCAAATTTGAACACGCCTCCTCGCCTCCATCAAACCCTCTCATAAACCTGCATGCAAACCGAGAAACCTACTCCGCCCAGCGGGAGGAAATTTGCCGGTTGCCGTTGGAGAATAATAGAGTCAGGTCCAATCCATTTGAGTTAATTATGTGTATGATTCTCCCTCTATAAAAAGTTAATTGCATCCTTAATCTTGTATTCTAAGTACTGTGGGTTCCAATCACAAGACAAAGTGTACATGACTTGCGTGCTGGCTACTGATGTACTTATTCTTGGGAGTGGTTGGGTTTTGAGATATGACGGCTTTACTGCCGTGCTACGAAGCGAGGTGAGAGGTGAGACTCCCGTGCAGCACCGCCCTCTACACTTGTACTACATCGGTCGTGGTTTATTAGTCCCCAATTGATTTTGACTGAAGATTTAACTGACAAAATGTCAGTGCATGTCAACAAAAAACTATATCGTTGGATTCGTATTTGAACATTGTTTTGAATGATATAATTTTAGGTGACATGCATCAGCATTTATCGTACTATATATAATGTTAGTTCAATTTTTGGTCGTACTAATCTATAGTAGTAACGTGTCTGCATCGTTGCAATCAAGAGTGAAATGCATTGATCGGGAGTTGTTTATTTTGACAAAGGATGTGGGGTCATCTCATGTGTAATTGGTATCGATAGGTTTCTTCGGATATTATTTCATCTCTAGAGCTCACAAACATCCGGGTGAAATAGATAAAAGGTATCTTTTGCAAACAAAAGCGTTCAACTGCTCAACCTGCATCCAAAACTTGTGAAGAAATAACACTTATTGTGCTTTGCAAGAAATGATCTTTAAGAATTAGTTTTTGATCGATTGTTATACATGTTGGCTACTGATGACATGGCACTTTCTTATAGCCAATAGTTGGCTATACTATTAAGTAATATTAACCATGCCCTTATACACCTAGACGGAGGGATTAAATCAGGATGACTTGCAAGTGGGTAGAGGAGATGTAAGAAATGGTTCATCGTAAGTCTTTCATCAGTACTGTAGTAAAAATTCATACATGGAAGATTCTAGACTAAACCATAAACGGATACACTTTTATTCATGCACGATACTCCAATAGAGCAAGATCCTGCATGGAAGTCTCCACATGCTTAGACAGCGGATTACATTGAGCGAAGACTAATGATCAACATTTAACTTGATAATGTGTATGTCCGTGGTGAACCTCCTTGGAGTCCCCGTGCACCGCGTCGGTAAAAAGGATGCCATGGGTTTTCCAAGTCCACATTGGCGGGATAGTCCCAGCTCCCCTGCAGAGTCCAAGTCCGTTCGATGAAGCCCGTGTCGCCGCCCACGCGACCCGGAGGGGTAGTAACACTGACCACGCACCCGTACATCGGCCTCGTGTCAGTGTCAGCGTCAGTGGCGTCGCCCCTGACACACATTACAGAGACGAGGCGGCGGCTTGCGCGGGCCTCGCTGGTGCCCACGATCAAGAGGAAGACGCTGCCGTCCTCCTCCGAGACTATGATATTTAATCCGAATAAATAGGAAATAGATCATGAAAGCATTGACAGAGATTAAACTAATCATGCGAACTAGCATAGCAGATGAACAGATCACATACTAGAAACATGAATTCTACCACGATCTCGAACAGGAAGGACAGAATCACATACGGTGCAGCGGGAGCAACACCGCCGGCGTTGATGTTGCCGCCCATGTCGTCGAGGATGAGGTTGCCGAGGTCGGGAAGAAGTCGTCGATTCAGTAAAGTCGTTGCCAGGCCAGTCAGCATGAAAGTGCGCTCCCAAAACCTGATCGCCCCTCTCCGCGCTGGGATCACGAGGCGGGGTTCCGGAGGCTTCTTTGTCTCTTCACGGGTGCACACGAAAGGAGGGATGGAGAAGACTTGCTTGGCGCGCAATGATCTCGAACGGTGGTGAGAAACTATATAGTGCGGGCCGGTAGGTCGTGGGAGTATAGCTCATCTCCTCGGCTCGGCTCAATCCGCAACCAAGGGCGGGTCGTGACGAGCCGGGCGTGGCGAGGCGGCGAGGAGGAGGAGCGCGCATGTAGGTCTCCTCTTCTCATGCTCATACAAGTGGTAGAAGAGCTCACCTTATAAAGGCCTACTAGCAAAATTCCAACATCGACCGGGCCGTCCCATGAAACGGAGTGGTCAGGGGGACGTTGCGCCAGTTGAATATATGAGCAAGTTACTACGAGATTTAATCCGAATAAGCACAAAATAAATCATGACAGCTATAACAGAGATGAAACTAATCATGTGGACTAGCATAGTAGTAGGATACAGAGTAGAAACATGAATTCTACCACGATTTCGAACAGGAAGGACAAAAACACATAAGGTGCAATGGAGCAAAGACCACCGTTGGCGTTGAGGTTGTCGCCCATGTCCAAACACCACGTAGACACGGTCTTTGAGCACGGTTCGTAGTCATTCCACGCTCGGGATTGAAGTTTGTAACTATTTTAGATTAGAATATACTACTCCTCCGGTGCTAGTAGTAGAGCAGAGTCCCACTCTACTACTCTACTCAAGCAAGTTAGGGCATAGTACTGTAGGGAGTACCAGTAATGTGATCACTCAAGCAAGTTGTCTGGCATCGACATGACCCTACGCGTTTGGTATGTGTCTCGTAAGTCAAGCGGCGTGCTGTAGTCATCATCACCTGTCCACTTCCCGCAGCACATATTTGCTTCTCCATCTTTGTCTGCACATAATCTCGTCCAATCTTCCATCCACGCTAAGGCGCCTGATACGTCTCCAACGTATCTATAATTTTTGATTGCTCCATGCTATATTATCTACTGTTTTGGACCATATTGGGCTTTATTTTCCGCTTTTATATTATTTTTGGGACTAACCTATTAACCGGAGGCCCAGCCCAGATTTGCTGTTTTTTGCCTATTTCAGTGTTTCGAAGAAAAGGAATATCAGACGGAGTCGAAACAGAACGAAATCAACTAGAGAAGTTATTGTTGGAACGAAAGCTACCTGATGGACTTGGACCCCACGTCGGGAGAGAAGGGAGGTGCCCTACGAGGGTGGGGCGCGCCTGCCTCGTGGGGCCCCAAGCTCCACCGACGCATTTCCCGCACCCATATATACCTACCACTTAAAACTTCCGAGAGATTAGATCGGGAGTTCCCGCCGCAAGCCTCATTGTAGCCACCAAAACCTCTCGGGACCCTGCTTTCAAGCCTCACGGAGGGGGGAACCTCACCGTGGCCATCTTCATCATCCGGCGCTCTCCATGACGAGGAGGGAGTAGTTCACCCTTGGGGCTGAGGGTATGTACCAAGAGCTATGTGTTTGATCTCTCTCTCTCTCGTGTTCTTGATTTGGCACAATCTTGATGTATCGCGAGCTTTGCTATTATAGTTGGATCTTATGTTTCTTCTCCCCTCTACTCTCTTGTAATGGATTGAGTTTTCCCTTTGAAGTAATCTTATCGGATTGAGTCTTTAAAGATTTGAGAACACTTGATGTATGTCTTGTCGTGCGTATCTGTGGTGACAATGGGATATCATGTTATTCACTTGATGTATGTTTTGGTGATCAACTTGTGGGTTCCGGCCATGAACCTATGCATAGGGGTTGACACACGTTTTCGTCGTGATTCTCTGGTAGAAACTGTGGGGCACTCTTTTCTTTGTATTGGTTGAATAGATGAATCTGAGATTGTGTGATGCATATCGTATAATCATACCCACGGATACTTGAGGTGACATTGGAGTATCTATGTGACATTAGGGTTTTGGTGGATTTGTGTCTTAAGGTGTTATTCTAGTACGAACTCTAGGGCTGTTTGTGACACTTATAGTAATAGCCCAACGGATTGATTGGAAAGAATAACTTTGAGGTGGTTTCGTACCCTACCATAATCTCTTCGTTTGTTCTCTCGCTATTAGTGACTTTGGAGTGACTCTTTGTTGCATGTTGAGGGATAGTTATGTGATCCAATTATGTTATTATTGTTGAGAGAACTTGCACTAGTGAAAGTATGAACCCTAGGCCTTGTTTCCTATCTTTGCAACACCATTTATGCTCACTTTTATCGCTTGCTACCTTGCTGTTTTTATATTTTCAGTTTACAAAAACCCATATCTACCATCCATATTGCACTTGTATCACCATCTCTTCGCCGAACTAGTGCACCTATACAATTTACCATTGTATTGGGTGTGTTGGGGACACAAAAGACTCTTTGTTATTTGGTTGCGTGGTTGCTTGAGAGAGACCATCTTCATCCCACGCCTCCACGGATTGATAAACCTTAGGTCATCCACTTGAGGGAAATTTGCTACTGTCCTACAAACGTCTGCATTTGGAGGCCCAACAACGTCTACAAGAAGAAGGTTGAGTAGTAGACATCAGCGCCTCCCCCCCTCGTCCGAAACCCAAGCACTAACAATGGCAGAACTGGGCAGCTTCCGCCGGAAGAGTGGCTGGAATTCGCTACCCACAGAGGTAATCAAGCTCATTGTTTTGCGTGTGGGCAATCTTAGTACCATGCCGCTCGCCGTGTGCTCGTCGGGGCTGTACCTTTTACTCAAAGCCCTCAGGCCGGAGCTTTTTAAGCCAGCTCCTTGCTTGCGATGTCACCGATCTTCGTAAACGGCGTGTCATGCAACATAACAATCGTGAGGTTGGCGAGCATCAACCCCTTGACTGCGATCCGATTCCGTCGACCTCAACTACATTAACGGTATGTACTTTGGGTCGGCATGAACATGTCTTGGATGGTGCTCATCGACGGTCGCGGCAATGGATGCTCGTGGAGGTCTACACCCGTCGATTGATCCCCTTCCTTCGATTAACACCGCCTTTGCTTTGGCACCACGGCCCGAATACTCGGAATATTACAAAGAGCCAACATGATACCAAGTTTGATTTGCTCAAGGTTGTAATCTACCAAGTGCCCACGAGATCTGCGAATTATAAAGACTTCAGGGCTAATTATGCGTTCTTCAAGCGGTCTCTCGCCTATCTCGACAGTCATCGTGGTAAGTGGATAAATCTGCACGTCCATCGCAGGATCATACATCCTCCATGGTTCTCTCGATGCCATTGAACACAAGGGCTTCATTTACGTTGTCGACTCCTTCTATGGTCGGACGTATTGTCGGCCTACTCCAAATATCGCTACAAACGGGTACATTCTGGCCGGTATGTTACTTTCCTATGATATCATGATGGCTTGCTTATATTACTGTCAACATTTGCTAAAAAAATATTCATGCTCATAACATGTTGTTCTTAAGATTGACTAAACCAAGAGCCCTTTTCTATTTGACTCCAACTTGATATTATGTTGTAGGCCGCATGGTGTCCCTACCCTTCCTAATCCCAGAACCTTTCAAAGAAAAGCAGCATGGCAGTTGCAGGTGGTTCCTGGCTCGATCAGACGACGGCGAAAGATTGATGATCGTCAGACGCATCGGACGCGTGTTGTTTCACGGAATACAATCACGATCCTTTGCAAGGTCTTTATGCGCAGGATCCCGCTTCTCCGGGCCTTCGTGAATTTTTGACCGAGGTGGTAAGTAGCCTTGGTACACGCTCTCGCTTTGTCGGACTGAATTATCCGATTAACCGTGAGATAACCGACGGCAAGGATCATGATGGCCGCGGTTTCGTTCATCGTGCAAAACTGTGTGTACATTACAGCTGCATCGCGTCTCGCATGCACCATACCACGATATGTGCCGCCACGCCTCTGCAGCCCAAAGTAGGAGAGAGGGTCGCAAGTATCGGTTTTGACTTCTTGGTGGAGTTTCCCGTCGGGCACCCATCCGGTTCAAGCCGTCACCAATCTCCTGACTTAATAAATAGTAACGTCTAACCGAGCCGATTAGTTAGATGCGTACACTTGGTGTAGTAGGATCTTTATTTAGTTTGATGCATACACTTGTTCTTTTTGGTAGCCCTTTTGTAATGATGGTCGATGTTTGGTTTGGAAGAGAGAGCTGCGTCTTCACTCTTTCCGGCTCGCTATCGCTTCGCTTGCACCCCCACCCTGGTTGATGCTGCTGTTGTTTCAATGTACAATCAGTAGTATATTTCGTGTGTTGGTTGAATAAATGTGTTGTTAGAACGACAAACACAATGTTTTGGAAGTCGTTGCACGGTTCCATCCTTTAGTGCCCCGTACCGTACGTAGCGCATACTATTTTTCGTACGGAACACATTTTTTTTTTAAACTTGGAACACATTTTCCACTTGTTGATAACATGCATCCCACTGATGAAGGCCCAATAGAGAAGCCCATAATTAACTGGAAGGGAGGCTCTCACATGAATCCGGCCCAGGTACATGCTCATGGTCCCCTAAACATAAATAAGTAAATAAATAAAGCTAAATGCTCATGCACCAGCTTCTTTGGGAAAATAGGTAGCCCAAGATTTCTTTTTGAAGAATACCCAAGCTAGGCCTATTTGTTTTCTCCGACCATCGAGCTGCAAATCTTTTAAGACGAGGAGGGATGCATTCCGGCCTGGCTTAAGAGTATGGTCAATGTCTGTTAAAAGTAATATCAAAAGGGGTTGAAAATTCCAAAAAATCTATAGCAAATGGGATATAAGTTTCTTTTTTTGTTTTTGTTCTTCACTGGTATCTTATACGTATTTCATTGGATTTAACATGACATAGTACTAATTTATTTTTAAATTTGTTTTAGTATGGCTATTAATTTTGGATTAAGAATATTTCGGTCCCCAAAGAAAAATTTGTGAATTTTCAAAATTTCCCACATATTTAGTTAATTTTTTGACCACGGTCTTGACGAGAAAATGGCCAGCAATTCTAAAAATGGAAAAGCGGGCTGCAATAAATTCCATATGAATTAGAAAATGAGTAAAAATTATAAAAATAACGACAAATGGGCTGTACACGCCACGTATTTCGAGGTGACTTGTTTACACAAGGCTTTGTCGGTGAACACACGATTCTAGCTTGAAGCTAGTGTTGGATGCCCATCCAACGGCCGACGTCTTCTTCAATCTCGATCTTCTGCTCGGCCGCTTAAACTAAGCGCCGTGGGATCGCTCGCTTCCTCCTCTTGTGGCCCGGATGTCATGCATGTGCTTCCCGGCCCACCCTACTCCCTCGGCCGGGCTCGCCGCACGCAATCAATCGCCTCCTTATTACGCGAAAAAATGATTCCTCCCAATCGACATCCGGGCGCACCGATTGGGAGGCTGACACGTGGGCCTACTAAGTTGACGCAGACGCAGGCTTGACAACTTAGTCAACAAACGATTCTAGCAGCGGTAACCATTGGATTTGAATCGAACGGTCCCATCGCTTCTTCAATCGCTGCTCTTCTTGCACCAACCGCCCAAACCAGCGCCGGAGACCGCCGCTCCGCCTCCAAGGTGGGTCTTTGCCGATGAGGCCTCATCGCCTACTACTCCCACCGCTAGCCGTTGCGACGGCAGCCTTTCACACCGCACCGAACCGGTGAACCCTCGTACTCCTCCGCGTGGGCATCCATCGCCGCGTTTTCCTCGGCTCCGCGTCGCCCCTTCCTAGGCCTCGCCGTCCCACCGCCTTTGGTGCTCTCGGCAAGCGTGGTCAACGTGGTCAATGACATTCCATCGGAAGAGTATCAGACGTGGAGAGGTCGATACCGGGTCCACGGCCATAGCCAGCTTTTTTTGTGATTTGCCAAGTCGCTTTGTCGGGCCTGTTGGGCTGCAAATCTTTCAAGACGAGGAGAGCTTTCATTCTGGTGGCCGAGAAAATGGCCCATCAAGAATGAGAAATGGGTTGTACATTTTAAAACACATCAAACCGCAATTAGTTTCAAATATCTTTTTTTCATTTCGAGATTTGAAATTACATTAATTTTATGCGTGGAGAATTTGTTGGATTTTATATTGATATACATTTATTTTTAAAATCAGTTTGAATGTGAGTCGAAATTTCGGGATTAAAACAGTTCGGACCGCATCGAAATATGCAAAATTTCGTATAATTTTTTTAATCGTGGCCACAATATGGGCTGTAATGCTAACAAAAAGAATATGGGCTCAAAAAACCTTAATAATTAGCAAATGGGCTGTAAATTATTAGAAATAATGGCGAGATGGGTTGTATGTCGCTTTTCCATGATTTGAGGCTTTCCTAAAAAAGGTTGGCCTGGCATTGTGGATTGGGTGGCCATCCAACGGCCGTCGTGCTTCTTCAATCTCTCGCTCTTCTGCTCCAGCCACTCAAGCAGCGCCAGCTGGACTGCTGCTCCCTCCTCCCAAGGCCAGCTCTGCTTCCACGCAGGCCTCACCGCCCTCAGATTCCCATCACCGCCTAGCCATCCTCTACTCACCCACACCTGCTGTTATTCTCCCAAGCAACAGACGATAAACCAAGAACCTCGTGACAACAGATTCCTCCGCGTGGGAAACAACCGCCGAAGTCTTCCCTACCTCCGTGTCGTTTCCCTTCCTAGGCCTCGCCTCGCCCACCGCTTCGGTGCTCTCGGCGCGGCTCGGCCAATGTGGTCAACGGCAATCGACATGCATCTGAAGTGGACTTTACGTGGAGAGGCCGACACTGGGTCCACGGCCGCACGCAAGGAAATGCCTCCTTATTACGCTGCAACATAATGATTCCTCCACGACATCGTGGACCCACGAAAGGGCCTCTCAGATTTCGCGAAAAAACGTTACCACCGGCCGGCTTTCGGACCCACCAAACTATATTGTCGCACGCAAGGAAGTGCCTCCTTATTACGCACAAAAAATGAATACTCCCCGTTAGTGGGACCCGGTATAGTGGCAGTGACTTGTGGGCCTACTAAGTTGACGGGACGGAGGGCTTTGTCAACTTAGTCAATATGCACGATTCTAACTCTAGTGACCGTCGATGTCCATCCAACGGCCGTAGTGCTTGTTCAACCTCTGGTCTTCTTGCTCCACCGCCCAAACCCGGCGTCGGTCGTGCCTCGTGCTCCTGCCTCCGTGGTCGGCTGCGATGCGGCGGAGGCCTCACCACCCCTACTACTCCCACCGGCTGGCCAGGCCATCCCTCTACTCACCCACACCCCGTTATTCTGCGGCGGCGACGACCTCACACGCAGCCGAACGGTGAACCCTCGTACTCCTCTACGTGGGCATCCGCTGCCGCGTCTTCCCGGCTCGCGTCGTCCCTTCCTAGGCCTCGCCGTCGTCCACCGCCACAGTGCTCGGGCGCGGGCGTGGTCAACGTGGTCAAAGAACGGCTTCCATCGGACATGGACTATACGTGGAGAGGCCGATACCGGGTCCACTACCGCAAAGAAGGAAGTGCCTCCTTATTACGTGCAAAATAATTATTCCTCCACCTGACAGCGGGGACCCACCGGATGGGCCACCGTATTTCGGGAAAAAAACATTTGCCCCTGACTGCTGGGACCCACTAGCTACATCTTCGCACGCAAGGAAGTGCGTCCGGGCAAAAACGATTCGCCTCGATCATTGGGACCCACCAGCTTACATCTTCGCACGCAAGGAAGTGCGCCCGGTAAAAAACGATTAAGCCGACCGCTGGGACCCACCAGCTACATCTTCACACGCAAGGAAGTGCTCGACAGTTGGGACCCACCTGGTCGAACTGCGTGGCGTTGTCATTCTTGTCGCGAACTGTACGCATATATATACCGGTGGATGTAGAGGCGCCGCACGTGTCGTAGTAGAGGCGCCAGACGTGTTGTAGTAGAGGCGCCGCACGTAGCATGTACACATACGCATAGCCGCCGGTGCAAGAAAGAAAATACGGCCACGTATGTGTACATACAGGCGGGGTCTCGAACGCCTACTCGCGCATACGTACGGCGAGGGCTCGTGTACATGGCTGGGTCGGAACGGAGAAATATCATCGTCGTCGTGTTCATGGGGAGGCAACGAAATGCGTCGTGTTCATGGGGAGGCAACAGAATGCGTCGTGTTCATGGGGAGGCAACGGAATGCGTCGTGTTCATCGGGAGGCAACATAACGCGTGGGAGCCAACCGCCGGGTCGGAACGGAATGCGTGGTCGTGTTCATCGGGAGGCTTGGACGGAGCAGGCGATGGAAACGAGGCCCGACGCATCAAGACAATGGAGGAAACGGACCTCCTACATTCGGAATGGGGTCCTATTGATCGGGAGGGGTCTGGCGTACCGCAAAACGGAGGAAACAGACCTCCTACGGTCGAAACGAGGGTCCTGTTGATCGGGAGGGGTGTGGCGTACCGCAAATGGACGAAACGGAATTGTGTTGGAGCGCTACGGTCGAAACGGGGGTCCTGTTCATCGGGAGGGGTGTGGCGTACCGCAAAAGCAGGACTCCACGGGATACTGTTCATCTCCACCGTCGACCTCCTCCGGCCTCCACGGGCTCTGTTCATCCAGCCTCCACGGGCTCCTGTTCATCCAGCCTCCACGGGCTCCTGTTCATCCAGCCTCCACCGTGCGCTACTCCACCGGCTACTGTTCAACCACCCCTCCACAATCTACTGTTCATCCAGCCCTCCACACCACGGGGTCCTATTCAACCACCCTCCGCTGGGCACCCCTCCACCGTCTCTTGTTCATCCAGCCCTCCACACCACGGGGTCTGTTCAACCACCCTCCACGGGCACCCCTCCACCGCTTCATCGCTCATCCAGCCCTCCACCACACCACGGGTCTTGTTCATCCAGAGGCAACGCCACCGCTCCTTCGTTCATTCAACCCCTCCCCCAACGCTCATTGTTCATCCAATCGATTGGCTTGATTAGCGCAGTATGGCGAAGCGAATCGCCGACCGGTTCGATTAACATCCATCGATCGATCGCTCGGGTTCGATAACGTAGCCTGCAGCAATCGCCGGGTTGATTAGAGCCCAACGCCTCGCTTCGGGTTCGATTAGAGCTAACGCCTCGCACACCGCAGCAGCGTATGTACGAGAGAAAGCAGCGCATCGCTCGGCCCCGACCTCCCACCGTAACCGGAAACTCCTCAAAATTTTCCTCCCTCGCTTCTACCACGGTTTTTTCCGTCATGGACGGCCAAAGAATGTCATGCAGCTGCGTCTCCGCCCGCCTGTGACGAAAAAGCCCATTTTCTGTCATGATTTTTTGTCATAGAAGTAGGAGCCCACCACATCTATGATGATACCGGGTTTTGTCACAATTATCGTCATAGAAGTGTCATATGTATGACAGAAATAAAATTTCGTTCGGCCCAAAATGTCACGGATGTGTCTTTTTTTTGTAGTGAATAACAATGGAAGCGCGAAGCTAATTGTTTCTTAATCAATTATCCAAACACTATTGTATGGGTAATGTCATGAATTTCCTTGCCCCTTTGACTAAATGGTTATGTAGTTGATGTCCAGTCAAGTATGTCATGCTCTGCTTGTCTTTGGGAAGGATATACTTGTGTGTGATCACATCTTCATTTACATTGGTTTGTTTAAACTGATATTCCCATTTTCCTTCCCGTTGGTTTGTTTAACCTTTCTTGTCACCTATATATTCTAAGCGGTAATAATTCCTAATTATGTAACAGCCGGTTGTACAACCCTATTAGCAAAACCTGTTACTATTGTCGACATTAGGTAACCACCGATGGACGACAACTTTGCCTATTGGTCGCCTCGTTCAACGAGCAGGAAAATGGTTCTCTTCCTTCCTCGCCCTTGCTACCAACGTTGTTGCCAACATAACTGACATGCTATCCTCTGACCTGCCTTGCTATCATGACCGTACAAGATGTCAGTGCCCTTCCTATCCACATGGTGGGCCCATAACCCACAGTTCCACAGGATCAAAACCTGACTCTCCTGTACACCCCTGTATCTAAAATTTATTCCTCATGCTTGGCTTCGTATGTAATTCACGAGCCACCTTCCGAGAGATCATCAATTTTGGTATCAGACACAATACTTATTCCGTTGCTGAAAACCCTTTCACACTACGATTGCTTACCCGCTTGAAACTTCTTATTGCACCTTCTTGCTTTGCTCTCGATGTCTTTTTAAATTTCAACTCGATAGATGCCTCTATGCCTCCTACACTGAGATAGCCCCCAGGTACCTAACGTGTGTTGAGCTCTGCCCTTCCCGAGTTTTCCCCCTTATCTTTTTCGTAAGTACGACGGAGATCCTGAAGGAAGAATGCCAACTTCGTCATGATGCCCTGAAGCAGAGAACTAAAGACATCAACTCAAAGGATCCACTACTTCAGGAAGAGCAACCAAGACCAAGAAGACTCAATAGAATTTTGTAACCGATTCTTTCCCCTCAACTCCACCTCCTAAATCTCGGGACGAGATTTCTTGTAGTGGAGGAGAATTGTAACGCCTGAATAATTAGGCTACAGTAATCCCACGTTAATGGTGCCATGTCATCATCATTATTGTTGCTAATCTCACTTAGATTCAAATTCCTTTCAAATTCCAATTTAAAATAAATCAAACAATAAAAGTTTTTGAAAGTCAAAATTAAAGTGTTCGAAAGGTGCCGAATAATTCATAGTTAATATTGGTGGAGGAGCCAACATTTTTAAAGGTGTTTAAAGGTCCTAAAATAAATAAAACAACGATTAAACAATTAATCAAATGCCCTTTTACAAATTATAAAATGTTAAAACATTTTATTTAGGGGTCAAACTTTTTGTGGCGGTGGTATAAATAGAAATACTAAATTATGAACTAATTTTTTTTAACTATAATAAATATAAAATAAAAAAACAGAAAGGTAAAGTAAATAAAAAGAAAAAGAAAAAACAAAAAACCCCCTAGCCCAACTGGGCCAACTGCCCACCATACATGCCCAAAGGCCCAAATGAGCCACCCCTCCTGACCTATAACTCCACTCCGAAACCGTAAATCCTTCCCCGTCCACTCCCTCGTCTGTGTCGCTTCGATCCGACGCCGACGACGCATCTCCTCGCTGCCAAGGGCGCCTCGTCTCCGACCGCCACCACGCTGCCTCCCGGGACTTCATGGTGATCCACATCGGGTGAGCGAAACCCCCTTTCTCCGCCTTCCCTCTCCCAACGTCATACGACGTCGCCCCGGTCGACACGGTCGCCGGGCCTGCCGTGCGCTCTGGCCCGCGTCCCGCCTCGCGCTAACAGCGGCCACCCCGCACCATGTGACCTCCCGCACCGCCCCTGTGCTGCTTTCAGGCGACCGCACCGGCGCGCCGTGGTCAAGACTGCTCCCACACGCGCCACGCTTGCCGCAGCATCGCCCACCGCCGCCACGCCACGCCGCCGCTACCGCCACGTGCCGCCAACCTCGCTCTCCCGCGTCCATGCAAGTCCGAGCTTCACCGCAGCCCAGTTGGCTACCACCGCCGCTACATCCCCTCTCATACCACCCCAAGGCCATCCGTGGACGCGCCGCGTCGGGCCTGACCCAACGGTGCCACCCGCGCATCCCCTTGACGCCGGAATCGACCGGACGGCCATCATCGGCGTCCGGCCTCGCCGCCGGTGATGAGGCTGAGGTGGCGCTGTCATTAGTGCTAATGACGCGGTTAGTTATCCCCCACAGCCGCTGACTCATGGGCCTACGTTGTTAAATGAATCTGTTAATTAAACATGGGTCAGCGACTGGATGACAGCACTCCACTGCCTAATTAACCTAATTAGGATTAAATAAACCCTGATAAAGGAATAGTCTATGACATGTGGGACCCCCAGCACTGTTCGAGTGGATAAGCTCTAGTTAACCCAGGACCAGTTGACCAGTCAATTGTTGATTGGTCGACTGCCGAAAGTGAACCCCTGGACCCCAATCGACCCACACATCTGTTGGGTACAACTCTGGGTACCCGTAGCATTTTATTCTTTTCATTTGGAATTAAAATTTAAATCCAGAAAAAATGGAAAAACATTTAAAATTTTGAAAATTAATATAAAATAAGCCGTAACTCAGATTAAAATACTTAATACATGAAAGTTTATCAGAAAATATGACGATTCCGAATATGCCTTACATTTTTATGCATCACATGCCCTAGCATAGCGCATATGGAAATCCCCCTTCCTTTAAATGCATTGAAATAGCCTAACACCGGGAATACTTTCCTGGATATTTTCCCCTTCGCCAGTATCACATGGCATTGCGTTAGATCACACCTAGCACTGCGTATTGTCATGTCATGCATCATGATGCATCTGTTTGCATTGTATTTATTGTTTCTTCCCCCTCTTCTCTCTGATAGACACCGAGAGTGACGCCGCTGCTACCCAGTACGACTACGGTGTCGACGACCCCTCCTTCTCGACAGAGCTTCGAGGCAAGCAAAACCTCGTTGATCATCCCGATACCGCCTACTCTTTTCTCTCTACTGCTTGCATTAGGTAGTGTTATTGTTTCATCGGTTTTATCATATACTGCTGCATAGCCTGTCTTTGTTTCTACTGTTGATACCGTACCTGCTATCCTAAATGCTTAGTATATGATGCTAGTATTCCACAAGTGTCACTACATTCTTGTCCGTCTGCTATGGTATACTATCAGGCCGGGATCACTTCAGGATGTGATCACGGGTATATACTACATACATATTATACATGTACATGATGTGACTAAAGTCGGGTCGGCTCGTAGAATACCTGCGAGTGATTCACAGACTGGGGGATGAAAGAACATTTTTCCCGACGACTCTCTGAGTGAATCTTTGTGGCGGAGCGACATGGCAGGTTGAGACATGCTACCACTTGAGCAATGCGTTGGTTTTCCCTTGAAGAGGAAAGGGTGATGCAGCAAAGTAGCGTAAGTATTTCCCTCAGTTTTTGAGAGCCAAGGTATCAATCCAGTAGGAGGCTACGCGCAAGTCCCTCGTACCTACACAAAACAAATAAATCCTCGCAACCAACGCGATGAGGGTTGTCAATCCCTTCACGTTCACTTACGAGAGTGAGATCTGATAGATATGATAGGATAATATTTTTGGTATTTTTGTGATAAGGATGCAAATTAAAATAAAAGAAAAGTAAAAAGCAAAGAAAATAACTAAGTGTTGGAAGATTAATATGATGAAGATAAACCCGGGGGCCATAGGTTTCACTAGTGGCTTCTCTCAAGAGCATAAATATTTTACGGTGGGTGAACGAATTACTGTAGAGCAATTGACAGAATTGAGCATAGTTATGAGAATATCTAGGTATGATCATGTATATAGGCATCACGTCTGAGACAAGTAGATCGACTCACCTGCATCTACTACTATTACTCCACTCATCGACCGCTATCCAGCATGCATCTAGAGTATTAAGTTCATAAAAACTGAGTAACGCCTTAAGAAAGATGACATGATGTAGAGGGATAAATTCATGCAATATGATTAAAAAAACATCTTGTTATCCTCGATGGCAACAATACAATACGTGCCTTGCTGCCCCTCATCACATCGGGAAAGGACACCACAAGATTGAACCCAAAGCTAAGCACTTCTCCCATTGCAAGAAAGATCAATCTAGTAGTACAAACCAAACCTATAATTCGTAGAGACTTGCAAAGATTAACAATCATTCATAAAATAATTCAAAGATGGTTCAAATATTTTTAATAGATATTCTTGATCATAAACCCATAATTCATCGGTCTCAACAAACACACCGCAAAAAAGAAGATTACATCGAATAGATCTCCACGAGAGAGGGGGAGAACATTGAATTGAGATCCAAAAAGAGAGAAGAAGCCATCAAGCTAATAACTATGGACCCAAGGTCCGAGGTAAACTACTCACACTTCATCGGAGAAGCTATGGTGTTGATGTAGAAGCCCTCCGTGATGGATGCCCCCTCCGTGAAGCTCCTAACAGTGCCCCAAGATGGGATCTCGTGGGCATGAAGGTTGCGGCGGTGGAATTAGGTTTTTGGCTCCTGTTCTGATCGTTCGGGGGTACATAGATATATATAGGAGGAAGAAGTACGTCGGTGGAGCAACAGGGGGCCCACGAGGTTGGAGGGCATACAGGGGGTAGGCGCACCCTACCTCGTGGCTTCTGCTGGTTGCTTGACGAGGGTCCAAGTCTCCTGGATCTTGTTCGTTCCAAAAATCACGTTCGAAGGTTTCATTCCGCTTTGGACTCGCTTGATATTCTTTTTTCTGCGAAACTCTGAAATAGGCAAAAAACAGCAATTAAAATTGGGCCTCCGGTTAATAGGTTAGTCCCAAAAATAATATAAAAGTGGATAATAAAGCCCAATATTGTCCAAAACAATAGATAATATAGCATGGAGCAATCAAAAATTATAGATACGTTGGAGACGTATCAAGCATCTAAGCTTAATTCCTACTGGGTACTCGAGTAGGTAAATGATAAAAACAGAATTTTTGATGCGGAGTGCTACTAGGCATAATCTCAATGTAATTATTCTTAATTGTGGTATGAATATTCAGATCAAAAGATTCAAGATAAAAGTTCATATTGACATAAAATAATAATACTTCAAGCATAGTAACTAAGCAATTATGTCCTCTCAAAATAACATGGCCAAAGAAAGTTCATCCCTACAAAATCATATAGTTTAGTCATGCTCCATTTTAAATCACAGGAAAGAATGCTCTCATCATGCACAACCCCGATGACAAGCCAAGCTATTGTTTCATACTTTAGTAATCTCAAACCTATAAACTTTCACGCAATATATGAGCGCGAGCCATGGACATAACACTATGGGTGGAACAGAATATGATGATGGGGGTTATTTGGAGAAGACAAAAAAGGAGAAACTCTCACATCAACAAGGCTAATCAATGAGCTATGGAGATGCCCATCGATTGATGTTAATGCAAGGAGTAGGGATTGCCATGCAACGGATGCACTAGAGCTATAAATGTATGAAAGCTCAACAAAAGAAACTAAGTGGGTGTGCATCCACCTTGCTTGCTCACGAAGACCTAGGGCACTTGAGGAGGCCCATTGTTGGAATATACAAGCCAAGTTCTATAATGAAAAATTCCCACTAGTATATGAAAGTGATAAAACAAGAGACTCGCTATCATGAAGATTATGGTGCTACTTTGAAGCACAAGTGTGGCAAAGGATAGTAACATTGTCCCTTCTCTCTTTTACTCTCATTTTTTTCTTTTTTTTCTTTTGGGCCTTCTCCTTTTCTATGGCCTTTCTTTTTTTTTATTCCTCACTTGGGACAATGCTCGAGAAAATGATGATCATCACACTTCTATTTATTTACAACTCAATGATTACAACTCGATACTAGAACAAAGTATGACTCTATATGAATGCCTCCGTGATGCAATCGAGATATGCAATGAACCAAGAGTGACATGTATGAAAGAATTATGAACGGTGGCTTTGCCACAAATACTATGTCAACAACATGATCATGCTAAGCAATATGACAATGATGAGCGTGTCATCATAAACGGAATGGTGGAAAGTTGCATGGCAATATATCTTGGAATGGCTATGGAAAGGCCATAATAGGTAGGTATGGTGGCTGTTTTGAGGAAGATATAAGGAGGTTTATGTGTGAAAGAGTGTATCATATCACGGGGTTTGGATGCACCGTGAAATTTGCACCAACTCTCAATGTGAGAAAGGGCAATGCACCTGCGATCAAGAAGAGGCTAGCAATGATGGAAGGGTGAGAGTGCGATAATCCATGGACTCAACATTAGTCATAAAGAACTCACATACTTATTGCAAATATCTACAAGTCATCAAAAACCAAGCATTACGCGCATGCTCCTAGGGGGATAGATTGGTAGGAAAAGACCATCGCTCGTCCCCGACCGCCACTTGTAAGGAGGACAATCAAAGAACACCTCATGTTTCAAATTTGTTACATAACGTTTACCATACGTGCATGCTACGGGACTTCCAAACTTCAACACAAGCATTTCTTAAATTCACAACTACTCAACTAGCACGACTTTGATATTATTACCTCCATATCTCAAAACAATCATCAAGCATCAAACTTCTCTTAGTATTCAAAACACTCATAAGAAAGTTTTTACTAATCTTGAATACCTAGCATATTAGGATTATTTAAGAAAATTATCATGCTATTTAAGACTCTCAAAATAATCTAAGTGAAGCATGAGAGCTCAATAGTTTCTATAAAACAAATCCACCACCGTGCTCTAAAAGATATAAGTGAAGTACTAGAGCAAAGCTATATAACTCAAAAGATATAAGTGAAGCACATAGAGTATTCTAATAATTTCTGAATTATGTGTGTCTCTCTCAAAAGGTGTGTACAGCAAGGATGATTGTGGTAAACTAAAAATCAAATACTCAAATCATACAAGCCGCTCCAAGCAAAACACATATCATGTGGTGAATAAAAATATAGCTCCAAGTAAAGTTACCGATGGAAGTAGATTTAAAGAGGGGATGCCTTCCGGGGCATCCCCAAGCTTTGGTTTTTTGTTGTCATTAGATTATCTTGGGGATTCCATGGGCATCCCCAAGCTTAGGCTCTTGCCACTCCTTGTTCCATAATCCATCAAATCTTTCACCCAAAACTTGAAAACTTCACAACACAAAACTCAATGTAAATCTCGTGGAGTCTGTTAGCTAAAGAAAACAAAAAGACCACTTCAAGGTACTGTAATGAACTCATTATTTATTTATATTGGTGTTAAACCTAATGTATTCCAACTTATATATGGTTTATAAACTATTTTACTAGCCATAGATTCATCAAAATAAGCAAACAACACATGAAAAACAGAATCTGTCAAAAACAGAACAGTCTGTAGTAATATGTAACTAACGCAAACTTTTGGAACTCCAAAAAATCAGCAAAAATAGGACGACCTACGAAATTTGTTTATTGATCAGCAGCAATTGGAATCAGTATTTTATCACGTTCAGGTGATTTTTAACAATTGTTTTCGTGAACAGACAGTTTCTGGAAATTACAGCAAGATCAAATAACTATCATCCAAGAAGATCCTATAGGGTTAACTTGGCACAAACACTAATTAAAACATAAAAACACATCTAACCAGAGGCTAGATCAAATATTTATTCCTAAATGGAAGCAAAAAGAAAAAAACTAAAAATAAAATTGGGTTGCCTCCCAACAAGCGCTATCGTTTAACGCCCCTAGCTAGGCATAAAAGCAAGGATAGATCTAGGTATTGCCATCTTTGGTGGGCAATCCACAAGTAGCTCTCATGATAGATTCATATGGTAATTTTATTTTCTTACTAGGGAAGTGTTCCATGCCTTTCTTTAACGGAAATTGGAATCTAACATTCCCTTCCTTCATATCAATAATTGCACCAACAGTTCTAAGGAAAGGTCTACCAAGAATAATAGGACATGAAGGATTGCAATCTATATCAAGAACGATAAAATCTACGGGTACATAATTCCTATTTGCAACAATAAGAACATCATTAATTCTTCCCATAGGTTTATTAATAGTGGAATCCGCAAGGTGCAAGTTTAAAGAGCAATCATCAAAATCACGGAAATCTAGCAAATCGCACAAAGTTTTGGGAATAGTGGAAACACTAGCACCCAAATCACATAAAGCATAGAACTCATGATCCTTAATCTTAATTTTAATAGTTGGTTCCCAGTCATCATAAAGTTTTCTAGGGATAGAAACTTCCAACTCAAGTTTTTCTTCATAAGATTGCATCAAGGCATCAACGATATGTTTAGTAAACGCTTTATTTTGACTATAAGCATGAGGAGAATTTAGCACGGATTGCAACAAGGAAATACAATCAATCAAAGAGCAATTTCCATAATTAAATTCCTTGAAATCCAAAATAGTGGGTTTATTAGTATCTAGGGTTTTGATTTCTTCAATCCCACTTTTATCAAATTTAGCATCAAGATCTAAAAACTCCAAATTTTTGGAACGCCTTCTATGTAAAGGTGGATCTTAAGTCCCATCATTATCAAGATTCATATTGCAAAACAAAGATTTAATAGGGGACACATCAATAACTTTTAGATCTTCATCTTTATTTTCATAGAAATTTGAAGAACACGCTTTCATAAAGCAATCTTTCTTAGCACGCATCCTAGCGGTTCTTTCTTTGCACTCATCAATGGAAATTCTCATGGCTTTGAGAGACTCATTGATATCATGCTTAGGAGGAATAGATCTAAGCTTTAAAGAATCAACATCAAGAGAAATTCTATCAACGTTCCTAGCCAATTCATCAACTTTAAGCAATTTCTCTTCAAGCAAAGCATTGATATTCTTTTGCGAATTCATAAACTCTTTAACACAAGTCTCAAATTCAGAGGGCATCTTATTAAAATTTCCATAAGATTTTTTGTAGGAATTACCATAATTATTAGAGGAATTACTAGGATAAGGCCTAGGATTAAAGTTTCCTCTATACGCGTTGTTACCAAAATTATTCCTACCAACAAAATTCACATCCATAGATTCATTGTTATTCTCAATCAAAGTAGACAAAGGCATATCATTAGGATCAGAAGAAACACTCTTAGTAGCAAGTAATTTCATAAGTTCATCCATCTTCCACTCAAAACATTAATTTCTTCTATCGCATGCACTTTTTATTAGTAGATCTTCGATTGTGCCATTTAGAATAATTAACCATAATATTATCTAGGAGTTTAGTAGCTTCTCCTAAAGTGATTTCCATAAAAGTGCCTCCATGGCCGAGTCTAAAAGATTTCTAGAAGCAAAATTCAATCCGGCATAAAAGTTTTGTATAATCATCCACAAATTCAAACCATGAGTAGGGCAATTACGTATCATTAATTTCATCCTTTCCCAAGCTTGTGTAACATGTTCATGATCAAGTTGCTTAAAATTCATAATATCGTTTCTAAGAGAGATGATCTTAGCGGGAGGAAAATAGTTAGAGATAAAAGCATCTTTGCACTTATTCCAAGAATCAATACTATTTTTAGGCAAAGATGAAAACCAAGCTTTATACGATCTCTAAGTGAAAAGGAAATAGCTTCAATTTAACAATATCATTGTCCACATCTTTCTTCTTTTGCATATCACACAAATCAACGAAGCTATTTAGATGAGTAGCGGCATGTTCACTAGGAAGGCCGGCGAATTGATCTTTCATGACAAGATTCAACAAAGCATCATTGATTTCACAAGATTCAGTATCGGTAAGAGGAGCAATCGGAGTGCTAAGGAAATCATTATTGTTGGTATTATCTTGAGCCATCGTGACAAACAAGCAATCCAACACACGAGCAAACAAAAACAAGCGAAAAAGAGGCGAACAAAAAAGAGAGGGCGAATAAAACGGCAAGGGTGAAGTGGGGAGAGGAAAAGCGAGGCAAATGGAAAATAATGTAATGCGGGATATAAAGGGATTGTGATGGGTACTTGGTATGTTGACTTTTGCGTAGGCCTCCCGGCAGCGGTGCGAAATCCTTCTTGCTACCTCTTGAGCCTTTGCGTTGGTTTTCCCTTGAAGAGGAAAGGGTGATGCGACAAAGTAAGCGTAAGTATTTCCCTCGAGTTTTGAGAACCAAGGTATCAATCCGGTGAGGAGGCTACTGGCGCAAGTCCCTCGTACCTACACAAAACAAATAAATCCTCGCAACCAACGCGATAAGGGTTGTCGATCCCTTCACGGTCACTTACGAGTGAGATCCGATAGATATGATAGGATAATATTTTGGTATTTTTGTGATAAGGATGCAAAGTAAAATAAAATCAAAGTAAAAGCAAGCGAAATAACTAAGTGTTGGAAGATTAATATGATGAAGATAGACTAGGGGGCCATAGGTTTCACTAGTGGCTTCTCTCAAGAGCATAAGTATTTTACGGTGGGTGAACGAATTCTTTGTTGAGAAATTGGCGAATTGAGCATAGTTATGAGAATATCTAGGTATGATCATGTATATAGGCATCACGTCAAAGGCAAGTAGACCGACTCACACTGCATCTACTACTATTACTCCACTCATCGTAGCTATCCGGCATGCATCTAGAGTATTAAGTGCATAAAAAGCAGTAACGCCTTAAGCAAGATGACATGATGTAGAGGGTTAAATTCATGCAATATGATAAAAACCCCATCTTGTTATCCTTGATGGCAACAATACAATACATGCCTTCTGCCCCTCATCCTTTGGGAAAGGACACAAGATTGAACCCAAAGCTAAGCACTTCTCCCATTGCAAGAAAGATCAATCTAGTAGGCCAAACCAAACTGATAATTGAAGAGACTTGCAAAGATAACCAATCATACATAAAAGAATACAAAGAAGATTCAAATATTGTTCATAGATAATCTTGATCATAAACCCACAATTCATCGGTCTCAACAAACACACCGCAAAAAGAAGATTACATCGAATAGGTCTCCACGAGAGAGGGGGAGAACATTGTATTGAGATCCAAAAAGAGAGAAGAAGCCATCTAGCTAATAACTATGGACCCGAAGGTCTGAGGTAAACTACTCACACTTCATCGGAGAGGCTATGGTGTTGATGTAGAAGCCCTCCGTGATGGGTGCCCCCTCGGTGAGCTCGGAATAGGCCCCAAGATGGGATCTCGTGGGTCTGAAGGTTGCGGCGGTGGAATTAGGTTTGGCTCTGTTACGACCCGTTTGAAGTGCGTAGGTATATATAGGAGGAAGAAATCGTCGGCGGAGCAACAGGGGGCCACGAGGTGGAGGGCGGCATACAGGGGTGGCGGCCCCCTACCTCATGGCTTCCCTGTTGGTTTCTTAGCGTAGGGTCCAAGTCTCCTGGATCTTGTTAGTTCCAAAAATCACGTTCCCGAGAGGTTTCATTACATTTTGGACTCGTTTGATATTCTTTTTTCTGCGAAACTGAAATAGGCAAAACGACCATTGCAGAAATTTGGGCCTCAGTTCATAGGTTAATCCCAAAATTAATATAAAAGTGGATAATAAAGCCTAATATTGTCCAAAACAGTAGATAATATAGCATGGAGCAATCAAAAATTATAGACACGTTGGAGACGTATCAAGACACCTAGGAGAGAGGTGGCCTGGTCCCTGGTCGTTGTCCGCGGTTATTTCTTAATAACACGCTTAACGAGTTTGGATATTTGATCCGAGTTGGGTCGTTGGTCCATACGCACTAACCGTCACGCGGGACAAGATATGGGCAACTGGCGTCGTAGTATCAGTCGAAGCTCTTCACATGTTCTGGCAGCGGAATGGCGTCGTCCGGGTGGTTCGATGTAAGCACACCTTGTAAAGGAGGTCGCTAGGACTGATCCGGCCGCCCTTGTAACGTCTTGAGGAGTGCAAAGTGCGATGGGCCCAAGATCCTTCGGCTTAGCATATAGACCGTGGTGGCCTCTCTGTTGAGCTTAGGTAGGGCTATGGCGTGTTGATCTTAGAAGTAGGGCATTGATATGTCTCCAACGTATCTATAATTTTGATTGTTCCATGCTATTATATTATTTGTTTTGGATGTTTAATGGGCTTTATTATACACTTTATATTATTTTTTGGGACTAACCTACTAACCAAAGGCCCAAAGTGCAAATTGCTGTTTTTTTGCCTATTTGATGTTTCGCAGAAAGGAATATCAAGCGGAATCCAAACAGAATGAAACCTTTGAGAGAGTGATTTTGGAACAAACACAATCCAGGAGACTTGGAGTGGACGTCAAGAAAGAACGAGGAGGCCACGAGGCGGGAGGCGCCCCACCCTCGTGGGCCCTCGTGGCTCCCGGCCAAACTTCTTTCGCCTATATATACTCATATACCCCGAAAACATCCGAGAGCACCACGAAACCCTATTTCCACCGCGCCTTACATGCATGCGTGAGATCCCATCTTGGGGCCTTTAATGCTCACGAGGGGAATCGATCATGGAGGGCTTCTACATCAACACCATAGCCTCCGATGATGTGTGAGTAGTTTACCACACCTTCGGGTCCATAGTTATTAGCTAGATGGCTTTTCTCTCTTTGGATCTCAATACAAAGTTCTCCTTGATCTTCTTGGAGATCTATTCAATGTAATTCTTTTATGTGTGTTTGTCGAGATCCGATGAATTGTGGGTTTATGATCAAGATTATCTATGAACAATATTTGAATCTCCTCCTAATTCTTTTTATGTATGATTTGTTATCTTTGCAAGTCTCTTCAATTATCAATTTGGTTTGGCCTACTAGATTGATCTTTCTTGCAATGGGAGAAGTGCTTAGTATTGGGTTCAATCTTATGTGTCCTTTCCCAAAGGATGTTAGGGCAAAGAAGGCATGCATTGTATTGTTGCCATCGAGGATAAAAAAGATGGGTTTTATACCATATTGCTTTGAGTTTATCCCTTTACATCATGTCATCTTGCCTAATGCTACTTTCCGTCTTATGAACTTAATATTCTAGATGCATCTTTGGATAGCGGTCGATATGTGGAGTTATAGTAGTAGATGCGTAAACGTTTACCACTTGTCGCGACGTGATGCCTATATACATGATCATGCCTAGATATTCTCATAATTATGCACTTTTCTATCAATTGCTCGATAGTAATTTGTTCACCCACCGTAATACTTATGCTATCTTGAGAGAAGCCACTAGTGAAACCTATGGCCCCTAGTCTATTTTCCATCGTATAAGTTTCCAATCTATTTTACTTTTGCAATCTTTACTTTCAATCTATATCATAAAAAATACCAAAAATATTTATCTTATTATCTCTACCAGATCTCACTTTTGCAAGTGGCCGTGAAGGGATTGACAACCCCTTTATCGTGTTGGTTGCAAGGTTCTTATTTTTTTGTGTAGGTACGAGGCGACTTGCGTGTAGTCTCCTACTAGATTGATACCTTGGTTCTAAAAAACTGAGGGAACTACTTACGCTACTTTGTCGCATCACCTTTGCTCTTCAAGGGAAAACCAACGTAATGCTCAAGAGGTAGCAAGAAGGATTTCGCACCGTCACGGAGATCTACCCTCAGTCAAGTCAAGTCAAGACATACCAAGTACCCATCACAAACTCTTATCCTCGCATTACATTATTCGCCATTTGCCTTCGTTTTCCTCTCACCCACTTCACCCTTGCCGCTTTATTCGCCTCTTTTTCCGCACTCTTTTTCGCTTGTTTTTTGTGTGTGCTCTTTTGTGCAATTCTTTGCCATCTTATGCAGGCGGGAGGTTATCATTGATAAAGATAATAATATGGAAAACTTTGATGCTTTTGATGATCCTCTTGAAGATCCTACTATTTTACACACTAAAAAGTTTTGGATTGGTAGCGGTAATATTATTGGAAAAGGAGTTATTCAAGATTTCTTTACTTGTGCCGGTGCTTTGCCCACTATGGGAGGGTCAATCCTTCATAGAACTAGTAGTCTTGGAGATGCCATATCTTTGCTCATAGTTAAACTTGAAAGACAATTTTTGCATATGCATCCTTCCATACAAAGATTTTCTTAGAATTTTCCAATATTGAGCATTCTTCTGTCAAACGCGCGGCTACTATCTTTTTGGCACATGAGTTCAGATTTATTATGAAAGAATCCAAGGAAGTTTTTGCGCACTATATGGTGGATGCCGGCCATCCACCCATAGAAACTATCCTTTTTAATCGGGAAGATATTATCGTTTACAATCTTTAGATCATGTTGATTATAATGAAAACCTTAGAAAGAAGGTTCCTACCGATGTTCTAGTCAATAAAATTTCTGAGCTTAATATTAATTTTGCTATTCAGAACAACGGGCTAGGATTTTCTCTTGAACAAAGGCTCATGACTTATTGCCAAAAGAATGCTTATAATGATAAATTGTTTGTGCAATATAAGGGGCCAAAGGAGGAACCCATACCTCCCGATCTTGATCTTGGGGACTTTTGTCCCATTAAATTTAGCCCTTTTGATTACTTTTTCTTGCCACAAAGAAATCTTTCTGGTGAACGTAGGGAATATGAGATGAGTCTTCGCAATTTTCCCTACTATTATTGAACATATAAATCACGCTAGAGTACCTGCTCATCTGGAGGCATTGCAGCGCGTGTGCAATTTGGTTCGCTCGATCTACCACGGTTGTACGGTTTTACGGCGCTGTCAAAAATCCGGTCGTTGGTTGCTATGCACGTTCTGGTTTCAGCCTTCCGTGAATGACGTGTGGGCCTCCTTTGCCCACGGGCCCAGCTCTGTAGTGTATCTTGCGTTCATCTTTGGTGAGAAAACAGGTTGCCTGCCACGAGCGTGGGATTGGGCGGATAAAACACGGGTGGGTGGATTGACGAAGAAATATCTCCCTCCTCAGCCCCTGTCTTTCCCTCGTCTCTTCTCATCCCCCTCCTCCCCCCGTGCCGCCGCCTCCGATTCCGACCTCCCTCTCGGCCGCGAGCGCCGGCGCCGGCGTGGGATGGAAGCAGCCGCCACCTCTTCTCACCCCACGTTCCCGATCTGGAGAGGAAGAGACATACACGGCCACATGTGCCCGCGCCGGGATGCTTCTTGAGGGTACCATCAACCCTTGCAGGCACCGCGAGCAGCAGCCGCAGCAGGCCTTGGTGCCGATGAAGGGATGGTACATGGCATCGTCGTCGTCGACCTAGGTAGAAGGGCAAGCCAAGATGAACCTCTCGCATTATCTAGGAAGTTCGTCATGGAAGACGCTGAAGAAAAGTCCATGTAAGCTCCTCTGATTTTCTTCCATAATTTTTCTCCTCTGGGTGTAGATAGATACTGCACAACAGTTAGTTTCTTTCCCTTCTGGATCACATCCAATTTTGGGGAAAAGGTGCAGGAATTTTGATAGAGATAGAGAACTAGATGAGCTTTGTTTTCTTGCCTTCTCGACCGGATCTAATTTTGGGGAAAAGAGAGGAATTTGAGAGAGGGGGTCAACCTGAAGATCTTTGAACATTCGGGAGCAGCCATATCCTCAGTGCTATGCCAGCCTCCTCGCCACTGCTGTCGTGTGGCTGTGACTATTGTTTGGCTGCTGGCGAGATGGGCACAATTTCCTCCGGGTTCATGCATCGTGATGGTATTTGAACAACACCTTAACTGGCCCAAGAAAATTTAGTAGCATATGATAAACCAACATTTTTGTTTCATGTACTATGTCTCACATTCTAATTTTTGTATTCTGGTAGGAAGGGATCGGTTTTGGCGGTGTCCGGTGCTGGCACGTCATGTGATTAGAGCATAGGAAGCTGACATGATGTTTGAAACTCGGTGGTCATGCTCATTGACTAGATGCTGCGCCTCATGTCACCCCGGGCGTTGAAGGGCTTGATAGCAGTGCTCACGGAGTAAGAATATGTCTGCAAGTGCCTGTTTGCCATATGCCTACCCACTCCTCCGTCTCATGAAACTTTCTTTTATTTCTCTAAATTTGCGGTGTGCATGTCTGAAAAAATAACATGAATAGGCTATGGTAAGGCTTTGGCAAAGAACATTCTTTCCCTTGCTTGTGAAAATTTTGGTCCTCTAATGTTGATTCCATGATTTTTGATTAATAAATGCTGTTGTTATTGATCCCTTTGTTGCTCATGTCCTACTTGATTTTGCATGGGTACAGGCAAAATACTATTGGAGTGACATATAGTGCATCGTTACTGGCTACATTGAATTCAATTTTGTTTCACTTTGATTTTGTTTTTCTGCAAATTGTTTCTAGGTGGCTGTTGATGAATCATGTGAGGATGGCGTACAACCCACCAGAGGGAAAATAACGAACTGTGGTAACCAAATCAAACAGCTGAGATGGTAAAATTAGGGAAGGATTAGCGGTCCAGTGTTTCGGTAATTTTTTCCAGATTGGTTGAATTGGTCGAACAAACTTCATATCAAACCACCTCAGCTAATCGCCCCATGTATTCTGATGTACATGCATGTTTAAGGCGAACAATTTATCAGGTGTGGTGTTATGATGGTTCTGGTGGGTGGCTGCAGCTATGAGGCCGAGCTAATCGAGTTGTGTGAGACCCCTCCTGCGTCCCCAAGATCGTGGTTCATACTTTTTTTTGGATGTCTTAAATGGCCGCTGACAAGCAGAATTCTTTGTTTTTGCAGCTATGCACGACAAGATTTAACGCGTCATAAGTCCTCGTGATGAGGGTCTGTAGTACATAGGTTGGGCAGGTTGATGGATTGAAAAGGCAAATAGATCTCTTCATGTGATTGATTTCTTTATGCTTTTGTTTGGAGGGTTTAAGAGGTGAGCGAGGTTTGTGATTTTTTTCCAGTGTGCTCGATCTTGGTTTCGGACATGATCATGCCTTTATAAGCCTTGTGTTGTGTGTTCGTGCAACTAATTATATGCTTATATTCGTTAGCTATGGAACTCTTCGTACTCATTGGCAGTTTCGTTAGTTCTGAAGTTTGATAGAAAATTGATTGCAACTGCAGTGGTTAGCGAATGAATTTTTTGGTACTTGTTGACCATTTAGTTAGAGATGATTCAACAATATATGATGTTCAGAAATTGCAAGATCACTAGAACCTGTAGTTTTTGGCTAAAAAGAGCTCGGGCTTGATGTTTGATTTGATATAACTTTTTTGTTGCTTTGCAGCCCAGTACATTTTTGAATTCTGTACACGTGGATTATCCATTTTTGCTTATTATTTTTATACATTGTCATCTTATTGAAAAACTTTATTTTATTATCTTCTATCATACTAACTCCATTCATAGTATTTATTTCCATCAGAAAATAACTTCATTATGTGTTTGCTCAAAATTTATAAAGAAAAAAAGCATATGATTGGTCTTGCGGAACATTCATGTATTAGGCTTGTCTTAATAATACCACCTGCTCATTGTTAGTGTATGTGCCACCCAATGGTTGCTCCTGCCTAATTATATGGATGATGGCAGTAGACATGCTTGTTCTATGGGTTACGTGCTTGTTGTTTTTATGCATCTTCTCATGGTTCATTTTTCTTCGTTGTAGCCCACTGATTTCGTCTATAACACGCTGGTAGGTTCCTCGCTCAACTGGATTGTAGGTCGCTTTCCGTGCTCTCGTCGCCTTGTCTGCTGAGTACTTTTCGACTATCTCTACTTACCAGGGTTTTTGCTTGCTCACCCGAATCCCCTATTACTCCCAATCTTTCTGTTTCAGTTTTGCTTCTTGATTTATTTCCCTGCTTGCATATATATCATCTATCTCACTTCAGTTTCAGGTTCTCTTGCTGCTACACTGAACACGTGTATTTCACACTACTCACTCTTTGTTGTGCCTACTTCAGTTTTGCATGTTTGAATATTTGTAGTTTGGTCATGTGTATCACATATCTTTCAGCATTTGAGTTTCACAGTTTTCAAAATTTTGCTGGCCACGTGTATCACTGATGACACTTATGCAAGTGCTTATTTTGATTTTATTTGTTTGGTATGTTTTACTGGTGACATATATTTCACATATCTCACTCAGTTTAGTGCCTGCCACATAATTACTATTTGTGATTTTGGAATGTACTAGCTTTGATTTGGCTGATTTCAAGTGAGGAACATGAGTGGGCTGATGTATTAGGCATGACCATGGGAAGGCGGTGTTTTCTATGGTAGAATTAGTATGGTGGTATAATTCACTGCATGGTTGGTAGGTTCACTGATGCATTTTGTTTATAGATGCCTTGACTTCTGGGCCGTCGTGCGTAGCTGCGCGTCGCCGCGGGCGAGTCTCGGCTCGCCTTGCTCTGTTCCACTGTGGCAATATTTCCAACTTATTACATGAATGACTCTAAAATAACAAGCTTTCGACATCCTATGCTTTTTCTAGAAGCTGTTGGTTCTTACTCAAACCATAAATGCTTCCACGATAGTGTGGCATATTCTCTGACTTCATTCCTGTGTGTTCTGGAAGAGGAAAAACAGTTCTGTTTGTATCCCGCCGTGTTCTGGAAGAGGAATAAGAATTCCAACACTGATAGCTATGTTAGTGTGATATGGAGATGGTTTATTCCATGGAAGAGTAGTCACCACTTTTTGTGAAGATAATTCCTGAGACTCAAGACATTGGTCATGTTTAAGCTTTAGGTGCTTGGAGATTATTTGCTGACAAATCTACTATTGTTTCCTTCTAACTATCTGCTGCTATTTCTCAATCTATCGTTCTAATATATCTACCAAAAAGGATTTGAGAACGCTTGCTTATTTAGTAAGAATATTCTCTTTCTTTGACTGGAGCTTTTTTAGTTCATGGTTGATGTCATTTCATATTATTAGGTGGTTGTCAATAGTGTCTGTTAAGATGGAAACATTTTGCCACCAGGTAGTGTGGTGGTGTAGTCAATTTTGTATCTGATTATGATCTTATTTTTCAGGGTTATAGTGCAAGGAAACCACACAACCAAATGATTTTTCCAAAAAATTCAAATTTCCCTTCGCACATGTACAAGAGCATCATAGGTTGTTTAGTCTTGGAGTTCCAAAAAAATGGTTGACTTGTGTACTACAGAGGTAACGGAACACCTACTTTCACCTATGTGGGTTTAATGATAGATAACTGTTGCAATAGATGGATCACCTACTTTCACATATATGGGTTTAATTATAGATAATTGCTACAATAGTTTTGACATGTTTGACATTGCATAAATATGCTTGGAATATCATATATCAGGTAAACCTTGAAAACAAGAGAAATTGTGGTATTCTCTACACTAGGTTTCAGTTTACCGAAAAATGCACTCTTCATTACTGAGTTTTATGTTTGTTCTTGCTATCTGCCATCTCCATGATACAACGGTTTGGAAAATTTGTATCGAATGATGATGATCCATAAAGCCCTACGCTGTTCTTTTGCTCACCATTGAGTTTACTACTTTCTGGTTGCATGCCAAGTCGCCGAGCAGACACTTTTTTTGCAAATTGATGTAGGATTAGTTGTTGTATTGCTTAGTTGGGATCTGGAGCAGCGAGTACCTTAGTTGATGCAATAATAGCTTCTTGATGTGTAATGCATATAACATTCTTGCTATAATCTGTCCTGAGCTAAACGTTTTGCAAAATATCTAGCTTTCTTATATTTGGTACTATGCTTTAGTTACAATAATGCACAAATGGATTTATGGACTAAATGGAAACATTGGAAGGAAGACATAATTAAATGTACATGCACTCTCTGTTCTTACAAATCTAGCCTAGGTTTGATACTGATCTTTCATCGCTTCGTGCTAATCTTTTCGGTATAACAATACATATATACCTATTCAGTGATTTGGTTCCTCTTTGCTGAACTTTTATTCTTTCCTGCTCATCTATACAGGTTATGATATAACTTGTACTCCCTCCGTTCCTAAATATAAGTCTTTGCCAGTTTTTTTATAGAAGGCACAATTTGGATTTTAAGCTACAATTGGCAAAGATTATTATAAATTATACGCACAAATGTACAAATACATCGATCCATGGTGTATGGTGATCGAGAACATATACAATCTCGGAAGTTAGTGCTAATATATCTTGATCAAAGATAAAACAGTACGTGCTATGAACACGTTCTTGTGTTAAATCTTAATTGCAGTTCTCAGTAATCAGCTACTTTTAGTTTGTGAAAGGTTTGATTCAAAAAGAGATGTGTTTGAGATTAATTTATTTGAAGACACGATTTGGATTTAAGCTACAAATTGGAAAATATTATTATAAATTATGCGCACAAATATACAAATGCATTGGTCCATGGTACCACATAATGTCTTGATCAAATAATAAAAATTGGTCCTAAAGATACATGATGTGGTATTATGGTCTAAAAATTGGTCCTAAAGATACATCATGTTTTTGTACGAAGTTGAGACAGTTATTTTGGAACGGAGGGAGTATTAGATTATTTTGTTCCTTCGTAGTTTGGTTCTAAAGATATAGTTTCAGAGTGATCATTTTGCATCAGCCAAGCTTGCCATTGTTACAAATAGTTGTTCTGTTGTCCTCAATTCACTTTCTCGGTTTTTTAATGCTACAAGCATTATCGTTCCAGTTTTTTTTAGTTATTGATCACGCCATTTTTTAGTGAGACTGACTAAATTCTGAACATGTTTCATGTGAGAGAAATAGCATGTTGATTTCCTTTTGAAATAATCATATCCGAGGGACGAGGTTAATTCACAAGGAGTCATGTGCAGGAAATTTGGAGGAAGAAGTTTCGAGGCTTGGAACTCTCCTTGTGAGGGGCTCAGGGACAGCAGTGACGACAATGCCTCTTTAGTTGTAATTGTGATACTCCTGATGTGCAACTAAACACTCCTGTGATACTTATGCTAAAATGTTGGTTGTTAGTACAGAGGTGGTGACATTATTTGGTTCTCTGGTATTGATTTGATGATTTGTGGTTGATACATGATGTAATACAATCCACATTGCATTATATTTCCAGTTACATCACTACTAACATTCTTTCTAATCCGGTTCTTGCGCCATTGGCGCAACCGGGTCATCTAGTTATGATAATACCTAGATCTATCCTTGCCTTTATGCCTAGCTAGGGGCGTTAAACGATAGCACTTGTTGGTAGGCAACCCAATTTTATTTTTATTTCTTGCTTTTTGGTTCTGTTTAGTAATAAATAATTCATCTAGCTTCTGTTTAGATGTGTTTTTATGTTTTAAATTAGTGTTTGTGCCAAATAGAACCTTTGGGAAGACTTGGGTGAAGTCTTTATGATCTTGCTGTAAAAAACAGAAACTTTAGCGCTCACGAGATTAGCTGCCATTTTTTATTGGAGAGTGATTTTAGGTTGATTCTTTTTGCAGATAATTAATAGATAAATTCCTAACGTCCACCAATTTAGTTCAAAATTTTTGGAGTTTCATAAGTATACGTTTGATACAGATTACTATAGACTGTTTTGTTTTTGACAAATTCTGTTTTTCGTGTGTTGTTTGCTTATTTTGATGAATCTATGGCTAGTATCGGGGGGTATGAACCATAGAGAAGTTGGAATCTGATGGGTTTAACACCAATATAAATAAAGAATGAGTTCATTCTGATTACCTTGAAGTGGTGGTTTGTTTTCTTTCACTAACAAAGCTCATGATATTTTCTGTTGAGTTTTGTGTTGTGAAGTTTTCAAGATTTGGGTAAAGATTTGATGGATTATGGAATAAGGAGTGGCAAGAGCCTAAGCTTGGGGATTCCCAAGGCACCCTAAGGTAAAATTCAAGGACAACCAAAAGTTTAAGCTTGGGGATGCCCTTAAGGCATCCCCTCTTTCGTCTTTGTCCATCGGTAACTTTACTTGATGCTATATTTTTATTCACCACATGATATGTGTTTTGCTTGGAGCGTCTTGTATGAATTGAGTCTTTGCTTTTTAGTTTAGCACAATTATCCTTGCTCTACACACCTTTTGGAAGAGACACACATGAATCGGAATTTATTAGAATACTCTATGTGCTTCACTTATATCTTTTGAGCTAGATAATTTTGCTCTAGTGCTTCACTTATATCTTTTAGAGCACGGTGGTGGTTTTATTTTATAGAAATTATTGATCTCTCATGCTTCACTTATATTATTTTGAGAGTCCTTTAGAACAACATGGTAATTTGCTTTTGCTATAAAATTAGTCCTAATATGATAGGCATCCAAGATTGGTATAATAAAAACTTTCATAAAAAGTGCATTGAATTGCGTGCATGATTAGTGTACGATTGAATCGGGAAATTTGTCGGGGATAGATTTGATCCACCCACGGACACCTATGGGGCCGAGCCCTTTCGGTTCTAAGAGGCTGGGTCGTACTGAAGAGCGATCGAGGTTAATACGAGCAGTTTTACCCGACTTTTGGAGCTCTCACGAGAGATAATACTCCCTCTTGTTGCATGTACGATTGTATTGAGTTCTTGCTCGGGAGCGCTGAGTGCTACATAAAAGACACCCTAGGCGCTAATCTTAGACCGAAAGCGTGAGTGCTTGAAATGTTCCAACCCCCTTTACGTTGCGCGCATGGGCCTCCTTTTATATGCTCAAGGGGTCACCGACGGTGCAGCGTAAGCGAGGGCAAAAATGGAAAAGGACTTGCGGTTGGTACGGCTACTTATGCGATGTATCATACCTAACCCTCGACGGGGGGACAAAGGCATTAAATGCCCGTCTGGTCGCCCAAACAAAGGTGCAAAAGGGCCGTCAGTGACGCCACCGCTGCCACGATGGCTATCTTGTCGGCGCCGCTTGCCACCACGCACCGGGTACGCGACCTTTCTTGCCACGTCTTTGGAAGGGTCCCAGGCGACACGTTGTTGGATGTCTTTGGAGCGGTACCAGTGGTGGTTTTCTTGGCGCAAGCGCCTTTATGATCGCGCCGTGGTCTTGTCGCGGTTGTTGTCTTTGTCGGCGTCCAGGAAGCTTGTCGCTCACGGGGCCTTGCCGGGGCAGACGTGGCGTAGCGTCAAGCATAAGTTCCTTGAGATGCCTTGGTTGGCATTCGGCAAGAAGCTCCTCGTCTTGGGGGTCTTGTCTCCTTGACTTGAACACTTTGTTCTTGAATGGCTCCAAAAGGAACCATGGAGGACCTTGGCGGTCACCCGGCAAGCCTTGTCATGGAGTCAGAATCGCCTGCGGCACGAAGTTCGGGATACTAGGGTACCCCTACTCTAGTACACCGGCCGAGGAGCCCCCGAACTGGGCCATACACGGTCTTAAGGCCATTTGGCCAGCCCAAAAGCAGGCACGCACGCTGCCCGGGTTACGCCGTATCTTACTCCGCATCCACCGCGCCCCACGAGCACGCAGCGTCCGAATGCGGCATCGTGGGAGAGATCGTGGGTGGCTTCTTTATTCGGAAAAAGCGGAGCGTCCGCCTCCCTCTTTATAAGCGAGAAGCGAGGCGATTCGCCCGTCTCGTGATTATTGCTCCAATCTAAAACTTCCGCCGCTTCTTCCCGAAGTTGAAAAGAGAAGCGGCGCTCGCTTCCCTCATCGCAAATGGCATTACCACTAACGCCGCTGATCTCCTACCACCTCCTCATTATGGCTCAAAGCGGGAAGGTCGTGAAGTCGGCCGAGGCGCTAGCAGCTTGTGGCGCCGCGAAGGAAAGCGACTTTTCCCTCACCGCCATGAAGCCGAGGAGAACTACTACCTCTTCGGTCGACGGAGACGCTGAGCGCATCCACAAGACGAAGGTACTCGCCGCCGCTTGAATCGCTCAATGGCTATCCTTTCTTACTGTTGTTCTTCTGCGGGCTCTGCCTACTCCTTCTCCGAATTCTTCATGCGATATCATGAACACCTACGGGCTCCGCCTCCTAGACCTCACCCCAACGCCGTTACGACCATGGCGGTTTTAGCACATCTCTGCGAAAAACTTTGTCGGAGTCCATCCCAATGTAGCTCTTTTCCATACTTCTTTTTGCCTAGTCGAGAGAGAGCCCTATCCCGTGAATGGAATCGCTTTGGATCTCGAGAGGACCGCAAGAAAGAAGCTTATCTCGAGGGAGAACTCCATGACAAGTGGGATGAGTGGAGGGCAGATTAGGTCTGATCGTCGAGGAGGACCCTTGATACTGCTCATATGCGCCAAGCCCCAAGATGCACGTGGCAACGACAGCAACGTGGCCCCTAAGACGGTAGAGGTCAAGATTGTCATTACCGGGATCCCACGCCTCGAGCTTGCCGGCTTCAGTAGGCGCCATTGGGCAGATTTTCTTCGCCGCGCCAGACGCTTCTTGCAGAGAGAGGAGGAGACCCTTTGGGAGTTCCAGAACGGCCGGATATCATGAGGTCAGCGCCTCGCCTTCAACTTCAACTTCACTGGCCCCGAACTGAACGCGATGCTTGAGCTGTTCAAGTATGACTCTCAACATCCGGAAGCGCGTTCAAGTTGCCGAGAAGTGTCGTTCCATTGTCAATAATTCGCGCACACTGCATCCGTGCAATGATGTTGGTTGCGATTCTACATGGAATCGCCCCACTTTGGCAAGAGCCTGCAGACGCCGTCGTGCAGAGTTCTTCGACGGCTGGTAGAAGTGCGGTCGCTCCCGATGAATGTAAGGGCCTCGCTCGCGACACCACCGAGGAGGAGATGTGATCGCCACCCGTGGTGGGAAGAGGCGGCGGCCTTTGCCGCCGCAGCGAAGTTTGATTCACCGTGGGAGGAGGCGGAGGCGGCAGAGGCAAGCCTTGTCGGCGTGGAGCTTCTTAGATGAGGAAGAGCTTGCGTGAGGGAGAGCTTCGCTTGAAGTCGAAGTCGAGCGAGCCCGCCGAGGACGTGAAGCGATTCGTCGAGGATCGACTCCACCTCGCGCACCTTCAGTACTGTCGCAGCGAGCCCCCACCGAAAGCGTCTCAGGGGGCGTGGCGGACGGGCAGACGCGATAACCGCCACAAGGCTGACGTGCTCCACCGCGGCAACCTGCTGCCGCGGAGCACTTTCACGCCACGAAGAACCGGAGCGGGCCTCCGGGACCACCGCCGCTCATGGCGCCCAAGGGACCTATTCCTCCGCCTTTGTCACCTGAGGGTGGGTGGGACTTGACCTCTCTCTCGGCTCCGATTTAGGAAGAGGAAGAGTAAGATTCTTGGTACATGCTTTGTAGTTCTTCAATTCTTACATTTGTCTTATTCCGCTCGGTTTGGCAGCTCTGAATCCATTCCTTTTGAGACTCTGGCCCAGAAGGGGCGAAGAGAGCCAAGGTCCCGTGATTGTCATCGAGGACGATCCCACCGCATGACAGGTGCGCTTGAGACCACCTTGCGGACCCAAGACCATTCTTTCAGCAGCCCCAAATATGTGAGCCCCAACCGTAAGTGCATGGTTTACTTCCTGTTGTTAAGCGGCGCTTGGGTGCTTCTTCTTTCTTGACATCTCGATCATTGATTTGTGCAGAGCAGAGTACCTCACCAGGAGTGCGGGAGCCGCCCCGATGCCGTCTGCCGACTACTCGCCAAGGGAGGATTCCCTGGCAAGGAGACTTCTCCCAAGCAAGAGCAGTTCTCCCGGCAAGGGGACAAGTCTGAGTAATCCTCTTGCTTGAAAACTTCCCTTGGATTCTTCTTCTTGATCTTCTTTTTGAATATTTGCTTGACTTTTCTTCCTTTCTCCGGTCGTCAGGTCCATCTCGCCACGGAGCCGATGGAGACCGAGGTCGCCGGAGAAGGAGCCGTGATGAACCCGGCCGTGAGGCATGAGAGGCTGCCAAGGCCGCAGAGCCGGGCGTAGGGGTCCGGCGATCGTGACTGACAGCCCCAGGTCACTGGAGGCGTAAAGCGCTTACACCGCCGATCCTCCGCTGGCTGCTGCAGCCAGCCAGTTCAAGAGCCCGGCCCCGGCGCTTATTTGAAGGCCGTGACGCGTCTTTCATCAAACTCCACGGGCGTCCCGAGTTCCAGAGCGCCGGTTGAAGGAGAAACCTTCATGAAGAGTTGCTCGCCCGCCGGCCGACGCCCGTCGAGTTACGAGCGGCAAAGCGATGGCGTAGCACGGCGAGGAAGGCAATTCTTGTGGAAGCCGCCACTCTATCGCGCCTGGCCAAGCCGCCTCCGAGAAGCGCTTTGTCATGAAAGGCGGGCGTGGACATTGAGAAGCGCAGCGGAGGAGCTCCGGGCCTCCACCAGAAGCTCTCGGTCCTTGGCGGAGGAGAGCGGGAGCAACTTGCCGATGAGCTGAAAGCCTTCCTCCTCGAGAAGGCCGAGGTTGAAGAGCAACAATGACTTGTCGCCGAGAAGCTTGCCAAGGCAGAAGGTGAGTTGGTGCGTGAAGGTCAATCTTGACAGCCACGGGAGGAGCTTGCAGCGAGACATTTGGCGGGACTCTCAAGGAAGCGAAGAATGACTGCCATGGCACCGCCGAGACCGCTAGAAGAAGGATTGGAGACGAAAGTGGCGCAGTGGAGGCCGATCTCAAGGCGGCGGCGAGGATCTTGCCGCTTGCTCAAGCGTGAGCGTGAGAAGGACGCCTACACCCTTGGCGAGCTGCAGTGGTCGTCTCGGCCGATAGGAGCAAGGAGCTTAGCGCCGCAAGGACTCCAATGCGGATCTTGAGTTGAAGCCGACTACTTTGACCAAGACGGCCGGACGGTGCCGGTGGAGGAGCGATCGAAAGCCGAAGTAGGGCCCGGCTGGCGGCAAGTGTTCTTTGCTTTCCCGAAACGCCGGGGAGAATGTGGAGCATCGGACCGAGGGTCTCGTGGATATTGCCGCCACCATCGACGGGGAGCTAAGCGCAGTGGGATGGAAGATCTTGGATATCTCCGACGAAGCACCTCCACCTCAGCGCCTAAGCTTCGACTTTGTTCTTCAAAGGCGTGGCGGCCCCTCCAGCGACTCGGGAGAAGATCCCAAAGCAGGCCGGATTAGTCGACGAGTCGGACGGCGCGGAGCTCTTCAAAGGTCTTGGCGATAGGCGGCCTTCCGCAACCCAAAGCCTCAACCTCACCAACGCCCTCAGGACCTTCTTGGCCGGGATCTTGATCTGCAGAGCGCTCAGGCCTATCGCACCCATTGTGGACAAGGTGGCCGGGATCAAGAGGGTTGAGGGCGATCACAGTAGATTAGGCCGCCTGCTTTCTCTTTCCTTGTCGCTGACCATGTTATGAGAACAATCGGTTAGAGTCATGTATGTTATCTTGTAATATGACTCTATTTTGGGTAGAGATTGCTATGTTATTTCCTTTACTTGATTCCTTCCTTTGTATGTTTTTGCCACGCTTTTAGGGAACTTGCCGGGCCAGTACCTTAGCCATGACTGAGTGCGGACGCCACGTCGGCTGACTTCTTTGGTAGTTGCCGCTCTGAGCAAAAGAAACCTTGTTTAACTAGTCGCATGACTCACTTAAGTTGTTGAGCGGACTCGAAACAAAATAAGGGCGTAACTAGCTACGAGTTGGTTCCTCCGCGCATGTGTTTTCCATACAAAGCGTAAATTCGCTCGAGGAAGATAACTTAAAATTTTAAACGTGATTGCTCAAACTTTGGCAACTTAGCTTTTCTGTTGCTTTGCTTCCCTAAGGCTTAAACTTCCTCGGCCGACGCTTGGTCCACACCATTATCTTCTCCTTTCCCAAGAAACTTGTGGGCGAGGGAACCTTCCTTTCTTTGAGAAAAAGAAAGAAGAGAAAATAAAGATATGGAGCCTTGTGGCTCGTTATTGCTACTGGGATGGTGTCTTTGCACAAAGTGTCGATAACGCATGCATAATAAAGTAGAAAGCATGAAATCGACAAGATGTGCGGAGCACATGAGCTTTACTCATGCACGGGTTCTGCGCGACTTTGTACAAAGGATTACATGCAACATCCGGAAGACTTGTACATAAAGGTGGTTCTTTGACGAGGTGTTAAAGAACCGCGCTTCACCTGAGTAAAACTTACGAATATGCTCAATGTTCCGTGAGTTGCTCACCGAATGCCATCTTCTCTCAAAGCTGACAAATACAGCCTAGTGACCTCGCTTCAATCTTGAAGGTTTTCCCACTTTGCCAAGGCCAACTTGTTAGGAATTCTTGGCGGATGAGCAGCTACCAAGAACAAGGTCGCCTTTCCTCGAGACTTCGGCATTAATTTTGCGGCTATGGTAGCGGCAAGAAGCTTCTTCGGTATCGAGAAAGCGGCTCGTACAGCGACTGAAAGGCGGTCTTTCTCAAGGAGTAAATACACATCTTGTCGCAGCCGCTCTTGCCGAGCTCATCATAAGCGAGCACTCGAGGTGACTCAGAGCACGAAGTTCCACAGGGAGAATCGCCTCGCTTCCATAGACTAGAGCGAAGGTGTCTCGCGGCTGGTTCGATTTGGCGTCGCCCCGATCGAATTAAAGAACCACCGGCAGCTCCTCAATCCATTCATTCAGACTTGTGCAATTTCGTCGAAAGTCCTGGTCTTGAGTCACGTATGAAGACTTCAAAGATTCGCCTTCCGCTGAATTACATTTCTCGGATGAGCAATGACGAAGGCAACCTTGGCGCCAAGATCTTGGACGTCTTGCATGAAGGTGCGGCTCGTGAATTGTGTGCCGTTTTCGGTGATGATCTGTTAGGGATCCCTGCGGCAAACAATCGAATTCAAGAACTTGATCGCCGATCGCGGTCGTCACCTTCCTCATCGCTTCCACTTCGCCACTTTGTGAACTTGTCGATTGTAACGCATAAGTACTCAAAGCCCCCAAACGGCTTCGGGGAAAGGGGCCGAGGATGTCGAGCCCTGCATCAAAATGGCCAGGATAAAGGGATCGTCTGGAGAGCTTGAGGCGGCCGGTGTATCCGCTTGGAATGGGCCTGCACGCTTCACACTTGGTTACTTGCGGTTGCATCCCGGAGTTTGTCGTCATTCAAAAGAAACCTTGCTTTAACGCTTTGTCAAGAAGTGCTCTTGGCGCCAATGTGTGACCACATATGCCTCCATGTATCTCTTCCAATGACCTCATCCATCTTCTCCGGTGAATACACTTCAATTTCACACCGTTGAGTCTTCTTTCTCGCATGCAGTGTTGTCAACAAACCGGTACATACTTGACCGCCGGGCTACTCTTTCCGCTTCTTCTTGCTCTTCGGGGAAGTTCTCCGTCTGAAGGAAATGGACAATCTCTTTGTGCCCATCTTTGCCGGAGCTCATGGGTTTCGACAACAAGGACTAAAGAGCACATCTGCCGCGGGAACATCCGCTTCTATGGCAAGAACTCTGCGGTTCACCGAGTTGATCGCCTTCTTGCAAGCTTGCCGGAGCAAAACTTGTCGGGAGCGTTTGTTTCAACTAACAAACCCTAGGGCTTGCCGGAGCGCATCGCTTCCTCAAGACTTTGGCGTTGATCTTGAGGACCTTCTTGGCGGCTTTCGGGAGCTCTGCTTAGGAAAGTAGTCACCAGAAATCAACTTCCTCTTCTTGCTCTGTCCAGCTTGATGGCGCATTTTACGGACGGTTGAGTCGGCTTGAGCACAAAGATCCCTCGGTTCCACAGTAACTTAAGTCGCGGCGCACTTTGATGTGCCATCGACAATGTCGCTTCGAGCTCTTGGAACATGTTCCATCTCAGTAGAGGTCATCAAAGTGCTCTTCTAGCTTTCTACTTCATCAACGTAAGCTTTCCATCAACGGACTCGATAACTCTTGTTCACTTGGCGGATGACAAGTCGTGAGTCACCCCGATAATGAGCTTCTTGATCCCGAGGTTCATCATGATCTCGAGACCGCAAGAAGCAAACCTTCATACTCTGCAAGATTGTTTGTTGCTTGCTCCTTGGGAAAGTGCATCCGGACTACGTGATTGAGGTGCTCTCCGTTGGGTCTGACAAGTAAATGCGTACTTACCTGCATCGGCGCCTTGCGCGGAGAAGGCACCATCGAAGTACATCGCCCACTCTTTACCCGCTTCCTCGACGGGATGCTGCGTCTCTCGAATTTCTTCATCTTGTGTTGGCGTCCATTCTGCTATGAACTCCGCCAATGCTCGCTTTTGGATAGTTGAAGTGCTTCTCAAACTTGAGGCCAAAGCTTGATAGTTCCAAAGGCTCCACTCGACAATCCCGCCTGTTGCCTTATACCGGATTTTGCGATATCCTCTGGTGGAAAGCAGTGACGGCCTTGGATCTCGTGTGCTTGGAAGTAATGGCGCCGCTTTTTCGAGGCCATGAGAAGGCCGAAAAGCAATTTCGCGACACCGTAGTACCTTGACCTAGCCCTCGCAGAAGGGAACCGACAGTAAACCGGGCGCCGCACCATTCTTTTTTCAGATCTTCTCGCAGCGTCTGGCAGCAGATCCATCCTTGTCGGGACCAGAGCTTGCCGGTGAAGTCCCTCGCTTGTCGCCGGATGCATCCGCCATGGTTGTTGGCTCATCATCCGCCTCCTCTCCGCTATTTTAACGCAAAGACTAACCACTTGATTGGTTGCCGCTTATATATAGCAAAGAACTTCTCTTGTGGCTTAGGTGCGACAAGTGTTGGAGTGGAGGACAGTATCTCTTTAAGTCCTGCAATAAGCAGCCTCCGCTCAGGAGTCCATTTCATTGGACCCGCCTTTTTCAATATTTTGAAAATGGCGGTATGGCGCCAGCAGACCTAGAGATAAACTCGCCGAGAGCGACCACGAACCGACAAGTCTTCGGACATCCTTGACGCGCTTTGGTGCTTCAATCGCTCAATGGCCTTGATCTTGCTCGGGATTGGCTTCAATTCCCGTTGAGACACAAAAGAACCCGAGAAGCTTGCCGAGGGGACTCCAAACACACACTTCTCGGGTTGAGCTTGAGGTTGATCTTGGCGCAGATTTGCAAAGGTTTCGTCTAAATCTTGAATCGAGTCGCCTTTGTCCTTGCTCTTGACCACTATGTCATCCATGTAGGCTTCTACATTTACGTGCATTTGCGGCTCAAAAGCGTCATGGACTACCCTTGCAAATGTTGAACCAAGATTCTTCAAACCGAAAGGCATCCAGACGAAATAAAGCGATGCGCGTGCCACATGGGGTGATGAATGCGGTCTTCTCCTCATCCTCTTCGCCATGAAGATCCGATGGTATCTCGAGTATGCATCAAGAAATGAAAGCAAGTCACATCCCGGCCGTGGAGTCGACAATCCAGTCAATGCGGTAAGGAAATGGGTCTTGGGACAAGCTTTATTGACATCGGTAGAAGTCGATACAAAGCCTCCATTTCCGTTTTGCCTTGTGCACGATTGCTGTGGATCGCTAACCACGAGGGATGGAGCACTCCTCCGACAAGGCCCGGCCGCTTCCAACTTCTTGATTTCTTCTGCGATGAATTCTTGGCGCCCACCGCCGCTTCCCCGACTTTCGTTTGACGGCCGCAGATGAGGACAGACGGCAAGAAGATGGTGCTCGATTACTTTCACAGGAACACCGGGATGTCGACGGTTGCCACGCAAACACGCCGACGTTACCGCAGGAAAGCAACGAGCGCGCTTCCTATTTAGGGTCGAGAGTAGCACCGATGGTGAAGGTACCACAGTCCGTCCTCCTTAAGCGGACACCTTCTTGGTCTCTCGTGGAGCTGCCATCGCCTTTCTTACACTTGCCGGTGGAGCTCGATGGTGCGTCCTCGACGCAGAAGCGCAAAGACCAAGAGGTGCGCTTGCCGGAGGGGCATCGAGTTCTTGCGGACTTGGGCTTATTCTTCGCCCGGGAGCTTCAATGGCAAGTGACTTGCGATCTGTTGCTGCCGCTTGCCGCGGTAGATCTTGTTTCACAAGATATATAAGAGCGTCCCTTCTTGTCGCCAGGGATGTAGATGACACTTATCGGGCTACCGGCATCTTCAAAGATGTTGTATGCATAGTGAGAGGGTCGCCATGAATTTGGCGAAAGTGCCGACGGCCGAGTATCCCATTGTAAGGCAATGGAAAGTCAACAACGCCAAAAGTGACCCTCTCGATCCCGAAGTTCATCTTCACGCCAAATGTGACCGCAAGCGTGATCTTTTCCTTCGCTTGCTCCTTCCCGGATTGATTCCTTGGAATGTGCCGGTCTCTTCGAGCTTCGCCATCGTGGATCTGGAGTTTCGGAGTACCGCGAGGAGATCGAGGTTCAAGCCGCCCCGCCGTCAACTAGCATCTTAGTGACTTTGAGGTTGCGGATAGTTGGTGAAACCAACATCGGCAAGCACCGACCGCAGATTATGCGATCGGTGGTCCTCAATATCAAAGATGATAGGCGTCGGACCATTTCAGAGGCTTGCGTGACTCAACGGTGGTTCTCGCGCATTGACTTCCCGCACCTAACGCTTGAGCCGGGCGGTGTGAAGTATGCAGAGAAGCACCGGCCAACGCATGTGACCTCTCGTGGGCTTTCTCGAACTCCCCGCCATCGGTCTCTGTCATCATCCATATCTTCATCGTCGCCGTAATCTTCATCCTTGTCGCTGGCGAGAATTACATCTCCTTCTGCCATTGCTTGGCCTTGGCGGCGTCCTCCTCAACCGGGGCGTTTCTTGCCGGCTCCTCCGGCTGCACCTTCACAGGCCTTACTTCTCCTTGTCGCGCTTGCTTCGTACTTTCGGCCTTCTGTGCTTTGCTTTCGGCCTGCATTTCGACCTTCTTGCTGACTTTGAGGTCATGGCCCTTAGTGCGTGGATCTTGTAATCTTGCTTGTTGGTAACATCACGCTTGTCGTGCGTCATACGCCACAGCCTCTCGGAGCTTCCACTTTTGGCTTTCTTGGCGCCACCTCGGTTGCTGGACCGCTTCAACAACTAGCACTTGTGTTGCCTTTTCTTCTTCTGTTGTTCCGCCGGTTTTTCTTTCGGGCGCTTTCCTTGCTATCGATCTCATCGCTTCAGATTCTCTCCGGAGTTTCTCCCTTCCTCAAAGACGTGCACACTTGTCGGCCTGTGGCATATAGCTCACCGACGCCCTCGATCTTGCACATCGCCATCTCCTCCGCATCTCTACGGTTTCGCGACGCTTCCGATGGAACGACCGGCGATCGCGCAGGTGGATATTTGGGATGTTGTGCCGTCACGTTCTTTGAATCTCAATGTACTTTACGCAGGACTCTCCTTCCTTCGGCGAAAGCGATGAAGGTCGCTCTCTTGGCCATGCGGCTTGTGACCGCTGTCAGAAGGCGCCGACAAACCGATGGCATAGGTCCGCCGAGGAGGATATGGAGTTGTCCGGCAAGTGCATGAGCCAGATCGACATTGGGCTTGAGCACCGGGGAAGTAGTTGGCCGTGATCTTGTCGTCTCGCCCCGGCGGCTTGCACCGCGATGGTGTAGATGTCGAGGAACTCCGACGGATGCAACTTGCCGCATTTCTTCTGGTACATCCGCTTGGAAATTCTTCGTCTGGGCCTTCGGACTTCTTGCCGCGACTCACGGGTGAACGCAGGCGACCCATCACAGACGTCTGAAGTCGCTGGTTCCTGGCGCATGCATGTCGACAGAGGGCCCAACGCTGGTTGGATTGACGCTTCTCTTGGCGCTCGATCGCGAAGTTCGGCGTCTTCTTCTTTGTCGCTGCTCGTGAAGAACTTGGCGCCGATCGCGACGAGCTTCGTGGATCCGACGGCGCGGTGGAGTCTGTCCGAGGTTGATCCCATGAGTCGGCGATCTTGGCCTTCGGGTGGAGAGTGCATGGTGGTTGCACCCCACCGGTTTTGCCGCCATCGGCCGGCTTTGTGCACAGCGATGTACGGCGAATGATGTACTAATTGCCATGGAGTGTCGCCGTTAAGCTGGCCGATGAGACTCGAATGGTGGCCCTCCATTCATCGATCTTGTGCCTTGCTGGAGGGTAATCTAGGAGCAGCTTGAGCTCGCGCCAAAGCTTCGCCTTTCGAGTGGCGATGGCGATTGGTAGCGAGGAAGGCGGATATGCTTTCGGACTTCTATCTATGTTAGAAGGAGCAGCCTCCCGTCCCAAGGCGGCAAGTACCTCGCTTCGCGCCAAGATGTTGGTCTTGAGCATCCCGAGATCCACTAGCTCGATCTTAGCCCTTAACGAGCGAGTGGCACTGTGGAATACCATGACGCCTTCGGTCCCACGCCTCTGGGATGGGCGCGGTGAATGTCTGACGCCGAGGTTCCGCAGCCTTTGTTCTTGGACTTGGCCGCACCATGGCTCCTCGCCGACGTCCGTTCTTCCGCCGACGTCTACCCCACCAACCGCTGGTGGCTCGCAGGTGGGATCGACGATAGACGGATCACCGCCGCCGGCCTTCTTCTTCGGTGGCATGTCGAAAGAAGATGAAGATCTAGCTCGTGTGAACGTCGGATCGTTCACACAACCTCGATGCACCCTACCGGGCGCGCCAAAGATGTCGGGGATAGCCGATCCACCCACGGACACCTATGGGGACCGGAGCCCCTTTCGGTTGGCGGTGGGGCGGGGTCGACGAAGAAGCGTATCGAGGCGAAGCACACGAAGCGTTTTACCTACCTTCCTGAGCTCTCCCGAGAGATAATAATTCCCACCGCCGCATGTCCGACATTGTATTGAGTTCTTGCTCGAGCGCCGAGTACAAAGACACCCTAGTCGCTAACGAGACCGAGCGTGAGTGCTTCGAATGTTCCAACCCCTTTACGTTGCGCATGGGCCTCCTTTATATGCTCAAGGGTCACCGACGGTGGCAACGAGGCAAGGGCAAAAATGGAAAAGGACTTGCGGTTGGTACGACTACTTTGTACGTTGTATCATACCTAACCCCGACGGCAGGGGACAAAGGCATTAAATGCCCGCCTAAGTCGCCCAAACAAAGGTGCAAAAGGGGACCGTCGGGACGCCACCGCTGCCACGATGGCTATCTTGTCACGGTTACCACGCACCACATCGACCGCGACCTCTACGCCACGTCGCTGGAAGGGTCCCGAGCGACGTTGTTGGATGTCTTGGAAGCGGGTACGGAGTGGTGGTTTGTTTTAAGAAGCGCCTTGCATGGCCGTGGTCTTGTCGCGGTATGATTTTGTCGCGTCCTGAAGCTTGTCGCCGACGGGCCTTCTTAGGAAGGGACGCTGGCGCGTCGCGGCAAGTTCCTTGAGATGCCTTGGTTGGCATTCCTGCAAGCTCCTCTTGCCGGGTCTTGTCTCCTTGACTTGAACACTTTTGTTCTTGAATGGCACCAAAGGAACTATGGAGGACCTTGGCGGTCACCCGGCAAGAAGCTTCCTTGCCGCAGGGAGTCAAGAATCGCCTGCACGAGTTCGGGATACTAGGGTACCCCTACTCTAGTACACCGACAGGGGCGTCACATGCGCCATTAGTATACTAGATACTAATGGCGCACCTATAGTGCACCATTACTATCTGGCTTAGTAATGGCGCACCACATAGAAGTGCGCCATTACTAACAATTTTTTTTCAATTTTTTTTCGTTTTTTTCTTAATCTCGGGTCATTATGGCTTAATCTCAAGTCAAATCGCACTCTGTGGTCAAACTTCCCGAAAGGTCACCCATCCTCACACTACTCCAAAATTTCGAAAGCACGCTTAACTTCGCAGTTCTATCCAACCTCAAAGACCAAATTTCACTTCCACGTGCACTTGTTGATATATATATCATATCAATCCTATTAAACCTTGTTGATGTCTAGGACTTTGTTCATGTTCATGAGTGTGATGAAATTTTGAAAAAATATTTCAAACTTCCCGGTCATATGACGTATCATATTTTGAAAATAAAATCCAATTTTATTTTGAAACCAATTTTTTTTCTGTTACTAGTGGCGCACCTAGTTTGAATTTTTTTCCATTTTCCCCCTCTAGATCTTAAAAGCCCCGTATCTTTCATTCTGTTAGGTTTTTGGGGATTTTGAAGATGTTGAACAACGTTCCCCCTATTCAATTCGTATGTATCTTTTCGAGTAGATGATTTTTCATACAAAAAACTTTTTAACCCGAGTTCGTATGCAAAAGTTATGCCCATTTTACTAAATTCCAAAGAGATTTTGCAAATAAAGTCGAAATTCATATTTGTAAATTTTCCCAACAACTAGAACACATATCACATGGGAAACTTATTTTCTTTTATTTTTTGACATTTCCATCATTTTCTTTTTATTTTTTAAACTGAAAAGGCGGTCCATGTGGGGTGGGGTGCATTTAGCACGGGTTACTAATGGTGCGCCATTACTAACAATTTTGTTTTTTTTCAGGTTCTAAATTTAGCCAAGATCTATCTCGTGATTCAAGCGCCATCAAGATTATAGAGAAGCACAAGACCATATACACGGCGCCATTAATGTCCATATCATCTATAGCCCTTTTCCTAGTAGTGCAAGCTTCAAGAGGAAATTGATGCATTTGAAGAAGCACCTAAGGCCTTGGTCAAGTGGGTTCCCAAGACTACATCAAGTACAACTACAACTCCAAGGATTCCCATCAAGATGGTGTGGATCCAGAAGAAGAAGAACTAGAGAGTTCTTGAGGGTGACTCCGCCAATGTACTTCACTTTTATTATTTTGGCGAGAACAAGTGCAAACAACTTCCACATATTGCACTAGTTCAAGGAGTCACAAACCCTCTTGTTGGTAAGAAAAGGGACAAGGTAACCTAATGCTTTCATGGACATCATCTTGTGTATGTATCACTCTATGTCTATGGATATCCTTGTTTATTCCTTGTGGGACTAACCCGTGTAGGTATTGAAAGTGCAACTCACTCCAAAGGATTGCTCCGAATGATCTACATCAACATTGAGCATCTACATCTTCAACACCTACATGAAGTCATCATCGACAAAACCCAAGGTTAGTTCATTCCCTTTAGGGGGGGATATCACATCTAGGGAGAGCTTTACTCTAACCAATGAGCTAAAGCAACTCTAATGGTGTGAACACAACAATGCTTTATGTAAAAGTGGTAACCCCACTTGTGCTTAGACGATGAGTATGACCTATGATCAAGTGTTCTCATTTGACTCCTAAGTCAATATACTCATATATAGATGACCTAGTCATCGCCAAATTGCTTGATAGATGCTAGAGTGTTTGTGCATGCTTTTTCACATATTTCATTTGTCATTTTAATTGTGTGAGCATGTTGGATGCATATTTTACTCATTCGAGGACATCCATTTGTTGCTATTATTGTTTAGATCTTTCTCTTTTGCCAAATGGATGGACAAGAATGCCTAAGAACACCCTGTAGCTATCTATGCTTTTCTCGTCTCAAACTCTATTCATGCTACATCACAAAGTTTGATCAAGTCAGATTCGAACCACTCTGTGTGAGGAGCACTCGGAGATCCCGATTCGTCATAGACTTAAACCTCAAAAACCTCTTTGCGCATCTTGGTCTGGCCGATTCATCCTTTTCGGTCCTACCGAGTCACCAAGTTGATCTAGGGTTTTCAATCTCGATGCAACCGATTAGAACTTTTGGCCACACCGAGTTGCAAGAATCGCTTGCGCTTTGCATCTCGGTGCCACCGAGTCGTTCCACTTTGGCCACACCGAGTGGAGTTATTTATACTACTGGGTCAAAATTTGAAATTTCTCCAACCCCTTCGCCTGCCACAGAACCTACTCGCCTCATCCGGTCTCCGAATCATCCTCTCGCCGCCAGCCGACCTCCCACCACTGCCAACGGTCTCTCGCATGTTGTCGCCAGAAGCAAGTTCGCCGCCAGCACTAGGGTACTGACTTGATCATTGTGCTAATCTTTAACTCCGATTCTTAGCACATTGATTTGCCATGTTTCTTGCCATAATTGAAATCATCCTGGCCCAAAGGAAAACATCCCGTAGATTAGGTTTGATTTGAAAATTTAGGGTTAGGTCTCCGCCGAATTCATCTCGGACCGACCGAGTTGTAGAAATCGGTCTCACCAATTTTGGCTTAGGCCAGAGCACACGCATTTTTGGTCCGACCGAAAATTGCAAATCGGTAGGACCGAAGTTCGATTCTCCTGTGAAACCCTAGTAGTCTCGGTACCATCAATCGGTGACTCTTGGCCGACCGAGTTCACTAGTTCAGGTTCCAAAAGCTGCTTCGGTATCGCTGAGTTTACATCGATAGATCCGAAGTGCTTTCTGTGAAGAACTAAAACTATGTTTTTAAGTCATCTGTTTTGCAAAAACTCCTGCACTTTGTGATGCTCATCTACTCTACCTCATCTATAACCTATTCATTGTGGTCTCACGACGGTTTGCCGCAAGATGTCGACCAAAGTGACAGCCAGAATAATGTCGAGGAACAAGTTCGGCTTGAGTGAGGGCACTAGTCCTCTAGCAGCTATGATGATGGCAGCAGGAGCACTCCCAAAGAATCGCCAAAGGCCGCCACAAGGACAAGGAAGAAGAGGACTTCTCGACTCGAGGATGAAGATTATGTGGCTGTTGAAGATGAAGCCACTTCAAAGAAGAAAGTGATGAAGAAAGAGTATGGCTCACCATTCTTGCAACTAAGCTGTGTCCGAAAACAAAGATGCCAAAGAAGAAGACAACCCATGTCTAAGCCAAGAAAAGTTGCCCTGTGTGAAACTATATGAAGTTCACCATTGAATCTGAAGAAGAAGCAGCTGGTGAGGATAAGAGGAAGAAGAGGGCCAGAACCACTACTGCCAGAGTTCTTGGGAAGCCCTCAATGAGGAAAGATTCTGAAGAAGAGGAAGAGGAAGAGGAAGAGGATGCAGCACCAGCACCCAAAGCTCAAAAGCTTACGGGAGATGCAATTAAGGCAGGGGCTGCTCCATCTAAGCCAAAAATGCTCCTAAGATCGCCGCCCAGCCTCCAAAGCCAAACTCCAAGAGGAGCACCGTGAACATCCTGCCGAGGAGAAGAACAAGGCCCCAAAGGCCCCAAGTTGCTGAAGAAGAAGAGGAAGATGATTCTGTTGTTTTGAGGAACCTAAAGCCCAAGATCCCTGATCACAATGATGCACACCCAGTTGCAGAGAACATGAAAATCAGGAAGGATTCAGGATTGAGGCTATGGAGAGAGTCTGATCCATATGCCACCAGGAGAAGGACCGTCAGGACTACAGATTCCACACTAAGGAACAACAGGACTTCTATGAGGCTGCTTTTACTTGACAAGAAGCCCATAGTGTGTGACATGGGATGGGTTGACTGGAATTCATTAAGGAAAATGAGGATCACTTCCGGTGATGTATATGACAGCTTCAAGGCATGTGGAGTTGATGAGTTTGTGGCTCAAGTTCACCAAGTGGAATGATGAGCTCATTATGCAATTTTACTCCATCGCACACTTATATCCAGATGGAAGGATTGTGTGGATGTCTCGAGGGTACTAGGTACCACCACAGCTTGAAGAATGGGCAAAACTCATAAATGCTCCTCGAGGAACATGAGGATGACTTGGATGTCTATGCCAAGAAGAAGAAAGACCACAACTCTATGGCCAATATGTACAAAGAGATCCCCGATGTCGCTTTTAGACACACATAAGTTTGGATCTCAGACACTATTTGTTGTCCGAATCGCCAACAATCGCTTGGATTCTCGAGGCACACACTTCTACCCAAGTCAGGTTATCACAAGATGATCAGAGGACATGCTATCAACTTGCTGCACATATTTGATGTCCCACAAAAGTTCAAGGTTATGAGCCTGATTGTGGAAACAATCAAGAGGACTGCAGCTGATCAAAATAGAAGTTGTGGATATGCCCCACACATCTAGGAGCTCATCAACTCAAAGATGGGCAAAGGCAAGTACATCTTGGACAAGGAGCATCTACCCGTCTATCCTGAATTTGAGGACAACACAGTTGTCATGACTGAGAATGAACCATCATCTCTGCAAGCACAAGAGAAGAAAGCCAAAGCTAAAGTCGAGAAGGCCGCAAAGATACCAACTATGGAAGAGGCATCTCAGTCTTCTTGAAGAGCAAGCAAGATCATCTTGATATCCGAACCAATCCACTCGAGGATTGAGCAGGCCCTGCCACCCCGACCAAGAACCAAGAGAGCTTGTAAAGGATTGTTGAGACAAAATTCTATGACCTTGATGTCAAGATCACGAGAGATCCAAACTGAAGTTGAGCAACTTCGGAGGAAGCGAGGACAAGAAGGGCAAGTCTACCACGTATGCATTTGCTAGAGTGCCCAGAGGATGCGAGATCCGTCAGCGGTGCAGCTGATGCATTACTCAGAGCTACAAGATCAAGACCAACAGCTACAGCTCCAGCTTGCAACTCCAGCAGCTACTCCACCAAGCATCCACCACTTCATCAAGCTTTCGTCTCATGGCGTTCTCTCAACACCACCTCCCAAGATCAAGCCTAAGAGTCTTTTAGCACTATGCATTTTCAAACTTTTTGGTAACTTGTTGCCAAAGGGGAGAAAAATGTATAGATCATAGGCTTCGAGAGAGAGAGTGTGTTGGTTTTTATCTCTTTGCACTCTTTTTGGTTGGTTTGAAACTTCATCGCGTGCTTGTGTGATACTACTTTGTGTCCTTGTGAGATACTTATTTGGTCAAGTGTTTGATCATATGCTACCCTTAATGCTTGTTGGATAATGCTATCTTTCATATCCTATTATGATCTTTCACTTTGCTTGGTGATCAGTGCATGCTTTTAATCTCTATCATTTTGAGCGCTCCACCAAGATGTATGTGACATGGAAGAGTAACCCATGATCCTAATCGATTGTGCATTTGCATTCAAAAGCAAAACTTAAATAATGCACAAATTTAGGGGAGCTCTTGCTTATCACATACTTCTCAAAGCTTACGATGTTTTTCAATCTTATTTATCATTTGTCGAAGTTTGATCTATATGTTGTCATCAATTACCAAAAACGGGAGATTGAAAGTGCAACTATCCTCGGGTGGTTTTGGTAATTCCTAACAACATATAGCTCATCGAGCAATGCTATTCCAAGATAAATATTTCAGGAAAGCTCAATGTTTGTCATGGCGTGGATTAGAAGGTGGACCCTTCAAAATGCTAAGGACAAAGGATTGGCTCAAGCTCAAAGCACAAGACTCTACATTTTCTATTTTAGTGATCCAAGATCACATTGAGTCTATAGGAAAAGCCAATACTATTAAGAAAGGATGAGGTGTTGCTTAATGAGGATCTTGCTCAAAATGCTTAGTGATATGCTCCAAAACCCTCCACTGCTTTCTCATATCCACATATGTCCTAAACCAAAAAGTCCAACTCGCCCCACCGATTCTTTCCATCCGGAGCCACCGAGTTCAGTTGACATAGCCACCGCCGTAAACCCTAATCAATTCGGTCTCACCGATAGGGATCTCGGTCTCACCGAGATGGGATTGCAAACTCTCTCTGCTTCCCTTCGTAACGCTTCGGGTCAAACCGAGATGAGCGATCGGTCCCACCGAGATTGCAATGCAACTCCCTCGCTTTCCTTTTCGTAACGCTTTGGTCCAACCGAGATGAGCGAATCGGTCCCACCGAAGCTCGCTCGACCAACTCTCTGCTTTGCTATTACCAAAATCGGTCTCATCGAGTTTGTGTAATCGGTCTCACGGAGATTACGTTATGCCCTAACCCTAATGACATCGGTCCCACCGAGTTGACATGTCGGTCCCACTGAGAATTCTAATGTTCACATTTTGAACTAAATCGGTCTGACCGAGTTTAATGATTCGGTCCCACCGAGTTTGGTGATTTGTGTGTAACGGTTAGATTTTGTGTGGAGGCTATATATACCCCTCCACCCACTCTTCATTCGTGGAGAGAGCCATCGTAACATGCCTACACTTCCAATACATATCTTCCGAGAGAGAACCACATGCACTTGTGTTGAGGTCAATATATTCCATTCCAACCACATAAATCTTGATCTCTAGCCTTCCCAAGTTGCTTTCCACTCAAATCTTCTTTCTACCAAATCCAATCCTATGAGAGAGAGTTGAGTGTTGTAGACTATCATTTGAAGCACAAGAGCAAGGAGTTCATCATCAACACACCATTTGTTACTTCTTGGAGAGTGGTGTCTCCTAGATTGGCTAGGTGTCACTTGGGAGCCTCGACAAGATTGTGGAGTTGAACCAAGGAGTTTGTAAGGGCAAGGAGATCGCATACTGTGAAGATCTACCCTAGTGAGGCAAGTCCTTCGTGAGGCGACAGCCATGTATGGATAGACAAGGTTGCTTCTTCTTGGACCCTTCGTGGGTGGAGCCTCCATGAGTCACAGAACTGCTACTCCTTCGTGGGTTGAAGTCTCCATCAACGTGGATGTACGATAGCACCACCGATCGGAACCACGGATAAAAAATCCCCGTGTCAACATTGCGTTTGCTCCCTCAAACTCATCCCTTTACCTTCATATACAATTGTTTTACATTCTGCTGCTATACTCTTAGAATTGCATGTGTAGGTTGATTGCTTGACTCATCCTAAGTTGCTAAAATCTGCCAAGAACTAAAATTGGGAAAAGGCTAGATTTTTATCAGGTCAAGTAGTCTAATCACCCCCCTCTAGACATACTTCCGATCCTACACTTCTTCCTTGTGCTCCACAACTATGACTGTGCTGACCACCGAATGGTGGCGGCGATGTAGAGGAACATGGGCTCCTTTGGCGAATGGAGCCGCCAGATTGTGCAGAGTGGTCAACATCTTCTTGAGTCAAGAAAAGCTTCATCCGCTTTGTCATTCCACTTGAAAAAAGTGGTCTTCTTTATAAGCTGGTATAGGGAAGAGCCTTCTCGCCCAATGGGCCGATGAAACGGCCGATGGATGCCAAGCAGCCGGTGAATTTTTGTACATCCAAATAGTCGTGGGTTTCTCCATCCTCTCGATGGCCTTTGATCTTCACGGGTTGCACTTTATGTCAGGCTACCGAGACCAGTGAAGCCAAGAAGCTGGCCGGCTGGTACTCCAAAGACACATTTCTCCGGGTTGAGCTTGATTTTTAAATCGGCGCAAGTTTTCAAAGGTTTCCTTGAGGTCTTCTAGCAGCGTGCCATGCTTCTCCGTCTTCACCACAACATCGTCCACATAACATGTGCGTTTCTGCCGAGTTGCTTCAGGAGACATTTCTGCATGCAACAAACGTATACGCATATACCTAAGCCGAACGTCATGGTCGCAATGAAGGCTTCAATGGCGTGATGAAGGCGGTCCTCACCGTCGATCGGTTCACCTTTTGATCCGATGATACCCCTAAGTATGCATCCAGAAACTCAACAGCTCACATCCCATTAGTGGAGTCTATCGCTTGGTCAATTCTTGGCAAAGCAAATGGGTGAGGCTTGGTATAATCAATACACATGTGCTAATCGCTTATTCTTCTTCAAAGACAAGAACCGGGTTGGCTAACCATTCGAAAGAACACTTCCATGATGAAGCCGGCCGCTAGAAGCCGCCATCTCTTCTCCAACGACTCTTCTCTTCTCTTCTCTTCTCTTGACAAAGCGGCGCAAGGGCTGCTCGACCGCTTGGCATCATGTAGGACATGTAGCTTGTGCTCGGCGAACTGGTTGAACACCTTAAGCATGTCCTTGGGAGACCATGCAAAGATGTCCCGATTCTCACGGAGGAAATCGACGAGCTCACTTTCCTATTTGATGTCAAGGTTTGCACCTATGACATCGTGTCTCTCCGGGTGTTCCAGGTCCAAGGGTATGTTCTTTGTTTCTTTTGCCGGCTTGAATGAGCCCTCATCTTCCGACTCCTTGGGGTTGGGTGACATTTCCAGCTGCTTGCCTGCCATTGCCACAACCCGGTCAAGGAGCCGCTTCTCTGCTGCGATTTCAAGGGACCTTGCTTAGTCGGGTCATTGCCTCATTGCAGACAAAGTGGACCACTTCTTGTAGTCTATGGTTATGGTCAGGATTCCCTTGGCGCTCGGCATCTTCATCTTGAGGTAAGCATAGTGGGGACCGCCATGAACTTGGCCAGAGCAGGCCGACCAAGTAGCGCATGGTAGGGGTTCCCAAGGTCCACCACCTCAAACTAGACTGGCTCTCGGCGGAAGTGGTCTTTGTCCCCAAAGAGGACGTCTATCTGTGTCTTGCCGATTGGTGAGCAGGAAAGGGCAGGAACTATGCCATGGAATACAGTCCGACTAGGTCAAGTCGCCTGCTTTGATTCCTAACTTCTCCATAGTGTCTCTAAGACAAGATGTTGATGTTGTCGCCGCCATCTATCGTAACTCGGGAGAAGCGAGCAGCCCGCCTCACTGCGGGCGAAGTGGCATCCAAAACTAGGCATAAGAACCCGGTGAGGGCATCACCTCCGGGTTGTCACTTACTCCAACCGATAGGCTTCTCGCACCAATGCATGAACTCTGGAGTCTCTGATGCTACCGCATGTACTTCTTGTTGTTGTTGCCGTCCGCTTCTTATCATCGGCCACGCTGGTGAACACGATATAAGCTCTGTGTTTTTAGGATACTGTTTTGTATGGCGCCAATCGCCGAACCGGCCACGGCTGCCGGGGAGGAGGTGGAGGCGGTGGCCCAGCAGGAGGAGGAGGCAGGAGTCCACACCCTTGGCAATCCCGGTGAGCCAAAGTGGCATTTCCGAGTGGTGTGGTTGGACGGCCACGCCAGCCATTGTGAAATTTGTAGGTGCATCAAGAGTCTGCCAGATGAGAAGGCGGGCAGCCGGCTGGGCTTGCCGCCTTCCGACGCTTGGGTAGAGGCTGCCCTTCCTACTGCTGGTTCGATTATCGCAGACTTGCCGGGCTTGTGGAAGCCGGCCATGCGGGCCTTGGCGCTTGTTGTTTTTCGGTTGCTGACGCCGACTGGTGTCGCCAGCCGGAGTCCGAGGAGCTTGAGGAGCCACTTTGCCAGATGTGTCAACTTGGATCTCCGCCTTCATGGAAGAGTCGGTCAGGATGCATTTGTCCGCTATGATCGCCAGCTCATTGAGGGTCGCCGGCTCTGCTGCAGAAGCTTGTGCTTGAGGAGGGTGCCCTCTCGGCACCCGACAAAGGAAGTACTCGATGGCCTCCACCTCGTGCATGCCCTCGCAAGAGAGTTGCGTGAGTTCGACCCAACAAGTGAGGTAGTCGCGAGTTGACTCTGGGGCCTTTGGACACACAAGGAGAGTCAGGAGGCTTGGGCGGTCGCTTGTACGTGCCGGTGAAGTTATGGATGAAGGCTTGGGTGAAATCAACCCACTGCTGATGGTTGCGGGGCTTTAGTTTGTTCAAATGCCATGTCCGGCCGTGCCTTGGAGCATGAGCGAACGACTTTCACGGGCAGCGCTTGTTGCCGCTTATGGCGTCGACGATCACTGGAGTAGTCGACCACCAGTCCTCCCGCTTCATGGAGCTGTGTACTTGGGCGATCTCTCGGAGCGTGAACCCTTTAGGGAAGGGCTCGTCTCGATGCGGGGCCAAAACAAGGCGAACCCAAATTGCCTTTTCTTCTAGTACTGTGGATCGGTTGAGGCGGTCGATCCGGTGGTGGGCGCCATTCTCTCCGACTCCTTCCCGGGCCAAGGCGGCCGCCGAGTGTTTGTGGTTAATTAACGGCGGCGGAAGCGCGCCTCTCCGTGGCAGGGGAGGAGGCGCATACGCCTGCCGTTTCTATTGCTCTTGGGCGGACGCCTTGGTCGCGCCGATGGTGATCCGAGTCAAATATACCGCGGCAGCCGACTCCTTGTCTTTATCGCGGACGCCACCGCTTGGCGTCCCGGGATGTCGCGCTTGTTCTCGGCGAGGAGGCGGATCATCGTTTCACCGGTTACGGCGTCAGAGCCGGCCTCTGTCGCTTTCGAAGCGCATCAAGGAGCTGCCGACACGCCCATGTATGACGTGCCGCCTCGAGCTTGTTCAGCTCTGCTCGCTTGCCGCCTGGCAGCTCAGATGTTCTTCGCGGGCAAGATGGCGAGATGGGACAATCTGTCCCTTAACATGCTAAATGGTTGCACCGCATCGCCGGATCATATCGATGCGGCTAGGGCCCATCAGAGCCAGCGTGCCGCCGACGACACGGTCCATCTCACGCCGATAGGCCTCCGAAGGCATGCCTCATGCGCCGCCAGCCTATTGGGCGCCGACGAGTTGACGCTGCGCGCCCGCCGCCTCAAGGCTTGACGGTTCTTCTAGAATGGGCACGGTCGGGTCTTGCAACAAGATGCAATGGGATCTCGCCACCTCCGCCAGAGTGCTCGCTGTGGTCGATGACGAGCACCTCCGCGATAAGCAGGTTGCCGCCGCTGTCCGCGCGAGGGAGCGTTCGTCGTGAGACAACCACGCTGGTGGGGAATGCGCCGACGCTGCGGTCGGAGTCGACAAGCATCGGGTTGGTGGAGCCAACCGACTCCAAGTCCGCAGCAGTTTCGCCGGGCGACGTGGAGCTGATCGAGGAGGCCGGGCAAGGCGGCTCGGCCTTCCGTGCTCAAGGCTGCCTTATTCAAAGCTCGTCGAGAGGCGAATATCACCAACAAGATTGGCGAGGCAGCTCGCCGCTACAGATTTACCTTCGGCCATGCAGCCTTGTCGGCAGACGCCGTTCTGGCATGGGCCGGCCGCGCTTGCCCGGAAGGAACAAGGTTCCCGCCTGCACAGGTCTCCGGAGATAGTGCACCTCGCCCCATGGTGGGCGCCAAATGTCGGGGTTGGTGCGACATATGCCAAAGGATGGCTTATCATGGTGGGAGCGTAGTAGAACGTCGCTCGGTGTTCGAAGCGGATGAACCGTAGACACAAACGCCGGCGCACTTTACCCAGGTTCGGGGCTCTCCTAGGAGATAACACCCCTAGTCCTGCTCTGCGGGGTCTCCGAATGATCACTAAGGCACTAGTGGATACAATGATGCTCCTTGAGCTGTGTGCTAGAGGTAGAAGAAGGCAGGCTAGCTCTCTCCTTCCTCTTGGTATGAGTCTAGTTCTAACAGGTTGGGAACCTTTGCATGGGTGCCTGGGGTTTATTAGGCCTACCCCTGTGGGTACAATAGTAACTGCCGGGAGTAGGACCCGGCCTGTCTCTGTCGTCGGCTTCTCCGCCGCTGGGCCCGCACCGGTGGGCCTCGCTAACTGGTCTGCACGGAGTCGACAAAGCCGCCTTCCGCCGCTGCAGTGTCTTGCATTGCCGACATCAGAGCATAATGCTAATGACGATGCTTGGTGGGGAGCGTGGCTACAGCCCCGCCACCGTGGGAGATCATCAGAGCCACACCGTGTGGTCATCTTGTTAATGGTACACGGACCCCGAGGAGAGTGGCCGCTGCCAGAGGCCGGCCTCCTCGGGTCCGACCGGTCGGGCTTCCGCCTACTTCCCGGCTCTTGCCGTCGGCCTGGCCCGCCCAGCCGCATCAGACACAAAGCCGTGGGAACAGGTTCACTCGACAGGAGCTACGTCAAGGGTGGAGGGCAACAGTCTTTGCGTCGTCTGGAGATCTCCGCCAGACGGGCACTTTGGCTGCCTTGCCTGGATATGGGGTAGATGGGCTACGCCAGTAGCCACATCCTCGCCTTGTCTTCTTAATGGGGCGCCGACTTTGAGAGCATCATGGGCCGCTGCTAGGAGCCGGCCTCTGGAGGCCGCCTGCTAGGAGTTGGCCCATCTTGGTGCCGCCTCGAAGCTTGGCTCGTTTTCCGGCAGCCGCTTGGGCTAGCCACCGCCACCAAGGCGGCGCTTCATCTTGATGTCTTGAGGGCGCGCCGCCTCGATGTCTTGAAAGGCTCAGGACTCGGGTTAGGCTACCTGCGGGCCCATTACTCCAAGAGAGGAGGAACCCTCCTTGCAATGTCGAAGACAATCATGCCACGGATACATCGTCATTGAAGCCTGGTTCGGGGGCTACCGAGGGAGTCCTGGATTAAGGGGTCCCTGGGCATGGCTATGTGACGTGGGCCGATCGATGGGCCATGAAGATACAAGATGTAAGACTTCTACCTGTGTCCCGGATGGGATTCTCCTTTGCATGGAAGGCAAGCTTGGCGTCCGGATATGAAGATTCCTTCCTCTCAGAAACTAACTCAGATAACCCTATGTCCCTCCCAGGGTTCTATATAAACCGGAGGGTTTAGTCCGTAGAGGCAATCAGAATCAGAATCATACAGGCTAGACATCTAGGGTTTAGCCAGTATGATCTTGAGGTAGATCAACTCTTGTAAACCCCATATTCATCCAAGATAATCAAGCACGAAGTAGGGTGTTACCTCCATCAAGAGGGCCCGAACCTGGGTAAACATCATGCCCCTGTCTCCTCGTTACCTTCGATCTCAGACACTGGGCCGGGACCCCTACCCGAGATCTGCCGGTTTTGACACCGACACTGCTCGCGGTCGACCCAGCTCTGCCAGGTTGGGGAATCCACCGTACTGATGGATTTTTCTCATGGACAACAAGGTACCTAATTTAATGAGATATTATCTCATCTCTTATCCTAGTTCATCTGCCTCCTTTAATCACCCGGCGAAAATCGTTGTGAATTCATTTTTATTCAAGCTGATTTGAGTGGTTTCTTTCATTCATAGAGTGTACAGTGCGCGGATACATTAGGACTTTACGGCCTCTGCCAGACATCCATGGAGTTCCATCTCACCATACCAGATGACTTGAGGATGTGCGCGGTATGTTCAATCTCACCCTAAATCGGTTGGCATGGCCAACTTTCCTGAACATATACTAAATATTGCTACATTTGGGTACAAGGTGCCACATGCACCATATACGTCAAAGGGGATTTTTTTCCTCTTCTTTCCATATTAGGCAAATTAATGATGTATCGTTCTTTCGTTTACTCTCATATTTCCATGACATCATGTTTACTCCTATCTGCTTAGTTATAGATTTTGTCCTTCGATTTCAACTGCTATACGGTTCTTTCAATTTGGGTCCATATTTGCATGTTACCATATTTTCTTTAACAATCCTACCATTTTCTGCAGTGCGTCCCTTGCTATGCAACAAAATCTAGAGTGCACAATCTTTCCCTTTACATAAATCAAGACTGCAGGGATGTCATACTGAACACAAACCATGGATTTACAATTGTTGCTACTGTAAGACTTGATGAATGTGGTGACTCCTATTTTGGCACTGGCCTTTTTAAAGAAGTTTCTAAGTTTTATGTATTGAAAGATGGCACTAAAATTGCACTGCACATAAAAGAGCCTGGTCAAGAGATATATGCTAACTTCCCCGATGATATCATCCGCTCAGACTTTGTTTGAAGTAAGTTTTCTTTTCAAGTATCTGCATGTTGACTTACCCAAAGAATATCAAATGAATTGTGTAGTATTTAAGCAACCAATTATTATTCCATTTTCTTACTATATTCCTACCTAATGACTTGTAGTTAGCAATACACTTTTCTATTGCCCTGTTTTAACTAAATATTCCCTGTACTCACACTTCTATCAAAAAGCACCGCTGACAAGGAGAGTCCAGAGGTGGAGAACGGGGCTACCAACAAGCGGAGGCGGGGCGAGCAAGAACCACAAGTGACTCCAGTAGGCCTAGACTTCATCAGTAGCCTCCCCGATGATATGTTGACAGTCATCATCTCCCTCCTCCCAATCAAATATGGGGTGCGAACAACCGTCTTTTCCCGGAAGTGGCGCCCTCTATGGAACTCCACCCCTCTCGACCTCATTGACACCCACGAGCTCTACCATGGCTATCGCAAAAGCTTGGTTGTGTTCTCCAAGATCCTCGGCAGTCACCCCGGCCCAACCAGAGCCTTAGAAAGGGCAAGTTCCGTTACAATGGCAAGGACTGAGCCAACCTTGACGACTGGTTCCGATCCCCCACCCTAGATTAGCTCGAGGAGCTCACTTTTGATGATGGGCATATGCGCGCGCCGCCAACGCTCCGCCTCCGCTACCACGCCGTCTGGCCGCCAAGTTCAAGAACTGCCATCCCCACCTTAATGATGTGCCTGCTCCTATTCTACCACGACTGAAGCACCTCGAGCTCATCGTCGTCTGCCTCCCAAACGGTGACATGCAGCGCCTACTCTATGGCTTTACTGCACTCGAGTACCTTCGTCTTCAGGCGATCAATGGGTTGAGTAGCTTCCACATCACCTCCATGACTCTCGGACTATTTATGTGTGTTGCACGGCAAAGAAGAAGACATCACAAGATATGTACCATGTTATGGTCATTGAGGACACATCTGCACTTGAGAGATTACTTGTAGTTGATCAAAAGGTCCAACAAGAATCAATGTTATTTATGCTACCAAATTGACAAGTGGTGGGCTACTTGTCCTGACAAATACTCCGAACTTGTTATTGGATCTACATTCGCTCAGTACAACATCCGCCTTTCTACCTCTCCTTCTAGAAATTAACATTATTTCTAATTTTGAAGATGTATGTTCGCTCATCATCCGTAAAATGCTTCCGACAAGCTTGACCTCAAACTGCAAGGTGAAGGTCTTGGCACTAGAATCTATCGGCCCCAACCTCGGAGCAAGTTGTCGCTTCTCGAGATGCTTTCCGCACCTAGAGAAGCTATATATCGAGGTGATGTTCCTTTCCAGCTTAAATGTTAACCATAAGGGAGTTCAATTTGTGACACCTTTTTTCCGTGGTTTACAATGATAATGTACTATGATTTCAAGGATTTTTGGAGGATTTCAAAGACATACATGTCCCCCCATTTTGGTTGCTTGATCCATATGGTTACAATCCATAAGCATTTCTCCTTTGGATTCATCTGTACTAGTTTTCTTAGGGAACTTTTCATCCACTCCAACCACTTGTGAATAAGGCTACATTTTTCTAGATTGTAATCAAATGCCCATGTTAATCATGTCGGATCGAAGATGGCATGTTAGTGAATTTTACAAACTCGCAAAACCAAATAGGCCTCGTAGTAGTGTTCAAAACTGCATGTAGGCACTAACACGCTTTTCTTCTTTTCCGCATAAGATTAGGCTCGGTGGTGGATAATGCGATACGATATAACAATCACATCGAATGCCTAGATCTGCATCTCTAAGAAATTACTTTGAAACTCCCGCCGAGGGACCTCACCGAGATTATATTCATCTCTGCTCTTTGTTGTCGAGAAAGGGTGTCAAGGTAATGAGTTTTGCCCTACATTTATTTCACAAAAATGAATGGTTTGTTGATCAGCCGATGACTGCAGCAGAATGGAATAGGCTGCGAAAATGCTAAATTTCATTTTGGAACTTCAGATGACAGAGTAATCGGAAGTCATCATGTCAACCCAATACATGGCTTCTCAATGGCTGACCCCTTTGCAAAAAATTTCAGGTTTTGAAACTAGACTAAGTGGTAATATTAGTTTGAACCTCTCTGATATCCATGTTTAGCGGATCAGTATGCAGCGCCAGGTCGATGAGCTGAATTTCATTTCTAATATCGCTTGAACCTTGTAATCTTCGTATTTGAGCCATATAACTCGAATTTGAACTTTGTAATATTTCAAGCTTTTGTGGTACAATCATTGAAATGGCATCGTATGAGACTCGTGACATTGGTAGCACTATTTTGACCATAATATGCAATCGACTTAGATTTTATTAACCATTCTAGAATCTGCTTACCTTTGTCGATCTCATAGCACACGATCTCGTATAGCTAACTCGACCATGATCTTCGACATTATTGCACACGCTTGGTTTCTTCAACCGTGTGCCCCGTAGATCGCAGAATTAATTATCACACTCGGTGTCCATCATCACCCTTCAGTGCAACTTTGACCTCATCACCCATGGGTAAACTTATGACCGAAGTCATTCCACACACTTTGTTTTTACAAAGCTTTTTGCCAATAAACGCCCACGATTTGTCCTCTTTCTAGCCGACGCATGGCCAAACTAGCCGGGCGGAAGCTTGCGTGGTAAATCGCGCGGTAGCGCGGAACAGCTCACCGACGATACATTTGGCGCCGAGCCCACGCTGTGGTCAAACGTAAACGCGGCGGTGTGGTGTTGTCAAGCGTCCACTGGAATCCTCCGCTATTAACGCCGTGACAAGACGTGACGATTACAGGCCGGTTGGCACCCATATATTATAGCGACCATTTAACCCTTGTGTCTCTTCAACCTTTCGATCGCGCCCCACCATAGCAAGAAGCACACCCACCATGACAAATTCTTAGAGGGTATCCTGCGCGGCTCCAATGGCGCCCGAAGCGATCGCCGATTTACGAGAAGTAGCTTCACTATGCATGCCGTGGCCGACACCGGAAGAAAGTTCACGGAGCTCGGTGGTGTACACCAACAACCCGGCCTGGTGGAGCACTCCATCCACATCATGGAGTTGTTGCTTGCCGATGAGAAGTACAAGGTGTTCGGTTCGACTCAAGTATACCCGCTACCATGCCGGTCTCATCCAAAGGTCGCCGTCATTTATGTGCATACGCAATCATCGCCCCGCTACCACTACTTTACCTCCTAGCCGAACAATCGGGAACATAGGGGTAATCACAGGAGCCAGGCAACCCAGCCTGGCCGAAATCTTAAGTCAAATTGATGCATATTTATGGCTTTATAATGATAATTACGGAAGGCAATGCTTGTATAATCAATACAACACTGATGATATATGTTTATTTTGACTCCATTGCGACCGTTTATCATTTGATAGTGGCCCATTGTCGGCTTCTACCTCTTTGTAGATGTTATTGTGGTGTTTCCGCAGTAATAAGACAACCCTTAGCCGATGTCTCGATGCCCGGAGGTGGTTAAAGAAGGAAACAAGGAAATCAGATATGCGGGCTTTATAACTTTCACTTAGTCATAGGAGCTTAAAGTTGGGAGGCTAGTTACTAGCCCCCGGTTAGTATTCAGCGTTAGCCGAGGTCAAGCCATTAACACTTTGGCCAATGTTATGAATGGCCCGTCGTTTAACACAGGGTGACCTCCATCGATCTTATAGTTTAACATAGTCGTCGGATCACGACTAGTTTACGCTTATTGTGACCCGGCTTTCTCCATCGAGGTGCTTAACCATGCGAGTTGGAAGCACAATCATGGTTCTCCTTTGCACACCTAGTCAACAAAGCGGAATGTAGGAGGCAAACACGGAGCCGGAAATCCAAGTATCGACCAAGACACAATTCAAACCGATGCATATAAAGCAATATTCGAGAACGTTTTGCCGAAGACTCCTCGGAGTACCTTGGCTTTTGGTGGGTTCGACTGTAGTCCAGCCCCCCGTTGATGTTTTCAATGCTTTAAAGGCGTCTGACATTGCACTACTCGGGAACTAGTCCCAATGTGGCGTGTGCATTGTTAACGCCGAAGTGTAGTTCGGCGGGAAAGATACCGAGTTATGGGTCGGAAGAGATCTTCCGAGCTGAATTATAATGCTGGGCACCTCGGTCATGAGGATTTAGACCATGAATCTAACTCGTTCCCGAGCTAGACCGGATTAGGATAAATCATCACCAACATCGCCGAACTACATTTAACTCGTGACGTGGTCGGAGCATCGTGAAGGATAAATCATCACCAGTTCGTGATGCTCATCATTAACAACACAAAATGAGTTAGATTTAAACTCACTTAATCATTTACTAAGCAACCAACACATCAACCTCACTGAATCATTTACTAAAGATTTTAAATTCAATCCTCGTGAGTCTAGGGTGTCGCTTAAACCGCATGACAATCCATTTACCATACCTCTAGGGAGATTTGCTTATGGCTGCAAAATTCCATTTTGGGGCTTGGCCGGACTAACAACCTAGATCTGAGTAAGAGACATTCTTGACTAGCCTCTCGCTATGGCGAGACTAGAGGAGTGACACAAGGTAGAATAAAGAGCATTCATTTTCCCTCAATTAAATACTTTGCACTATATAATGGAAAATGCATTGTAGGCAAACAAGATTGTATTACAGTTTGTGCTCCGGACTTGATCCTCATACACACCACTCTCACTGGTGACAAAAGTTATAACCTTGGAGCGATTATTGCACGCAGGTTGCAAAATAACGCTGGTAGTGGATATTTTTATGGTCGAATTTATGCCATACACTTAGCAAGAGAGCTGGGTGTTTCACCTTGGCCTTATGACCCCGTCCTTCCCACGCAGTACTTGGACTTTGATGCAATGTGTAAGTGCATCTAGTGCCACCCCTTGTTGGTTTTGGAGTATTGACGACAAACCTGGTTGAGGGACTAATGTGTTTGTGAGAATTGCAGGATAACACAGGTAGTAGTCCATCACTGATTCGGTTTACCTACCGGAGATGACCCCTAAAAATGTCTGAAGACATTGAAGACAATGGTGGTATGTGAAGATATTCACATTGAAGATTATGACAAGGGAAGACATCGTGTGAAGACTATGGAGCGCCAAGACTTACTTGTTTCGTTGTTTCCTTTTCTTCTTTGTTGAGTCATAGGAACCACCGCATCATTAAGTGGGGTCCCAAAGTGAACAAAGTCGAGTGACTTAAGTGATGCTCAACTAAATCCTATGTCTTCGAAAGTGAAGACAATGAGAGCAAATCTTATCCAGAGTTGGATGAGTCAGCTCTACTTGTAGCCCAAGTCAAGCCGCCGCGTGTGTTTGAAATCTGACCGTTGGAACACGTGTTAGTTCCTTAGTGACCCAGGGTCATTTCGGACAAATCAGGTCGGGTTGCCTAGTGGCTATAAATAGCCCACCCCCTACACCATAAATTGGTGGCTGCTCAGAGTTAGTGCACGGCTTTTGTCGTTTGAGAGCAACCCACCTCCTAAGCTTTTGAGAGAGAGAGGAATCTTGCGAGGACAAAGCCCAAACACCCAGAGCCAAAGAGTGTTAGGCATCATTGAAGTCTTTTCTGTCTGCGGATCTCAAGACTTGTTACACTTGAGGAATGTGAATCCTCCAACCGTTAGGCATCGCTGCTCGAGCATCCAAGAGTCATTGTGGATCGCCGGTGAATGAAGTTTGTGAAGGTTTGGAAATCTACCTTGAAGACTTACCATAGTGATTGGGCGAGGACTGGGTGTCCTTAGCTCAAGGGGAATAAGGTGAAGACACGGCTTCTGAGTTAAATCTCAGCCTCCCTAACTGCACGCATAGCTTGTCACATCAATCGAACTGGTCCAACAAATCATTGTCTTCTTCAAGTGACCGGTTCTATCCTCTCCTCTCTTTACTTACAGCTTTGTCTTCATGAAGTCATCGCCCGCCTGTGTTACCTGTTTGACTTCACTGTGTTACTTCTATTGTTGATTGGCTTCATACTATCTTCCATCCCGATCTTTACTACCCGGCTGCTATTAGTCTTCGTGGCTTTCACTTCATTGATTACTTGACTATGGCTTGCCTAGTGTAGTCTACCTTCCGCTACATGTCAATAGGTTCATTTCTATTGTTTGTCTTTGAAACTCCCATGTTTTGAAGACTTCCATAAAAATCGCCTATTCACCCCCCTTTAGTCGATAACTAGCACTTTCAATTGGTATCGAGCAAGGTACTCCTTGTTCTCGCGTAATTCGCCCAACCACCGGAGTTTTAGCTATGTCGATCGCAGGGATAATCAAAGTCTCCGCCATGCGTCTCTGGCCTTCGATGGAACTGAATATCCTTCTGGAAGAATAAGATGCGATGCATCTTGAAGCCATTGATGTCGACCGTATGTCATCAAGAATGGTTTTCCCAAACCGGTGAAGGTGTCACCTCGCCGATGTCAAGAAGTTCATTCAACTGGATTATACCGCCAAGAACATCATCTGTGGTGATCCGACCAAAGGGCGTATGGTCGGTGAGTGCTCGAAACGCCGGGTTAGTCCGGGACCGGCTCTCCAAGGTCAATGAAGGCGTTTCAACCCAGAGAGATCAAAGGATCGGTGTTCTTCGCAACCTCTTCAACCGCTTCAAGAGGAACGACAATGAGAATGTCCAACTCACGTTTGATCGCCTCACTGACATCACAAATGAGCTTCCTGCTCTTGGCGCCACTGAGATCACCAAGCATGAAATCGTCAAGACACTCCTGAGATCTCTTAACAGCTCATTCGACACCCTTGCCCTGATGATACAAGAACGCCCTGACTTCAAGACACTCGATCCATCTGACATACTTGAGAGGCTCAACACACATGAGTTCCAGCTATCTGAGAAAAGAGATATCTATGGTCCAAACTATAGCCGAACTCGCGCTTAGAAGGAAAAAAAGCTGTTTCCTCATCCAAGAAGAATCTCGATCGCAGTTCCGGGTGATCCTGAAGACATTGGAAAGGAGCTTGCTATGCTTGTGAAGAAGTTCCAGAAGTTCACTCAGAAGAAGGGCTTCAGAAAGTCTTCACGATCCAAGTCAATAAATGATGAAGCCTCCACTCATGATTACAAGAAGAGAACATGTCACAAGTGCAAGAAACCTAGACACTACATCTCTGAATGTCCACAGTGGGACAATGAGAACAACAAGAAGAAGAAGAGCAAGGAATATGATTTTGTTGACAAGAAGAAGAAATCCTCAAAGTCTTCTTCCAAGTCTTCGTCCAAGTCTTCATCACACAAGAAGAGCTCATCTGGCAAGGCTCGTGCTTTTTTTGGCAAGGAGATGGATTCAGAGGAGGAGTCCGCTTGAGGAGGCGGAGGTGGAGTCCGAGGAGGAGTCCGACTGGGCGCTGCAAGTTTGGCTCTAGCTACAACCTACGCTGCAAGTCCATCTTCAACATCAAGACAATGGCCCCATCACCAATGCTGATGCTAATGACAAGGACGAATCTGCTCCCACCTACTGCTTCATGGCACGTGGTGCCAAGGTAAAATCATGCGATGCTTATTTTCAAACATCCAGTGAAGATGACTCTAATTGTGAATCCAAACCCAGCTACAAAACACTTGCTAAAATTGCAACTGAACAATAGAAAGCTATGGAACATACTCAAAAACTGTTAGACAAAAGCGATGACCTGTTGGACACGGAATGACTCGATCTCAGCCTTAATTGAAGACATAAAAATCTTCATGTTAAGTACTAGGAACTTGAAAGTCGCCATGAAACGCCTCAACGACTCATGAAAAGCTTTCCTATGATTATCTTCAAAGGAAGCAAGAACTTGAGAAATTAAGAGCAGCTCATGAAAATCTTCAAAAGGAGAATGAGTCACTTCACGCCAATGTATCACCCCGCCAGAAGGTTTGAACCACCATGTCTAAAATGCCTTGAGCATGATAACGCTTACTTCTATTGCTGAATGTTCTATCGCTACTACTGTTGCAATATCTTCAACTGCTGATGTGGTAACTAACCCTCTCGGCCGAGGATACCACTACTATTGTCGATGAAAATGCTAGGTTGAAGACATTGATTGAAACAAGGATGTACAAAAGTCTCAAAGGGCATCAAACACTATGCGATGTCCTCGAAAAAGCAGATTCTCGAACCGAAACCCTAGGAAAGAGGGTGTTGGGTACGAGAGGAAAATGAATGTTGATGGCTCTTATCGAAGCCCGAGCAAGACTTCAAAACTACATGGGTTGTCGCAAAGGAACCTTCAATAGATCCATCCACCTTATCTGGCTTCACTTGTGCTAACCCTATTATCATTGATGAATCCTTTGATGAAAACTATAAACTGCTTAAGAATCAGAATGGTGAAGTGTTTGCCAGGTATATTGGTACTAACTGCAGGAATGGGCCACCAATGAAGAAGATCTGGGTTCCCAAAAGTTGTCTTGAGAATCTTCCTGTGAATGTCATCATGACACCGCCTCGAAGAAGACAAATCCTGCACCAAAAGCTTCATTTGGTCCAAAGGTTTACATGTATACAGGACTCACCGAGTCACCCTAACGCCAATGTTTTACAGGAAATCATACTCATACTTATGAATATGAGTGTTTTTCTTCAAATTTCTATGTTCATAAAACTAAGAACTTTTCTCGCTTATTCCTATGAGTATCATTCATATCCCGCAAGGCTTTTTGCTAAGGCTCCAAAGCCGAAGTTCTCAGATGCTGCACTTAGACTCATTGATTCTAAGCCACCCCTGAAGATGTGGGTGGTTAAGAAGAATTAACTTTCTTTTGCAGGGAAAGGTCTCCAGCCGGAAATCAAAGGCGTCTGATGCTATTGCTAAGGACCTAAAACATCTTGTAGGGCGCAAGATCAAATGCCCAAATGGTCTCACTATGTATATTGTTCCTGAATCACTTTCCAATCATCCTATCAGTCCTAATCTTGATCTGAGCTTTGATAATCCTCTTGTGCATCAAATTTTTATGCTTCACAATACTCTTGGTGAAGCCTATCCCCCTAACTGTACTGTAGGGTATGGCACCTCATGCTTCGTAATGGATTATGGATAGCGGATGCACTAATCATATGACCGGTGATCGAAGTCTTCTCATGGACTCAACCTTACGTCCATCTGACAAGAGTCACATCACATTTGCTGACACGGGTAAAAGCAAGGTATTGGGTCTAGGTAGAGTTGCAATCTCAAAGGATCAGCACATGGATATAGTGATGCTTGTTGAATCCCTTGGCTTCAACTTAATGTCTGTCTCAATGCTTTGTGACTTGAACATGATTGTGATATTAGGAAAATATCGTTGTCTTGTACTACTGGAATCTGACAAGTCTCTAGTCTTTGAAGGGTATCGAAAGGATGACTTGTACATGGTAGATTTCTCAAAGAGGACCACAACTTGTCAGATGTCTTCTTGCAAAAGCTTCAGAGTGTCGGCTCGCATCGGAGGCTAGGGCATGCCGGGCATGAGGAACTTACACACTCGCAAAGAAGAAGCAGGTCATAGGCATCGAGGGCATCAAGTTCAAGAAGGATCACTTGTGCGGTGCATGCGGTCGAAAGATGACAAGGGCCAAGCATCCCTCAAGACAATCATGACGACATCTCAACCCTTCGAGCTGCTACACATGGACTTATTTGGCCCTACTCACCACTCTACTCTCACTACTACTGCTTGTCTCTTTGGCTTCATCATTGTTGGTGATTATTCAAGATATACGTGGGTGCACATAATTCTCTACAAGACTGAAGTGCAGGATGTCTTCAGACGCTTCACCAACCATGCCATGAACAACTATGGCGTCAAGATCAAGCATATCAGAAGTGACAACGGCATAGAGTTCAAGAACACTGGCCTTGACCTCTACCTGGATACATTGGGCATCACTCATGAGTTCTCAGCTCCATACACACCTCAACAGAATGGCATCGTGGAGTGCAAGAACAGAACACTCATTGAGATGGCTCGGGCGATGCTCGATGAATACAAGACTCCAAGAAAGTTCTGGCCTGAAGCCATTGATACCGCATGCCACGCCATCAACCGTGGTTTATCTTCACAAGCTTCGCAGAAGACATCCTATAACTCCTCACTAGTAAGAAGCCAAATGTCGCCATTTACTTGAGTATTTGGTGCTAGGTGCTGGATCAAGGATCCACATCACACTTCAAAATTTGCACCGAAAGCACATGAAGGTTTTATGCTTGGTTACGGAAAGGATTCACACTCCTACAGAGTCTTCAACCTCTTTCACTATAAAGTGGTTGAAACTGTGGATGTGCGGTTCGATGAGACTAATGGCTTGCAAAGATAGCACATGCCAAATGTGCTAGATGAAGTTCCACCTAGTGAATCCATCAAGCTTATGGGAACTGGTGAAATCATACCGTCTGAAGCACAGCCTGAAGAAGAACTTATCATTTCTGCACCTAATCAATCAAGACAATGCTCAGCCTCAAGACAATCCTCCCGACGATAACAATGATTAGCATGAACAAAATCTTCGTCCGGTTCATCCTCATGTTGCAAAATGAAGTACAAATTGAGAAGATAATTGATAGCATCAATGCGCTCGGTCCACTCACTCATTCAAGAGCAACACAGCTAGCAAATTTCTGTGGGCACTTTGCATTTGTCTCAATATCTCGAACCCAAGAAGGTTGTCAAGCCTTCATGGAACCTGAATGGATTCAAGCTATGCAAGAAGAGCTTCAACAGCTCAGGCTGAACAATGTGTGGAACTTGTCAAGCGCCCCGATCCTCGCAAGCACAACATAATAGGCACAAAATGGATATATCGCAACAAGGAAGATGAACATGGTCAAGTCGCCGGAAACAAGGCCCGCCTTGTTGCTCAAGGATACACTCAAGTTGAAGCGATTGGCTTCGATGAAACATTTGCTCCGCTGCTAGGCTCAAGCCATTCAAGATACTACTAGCCTACGCAAATAATCACAACATCCTTCTCAGATCAAATGGATGTGAAGAGTTCTTTTCTCAACGGCAAGATTGAAGAAGAAGTGTATGTTGCACAACCTCCGGCTTTGAAGATCCAAAACATCCCCGACATGGTATACAAGCTTACCAAGGCATCAGATGGCCTCAAACAAGCCCTCAAGGCTTGGTATGACACACTCAAAGACTTCAAGAGCAAAGGCTTCAAACCTGGTTCCCTAGATCCTACACTCTTCACGAAGACATATGATGGTGAACTGTTTGTGTGCCAAATATATGTGGATGACATTATCTTCGGCTGCACCAACCAGAAATATAGTGATGAGTTTGGACACATGATGCAAGAGCAATATCAGATGTCCATGATGGGTGAGCTGAAGTTCTTCCTTGGTCTTCAAATTCACAAGAAAGCAATGGCATCTTCATATCTCAAGAGAAATACCTCAAAGATTGCTTGAAGAAGTTTGGAATGCAAGACTGCAAAGGTTACACGACGCCAATGCCAACCAAGAGTCATGTGGGTCCTGACGCCAATGGTAAAGAGTTCGATCGGAAGGTATACCACTCCATGATTAGTTCTTTACTTTATTTATGTGCATCTAGGCCAGATATCATGCTCAGTGTTTGCATGTGTGCTCGATTCCAAGCGGCACCAAAGGAATGGCATCACTTAGCTGTGAAGCGAATTCTTCGATATTTGGCTAACACCCCAACACTAGGATTATGGTATCCAAAGGGCCCAGAGTTTGATCTAGTTGGATTCTCAGATGCTGATTATGCTGGTGACAAGGTGGATCGCAAGTCTACATCAGGCACATGTCACTTTCTGGGATGATCACTTGTCTGTTGGTCTTCAAAGAAGCAGAACTGTGTATCACTCTCCACTTCTGAATCTAAATACATTGTTGTTGGATCTTGCTGCACTCAGCTTCTATGGATGAAGCAAACACTCAAGGACTATGGCATCCATCTGAAACAAGTACCACTCTATTGCGACAACGAAAGCGCCATCAAGATTGTGAACAACCCAGCTTTAGCACTCAAGACAAAGCACATTGAAATTGGCCATCACTTTCTCGTAGATCATGTCATAAAGGAAGACATTGATATCACACACGCCAACACCGAAGAGCAATTGGCAGATATCTTCACAAAGCCCTTGGATGAGAAAATGTTTTGCAAGTTGCGTGTGAGCTAAATATCTTGGAATCCTCGAATGTCCCGTGGATCAAAGCACATCCTAACACTTATGCATGTTGATGACTTAGATGTGCAACACACGAAGTAATGTATGTATTCAATTAATTAAGACTTACACTCTGAGTGTGAATACATTAATGCGCAATTTGACTTCGGAGCGCCACGATACTTGTGCGTCGTGTCTGGGTCTAATACTTCCTATACGGTGGGTAACGCCGCCACCAAACTTTTGTTTGAAGTGTTTCTCTTGGCGTTACATTTTTAAAGTCTTCGCATTTTGGTTTGTCTTCAATATTGACATGACTTCATGTTTATCTTCACACTATTGATTTGGTCTCATTCTGATAAATACATATATTAGTGTTCTGTCCTCCACAGCATTCACTTATAGCTATTTCTTCTCGATTGAATCTTTTGGACTAAGTGAATGTGATCGGACCCTAACCTCTCTATGCTCTCTTCTCAAATCTATGTAACCAAATCATATGCATTCTATTGAAACTGTCGAATATCTTCTCTGCATCCTTGTCAGCACAAGATACAGAGACAAACATTAAATCTGTTTTAAATGCTCAATCCTTATTGCCTGAAATCCGGAGAAGCCAGAACGACCACCCGTCAGTCCAGGCGTGCATGGAAACATGGAAAAACATCCAATGTGTTGCATGTTCGCCACGTGTCCCTCAGATGTGAACCGCCAGGCACTCGTGATAATTACGTTGTGCCATCCCTCTCCTTATAAATACCCATCCCATCGCTGTCAAAATCTTTCCTCCACCTCTCCACCTGGACAAACCCTAGCGCCACCGCTAGCTCACGACGACGCCGACGACGAAGTGCTTAGCTGTCGCGACCTCACCGACGCCGTCCTCACGCCGGCCGCGGACATCGTCTTCTCCGCCGTCGCTGTAGGTGTCCTCCGTCGCCAAGTTAGGGCACAGAAGTTTGAACTGCTCGGCTTGATCTTCTACTCCGTCTAGCAGTTCATCGTGTGGTAAATTAAAACTCTCTTTACCGCCTTTTGATCTCGATAGATTCATCCTTTCTACCAAAAGTGGTTTCGCCCACAAATTTGGATCTATCCTGCTCGTGATCTCAGATTATGCCTAGTATATTCACTTATGCTTCACACATAGTTAGATTCCTCACTTGTACCTATTCTTGGATTCGTACAAATCTGGAACCAACTCTCAACATATAAGTGAATGTCTTCGCGCTATGAGGTCAATGTCTTCTAAACTGATTTATCTTGTAAATCTTCTGAGAATGCATATGACCTCTTCCCCTTCGCTCGCATCTCTAATGCTGTCACATGTACATGTCCGTGGGAGAATCCCTTGGTTCTCATAGTCTGCATTCATTTGCAGAATTATTACAGCATCATATCCACTCTCCCGAAGCCAGTTCATGTCTGAACAGCAGACGAAAGCCTTTGATAGTGTTAAAGCCATTCAGTCTGAACTTCATGGCAACATATAAGTCAGCAAGGAAGGGAGGCAGACAACGTTGTGGGGGAACATCAAGAGATTTGCCGCCTGACCTCTATGAGCTATACAAGACAGATCCTGAAGAGGATTACAATCAGTGCAAAACTCGAATCCAATGGATTCGAAGATATTGGGCAGAACAATGGTACAAGTACAGGTTCGTGACCCTGGAATATGCTAAGAATAATGCCATCAAGCGACCCTGGGGAGACATCTTGTATAGAAATCTTCCACCCAGGTCTAGAGCTGAAGCCATTGAACAAGGCCTCTACCCTTGCATGGTCCGTGGACCACAGCCTGCTGATGCCGACCCATCTTCATTGCAATGGTGTCGTGACGACAATCTGTTCAAATCCAACTTTCAGTTTGCCAAGAACTCTGCCAAAGAGAACAAGAAGTCACGGGGATTAGACTTCATCCCCGGTCCCTTCGCTTCCTCGTGCCAATGGCACACGCCAAGTTGAACTCAATCTTGTTCGCCCTTCTACAACCTAGAAGGTCTCATCACTCATATTATGGTTCAAGGGACAATGTGGATCAACTCGCAAATGACGCTGATTCTCGCCAAGTGCTCGCACCACCAAAGCCTAAGAAATCAAGAAACCCAAGGCTTCAAGCCGCCCATCGCACCAAGAGCTTCAGCGAAGCCTTCCGCCATCGCTTCCTCCGCACTAAGTGTGCAGTCCAAGATCTCTCACGATCTCAAGTCTCGAGAAGAAGAAGAAGAATAAGAAGAAGAAGCCCATGCACACTCCTGGTCCAGTTTCCGACCCGGCCGCTGCTCGAGGAATGAGAACGACGCCATTGATCCGTCCGAGTGACGATGATCTTGCTGATGATGCTCTTGAGCAGCTGATAAAGAACAAGCAAGAGGCGGAAATCTTCAATGATTTGCCTCTCTTTGACATGGAAGTGTTGAACAACTTCATTGATGAGTGGTTTGACACCCCAAATCTCAGCTGTGATGATCTTCAACTTCGATTGGCCTCAGCGTCTCCTTCCATGGAGCCATTGCTCTCGAGCTGGCTCTAGCTCACAAAATTGTTTAGTCAAGCACAAGATTGATTATGAAAAGGCCTCAAGAAGCATGTGGCCAAGCTCAGCGTGACAGACGTCCAAAACTTCAAGACTATGATGCATGAGCTCAAGGAAGCGTTTCACAAGAAACGAGACGAAGCCAAAGGTTCTCGAGAGCGCATGAAGCTCTTGGATGCCAGATGTGTTCAAGCCTACATTGAAGCTGAGAAGCGCAAGACACTTGGGCGTCCTGGCATCGACCCCAAGATGGCTGCCAAGCAGAAGAAGTCATCTGTGGACCAAGTCAAGCATCCAGGAAGGAAGAACCTTGCATTGTCTTCCCCGCCAAGATGATAGGCGTGAAGCCTAAGGTCCCCACAAAGGGCTTTAGAGCTCAAGAAAACAAGGGCATATGAAGTCGAAGCCAGAAAGTGCAAGACCAAGAACACCACTGATGAGACTCCACCTGCCAAGAAGCGTAAAACCAAGAAGAAAGATCGGGCTGCTCCTACAGAGCCCCTTGTTGTCGAACCAATTTCTGTTGCTCGTCCTGCATCTACACAACAAGAGCACCGTTTGATAGTTCATGAGCCTGCTTCCCCAGAGGCTCCCCGATGTCAAGACATTCCACCGCCAACCCCACCGCAGCTAAAGACGTTGGTCCCCAAGACAATGTAGAAGATGATGAAGTCCTTCCTCAGATCGAGCACAATGTGGTATCATCGCCTGTTCTCACGAACAACGAACTCATCAGCATTGGTCGTCCTTTGACGCCAATCGCCAGATGATTCATGGGCTGATCACCCTCAAGACTTCGTGAAGAAGAATCACCAACTACTCCCCAACTCAAGTCACCACTCCGTGCTTGAAGATGATGACTTTGACGCCCAACCTACTCCATCTCCACAAGCGCCGCCATTGCTCCGCAGCTTCGCAAAGGACCAAGGCCACAAGTCACTCTGCCGAAAGTGTTCCGAAGGAGAAGAGCACCAATCAGTATCACGCCAAGTATTTCCTGAAGCCTCTCCTACTACGAACATCCCCGGGTCTGAAGCCAAAGCGGCTGAAGATATTCCGGCTGCATCAGCCGATGAACAAGAAGAACAAAGAGATGAAGAAGAACGTGTTGCTACACCCCCAACCAACCCTGAAGTTGTTCTCGAGGAGAACATGTTCGACCCTCCAGCTACTCGAGTGGAGGTTGATAACATTGAGGCGACCACCAACACAACATCAAGCCAATGACGAAGTCATGATCAAGCTAATGTGGCGCCTGGTTAATGTGGTGCCCGGCGATTGCACTCGGCCAATGTCGCACTCGATGCAAATCTGCAGCTGAAGCCACCGCCATCGCCATCGCTCCCCGTATCACTTCCAAGGCCACACACTATCGAGCAAGCATTGATCATGGTTAGTTGGTCACTGTCAGATGGCCCATTCTGGTTCCTCCACCTGCTGCTGGTCCGCAATTTGACTATCATGTCGAGCACAGGCCTTAGGTCCGTAAGCCAAGCCAAGGTTGCCTGTGTTTCTAGGTAATCGCCACTTCACCGTGGTCATTCAATGCAAATGGCTTCATTGGCAAGACAACACTTTATTTGATAGTGCCAAGAACCCCTATTCCAAGCCAAGGATTTCATCCGATCGGTTCTCGAGCTATCAAGCAAGTAGCTTACTATTCTTGTGTTCTCTATGACCAAGGGCGCATCTTCCCACATATGCGTCTAGACACTGAAGCCATTTCTGGACTACCCTGCCTAGAAGAGGCCCTTGACTGCTTTCGTGATGCTGGTCTTCTAAACTTTGTGACTGATAAGGAGCATTGGAATGAAGAGCTTCTGCTACAATTTTATGCTACCCTCCACATTCACGGCTACAACAGGGATCCGAAGACTTGGGTCCTTGAGTGGATGACAGGCAATGTCCATCATGAAGCCAAAGCTCTGATATCATTGAGCTAACTGGCCTACCCACTCTAGGTGAACTTTTTGAGCCTGGTTGTCAGCTTCACCGCAATGCATTGGAGAGCATCTTTCATAAGACAGAGCCCAACATGAACCAAATGCTAAGCATGATGAAGCCTCTGCCATGCGACGCTGAATACCCAAGAGAATTCTTCGGTGAAGACCTAGAGTATTTGCCCCGCACGATCTATCATATCATAAGGCGAACTCTATAACCCATCAAAGGACATTCTTCTACAGTGAAGCTTGAAGGAGCAATGAAGACTTTGATCTTTTATATCTTCAATGGCATCAGCTTCAATGCTCAAGACATATTTATCAAGCAATTGGCCGCATCAGGATCTGATCTCTTTGGTCTGAGATTCTACGCTCCATGGGTTGTGCGCCTTATCAAGCTTCATTCAGCTGTCAACTACCAGCCTTCTACTCGCAATCATCTGATATTTATGCCAGAGGTTGATATGTCAGTTGAAGCCATATACCCAGAGCCTGCCAAGGAGCCTGTTTGTCTTGACAATGTTGATCACCAAAGTTTCACACAGCCCATTGAAGGAGTCCAGGCAGTCACTCGTGTTTATCCTCTGGCTGGCAATACACGTGGCCCTCATCGTGCCAATACTGAAGCCACTGAAAGCACCATTGCGCAAAGGCCTCTAAGCGATCTCGTGTTCTTAATGACCGAGAGCTTCGCCGCTCGCATCGTAAACAGGATAAGCATCACTACTGGCTGAAGCAGCAGATGCAAAGCCTCTTGGTGGACGTCAATCGTATTCGCAATCTTGCCACCAAGAATGCATTTGTCACACATGAAACCTGTCGGAGGTCTTGGAAGAGTTTAACATTGTTGAGTGCTGAAGCAGATCTTCAAGACGATGGCTTCACTGCAAGATTCAAGTTTGACTCAACTCCTCCAAGGAATGTTGTCTTGCGTCGGACTCCCTCTCCTGAAGCTGACTATTCCTCCTTAGCTGCAATGGTGAATGCCAGAGTCATAGATGATCAAGACGATGCTACTTCACCACCTCCAACTTAGGCGTGTATCGACACTGCACCAAGTTCTTCTGCACTGCCAAACGCCAACAACGACCCTGCAGCTTCTCCTACTCCTTCTGAGAACGAGAGGCTCTATGTCTTCAAACCTTTTTGGTCCCATCGACAAAAGGGGAGAATCATATGAGTTGATAGTCTTCAAGCCGGGTCCATATGGGCGGTTGCTTTATATTTTGCCTAGTGTTTACAACTCTCGCTTTTGATACATTTGGTTCTTTGAGTTGTAACACTTAAACTTGATGGTCGTCTGCTACTTGTTTGCTACTCTATGATGCGATGATAAATTCCGCATGTGCGATGATAAATCCTGCACGAAGTCATATTGCAGACGTCCATTTTTCATTATCTTCATTATATCAAATCATGCATGATGAATTGTCTTCGTAAGTTGTAGAGGATCTCCACAAGTACAACCTGCCATGTGCATTTGCATTCCAAAAGCAAATTACTTATATGCACATCTTCAGGGGGAGCTTGTTGCTACTTATGAAGACAATATCTTTAACCTTTACAATTTCACATACTTTTATCCCCGTTGAAAACTTCAACCAGTTTGTCATGAATCACCAAAAAGGGAGAGATTGTAAGTGCATCTAGTGCCACCCCTAGTTGGTTTTGGAGTATTGACGACAAACCTGGTTGAGGGACTAATGTGTTTGTGAGAATTGCAGGATAACACATGTAGTAGTCCCTCATTGATTCGGTTTACCTACCGGAGATGATCCCTAAAAATGTATGAAGACATTGAAGAGAATGGTGGTATGTGAAGATATTCACATTGAAGATTATGACAAGAGAAGACATTGCGTGAATACTCTGGAGCACGAAGACTTAGTTGTTTCGTTGTTTCCTTTTCTTCTTTGTTGAGTCATAGGAACCACCGTACCGTTAAGTGGGGTCCCAAAGGAATAAACTCAGATCGACCGAATCGATGCTCAACCAAATCCTATGTCTTCGAGTGAAGACAATGAGAGCAAATATTATCTAGAGCTGGATGAGTCAGCTTTACTTGTAGCCCAAGTCAAGCTGCTATGTGTGTTTGAAATCTGACCATTGGACACACGTGTCAGTTCCTTAGTTACCCTGGGTCATTTCGGACAAATCAGGTCGGGTTGCCTCCTGGCTATAAATAGCCCACCTCCTACACCATAAATTGGTGGCTGCTCAGAGTTAGTGCACGGCTTTTGTCGTTTGAGAGCAACCCACCTCCGAAGCTTTTGAGAGAGAGAAATCCTTGCGAGGAGAAAGCCCAAACACCCAGAGCCAAAGAGTGTTAGGCATCACTGAAGTCTTTCTGTCCGCGTGACCTGAAGACTAGTTACACTTGAGGACTGTGAATCCTCCAGCCGGTTAGGCGTCGCGTTCTGAGCATCCAAGAGTCATTGTGGATCGCCGGTGAACGAAGTCTGTGAAGGTTTGGAAGTCTACCTTGAAGACTTACCAGAGTGATTGGGCAAGGACTGGGTGTCCTTAGCTCAAGGGGAATAAGGTGAAGACACGACCTTCTGAGTTAAATCTCAGCCACCCTAACCAGACGTACAGTTATCACAACAACTGGAATTGGTCCAACAAATCATTGTCTTCATCAAGTGACTGGTTCGTCTTCGTGAAGTCATTGCCTACATGTGTTACCTGTTTGGCTTCACTGTGTGACTTCTATTGTTGATTGGCTTCATACTATCTTGCTTCCTGATCTTTACTACCTGGCTTCTATTAGTCTTCGTGCTTTCACTTCATTGATTACTTGACTATGGCTTTCCTAGTGTAGTCTACCTTCCGCTGCATGTCAATAGGTTCATTTCTATTGTTTGTCTTTGAAACTCCCATGTTTTGAAGACTTTCATAAAAATCGCCTATTCTCCCCCGCCCCTCTAGTCGATAATTAGCACTTTCACTATGAAACGTCATAAGATCCTTAGTGGGGAACCTCATGATTTTACTTATAACTTGTTGTTTAATAAAAAGTCCGTTGTGAACACATTTTTCCTGCACCTGCTCTCTTTGATGTTCACAGCAAGGGAAGATATTATGTTCTTGAGAGTGATGCCTGAGCACATAACATAGAGGATTCATCAAGAAGGTGATCTTCCGTTTTGGTTTTACCCACAGCATCATAACTGATAATGGCACTAATTTATCCAAGGGAGCTATGAAAGAGTTTTGTCAACGTGAGCACATTATGCTTGATGTGTCATTGGTTGCTCACCCCCAATCCAATGGTCAAGCGTAGAGAGCCAATCAAGAAATTTTGCGAGGCATCAAGCCCCGGCTTATGGTTCCTTTGCAGAGGACGCCGAGATGTTGGGTGGAAGAGCTGCCTTCTGTGTTATGGAGTATCAATACTACCCCCAACATATCTACGGGTTACATGCCTTTCTTCATGGTTTACGGGGCAGAAGCGGTTCTCCCTAGTGACATCCGTCGTGAATCGCCCGTGTGGCGGCTTATGTTGAAGCTGATAATGAAAAAGCACTTCAGGACACACTTGACCTGTTAGATGAGGAGCGTGCCATAGTGGCGGCTCGTTCGGCGATTTACGAGATTTGCGCTGTTATCACAGCCGCAGGGTTAAGACCAGAACCTTTCAAGAAGGTGACATGGTGCTCCGGCTTATCCAGGATCAAACTGATATGCACAAGCTATCCCCACCTTGGGAAGGACCCTTTGTGGTCAGCAAGAATCTGAACAACGGGTCTTATTACCTTATCGATGCTCGAGACCACAAGGACTCACACACGTCGGAGGAGGAGACCCACACGTCGGAGGAGGAGACCTTACCTTATCGATTGCTCATCTTCGGCCCTACTACACTTGAGCCATCGGCTCTTACAATGTATATATTTTCACAATGTACATATTATGATGATTATAATAAAGTTAGGCATCCCTGATAAAGCAGGGCCTCTGCCATTTTATCTCAAAGAATAACAAGTATTTCTTTTTACTTCAAAAGGTCACTTGGGGGCTTCCTGATCGTATTCGAATCATAGCTGTGATTATCCCTCTTGATCGGTGCAATGCCACCCTTATGGTCACTTGGGGGCTTCCTGATCGTATTCGAATCATAGTTGTGAATATCCCTCTTGATCGGCGCAATGCCACCTTTATGGTCACTTGGGGGCTTCCTGATCGTATTCGAATCATAGCTGTGAATATCCCTTTTGATCAGCGCAATGCCACAAACCACTTGGGGGCTTCCTGATCGTATTCGAATCATAGCTCTGAATATCCCTTTTGGTTGGCCCACGGCCACAACCCACTTGGGGGCTTCTTGTTCAAACATAGGTGTATTCACCAAAGAGAACATAGCGTTACTACCCATGTGAGCTGGTTGGGAACACCAGGTGTAATCACCAAAATCGTCTGGTTATCCCGCATTGTCAAAACTGTCACTCCGACCGAGTAATCTGGAATGGCAAGCCGATTACTTGATAGTCATATTTGAACTTATCACGCTTAAACCGGTAGTCGTGGTGAGGACAGATTCACAATAAAAGGATAACTTCGGTGGCTTGGCAGCCCATGACAGCCTAGTTTTTTCTCTACTTGATTAAATTATTGTGCATCTTTTGGGTTTATATTTGGTGAATATTGACACACAGCTCTGGCCATATTTGAGTCTACTTGTGGTTCTTGATAAACTGCCCTGGCCATATTTGAGTCATACTTGGAAGCATGGCGATCCAAAATTTTTGGGATATTACCCCTTACTGCATTGGTCTGATAAACCGGAAGTTCAATCACATGTCACGGGTATGATATTTATTAACCCGACCCTGGTTATGAATTATTTTGTTTACATATGATCACATATGGGGTATGATGACCCATCCTGCGGTAAACCGTCAGGACAATTGTAATCTGGTTATATGCAGGAACAAATTCACATGGATGGTATTTTTAATTCAAAACGACAGATCTTAAGTTCCAAGGTCAATAATGTCATGCAATATAACTTATGCACGATGGCATATCAACTCTAAGAGTTTCAGGTAAGCCTATTACAAAAGCATCTGGTGCCCAAAAGAATGATTGTATAAACAAGTCTTGCAGAAAGCAGATGCTAAACCAGCCTCCGGTTTATGAATCTTGGCCTGGTTGACTTGAAGGTTGTGGATCATCCAGCGCCGGTTCATCTTCCTCCTCTCTATCCAGTGGTTGGAAGTCAATGGTTATCCATTCAATCCCATTTAAGCCTTTGAATACAACTTCATCACTTATAAGTGTGGAGGGGTCAACATCAGGGGCATAAGTGTGCTTACGGATTGGAGGAGTAAGATTTGGAGCATCATAAGTTGGCGCTTCAATTCTCTTATTTTTGGCATCATAAACCGACTGATAATATGAAAGATCGGACTCTTCAGCCAATTTACTAGCTAGTGGACGCATTTCCCTCATAATGGCAGTGAGGTCCTCAGTATTGAAATCTGACCCGTCTTCCTTTATGCTCGAGTAGCCGTTTGCTAAATCGGCCAGATCAAGATCAGATATCCATGCTTTGGCCCGAGTTAGTGTGGTAAGAGCACCCGCTCTTGCAGCTGATTTCTTTAGTTCTTCAAATCGTGCAGGCATCATCGACAGCTTTTGCAACGTCTCTTTGATCAAGGTTGGGGGCGGTTTGTTATGGGAAGCTGTGCAGATAACCCGTTGTACGCTGGTATATAACTGTTCTATGAGTGTATAGGCGGCTTTCAGTTTTTTCCGCATATCTGCGCCAAGATGAGCAACACGAGTTCCTGCATCATCAAAAACATCTCAGAATTGGCGATACTATTAGATAACACATGTTTTAAAGCTTATGAAGAAGCTATTTACCAAAAATGGCAGCGATCATGGAATTTATCTGTTGTTTTAAGCTAGTAAGATCTGTCGATACCGGCTCAAGGGCCGCTTCAGCATCCTCAGCCCTCTTCAGCAGAGTTGACCTTTCTGTATCCCAACCTGCCCGATCATTCTTGAAGCTTTCTTTCAGTTTTTCCATTGTTGCCAAGGCACTGGTCAGTTCATCCTTGGCCTTGGAAGTCTATGATTGTTGAGATTTGATATTTTCTTGAAGATCGGCGATTTGGCATTTCTTCTTGATAAGCTCAGCCTGCAAGAGGCAAGCAACTTATGAGATGACAATGCATATTTGAAGTCCCAAGCATATAACAAGTAATATATTTGGCACTTGGGGGCTAATGTCTCTTGCTTCTTATAAACCTTTTTAAAAGTCCCAAGGCCAATAAAAGTATTATCCTTGGCACTTGGGGGCTAATGACTATTTGCTCAAGACTATGGATTTTTATTTTTCAACCATCAGCTAGATGGTAAACCGGTTTAAGAAGGTTCTAAGCGAGAATTTTGGGTCTTACAACATCATTAGTCTCAACTTAACATATTTGTTAAGTCGACCCTTGGGGGCTACACTGGCAAAATTGAAGTCTTATTATTCTAAAGTTTCGGTACATATTGAAGGTATAAACCGGCCCTTGGGGGCTACATAGGCAAATTTGAAGTGTTTTTATTCTAAAAGTCCCGGTTCATATTGAAAATATAAACCGGCCCTTGGAGGCTATTGGAGTTGATCAATATGGTTATTGGAAGTTTACAACACATTCTGTTCTTTTATGTCCTATAAACTTGGTGGCTGAGGGAAGTATATTCATACAAAGTCAATAGCATTTGCCTCATATCGCTCCTTCATCAGATTTAGTAAACCGGCTTCATAGTCACGGCTTGTATACAGACGGTTTAAAAACCCAGAATGAATATCTTGGGCACTGAGGTGGGCATAGCTTTCCAAGTCTACCTTCCACTTGCCTTTATCAACAGCAAAAATTTCTTCTTTGGTGTTGTGTATGGATAGAGCAGTGGGGTTGCCCGGGGTTGTATAACTAACACCAGTGACCACAACATCGTCGGTCTTGTCATCAACAGCTTTAGTTGGGCTTGGCGGTTTATCAGCATTGCTCATCGGGTCAACTTCCATAGGCTCAAAGAAAGACTGCATGATCTTGCGGTGGTGGATCGTCAGGAGTGATTTCAACATTTGGATTAAAAGGTTCCGGGGTTCTTTCCGGATCAGATGGATTGGGGTCATCAACCAGTTTATTCAGTTTGGCCTTCTTGCTGGGTGTGGACTGGGCCCTGGAAATAAGACGCAAATAACAGGTTAGTATAATGATCAAACATAAGATATAAGGAGTGAAAAAACATGCTCACCCAGGAACAGTTTTGAGGGTTGGGATTTGTGTTCCTGTAGACTCGCCAGAGGAGGAATGAGAAGTCCCCTGATAGTTTGAATCAGACGGGTTAAGAGGTTGTCGAAAATAACCCGCCTTGGGGTAAAGTATGTTAGAAATATGTAAGACCTCTGGACGGAGTTTGCAAAGCGGAGTGTTTGGTAAACCGGAAGAAGTGATCACATTGCCGCTATGTCGGGTCATGCGGTGAGCTTAATGTTGCTGTTTCTTCAAAAGAAAGTTTGGATCCAAGTGAGCTAGAGGGTGAGAAAATCTTACTTTCCGGCTTGCTTGTCGGGTTTTCTGTGTTGGCAGAGGATCTGAGCCGGAGGAAAGAATAATTACCTCTGCTCACCTGCATGGCTAGCCTCTATGTCATCTTGATAACAATTACTGTCAATGAGATGTATGAAAAAGGATCCAAGTGAATCAATTTCTACCTCTGACTCATGGTTATCATCGTCGTCGTCAATGTTTAACTTGGCGGACTCGACGGTTTTCTTTTTGGTGGGCTTTTTATTGGCCTTGGTCTTGGCACGAGCTGTTTTGGCCGGTTTATCCTGTGGTTTCCTCTTCCATAATGGATTATCATCCGTATAAGATTGAAAATATCATAAGGGAATATTAAGAATATGGATTAAGAAGGAGTTGGGAAATTCTTACAGCTGGCGGTTTGTTTGAAGCGCAGAAAGGACTAAGCCCTGTTTTGCTACACTTAGCCACTGGTTCATTCAACATTTTCTTGACGGCTTCCGTAATTTCTGCGTCGGATAGCTGAATATCAATGTATGCTAGGGGTCTTTTCACATCCCTTGTGTATTCACACATTAAACCGGGGCAACGGCTTAAGGGCAAAATACTCCAAGACACCCAGCAACGGACAAAATCAACGCCTGTTAAACCGTTTGCTACAAAGGCTCGGAGTTTTGAAAGATGTGGTGCATACTTAGCCCGTTCCTTTGCACTGAGTCTTTGGGGGAGTGGATGTGTACTGGTAAGCCGGTGAGCACGATAACCTGACAGAGGATTCTCGCCAGCTGGAGATGCATCTCGGCAATAGAACCAAGTCTGTTTCCAATCTTTGGGGTGGCTATGATGATTAGCGTGAGGGAAGCTGACATCTTTTCTCTTTTGAATTGAAACCCCGCAAAGTTCAGTATTGGGCCCATCAACAAATTCCGTACGGCGGTTTAAATAGTAGAAATCTCTGAACATCTCAACTATGGGCTCCTCTTGAAGGTGAGCTTCACAGAACACTTGAAAATTGCAAATGTTGGACACGGAGCACATCACGGAAATTTTTTGATCCGGGAGGGCTGAACCCTCGACTCAGATGGTCAGCAAAAATGACCACTTCCCCATCCTTGGGTTCAGGAGGATTTTCTAAACCGGGGGCCCTCTAGTGGATGTCTTCCTTTTTGGCTAAAGCGCCAGTAGCAACATACCTATTCAGATCTTCCTCTGTAATCCGGGATTGAACCCAGTTACAGGAATAAAAGGACTTGGCCATTTGTTTGATGACCTGAAAGAAAATCTGTGCCGGTTTAAGGTTCATGGTTAATCCGCTGGAGGTTAAGAGGCAGACAGTGATGAAGCATGCATAAGTGTTAAATCGGAGATTAACATTATCAAATTATAGATATGAGCTATTGGCGGTTTAAGAGGGGACTAATGGTACCTGGCGGGTTATTATTTTCTGAGTTAAACTGCGTATGCAAATATTCAAAGTATAGATCTGAAGATGGAAAATTGCTAAGTGATGAAAACAGGTTTCACAAATTGATATCAGAATTATGGATCTACCGCGTGTCAGAAAATGAAAAGATATTCAGACCTAAATATTGGTGCTGGTGCTTGAGTAGTTCATAAGGTCCAGATTGGATTTTCTATTCAAAAAGAGACGCTCTGATGATGAAAAAGGAAATATGGCTATTGCCGCACAAGAAAGGTATGAAGTTGGAATTGAGTATTCGTGCTACATTGAAGAACAACGAAGAACATCGACGAGCTTCCACGAACTCGTGTAAACCCTAATGAGATCTACGGAGGGGGAAGAGGAAGAACTTACCGCGGCTGTTGGGCGGCGGAGGCGCGTGAGTGGAATCTGGACCAGTCAGGTTGATGCAGCGGCCGATGTTGAAGCAGAGGTGATCGACGGCGGCGGCTGGGCTTGGGCGCAAGACGTCGCAAGGTAGAGGATGAAGACGAAGAGACCGAGGGGGAAAAGTGAAACGGGGCTCCTAGCCCTATTTATAAGGGAAATGATGAATGACAGGGGCGAAAATTGAGGAGGCCGAAAAATGGGCATCTAATATTATGGCTGCCTTGATTGTTGGGTTTCCATTAAAAAGAAAGGTATATATAAAGATTTTGTGTCCAGTGCAGATTTAATTACAGATGACGTCACGATGAATTAGCATAATCCAAAGAGACGACGTCACAGTGAGTTATAAGGTTTGCAGAGATAATGAACAATGATTTTTTAAGATTGACATGAACAAGTTCAAATCAACATGGGGCCTAATGTTGGGGATATAACTATTGAGTATAAACCGCCCAGGAGGGGCCGGGTTATACTCATGGCGATTTACCAGTATTGAAGCCCATGAAGACATAGAAGATGGCGATTTACAAAGGATAGTTACTAAGAAGGCCCAAAGCCCAGAGGCGGGTTAGGGCCCATAAATGTAAACCGCCATATGTGTATGACTTGTGTTGTAAGGTATGAAAGAGTAGATACCAAGTCAGACACGTTTATGAACCGCCAGGATTACGTGAGCCGTGGGCCAACCTGTATATAAAGGGACGACCCGGCGGCGGTTTAGGACAAGAAAGAAGAGGTTGAAAGCTAGGTCAATCATGTTCGCTCCCTGGTAATCGAGACATAGTCAATACCACCTCTTTAAGCTTTTACCTTCACCGCAAGGGGCCGAACCAGTATAAACTCCTTGTGTCCTTTGTCCCATTTAACCCCTTTAAGCTAACCAAGTTGCGATGCTCCACGACTAAGTCCTCACACTAGGACATCTGTCGTGACTATTCCATGACACAACGGTTGTGGTTGCGTGGCGGGCTGAGGAGTCTATACCTAGAGCCTCCGTGAGCTATCACTCCGGCAATTATGTAGGCTACTGACGGTGATTAACAAGTTAGGCCAAAAGCCTAAGCTTGGGGGAGTACATGTTTCCACCGACATTACATTAATGTTCACACATTTCATTCCAGTTGTCGGTTTCCACACTTTTTCATTGTATTGTCCATGTTAGATTTATTTTCTCGCTTTCTTCTTGTGTGTTTGAAAACCTTTGAGAAAATCCAAAAATATTTCCTGCTTCTTTTTTTATTTTTCTTCCTAGTTTAATTACTTGAAGTACTAAAAAGAAAACCCAAAAATATTTCCTTGTTCTTCTTTTGCTTGTTGGGAGTTTTCCTGTGTAAATAGTTTTTCTTGTTTTTGTTTTTCCCTTTTATTTGCTTGATCAAGAAAACCCAAAAACCCCAAAAATATTTCAAATGTGTTTCTCTGATTTTCTTTCCCATTTTACTAAGTCATACTGAGGAGAAGACCACGATGAAAATGTTGAGTGGCTTTCATTTGCATTATTGTTGATCTAACAAAAAGCCCATATTACTTTGTCTTCTCCTTTTGAATAAATTATTTGCAGATCCCAGCTTAGTCCACGACACTCTTGTACTATTATCATTTTCATATCATTCGCTCGTGCAAGTGAAAGGCAATAATGAGATATTTGATTAACTAGCCATGGCAGAGAGAAACGGGTATGAAATCAACTTGTTCTATTTTTTTAAATATGTTTAACCTAGTATCCATGATTTAGCCTATTATGATCAAACATGTTTGCAATGACAATTAGAGATTATAGTTTCTCATGCCATGCTTAAGTAGCTAGGAGTGGATAATGATTTATCTTGGATGTCAACATTGCGTTAAAATAATTGTGATATAGTATGATGATATGGTATCCTCCTCTGAATGTTCAATTGGCTTTACTTGGCACATGTTCATGCATGTAGTTGAATCAAAACCAACATAGCCTCTATGATATTAATGTTCATGGTGGTCATATCCTACTCACGCTAGTATCCAATGTTACTTATGCATAATGCATGTTCATGACCGCTTTCGCTCTCTAGATGGCCGCTTCTCAACCTAATTGCTAGCCTTCACCCATACTAAGCGGAATTACTGTGTGGCACCCCGATCCGCATGAAACAGGGGGCCTTCGCACGTCAGCCCAGGATAACACCTGACGCACGACAGGTCCAAGATACATCATTCCAGGTACAAGAATATTCATCAAATACATGCATAGAAGAGTACATCATTGATGAATACAATTATCTGGCATAGCCCTAAGGCTATTTAAAAGGGGGCGGAAGTCTTGGTTTGGCGGCTCATCAACTATGGCTGGGCTCCACAACTCACAGGACTAGCAAGATTACGGCCTAGCACGACGGAACAAGCGAACAATCCAGGCACGACCTACAAGCTGGCATGACACGCCAGGTCAGTACATTGAATGTACTTGCAAGACAACCACATACATAACATCCAAACAAGCAGAAGACAAAGCAAGAACCAAGCGCATGCAACAACCTATCTCATATCAATTACTAAACATGGCATGATATAGGTCAACTAAGCATGAACATGGTGTCCATTAACACTAAGATCCCTAAGTCTAAGGTTTTTAGATTTGAAAACTTTTGGGTGGATATGCCAGGCTTTATGGATTGTGTTCGTAACTCTTGGGAGGCCCCGGTTTTTTCTGATCTCTCTGCTTCGGCTATTCTCACAAGAAAATTCCAACGGCTCAGATATGATTTGAGGGCTTGGAGTAAGAAACTCTCTTATATCAAGCAACTAACGTTGGACTCCAGTAAGGTTATCATCTTTTTGATCAGCTGGAGGAAGTCAAACCGCTAGTAAGGACGGAGTTTAATTTCAGAAGAATTGTCAAGCTGCACTATGAGAGTCTGTTGAAATTACATTATATCTACTGGAAACAGCGGTGCACGATCAGATATATTGAGGTGGGTGAGGAGTACTCCAAGTTCTTCCATGCCATGGCCTCTGAACGCATGTGGAGGAACTCCATAGCTAGCTTGAAAACTGCGGGAGTGGCTGATCCTGTATCAGACCATGATCAAATGGCGGGAATTCTGTGGGCTTCCTTTAAAAATAGAATGGGCCAAGCTCAGGGCATCACAATGGGCTTCGACCTACCAAACTTAATCCAGCCCGTCCCAGGACTGGAAGAATTGTCTCAGCCTTTCTCTGATGATGAAATTATGGAAGTGTTGAAGGATATGCCACCTGACAGAGCACCTGGTCTAGATGGATTCAGTGGCCTGTTTGTTAAGCGTTGCTGGCCGATAACTGAGTAGGATTTTCGCCGTCTTATCCAGGATTTCTATGAAGGGAAATTGTCTCTTGAGAACATCAATGGCTCCCTCATTACTCTCATACCCAAAATGCTCTCTCCTAAGGGACCTGATGATTTTCGTCCTATCTCTTTGACTAACACCTGCTTGAAATTTCTTACCAAACTGTTAGCCAACAGGTTGCAAAAAGTGATCCTCAATTGTATCCATAAAAATCAATACGGGTTCCTGAAGAGTAGATCCATCCAGGACTGTTTAGCTTGGGCCTTTGAATATATACATCAGTGCAAACAGTTAAAGAGACCCATTATAATTCTGAAACTAGATTTTGCAAAGGCGTTCGATACTGTGGAACATGAGGTCATTTTACAAATGCTTAAATCCAAAGGCTTTGATGATAAATGGATCGGATGGGTTAAGGACATACTCTCTTCAGGCTCTTCTTCTGTCCTGCTCAATGGCATACCTGGTAAACAGTTTAAGTGCAAATGTGGTGTCAGACAGGGTGGCTCTCTCTCACCTCTGCTGTTTGTTATTGCTGCTGATCTCCTGCAGTCAGTGATCAATCAGATGTTCTCCCATGGAACCTTAACTCTCCCAATTCCTTCAAATGACCATGATTTCCCTATAATACAGTATGCTGATGACACTGTTATTTTCTTGTATGCCAGAGATGAGGAGCTGGTTTCTCTTAAAAATATGTTGTTCACCTTTCAGCAATCTACTGGGCTAAAAGTCAAATTTTCAAAGTCTTCCATGATTCCTTTAAATATTGATGAGGAGGAAGCTGCCAGGTTAGCTGCTCTGCTCGGTTGTAAAGTTGGTCGGCTCCCTTTCACTTATCTGGGTTTACCACTTGGTACAACCAGGCCCAGAATTGTGGATTTTATGTCCTTAGTTGATGCTTTGGAAAGGAGACTGACAGCTAGTTCCTCCATCCTTAACCAAGGCTCCAGACTGCAGCTGTTAACTTCTGTCTTGACATCTATGCCCATATATTTCCTCTGCAGTTTACAACTACCACCTGGCATTATTAAGCAACTGGACATGATCTTTAGACAGTGCTTGTGGAGAGGAAATGGGGATGCTCCAAAGCAATCTTTGGCTGCCTTGGATCTGGTTTGTATGCCAAAGGAAAAGGGAGGACTTGGGGTGATTAATTTGCACATCCAAAATAAGGGACTCCTTCTTAAGCATCTCCACAAAATTTTCAATAAGGCTGATATTCCATGGGTAACTTTGATATGGGATAGTTACTATGCTGATGGTATACCACATGCTACAACCCAGTTGGCTCTTTTTGGTGGAGAGATATCCTCAAGCTCTCTGATGCATATACTGCTATTTCATCTGTGCACATTAATATGGGAGACTCTGCCCTTTTCTGGTCTGATGCTTGGCTAATTGGTGGCTCTTCCAGACCCCTGTGTTGGAGATTACATAGGCTCTTCTCCTTTGTTATCAATGATAAGCTCTCTATGCATGAATTCCTCATTTCTCAGGATCTATATTCAATGTTCTTCTTGCCACTGTCACATGAGGCTGCTTTGGAATTGCACGTTTTGGAAGCTTAGATCCTGGATTTACACAGGGACATCACTCTGCCAGATGTTTGGGTATGGCCTGGGAAATTTGGTGGCTACTCAGCCAAGAGTTTTTACACTCTCATGCACTATCATTTGCCAACCATCTTACCATGCAAGTGGTTGTGGGATAGCAAGTGCACCATGAAGATCAAAGTCTTTGGTTGGTTGTTATTCTTCGATAGGCTTAACACCAAGGACATGCTTATTCGTAAACATTGGAGATCCCCTTTGGATGACAATCTTTGTGTTATCTGCAACGAATTTGTCTATGAGGAAAGGTTGCATCTGTTCTTCAACTGTAACTTCAGTCGCAGAGTGTGGAATTATCTTTCAATTGATAGGACCAGGGGCTTGGAGATCCAACAATGTATACAACAGGCAAGACTAGGATTTAAACACCCTTTCTTCTTTGAGGTTATGCTCACTTCAGCTTGGAATATATGGATACTCGGGAATGGAAGGACTTTCAGAGGGGAAAATGCAACCTTTGCTGCTTGGAGATGTAATTTTGTACATGACCTTACTCTTCTAGCTCATAGAATGAGAGGAGATATTAGGACCAAGTTGTCTGCTTGGATTAACTCTCTGACTTAAGTGTAGGTAGGTAGGTAGGTTCTGCTTATTCCTCTTAGCTTTTGTAATTTTTCACAGCATGTACAGTTGATATTTTTATCTTAATAATAAAGGGCTGTGGAGCTTTGCTCCACGGTAAATATTAAAAAAATACCACATCATAGCATCTACTAACATGGTAATAACATGGCATATCAAAACCTGCTTCTAACACGGCAATAGCAAAACATAGCATATCACCTCAATCATGGCATGATTTAACATAACAATCAAAGCATGGCATGGCATCACAAAACTATGCTGAATACAAACTATCGGTCATATCCAATGCAGGCATAGCATGTTAACTTTATGCAACTATCTCCTGTTTTGCCATGGTTCTTTAAATGCAACCATATTACTCATGCAATGTAACCAAATTTGTGCACTGAGTCCCTCGGACTCTCTTACCGACGGATTGCCTCGCACTCAAACGGTGATCATTCGTGGATCACAAACGGAACCCTACTCGTTTCAACGGGTTACCTTGTAACCAAACGGTGATCTTTCCGGCGATCACTACCATGACCAACACTTGGTCTCCAACACTCACCGAGACCTTGTCTCGTGATCATATCAACACATCACCGTGACTTCTCACGACTATCCCATAGTCCAAATCACCACATTCTTGTTATCACATTATTATCACATTAGTCATTTAAGGTTTATCCTCCATTTCGATCAAGACCCAATAGTGTGACCTACTAGGAACTGTGTTGCTATCGATAGACTTTATAAACACTCTGCACAGGTAGCACACTGTACCCACACCATGGAACCCATGGCCTCATCATCCTATTCGGGTGGACCAACGACATTCTGACGAAAACCGACCTACTGTCGTGACACTCTCCCGGCCACTCTGACTCACTCCCCACTGGACTAGTACTGGGTGGCCCCGTGTCTACCAAAGACACCAACGGCCACCGTCGTGGCAAAACATAAACGGTCCCAAACGGGGACCCGGTACAATAACAACAACAACGGGCACACAAGGCTTATGTCCGCCTACCTGATCATGGTAGAGGGCGCCCATGACCTTCCCTCGTTGGAGGCACCAGCGAGAGGCACGACAATAGATCGCATTAAGGCCTTCCCATAAAGGCAAATGTGGCTGCACTGAAAAAGTTTGATTTGGTGGCACTATGACTCGATCCCATCGATGACGGAGGAGGTTTGTTATTATTAAGTCATTTTATTTCCTTCTCCATCAACATGAACATGAATGCAACAATGAGCATACATCATACAAATGCTTTAATAAAATATCGAGCTTCTCAAGTGAACAACTACAACATAAAGAACATGACAATACCAAGTACTAACATATCCATGGTGTATTACAATCATCATAGCATTTTATAACGATGTCATGAAAATAAAGTAGAGTAGTTACATGGCATTATCAATAACAACATTCTAATTAGCATGGCAAAATATATCATGAAAATACAAACATGCATGATAGGCATAATGAAATGACTGCAAACAAAAACGATAAGAAACAACTGCAACTACACACACAATGTGCAAGAAAAGTCAACATGAAAGTTCGGGGCTCATGATAAGAGGTTGTCTTGCCTGGGGGTCGACAAATACTCCGGGAAGAAGTGTGAAACGATTGCGGAAAGATTTGCCGGAAACAGTTCTCTCTCAGAGGGGGCTGTTTACGGGCAAGGAAAAATGGTCATTTTCACTGTGTGAAAACATTATGAAAATGATACCAACGGAAAGAGGTCGACGAACAGAGAACGTGAGCGTTGGAATCACCTCAATCAGAGTTACGGTTGGAAAGTTGTGGTTGTTCACTTTTTAGGTAGAAAAATGCACTAAGGCAGTGAACGTTCACAAAATAAGCATTTCGGCGGGCGAGGCTGAAAACAGAAAGCGTCTTTCTGAGAATACGTCTTCAGAGAAGTGAAAACGCATTTTCATCTAAATAAACAAACGAATGCGCTTTCTAACCTAGGAAACGTATTCGCCTGATTACGCCTTCAGCGCGGGGAAAACGGCTTCGGGGTCGGGCGCGTCCACTTATCCGACGTGGCACCGCATTCTCTCACCGACAGGTGGGTCACGCGGGATGGGGCCCGCCTGGCCCTAGCGTCTTCTTCATCCTGCGCGGGCTCTTGCGAGGCCGAGGAATGGGGCTTGCCCCGACGGCGATCGCCAGCGACTCCGGCCATCTCTCGGGTCGTGCGACCTATCGAAATGCGTAGGACAGAAAGGCGCATCTTGGGGTGGTGGTTACTGACGCCGGCGAGCTGCACAGCGGTTACAATAGGGCTTGCGGCGGAGCAGGGCTTCGGCTGCTGGTGGATCGGGTGCTTCGGTGGTGGGGATGAGGTGCTGAGGCTACAGGGAGACTCGCCGGAGCATGGGGGATGCAGTGGTGGAGGTGGAACAGCGAGGGGAGCTCGGGATCACCGGAATCGGGCGAGACCCGAGGCGGCAGCTATGGCGACGGTGGTCGTCAGAGAGGGGCTCCGGGCTCGGGGAGAGGCTCGGGGAGGGATGGTGGACTACAAGAGAGCTCGAGGGCGCTATTTATAGTCGTGGGGAGAGCTCGGGAAGGAGGGGAGGAGGTGGCACGCGGCAGGCGACGTGTCCGTGCGCCGGCGAGGGGCGCAGTGTCGGCAGGCGCGGCCAAGGCTCACTGGAAGCGGTGGGAAGGCGACGAGGAGGAAGCAGACGCGACACAGAGGCTCACGGAGACGAGCAATGCTCGCGGACGAGAGGGAGAAGAAGACAGAAGCGAGGAAGAAGACGATGGCTACATCAACACACTGTTCGGTCGTTGGCACGGCTCACCGGAGAAGAAAACGAAGCGAGCCAGAGGTCCAGGTGGAAGACGAGGATGAGGGGGAACTTAGGACATTAATGGCAAGGCCAGAGCCGGTTGGAGCAGCGATGCCGATGGGAACAGTGGATAGACCACCGTTTTGGGCTGGCTACACTCGTGATCACCACTAGCAAGGCGCGCTCTGGAGTTTTTACTGAAGCCAGCTCATGTCTACCACGTAGTCCTTCGAGGATAGAGTGTTACTACGGTAAAGAAATGGGCAGAGACAAATGGAGCTGAGTAAACTGAGCTCCACAAGTTTGCTATTGCAAACTTGACCACACCCTAGAGAGTAAACCAGAGAGTTTAGAAGGTAAATTTGATGTTTGGAAGTCTTAGGGTAACAAGGACTACTGTCCTAGGAATTATGAGATCATTAGGACAAAGATTTAATATAGGTGCAGTGCAACTACCAAATCTGGTCCAGAAACTAGATGATGAACAAGCACTCACTAGGAGTGTTGGATTGTGCTAACACTTGGCACAGATTGATGATTTGGATATATAATGATGCTGTAAAAATCTCATACCAAATGGAGCTTCCAAATTGGTACTTCCTTCACAGCTGTTATTTCTGGCCAAAAGCTTCAGAAAAATCCTCAGGGCAGTTGGCTAGTTGAAATGAGCCAAAATCTTGTGGAGATAGGTTATATGAGTAGGAGAAAGCCTGGGAATATTTTCAGCCATAATGAAGCAAGATAAGATGCACTTGCTTCACAAACTGAAAAATTGGACATAAACCAAGAATTGCTCCTGTGCTCACATAGTTCAATGAAATGAACTGAATTTAGGTGGAGGCTAATGATTTTAGAATGGGATATCACGTGATCTACTTGATGTATGTTTTGGTGATCAACTTGCGGGTTCCGTGACCTCGTGAACTTATGCATAGGGGTTGGCACACGTTTTCGTCTTGACTCTCCGATAGAAAATTTGGGGCACTCTTTGAAGTTCTTTGTGTTGGTTGAATAGATGAATCTAAGATTGTGTGATGCATATCGTATAATCATACCCGTGGATACTTTATGTGACATTGGAGTATCTAGGTGACATTAGGGTTTTGGTTGATTTGTGTCTTAAGGTGTTATTCTAGTACGAACTCTAGGATAGATCGAACGGAAAGAATAGCTTCGTGTTATTTTACTACGGACTCTTGAATAGATCAATCAGAAAGGATAATTTGAGGCGGTTTCGTACCCTACCATATTCTCTTCGTTTGTTCTCCGCTATTAGTGATTTTGGAGTGACTCTTTGTTGCATGTTGAGGGATAGTTATATGATCCAATTATGTTATTATTGTTGAGAGAACTTGCACTGGTGAAAGTATGAACCCTAGGCCTTGTTTCCTAGCATTGCAATTCCATTTGTGCTCACTTTAATCACTTGCTACCTTGCTGTTTTTGTATTTTCAGATTACAAAAACCTATATCTACCATCCATACTGCACTTGTATCACCATCTCTTCGCCGAACTAGTGCACCTATACAATTTAGCATTGTATTGGGCGTGTTGGGGACACAAGAGACTCTTTGTTATTTGGTTGCAGGGTTGTTTGAGAGAGACCATCTTCATCCTACGCCTCCCACGGATTGATAAACCTTAGGTCATCCACTTGAGGGAAATTTGCTACTATCCTACAAATCTCTACACTTGGAGGCCCAACAACGTCTACAAGAAGAAGGCTGTGTAGTAGACATCACCTTGCACGAGAGGGGCGGTAATAGGGATTCCCAGTCCCGAATTCAAATTGCAAATAATTAAACAAAACTCCCCCAGGATTTTTGTTGGTATGAACGGTACCCATTGTTTCAGACAATCTTTGGAGTGTGATTGTAGGTGGAGGGGGAGTAAACCTTTACTTTATCGCTTGGGAACCGCCACTAATGTGTTTTAGCATGGAAGATACCGATAACTAATGGTCGTGAAGCAAACGAGAAGGGTGCATTTCTCAAAATTTCATTTACCTCTGTTTTCAAAACTTGAGCTCGGGCACCGCTGCAAATCACTGCTTCCCTCTGCGAAGGGACTATCTATTTACTATTATGTTGTGTCATTACCTTCTCAAATAAGTACCAAAACCTGAGAGCACTATTTTCCTCCTCATGCATTGTGTGTAACTAATGTTGGGTGCATCATGACTGGATCTTTTCTACCATGAATTATAATGTTTAGTCACTGCTTGAACTTTCAAGGTGCTCTGCATTTATGTTTTGCGGTCCCAGAAAGGGCTAGCGAGTTACCACTATTGTCATATTATATCATGGTTGTTTTGATAAAGTGTTGTCATTTGAGATATATTATTATTGCTCGCTAATTGATTATGTCATTGATATGAGTTAATATATTTTTTAAGAGTTATTTATGTAAACAAGAGCAAAAGAGTTTGTAAAAGTTCTTCTTTTTCACTTTCAGTTTATCAACTGAATTTCTTGAGGACAAGCAAAGGTTTAAGCTTGAGGGAGTTGATACATCTCCATCGTATCTACTTTTCCTAACGCTTTTCCTCTTGTTTTGGACTCTAATTTGCATGATTTGAATGAAACTAACCCAGACTAACGTTGTTTTCAGTAGAACTACCATGGTGTTGTTTTTGTGCAGAAATAGAAGTTCTCGGACTAGAACAAAACTTTTCAAGGAATTTTTATATAATAAAAGATAATTTCTGGAGCCAAGAACCACCGGAGGGGGCACCTGGGCGGGCACAACCCACCAGGCGGCGCCTCCAAAGCGCAGCCTGTGTGGGTTGTCCCCACGTGGTGGCCCCGCAGGCCTCAACCCAGATACTATAAAATCACATTTTAGGAGAAAAAAAGGGTGGAAGAATTATCGTGTTTCACGAGATAGAACCGCTGCCACCTCCTGTTCTTCGTTGGGAGGCCAGATCTAGAGTTCGTTTAGGGCCCCGTAGAGGGGGATCTTCAATCTTCGTCATCACCAACCCTTCTCCATCGCCAATTCCATGATTCTCCCCATCGGGAGTGAGTAATTCCTTCATAGGCTCGCTGTTCAGTGAGGAGTTGGATGAGATTCATCATGTAATCGAGTTAGTTTTGTTAGGGCTTGATCCCTAGTATCCATTATGTTCTGTGATTGATGTTGCTATGACTTTGCCATGCTTAATGCTTGTCACTATATGGGCCCGGGTGCCATGATTTCAGATCTGAACCGTTTATGTTATCACCATTATATCTATGTTCTAGATCTGATCTTGCAAGTTATAGTCACCTACTACGTGTTATGATCCGGCAACCCCGGAGTGACAGAAGTCAGGACACTTCCCGGTGATGGTCGTAGTTTGAGGAGTTCATGTATTCACTATGTGCTAATGCTTTGTTCCGGTTCTCTATTAAAAGGAGGCCTTAATATCCCTTAGTTTCCGATAGGACCCCGCTGCCACGGGAGGGTAGGACAAAAGATGTCATGCAAATTCTTTTCATAAGCACGTATGACTATTTACGGAATACATGCTTATATTATATTTATGAACTGGAGCTAGTACCGTATCGCCCTAAGTTATGACTGTTATATGATGAATATCATCCAACGAATTCACCGATCCAATGCCTACAAATTTCTCTTATATTGTTTCTGCTAAGTTACTACTGCTACTGTTACTATTGTTGTTGCTACTCCTATCAAAACTATCATACTACTTTGCTACTGATCACTTCGTTGCAGGTAATTAATCTCTAGGTGTGGTTGAATTGACAACTCAGCTACTAATACTTGCAAATATTCTTTTTCTCCCCTTGTGTCGAATCAATAAATTTGGTTTGAATACTCTACCCTCGAAAACTGTTGCGATCCCCTATACTTGTGGGTTATCACCAGACTATATGATTTTGTAGGGATAACTTTATTTGGTCATGTTATTTTGAGAAGACACAATTGTTTTATTAGTATGATTGAAGTATTATTGTTTTTATGTCAATATTAAACTTTTTTTGAATCTTATGGATCTGAATATTCATGCCGCAATAAAGAAAATTACATGGATAAATATGTTAGGTAGCATTCCACATCAAAATTTCTGTTTTTATCATTTACCTACTCGAGGACGAGCAGGAATTAAGCTTGGGGATGCTTGATACGTCTCCAACGTATCTATAATTTTTTATTGTTCCATGCTATCATATTATCTGTTTTGGATGTTTTATATGCATTAATATGCTATTTTATATTATTTTTGGGACTAACTTATTAACCCTGAGCCTAGTGCCAGTTTCTGTTTTTTCCTTGTTTTTGAGTTTTAGAGAAAAGGAATATCAAACGGAGTCCAAACGGAATAAAACTTTATGATGATTTTTCTTGGACCAGAAGACACATGTAGGACTAGGAGACGATGGCAGAAGAGTCCCGAGGGCTCCACAAGCCCTCAGGGCGCGACCCCTAGCTTGTGGGTCCCACGGGACTCGTCTAACCCAAATATTTGGCCTATAAATTCCCAAATATTCCCAAATGACCAGAAGCGTCCACCAAAATACTTTTTTGCCGCCGTACCCTTTTGTACCCGTGATATCCCATCTTGGGACCTTTTCTAGCACCCTGCCAAAGGGGGATTCGATCATGGAGGGCTTCTATATCGACTCTATTGCGATTCTGATGAAGCGTGGGTAGTTTACCACAGACCTACGGGTCCATAGCTAGTAGCTAGATGACTTCTTCTCTCTCTTTGATCCTCAATACCATGTTCTCCTCGATGTTCTTGGAGATCTATCCGATGTAATCTTCGTTGCGGTGTGTTTGTCGAGATCCGAAGAATTGTGGATTTATGATCAGTTTATCTATGAATATTATTTGAATCTTCTCTGAATTCTTATATGCATGATTTGATATCTTTGTATGTCTCTTCGAACTATCAGTTTGGTTTGGCCAACTAGATTGGTTTTTCTCGCAATGGGAGAGGTGCTTAGTTTTGGGTTGAATATTGCAGTGTCCTCACCCAATGACAAAGTAGGGGTAGCGACGCACGTATTTGTATTGTTGCCATCAAGGGTAAAAAGATGGGTTTTTCATCATATTTCTTGAGTTTATCCCTCTACATCATGTCATCTTACTTAAGGCGTTACTCTGTCCTTATGAACTTAATAGTCTAGATGCATGCTGGATAGCGATCGATGTGTGGAGTAATAGTAGTAGATGCAGGCAAGAGTCGATCTACTAATCTTGGACGTGATGCCTAAATAATGATCATTGCCTGGATATCGTCATGATTATTTGAAGTTCTATCAATTGCCCAACAGTAATTCATTTACCCGTCGTTTGCTATTTTTCTCGAGAGAAGCCACTAGTGAAATCTACGGCCCCCGGGTCTCTTCTTTATTCTATTTGCGTTCGCGATATATTTTTATTTGCTTTTATTTTCAGATCTATTAATACAAAAATACCTTGCTGCAATTTTTTTATTTTATCTCGCGTTCCCGCGAGATCTAGTTATCCAATCTACTACAATTTTATCTGTATTTTTACCCGTGAGGGATTGACAACCCCTCTCTTACGCCGGGTTGCAAGTATTTGTTCTTTGTGTGCAGGATTTGTTTACATGGTGTTGCATGGTTCTCCTACTAGTTCGATAACCTTGGTCTCATCACTGAGGGAAATACCTACCATTGTTGTGCTGCCTCATCCCTTCCTCTTTGGGGAAATACCGACTTAGTTCAAGCAAACATCAGGGGGCAACAGTACATCCTATCCTGACTAAAGGTAGTCTTCGCCTGCAAAGCTTCTGGTCGTGATGCAGTGGTGGGCTCGGCGATGACATCCGTCCTGCCGAGCTCGTGAGGCTGGGGCTTGCATAGAGATCTCCGATCCTCAGGAGGCACGCTCGGGAAGCTGCCCCTCAGGAGGTCTTGATGACGTTCTCCTCGTGAGGTCAGGGGCCCTCGCGAGGGTCTTGCCCTTGGGGTCCTGAAGCTAGGCCGTACCGGGCTGTCGATGAAGCCACGTCCTGGGCCTCAGGCAGGCAAGTCTGGGTACCCCCAATCCCAGAATGCCGACAGTAGCCCCCGGGCTGAAGGCACGCTCGGCCTGGCTTCGGAGCAAAGATAAGGGGTGAAGGGAGAAGCGCCGCGGGCCCAATAGCATGTAGGCCAGGCTTGACGCGTGGCGCACGATGGGACGCAGATGCCTCCTGTCGGTGTCAAAACCGGGAGATCTCGGGTAGGGTGTCCCTAATTGTGCGTCTAAGGATAGAAGGTAATAGGAGGCAGGGGACATGATGTTTACCCAGGTTCGGGCCCTCTTAATGGAGGTAATACCCTACTTCCTGCTTGATTGACTTTGAAGAGTATAGGGGTTACAAGAGTTGATCTACCCCGAGATCATAGTGGCTAAACCCTCGATGTCTAGCCTGTATGATTTATGATTCCCCCTACGGACTAAACCCTCCGATTTATATAGACATCAGATGGGGCTAGGGTTGTACAAGGTCGGCTTACAGAGGAAGGAAACTACACATCCGGAGGCCAAGCTTGCCATCCACGCAAAGGAGAGTCCCATCTGGACAAGGGGGAAGGTCTTCGATCTTGTATCTCCACGGCCCATCAGTCCGGCCCATATCACATAGCCGGAACGCTCGAGGACCCCCTAGTCCAGGACTCCCTCAGTAGCCCCCGAACTTGCCTTCAATGATGACGTTACATCCCGTTTCATGTCTTCGCCTTTGCAAGGCGGGTTCTCCATTGTACCTCGGATAGTTCGGCTTCACATTAAATACCACACTCTTCAACTTGTGTGCCGCCGCCGTCTTGGCTTCCACGTGTTAGATGAATACGAATGGTCTAAACATTTTTACAAATAACCCCTTGACCATGCAGGGAAGGCGTCTATTTAAAGTGACGAGATCTCAGATGCCATTCCACACCACAAAGAAATCCTTAGATCTTCCCACAGGAAATCACCCAAACATGGCCAGTGCTCCTAGATCCTCCTCATGCCCTCACGGCCCTCGAAAAGGCAACTGGGAAAGCTGTTCGGTATCCCACGTTCATCTGAATAAACTTCAGATACAAGGATACATGTCTCCCGCGGATCTAGTCCCTGTTCGGGCTGGATTAACTTCCATCAACGGCGAAGCCCTGGCGGAGAATTTCCTCAATCCCACTGAAGGGGAGCGGGTGTGCTTTGTTTCCTTCTTGCTGAGAGGCGTAGGATTTCCAATCCACCCTTTCCTCAGAGGTATCCTGGAGTACTATGGCCTCCAGCTGCACAATATCACTCCGGCCTCTCTCTCCTGCACATCACGGGTTTCGTTGCCCTTTGCGAGTTGTTCCTAGGCTGCGAGGCCCATTTCAAACTATGGAGGAAATTTTTCTGCCTCGTCCCCCGCTCCCAAAAGGGATCCATATTCGAGGTGGGCGGCTCCAAAGTATGGTGCATAGCCGGGACAGGATATCTGTCTGGCACTCCGAAGAAGGCGTCCAAAGAGTGGCCCTCGGAATGGTTCTACATCGAAGCGTTGTTCTCCCGGATCCCGTCCGGCGTGGTCTTCTCGAATTTTCCACCACTCCTTTAAATAAGCGCACCAGCTGGCGTCCCCGAAGCCTCGAGGAAAAGTACAATGCGGAGGTGTGACGCCCTCGATTCAATCATACACTTATCATACACGCAAATGTGTACGATCAAGATCAAGGACTCACGGGAAGATATCACAACTTAACTCTAGACACAAATTAAAATAATACAAGTTTTATATTACAAGCCAGGGGCCTCGAGGGCTCGAATACATAAGCTCGAATACACAAGAGTCAACGGAAGCAACAATATCTGAGTACAGACATGAGTTAAACAGGGATGCCTTAAGAAGGCTAGCACAAAAGCAGCTCGATCGAAGAGGCAAGGCCTCCTGCCTGGGAACCTCCTAACTACTCCTAGTCGTCGGCGGTCTCCACGTAGTAGTAGGCATCAACGGTGGCATCTGGCTCCTGGGCTCTGACATCTGGTTGCATCAAACAGAAAGAAGAAGAAAGGGGGAAAAGGGGGAGCAAAGCAACCGTGAGTACTCATCCAAATTACTCGCAAGCAAGGATCTACACTACTTATGCATCGGTATCAATGAAATGGGCTATATCTGTGGACTGGACTGCAGAATGCCAGAAGAGAAGGGGAAAGCCTAGCCTATCAATACTAGCATCTTCAAGCAGCTCCAAGCATCTTGCAGCATCAGAAGAGATAAGAGTAGCATAAAGTAAAGTAGTAGTAGTGTTATCAACCTCGGCGAAGATCCTTTCTCGACTCCCTGCGAGAAAGCAATCCCAGAGCCATACTATCCAGTTGTCACCTCAAGTATCCAGTTCTAGTTGTATCGATCGGGATACAACTCCAAGTGTCCGTTACCGTAGGACGGGCTATCGATAGATGTTTTCTTCCCTGCAGGGGTGCACCAACTTACCCACCACGCTCGATTAACTCTGGCCGGACACACTTTCCTGGATCATGCCCGGCCTCGGCCAAACAATACGCCGTGATACGTCCATTTTGCATCATGCTTTTATATCGATATTTATTGCATTATGGGCTGTTATTACACATTATGTCACAATACTTATGCCTATTCTCTCTTATTTTACAAGGTTTACATAAGGAGGGAGAATGGGAAATTTGGAATTGAAATTTGGAAAAGGAGCAAATATTAGAGACCTATTCGCACAACTCCAAAAGTCCTGAAACTCCACGGAAGTTATTTTTGGAAATAATAAAAATATCGAGCGGAAGAAATACTAGAGGGGCCACACCACGGCCACGAGGGTGGGGGCACGCCCTACCAGGCGCGCCCCCGCCTCGTGGGCCCCCTGACCCTCCGGTGCCCATCTTCTGCTATATGAAGTCTTTCGTCCGAGAAAAATCATAAGAAAGCTTTCGGGACGAGACTCCGCCACCACGAGGCGGAACCTTGGCGGAACCAATCTAGGGCTCTGGCAGAGTTGTTCTGTCGGGGACACTTCCCTCTGGGAGGGGGAAATCATCGCCATCGTCATCACCAACGCTCCTCTAATCGGGAGAGGGCCAATCTCCATCAACATCTTCACCAGCACCATCTCCTCTCAAACCCTAGTTCATCTCTTGTATCCAATTCTTGTCTCGAGTGCAGGATTGGTACCGTGAGGTTGCTAGTAGTGTTGATTACTCCTTGTAGTTGATGCTAGTTGGTTTATTCGGTGGAAGATCATATGTTCAGATCCTTTATGCATATTAATACCCCTCTGATTATGAACGTGAATATGCTTTGTGAGTAGTTACGTTTGTTCATGAGGACATGGGAGAAGTCTTGCTATTAGTAGGCATGTGAATTTGGTATTTGTTCGATATTTTGATGAGATGTATGTTGTCTATCCTCTAGTGGTGTTATGTGAACGTCGACTACATGACACTTCACCATTGTTTGGGCCTAGAGGAAGGCATTGGGAAGTAATAAGTAGTTGATAGGTTTCTAGAGTGACAGAGACTTAAACCCTAGTTTATGCGTTGCTTCGTAAGGGGCTGATTTGGATCCACTTGTTTCATGCTATGGTTAGGTTTACCTTAATACTTCTTTTGTAGTTGCAGATGCTTGCGATAGGGGTTAATCATAACTGGGATGCTTGTTCAAGTAAGAACAACACCCAAGCACCGGTCCACCACAATATCAAATTATCAAAGTACCGAACGCGAATCATATGAACGTGATGAGAACTAGCTTGACGATAATTCCCATGTGTCCTCGGGAGCACTTTTCTCTATATAAGAGTTTGTCCAGGCTTGTCCTTTGCTACAAAAAGGATTGGGCCACCTTGCTGCACTTTATTTACTTTTGTTACTTGTTTCTCGTTATGAATTATCTTCTCACAAAACTATCTGTTACCTATTATTTCAGTGCTTGCAGAGTATACCTTGCTGAAAACCGCTTATCATTTCCTTCTGCTCATCGTTGGGTTCGACACTCTTACTTAACGAAAGGACTGCGATAGATCCCCTATACTTGTGGGTCATCACGCCGCAACCCAACCTAGGATTAATAGAGAGATCAGTACGCCGGACTAAACCTATGCCCCCAGGCGTCATGGGCCATCACCCGGGGAAGTCCTGCACGTTGCGTGGGCGGCCGGTGAGCAGACCTAGCTACCTCCTTAAAAAAGGCAGGAGCTTTCCAGTCCAACCCGGCGCGGGCCGCTCAGTCGCTGACGTCTATTAAGCTTCGGCTGATGCATACGACGCAGAACACCCATACTATGCCCACGTGATGGTTAGTGTTATCAGGTCAGAGGCCCCTCGGATCAAATATCCAAATCATAGTGAATTAGAAACGCGCGGTAACAAGCAGAGACTCACGAAAGATGTGACCCCGTTGCCCCGTCTCGAGGACTTGCGGCAAGGGCTAGGAATGCCCGGCCACGCCTCGTAATTATCTCGCGGGCACCCTCCAGGTCAACCCGTCTCCACATCACTCGTGGATACCCCTCAGGGTCAACCCGCCTTTCCAAGTAACAGTTGTAAAGTCCAAGTATCCGTGTGTTCAAACATCAAGGGGAAAACCCGAGGAATCGCCCCCGGTGAATTCCACTCGATGTAATCATCAAGGTGAACGTAAGAGGATCCACCCTCGAGGTTCACACTTGAGGGGTTGCACGACAGAGCTGTATCGGAAGTGGTTAAGGAGGAAATCACCCTCGATGATCACAACCGAATAGCTACACTACAGGGTTAACATCAGAAGTGCTGATGAGGTCTCACCGTTGGTACTCGATAGTAACCCAGTAGTGTCGAGCAACTAAGGGGAAAGTGATGTGCGGTGCTGGGGCCTGGTCTTCGATCCCGTTGATCGGGTGTTCGATGATGAAGCAGGGGCAACAAGGACAAGGTGGGGGTCACTGATGGATCACTAACCAACCTATACTAAGCGGTTTAGGATAAGCAGGTAGGTAACAATAAGCAGGTTACAAAAGCAGGCTATGCATCAGAATAGGAGCAAACAATAACAGTAGAAAAATCTAATGCAAGCATGAGAGAATGGAATGGGCGATATCGGGATGATCAAAGGGGGGCTTGCCTGGAAGCTTTGCTGAAAGGGAAGAAGGGTCGTCGTCAACGTAGTTGATCATAGGGGTGGTATCAGTCTCGGGGTCTACCGGAGAGAAGAGGGGGAAGAATCAATAAATATGAAGCAAAAAAAGCATCATAAAACATAATATGGTAAGACGCGGTGTCTCCCAGTTATTCACCGTCTTTGCCATGGCATTCACTTGCGTGTTGCATCTTTGCCATGTCATCAGGTGAATTGCATCATCATGTTTTCAAAACTTGCATCCGGTCTCTTTCTCTGTTGTCTGTTTCGTCATCTGACACTCTTACACGCACATGTTGCACCTCTCAAACCTCATTTCGTGAGTGGCATAAAAATGTTCTCGGAATGGGATGAAACTTGGCGTGCGGTGTTGTTTTAGAGTAGGTAGACCGCCTGTCAATTTTTGTTTCATTTGGAGGTCGTTTGATGCCCCCATCGGTTAACCGGGTAACCGTAAAACCTCCTTCTCTTTGCAGCCCAGCACCCCTCCACAACAGCACACTAGCCCATCTAAACCCTCTCCATGCTCTCCGTCGTTGGATCATGATCGTGTGGGCGAAAACCGCTCCTCATTTGGACTCTCCTAGCTCCCTCTACCTATATAAACACTTGCCCCCTTCAAAATCGCTGTCTAAACCCTAGCCATCTTCTTCCTCCGGGCCGCCGGACGCGTCCGCCAGCGGCCGGACATGTCCGCCGCCCGCAGCCACGTCTCTGAAACCAATCACTCGCTGCCACCTCAGAACCGCCGCCGCCTGGAGCTATCACTGCGGGCCACATCGCCCGCGCCCCACTTCGTCGCCTCCAACGCGGGCCCGTGAAGCCCGACCGCTTCCCTCCCCGGCCCGCGCCTCCGCCGCCCGGGTCAACGCCTTGACCCAGCGCGCCCACCGCCCTCGCGCCCGCTGCCTTCGCCGCCCGCCGCCCGTCTTCGACCGTGCCGGCGAGCTCCGCCACCCGACTCCGGCGTCGCCCCTCCTCGCGGATCCGGCAGCCCCAAGGCCAGATCCGCCCATCCTCGATGTCCACGCCCGGATCCGGCGACCTTGTGCCTTGCCGGACCTCCCTCGAGCCCCTCCGGCCACCGTCTTCCTCTTCTCCGGCGGAATTCCGGTGAACCTCGGGAAGTCCCCATGTTTTTCATATTATGTGTGCACATTTGACCTGCCATAAGTTTGTGCTCATAGCTCCGTTGTGCATGTACCATGTTCACTGTGAGATGCTATTTCACTCCATTGTGCCATGCTTGTTTGAGTCCATATTGATGTCCTAATCTTCGTTGCAAGAGTGCTATATGATGTTAACCTGCTGAGATTGTTATAACTTGTTGTTTTGTCTTTTTGATTGCATTTTGTCTGTGCATCTTTTGTGCATCATGTCTACATGTTTTAGGAGTATATTCTTGACATATTTACATGGGTGCAATCCATGTATTTTTATATTTCCTGTAGTGAGTGCATCAAGCTTGTGAATTGGGCTACTTGCTGTTAATGTTCTGTCATTGCTGAAACTGCTATATCATGTTGCTATGTTTGATTGATGTTACCATCAATTATATACATAATCTGGAGATGTTCAAGAAAGATGTTTTGTTATAAATGTGATGATCTATCTATACATGGCTTTCTGTGCAATTATAGGGTGTTGTAGCTTGTTGTAATCTTACTCTCAAATTGCTAAACAATGTTGCTGTCAGCCTGTTAACATTAAGTTCAGTTTTGCCATGTGTTTTGCTAGTGGTCCATGCACCCTATGAACTTTCTCTTGCCATGCTTACCTTCATAATTATGACATCTCACTGTTGATTAACTTCACATGCCATGAAATGCCTTGTGGTGAGTGGTACAAGCTCACCAACATGCCTACTTATCATTGAATCCGTCATCATTTGCCATGTTTGCATGGATGCTACCATCTTTTATGTTGATCTTTGGAGTAAGTTCAGTAAGGGAGTTTGTTTAATTGCTTTTAGTACTAGCATTCCATGCATTTTTTTGCCATGATAAGTTCCTGTAGCATGTTGTTTAGTAGCTCTAAACATTGCAACCTGATGTTATTTCTGCCATGTCCAGTGATTTCTACCAAGTCTGTGAACTATTACTATTTGCAATCTTGCCATGTCCTTTTGAGCATGTTCTAGTGATTTATGGAGATAGCTCAGTATTCATGTTTTGTTATGCTTTACCTTTACATCATGTCCATGACTTTTATTTTCATTTTGAGGTGCTGTAGCATTTTGATTTTATGCTTGCTAGATGCCTAGTTGCTGTTTTAGACAGCTTGTCCTTAAAACCTGTTTCATGTGTATGAGTTGAATCGTTGCTCCGTTTTGAGTGTGCTCTATATGAAACTTGCTTAGTTTTGCATGTAGTTTCATGTTACCTTGTAGCATTCATGTTTTGAGTGTGTTTGCTTGATGTTTGAATGCATTTTGCATCAATTTCATGTTTAACTTGTTTTCCACATATCTTCTAGGCCGTAGCTCCGAATTAAACGAACTTTATATGTAACTTGACTAGAAAACCGTGTAGATCATCTTGATGCATCAACTTCAACATTAGAAAACTGTGTAGATCATCTTGACCAATTTTGGAATTTGCATATGAGGACTTACCGGAATTGTTATATGTTGTTTCCGGCCTCATTTAAGCTTGCTTTGATGTGTTGTTCTTGTATGCATCATCTCTTGCCATGAGTAGCATCAAATGGACTTGTCATGCATCATACTTGGTTGAGCATCATGTCATGTTTATGTGTTGTGTGTTTACCATGTTGTTTGCTTGTTTCCGGTTGTGCTCCTTCCCGTTAGTTCCTGTTTCGTTGCGATCGTGAGGATTCGTTCATCAACGCTTGATTCGTCTTCGTGGCTTCATCTTCTTCATGGAATCGTTCTTCTTCCTAGTGGGATTTCAGGCAAGATGACCGTCACCTTGTATCTCGCTACTATCATTGCTATGCTAGTTGTCTCGATGCTATCGCTATGTCGCGCTACCTACCACTTGTTGTCAAGCCTCCCAAATTGCCATGAAAACCTCTAACCTTTTCACCCTTCCTAGCAAACCTTTGTTTGGCTATGTTACCGTTTTGCTCAGCCCCTCTTATAGCGTTGTTAGTTGTAGGTGAAGATGAATTTTGTTCCATTTGGAACATGGATATGTTGGGATATCACAATATCTCTTATTTTAATTAATGCATCTATATACTTGGTAAAGGGTGGAAGGCTTGGACTTAAGCCTGGTGTTTTGTTCCACTCTTGCCGCCCTAGTTTCCGGCCATACCGTGTTATGTTCCTTGATTTTATGCTCCTTACGCGGTTGGGTGTTATGGGAACCCCTTGACAGTTCGCTTTGAATAAAACTCCTCCAAAGAAGGCCCAACCTTGGTTTTACCATTTTATCACCACCACCTACTTTTCCCTTGGGAGTCGCGCTCTCGTGGGTCATCTTTATTTTAACCCCCCCCCCCCCCCGGGCCAGTGCTTCTCTAAGTGCTGGTCCGAACTAGAGTCCTTTGTAGCGCCACCTTGGGGAAACTTGAGGGCTGGTTTATTTGTACGGAGTGCTCATCCGGTGTTGCCCTGAGAACGAGATATGTCCAGCTCCTATCGGGATGTTGGTGCATCGGGCAGTCTTGATGGTCTTGTTTTACCATTGTCGAAATGTCTTGTAACCGGGATTCCGAGTCTGATCGGGTCTTCTTGGGAGAAGGAATATCCTTCATTGACCGTGAGAGCTTGTGATGGGCTAAGTTGGGACACCCCTGTAGGGTATAAACTTTCGAGAGCCGTGCCCGCGGTTATGTGGCAGATGGGAATTTGTTAATATCCGGTTGTAGTAAACTTGAAGTAAACTTAATTAAAATACACCAATCATGTGTGTATCCGTGATTGTCTCTTTTCGGGGTTGCTCGAGAGGAGAACACTATTGGGTTATGTTTGACCGTAAGTAGTTCAGGATCACTTCTTGATCATTATTAGTTGGCGACCGCTTGCGTAGTTTCTCATCTTACTCTTGTACTCGTAAGTTAGCCACCATACATGCTTAGTTGCTGCTGCAACCTCATCACTTTACCCCTTCCTTACCCATTAAGCTTTGGTAGTCTTGATACCCATGGTAATGGGATTGCTGAGTCCTCGTGGCTCACAGATTACTACAACACCAGTTGCAGGTACAGGTTATACGATGATCATGATGCAAGAGCGATGTTTATAGTTTTGGAGTTCCCGTTCCGCTTCTTCTTGTTCGAGGGATAGGATCATGGTCGGTAGCTTGGGCTAGCAGGGTGGATGTCGTTTGAGCTTCTGTTTGTGTTTCATTCGTAGACGGATGTTGATCTTATGTATGATATATTGATGTATTCTTGCGGCATTTGTATGCCTTGTATGTATCCCCATCTATTATGTAATGTTGATGTAATGATATCCACCTTGCAAAAGCATGTCAATATGCGGTTCTATCCTTGGTGGGACCTTCGAGTATCTTTAGGATAGTATCGCATATTGGGCGTGACATGTTGTTATCAGAGCCTCGACCGACCATAGGAGCCCCCTTGATTGAGCGTGTAGTTTGGCCGTAGTTGAGTCCAGAAGAAAACTTTTTCAGAGTCTAGTTATATCGGAGAGTAGGACTTGTTTTTACTCCTCTGCCCCTTCGTCGCTCTGGTGAGGAATCTTGACATAGATGTTTTGATATACTCCTCTTCCCCTTCATTTTTTTTTTAGGATCTCGCGGTTAGTTCTCGTTCGTTGCGATGCCAGCTCTTTTCATCCGGTGCTTTTCTTGTCAAGTTGATGCGATCCCCTTTGTCATGGAATTGTCACGACAGATGTCCTAGTGTGAGGACTTAGTCATGAGGCCAACGCATCTACGCGGTAGTTTGAAGGGGTTGATCGGAATCGAGAGATGCAACACGCAAGACAAAGATTTAGACAGCTTCGGGCCCCGGGAAACATCATCCGGGAGTAGCCCTACATGCTGTTTGTGGCTAGGTCTCATTATGCTCATGAGGGAGTCGTCGTAAGACGGCTCTCCTCTTTGTGTCTAGCCCTAGATATTGTTTCTTGTTGCTTGTCCCTCTTTGGGGAGCCTTGCCCCTCCTTATATAAGTTGAAGGGGCGGCTTACATGTAGAGTCCTATCAGGATTAGAACTAACTTATTCTCTATTACAATTCAGATACAAGTACGGGCCTTGCTTCCTCGTAAAGGAAATATTCCTCATGCCTTCTGTCTTAAGCCGGCCCACCATAATATGAGCCGGCCTACTGGGCCTTGGGCCTAGTCTTCTATGTGACCCGCCGTTGGGGTCATCCGTGAGTCGTCTGACCAGTGAGCCGCCAGACCCGTGAGTCGCCGGTCCTCCGGCGGGTCATTGGTGAAGCGCCAAGTTTGGCCGGGTCATACTTCTGGCCGGGTCATACCGCAGGGTATATCCCCGACATTAGCCCGCAGTTTAATTTGGATTTATCCATGTTAAACTGATCCTGTAAAACAAACACAAGAACAACTTTGACAGATTGTGTTCCGGGTTAAAAATTCTTGTACGCCGCACCGATCATCCTTAATTCCTTGTGCTCCGGGTTAAATATTCTCCTGAGACGGGACCTGATTATCCTTAAGTCCAATTTTCATTTCCTTCATCTAGAAAATCCGGGTCAATAAGCTAGCTTCATACTCAATTTGCTGATGTTGGTTTCTCACAGAAAAATATTGTGAAGAATAATCCACTTGAGTCGGCTTCCAAGGCGCCGGCTTAATAAACACATTGGACTCAAGATTCATCTTGTGATTCGCCAGTTTAAAGATGTAGAGGCTGGCGAGCAAAATTGCCGGCTTGTAAATATTGATAACACCGGGTCATAACTGTTGCTGATGACGGGTTAATCTTATGATGACGCCGGGTCATAAACTTAGCAGTTTTCTCTGATAATAATATAATACCTGATTTGCTCAAGACTGATAATTTGAAGTTATTCCTCCCTTATATGCGTATCACATGTAGCCCCCAAGTGCCGGGTTGTCATGCTTGCAGCAACCCGGGACTTGTAATTGCCTTATGCTCATAAAGATTTCAACCAGTGTAGCCCCCAAGGGTCGGGTCATTATGCAATAATGAGCAGGGACTTTGTAAATATGATCATGTAAACTTGAGCAACAACGTGTAGCCCCCAAGGGCCGGCTCAATAAGATATTACTGAGCTGGGACTTTGTATATGATTCATTGATAATACCATCAAATGATGTAATCTCCACCATGGGGCTTGAACCCACGTCCACAAGGTTAAGAGCTTTGTACTCTACCAACTGAGCAGTGTATCCTTCAATAATAGATGAATATTTGTGTACCTTGAATTTGTTAACGGGAGAAATTGGTAGCCCCCAAGGGCCGGCTCATTATGATGTGATGAGTCGGGTCCTCAATAAGACTAATAAAAATGACTTTGCATTAGCCCCCAAGTGTCATGGTGCATGCTTGCAGCGACATGAGACTTGCATATTTGATATAATCCCAATCTGAATAATGTAGCCCCAAGTGTCGGGTCGTAAGCCTGCAGCAACTCGGGACTATTCCTTCCATTGTAGAATAAATGATATCCATTAATAAAAATAATAGCCGTTGCGCTAAAGCGACTTTGAAAACCTCAATCATAACACTGGTTATTGGTAATCACAATAGAAATCCAGCCATGTTGGCTATTCAAGATTTGAATAATATAATCCGGTATGAAAACCTCAATCATTCAATATCATCATGAAAATCCAGCCAGTGTTGGTTATTAAAGATTTGAATACCTCATCGGTTGACAAGTAAATTCGGAGTTTAAATACCTGGCGGCTATTGGCCGATGATGACTTAATGCACATTCATTGTAAGACAGAATTTTTGTAACCCGGTGGCCTATAGCACTTGAGAAAATCAATAATTGATAACCCTTTTGAGATACCAATTTTAGTGATGACCTTGGAGTGAAGCATTTATATAAGTCATAATTCTGCAAATCCTGCACAGAGTTTAAACAACATATGCCCTGGCGAGTTAATGTCAAGAGCCAGGGCGGGTAACCACCCAAATGTAGTCTTACCCTGCACACAAGTAGATCACAAGAACCCTTGGCGGTTTATCAGTAGGCGGTCATAATACCTCACATATAACCACTGTGATATTGAAATTGTACTGCCAGTTTACATGACATGTGCAGTAAGGGTGATAACCCAATCCTTAGAAGCTAATGCTTCCACATAGATGATGATTGTCATAAGCCGGCGACTTATAGTCAAAAGTCAAGCCGGGTTAAGCATAAAACACTTATATACATTTGAGATATAATCCAAAAAAGGTCTCAAGTCAAACCCAAAAATTGTTCGCAACAAGACTTAAAAAAGTTTAAGGCTTCTGATTCGTATACGATCAGAAAACCGTTCCAAAGGGGTTGAGCTAAGATTCGAATACAATCATATAGCCCCCAATGGCTCTGGCGTTGCCGATCAAGTGGGTACCGACAGCTATGTTCTCTTTGGTTCGAATACGACCTATGTCTGAACAGGAAGCCTCCAAATGACCTTGAGAGGTTTTTAACGACGCTGATTCGAATACGATCCACGTCGAACCCGAAAGAGGTTAAGCTATGATTCAGATACGATCAGGAAGCCCCCTAGTGAGCTTGGCATTGTGCCGATCAAAAGGGTTTCGACAGCTATGTTCTTTTTGGTTCGAATATGACCTATGTTTGAACAGGAAGCCCCCAAGTGACCATATATTAGCATTGCACTGATCAAGAGGGTACCGACAGCTATGCTGTAACGCCCTCGATGCGGCTATATCTCCCACGTGTCGAAGCACGACTTAGAGGCATAACCGCATTGAAAGCAATGTCGCAAGTGAGGTAATCTTCACACAACCCATGTAATACATAAGGGAAAGAGATACATAGTTGGCTTACAATCGCCACTTCACACAATACATAAATAAACATCCATCATCCAGATTACACTCAAGGTCTGACTACGGAACCAAAATAAAAGAAGACTACCCCAAATGCTACACAGATCCCCGATCATCCCAACTGGGCTCCACTATAGATCATCAGGAAAAGACACATAGTAACGACCACGTTCCTCGTCGAACTCCCACTTGAGCTCGGTAGGCGTCATCTCGTGACCGCATCGTCGGCACCTGCAACTGTTTTGGTAGAATCTGTGAGTCACGGGGACTCAGCAATCTCACATCCGCGAGATCAAGACTATTTAAGCTTATAGGAAGGACAGAGTTGTGAGGTGGAGCTGCAGCAAGCGACTAGCATATATGGTGGCTACATTCGCAAAAGAGAGCGAGAAGAGAAGCAAGGCACGGTCGTGAAGCTAGTAGCGATCAAGAAGTGATCCTGAAACTACTTACGGCAAACATAACTCCAACACCGTGTTCACCTCCCGGACTCCGCCGAGAAGGGACCATCACGGTTACACACGCGGTTGCTGTGTTTTAATAAAGGTCAACTTCGGGTTTTCTACAACCGGACATTAACAAATTCCCATCAGCCTCATAACCGCGGGTACGGCTTTGAAAGATAATACCTGCAGGGTGTCCCAACTTAGCCCATTATAAGCTCTCACGGTCAACGAAGGATATTCCTTCTACCGGAAGACCCGATCGATCTCGGAATCTCGGACTACAAGACTTTTCGACAAAGAATAAAACAAGACCAAGAAAGCCGCCTGACAGCCGACAAAATCCCGATAGGAGCTGCACATATCTCGTTCTCGTGGCACATCCGGATGAGACTAGCTACGAGTAAAACCAACCCTGAAGTTTCCCGAGGTGGCCGCGAGCAGCTCGATTCGGACCAACACTCGAAGGAGCACCGCCCGGGGTGTAAATAAAGATGACCCTCAGGCTCGCGAAAACCCGGGGGAAAAAGGCTTAGGTGGCAAATGGTAAAACCAATGTTGGGCCTTGCTGGAGGAGTCTTATTCAAAGTAAACTGTCAAGGGGGTCCCATAAATCACCCAACCGTGTAAGGAACGCGAAAATCAAGGAACATAACACCGGTATGACGGAAACTAGGGTGGCAAGAGTGGAACAAAACACTGTGCATAAGGCCGAGCCTTCCACCCTTTACCAAATATATAGATGCATTAATTATAGCAGATATATTGTGATATCCCCAACAAGTAAACATGTTCCAACAAGGAACAACATCTCCATGTTCCAACAAGGAACAAACTTCATCTTCTCCTGCAACTAGCAACACTATAAGAGGGGCTGAGCAAAGCGGTAACATAGCCAAACAACGGTTTGCTAGGAAAGGATGGTTAGAGGTTTGACATGGCAATATCGAAGGCATGATAAGCAAGTGATAGGCATCGTAGCATAGGCATAGCAAATTTGCGAGCATCTAGCAAGCAAAGATAGAAGTGATTTCGAGGGTATGGCCATCTTGCCTGCAAAGTTCAGAGTTGTCGAAAGCTTGATCCTCGTAAGCGTTCTCAAAAGGTTCCTCGTTCACGTACTCTTCCCCCGGCTCTACCCAAAGCAAGAACACAAACAAAGGAACCACAAAAAATCACGGTGCAATGCACAAGCAACATGATGCAATACATGGCAAGATATGCGAGATGTGATATGCAATGCGTATGCGTGCTCCGGAAGGAAATGATGAACCAGGCATCAACTTGGCAAACCAAGTATGCCGCTGGAAAGGTGAGATGATTTTGGTTGAAATCGATATAAAGATCACCGGAATCCGATGTACGGTTTGCAAATGACAAGCAAAACAAGAATGGCACAAATCTGCCATTAACAGCATGATGCCACATAGCAAGCAACAAGAAATTAAGCTACTGCACCCAAACATACCAGAACATCATATGGCAGTGATCTACTCAAGATGCTTGACAAAACATAAACACTGAGCTACGGCTAAATCACACCATAACAGGTCCAAACAAGCATGGAAATAGTGCAAAATATATCAGCTTCACAGACTTAAGTGAAAATACTGAACATGGCAGAATCAGCATCAGGAAGCAATGTTTAGAGCAAGCAAACAGAATGGTACATGTACTTATAATAGCAAAACAAGGCATGGCATGAATCTACTCAAAGCATAGAACAAAAGTCCCTTACTGACCATGAGCCAAAAGGGATCAGAAAATGCAATAGCACCCATGTCAACATAGCAAGTTCCGTTAACAGATTCAGCAACAGGGCATGACAAAAACAGATAACACGTAGGCATGTTCGCGAGCTCGATGCACTCACTACAGAGCATTTCATGATAAACTAATCATACATACATGAAGAAGACATAGCATAGAAGCTACACATGGCAAGAACAACATCATAGCATACATGGATCAACTACAACAACCTTGGCAAAATTGAATAACATGTAAACAATCTGCCAGGAAACATTTTATAGCAAAAGTAGAGCTCGATTGACTCAAGCTATGGCACTCCATAATTGCAAACAAGGGCATTGATGGATAGACCATAACCATATGTTCAAAACATACTTACTGAAGTATCTCAAAATATGCATGGATCTCTCGGTAGCATCAAGTTTACATGGCATAAACATATCAGCAAAACAGGGGCTGAAATCAACAACATCATGAAGCCTAGTTTGCATGCTTGTGCTAGTCACCACAGAGATCACAAAAATACATGGCATACACCTCTGTAAAGATGGCATGGCATATTACAAAACACATGTAGGACTCAAGTTCATAGGATGCACACACCAATCATGGGAAAAATGAGAAAAGTGCATGTTCTGATAAGAATCTGAAACTAACATCACATAGCCCTCTACTAATAGAATTTCGGGCACCAAGATGAGCTCAAATGAAAATGATACAATGAGATGAAATTATGTACTCATCGAGGCGAACATTTAGGTATGCTATACGCCCAAAATGGAGCCACGGGTACAAAGTTATGGCATGATGAAAATGCAACAAAATAATGACAGAAAATGACTTGAGAGGAATTCGGGGGAGAAAGAAGTCAACCGAGATGATTTGGATCTGAGATCCGGGGCGCGCGGGTCGAGGTTCGCCGGCCGGAGCTCGGGGGAGGAGCTCGGCCGGGCGACGGGTCCGGCGGATGCGGTTTCCAGCGGCGGGCGCGGCGGCCGGGCGGGCGACGGCGGGCGAGGTCCGGCAGGCGTGGGCGGCGGGCGCATCGAGGCGGCGAGGGCGTAGCGGCGGCGCGCTGGGCGCGGGAGGCGGCGATGTGGGCAGGAGGGTTTCCCGCTGGGTCTGGCCTGGGCGGCGGCGGGCGCGCTACGTTGCGCAAGGCCATGGTTGGCTGGGGCGGGCGGGCGGACGTGTCCGGCCCGGGTCCGGATGCGTCCGGCAGCGCGGAGAGGAGCGGGGCTAGGGTTAGGGTAGGAATTGATCCGGGATTTCGGGGGAGGGGTGTTTTTATAGGTAGAAGGAGCTAGGAAGCTCCAAATGGAGCGCGGTTTTCACCCACACGATCGTGATCGAACGGCGATGGACATGGAAGTGACTTAGATGGGTTATTGGGCTGTTTTGGAGGGGTGTTGGGCTGCAACTTAAAAGAGGCCTTTGCGAGAGTGCGGTTAACCGTTGGAGTACCAAACGAGCTCCAAATGACCCGAAACTTGACAGGTGGTCTACCGGTGGTGTACCAAGGCCACTTGACAAACCTTGGTCCATTCCGAGAAAGTTTAGTACCCGCTCACAGAAAAATGTAAAAGGGGACGCCGGGGGACATAGGAGTACCGGATTGCAAAACGGACAACGGGGAAAATGCTCGGATGCATGAGACGAGCACGTATGCAAATGAGATGCGCATGATGACATGATATGAGATGCATGACAAAAACAAAATGCAAAACAAAAGACAAAAACCCAACCACGGAGGGAATATCATATCACAATGCCGAAAATGGCAAGAGTTGGAGTTACAAATATGGAAAGTTACATCCGGTGTTACAACACTCCACCACTACAAGACGATCTCGTCCCCGGGATCTAGGACTGAAAGAACTCCGGATATTCGAACAGAGGTGATCCTCGCGCTCCCGTGTGGCTTCTCGGTGGAATGGTGTGACCACTTCACTTTCAGGAATTTGATTGACTTGTTGCGAGTCTTGCGCTCGCTTTCTTCAAGAATAGCAACGGGGTGCTCATGATAAGAGAGATCTTCTTGGAGATCAATTTCTTCGAAGTTGATAGTGCGTTCAGGAGTCTTGAAGCACTTACGAAGCTGTGACACGTGAAACACATCGTGCACGTTTGCGAAGTTGGAGGGAAGCTCAAGTTGATAGGCGAGATCGCCTCTTTTGCCAATGATATTGAAAGGACCCACGTATCTAGGGGCAAGCTTCCCTTTGATACCGAAGCGACGAGTGCCTTTCATTAGAGAGACGCGGAGGTAGACATGGTCTCCGATTTCAAAAGCCACATCACGGTGCTTGTCATCATAATAGCTCTTCTGGCGCGATTATGCGGCTTTGAGATTCTCACGAATGACTTTGCACATTTCTTGGCTTCGTGATCAAGTCATTGCCAAGAAGTTGGCGTTCACATTGTCTCGGACCAATTGAGAGGAGTACGACACTTTACGCCATAGAGAATTTCGAATGGGGCCTTGCGAACTCGCTTGGAAGCTGTTGTTGTAGGAGAACTTCGGCATATGGAAGACAATCTTCCCACTTCATACCGAAGGAAATGACACAAGCCACGAGCATGTCTTCAAGGATTTGACCGACTCGCTCGACTTGGCCACTTGTTTGAGGATGGAAAGCTGTGCTTGAAACGAATGTTGGTGCCCATGGCCTTACGAAAAGAATCCCAAAACTTGGAGGTAAAGATGCTGCCACGGTCTGAAGAGATCAATTGTGGAATGCCGTGCAAGGAGACAATCCTGGAGGTGTATAGCTCTGCCAACTGAGCTGCTGTGATATATTCTTTGATTGGAAGAAAATGAGCCACTTTAGTAAGCTTGTCAATGACAACGAAGATAGCATCATTTCCACGCTTGGACTTTGGAAATCCGATCCACGAAGTCCATTTCAATATGATCAAACTTCCATTACGGAATAGCAAGAGGTTGGAGGAGACCAGCTGGTCGTTGGTGTTACTGCTTTCACTCTTCTGCAGACATCACACTCATTCACGAATTGAGCAATTTCTCGCTTCATTCGAGTCCACCAATATGACTGCTTGAGGTCATGGTACATCTTCGTACTTCCGGGATGAATGGATAGAAGGGAATTGTGCGCCTGCTCATAATGACTTTACGTAGATCACCCTTTGGAACCACAATCCGGTCCTCGAAGAAAAGAGTATCTTTGTCATCAATGTGGAAGCACTTGTATTTGGAGATGCCCTTGTCGATACCACGCTTTCACCTTTTTCACCATGGTATCCAGGAGTTGAGCCTCACGAATCTGATCTTCCAAAGTAGGAGAGACTATGAGGTTGGCAAGAAAGCCTTGAGGAACAACTTGAAGATTCAGCTTATGGAAAGCTTCACAAAGATCCGGTTGGAAGGGCTTGAGAATTAAGCTATTGCAATAAGCCTTCCTGCTCAAAGCATCTGCAATGACATTGGCCTTGCCTGGAGTATATTCAATACTTGGGTTGTACTCTTGAATCATTTCGACCCACCGAGTTTGCCTGAGGTTAAGGTTTGGTTGAGTGAAGATATACTTGAGACTCTTGTGATCGGTGAAAATGTCCACTTTCCTTCCCAACAAGAGATGTCCCCATGTTATTAATGCATGGACAACTGCCGCCAACTCAAGATCGTGAGTGGGGTAGTTCTTTCGTTGGGCTTCAAATTTGGCGAGAGGTATAGGCCACAACTCTCTTCTCTTGCATTAACACAAAGACCGAGACCTTGAAGAGAAGCATCACAGAAAACTTGAATGGCTTGGATTCATCAGAGGAGTCAAGACAGGAGCTGTGACGAGTTTCTCTTTGAGAGTATTGAAAGCAACGTCACACTCAGGAGACCAGACATACTTCACATGCTTCTAAAGGAGGTTGGAAAGAGGCTTTGCAATCTTAGAGAAATTCTCAACGAATCTTCGACAATAGCTTGCAAGTCCAAGAAAACTGCGAAGCTGCTTGACATTCTGAGGAGGTTCCCAATTCACAACTGCAGACACCTTCTCGGATTAATAAATGATGCCCTTGGCGGAGATGATGTGACCAAGGTAAAGAACTTCATCAAGCCAAAATTCACATTTGGAAAACTTCGCATAGAATTGATGCTCTCTGAGCTTGTCGAGCACCAATCACAAATGTTTGGCATGATCCTTCTTATTCTTGGAGAAGACCAAAATATCATCGAGATAGACCAAGACGAATTCATTGGTGTAGGTTGAAGATGAAGTTCATCATTCGAGAGAATGTTGGAGGAGCATTGACAAGGCCGAAAGACATGACAGTATATTCATAAGAACCAAAGCTTGTTACGAATCTTTGTCTTGGGAATATCTTGTTCACGAATGCGAATTTGATGATAACCCATACGAAGGTCAAGCTTGGAGAACACTTTAGCACCTTTGAGTTGCTCGAAAAGCTCATTGATGTTGGGAAGTGGATACTTGTTCTTGATAGTCTTCTTATTCAATGGACGGTAATCGACGCAAAGTCGGTCCGTGCCATCCTTCTTCTGGACAAAAAGAACACCACAACCCCAAGGAGATGAACTCGGTCTGATCAAACCCAGACGCTCTTGTTCCAACTTGTAACGCCCTCGATGCGGCTATATCTCCCACGTGTCGAAGGATGACTTAGAGGCATAACCGCATTGAAAGCAATGTCGCAAGTGAGGTAATCTTCACACAACCCATGTAATACATAAGGGAAAGAGATACATAGTTGGCTTACCCGCCACTTCACACAATACATAAATAAACATCCATCATCCAGATTACACTCAAGGTCCGACTACGGAACCAAAATAAAAGAAGACTACCCCAAATGCTACACAGATCCCCGATCGTCCCAACTGGGCTCCACTATCGATCATCGTGAAAAGACACATAGTAACGACCACGTTCCTCGTCGAACTCCCACTTGAGCTCGGTTGCGTCATCTCAGACCGGCATCGTCGGCACCGCAACTGTTTTGGTAGAATCTGTGAGTGGGGACTCAGCAATCTCACACCCGCGAGATCAAGACTATTTAAGCTTATAGGAAGGACAGAGTTGTGAGGTGGAGCTGCGACAGCGACTAGCATATATGGTGGCTACATTCGCAAAAGAGAGCGAGAAGAGAAGCAAGGCACGGTCGTGAAGCTAGTAGCGATCAAGAAGTGATCCTGAAACTACTTACGGCAAACATAACTCCAACACCGTGTTCACTTCCCGGACTCCGCCGAGAAGGGGCAATCACGGTTACACACGCGGTTGCTGTGTTTTAATAAAGGTCAACTTCGGGTTTTCTACAACCGGATATTAACAAATTCCCATCTGCCTCATAACCGTGGGCACGGCTTTCGAAAGATAATACCCTGCAGGGGTGTCCCAACTTAGCCCATTATAAGCTCTCACGGTCAACGAAGGATATTCCTTCTACCGGGAAGACCCGATCAGTCTCGGAATCCCGGACTACAAGACTTTTCAACAGCAATAAAACAAGACCAGCAAAGCCACCCGATTGTGCCGACAAATCCCGATAGGAGCTGCACATATCTCGTTCTCAGGGCACATCCGGATGAGACTAGCTACGAGTAAAACCAACCCTGAAGTTTCCCCGAGGTGGCCCCGCAGTAGTTTCGATTCGACCAACACCGAAGGAGCACCGCCCGGGGTGTAAATAAAGATGACCCTCGGGCTCGCGAAAACCCGGGGAAAAAGGCTTAGGTGGCAAATGGTAAAACCAATGTTGGGCCTTCTTTGGAGGAGTCTTATTCAAAGCGAACTGTCAAGGGGTCCCATAAATCACCCAACCGTAAGGAACGCGAAAATCAAGGAACATAACACCGTATGACGGAAACTAGGGTGGCAAGAGTGGAACAAAACACTGTGCATAAGGCCGAGCCTTCCACCCTTTACCAAATATATAAATGCATTAATTATAGCAGATATATTGTGATATCCCCAACAAGTAAACATGTTCCAACAAGGAACAACATCTCCATGTTCCAACAAGGAACAAACTTCATCTTCTCTTGCAACTAGCAACGCTATAAGAGGGGCTGAGCAAAGCGGTAACATAGCCAAACAACGGTTTGCTAGGAAAGGATGGTTAGAGGTTTGACATGGCAAGATGGGAGGCATGATAAGCAAGTGATAGGCATCGTAGCATAGGCATAGCAAATTTGCGAGCATCTAGCAAGCAAAGATAGAAGTGATTTCGAGGGTATGGTCATCTTGCCTGCAAAGTTCTCAGAGTTGTCGAAAGCTTGATCCTCGTAAGCGTTCTCAAAAGGTTCCTCGTTCACGTACTCGTCTCCCGGCTCTACCCAAAGCAAGAACACAAACAAAGGAACCACAAAAAATCACGGTGCAATGCACAAGCAACATGATGCAATACATGGCAAGATATGCGAGATGTGATATGCAATGCGTATGCGTGCTCCGGAAGGAAAATGATGAACCAGGCATCAACTTGGCAAACCAAGTATGCTGCTGGAAAGGTGAGATGATTTTGGTTGAAATCGATATAAAGATCACCGGAATCCGATGCACGGTTTGCAAATGACAAGCAAAACAAAATGGCACAAATCTGCCATTAACAGCATGATGCCACATAGCAAGCAACAATAAATTAAGCTACTGCACCAAACGTACTAGAAAAGCATATCGCAGTGATCTACTCAAGATTCTTCACAAAAATGAACAATGAGCTACGGCTAAATCACACCATAACAGGTCCAAACAAGAATGGAAAAAGTGCAAAATATATCAGCTTCACAGACTTAGTGAAAATACTGAACATGGCAGAATCAGCATCAGGAAGCAATGTTCAGAGCAAGCAAACAGCATGCTACGTGTACTTATAATAGCAAAACAAGGCATGGCATGAATCTACTCAGAGCATAGAACAAAAGACCATTACTGACCATGAGCCAAAAGGGATCAGAAAATGCAATAGCACCCATGTCAACATAGCAAGTTCCGTTAACAGATTCAGCAACAGGGCATGACAAAAACAGATAACAAGTAGGCATGTTCGCGAGCTCGATGCACTCACTACAGAGCATGTCATGATAAACTAAGCATACATACATGAATAAGACATATCATAGAAGCTACACATGTCAAGAACAACATCATAGCATACACGGATCAACTACAACAACCTTGGCAAAATTGAATAACATGTAAACAATCTGCCAGGAAACATTTTATAGCAAAAGTAGAGCTCGATTCACTCAATCTATGGCAATCCATAATTGCAAACAAGGGCATGGATGGATAGAGCATAACCATATGTTAAAAACATACTTACTGAAGTATCTCAAAATATGCATGGATCTCTCGGTAGCATCAAGTTTACATGGCATAAAAATATCAGCAAAACAGGGGCTGAAATCAGCAACATCATGAAGCCTAGTTTGCATGCTTGTGCTAGTCACCATAGAGATCACAAAAATACATGTCATACACCCCTGTAAATATGGCATGCCATATTACAAAACACATGTAGGACTCAAGTTCATCGGATGCACACATCAATCATGGCAAAAATGACAAAAGTGCATGTTCTGATAAGAATCTGAAACTAACATCACATAGCCCTATACTAACAGCATTTCAGGCACCGAGATGAGCTCAAATGAAAATGATGCAATGAGATGAAATGATGTACTCTTCGGGGCAAACATTTAGGTATACTATACGCCCAAAACTGAGCCACGGGGGCAAAGTTATGGCATGATGAAACTGTAACAAAATAATGACAGAAAATGACTTAAGAGGAATTCGGGGGAGAAAGAAGTCAACCGAGATGATTTGGATCTGAGATCCGGGGCGCGCGGGTAGAGGTTCGCCGGCCGGAGCTCGGGGGATGAGCTCGGGCCGGGGCGACGGGGTCCGGCGGGCGTTTCAAGGCTGGCGGCCGGGCGGCGAGCGTCGGGGCGGGCGACGGCGATGAAGCCCGGAGGCGCGGGCGGCGGCGAGGTCCGGCGGCGCGGCGGCGGGCGCATCGAGGCGGGCGGAGGGCGCGTAGCGGGCGGCGCGCCGGGCGCGAGGCGGCGGCGGGTCGGGAGGGTTTCCCGCTGCCCTCGCGGCCGGGCGGGCGGCGAAGTGGGCGCCACGTGGCGCGCTGCTGTTGGTCGGGCGGCGCGGGCGGACGGTCCGCCCGGTCCGGATGCGCCCGCGGCGCGGAGAGGAGCGGGGCTAGGGTTAGGGTAGGAATTGATCCGGGATTTCGGGGGAGGGGGAGTTTTTATAGGTAGAAGGAGCTAGGAAGCTCCAAATGGAGTGCGGTTTTCGCCCACACGTTCGTGATCGAATGGCGATGGACATGGAAGTGACTTAGATGGGTTATTGGGATTTTCTGGAGGGGTGTTGGGCTGTAACTTAAAAGAGGCCTTTGCGAGAGTGCGGTTAACCATTGGAGTACCAAACGAGCTCCAAATGACCCGAAACTTGACAGGTGGTCTACCGGTGGTGTACCAAGGCCACTTGAGAAACCTTGGTCCATTCCGAGAAAGTTTAGTACCCGTTCACGGAAAAATGTAAAAGGGGACGCCGGGGGACATAGGAGTGCCGGATTGCAAAACGGACAACGGGGAAAATGCTCGGATGCATGAGACGAGCACGTATGCAAATGAGATGTGCATGATGACATGATATGAGATGCATGACAAAAACAAAATGCAAAACAAAAGACAAAAACCCAACCACGGAGGGAATATCATATCACAATGCCGAAAATGGCAAGAGTTGGAGTTACAAATATGGAAAGTTACATCCGGGGTGTTACATATGCTCGATGAGTAGGAAGCCCCCAAGTGACCATAATAAGATAAGCCGTAAGGCAGGATACCTATGTTTGAACCGCGCATCATGGCAGCAAGTTCTTTTTGGCAACCTTTAATTTTTCTTATAACTCGAACTTGCGAGAGATTAATTCTTTTTTAACCGGAACTTTAAACCCGATTTGAATGCTTCAAAAATTTGTGAGGGATAAATTTACCTTGAGCCGGATTTTGAACCGGATTTGAGAGCTCAAAAAATTTGTCAGGGACAAATTTACCCCGGGCCGGCTTTTGAACCAGATTTGAGAGCTTTAGTGCTTTGTGGGAGAAAGATGTCTCTTGAACCGGATTTTAAACCAGAGTCCTTATTTTGAGCCGGAAATCTTCTGACGGCTTTTAAATTTTCATCGATCTAGCAGTAATCTCCGAGGCCCGGGTTATTTTTCCCTTCAATGACCCGGTGTTGTGGATATAACTATTTGTGTAAGCCGCCCAGGAGGGGCCGGGTTACGTAAATAGTTACCAGACAGAAGCCCAAGTCCAAGCATGAAGATGGCGACTCAACAAGGAGCCTAAGGCCCACAGGCGACTTAAGGCCCGTTGTAGTAAGCCGCCATAATGGCATGACTTGTATCATAAGGTAGACTTGACTAGTCACCGAGCCGGACACTGTTTATGAGACGGCCGTGATTCTGCAAGCCGCAGGGCGTCAACCCGTGTATATAAGGGGACGACCCGGCAGCGGCTTAGGGCAAGAAACAACACCTCGAGAACCGGGCATAGCGTATCTCGCTACCTGGTCATCGAAACCTCAAGCAATACCAACCCAACTAGACGTAGGCTTCCCTTCACCGTAAGGAGCCGAACTAGTATAAACATTCTCGTGTCCTTTGTCCCGATTAACCCCTTTAAGCTTCCTAGTTGCGATGGCTCCGCAATTAAGTTCTTGCAAAAGGACATCTGCCGTGACAATTCCATGACAGTTGGCGCCCACCGTGGGGCTAGCGCACGGTGGATTTGAGTTCTTGAAGGGCAGCTTCGAAGGGCTCAAGGGATCTGTGATGGGCCGGATGACCAAGAGTCGTCGTGGCAAGATCTACATTGACAACGAAGGCTGGGGCCCCGACACCGACTCAATTGAGTACGGGTACCGGGTCCCCTTTGGTGGAATTCATGTTTTCATCGGCCGGATTGGTGAGCCGGGCCCAGAGCCGGACAGCTGTATCGACCTCATTGAGACGGCTCGCGTGCGAGACCCGCTCAGATTCAACCTATGATGAAGCGTGCCTTTGTGGGCTGTGTTCATGGAGAGGCACTTTCGGAAGGATCTAAAGATGGCAAAGAGACGGCCGTCCCATCAGATGATGAGTCGTCCTCCGGCTCAACAGATTCTCTGTATCAGGTCCAAGAAGGCATGCTAGGGGGCTATTCTGACGGCTCTAGCATTCCGGATTGCTATGAGCCGCCCAGCTGGGCAGAAGTCTTCATGGCTGGTACCCAACCCGGCCAAAACACGACTGCTGCGGCAGCAATAACGTCCGGGTAAGGAGCGGCCGGGGCAGGAGGCCCCGCGCGCCCGCCGGCTCAGGTGCTGATAGATCTTATGGATAAGTTGACGGCCTTGTTAACCTCCACGGTTATTCCTGCAAATCCGGATGAGCATAATGCGGAGGTGGCAAAGGTGCGTGAGGAGATAGCCCGGGCCAAGGAGGTCTTGGCGGCTGAGGACACCAGGCTAGCTGCGGAGCGGGCGGCTTTGGATGCATGGGCGCAGCGACTTCAGTCGGAGGCTTTCCAGCTTAACATGAATCTGAGTGCATCCAATGAGGTGATGAGAAGGAGGCATCAGAAAACCCAGTCCTGGCTCGCCTCCGACTACGATCCTCGGAATCTTTGCACTACACCCGGAGCTGGTCCTAGCAACCCGCCTAAAGCCAATCAATTTATGACACCCGGAGGGCCGGTTCAGCCTCGAGAGACAGCACCTCTTCACGGGAGCATGGCTCCGCCCCGATACATACCAACCCCTCCGGGCCACTTTTCTAGCCCGATGGATAACCTGATAGCAGCATCGACGCGTCTGGCGGCTCTCCCAGTGGAGGGTGACGACCCGACGGCGGTGGAAACCCGGAGGGCTAGGGAGCTTCTTCAGAAGGCCTTGGCACAGCAAGAGGCCTATTCTCACAGCAGGGACATGATCCATTATACTCCTCAGCCTTGGGTGGCACCTCGACCAAACCGGAGTCCGAGTTACAGCAGACACATGGAGTCAGAGGCTTTATCAAGTAATGCCCAGCGTCGCAACCAACCCGGCGGCTATAACCCGGTGCAGATTCGATTGCGTCAGGAGGATGAACGGGCGGCTCAATTGGCGGCTCAGCAGACGGCATATGATGGTTTCCCAGAGTATCCAATGACTTCTGTTGGAGCCGGGCTGGCCACTAGAACCGGCGGTGTCCCGTGTCTAGTGCCGGCTCTTCGAGATGTGCGTCTGCCCAAGGATTTCAAGGGTCCTCGAAAGGTGCCGAATTACACGGCCGACTTACAACCGGGGGCGTGGATTGAAAGTTACGAGATGGAAATGGAATTATTAGAAGTCAGCGACGCGGCAATGGCTAAGTATTTCACCATGCTGTTAGATGGAACGACCCGAACTTGGTTGAAAAGCTTGCCCCCCAATTCCATCAGTTCATGGGCCGAGTTAAAGGCCCGGTTTATCCAGAACTTTAAAGATACTTGCAAGAAATCTATGTCCATTGTGGACTTGACCAATTGTAAGCAGGAGGAGGGTGAGTCCACCACTCATTGGGTGCGCCAGGTCAAAGAAATAATACATTCATCTGATAAGATGGATGCCGTCTCTGCGGTACTTATGCTCCATCAGAATTGTCGTTTTGTGCCGCTGAAGCAGTAGGGCGCCTTAAGCGTGATTGCAATGACATGGGTACGCTGATGGCGGCTTTGGTTAAGTATGCCGATTCTGATACTACTGAAGATCCCGTGTCTGAGGAGGACAAGACAGGGAAGGGAAAGAAGAACGGCAACGGAAAGGGTCGGCAACAACGGGCAAATCAAGGTGGTAATAAACGTAAGCCGGACGGTAACCCGGCGTTTGTGGCCAATGCTAATGCTCAAGGTAATAACAAGAAGCGTAAGGGGAGAGGACCTCCTTGATCTGGTGGCTCATGCCCATCTCTTGCGCAGCTTCTGAATGAGCCTTGTCCAAGACACGGTACTCGAGAAAATCCTGCCACCCACTTATGGAAGGACTGCGTGATCATGAAGGCGTTCAAGAATTCAAACATGTTTGATGGCAATCATGGGTCAGGCGGCGGTTCAGGAGCAGGTGATTTCCATGGCCCAGGTGGCGGCTCAAGTTCCGGTTTTCAAGGTGGTCAAGGTGTCTATAATCAGCAGCAGTCCGGTCAAGGAGGACAGCAGCAGCAGCAGTCAGGTTATCAGAGCCATCCAAAACAGTTAAACGGTGGGCAATACCATGTGTTCACCACTAATTTGTGTAAACGTGACCAGAAGGTTTATAAAATGGCAGTGAATTCGGTTGAACCGGCGGTTCCTCGTTATCTGAGGTGGTCAGAACAGCCTATCATTTGGAGTAGGGAAGATCACCCCCCCCCCCCGGGTTGATAACCCGGGTCAGTTAGCCCTGGTGGTGGACCCTCAAGTTGGTGGATATAAATTCACTAAGGTGCTCATGGACGGCGGAAGCAGCATCAATATTCTATATTATGAGACCTTTCGCCGTATGGGTCTGACTGATAAAGACTTGAGGACATCTAACACTGTTTTCCATGGGGTGGTACCCGGTAAGTCGGCGTATCCTGTTGGAAAGATCGAGCTGGAAGTGGCTTTTGGAGATGAATATGATTCCAGGGCGGAGAAGCTGACGTTTGAGGTGGTCAAAATCAGAAGCCCATATCATGCTCTGTTTGGATGGCCGGCTTATGCCAAGTTTATGGCACGGCCATGTTATGTTTATCTGCAGCTCAAGATGCCGGGTTACAAGGGCACCATCACTGTGCATGGGAGTCGAAAGGTGGCCTTGGAGTGTGAGGAAGGAGATGCGGCTTATACTGAATCCGTTTGTGCTGAAGAGGAGCTGAAGTTTTATCAAACTAATGTTGACCCGGCAGATATGACCTCTTTGAAGAAGCCAACCACAGAGCAAGACTCGGCTTTGAAATTTAAGTCGGCCGCCGAGACAAAACATGTTGACTTCACTCCAGGTGACTCTTCCAAGTAGTTCAGCATCAGTACCAATTTGGATCCCAAATAGGAAAGCGCGCTCATCGAGTTCATCCGTGAGAACCGGGACATCTTTGCATGGAAACCTTCTGACATGCCGGGTGTCCCGAGAGAACTCGCAGAGCACACTCTTAATATTGATCCAAAGTATAAGTCGGTCAGGTAGTTTCTCTGGCGATTCAATGAGGAAAGGCGAAAGGCTATAGGGGAAGAGGTCGCTCGGCTCTTAGCGGCAGGGTTCATCGTGGAAGTTTTTCACCCGGAGTGGTTGGCTAACCCGGTGCTTGTGCTCAAGAAAAACGGCACTTGGCGGATGTGTGTCGATTACGGACCTAAATAAAGCTTGTCCGGCTGATCCCTTTGCCCTGCCTCGCATTGATCAAATCATCGATGCCACTGCGGGTTGCGGCGGTTGAGTTTTTGGATGCTTACTCTGGTTATCATCGAGATCAAGATGGCAGTTAAGGACCAGGAGAAGACGGCTTTCATTACTCCATTTGGAGCCTTACGCTATGTGTCTATGCCGTTTGGCTTAAGAGTGCCCAAAGCGACTTATCGGCCGGTGTGTGCGTAATTGTCTCCACAATTAGATTGGGCGCAATGTTCATGCTTATGTGGATGACATTGTGGTGAAGTCGAGAGAAGGAAACCTTGATCTCCGGTTTAAAGGAAACCTTTGATAATCTCCGGGTCTACAAGATGATGCTTAACCCGGATAAGTGCGTATTTGGTGTACTGCAGGCAAACTTTTGGGATCTGGTCTCAAACAGGGCATTGAAGCTAACCCGGAGAAGATCAAGGCGATTACCTCTTCGGCTAAGGCGTGCATCAATGATGTTCAGCGTTGGCGGGTCGCGTTGATGCTTTAAGCCGATTCATAAGCCGGCTAGGGAGAAGGCTTTACCGTTGTATCGATGATGAAGAAAGCGCATACACCTTTATGCAGGTGAGGCTTGATGCCGCTTTTGAGGATTTAAAGAGACAATTGGCTGAGCCACCGATTCTCGCAGCTCTGATTGATAAAGAGCCATTGCTATTGTATGTTGCTGCTAACTCACGTGCTGTTAGTGCGGCTATTGCGGTGGAGCGTAAGGAGACTGGCAAGGAGCATCCGGTTCAACGGCCGGTTTATTACATCAGTGAGGTGCTCATAGAGTCCAAGCAAAGGTATCTGCATTGGCAGAAACTGGTTTATGGGGTGTTCATGGCGAGCGAAGCTAAAACGGTACTTCCCGGGTCATCCTATAACTGTGGTAAGTTCAGCCCCTTGGGAGACATCATCCGAATAGGGAGGCCACAGTGATTTAATTGCCAAGTGGGCCATCGAGCTTGGGCCTCGCGGTTTGAAGTATATGTCACAAGACTATCAAGTCTCAAGCCCTAGTGGACTTTATTAATGATTGGACGGAGTTGCAGGCACCAGAGGAGAAGCCGGATAACACGTATTGGAATATTCACTTTGATGGGTCCAGACAGTTGGAAGGCTCGGGGGCTGGAGTTGTTTTAACTTCCCCTCAAGGTGACAAATTTTGCTATGTGCTCCGGCTTATGTTTCCCTGTACTAACAATGCAGCTGAATATGAGGCCTTACTCCATGGCCTCCGGATGGCGAAGGAGATGAATTTAAGCCGGGTGAGATGCTTGGGCGATTCAGACCTCGTCGCTCAACAGGTGTCAGGCACATGGGATTCTAAGGATCCCTTCATGGCGGCTTATCGTCATGAGGTTGATGCGGTGGCTGGGCACTTCAAGGGTTATCAAGTAGAGCACATTGATCGAAGGAAGAATGAGGCGGCTGATGCTTTAAGCCGGCTCGGGTCTCAGCGTAAGCCGGTGCCACCTAATACCTTTCTTGACGTTTTGCATAATCCTTCTGTCAGAGTGCCTACAGAGAAAGAGCTTGCAGTACCAGACCCGGAGGCGCAGCTGGTGGCGGCTCTCCATGCCACCCTGGACTGGACGGTCCCATACTTAGCCTATATGATCCGGGGAGAATTGCCTGAGGACGAGACCTTGGCAAGACAAATCGTCAGGAGGTCCAAATCCATGACAATTATTCATGGTGAGTTGCATCACCGCAACGTCACTGGGGCGTTTCAATGTTGTGTGTCACCTACGGAGGGTCAGGAGATACTTCGTGAGATTCATGAAGGTGATTGTGGCCATCATGCCGGTTCAAAGTCTCTGGTGGCCAAGGCTTTTCGTCACGGTTTTTATTCGCTGACGGCTCATGCCGCGCGGAAGATCTGGTCAGCAAATGTGACGGATGTCAAAAATTCTCAAGACGAGCTCACGTGCCGGCTCAAGAATTGAGGATGATTCCAATTACTTGGCCGTTTGCAGTCTGGGGGCTTGATATGGTTGTACCTTTCAAAAGGTCTAAAGATAAGAAGACACACCTGTTGGTGGCAGTGGATAAATTTACCAAGTGGGATGAAGCAGAGCCGGTCAGTAAGTGTGATGCAGCCACGGTGGTTCGATTCATCAAAAGGTGATCTTTCGCTCGGTTTTCCGCGACAAGATTATAACTGATAATGGCACTAATCTCTCCAAGGGTGCCATGGAAGAGTTCTGTCAACTAGAGCACATCCGCCTTGATGTTTCGGCTGTTGCTCACCCCCAGTCTAATGGTCACGCAGAAAGAGCTAATCAAGAGATCTTGAAAGGTATCAAACCCCGGCTCTTAGTTCCTTTACAGCGAACTCTGGGTTGTTGGGTGGAGGAATTACCTTCTGTGCTATGGAGCATCAACACAACGCCCAACAAGTCTACTGGTTATACACCTTTCTTCATGGTGTATGGAGCAGAGGCGGTTCTACGAAGTGACATCCGGCATGATTCACCCCGGGTGGCGGCTTACGTTGAGGCTGATGTCGAAAAAGCTCGACAGGATGCACTTGACTTGTTGGATGAAGAGCGAGACTTGGCCATAGCCCGCTCGGCGATTTACCAGCAAGACTTGCGCCGTTATCACGTACCGCCGGGTTAAAAGCGTAACTTTCCAAGAGGGTGATTTGGTGCTCCGCTCATCCAGGATCAAACCGATATGCACAAGTTGTCCCTCCTTGGGAAGGACCTTTCGTGGTCAAGAAGAATCTCAACAACGGGTCATATTACCTCATCGATGTTCGAGAGCACAAAGACTCACGTAAGTCGGAGGAGGAGACCCGCCGGCCGTGGAACATAGCACATCTCCGGCCTTACTATACTTAAGCCGCTGGCTTTCGGAGTATATTTACCTTTTATTTTTTAGCAATGTATATATTATATAAAGCAATAAAGCAGGACCTCTTTCTTTTCCATCCTACAAAGTTTATGTGTCTTCTTGACCAGGTGATGGAAACGACTAACAGGGAGCGGATCATATCTGAATCCGGCTTTGCCTTTGGTCCGGCTTATGATCATATCTGAATCAATCCATGGTCATTTGGGGGCTTCCTGTTCAAACATAGGTCGTATTCGAACCAAAGAGAACATAGCTGTCGATACCCAATTGATTGGCACACTGCCGAACCCACTTGGGGGCTTCTTGATCATATTTGAATCATAGCTTAACCTCTTTGGGCCTGACGTGGATCGTATTCAAATCAGCGTCATTAAACAACTCTCATGGTCACTTGGGGGCTTCCTGTTCAAACATAGGTCGTATTCGAACCAAAGAGAACATAGCTGTCAATACCCATTTGATCGGCATCGCCAAAGCCACTAGGGGCTATATGATCGTATCCGAATCTTAGCTTAACCCCTCTGGAACGGTTCTATTGGTCGTATTCGAATCATAGGCCTTTGAAAATCAGGTTTACTTTATTCTATAAGAGTAAATAATACTAAGGGCCAGGTAAACATTATATGTGCCAATTTTCAGAAGTTAAGTATAACTGTCTGCTTTTTTGGGATCAAGTAAGCCGGTAAGGTACGCCTTAAACTAGCTGATACTTATGATGTTTTGGTTCCTATTCCGGGTTAACGTTATCTTACATGACCCCGGATGTGGTGAGATGCCAAAGGAAAAATTTTGTTTTATACACAGAGTAAAGAAGAAAGCTTTTGGATGATTCAAGTAAGTCGGCAGTGCACATTGTTGGCGGCTTGAGACATTGTTAAGCACCGCAAAACATGCGCGAAGGCATGACAGAGTTAAGGAGTTTTGTCTATCCTATTACAAGACTCCCCGAGTCTAAGGTAAGTGAAGCATTGTTTTGCAAAAGTCATAACACATCTGGCGGCTCATTCTTCCGGCCGCTTGATGACTCCGGGTTATCCTTCCCGCCTCTCCTTCGGTTGTTTTGTCCTCGAAGGTTGACGAGGTCCACCAATGCCGCTTAAAGCTTCAAATTCAGCTTCATCATCTATTAAGCTGGCCGGGTCAACTTCGTGAGCGAAGGTATGCTTACGAGTTGGAGGATCGGTGATGTCATCATAATGTGGAGTTGGAATCCTCCGGTTCTCATTGTCATAACCCGGCTGGTACTTTGTAAGATCAATATCGTTGCCGATGATGGTGGCCACAGGACATACGACTCTCACAGGTGGTGAAGTCTGATTGGTGAATCTTGAGCCGTCCTCCTTTAAGCTGGGGTATCCAAGAGCAACGTCGCTTAAATCTAGCTCTGGAGCCAATGCTTTGGCCCGGCTTAAGGCGGCTATGGCCCCGGCTCTACCAGATGCTCACCTTAACTCCTGAATCCATTGAGGTAACACGGCAAGCCGCTTGAGTACATCTTGCAGGAGGTAAGGAGCATCATTTGATAAAGCCACAACGGCTAAAGCATCGCCAGACCCGGTGTATAGTTGTTCCACCAGAGTGTACACCGCCTTAAGCTTGACCAGCATATTCTGCTTAAGGTTCATGCTCCTGGGCCTGCATTTATACATATAAGGTGAGCCGGAGTTAACAGTTAAAATAGACATCAAAGGAATTATTGTGATATTCAGAGTTATACATGGTAACTTACCAAAGATTGCGGAGACCATTTGAGATATCTGGCGCTTTAAGCCGACATTTCGGTGGTTGCCTCGGCAAGAGATGCCTCTGTTGTTTCAGCCCGGGTCACCAATGAAGCCCTCTCCTCAACCCAAGTTTTCTTCTCCGATTCAAACTTTTTCTTCAGTTTCTCTTGTTCGGAGACACTGAATTCAAACTTGGAGTTGGCTTTCTGAGTTTCAAGCTCTTGGGTTTTCAACTGACTCTTCAGGTCAGCAATCTCCGTCTCAAATTGACTTATGGCGACCTGCATCGACATCAGGTTATGGTAAGAATCATGGTAAGATTACATTCAAGTCCCAAACACTTTACAAGTAAAGATACTTGGCACTTGGGGGCTAATGTATGTTTAAAGAATTTCTTAACCTATTTTACCGGGTCATGTGTATTAAGTCTCAAGCACTTTACAAGTAAAGGCACTTGACACTTGGGGGCTAATGTGTAACCCAAATTCAAAGTTTCATGCTATCACCGGGTTAAATATATTCAATTTAAGCCGGACAAAACTAATAAGATAAGTAGATTTCTAAGTCTACAACATATTCATTCATAAGCAATAGACTTGGGGGCTGATACAGTAAGTAAGGTTCAAGGTATACCTCAGATTTATGCTGTATTTGCTTCACCATGTCAATTTCCAGGTCACGGCTATTGTGCACTTGATTTAAATAGCCCGAGACTATATCACCAATGCTTAGGTGAGTATAATCAATGATGTCTTGTTTGGTTTTCCGACGTTGGGAAACTCCTCCTTGGCAGTGCATCGAGCAAGGACAGTAGGCCAGCCCGGTTCAACATATTGGCTTTTCAGAAATTCAACTTCCGGTTCAGTCGTCTTAACCGGGCTAGGAATTTCCGGCTTATCAGAATCGTGGACAACGTCTTCTGCAGCGGTCGAGGTTGACGCCGAATGTCAAAAAGCCGTTCAGCGGTGGGCGATGAGTGGAGCTATCGAGAACGGATGAGTCAATTGCGGTTCAAGAACCACCGGTCTTGGGACAAATTATTCTTTCTGGCCCTCTTGCTAGGCTTCGCTTGCAGGCTGTCACCAAAGTGGAAGGATGAGTACCAACGAATAAGTATGGAAAAAACTTAAAGTAAGAAAGGTGGCATTACCCGGGAGCTGTTTTAAAAGTCGGCATGTTTGATTGCATCGATTCGCCGGAAGACGGAGAGGTATCCTGATAATTGGAGTCAAATGAATTGAGGGGTCGACGCAATAAACCCGCCAAAGGATAAACAGAACGCAAAGCGGAGATGACCTCAGTTCGACACTTCCTGGTTATATCGGGTAAGCCGGAGGAGAGTTCTGCGTCTTGAGTAGCCCGAGTTTGCCTCCGGTTCTCAAATTGTTGTTGCTTCAAAAGAAATTGAGGATCTTGGTAAGCTAGAGGGTGTGAAAACCTTACTTTCCGGGTCACCCTTCGGATTTTTGTGTTGACAAAGGCTCTGAGTCGGAGGAAATTATAGTTACCTCTTCGCCAGCTGCTTGACTGTTTCCAGTACCCTCCTGAAAGGATCAAATGTTAGTAAGGAATGGCAAAGGAGTTAAAGAAAACTGAAAAAGATTACCTCTTCCTCATCCGAAGAAGAGTCATCAAGTTTAAGAAGATCAGAGGCGCTGGGTCTCTTCTTCTTAGAGGTGCCCGTCCTGGCAGTTTTTCTTTCAGTCTTCTTGGCTGCCCTGGCTTGTTTAGCAGCTTCATGGTCATACTTGACCTTCCAGAAGTCATCGCTGGCCTGTGGAAACAGATAAGGAATCATAAGTATAAGAAGGTAACATATAAAAGAGTATTTGTTAAGATTAGTAACTTACCGCAGGAGCCGGGTTCTTCTTACAGGAGGGAAGTAAGCCGAAGGCATAACTGGTTACAGTGCCTTCCTTCAACAGAGTTTGGATGGTAGCATCTATTGCATCGTCTGATAAATCATCAGAGCTATGACGCATCGACTCATCTTTTTCTCCTGTATAAGTACACATTAAGCCGGAGCGGCGGCTTAATGGTAGTATCCGCCAGGTGACCCAGACTCGAACCAGATCGATGCCATTTAAACCGTTCCCTAGAAGAGCTTTGATCTTCTTGATGGTGGGGTTGAGAGGCAAGCGTTCAACACCGGATAACTTATCCGCCAAAGGATGATTGGATTTGAGACGCAGGCGCGAAGCCGGGCAAAGGGCTTCTCATCACCGGTGATGTGTCTTGGCGGTAGAACCACGTCTGGTTCGATCTTTCGGGTGACTTGGCAATTCAACATAAGGGAAAATACAATCTCTTCGCCATTGGATGGAGATGCCGCCAAGCTCAAGACTCGCCCGCTGGCACGCTCTGCTTTGCCGGCTCAAATAAAAAAGATCTCTGAACAAAAGCAGACTTGGTTCTTCTCCCAGGTACACTTCGCAGAAAACTTGAAAATTGCAGAGGTTTGACACGGAATTGGGCCCGATTTCTTGAGGTCTAAGGTCAAAGAAATCCAGAACTTCTCTGAAAAACTTTGAGCCGGGAGGGACAAATCCCCGGTTCATGTGATCCGTGAAAACTATCACTTCCTCGTCTTTTGGTTGAGGCTTTTCTTCAGATGGGTCAGGAACACGATAAGACATGACTTCCTTTTTTGGCAAGTGACCAGACTTCACAAATTCAGCCAGCTTGCTTTTGGTGACAGTGGATGGAACCCGGTTGCAGGTTACAGGAGCTTTGGTTGGCTTAGGCGCCATGACAACAGATTGGCCTATTGCAAAATAAAAAGTTCCGGTTTAAATTTTAACCCGGAAGAAGACATTCCAATTGCTGAAAGGTAGCGACTTAAAGGGGCCTAATGACATAAGGATAATTGGGCAGCATTATTTAAGCCGCCACAAGTGTTAGCAACAGTTCAAAAGTTTTAAAGACCTAAGAAGGTGCCAAGGTTTACAGACCAAATGGGATGTGTTTAAATCGGACATTTGAACAGTCATGTTGAAGGCATTTGACATAAGAAGTGTTCCGGGTGATAAAAACAGATTTCATGAGTTGCAACTGTTATTTTGGATCAAATGGTCGTTCAGAAAGGAAAAATTTCTAGACCTAAAACATGATACAGAGGAGTTCATGCATCCTAATGAGGATTCTTTGCAAGAAAAGAAGATATGCTAGTATATAAAATGGATGCGGAATAGGTACTGCACGAGATTTATGCCACGGTGGGATCAAAAGAAGCCTCGGCAGAGGAAACACGAAGAACAGGGGATGAATCGCGAATCGGACAGAGGAATCACAACCCTAGCATAGATATAAGATGCGTAAAGGGAAACTTATAGTCTGGATCTGTGGCGGAGAGGCGCTTGTCGTTCTCTGGTCGGATTCAAGTTGATGCAGCGCCAAGGTTGATGAAGACGAGAGGTTCGACGGCAAGGCAAGGAGCTTGAGTGACAGAGAAGAGAGGAAGAAGATGACTGGAAGGAGAAGAATGAAAAACCTAAAAGTCGCGCCTATTTATAGAGATAGTGTCACCGAGACGGCGCGGGGAACAAGGAGATAAAAATTACTTTCCAGCGGCCCCGACGCCTCGATTCTTGGACCGGGCAATAAAGACAAAGATCCGTTGGGCCGATTCGGCGGAATTAAAGGAAAGATGATGTCATGACGGGTTAACACGGATCCAAAGAGTGACGTCACGCTGGGTTAAAGAAAATCTTTTTTGCGCAGCCTGAAGATTGAAGATTTATGTTTTAAGTTATTTTAAGATTGACATGAACATGTTCAAATCAATCTGGGGCCTAATGTTGGGGATATAACTATTTGTGTAAGCCGCCCAGAGGGGCCGGGTTCCGTAAATAGTTACCGAATGTAAGCCCAAGTCCAAGCATGAAGATGGCGACTCAACAAGGAGCCTAAGGCCCACAGGCGACTTAAGGCCTGTTGTAGTAAGCCGCCATAATGGAATGACTTGTATCATAAGGTAGACTTTACTAGTCAACGAGCCGGACACTGTTTATGAGCCGGCCGGGATTCTGCAAGCCGCAGGGCGTCAACCCGTGTATATAAGGGGACGACCCGGCAGCGGCTTAGGGCAAGAAACAACACCTCGAGAACCGGCATAGCGATTCTCGCCCCTCGTCATCGAAACCTCAAGCAATACCAACCCAACTAGACGTAGGCTTCCCTTCACCGTAAGGAGCCGAACTAGTATAAACCCTCTCGTGTCCTTTGTCCCGATTAACCCCTTTAAGCTTCCTAGTTGCGATGGCTCCACGATTAAGTCCTTGCAAAAGGAGATCTGCCGTGACAATTCCACGACACCCGAAGTTCTTGAATTCATTGAAACCGGCTAATTTTGCCGAGTCATACCATTGTAGCCCCCGAGTCTCAAGACGACTCGAGGAGTTGGCTTGAGATTCTCCATATTTGACCATAGCAGAAGGTATACATCAGTGGCGTAGATAGCGCGATGTGAATCCACAGAAGGTTGAGGTGACTGCTGATGGGGAACGTAGTAATTTCAAAAAATTTCCTACGCACACGCAAGGATCATGGTGATGCATAGCAACGAGAGGGGAGAGTGTATGTCCATGTACCCTCGTAGACCGTAAGCGGAAGCGTTATAACAACACGGTTGATGTAGTCGACGCCTTCACGATCCGACCGATCCAAGTACCGAACGACGGCACCTCCGAGTTACGCACACGCTCAGCTCGATGACGATCCCCGGACTCCGATCCGGCAAAGTGTCGGGGATGAGTTCCACAAGACGACGGGCGTGCAGGACGATGATGATGCTCCACCGACGCAGGGCTTCGCCTAAGCTCCGCTGACGATATGACTTCTCCGGCGCAGGGCTTCGCCTAAGCTCATGACGATATGACCGAAGTGGAATATGGTGGAGGGGGGCACCGCACACGGCTAAGGAACGATCCGTCGATCAACTTGTGTGTCATGGTGTGCCCCCCTGCCCCCGGAGATCAAGGAGCAAGGAGGCGGTGGCCGGCCTAAGGAGGAGGCGCACCAAGGGGGGAGTCCTCCTCCCACCGAGTAGGATTCCCCTTTCCTAGTCCAACTAGGAGTCCTTCCATGTATTAGGAGTAGGAGACAAGGAAGGGAAGAGAGAAGGGAAGGAAGGAGGGGTGGCCTCCCTCCCTAGTCCAATTCGGACTAGGCCATGGGGCGCGCGGCCTGCCCTAGGAAGCCCTCTCTCTTTCCGCAGGCCCAATAAGGCCCAATACTTCTCCCGGCGAATTCCCGTAACTCTCGGTACTCGAAAAATACCGAATCATTCGAACCTTTCCGAACTCCGAATATAGTCGTCCAATATATCGATCTTTACATCTCGACCATTTCGAGACTCCTTGTCATGTCCCCGATCTCATCCGGGACTCAACTCCTTCGGTACATCAAAACTCATAAACTCATAATATAACCGCCATCGAAACCTTGTTGCAGCGGACCCTACGGGTTCGAGAACTATGTAGACATGACCTAGAACTATTCTCGGTCAATAACCAATAAGCGGGACCTGGATGCCCATATTGGCTCCTACATATTCTACGAAGATCTTTATCGGTCAAACCGCATAACAACATACGTTGTTCCCTTTGTCATCGGTATGTTACTTGCCCGAGATTCGATCGTCGGTATCCAATACCTAGTTCAATATCGTCACCGCAAGTCTCTTTACTCGCTCAGTAATGCATCATCCCGTAACCAACTCATTGGTCACATTGCTTGCAAGGCTTATAATGATGTGCATTACCGAGAGGGCCCAGAGATACCTCTCCGACAATCGGAGTGACAAAACCTAATCTCGAAATACGCCAACCCAACATGTACCTTTGGAAACACCTGTAGTACTCCTTTATAATCACCCGATTCACGTTGTGACGCTTTGGTAGCACCCAAAGTGTTCCTCCGTAAACGGAGTTGCATAATCTCATAGTTACAGGAACATGTATAAGTCATGAAGAAAGCAATAGCAACATACTAAGCGATCAAGTGCTAGGCTAACGGAATGGGTCATGTCAATCAGATCATTCTCCTAATGATGTGATCCCGTTAATCAAATGACAACTCATGTCTATGGTTAGGAAACATAACCATCTTCGATTAACGAGCTAGTCAAGTAGAGGCATACTAGTGACACTGCTTTGTCTATATATTCACACATGTATTATGTTTCCGGTTAATACAATTCTAGCATGAATAATAAACATTTATCATGATGTAAGGAAATAAATAATAACTTTATTATTGCCTCTAGGGCATATTTCCTTCATCTCCCACTTGCACTAGAGTCAATAATCTAGTTCACATCGCCATGTGATTTAACAACAATAGTTCACATCACCATGTGATTAACACCCATAGTTCACATTGATATGTGATCAACACCCAAAGGGTTTACTAGAGTCAGTAATCTAGTTCACATCGCTATGTGATTAACACCCAAAGAGTACTAAGGTGTGATCATGTTTTGCTTGTGAGATATTTTTAGTCAACGGTCTGTCACATTCAGATCCGTAAGTATTTCTTAATTTCTATGTCAACAATGCTCGCAAGGAGCTATTCTAGCTAATTGCTCCCACTTTCAATATGTATCTAGATCGAGACTTAGAGTCATCGGATCGGTGTCAAAACTTGCATCGACGTAACCCTTTACTTACCTAACCTTTTGTCACTTCCATAATCGAGAAACATATCCTTATTCCACTAAGGATAATTTTGACCGCTGTCGATGATCTACTCCTAGATCACTATTGTACTCCTTGCCAAACTTCGATTGTAGGGTATACAATAGATCCGGTACACAGCATGGCATACTTTATAGAACCTATGGCCAAGGCATAGGGAATGACTTTCATTCTCTTTCTATCTTCCGCCGTGGTCGGGTTTTGAGTCTTACTCAATTTGACACCTTGTAACACGTGCAAGAACTCTTTCTTTGACTGTTCCATTTTGAACTACTTCAAAATCTTGTCAAGGTATGTACTCATTGAAAAAACTTATCAAGCGTCTTGATCTATCTCTATAGATCTTGATGCTCAATATGTAAGCAGCTTCACCGAGGTCTTTGTTTGAAAAACTCCTTTCAAACACTCCTTTATGCCTTGCAGAATAATTCTACATTATTTCCGATCTACAATATGTCATTCACATATACTTATCGTAAATGTCAGTAGTGCTCCCACTCACTTTCTAGTAAATACAGGCTTCACCGTAAGTCTGTATAAACTATATGCTTTGATCAACTTATCAAAGCGTATATTCCAACTCCGAGATGCTTGCACCAGTCCATAGATGGATCATTTGGAGCTTGCACGCTTTGTTAGCTCCCTTTGGATCGATAAAACCTTACGGTTGCATCATATACAACTCTTCCTCGAAAACCCATTCAGGAATGCAGTTTTTACATCCATTTGCCAAATTTCATAAATTGTGGCAACTGCTAACATGATTCGGACAGACTTAAGCATCGCTACAGTTGAGAAAATCTCATTGTAGTTAACACCTTGAACTTGTCAAAACCTTTTTGCGACAAGTCGAGCTTTGTAGATAGTAACACTACTATCAACGTCCGTCTTCCTCTTGAAGATCCATTTATTTTCTATTGCTTGCCGACCCTCGGGCAAGTCAACCAAAGTCCACACTTTGTTTTCATACATGGATCCCATCTCAGATTTCATGGCTTCTAGCCATTTAGCGGAATCTGGGCTCACCATCGCTTCTTCATAGTTTGTAGGTTCGTCATGATCTAGTAGCATGACTTCCGAACAGGATTGCCGTACCACTTTGGTGCGGATCTCACTCTGGTTTACCTACGGATTCGGTAGTGACTTGATCTGAAGTTACATGATCATCATCATTAGCTTCCTCACTAATTGGTGTAGGAATCACTGGAACTGATTTCCGTGATGAAATACTTTCCAATTCGGGAGAAGGTACAAATTACCTTATCAAGCTCCACTTTCCTCCCACTCACTTCTTTCGAGAGAAACTCCTTCTCTAGAAAGGATCCATTTATAAGCAACGAATGTTTTTGCCTTCGGATCTGTGATAGAAGGTATACCCAACAATTTCCTTTGGGTATTCTATGAAGACGCACTTCTCCGATTTGGGTTTGAGCTTATCAGGATGAAACTTTTTCACATCAGCATCACAACTTCCAAACTTTAAGAAACGACATGACTTAGGTTTACTGTTAAACCATAGTTCATACGGTGTCGCCTCAACGGATTTAGACGGTGCCCTATTAAACGTGAATGCAGCTGTCTCTAATGCATAACCCCAAAACGATAGTGGTAAATTGATAAGAGACATCATAGATCGCCCCATATCCAATAAAGTGCGGTTACGACTTTCGGACACACCATTATGTTGTGGTGTTCCATATGGAGTGAGTTGCGAAACTATTTCACATTGTTTCAAATGAAGACCAAACTCGTAACTCAAATATTTATCTCCACGATCAGATCGCAGAAACTTTATTTTCTTGTTACGATGATTTTCCACTTCACTCAGAAATTCTATGAACTTTTCAATTATTTCAGACTTATGTTTCATCAAGTAGATATACCCATATCTGCTCAAATCATTTTGTGAAGGTCAGAAAATAACGATACTTGCCACGAGCATCAACACTCATTGAATCGCATACATCGGTATGTATTATTTCCAATAAGTCAAGAGCTTGTTCCATTGTTCCGGAGAACGGAGTTTTAGTCATCTTGCCCAAAAGGCACGGTTCGCAAGCATCAAATGATTCATAGTCAAGTGATTCCAAAAGTCCATCGGCATGGAGTTTTCTTCAAGCGCTTTACACCAATATGACCTAAACGGCAAGTGCCACAAATAAGTTGCACTATCATTATTAACTTTGCATCTTTTGGTTTCAATATTATGAATATGTGTATCACTATGATCGAGATCCAATGAACCATTTTCATTGGGTGTGTAACCATATAAGGTTTTATTCATGTAAATGTAACAACAATTTATTCTCTTACTTAAATGAATAACCGTATTGCAATAAACATGATCAAATCATATTTATGCTCAACACCAAATAACACTTATTTAGGTTCCACACTAATCCCGAAAGTATAGGGAGTGTGCGATGATGATCATATCAATCTTGGAACTACTTCCAACACTCATCGTCACTTCCCTTCAACTAGTTTCGCTTCATTCTCAGAACTCCTGCTTCAAGTTACTACTCTTAGCAACTATACCAAAGATCAAATACCGAGGGGTTGCTATGAACACTAGTAAAATACACATCAATAATCTGTATATCAAATATACCTTTGTTCACTTTGCCATCCTTCTTATCCACCAAATATTCAGGGGTAGTTCCGCTTCCAAAGTGACCAGTTCCATTGCAGCAAAAGTACTTAGTCTCGTGCTTAGGTCCGGACTTGGGCTTCTTCACTCGAGCAGCAACTTGCTTGCCGTTCCTTTTGAAGTTCCCTTCTTCCCTTTGCCCTTTTCCTTGAGACTAGTGGTCTTGTCAATCATCAACACTTGATGCTCTTTCTTGATTTCTACCTTCGTTGATTTCAACATCACGAAGAGCTCGGGAATCGCTTTTCGTCATCCCGCATACTATAGTTCATCACGAAGTTCTAGTAACTTAGTGATGGTGACTAGAGAATTCTGTCAATCACTATCTTATCTGGAAGATTAACTCCCACTTGATTCAAGCGATTGAAGTATTCAGACAATCTGAGCACATGCTCACTAGTTGAGCGATTCTCTTCCATCTTTTAGCTATAGAACCTTTTTGGAGATTTAATATCTCTCAACTCGGGTATTTGCTTGAAATATTAACTTCAATTCCTGGAACATCTCATATGGTCCATGACGTTCAAAACGTCTTTGAAGTCCCGATTCTAAGCCGTTAAGTATGGTGCACTAAACTATCAAGTAGTCATCATATTGAGCTAGCCAAACGCTCATAACGTCGCATTTGCTCCTCGCAATAGGTCCGCTACCTAGCGGTGCATTAAGGACATAATTCTTACAGGCAGCATTGAGGATAAACCTCAGATCGCGGATCCAATCCGCATCATTGCTACTAACATTTTTCAACACAATTTTCTCTAGGAACATATGAAAATAAACATATGAAAGCAACAACGCGAGCTATTGATCTACAACACAATTTGCAAAATACTACCAGACTAAGTTCATGATAAATTTAAGTTCAATTAATCATATTACTTAAGAACTCCCACTTAGATGTACATCTCTCTAGTCATCTAAGTGATCACGTGATCCAAATCAACTAAACCATAACCGATCATCACGTGAGATGGAGTAGTTTTCAATGGTGAACATCACTATGTTGATCATATCTACTATATGATTCACGCCGACCTTTCGGTCTCCGTGTTCGAGGCCATATCTGCATATGCTAGGCTCGCCAAGTTTAACCTGAGTATTCCGCGTGTGCAAAGCTGGCTTGCACCCGTTGTAGATGGACGAGAGCTTATCACGCCCGGTCATCACGTCTTTGTCACGGGCACGACGAACTTTGGCAACGGTGCATACTCAGGGAGAACACTTCACGATAATTAGTGAGAGATCATCTTAAAATGCTACCGTCAATCAAAGCAAGAATAAGATGTATAATAGATAAACATCACATGCAATCAAAATATGTGACATGATATGGCCATGATCATCTTGCGCCTTTGATCTCCATCTCCAAAGTACTGTCATGATCTCTATCGTCACCGCACGACACCATGATCTTCATCATCTTGATCTATATCAATGTGTCATCACATGGTTGTCTCGCCAACTATTGCTCTTGCAACTATTGCTATCGCATAGCGATAAAGTAAAGCAATTATTTGGCACTTGCATCTTATGCAACAAAGAGACAACCATAGGGCTTCGCGCCGATTGCCGATAACTTCAACAAAACATGATCATCTTATACAACAACTTATATCTCATCACGCCTTGACCATATCACATCACAACATGCCCCGCAAAAACAAGTTAGACGCCCTCTACTTTGTTGTTGCAAATTTTACGTGGCTGCTACGGGCTTAGCAAGAACCGTTCTCACCTACGCATCAAAACCACAACGATAGTTTGTCAAATAGACTGCTTTTAACCTTCGCAAGGACCGGGCGTAGTCACACTCGGTTCAACTAAAGTGAGAGAGGCAGACACCCGCCAGCCACCTTTAAGCACGAGTGCTCGTGAACGGTGAAACCAGTCTCGCGAAGCGACGCGTAATGTCGGTCCGGGCCGCTTCATCTCACAATACCGCTGAACCAAAGTATGACATCTTTGGTAGGCAAGATGACTTGTATCGCCCACAACTCACTTGTGTTCTACTCGTGCAAAACATCAAACCATAAAAACCTAGGCTCGGATGCCATCGATGGGGAACGTGGTAATTTCAAAAAATTCCTACGCACACGCAAGGATCATGGTGATGCATAGCAACGAGAGGGAGAGTGTATGTCCATGTACCCTCAGAGACCGTAAGTGGAAGCGTTATAACAACGCGGTTGATGTAGTCGCACGCCTTCACGATCCGACCGATCCAAGTACCGAACTACGGCACCTCCGAAGTTCTGCACACGCTCAGCTCGATGACGATCCCGGACTCCGATCCGGCAAAGTGTCGGGATGAGTTCCACAAGACGACGGCGCAGTGACGATGATGATGCTCCACCGACGCAGGGCTTCGCCTTAAGCTCCGCTGACGATATGACTTCTCCGCGCAGGGCTTCGCTTAAGCTCCGCGATGATATGACCGAAGTGGAATATGGTGGAGGGGGCACCGCACACGGCTAAGGAACGATCCAGAGATCAACTTGTGTGTCATGGGGTGCCCCCGCCTGTGATATAAAGGAGCAAGGGAGGGGTGGCCGCCCAGGAGGAGGCGCACCAGGGGGAGTCCTACTCCCACCGGGAGTAGGATTCCCTTTCCTAGTCCAACTAGGAGTCCTTCCATGTATTAGGAGTAGGAGACAAGGAAGGGAAGAGAGAAGGAAGGAAGGAGGGGTGCGGTTCTCCCCTAGTCCAATTCGGACTAGGCCATGGGCGCGCAGCCTGCCCTAGGCAGCCCTCTCTCTCTTTCCTTGAGGGCCCAATAAGGCCCAATACTTCTCCCCGGCGAATTCCGTAACTCTCCAGATTCCGACAAATACCGAATCATTCGAACCTTTCCGAACTCCGAATATAGTCGTCCAATATATCGGTCTTTACATCTCGACCATTTCGAGACTCCTCGTCATGTCCCCGATCTCATCCGGACTCAACTCCTTCGCTACATCAAAACTCATAAACTCATAATATAACCACATCGAAACCTTAAGCGTGCGGACCCTACGGGTTCGAGAACTATGTAGACATGACCTAGAACTATTCTCGGTCAATAACCAATAGCGGGACCTGGATGCCCATATTGGCTCCTACATATTCTACGAAGATCTTTATCGGTCAAACCGCATAACAACATACGTTGTTCCCTTTGTCATCGGTATGTTACTTGCCCGAGATTCGATCGCCGGTATCCAATACCTAGTTCAATCTCGCCACCGCAAGTCTCTTTACTCGCTCAGTAATGCATCATCCCGTAACCAACTCATTGGTCACATTGCTTGCAAGGCTTATAATGATGTGCATTACCGAGAGGGCCCAGAGATACCTCTCCGACAATCGGAGTGACAAAACCTAATCTCAAATACGGCAACCCAACATGTACCTTTGGAAACACCTGTAGTACTCCTTTATAATCACCCAGATTACGCCAGGACGCTTTGGTAGCACCTAAAGTGTTCCTCCGTAAACGGAAGTTGCATAATCTCATAGTTACAGTGAACATGTATAAGTCATGAAGAAAGCAATAGCAACATACTAAACGATCAAGTGCTAGGCTAACGGAATGGGTCATGTCAATCAGATCATTCTCCTAATGATGTGATCCCGTTAATCAAATGACAACTCATGTCTATGGTTAGGAAACATAACCATCTTCGATTAACGAGCTAGTCAAGTAGAGGCATACTAGTGACACTGCTTGTCTATATATTCACACATGTATTATGTTTCCGGTTAATACAATTCTAGCATGAATAATAAACATTTATCATGATGTAAGGAAATAAATAATAACTTTATTATTGCCTCTAGGGCATATTTCCTTCAACTGCGGCGGGTTATAAATGATCCCGTATGAGCTGTGTCAGCAACTCGGCCAATGGCTCCTTCCAACGGGCTGTTTGAAGTTTAACCAAACTGTAGTGGCGGCGACTTATGCGACTGCCCATTGAAACATCCAGTGCAGACGGCGGCTGATAATATATGATAATTTGCCTCCAAATTGTTGGAAGAAAACCGGGCTTCCCAAGTAGTGACTTGCTCATATTCAATAAATACCTCATCCAGACAAGTGCGGCCCGGTGTGTTGATGTAGACCATGCCGCGAGAAACGGACGGTAAAGACGACCGTAATATCAGAGGCAGCACAGACAGATGAGTCGGCCGTGGCACTGTAAGCCGGTGCGGGCGAGTTAACCACGTCGTTTTGATGTAGTGGACAATTGTCCTGCATCAACAATATTGCAGACCAAGGAAAAGATAAACTGCTCTTCGACAAAAATAATATGTGCCAATAAAATATATTTTAGATGGATACCACCTGACTCGTCCGAACAGTAAATGAGTCGGCTGCAGCGTTGTAAGCCGGTGCGGATGGAAGAGTCGACCGCGGTGCTGTAAGCCGGCGCTGACGAGCGAGTCAGCCGCCGCGTTGGAAGCAGCGCAGACGCGTGTGAATCGGCCGCGGGTGCGGATGACGAGTCAACCGCGTGCGTTGACGTAGCGGGGGTGACGACTCTCTCGTCCGCGCTAGTGCAAAAAATATTATTGGCGCACGCCCCTTTGCGACACCTTTGTAACGATTAATAGTCCTGCGAAAAAATAGCACATACCAGAGTAATTGTTCTCAAAGAATTTAATATGTGTTGATACTATATAAAAAAGAGAGCACCTGGTGGTTTGTTCCTGGATGAACAGGACACTGGTATTGGATAAAGTTGGACGCAATCAGATGAAAAAGATAGCCTCACTGATGCACGTCTAATTTTGGCAATTGTACTTTGGCTCGATTTTTCTTGTGGCTAGCCTTGACGCCCCCTTTTTTTAAACGCCTGCATCCAGTGGTATTTGCCTTAAATTGATTGCAGCTTCATGTAATCACGTGACCGAGTACTAGTAGTACTTGGATTTGACTAGTCTCCACCACAGGAAAAAATAACAACGACACCAATTCCTTCAGGTCTTGAAGCTGCAGGTGGATGGAAGTCAGCACTCGGCGGCTCGTCCTTCGTTCCCCTGACAACAATGGGTTAAACGCGGCGGTTCTGGCGTAGCAGGAGCGGAACCAGCGAACGGGTGGATCCGGTGACAGGCACAGCAGCCGGTGGTTTGGCATCGCGGGGCCAGTAATGTAGCGACTCGACGCAGAGAAAGGCAAGGCGGCTCAATGACTCAGCGACCACGTGAATCAGAGGCGACAACGACTCTCCCACTGCTTGAAACGGTAGAGGCGATGGCAAGGCGCGGCCAGCCCGATGACGCGGGCCCTGCGGCTGAGGCAGAGGCAGAAACTGATTCCCTGGCTTCACCCACTTCCAAAACTGCAGGCGATTTTTGTCTTCTTCCTATGAGGATGACTCGGTAGTGGCTCTTGATGTAACAATCGATCTGTCTCCTAAATCTTCCATGAGCATGTACGTACTAATATTCTAGTCAGCCTCGAGTGGATCTCACGTAGGGTAGAAAAGGCACAAAGTGTTCAGGATTAGTACTCTAGTATTTTAGCGAAATATCACCTGATTTCATCAGGGCTTGAGCCTGAAACCCAGTAGCAGAAACTTTTGCGCAACTTGGCGGTCTTGGCGACTTGTACCCTGTATCAATTGATGTCGGACACGGGACTTCGATTTGCAGTGGCCACGGAAATTAACCCGGATTTGACGGATCCTCTGGTCACGTGTGCTGGCGCATCACAACCCTAATTTTCTCTTGGTCTGTCGCTTTCACTGTTTGTTGACGATGTTATCTTCGGCGCTGGCTTTTCTCCATCCGGCACATCGCGAACTTCTTGATCCCTGAAGAAATCCCTTCAAGAACTCAACACCACCGTGCACAAGCCCCACGGTGGGCGCCAACTGTCATGGAATTGTCACGGCAGATGTCCTAGTGTGAGGACTTAGTCGTGAGGCCAACGCATCTACGCGGTAGCTTGAAGGGGTTGATCGGAATCGAGAGATGCAACACGCAAGACAAAGATTTAGACAGCTTCGGGCCCCGGGAAACATCATCCGGCAATAGCCCTACATGTTGTTTGTGGCTAGGTCTCATTATGCTCATGAGGGAGTCGCTGTAAGCCGGCTCTCCAATTTGTGTCTAGCCCTAGATATTGTTTCTTGTTGCTTGTCCCTCTTTGGGGAGCCATGCCCCTCCTTATATAAGTTGAATGGGCGGCTTACATGTAGAGTCCTATTAGGATTAGAACTAACTTATTCTCTATTACAAGTTGGATACAAGTACGGGTCTTGCTTCCTCGTAAAGGAAATATTCCGCATGCCTTCTGTCTTAAGCCGGCCCACCATAATATGAGCCGGCCTACTGGGCCTTGGGCCTAGTCTTCTATGTGACCCGCCGTTGGGGTCATCCGTGAGTCGTCTGATCAGTGAGCCGCCAGACCCGTGAGTCGCCGGTCCTCCGGCGGGTCATCGGTTAAGTGCCAAGTCCTGTCGGGTCATACTTCCAGTCGGGTCATACCGCGGGGTATATCCCCGACACCCTTCATCTTTTGCAAGATCAGTCCTTTGTTCTTTCTCAATGACGTTGTTCCCCGTGTGAAGTTCTCCTTGTTTTTTTCCACCCGCCCACCCTTCTTCTTCTCGGAGCCGGAGTCTGAAATCGAGTATCCATCCTACTCGTGCAAAGCCTTTGCATTCTCTCCTTAATCATTTCAACCGGCGCTTTTCTATTCAATTATTCGTTGTTCCAGTTGCCTGTGTTTTTCCCACCCTCCCACCCCTTTTCTTCCCTCAAATAGCTATTTCATTCATGCAGAGCCTCTTCAGTCTTTCCTCAATTGTCTCAACCGGTGAATTCTCATCTAGTTAATCATTGTTTGTCTCGTTTTCTTTCCAGTGGATTCAACTCAATTTTCTCGATTTGATCATATTAGTTTCTTTGTTTCAAATGTTTCCCTTTGATCGTTCTCCTCTCGCCATTTAATCCTTCCGGAGTGCTGAAGACATCGTAGAAGATTTGAGTTTGCATTCAAATAATTCGAGGTTGTCACCTCATTCAAGTCTTTCAGTTGTTGCGGTGCTTCATCTCTCTCTTCAACAATCCTTTCCAACGATGCTTATTTTTAGTGGGCCCTATAACCCACAAGTCTTTTTCCAGGTTTTTACCTGACTCTTCTAATTTTCCCGGAGTTAATCTCAAACTCTTTTCAAAGTATGACGTAAGTATGGATTTCATCAGTCATATGCCTTCTCCAAGTTCGCTTTCAAATTCTTTCATGTTCGGTTAAACCTTCCCTTTTTTCATTCTCCTGGAGTATCTCAACAATTTTGGTGGTGTTTCTCGTCGTCATTCTCAACATTTGAAGACCGTAGAAGATTTTTTTCCGCTATTCAGATTCGTGGTTCTAACTTCATGTTACCCTCTCAAATTGTTTCCAATCGTGTGACTCTTTTCTTTCCCATCCGGACTATTTCAGGAGTTGTTTTTCCGTTTCAATTACCCGGAGGCCTCCATTTCAGAAGATTCGTTCGTTCGTTCCATGATTGTACCGGTGCTTCGTTCAATCATTCTTTAATCAGTTTGCGATCTCTTCATTCTCTTGTTTCCAAATTCCCTCAAATATCTTCTTGCTTGCTCTAGTTCTTACCGGCGATTCATTCTCTTTTCTCCGTTCGTTTTCATTTCTAACGGTGGTTCGTTCAAGATTCCTTTTCATTTGTAATCATATCATTTAATTCGTTCCTTCCAAATCCTACCGATGGTTCATGAAGACTCCCTCGTGTTCGCGCTATATCCCCCCTTTTATATTTTCCAACGTGAATAAGTAGTATGCAAATCCATTGCTTCGCATCAATTTAATTGGTGGAGGATGAGCATAACATAATTCTTATTCTTCTTTCATCTAGTTGAATTATCTCTTCTTTTCCGAGATTGTTCATGATGAATAATCTCTTGGTTCTAAGTTGTTCATCTTTTCCCTTCCAGAGTTCCAAGCTTCTCGCTTGTCTCGACACGAAGCCCCATCTAAATCATCGCAAGGATTTAATCTTATTCCTTTCATCCTTCAATTCTATCTCATCATCCATTTGTTACCGGGGTTCTTCACGGTGGTTCGCCAGTATTTAATTCATTTTCAAGTGTTCATCAAGATTCTTGTTGGAGGAGCTCAAGTATCTTCTTCTTCTTGCTTCTCGAGGTGCAATTAATTCTCCGTATTCTTTTGAAGTGGAGTTTTGCATTTCTTCGTTTTTCTCAGCTATCAATATTTTCCGATTGTGGTCGGTTGTCACCTCATAATTTTTGAGATGTTATCCCTAAGTCCACAACAAGCTTATTCTTTTCATTCTTGATTTTCTCAACAACTCCGTTCAATCCTTCCTTCTAAGGTTGCTTTCAATTTCATTCATGGTAGAAGTTGTCATCTTCTTCCCCGTTCTTCTCATTCCACTCTTTCAAGTCTTCCGGAGGCATTGTGTTGTTCCTCTCGTCAAGTATTATTCCATCTTCTCAAGTTCATGTTCTATTTTTTCCATGTTCAGCCGGAGTGCTGCCGAAATTCTTTCGCTCTTATTCTTTTTCTTTCTTGTTCTAACCGGAGTGGTTTCATAGTCCGTCATGTTCATTGAGTTGTTGATTCTCGTCATACTCGCCGTTCCTCTTTCCTACTCAGTACTCTCAACTTTGTTCATCCTCTCTCTTTTGTTCTTATTTCACCTCATCCCTTTTGTCTCCCATCTCATTCCTAAGATCTCGGGACGAGATCTCTTGTTAGTGGAGGAGAGTTGTAACGCCCCAAATCCGATGCGCCAGGTGTCTCCCAGTTATTCGCCATCTTTGCCATGTCATTCGCTTGTGTGTTGCATCTTTGCCATGTCATCGGGTGAATTGCATCATCATGTTTTCAAAACTTGCATCCGGTCTCTTTCTCTGTTGTCCGTTTCGTCATCTGACACTCTCACACGCACCTGTTGCACCTCTCAGACCTCGTTTCGTGAGTGGCATAAAAATGTTCTCGGAATGGAATGAAACTTGGCGTGCGGTGTTGTTTTCGAGTAGGTAGACCGCCTGCCAATTTTCATTCCATTTGTAGGTCGTTTGATGCCCCATCGGTTAACTGGGTAACCATAAAACCCCCTTCTCTTTGCAGCCCAGCACCCCTCCACAACAGCGCACTAGCCCATCTAAACCCTCTCCATGCTCTCCGTCGTTGGATCATGATCGTGTGGGCGAAAATCGCTCCTCATTTGGACTCTCCTAGCTCCCTCTACCTATATACACACTTCCCCCCTTCAAAATCGCAGTCTAAACAAAGCCCTCTTCTTCCTCCGCGCCGCCGGACGCGTCCGCCGGCGGCCGGACATGTCCGCCGCCCGCAGCCACGTCTCCGGAACCAATCACTCGCCGCCACCTCAGCACCGCCGCCGCCCGGACATATCGCTGCACGCCACGTCGCGCGCCCACTTCACCGCCTCCAACGTGGCCCGCTGAAGCCCAACCGCGGCCTCCCGGCCCAAGCCTCCGCCTCCCGGGTCAACGCCCGACCCAGCGCCCGCCGCCTTCAAGACGTCTCGCCGCCGCCGCCCGTCTCGACCGCGTCGGCGAGCTCCCTCTTCTCCGGCGGAATTCCGGTGAACCTCGGGAAGCGTGCCGAGGAACCCTAGATCCGTTTCGCGAGTGGTATATTTCACCAAGTCCCCAGGTTTTTCATATATGTGTGCATCTTTGACTTGCCATAAGTTCCTGCTCGTAACTCCGTTTTGCATGTATGATATATCAAAATGTTCATTGTGGGATGCTCTACATTAGTTCCATTGTGTCATGCTTGTTTGACTCCATATTGATGTCCTAATCTTTGTTTCAAGAGTGCTATATGATGTTAACCTGCTGTGATTGTTATAACTTGTTGTTTTGTCTTTTTCATTGCATTTTGTGTGTGCATCTTTTGTGCATCATATCGACATGTTTTAGGAGCATATTCATGCCATATTTACAGGAGTGCAATACATGTATTTTTATATGCCTTGTAGTGAGTGCATCAAGTTTGTGAATTGTGCAACTTGCTGTTAATGTTCTGTCATTGCTGAAACTGCTATATCATCTTGCTATGTTTGATTGATCCTACCATCAATTATATACATAATCTGGAGATGTTAAATAAGCATGTTTTGTTATACATGTGATGATCTATCAATCCATGCCTTTATGTGCAATTATAGGGTGCTGTAGCGTGTTGTAATCTTGCTCTAAAATTGCTAAACAATGTTGCTGTCAGCCTGTTAACATTAAGTTCAGTTTTGCCATGTGTTTTTCTAGTGGCCATGCACCCTATGAACTTTCTCTTGCCATTATTAGCTTGACACTTATGCCATCTATCTTTTGGCTGACTTCACATGCCATGAAATGCCTTGTGGTGAGTGGTACAAGCTCACCAACATGCCTACTTATCGTTCTTCCAGCCATGTACTGTTATTTTCACCGTCTGAATCTGTTATATTATTTGCCATGTTTGCATGGATGCTACCATATTTCCTGTTGATCTTTGGAATAAGTTTATTAAGGGAGTTTTTTTAATTGCTTTTAGTAACAGCATTCCATGCCTTTTTTGCCATGATAAGTTCCTGTAGCATGTTGTTTGGCAGCTCTAAACATTGCAACCTGATGTTATTTCTGCCATGTCCATTGATTTCTACCAAGTCTGTGAACTGTTATTATTTGCAATCTTGCCATGTCCTTTTGAGCATGTTATATTGATTTATGGAGATAGCTCAGTGTTCATGTTTTGTCATGATTTACCTTTAAATCATGTCCATGCCTTTTATTTTCATGTTGAGGTGCTGTAGCATATTGTTTTGATGCTTGCTAGATGCCTAGTTTCTGTTTTAGACAGCTTGTCCTTAAAACCTGTTTCATGTGTATGTGTTGAATCGTTGCTACGTTATGAGTGTGCTCTATATAAAGCTTGCCTAGTTTTGCATGTAGTTTCATGTTACCTTGTTGCATCCATGTTTTGAGTGTGTTTGCTTGATGTTTGAATGCATTTTGCATCAATGTCATGTTTAACTTGTTTTGCTCATACCTTCTAGGCCGTAGCTCCGAATTAAACGAACTTTATATGTAACTTTACTAGAAAACCGTGTAGATCATCTTGATGCATCAACTTCAACATTAGAAAACCGTGTAGATAATCTTGACCAATTTTGGAATTTGCATATGAGGACTTACCGGAATTGTTATATGTTGTTTCCGGCCTCATTTAAACTTGCTTTGATGTGTTGTTCTTGTATGCATCATCTCTTGCCACGAGTAGCATCAAATGGACTTTTCATGCATCATACTTGGTTGAGCATCATGTCATGTTTATGTGTTGTGTGTTTACCATGTTGTTTGCTTCTTTCCGGATGTGCTCCTTCCCGTTAGTTCCTGTTTCGTTGCGATCGTGAGGATTCGTTCGTCTACGCTTGGTTCGTCTTCGTGGCTTCATCTTCTTCATGGACTCGTTCTTCTTCCTAGTGGGATTTCAGGCAAGATGACCGTCACCTTGGATCTCGCTACTATCATTGCTATGCTAGTTTTTCGATGCTATCGCTATGTTGCGCTACCTACCACTTGTTGTCAAGCCTCCCAAATTGCCATGAAAACCTCTAACCTTTTCACCCTTCCTAGCAAACCGTTCTTTGGCTATGTTACCGTTTTGCTCAGCCCCTCTTATAGCGTTGTTAGTTGCAGGTGAAGATGAAGTTTGTTCCATGTTGGAACATGGATATGTTGGGATATCACAATATCTCTTATTTTAATTAATGCATCTATATACTTGGTAAAGGGTGGAAGGCTCGGCCTTATGTCTGGTGTTTTGTTCCACTCTTGCCGCCCTAGTTTTCGTCATACCGGTGTTATGTTCCTTGATTTTGCATTCCTTACGCGGTTGGGTGTTATGGGAACCCCTTGACAGTTCTCTTTGAATAAAGCTCCTCCAGCAAGGCCCAACCTTGGTTTTACCATTTGCCTCACCACCACCTACTTTTCCCTTGGGAGTCGCGCTCTCGAGGGTCATCTTTATTTTAACCCCCTCGGGCCAGTGCTTCTCTAAGTGTTGGTCCGAACTAGACTCCTTTGCAGCGCCACCTCGGGGAAAATCGAGGGCTGGTTTTAGTTGTACGGAGTGCTCATCCTGTGTTGCCCTGAGAACGAGATATGTGCAGCTCCTATCGGGATATCGGCGCATCGGGCGGTCTTGCTGGTCTTGTTTTACCATTGTCGAAATGTCTTGTAACCGGGATGGCCATGGATGCGCGCAGCCGAGCTCGGGATAAATTGTGGGAGACGATGGAGAGGGGTGGCTAGGGTTCAGCGGGTCGTGCGCGACGTTCTTATCCACCGGGAGGACCGCGGGATGCTCGACACAACGACGGTAGCGGCCATGGTGGGGGTGGATGCGTGCCATGCCATGGCCTCTGTATCCTCTCTCAGACAGAGGAATGAAGAAGGGAAAAGGTCAGTAGGGCTGGGCCATGTGCACTGTGGTCACATATGGCCCGAAGACACGGTAGGATTTTAGTCTTTTCCTCTTTTTACATTTCTGCTTATTCATTTCACCATTGTTTCACATTTTAACTTAGTACCAAATGAGTTTTGTTAACATGAAACTTGTCCCATAAATCAAGCACATTATTTATAGGAGTCACAAAAAGTTTGAGGCCAAAAGGAGTTGTCTAACCATTTTTAGCAATTGAAAAGGCCAATCTTAAATGCTGCTGGACCACTAAATAATTTCCAAGGGCACTTTGGGAATCCAAAAGAGGTTGGTTCCAACATGAAAAATATGCAGGGATTATTTGCCACACTTTGAACATTTTAGTTTTCGTGTTTGACAAATTTGAATATTTGACTTTGAATTTGAGTTTGAACTTGAACAGTTATTTGGATCAAGTGAGGATTAGCAACAGTAATGTAATGACTTGGCACCATTAGCGGGGGTTTACTGTAGCTTAATTGTCCAGACGTCACAATTCTCCTCCACTACAAGAAATCTCGTCCCAAGATTTAAGGGGTGGACTAAGGGGGAACGCCTCGGGAAGGACGGAGCTCAACACAAGATAGGTACCTGGGGGCTACCTCAGTGAACGTGCCATAGAGGCATCTCTCGAGTTTAAATTCAAAAAAGTCATCAAGAGCAAGGTAAGGAGCTGCAATAACAAGTTTCCAGCGGGTATGCAACCGTTCGTTGCCTGAAACAAAGGGTAAAAGGGGTTCAGAGCAATGGGAATAAGTATCGCGTCTGATACCAAATAGACAAATAGGAATGTGGCTCGTTATTTACATACCAAGCCAAGTGTGAGGAACAATTTTGGAAAACAGGGATGTACATGAGAGTCATGTTTCGATCCTGTGGAACTGTGGGTTATGGGCCCACCATGTGGGTTAAAAGAAGGAAAGGCGCTATTCATTTTGCACGATCATGATAGAAAGGCATGTCAGAGGGTAGACTGCCAGTTATGTCGGCAACAATCGTCGGTACCATGGGCGAGGGACGAAGAGAACCATTCTCCTGCTCGTTGAACGAGGCAGACCAATATGCAAAGTTCTCGTCCATCGGTGGTTACCGGATTGTCGTCCACAATAGTAACAGGGTCTTACTGATAGTTTGTACACCGATGTGTTTACATAAGCAGGGAAATATTACTGCTTATATCATATAGATCACAAGAAAGATTATACAAAACAACGGAAAGGAAAAATGTGATTATCGGATTAAACACGCCAATGGAAAGGAAAATGTGTTTAAACACAAGTATTAGGAGTATATCCTTCAGAAGAACAAGTAGAGCAGGATATACCTGACAAGACAGCAAGTAGATAGGCAAGAAGGTTGTCAATGTTAACACGAATCATCGAGAGGGCAAGGATGGTATGTATCATCATGAATTCGATTCATAACATGGAAGAGCTCAGAATGTTGATGATGATCATGACACATTTGTCGAGAGATTTCATGAAGATGTAATCGATCGGCGATGACATCAAGTCAAAGGAATGATGAAGCGAAAGCTTATTGGAACCACGGGTATGACACATACTCGAAAGCAAGCTTGCTATTCAAGGTGAAATGATATGAAGAGGAAGATCGACGTAGGCTTAGCTCATCATCGGAAAATGTGCTCCGGGAAGAAGGACCAGGTAGCACAGTTAAAATTTAGCACGATAATGATATAGCCGATCAGGGTAGGAATGACTTGAAGGATTATTAAACTCGTAAGCAACAAAAATTACTTAGAGTTATAGAATCAGAGCGTGGAATCGATTCACTTATCGGCGTTCTCGAGTGACTAACAACTCAAAACCCAGGGAAATATAAAACCGATGAGAAGCAATACCATAAGAAGACTCGTAGGAAGCAACATGGTTCTTTGTTATTCTCGTGATACCGGAGGGTAATACTCGTTGGAAGATCAAAATAGAGGTTCCGAAGATGCATTTATCTACAGAAGACAAGTGCTTTAACTTGTCCGGGAAATTTAATCAAAGGGGAATAATTATGGTCAGAACCACGGTTGCAAAGGATCAAATCCTAGATATAAGATGATCTTATACCAAGGGGATAATTAATTTTAAGAGAAGCTTCCATGATAAGATCTACATCGAGTCCATGGGCATGAACACAAAGTTCAAGGTCGACTCCCACTTCTTCAATGCATATCATTTCATTTACTTCTTGCTTTCGATGAAGCTGTAGTGTTGAAATGTTATCTGGCAAAACACCAAAGGAGTAAGACTTGTTAAAACTCTCGGGTTCAAACGTATTATGGGAGGCATAGGTTCAACCCATAGGGGCATCTTAGGAACCTATTCCACAAACTTCAGAAGTAAACATCACAAGCTCGAAAGCAGAGCATGGTTGACAAAAGGAGAGGATACAATTACCAAGGCATTATGTATCTAGGAAAGAACTTCACGAGGTTCTTTGAATATGAAGGACATTGTGGGATATTATCCCAACAAAGGATTTGGCGGTCCACAACGGAGCTGATGTGAGTATCAGTACTCAATCAGAGGAAGAAAGAATGTAAGGTATCGAATTATAGAAACAACTGACTAATTCCAAAGTTTAATTAACAAAGGAATTATGATTTCTAAAATGAAGGATCAGAAGCAGACGCTCTGATCAAATGATGGGTAAGTTGAACAGAATTAGAACGGCAATCAACCAAGGTTTGATTTACCGAGATCCAGCTCATATAAATAAAGACGTCTGAGCTAGAAGGATGAATTCTAGGATTCAACTGATGATTGCAAGCATTCGCAACAGATTGAATCAAGGGACTCAAATGGCATATGCAAGGCATGTCAACGAAGATTGCTAAACATATGGAATTAACCATTATGCAAGCAGCCAAGAATTTCAAGAGCGATAAGCTGCGGAGGATTCTCAGGAGATCAGTTAGTATTTCAAAGTATTTTAGGAATCACATGAACCACTGAAGATGAATGAATCCCTGATAAGCGTGAGGAGTTATCCGCAGTGCGGAAAGAAACTGCAAGGCAGTAGGCTCAAATGATTCTTGGAACAAAGGAAGGTATTGTGGGGTACATTGTGAAAACAAGGGCGACTGGGAATAAAGATACAAACGGCAAGGATGTGTAGTTATCCACGGGGATTTATCAGTGATAGGGAACTTCAAAAACAGAGGGCTCAAGGGTCTCGGGAACTTCGAGGAGTATCTTCGGAGTCTTCTGATGATGACACGCCATCTTCTGGAATGAGGGGGGGCTCTCCGGGAGAAAGTGGTTTCGAGAACCTAGGGTTAGAGTTAGTAAAATATTTAACCCGAATAGACGAGAGATCAGAGTCCCAGAGTAAAGGCGAGGAATAAAAGATCCTAATACCACCCAATAGCGACGTGGGCCCGTAAGCCAAACAGCCAATGTTAGTAAAAGTTTTTCAGTGACTAGACTCAACTTCGGCCAAGGAATTGGAAAGGGGGCTACCTACAGGCAGTCGGCTCTGATACCAACTTGTGACGCCCTCGATTCAATCATACACTAATCATACACCCAAATGTGTACGATCAAGATCAAGGACTCACGGGAAGATATCACAACACAACTATAGACATAAATTAAAATAATACAATCTTTATATTACAAGCCAGGGGCCTCAAAGGCTTGAATACACAAGAGTCAGCGGAAGCAACAATATCTGAGTAAATACATGAGTTAAACAGGGAAGCCTTAAGAAGGCTAGAACAAAAGCAGCTCGATCAAAGAAGCAAGGCCTCCTGCCTGGGAACCTCCTAACTACTCCTAGTCGTCGGCGGTCTCCACGTAGTAGTAGGCATCGACGGTGGCATCTGGCTCCTGGGCTCCGAAATTTGGTTGCATCAACCGGAAAGAAGAAGAAAGGGGGGAAAGGGGGAGAAAAACAACCGTGAGTACTCATCCAAAGTACTCGCAAGCAAGGATCTACGCTACATATGCATCGGTATCAATGAAATGGGATGTATCTGTGGACTGGACTGCAGAATGCCTAGCCTATCGAAGACTAGCATCTTCAAGGAGCTCCAAGCATCTTACAGCATCAGAAGAGATAAGGGTAGCATAAAGTAAAGTAGTAGTAGTGTTATCAACCTCAGCCAGAGATCCTTTCTCGACTCCCTGCGAGAAAGCAATCCCAGAGCCATACTATCCAGTTGTCACCTCAAGTATCCAGTTCTAGTTGTATCAATCGGGATACAACTCTAAGTGTCTGTTACCATAGGACAGGCTATCGATAGATGTTTTCTTCCCTGCAGGGGTGCACCAACTTACCCACCACGCTCGATTAACTCTGGCCGGACACACTTTCCTGGGTCGTGCCCGGCCTCGGCCAAACAATACGCCGCAACCTGGCCTAGGCTTAATAGAGAGGTCAGCATGCCGAACTAAACCTATGCCCCCAGGGGTCATGGGCCATCGCCCCGGGAACTCCTGCATGTTGCGTGGGCGGCCGGTGAGCAGACCTAGCTACCTCCTTAAAAAAGGCACGAGCTTACCAGTCCAACCCGGCGCACGCTGCTCAGTCGCTGACGTCTATTAAGACTCGGCTGATGCATACGACGCAGAATGCCCATACTATGCCCACATGATGGTTAGTGCTATCAGGCCAGAGGCCCCTCGGATCAAATATCCAAATCGCAGTGGATTAGGAACGCGCGGTAACAAGCAGAGACTCACGAAAGATGTGACCCCGTTGCCCCGTCTCGAGGACTTGCGACAAGGGCTAGGAATGCCCGGCCATGCCTCGTAATTATCTCGCCGGCACCCTCCAGGTCAACCCGTCTCCACATCACTCGCGGGTGCCCCTCACGGTCGACCCGCCTTTCCAAGTAACAGTTGTAAAGTCCAAGTATCCGTGTGTTCAAACATCAAGGGGAAAACCCGAGGAATCACCCCTGGTGAATTCCACTCGATGTAATCATCAAGGTGAACGTAAGAGGATCCACCCTCGAGGTTCACACTTGAGGGGTTGCACAATAGATCCGTATGGGAAGTGGTTAAGGAGTAAATCACCCTCGATGACAACGATCGAATAGCTACTCTACAGGGTTAACATCAGAAGTGCTGATGAGGTCTCACCCTCGGTACTCGTAGTAACCTAGTAGTGTCGAGCAACTAAGGGGAAAGTGATGTGCGGTGCCGGGGCCTGGTCTTCGATCACGTTGATCGGGTCTTCGATGATGAAGCAGGGGCAACAAGAACAAGGTGGGGGTCACTGATGGATCACTAACCAACCTGTACTAAGCAGTTTAGGATAAGCATGTAGGTAACAATAAGCCAGTTACAAAAGCAGGCTATGCATCAGAATAGGAGCAAACAATAACAGTAGCAAAATCTAATGCAAGCAAGAGAGAATGGAATGGGCGATATCAGGATGATCAAAGGGGGGCTTGCCTGGAAGCTTTGCTGAAAGGGAAGAAGGGTCGTCGTCGACGTAGTTGATCATAGGGGCAGCATCAGTCTCGGGGTCTACCGGAGAGAAGAGGGGGAAGAAACAATAAATATAAAGCAAACAAAGCATCATAAAACAAAACATGGTAACACGCGGTGTTAGGGTGAACTAACACAGTGCTAGACGTTGCAGACAGAGAGGGAAAACATCCGGAGGGGTTTTCCCAGGTTTGGTATTTTCCACACAGACGAAAGAGAGGGGATTGTTCCATGTTCAGCACGCTAGGGGCATGTGACAGATGAATGGACCACGTATTCGGATTCATTAGATTTTTCTGAGCAACTTTTATGTATAAAAAAATTTCATCTGACTTATGGATTATTTGAAATGAATTTCCAAAGTTTTAAACCGTATTTTGGAATTCCTGGAATTAATTAATAAATTGAATTAAATAGCAAAATGGCTATGGGTACCCAAAAGTGTACCCAGCCAGAGTGTGCATGAGGCTGACAGGTGGGTCCACGGGGTCTAGTCAGCAGTTGACCAGTCAACTGTTGACTAGTCAATGGGGTCAAACAGGGCCCACATGTCATAGACTGGGTCAACCCAGTCAACAGTTTTACTGGTCAAACTGGACAGGGGTTCCACATGTAAGTGTCAGAGGGGTAAAACAATTAGTCTAAACTAATTTAAACAAGTGGGTCCACATGTCACTGTAGCAAACTAAATTAAAGGCTTAATTAGCAGGAGGATTAGTACTAATTAATTTTGGGCTAACAAGTCAGCCGGTCAACATAGGGGGGGGGGGGTTTCCTCACGCACGCGTAGAGGCGGGACAGCAGCCATGGTGCTCCGCCGGCAGTCAGCGGCGACCGGAGAGGGCACGCCACGGAGCGAGGTGTGAAGGCGGCGGGGATGCGGTGGGTACAGGTGGCGCTTGATAGAGGCTTGGCCAAGGCCTGGCGGCGTGGGGTGTGGCGAGGAGGTGGCTGAAGCGACGATGTGGCGGGCGATGGCCGAGCGGCTGCAGCAGGCAAAGAATTGATGGGCGGTGGGCGTGGGACAAAGGGCGCAGCGGTAGTGGTCGCGGCCAGCGTGGGTGGGCGCGAAGGCCTTGTGATCAGGGGCTCGCGGATGGGAGCTCCGGTCATGGCAGTGGGGGCGGCTTTCGGCGATGAATCGAGTGAGGAAAGGAAGGGGGACGAGGCTCACCCAGGGGAGGTCGACGGTGAGCTCGAGACGGGTCGGGGGCTTGCCGGAGCGCGGGACGACGGCGAGACAGTGGCGGGGGCCGACGGAGCCGAGGTTGAAGAAGGGGACCGATGCATCGCCTCGATGCGTCTCTGTTCGGGATCTTCATGGAAGAGGTTGAGGACGACGAGGGGAACCAACTGGACGGCTTATCGCGGCGCAGGAAGGACGACGGCCGCAGCTACGATGGCGGCGGGGCCATGGATGCGCGCAGCCGAGCTCGGGATCAATTGTGGGAGACGATAGAGAGGGGGAGTGGCTAGGGTCCAGCGGGGTCGTGCGCGACATTCATATCCACCAGGAGGACCGCAGGATGCTCAACACGACGACGGCAGCGACCATGGTGGGGGTGGATGCGTGCCATGCCATCGCCACTGTCTCCTCTCTGTACAGAGGAACAGAAGAAGGGAAAATTCCGTGGTGGGCTGGGCCATGTGCACGGTGGTCACATATGGCCCGAAGACACAGTAGGATTTTATTCTTTTCCTCTTTTTACATTTCTGCTTATTCATTTCACCATTGTTTCACATTTTAACTTAGTACCAAATGAGTTTTGTTCAACATGAAACTTGTCCCATAAATCAAGCACATTATTTATAGGAGTCACAAAAAGCTTGAGGCCAAAAGGAGTTGTCTAACCATTTTTAGCAATTGAAAAAGCCAATCTTAAATGCTGCTGGACCACTAAATTATTTCCGAGGGCACTTTTGGAATCCAAAAGAGGTTGTTTCCAACATGAAAAATATGCAGGGATTATTTGCCACACTTTGAACATTTTAGTTTTTGTGTTTGACAAATTTGAATTTTTGACTTTGAATTTGAGTTTGAACATGAACAGTGATTTGGATCAAGTGAGGATTAGCAACAGTAATGTAATGATGTGGCACCATTAGCAGGGGTTTACTGTAGCTTAATTATCCGGGCGTCATAGGAGGTTAAGAGGCTAACAAGCAAGATCAGAGTCCTTGCCAACTCCGGACTGTCCATAATTGAGGTAATGGAGACTTTCATAACACGATGTGTTCAGCCACTCCAATCCAGAGGGCTTCCCATGTGGCATTACAACGGGGAGGACGACGCCTCCCGCTGTGGCCGCAAGGGTCCAGATAATTTTGCCGCCCTGGCCGACATGTTGGCTGATCTTTTCAAAGGGGAGAAGGAAGACTTCACTTGTTTGAAATGCCGGGAAGGTTTTTCCATGTACAACCCCGTCCACTGGGTGAGTGTTCATCGATCATTGGCTTCACTTAATCTCTTTCCCGAGTTGCACTAGTCGAATTTAATACGGCTATTTTTACAGGAGTGGAGAAAGGTCGTCGAGGGGATCCACAGCCCCGCTCCGTAGCTAGAGGTCCACATTAGAGACCTAGATCCCGCATATGAAGAAGATCCGGATATATTTATAGAGCTCAAGGAGGGGGTCTTTTATCAGGCGAACTACGACGGCACGGAAGTGGCCATTATAGCTGATTACCCCGGCCTTCTCCCCTCCTCCCATGTAAGTACCCAAGAGAATCTTCTCCAAAAGAGTTTTCTCCTTGCGCCTCAGCCACCGCACTATTTCGTGCTCCAAACGGGCGGTGCTCGTCTCGCCACGCCGTATCAGAGGCATCCCTTAAGAGGGTGATGCCTGCGCAGGGCGTGTCTTTGAAAAGAAGGGCGGATGGCGGTACGACCGAGCCCCCCCCCTTCAACAAAGAGGTATTGTTTTTAATACGCACTAGGCGGACATACCGGTTTGTGACGTTTCCTGTTGTGCCACATTTTTAGGAAGAGCATACGCTGAACTATGTCCGGAGACCTAGTCGATCCTGCATCCACCAATCTGTCCCCCGACCCTACCCCAAGGACTAGGGTTGATACAGGTGCAATGCCGGATTGTCCTCTCCCCGAGGATTCAGATAATGTATACATCACCAACTCCGAAGTGGAGAGTGCGATGAACCATTGGCGCCGGAGGGCGGCTATGCGCGACCCAAATTTCATCAAAGAGGCTGATACGTCTCCATCGTATCTACTTTTCCAAGCACTTTTTCCCTTGTCTTGGACTCTAACTTGTATGATTTGAATGGAACTAACCCGGACTGACACTGTTTTCAGCAGAATTGCCATAGTGTTATTTATGTGCAGAAACAAAAGTTCTCGGAATGACCTGAAACTTCACGGAACATCTTTTCAGAAATAATAAAAAATCGTTGCAAAAGATGAAGGCCAGGGGGCCCACCACTTATCCATGAGGGTGGGGGGCGCCCCCCCCTAGGGCGCGCCCCCTACCTCGTGGGCACCCTGAGGCTCCTCTGGTGCCAACTCCAACTCTATATATTTGCTTTCAGGGAGAAAAAATCAAGGAGAAGAAATCATCATGTTTTACGATACGGAGCCGCCGCCAAGCCCTAAAACCTCTTGGGAGGGCTGATCTGGAGTCCGTTCGGGGCTCCAGAGAGGGGCATTCGTCGTCGTCATCATCATCAACCATCCTCCATCACCAATTTCATGATGCTCACCGCTGTGCGTGAGTAATTTCATCGTAGGCTTGCTGGATGGTGATGGGTTGGATGAGATCTATCATGTAATCGAGTTAGTTTTGTTAGGGTTTGATCCCTAGTGTCCACTATGTTCTGAGTTTGATGTTGCTATTACATTGCTATGCTTAATGCTTGTCACTAGGGCCCGAGTGCCATGATTTCATATCTGAACCTATTATGTTTTCATGAATATATGTGTGTTCAAGATCCTATCTTGCAAGTCTATAGTCAACTAATATGTGTTATGATCCGGCAACCCCAAAGTGACAATAATCGGGACCACTCCGGTGATGACCATAGTTTGAGGAGTTCATGTATTCACTATGTGCTAATGCTTTGTTACGGTTCTCTATTAAAAGGAGGCCTTAATATCCCTTAGTTTCCATTAGGACCCCACTGCCACAGGAGGGTAGGACAAAAGATGTCATGCAAGTTCTTTTCCATAAGCACGTATTACTATATTCGGAATACATGCCTACATTACATTGATGAATTGGAGCTAGTTCTGTGTCACCCTATGTTATGATTGTTACATGATGAACCGTATCCGGCATAATTATCCATCACCGATCCAATGCCTATGAGCTTTCCATATACTGGTTTATGCTTATTTACTTTCCCGTTGCTATTGTTACAATCACTATAAAACACCAAAAAAATTGCTTTTGCTTTCATTACTCTTTTGTTACCGTTACCACTTCTATCATATTACTTTGCTACTAAACACTTTGCTGCAGATATTAAGTTAACCAGGTGTGGTTGAATTGACAACTCAACTGCTAATACTTGAGAATATTCTTTGGCTCCCCTTGTGTCGAATCAATAAATTTGGGTTGAATACTCTACCCTCGAAAGCTGTTGTGATCCCCTACACTTGTGGGTTATCAAGACTAATTTCTGGCGCCGTTGCTGGGGAGCATAGCTCTATTATTTGAGTCACTTGGGATTTATATCTGCTGGACACTATGAAGAACCTAAAAGATGCTAAGACAACAATTTATCCCTCAACTATGAGGGGAGGTAAGGAACTGCCATCTAGCTCTGCACTTGATTCACCTTCTGTTATGAGTAAGCTTGCGACACCTAAACCTTCTTCTGGTATTCGTTCTGATATGTCGCATGTTATTGATGATGCCACTTCTGCTATGCATGAGACTTATGATGAAACTACTTCTATGCTTGATAATATTGTGCCCCTTAGTGAATTTCTTGATGAACAAATTGCTAGGGCTAGAGAGAAAGAAATTATTGAAACTAATTATATTGATGAAAGTGATGATGAAGATAGGCCTGTTATTCCTGAGGGTTATGTTTTTGATAAAGAAGCTTCTGCAGCTATTTTAGCTTGCAAAGATAGTTATGAACTCAAGAGGCTATTAATTAAATGGAACAAGGAATCTCTTAGAGATAGAATGAAACCTGAGCATGCTTTTCCTACTTCACCTATCCGTGTTGCCGATAAGGATTATGAATTCTCTGTTGATCCTGATATAATTACTTTGGTTGAATCTGATCCTTTTCATTGCTATGAATCTGGAACTGTTGTGGCACATCTTACTAAATTAAATGATATAGCCACCCTGTTCCCTAATGATGAGAGATCTCGCTACTTTTGTATCCTTCAAATTTTTCCGTTCTCATTAAAGGGTGATGCTAAGATATGGTTTAATTCTGTTGATCCTAGTTGTGTGCGTAGTCCCCAGGATATGATTTATTGCTTCTCTGCTAAATATTTCCCTGCTCATAAGAAACAAGCTGCTTTGAGGGAAATATACAAATTTGTGCAAATTGAAGAAGAGAGTCTCCCACAAGCTTGGGGGAGGCTTCTCAAGTTACTTAATGCTTTGCCTGATCATCCTCTTAAGAAAAATGAAATACTTGATATCTTTTATAATGGACTAACCAATGCTTCCAGAGATTACCTGGATAGTTGTGCTGGTTCTCTTTTCAGGGAAAGAACACCGGATGAAGCTGAAATTCTATTGAATAATATGTTGACAAATGAAAATAATTGGACACATCCTGAGCTAGCTCCTGAGCCAATTACTGAGCCTATTCCTAAACCAACTCCAAAGAAGAGAGGTGTTCTATTTCTCAGTCCTGAAGATATGCAAGAGGCAAAGAAACCTATGAAAGAAAAAGGTATTAAAGCTGAAGATGTTAAGAATTTAGCTCCTATTGAAGAAATGCATGGTCTTAATTTACCGCATGTTGAAGAAACATATGATCTTGATCCATTACCTATTGAAGAACCACCTGATCTTGATAACCCGACGCAGGTAGTAAAGGTAGATTCTCTCAATAGATATGATAGAGCTGAAATCCCTCCTACTAAAATTGCTAGCCAATGCTTGGATGAGTTTGATAACTTTATGTTTAAGCAAGAAGATTTCAATGCTTATTTTGGTAGACAATTAAAACAAAATACTTATATGATTAAACACTTGGGTGATTATATGGATAATATTAGAGGTGAACTTAAACTTGTTATCAAACATGCTTCTATGGTTACCACTCAAGTAGAACAAGTACTTAAGGCTCAAAATGATTTGCTCAATGAAATGAATAGCAAGAAAAATGATTATGCTGTTAGAGTGGCTACTAGAACAGGTAGAATGACTCAGGAACCTTTGTATCCTGAAGGCCACCCTAAGAGAATTGAACAAGATTCTCAGAGAAATAATATTGATGTACCTAGTTCTTCTAAAAGGAAGCAAAAGAAAAATGATAGGACTTTGCAAACTTCTAGTGAACCTATTGCTGAACCACCTGATAATCCAAATGATATCTCTATTTACGATCTTTGAAACACAATCTAGTAATGAACATGAACCTAGTGAAAATGTTAATGATGATGTTCATGATGATGCTCAACCTAGTAATGATAATGATGTAGAAATTGAACCTGTTGTTGATCTTGATAACCCACAATCAAAGAATCAACGTTATGATAAGAGAGACTTTGTTGCTAGGAAACATGGTAAAGAAAGAGAACCATGGGTTCAGAAACCCATGCCTTTTCCTCCCAAACCATCCAAGAAAAAGGATGATGAGGATTTTGAGCGCTTTGTTGAAATGATTAGACCTATCTTTTGCGTATGCGATTAACGGATATGCTCAAACTGAATCCTTATGCTAAATATATGAAGGATATTGTCACTAATAAAAGAAAGATACCGGAAGCTGAAATTTCCACCATGCTTGCTAATTATACTTTTAAGGGTGGAATACCAAAGAAACTTGGGGATCCAGGAGTACCTACTATACCATGCTCCATTAAAAGAAATTATGTTAAAACTGCCTTATGTGATCTTGGATTCGGTGTTAGTGTTATGCCTCTCTCTTTATATCATAGACTTGATTTGAATAAGTTGACACCTACTGAAATATCTTTGCAAATGGCTGATAAATCAACTGCTATACCTGTCGGTATTTGTGAGGATGTGCCTGTTGTGGTTGCAAACGTTACTATTTTAACGGACTTTGTTATTCTTGATATTCCCGAGGACGATAGTATGTCTATTATTCTTGGAAGACCTTTTTTGAATACTGCAGTGGCTGTTATTGATTGCAACAAAGGCAATGTCACTTTTCATATTAATGGTAATGAGCATACGGTACACTTCCCGAGGAAACAACCTCAAGTTCATAGTATCAACTCTATTGGAAAAATTCCATCGATTATATTTGGAGGTTTTGAATTTCCTCTTCCTACTGTCAAGAAGAAATACGATATTCTTATTATTGGGGATGTGCATATCCCCGTTGAGGTGACATATTGTTATTCGAAATTTCTCCGGTTCCATGTTATTCGGAATGAGTTTGTTAACAAGACTTGATCAACCTTGTTAGTGGATTCCTTTTGATGAGCATGAGATGGATGAAACTAGAAGGCACAACCTTTTGTACCCTCTTTCTACTTTCTGTTATTTAGTTGAAATAAAGTAAAATAGTATTTTTACATGCTTTTCTGATTTATCCGTGCAATATAAAAATACCCCAAAAATAAAAGTCCTCCAAGTGCCATGCCAATTTAATATGATTTTTTCTGAAATATTTGAGGATTTATGGAACTGAAAACACTGCGGGGGGAGCTGCCACCTAGCCACGAGGGTGGAGGGCGCGCCCTACCCCCCAGGGCGCGCCCCCTGCCTCGTGGGCCCACGGTGGCCCTCCTCCACTTATTCCTGCACCCATCCACTTCTTCTTCCTCCCACAAACATGAATATCTACCTCAAGCACGAGTTCTAGCTCACTTTGCTGCGATTTTCGATCTCCTTGCTCAAAGCACCTCTCACAAAACTGCTTGGGGAGATTGTTCCTTGGTATGTGACTCCTCCATTGGTCCAATTAGTTTTTGCTCTAGTGCTTTATTCTTTGCAAATTTGTGTTGCCTAGGTGACCATGTTCTTGAGCTTGCATGTCAAATTTATATGGTTCCAAGTAGTTCTAATGCATGATATATCCTCTAGGCACTTGTAGGAGTAGTTGCTATCAATTTTGTTGAGCTTGGTTCACTTTTGTTTGAAGTTACTAAAAATTTCAGAATTTTTCAAAAAATAATGAAGAGATTTTTGAGGGGCTCATCGAGCCGAAGCTCGAAGGAAAAGCAAAATGAAGAAGCACAGAGGCCCAAATTTAATTTGCCTCATACCGCGGAGGTCCGGCCGTGTGAATGGCCTTTCGATGATTTCTTGAGAGCAGCCGGGATTTATGATGATTTCTATTCATTGGCTGAGAATGCTGGCCTCACCGACTTCCTCCGCGACCAGCGTCATCAGTATCTCTTACTCACTAATACTTTCGTGCAAATCTTCTACTATTTTCCTAAGGAATCACCTCCTTCAGTAGAGTTTCATTTATATGATGTTGTTGAGAAGATGCCATTAGCTGAATTTTTGCAAGGTTAGCAAAATACCCTATGAGGGTACCTTAGATGAACCACACCGTAAAGATGTGGAAGAATTTATTGACACCATCACTATGGGGGAAACCAGAAAAGTTTCCGATGCAAGAATCACTAGCATACATTTTCCTGTTTGACGCTACTTCGCCATATTTGCTAGTCGTTGCTTAATTGGTCGCGGAAACTGTGGAAACCTTAGTGTTCCTGATATTATCATTTTGTTCCATGGTTTATTCCGCGATAACACTGTTAGTATGGGCGGAATTATTGCTAAATGGTTAAGTCTGAACCGTACAAAGGGCCCCATCTTTGGAAGTATTTATGCTTCATGCCTCGCTGCACATTTTAACATACCTATTAGGCTTTATGAGAAAGAAGAAAAATTGCTGCCTAGTGCTTATTTATATTATAAGAGTATGCTAGCGCATGATTTTATTGTTAAGAATAGGGAAGGGGAGCTTAAATATAAATTGTACTTTAATAAACATCACCCTGAGACTATTACCATGCCTGCTCCTTCCTTGTTTAATTTTGAAGGTCCTTATCTCGTTCCGTGGACGGCCATTCAAGCCTACCGGAACCTACACCAACCTCGAAACCGGAACCACAATATGAGCCTCCACGACAGTCTGTTTATTCTTGGGATCCGAAGATGGCTACCAGCCAGTGGCAGTCAGAGTCCTCTTTATCGTAGTATGACCCCAGCTACACCCACGGATATCCGCCAGGCCATCCCTGGCAATGAACCAACTTAGGCCAAAAGCCTAAGCTTGGGAAGTACGTATTTCCCACTGACATTACATTTATGTTCACACACACTCATTGCTAGATGTCGGTGCTCATACTCTTTCACTTTAATATACATGCTAGTTTATTTTCTTTTTCCTTCTTTCTTCTTGTGTGTGTGTGTTAAACCTTAAGAAAAACAAAAAAAAATTAGTAGTAACTTTTAGTTAGTTTACTTTTCTTTCTGTAGTAGTAATTAAAAAGAAAACCCAAAAATATTTCCCGTTCTTCTTTTGCTTGTTGGGAGCTTTCCCGTGTAAATAGTTTTATTTATTTTCTTTTCTTTGGGGGTCGATAGGAGAATACCATGATTAAACTGTTGAAGTGGCTCTTATATGCATTATTGTTGATTTAACCAGGAGCCCATATTGCCTTGTCTTCTCCTATTTATTGAATGCTCGCAGATTCCAGCTTAGTCCAATGCATGTGCACTCTTTTTATTATTCACTTCGTTCGGTCGTGCAAGTGAAAGGCAATTATGATGATGTATGATGGACTGACTGAGATGAGAAAAGCTGGTATGAACTCGACCTCTCTTGTTTTTGTAAATATGATGATTTCATCATTCTTGATTCATCTTATTATGAATAAACATGTTTGCAATGACAATTAGAGGTCATAGTTGCTCTTGCCATGCTTGATTAGCTATGAGTCATAATGATTTACCTTGCGTGCCAACATGCTATTAAAATGGTTGTGATGTGGTATGATGGGGTGGTATCCTCCTTTGAATGCTTTAAGTGACTTGACTTGGCACATGTTCACACATGTATTTGAAACAAGTCAACATAGCCTTCATGATATTTATGTTCATGGTGGATTATATCCTACTCATGCTTGCATCCAATGTTTATTAATTTTAATGCATGTTCATGACTGTTGTCGCTCTCTAGTTGGTCGCTTCCCAGTCTTTTGCTAGCCTTCACTTGTACTAAGCGGGAATACTGCTTGTGCATCCAATCCCTTAAACCCCAAAGTTATTCCATATGAGTCCACCATACCCTCCTATATGCGGTATCTACATGCCGTTCCAAGTAAATTTGTATGTGCCAAACTCTAAACCTTCAAATAAACATTATGTTTTGTATGCTCGAATAGCTCATGTATCAAGTAGAGCTGCCCTTATCTTCCATGTTAGGCGGGTTATTCTCAAGAGGAGTGGACTCCGCTCCTCATTCACGAGAAAATGGCTGGTCACCGGGATGCCCAGTCCCATGCTTTATGCAAACTAAATCAAAATTAATTGCACACAAAACTCCCCGTGGGACTGTTGCTCGTTGGAGACACTCGTTGTTTCGAGAAAGTCATGGATTGATGCTTGTTGGTGGAGGGGGAGTATAAACTTTCCCATTCTGTCTAGGAACCGCCTATAATGTGTGTAGCATGGAAGATATCGCCATCTCTTAGTTGCTATGTTGACAATGAAAGTATGCCGCTCAAAATACTATTTATCTCTATTTCAAAACCGAGCTCGCACCTCTACAAATCCTCGCTTCCCTCTGCGAAGGGCATATCTATTTACTTTTATGTTGAGTCATCACCCTCTTATTAAAAGCACTAGCTGGAGAGCACAGCTGTCAATTGCATTCATTACTATTAATTTATATTGGGTATGACTATGATTGGATCTCTTTTACCATGAATTACAATGTCTAGTCAGTCCTAGATCTTTAAAGGTGCTCTGCATTTATGTTGCGGTCTCAGAAAGGGCTAGCGAGATACCCTCTTGTTATATCATATTATGATTGTTTTGAGAAAGTGTCGTCATCCGAGATTTATAATTATCGCTCGCCAGTTGATCATGTTATTGATATGAGTAAACATGAGACCTGAAAATTATTGCAAATGTGGTTAGTTATAATCTTTGCTGAAAACTTGAATGCTGGCTTTACGTATTTACAACAACAAGAGCAAACAGAGTTTGTAAAAGTTTTTCTTTCTCTTTCAGTTTATCAACTGAATTGCTTGAGGACAAGCCAGGGTTTAAGCTTGGGGGAGTTGATACGTCTCCGTCGTATCTACTTTTCCAAACACTTTTGCCCTTGTTTGGACTCTAACTTGTATGATTTGAATGAAACTAACCCGGACTGACGTTGTTTTCAGCAGAATTGCCATAGTGTTATTTATGTGCAGAAACAAAAGTTCTCGGAATGACCTAAAACTTCACGGAACATCTTTTCGGAAATAAATAAAAATCGTTGCAAAAGATGAAGGCCAGGGGGCCCACCACCTGTCCACGAGGGTGGGGGCACCCCCCCTAGGGCACGCCCCCCTACCTCGTGGGCCCCCTGAGGCTCCTCCGACGCCAACTCCAACTCTATATATTTGCTTTCGGGGACAGAAAAACAAGGAGAAGAAATCATTGCGTTTTATGATACAGAGCCGCCGCCAAGCCCTAAAACCTCTCGGGAGGGCTGACCTGGAGTCCGTTCGGGGCTCCGGAGAGGGGGACTCGTCGCCGTCGTCATCATCAACCATCCTCCATCACCAATTTCATGATGCTCACCGCCGTGCGTGAGTAATTTCATCGTAGGCTTGCTGGATGGTGATGGGTTGGATGAGATCTATCATGTAATGGAGTTCGTTTTGTTAGGGTTTGATCCCTAGTGTCCACTATGTTCTGAGATTGATGTTGATATTACTTTGCTATGCTTAATGCTTGTCACTAGGGCCCGAGTGCCATGATTTCAGATCTGAACCTATTATGTTTTCATGAATATATGTGTGTTCTAGATCCTATCTTGCAAGTCTATAGTCACCTACTATGTGTTATGATCCGCAACCCTGAAGTGACAATAATCGGACCACTCCCGTGATGACCATAGTTTGAGGAGTTCATGTATTCACTATGTGCTAATGCTTTGTTCCGGTTCTCTATTAAAAGGAGGCCTTAGTATCCCTTAGTTTCCATTAGGACCCCGCTGCCACGGGGGGGGGGGGGGGGTAGGACAAAATATGCCATGCAAGTTCTTTTCCATAAGCACGTATGACTATATTCGGAATACATGCCTACATTACATTGATGAATTGGAGCTAGTTCTGTGTCACCCTATGTTATGACTGTTACATGATGAACCGCATCCGGCATAATTATCCATCACCAATCCAATGCCTATGAGCTTTCCATATACTGGTTTACGCTTATTTACTTTCCCGTTGCTATTGTTACAATCACTACAAAACACCAAAAATATTGCTTTTGCTTTCATTACTCTTTTGTTACCGTTACCACTACTATCATATTACTTTGCTACTAAACACTTTGCTGCAGATATTAAGTTATCCAGGTGTGGTTGAATTGACAACTCAACTGTTAATACTTGAGAATATTCTTTGGCTCCCCTTGTGTCGAATCAATAAATTTGGGTTGAATACTCTACCCTCGAAAGCTGTTGCGATCCCCTACACTTGTGGGTTATCAGAGGCATTCAGCGCTTTCAGCTCAGCGGATGCATACATCCGAGCTGCTTGGGATGGGCTTGCTGGAGCCACTCGCCAACTTTAAAAGGATATGCGGGTAAGAACTATTGTGTAGATTTAATAATCATATGCCAGTAGCCCCCGAGCCTTGAAGTAGTTGGCCCAACTGATTTAAGGGTCGTTACGCCATGAGGTACTCACGGAGAAGAATAACACATTATCCAAGGAGCTAGAAGAATGCCGAAGTAAGCTAATTGTTGCCACCGCCGAACTTGAAAATTTAAAGAAATCCAAGGGGGCACCTGATGGTAAGCACAACAATATCCGGACAATATTATTCCGTACCCACAATGATTCTAACTATGCATTGTTTTTGATGCAACGGTAGGATCGTTAGACCAGTTGGACGAGAAGCAAGGGCTGCTCAAGCGGACAAAGAACATGCTGAAGGGAAAGAAGCCGCTGGTCAACGTGTATTAACATGGACCATTAATGAGAAGAACAAACTACAAGATGCAAACACCAAGCAAGCCGAAGAGCTGAAGGACATACGAGCCCAATTGGCGGATGCCTTGAAGGAGAGAAGAAAGCTGAAAGGTGGCATATTCAGTATGCTCTTTAACCTCACTTTCGTACTGTTCGCTGATGGAAAGTTTAACAAGTTTGTTTCTGTAGGTGTGCTGACTACACGGCCCAAAGGAGAAGTGTCTGGATTTCAAGGCGATCTGCTACAAGAGCTGTCCAAAGTGCATGAGCGAGATCTGAAGGCAATGAGGAACATCTCTAAGGCTTTATGGCCATCCGATTCTCCTCCAGGAAGTATGGAGGAACTCGTGAATTTATTCAACGGAGCTCGTCGTCGTTTTGGGCTATGGAAGATATCAGCATGCCGAGAAGGCGCACGAGAGGCCTGGGCCATGGTGAAAACACAGTACACCAGACTTGATCCGAATCATATGGCCCGGGTCAGACCTGGGGACCAGATGGACAAGAAATTCCTGTTAGCTTGGTGTGCAACCAAGTAAAGATAGCCACCCAGTTTTCACAACATGATTGTAAACTAGACAGCCAGATGGTCTAGAGGAGGAAGAAGTTTTTGAGTCCAAGTAGTAATGTACTTTTATCGGCAAACGTATCTCCAGTCAAATTGTAAAACGATTGTCATGGCAGACCTTCTGCTTCAACCTCCGAAACCCAAGGTTTGGAGTGTTTCCGAATACTATACCGTCGGTAAACACCGAAGTATGTTCGGAAACCAGGCAAGACGGTCATAGTTGCTTGAATGCAAGTTGTATTCGAGGAGTTATGTTATATTACATCTGGTCGTAAGAAACATCTTCCAGAGAGAATAGTTCCATTAGGGGTTCCTCTCCCTGGGCCAGCATGCGTTGTTGTGCATGCCTAAGTTGTGATGCTAAAAATCACAGTACACGTTATATTTTGGGAGCTTATATTGCAACGAGGGCAGTTCATCTTTTGTCTGCCGACCACTTATTCCCTTAAGAACGCTAGCTTTCGGCTTCACCCGTCTGAGGTACACGTCCGGATAACCTGGTTGTAACAATCGTAGAGGTGCTCCCTTTATGCCCTAGCCGAACAAGCGGGAACCTAGGGCATAAGCACAGGAGCCAGGCAATCCAGCTTGGCAAAAACTTAAGTCATAAAGGTGCATATAATGGCGAAGGAAAGACATATATGAGAAGACAACACATATATACGGTGATCTTGATGCTCAAAAAAGAATAATAATAAGCTTCTGTGAAAAGAAGCCCCCAGGTATTGTGGGGTATGTACATTTAAGGATGTATACCCCTTGAGTGTGCGGTTTATCCGAACACGAGCTAGAAGTCATATAAAATCGAGAAAAAAGAAAAAAGTGAAAAGGAGAAAAGAAGGAACGAAAAAAAGGGTATATGTGCGGACTTAGGCGTAGAATCTTCAGAGACGGGCGGCGTCCCATGGGTTTGGCTCCAAGCGATTATCCGAAGCTTTGTGAAGGAGGTAGGCTCCTCTAGTGAGGACTTCATATATAATGAAGGGACCCTCCCATTTGGGCTTGAGTTTGTCCTTTTTCTTCTCTGGTAGGCGTAGAACGAGTTCCCCAACATTATAAGTCTTTGCCCGTACTTCTCTGCTTTGATATCGCCGAGCCTGCTCTTGGTAGAATGCGGAATAGGCCTTCGCAACATCGCGCTCCTCCTCCAGGCCGTCCAGATCGTCATGTCGATCGAGCTCGGCTTCTCTCTCTTCGTACATGCGCACTCGAGGTGAGTCATGAATAATGTCGCAAGGCAAGACCGCCTCCACGCCGTACACCATGAAGAAAGGTGTATATCTAGTCGTGCGATTGGGCATGGTCCGCAGCCCCCAGAGTACGGAATCAAGTTCCTCAACCCAGTGCTTGTCTGATTCTTGCAGGGATCACACTAGTCTGGGTTTGACGCCGCTCATTATCAGGCCATTAGCCCGTTCGACTGACCGTGCATGCGAGGGTGATATACAGAGGCGTAATCGAGCTTGATGCCCAAATTGGCGCACCAAGTTTTCACCTTGTCAGCCGTAAAATTAGAGTCGTTGTCAGTAATAGTACTGTGCGGGACACCATAACAGTGTACAACACCGGATATAAAGTCTATCACCGGTCCGGCTTCAGTCGTTTTGACTGGTTTGGCTTCTATCCACTTAGTGAACTTGTCGACCATAACTAACAAATATTTCTTCTTACGGCTTCCCCCTTTAAGGGGTCCGACCATGTCCAGCCCCCAGACCACAAAAGGCCAAGTAATGGGGATGGTTCGTAGGGCAGTGGGTGGCATATGGCTTTGATTGGCAAAAAGCTGGCATCCAACGCAGCGCTGTACGAGGTCCTATGTGTCTGCTCGGGCCGTGGGCCAAAATAAACCCGTGTGAAAGGCCTTGCTTACAAGGGCCCGAGCTGCGGTGTGATGGCCACCAAGACCAACGTGTATTTCAGCCAAGACTTGTCGTCCCTCATCTTCGGAGATGCATCTTTGAAGGACTCCGGTAATACTTTTATTGTATAGTTCTACTTCATGAACTTTTTAGACTTTTGAGCATCGAACAATACGACGGGCCTCAGTCTGATCATTAGGGAGATCCTTCCTGGTGAGGTAGGCAAGGAGAGGTTCAGTCCATGGGGCAATTACAGCCATGACTTTATGGGCCGAAGGTGTTATTTCGGTGCCCGAGCCCCCGATGATATCGGAACTGTGTTCGGAATCTGGGGGTATGATCGGCTCCGGACTAGTGTTGCCGCTCTCATCCTGCCACACCACGGATGTCTTGAAGAGCCTCTCCACAAAGGTGTTAGGTAGGATGGGTTCGCGTTTAGCACCCATGCGAGCAAGGATGTCCGCTGCTTGATTATTCTCTCGAGCCACGTGATGAAACTCGAGCCCTCAAACCGAGCTGATATTTTGAGTACGGCATTGTGGTAAGCCGCCATCTTCGGATCTTTGGCATCGAATTCTCCGTTTATTTTGGATATTGCGAGGTTTGAATCCCCACGTACCTCGAGGCGCTGTATGCCCATAGAGACGGCCATCTGGAGATCGTGCAATAGGGCCTCATATTCGGCTGCATTGTTAGAGTCTGTATACAGTATTTGTAGCACATAACGGACTGTTTCTCCTATGGGGGATGTCAGGACGACACCAGCCCCAAGTCCGGCTAGCATTTTAGAGCCGTCGAAGTGCATCACCTAGTTGGAATATGTGTCGTACTCTTTAGGGAGTTCGACCTCTGTCCATTTAGCGACGAAGTCAGCCAACACCTGAGATTTAATGGCTCAGTGTGGCTTATATGTTATTTCAAATGGTAAGAGCTCAATGGCCCATTTGGCAATCCGGCCGGTGGCGTCCCAGTTTTTTATGATATCATTAAGTGGTACTTCTGAAGCCACCGTGATCGAGCACTCTTGAAAGTAGTGTCGCAGCTTCCGGGATGCCATAAAGACCGCATACGCTATCTTTTGATAATGTGAGTATCGGGATTTGCATGGTGTAAGAACCGTCGATACGTAGTATACTGGTTTTTGAAGTGGGAATTTATGTCCCTCTTCTTCTCGTTCGACAACGAGCAACACACTCACCACCTGGTGAGTTGCAGATATGTAGAGCAACATGGGTTCGCCGACGTTTGGTGCGGCCAGGATTGGATTTCTTGCTAACAAAGCTTGTATTTTTTTCCAGTCCGGCTGTTGCAGCATCCGTCCACGTAAAGTGGTCGGTGCATTGGAGCAGGCGATACAATGGCAATGCCTTTTCTCCTAATCTGGAGATAAAACGGCTCAAAACTGCCACGCAACCAGCTAGCTTTTGGACCTGCTTGAGGTTTGTTGGTGTAGCCAATTGTGACAGTGTAGCGACCCGACCCGAATGGATCAAGTCTCTGTGCTCAGGTGTCATCCCTGGATCAGTAATGCTGACACCACACAGTACTTTGAAGGATTTATAACAGAGTAGCAATCACACACTTATTACAGCGTTGTCCAAAAGAGGACTTATTACAATAAATATGGCTTAAGGCCATCTAATAACGATAACAGCGGAAGACTTGGAAGATAAGTGAGTCCATCAACTCCATCGGCATCACCGAGTATAGAACCACGACCTAAACACCTTACTGTCAAATGCGAAAAGTCTGCAACATGAAAGTTGCAGCCCGAAACGGGTCGACACATGGAATATCTTTGGCAATGTAACACATAGAGAGTAATGAAGGAATAAGCCTATACTACATGCATATATGGCTGGTGGTAAAGCTTTACGGTTACAGTTTTTGCATAAAGCTAGTTTTTCCCTACTGCAAAGGAATAAATTTGTTTAACTATCATGGTGGTTGTTAAACATTGAGAATGGTTGACAGCATTCTCAATCCCAATTAAAAATACTCATTAAAACCCAATAACATTAATTAGAGTAACATGTTGAGATTCACATGATATTCAAGTACTAGATACTCAAGATGTCCATAACCGGGGACACGGCTAATCATGATTAGTTTATACACTCTGCAGAGGTTTGCGCACTTTTCCCCACAAGACTCGATCGCCTCCGTTTGGTTCTCGTGACCATGTGGTGTTTGAGAGACGGATGACCGAGACACAGTCTTCGTAAGCGCTTAGCACCTTAAGATGGGTGGACGGTACACCTACATCCCCTACATCTACTAGTCCACCACTATAAGAGTTCGCACGACTTACTCAACTATGCCAGAGCCCATAATGGCTTGTGGCTGCACACGGAAGTTTCTAGTTTGAATAATCTTATGATCCCTTTGAGCCTGGGTGGCGGTCCAAAGAAAAACAGGCAAGTCCTGGTAGAAACCAGGTGCCTCAATCCACCCAGATGTGTGTTTAAGTTGCCACCTTAGATAAACCATTAATAACAATCTCACATCTGTCATGGATATTCACTCACCCAATCCACGTCTACTAGCATAGCATGGCATAATGAGCAAACGTAGAAGTAACTCCCAAAGGTTTCATAAGTAAAACAGGTAATAGGTACTACCTTAATCTACTTCCCATCCCACAATTTAATTAGATCCTAATCATGCAAGTGTTTGAGGATTGATCTAATGCATAAAAACTGGTAGTAGAAAAGGTATGATCAAGTGTTACTTGCCTTGTCGACGATCCGCGAAACCTAGAGACTCAAGTAACAAGCGGCGACTCCGGTGATCTATCACAGACAAACAACAAGCATACAATAAGTACTCATCTAATGCACAGGTAAATCTCGAATAAAAGCTCTAACCAGAAAGTTCAACTTAAGAACCCTGGTTGCAAAAAGAATCGAATCAAATAAAGCAACGAAAGTCAAACGTCGAACGAAAACGACTCGGTTCTAGCAATTTGAAACTAGGTCAAATTTTACAGTAGCAAAACTTTGTTTAAGTAGATTAGTCGGAACGGCGGTTTCGAAACGAAACTCCAGGCGCTTGAATCACCTGATTCCGATAAACGAGCGAGAAAATAAACTAGATTGAAGATTGGATCTGAAATCGAGATCGGAAAAATAATCGGATTAAATCCGATTAAAAGAAAAACGACGAACGGTTAAACGAACGGACGTTCGTTAACAGAAACTAACCGGTGAACGCGTTCGTTAAAACGAACGGATCGGTGAACGTTCACTAAATAACTAAACCGAAAAAAATAAACCGATCTAGGGTTTAAAAAAAACCGAACAACGGAAAGAAAACCGGAAGGTTTTTTTAAACAAAACCGGACCGGGGAGGCGCGGCAGCTACCTCCGGCGAGGTCGCCGGCGGGCGAACGGGGCTCCGGCGGGGTGGGCGGGTCGGGCGGTAAGGCCGGGCGGCAAGACGGCGCCGGGCGACGGCGGTGGCGTCGGCGGCGGCGGGCGGCGCTGGCCAGCGGCTCAGTGGCGTGGCGGCGGCGGGTGTGTCGAGGGGGCGGCGGCGGCTTTTAAAGAGGGGAGGTTGCCTTGGGAAGGGGCGGCGGCGGGCGTGGCCGAGGCGGACTCGGCGGGCGAGGACTCCCAAGTGAGCGCCATGAGGAGGGGTGGGCGGTGGCTGGTTGGCCGGGCCGGGCCCTTGGCTCAGCGGGCGCGGCATTTTTTAAAAAACTCAAGAGAAAAACGAATAAAATAAAATATAAATGAACTCCAAATTTAATAAAATAAATTTTAACCCACGCCTAAAAATGAGTCTAACAAAATGAACTTTAATACGGGCCAAAATGCATATTTTTAAATGCTCATTTTTTTCCCTAAAGCAAATAAACTCCGAAATCCAAAATTTGATTTATTTATTAAATCTTCATTTTTCCTAAATTTTGGGAAAGTCATATTATTCCCTCTCTTATTTTTTTTATTGGAAAACTATTTGAAGATAAAAATAAATAAATCCAAATGATCCTATTTTCAGAATTTGAGAAAGCTCAAATATGAAAATAATGAAATCTCCAACTCTCTCCGAGGGTCCTTGAGTTGCGTGAAATTTTCTAGGATCGGAAAATGCAAGAAAATATGATATGCATGATGACTTAATGTATAACATTCCAAATTGAAAATTTGGGATGTTACAAACCTACCCCCCTTAAGATGAATCTCGCCCTCGAGATTCGGGTTGGCTAGAAAATAGGTGAGGGTGATCCTTGAGCAAATCTTCTTCTCTTTCCTGTGGCTTCATCCTCAGTGTGGTGGCTCCACTGAACTTTGCAAAACTTGATAACCTTGCTGCGAGTAACTCTGCTGGCATACTCGAGAATCTTGACTGGTTTCTCCTCATATGTTAAATCATCCTTCAATTGAATCGCTTCAAGTGGCACTGTATCTCTTAACGGTACCTCTGCCATCTCAGCGTGGCATTTCTTCAGCTGAGAAACATGGAATACATCATGAACTCCTGACAGTCCCTCTGGCAATTCCAGCTTATAAGCAACTTCTCCCATGTGTTGCAAAACCTTATACGGTCCAACGTAACGCGGTGCTAATTTTCCTTTAACTCTGAAACGCTTAACTCCTCGAAGCGGGGATACTCTAAGATATACTCTGTCTCCAACTTCATATTCCATCTCCTTGCGTTTTGAATCCGCATAGCTTTTCTCGTCTGGATCGGCTACCTTGAGCCTATCGCGAATCAACTTAACCTTCTGTTCAGACTCCTTAATCAAATCTGGTCCAAATAACTAACGGTCTCCAACTTCGTCCCATGATAACGGTGTCCTGCACCTCCTTCCGTACAATGCCTCGAAAGGTGCCATCTTCAAGCTGGTTTGGTAACTGTTGTTATAAGAAAATTCTACATACGGCAAGTTATCATCCCAACTAGATCCATAATCTAGTGCACAAGCTCTCAAAGATATCCTCCAAAATCTGATTGACTCTCTCATCATGTCCATCGGTCTGTGGGTGGAAAGATCTTGAACTCCAGCCGGTTCCCAATGTTTCGTGTAACCGATTCCAAAACTTTGAGGTAAATTGAGTTCCTCTATCCGACACGATACTCCTAGGAACTCCGTAAACACACAATTCTAGTCATGTATATCTTTGCCAACTTAGCACTGCTATAGGTAGTCTTGATCGAATGAAATGAGCTACCTTCGTCAAGCGGTCGACTATAACCCAAATCGAGTCATAGCCCGAACGAGTCTTTGGCAAACCTGTGATGAAATCCATGCCTAGTTTATCCCACTTCCATTCGGGTATTGGCAATGGTTGCAACAATCCTGCTGGCATCTGATACTCTGCCTTCACTCTCTGACATACATCGCAAACTGCTACATACTACGCGATATCCTTCTTCATTCCGGTCCACCAGAACGTTTCCTTCAAATCCAAATACATCTTGGTATTTTCTGGGTGAATCGAGTATGGTGAATCATGTGCCTCTTGCAAAATCAACTTCCTGATCTCCGGGTCATTTGGCACATAAACACAGTCCTCAAACCATAGGGTATCGTGCTCATCCTCACGAAATCCCTTAGCTTTTCCTTCGCTCATTTTCTCCTTTATAGAGGCAACTTCCTTGTCTGCCTTTTGAGCTTCTCTGATTTTGTCCATCAACAGAGACTGAATCTCCAATGCTGCTACAAAGCCTCTCGGAACTATTTCTAAACATAGTTCTCGAAGATCCTCGGCTAACTCCTTGGGTATTCCTCCCATCATTAGGGTATTGACGTGGCTCTTATGGCTCAATGCATCTGCTACAACGTTAGCCTTTCCGGGGTGATAATGCAATCTCATATCATAATCCTTAATAAGCTCCAACCATCTCCTCTGTCTGAGATTTAATTCCTTCTGCGTGAAGATGTACTTCAAACTCTTGTGATCCGTGTACACCTCACAATGATTTCCAATGAGGAAATGTCTCCATGTCTTCAATGCATGCACAACGGCTGCTAACTCCAAATCATGTGTGGCATAATTCAACTCATGAGGCTTAAGCTGTCGTGAAGCATACTGAAACAACTCTTCCTTCCTGCATAAGCACTGCTCCAAGTCCTCGACGTGAAGCGCCGCAATACACCTCATAATCCTTGGTCCGATCCGCAAAATTAACACCGTGAGGTAACCAATCTTTTCTTCAACTCCTGAAAACTTGCCTCGCAGTCCTCAGTCCATATGAACTTGGTATCCTTCTTCAACAATTCTGTCATAGGCTTTGCAATCCTTGAGAAATTCTCAATGAATCTCCGGTAGTATCCTGCGAGTCCAAGGAAACTCCGAATCTCTCCAACTGTCGTTGGTGCTTCCCATTTGGTTACGGTCTCAACCTTTGTGGGGTCAACTGCTATCCCTTCTCCGGATATAACATGTCCAAGAAATCCAACTTCCTTTAGCCAAAACTCACATTTGCTGAACTTGGCATATAACTGATGTTCCCTTAGTTTCTCCAAAACCAATCGCAAATGTTCCTTATGTTCCTCTTCATTCTTCGAGAAAATAAAAATATCATCTATGAACACCACGACGAACTTATCCAAAAACTCCATAAACACTTTGTTCATCAGGTTCATGAAATAGGCAGGCGCGTTAGTCAGTCCAAATGACATAACGGTGTACTCATACAGTCCATATCTCGTGGTAAATGCTGTCTTAGGTATGTCCTGCTCTCGAATCTTCAACTGATGGTACCCTGATCGCAAATCGATCTTGGAAAATACTTTAGCTCCTTGCCAACGATCAAACAGATCATTTTTCATTGGTAGTGGGTACTTGTTCTTGATTGTTACTTCGTTTAATCCACGATAATCAACAACCATCCTTAACGATCCATCCTCCTTCTCCACTAATAGTACGGGTGATCCCCAAGGTGAAGAACTTGGGCGTATATAACCTTTATCCAATAGCTCCTTTATCTAATTCTTGATTTCCGCCAAATCCTGTGCGGGCATCCTGTATGGTCGCTTCGATATTCGGCCTGTTCCTGGCAAAAGTTCAATCAAAAACGCAATGTCTCTATCCGGTGGCATTCCTGGCAATTCCTCAGGAAATACATCAGGGTAATCCTTCACCATCGCACTTCTTCCCGCACCACCCTCGATAGGCAATTTACATGAGCTCTCCTCGGCTGATACCGTGATACATACTTAATCCTTCTTCCTTCTGGTGTTGTGAGCAAAATCGTCTTACTTGCGCAATCGATGTTTCCTCCATACATCGATAGCCAATCCATGCCTAATATCACATCAAATCCTTGGGATTCCAGAATGATCAAATCCGTCGGGAACACATGCCTTCCTATACGTAATGGCACTTGAAAACATCCTTGTTCCGCCATATACTCCGCCTCTGGTGAGCTTACTAGCAAAGGGTTTTAAGAATCCGGTAGGTAGACTATACTTCTCTACAAATCCCCTTGATATGTATGAATGCGATGCACCGGTATCGAAAAGAACTAGTGCAGTAAATGACTTAACCAAAAACTTACCGACATCTTGCATCGGGCTGATCTTCAACCTCCTCCACATCAATGTGGTTCACCTGTCCCCTGTTGAAAGGGTTGGGCTTCTTTCTAGAGCTTCCATTGCCACCTTGGCCTTCGGGACAGTCATTAGCATAATGTCCGGTCTTGGAACACTTGAAACAGGTGACATGGCTTAGGTCTTTCTTGGTTGGGGTTGACGGTGTGGTGCGGTTCTGTCCATTGCTTCCTCCATTCCCGTTCCCATTCTTGGTGCCATTATGGTTGTGCGAATTACTTCCTCCGTGGGTATGCTGAAACTGAACTCCTTGTTTAGGGGTATAACGAGGCTTCAAGGGCTCGAGTTATACTTCCCTGTCCATACTTCCTCTTGCGATTCTCAATTTGCTGTTGCTTTCCTTCAATCATGAGGGCACGGTCTACCAACTCCCGGTAGTTATTGAAACTTGCTACCATCAACTGCATGCTTAACTCATCATTCAGTCCTTCCAAACTTCTCCCGCTTAGCTGCATCTCAGAGTAACGTCATCCGGGGCATAACGTGCTAACTTACTAAAATCATCCACATATCGCCAACAGTCCTTCCTCCTTGGCGTAAGTTGCGAAATTCACGCTTCTTCATGGCCATAGCTCCCGCCGAGACATGGGCGGTGCGGAAAGCTTGTCAAATCGATCCCATGTGACAGTGTCTGCTGTGGTAAGTGGTCAGAAATTCTCCCACCATGCTGCTGGTCCTTCAAGTTGGTGTGCAGCAAACTTCACCTTCTCTCCATCTCAGGCATCCTGCAGTGGTCAACTCCTTCCTACCTTATGGAGCCAATCATCCGCTACTATCGGCTCGGTGCTCATCGGAAAATACCGCGGATTCAGTCTTAAGAAACGTGTCAAGTGATCCGCAGGTGGTGGTGGTGGCGATGGGTTGTTGTTGTTGTTGCCTTGATTCTGCACCAATGTTTGGATCAAAGTGTTCTGCCGCTGAATCAACTGGGTGATCTCTGGCGGGAAACAAATCCGGGGTCGCGTCTCGGAGGCATCTGATGGGTTTAGAAAAGATGAGAATTTAAGAATAGAGTGGGGTCTAAGGAGAAACACTACCCAAATGTATATGAGCAAATGCACACAAAATCACTTCATTCAATTCAAACAAAGGGCTTATAATGGTCTAGCTATCGCAAAAGTGCGTGAACAAAAAAGGTTACATGGAGGAAATACTACTAATATGTGGGGGTCATCTATTAATTTGAACCGGTGGAAGACTCCATGATGTCTGCTCCAGCTTCATCTTCAAAGTCGGGTTCACTTGGATCCGAATCGGTGTCGTCGATGTTGATGTAGTCGCTTGGACAACCGACGTACCGGTCTTCATTCCCGAAAGTGCCAATTTCTTCTTGAGTTCTTCAATCTCATACTTAAGATCGTTATTGTGTCTTGCTAACGCTACGATCTCGTCCATGTAGTCCTTACGTGTTGACTTTAGTTCTCCTTCAAGTTCGATGATCCTTCCCTTCGCCTCCTTTAATTCGAGCATGTCATTGCACATCTGGTTTCCCTGGCGTTGAATGTGCTGGTTTAACTCCTGGATGAAAGCTGCAATGGATCGGTCCTTCTTGGTGCTGACTATCTCCCATTGTTCATCTCGGCGTCCGCAAATCTAATAGATGGTGTCCTTGAGGTCTTCTTGGTAAACTTCTCCAATGCGTCCCATGGTGATATGAGCTGCCATGCTCTTTCCCAGACTCCAGGTTGGTGCACTAAAAACACTATCTATAGGCTTGGTGATTGGGGCGAATGTCCTTCCTGGTACATGAGCTTGAATCTTCCTTGCTGGTGCACTAAAAACACTATCTAACTTAGTGGTCGTGTCCTACAGTCAGCGTGTGCTCTGATACCATCTCTGTAGCGACCCGACCCGAATGGATCAAGTCTCTGTGCTCAGGTGTCATCCCTGGATCAGTAATGCTGACACCACACAAGATTTTGAAGGATTTATAACGTAGTAGCAATCACACACTTATTACAGCGTTGTCCAAAAGAGGACTTATTACAATAAATATGGCTTAAGGCCATCTAATAACGATAACAGCGGAAGACTTGGAAGATAAGTGAGTCCATCAACTCCATCGGCATCACCGAGTATAGAACCACGACCTAAACACCTTACTGTCGTTCAAAAAGTCTGCAACATGAAAGTTGCAGCCCGAAACGGGTCAAGACATGGAATATGCTGGCAATGTAACACATAGAGAGTAATGAAGGAATAAGCCTATACTACATGCATATATGGCTGGTGGTAAAGCTTTACGGTTACAGTTTTTGCATAAAGCTAGTTTTTCCCTACTGCAAAGGAATAAATTTGTTTAACTATCATGGTGGTTGTTAAACATTGAGAATGGTTGACAGCATCCTCAATCCCAATTAAAAATACTCATTAAAAACCCAATAACATTAATTAGAGTAACATGTTGAGATTCACATGATATTCAAGTACTAGATACTCAAGATGTCCATAACCGGGGACACGGCTAATCATGATTAGTTTATACACTCTGCAGAGGTTTGCGCACTTTTCCCCACAAGACTCGATCGCCTCCGCTTGGTTCTCGTGACCATGTGGTGTTTGAGAGATGGATGACCGAGACACAGTCTTTCAGAAGCGCTAGCACCTTAAGATGGGTGGACCGGTACACCTACATCCCCTACATCTGCTAGTCCACCACTATAAGAGTTCGCACGAGTTACTCAACTATGCCAGAGCCCATAATGGCTTGTGGCTGCACACGGAAGTTTCTAGTTTGAATAATCTTATGATCCCTTTGAGCCTGGGTGGCGGTCCAAGAGAAACAGTAAGTCCTCGATAGAAACCAGGTGCCCCAATCCACCCAGATGTGTGTTTAAGTTGCCACCTTAGATAAACCATTAATAACAATCTCACATCTGTCATGGATATTCACTCACCCAATCCACGCCTACTAGCATAGCATGGCATAATGAGCAAACGTAGAAGTAACTCCCAAAGGTTTCATAAGTAAAACAGGTAATAGGTACTACCTCAATCTACTTCCCATCCCACAAATAAATTAGATCCTAATCATGCAAGTGTTTGAGGATTGATCTAATGAATAAAACAGGGAAGTAGAAAACGTATGATCAAGTGTTACTTGCCTTGTCGACGATCCGCGAAACCTAGAGACTCGAAGTAACAAGCGGCGCACTCCGGGTGATCTATCACAGACAAACAACAAGCATACAATAAGTACTCATCTAATGCACAGGTAAATCTCGAATAAAAGCTCTAACCAGAAAGTTCAACTTAAGAACCCTGGTTGCAAAAAGAATCGAATCAAATAAAGCAACGAAAGTCAAACGTCGAACGAAAATGACTCGGTTCTAGCAATTTGAAACTAGGTCAAATTTTACAGTAGCAAAACTTTGTTTAAGTTGATTAGTCGGAACGGCGGTTTCGAAACGAAACTCCGGGCGCTTGAATCACCTGATTCCGACAAACGAGCGAGAAAATAAACTAGATTGACGATTGGATCTGAAATCGAGATCGAAAAAATAATTGGATTAAATCCGGTTAAAAGAAAAACGACGAACGGTTAAACGAACGGACGTTCGTTAACAGAAACTAACCGGTGAATGCGTTCGTTAAAACGAACGGATCGGTGAACGTTCACTAAATAACTAAACCGAAAAAAAACCGATCTAGGGTTTTTAAAAAAAACCGAACAACGGAAAGAAAACCGGAAGGTTTAAAAAAAAACAAAACCGGACCGGGGAAGGGGTGGCGCGGCGGCTACCTCCGGCGGGGTGGCGCGGCGGCTACCTCCGGCGAGGTCGCCGGCGGGCGAACGGGCTCTGGCGGGTCGACGGTCGCCGGTGGCGGCAAGACGGCGCGGGCGACTGGTGGCGCTGGGCGTCAAGGCGGCGTGGCGGTGGCGGGCGGCGTCGGCGCCGGGCGGGCTCGGTGGCGGTGGGCGGCGGCGGGGTGTGTCGAGGGGGGGCGGCTTTTAAAGAGGGAGGTTGCCTTGGGAAGGGCGGCGGCGGGGCGTGGCCGAGCCGGACTCGGGCGGCGGCGAGGACTCCCGGGGGGGAGCGCGCGAGGGGAAGGGGGCGGCTGGGCCGGCTGGGCCCTTGGCCCAGGCGGGGCGCGGCATTTTTTTTTAAACTCGCGCAGAAAAACGAATAAAATAAAATATAAACGAACTCCAAATTTAATAAAATAAATTTTCCCCGACTCCTAAAAATGAGTCGAACAAAATGAACTTTAATACGGGGCCAAAATGCATATTTTTAAAATGCTCATTTTTTTCCCTAAAGCAAATAAACTCCGAAATCCAAAATTTGATTTATTTATTAAATCTTCATTTTTCCTAAATTTTGGGAAAGTCATATTATTCCCTCTCTTATTTTTTTATTGGAAAAATATTTGAAGATAAAATAAATAAATCCAAATGATCCTATTTTCAAAATTTGAGAAAGCTCAAATATGAAAATAATGAAATTCCAAATCTCTCCGAGGGTCCTTGAGTTGCGTGAAATTTTCTAGGATCGGAAAATGCAAGAAAATATGATATGCATGATGACTTAATGTATAACATTCCAAATTGAAAATTTGGGATGTTACAGACAGGGCTAGGATTTTTGTTGGGTTTGCTTCGATTCCTCTATTGGAAACAATGAAACCAAGCAGTTTTCTGGCGGGAGCGCCGAAAACGCACTTTTCCGGATTAAGTATGTCGTATGTTTGGAGGTTGTCGAATGTAAGGCGTAAGTCGTCCACCAATGACTCGACATGCTTAGTTTTGATGACTACATCATCTACATATGCCTCAACTGTCTTGCCGATTTGCTTTTTCAGGCATGTTTGAATCATGCGTTGGTAAGTGGCGCCGGCGTTTTTGAGCCCGAAAGGCATAGTGTTGGAGCAAAGGGCCCGTATGGGGTGATGAATGCTGTTGCGGCCTGTTCGGATTCCTTCATCTTGATTTGATGGTATCCGGAGTATGCATCGAGGAAACACAGTGAATCGTGTCCTGCGGTTGCATCAATAATCTGGTCAATGCGAGGTAGTGGGAAGGGATCCTTAGGGCATTCCTTATTAAGCTCTTTGAAATCGACACACAGGCGCCAGGATTTATCCTTCTTCGGCACCATGACCAGGTTTGCTAGCCAGTCCGGATGTTTGATTTCTCTGATAAACCTGGCTTCAAGTAGCTTGGCTAGCTCCTCCCCCATAGCTTGTCGTTTGGGTTTGGAAAATCGCCGCAGCGTTTGCTTGACTGGTTTGTATCCCTTCCATATATTGAGACTATGTTTGGCCAGCCCACGTGGGATTCCTGGCATGTCCAAAGGGTGCCAGGCGAAGATGTCCCAATTCTCGCGCAGGAACGCGCATAATGCGGCGTCGATCGTCGGATCCAGTTGTGCCCCAATGGAAGTTGTATTCTTGGGGTCCGTCGGGTGAACTTGAAATTTGACTATTTCGTCTGCTGGTTTGAAGGAAGTGGACTTAGGTCTCTTATCAAGGATTACGTCATCCTTATCCACTGTGGAACGGAGGGTGGTTAATTCTTCGGCCGCAAGGGCCTCGGATAGTGCCTCGAGGTCCAGAGAGGAGGTTTTGTTTTCAGTGCGGAGTGTTGTGTTCGGATTACTGGTGCTAGTGATAATTCCGGTGGGCCCATGCATTTTGAGCTTCATGTACCCGTAATGGGGTATGGCTTGAAAGCGTGTGAATGCGTCTCGCCCCAACAGGGCGTGATACCCGCTGTTGAAAGGTGCCACATGGAAGAGTAACTCTTCGGACCTATAGTTCTCCGGCGTGCCGAATACCACGTCGAGTTTAATTTTCCCTGAGCATCTTGCTTCCCGACTGGGGATAATGCCTCGAAAGGTTGTATTACTTTGCTCAATGTGACTCCTGTCCATTTGCATCTTATTGAGCGTGTCTTCGTAGATAAGGTTCAGTCTGTTGCCGCCGTCCATGAGCACGTTAGTGAGCCTAAAGACGTCCAAGATTGGGTTTAGGACCAAAGCGTTGGTGCCCGGACTGCTCGGGATCTTGGTTCGTCATCGGCATTGAAAGTTATCGCCGTATCATTCCAAGGATTTATTGCTGCTACTTGGCAGACTTCCGCGAGGTCACGGAGCGCCCTTTTATGCTGATTATTTGAGGAAAAGGTTTCGAAGACCGTAAATACCTTGAGATCGTCGTCCTTCAAAGAGTACTTCTCTGGGGTAGTGATGGTGAGTATACCCTCGCCACTCTTGGCCACTTGCTGGAGTATCCAACATGCTCGGAGGATGTGTGTTGGTTCGATATTCGGCGTCATGTGTATTTGACAGGGCCTGTCGAGCCATTCCTCAAGGACAGTTCTATGTCCCATAAAGGGCTTGATTTTTTTGTCCACGGGATGATGATGAGGTGCCCTGCGAGGTAGCATCCTTTTCGCCCGTCCGCGAGATGGCTTAAAGGCCTCCGGTTCACAGCGAGCTGTCTGAGTTTTCCAGGCGCTTTCCATTGCACAGTACTTCTGTATTATGTGTGCCAAATCTACAAAGTGTAGTACACGACGGCGGTTGAGGGCATTAAGGAGCCCGTCATCCGTACACTTGGTGCAAAATACTGAAATCACGTCGTCGCAGCAGCAATCTTTGACCTTGTTTTTAACAAGGAGGAATCAGGCCCAAAAGTGATGGACAGTTTCCTGAGGCTGCTGCCGTACATACATTAGGTTGCATATATTCGGAGGACCGGAATTGCTTGGGGAATATTGCTTGTGGTGGGTGGGCGGGGTTAAATCCGACCTGCACTAATCGTGGAAGTACGGAGTTTGAAGAATTCCCGAGGTTACCAGCCTGGGCTCCGGAGTATCCGGTGAGTTCTCAGGCTCAACGCCTGATCCTATGTTCGAGGACAGGAAGTATCCCCCCAAAGATGGGTATCCGGCTCTCCGAGAGAAATCCGAACATAGTTTGTTCTCAACGTAGGAGAAGAGTTATTGTCGGCTTGTTCCTCCACAACCGCTACCTGATGGGTGATCGATGGAGATTTTATTTCTCTCTGATCGGGTTTAAGCCCAATCCGATCATAGTCAGATGCGACCCCCAGGGCAGCAATGCAATCTAGGAGTTCGTTCAAATATGATACATCTGTCGGATCCATTTTGTCGGAGTATTCGAGGCCGACACGCAGACGATTTTGGGAGGTTTCCTTTGGATTAACGGCCGAACGGGCGCCCATGGTGAAGCTGCCAAGCTGGAGGGTTTGTCCTGAAACTAGGGCTCCTCCGGAAGTGATACTGTCCTTGATGATAAGGCGAGCCATCAGTCCTTCTGTCGACGACACAGAGGAACTCTCAATGAAAGCACCAATGTCGGTGTGAAAATTGGCAGATCTCGGGTAGGGGTTCCCGAACTGTGCATCTAAAGATCGAAGGTAACATGAGGCAGGGGACATGATGTTTACCCAGGTTTGGGCCCTCTTAATGGAGGTAATACCCTACTTCCTGCTCGATTGTCTTTGAAGAGTATAGGGGTTACAAGAGTTGATCTACCCCGTGATCGTAGTGGCTAAACCCTAGATGTCTAGCCTGTATGATTTATGATTCCCCCTACGGACTAAACCCTCCGGTTTATATAGACCTTTGGAGGGGGCTAGGGTTGTACAAGGTCGGTTTACAGAGGAAGGAAACTACACATCCGGACGCCAAGCTTGCCATCCACGTAAAGGAGAGTCCCATCCGGACATGGCGGAAGGTCTTCGATCTTGTATCTTCACGTCCGATCAGTCCGGTCCATATCACATAGCCCGGACACCCGAGGACCCACTAGTCCAGGACTCCCTCACCTCCACTTCTCCACGTTGCCTCGGCAACTGCCCAAACTGACAAAAGACCGGGGCGCACAGCAGGGCCATCATTGCCTCGCCGCGCGCCCGTTCTCCGCTCCTCCTTCCTTGCGCCCTGCCGACCCAATGTTTTGTCGCCACCCTCTCACCGCGCCCCATGGGCCCTAAGAGGAGGAGTAGGGCCACGGTGGCGAAGGATTGTCAGGCGGGGCCACAGCCCACTCTGAGCCGGTGCACAGTGCTCAATCTCGAAGGGATGGACAAAGTCCGCCTGGTGGTTGCCGCCAACTCTAATGACTGGAAGGCGACGAAGATTTGGCCTACCTCCCGCTCTATGAGCGACCTAGAGGCCACCATCATCACCCTTCACCTCCACGCCCTCTTCGCCGACCTGTTGCCGCCGTTTTCGGACTTCTTCAACGTCGTGCTCTCGCACTACCAAGTCCGGGCATTTCATCTAGATCCAGGGTCCATCATCCTCCTCTTCGCCTTCACGTTCTTATGCGAAACCTTCGTCGGCATTGCCCCCTCGGTGGTGCTGCTCCACCATTTCTTCTCCCTCCAGTTGGTCGCCGACGTGCGGTGCTCTAGGTGCATGTCGCTTCGTCCGGCGAGCGTGATGGCGGGTGAAGGCATCGGCATTGAGCTCCACCCAGATGCCGAGGGGTTTCGAAAGATGTGGGTGTACATCGACGTCATCATGCACAGCCCCCTTCTCCAAACCCCGTTGGCTCCTGCAGAACTGATCTCTGGGTGGGAGCACGAGAGGCTCGTTGACTTGAGACTCGCGCGAGTCACAGCCAGGCTGGCCGCCGTGAGGAGAGTGGGCGGGACAACGATGATGGTGGTGAGGGAGTTCGTCCGGTGGAGGATCGCCCCCCTCCAGCGCCACTCTCATCCAATTTGGGACTTCACTGGTCACGAGGACCCCATGAGGTTCCACGTGCCTTCCCTGCCCTCAAATGTGCTCAGTAGGGTACTCCACCTCCTGGTCGGAGGGGAGGCCGATGCTTTTCCTCGGGGGGGGGGGGGGATCCCCTTGTATGATTACACGAAGGGGAGAGACTTTGCCAGGGGGGATGTCGCGCTTTGACGAGTGGGGGTTGATCCCCGAGGGCCTCGAGGGGCCTCAAGACAACCCCATCCTGGTGACCCCGAGCACCGGGGGCCCTGAGGCTGAAGCTCCGCGAGCGGCTGTGGATAGGCATGCTGAGTCGCATGTCGCACGGCGGTCAGCCCCCTCATCTCCAAGCGACGGAGGCGACGCCATGCTCAGGCGCACGGTGGCTACGCCGATTGCTAGGAGCCACCCACCAAGCTTTGGCGCGTTGACCCCCGGTCCCCGTGCTTCCCGAAAGAGGAGAAGGCTCGAGGGCCATGTCGGCCCGGCCCCGCAGGCTTCAAAGAAGAGGAGATGGTTCGCCATGGATGAGTAGGTCCCCAGCTTACTTTTATTTCCGCATGACATGCTTTTCTGAGCCCTCTATCCTCAGGTATCCCTCTAGCGAAGGCTCAAGGGCACCTTCAGCACCGGCTCCTGAGGACGCTTGCCTCATGGTGGCCTCGCGCCTCGTGAGTTGCTCAACGGGGCACAGTGGGGCAGCCACACGCCAGCCGTGGCAGCTCCCAGAGGGCCTTGGCCTCTCATTCCCAGGGCTCTTCCCTAGGCATGACATCAGGTTCTCAGAATCAGTGTCGAGGCTCCCCCCGCAGACCTTGGTCGGCGTCTGACTCCCCCGCGAGGCGATGCCTCCTGTGGGCGGAGCGTCGCGCTTGCGCAGGGCCCCGCCCTGGGCTGAGGGGCCAGAAGAGGGGACCACAGTTCCGGGGTCCTCGTCGAACGAGGCAAAATGTCGGGATGAGGGCTCCGCAGGCCCAAAACAAGGTTCGAACTTTGGGGCGTGAACGAAATCCTAGTAAACTGTTGCCTCAAGCTCATCGCCCTATGGCTTGGTCCCGTCGAGTTCATGCAAGTGGGGAGAGGGATTAACACGGAGATTTACCCAGGTTCGGGCCACCTTGCGGTGTAAAACCCTACTCCTGCTTTGTGGTGGATTGTCCTCACGAGGAGGCTGAGGATGAACTAGTACAAGACTGATGCCTCGGGAGGGCTCAGGATCTGGTGGGTTCGATCCCTCTCTAAGGCGGAGACTAGCCTATATTTATACTGGCCATGGTCCTCTTCCCTTGGAGAAGGCGAGAAGTGTTGGATTACGGGTTCCGGCAAACCCTTGAGGTTCGAACACTTGGTGTGCATTGTGAACTCTCTCCCCCTATCCCACTCTCGCAACGATCTCAAGGCCTAGCTCGCCGAACCCAAGGAACAAGGGACACAATAGTTTATACTGGTTCGGGCCATCGATGTGGTGTAATACCCTACTCCAGTGTGGTGTGGTGGATTGCCTTGTAGGCTGAGGATGAACAAGTACAAGGGAAGAACAACCTCCTGAGGAGAGGTGTTCTTGAGCTCGGTGAGCTTGTGTGGTTGAGGATGATCTGAATGATCTGTCTCCCCGTCTCCCGATTCGTCCTCCCTCTATGATGGTGGCTAGTCCTATTTATAGAGGCACTGGTCCTCTTCCCAAATGTTTAGGCAGGGAAGGGATCCCACAACGGCCAATTTGAAGGGGGAAAGCTAGTACAAGTTATCCTGACTAAAAGTGGTCTTCGCCTGCCAAAGGCTCTGGTGGTGATGTAGTTGAGGGCTCTGTGATGACCTCCGTCCTGATGTCCTGCTGGTCTTGGTCTTGTTGCACCGATACGGAAACCTTTACCTAATGCCTCGGGACTCCTCGCCTGCTGAAAGTGCTAGTTATTGACTAGAGGGGGGGTGAATAGGCGATTTTTATGAACGTCTTCAAAACATGGGAGTTTTGAAGACAAACAATTGAAATGAACCTATTGACATGCAGTGGAAGGTAGACTACACTAGGCAAGCCATAGTCAAGTATTCAATGAAGTGAAAGCACGAAGAGTAATAGCAGCTAGGTAGTGATTATCAGGATGGAAGATAGTATGAAGCCAAACAACAATAGAAGTCACATAGTGAAGTCAAACAGGTAACACAAGCAGGCAATGACTTCACGAAGACAAACTGTAAATAAAGAGAGGGAGACGATAGAACCAGTCGCTTGGTGAAGACAGGGATTTGTTGGACCAGTTCCAGTTGCTGTGAAAACTGTACGTCTGGTTAGGGAGGTTGAGATTCAACCCAGAAGACCGAGTCTTCACCTTATTCCCCTTGATCTAAGGACACCCAGTCCTCGCCGAATTACTCTGGTAAGTCTTCAAGGTAGACTTCCAAACCTTCACAGACTTTGTTCACCGGCGATCCACAATGACTCTTGGATGCTCATAATGTGATGCCTAACCGGCTGGAGGATTCACAGTCCTCAAGTGTAACAAGTCTTGTGTCACGCAGAGAAAGACTTGAAAGGATGCCTAACACTCTTTGGCCTGTGGTGTTTGGGCTTTGTCCTCGCAAGGATTTCTCTCTCTCTCTCTCAAAAGCTTCGGAGGTGGGTTGCTCTCAAACGACAAAAGCCGTGCACTAACTTTGAGCAGCCACCAATTTATGGTGTAGGGGGTGGGCTATTTATAGCCACTAGGCAACTCGACCTGATTTGTCCTAAATGACCCTATGTCACTAAGGAACTGACACGTGTCCCAATGGTCAGATTGCAAACACACGCGGCAGCTTGACTTGGGCTACAAGTAAAGCTGACTCATCCAGCTCTGGATAAGATTTGCTCTCATTGTCTTCGCTCGAAGACATAGGATTTGGTTGAGCATCACTTCAGTCACTCTGACTTTGTTCACTAGGACCCCACTTAACAGTACGGTGGTTCCTATGACTCAACAAAGAGGAAAAGGAAACAACGAAACAACTAAGTCTTCGCGCTCCATAGTCTTCACGCGATGTATTCTCTTGTCATAGTCTTCAATGTGAATATTTTCACATACCACCATTGTCTTCAATGTCTTCATTCATTTTTAGGGGTCAACTCCGGTAGGTAAACCGAATCAAAGAGGGGCTACTACCTGTGTTATCCTGCAATTCTCACAAACACATTAGTCCCTCAACTAGGTTTGTCGTCAATACTCCTAAACCAACTAGGGGTGGCACTAGATGCACTTACAATCTCCCCCTTTTTGGTGATTGATGACAAACTAGTTGAAGTTTTCAACGGGGATAAAAGTATGTGAAATTGTAAAGGATTAAGGTATTGTATTCATAAGTAGCGAAAGGTTCCCCCTGAAGATGTGCATATAAGTAATTTGCTTTTGGAATGCAAATGCACATGGCAGGTTGTACTTGTGGAGATCCTCTTCAACTTATGAAGACAATTCATCATGCATGATTTGATATAACAAAGTTAATGACATGGATAATGAAAAATGGACGTCTGCAATATGACTTCGTGCGGGATTTATCATCGTACATGCGGAATTTATCATCGCATCACTGAATAGCAAACAAGTAGCAGACGACCACCAAGTTTAAGTGTTACAACTCAAAGAACCAAATGTATCAAAAGCGAGAGTTGTAAACACTTGGCAAAATATAAAGCAACCACCCATATGGACCCGCTTGAAGACTATCAACTCATATGCTTCTCCCCCTTTTGTCAGTAAGGACCAAAAAGGTTTGAAGACATAGAGTCTCTACTCATTCCCATGAGGAGTAGGAGGTGAAGCAGCAGGGTCGTTGTTGAGGTTAGGTGGTGCAGAAGAACATGGTGCAGTGTCGATACACGCCGAAGTTGGAGGTGGTGAAGTAGCATCATCTTGGTCATCAATGACTCTGGCATTCACCGTTGCAGCTGAGGAGGAATAGTCTGAGTCTTTAAGAGAGGGAGTCCGACGCAAGACATCATTCCTTGGAGAAGTGGAGTCAAACTTGAATCTTTCAATGAAGCCATCGTCTTGAAGATCAGCTTCAGCACTGAGTAAAGTCAAACTCTTCCATGACATCCGACGGGTTTCATGAGTGACAAATGCATTCTTGGTGGCAAGATTGCGAATGCGATTGACGTCCACCAAGAGGCTTTGCATCTGCCGCTTCAGCCAGTAGTGATGCTTATCATGTTTCTGATGCAGGCGACGAGAAGCTCTCGGCCATTGAGAACACGAGATCGCTTCTGAGGCCTTTGAGCAATAGTGCTTTCAGTGGCTTCAGTATGGGCATGGTGAGGTAAGCGTGTATTGCCAGCCAAAGGATAAACACGAGTGACGGCATGAACTCCTTCAATGGGCTGTGTAAAGCTTTGGTGATCAGCATTGTGAAGACAAACAGGCTCCTTGGCAGGCTCTGGGTATATGGCTTCAACTGACATATCAACCTCTGGCAAAAATATCAGATGGTTACGTGCAGAAGGTTGATAGTTGACAGCTGAATGAAGCTTGATAAGGCGCATAACCCATGGAGCGTAGAATTTTAGACCAAAGAGGTCAGAGCCAGATGCAGCCAATTTCTTGATGAAGAAGTCTTGAGCATTGAAGCTGATGCCATTGAAGATATAAAAGACCAATTTCTTCATTGCTCCTTCAAGCTTCGCTTCAGAAGAATGTCCCTTGATGGGCCATAGAGTTCACCTTATGATATGATAGATCATTCAGGGAAGATACTCTAGGTCATCAACAAAGAATTCTCTTGGGTATTCAGCGTCACGTGGCAGAGGCTTCATCATGCTCAACATTTGACTCATGTTGGGCTCTGGCTTCTGAAAGATGCTCTCCAAGGCATTGCGGTGAAGCTGACAACCAGGCTCGAAGAGTTCACCTGGAGTGGGCAGGCCAGTTAGCTCAATGATATCAAGAGCTTTGGCTTCATGATGGACACTGCCTATCATCCACTCAAGGAGCCATGTCTTCGGATCCCTGTTGTAGCCGCGAATGTGGAGGGTTGCATAGAATTGCAGCAGAAGCTCTTCATTCCAATGCTCTTTATCAGTCACAAAGTTCAGAAGATCAGCATCACAGAAGCAGGCAAGGGCTTCTTGTAAGTAGGGCAGACCAGCAATGGCTTCACAGTCGAGATGCATATGTGGAAAAATGCGCCCTTGATCATAGAGAACATAGGAATAGTAACTGCGCTGCTGATAGCTCCAGAACCGATCAAATGAAATTCGTGGCTTGGAGTAGGGGTTCTTGGCACTATCAAAGAAAGTGTTGTGCGCAATGAAACCATTTGCATTGAAGGACCCTGGTGAAGTTGCAGTACCTGGAAACCTTGGCAACCTTGGCTTAGGCTTCTGGACCTGAGGCATGTGCTCGACATGATAGTCAAATTGAGGACCAGCAGCAGGTGGAGGAACCAGAATGGGCCATCTGACAGTAACCAGCTGACCATGATCAAATGCTTGCTCGATGGTGTGTGGCCTTGGAGGCGGCAGGGGAAGCGATGGCGATGGCGATGGCATTGACTTCAGGCTGCAGATCTGCATCAGGTGCAACATTGGCTTCAGGTGCATGAACTTCTGGCACCACATTTGCTTCAGGCGCCACATTAGCTTCGGGCATGACAATGTAATTGGCTTCAGTTGAGTTGTTTGTGGCCGCCTCAGTATTGTTAACCTCCACTTGAGTAGCTGGAGGGTCGGACACGTTCTCCTCAAGAACAACTTCAAGGTTGGACGGGGGTGTAGTAACACGTTCTTCTTCCAATCTTGGCTCTTCTTGATCATCGGCTGATGCAGCCGGAGTGTCTTGAGCTACTTTGGCTTCAGACTCGGAGATGTTCGCAGTTGGAGAGGCGTCAGGAAATACTTGGCGAGATACTGATTGGTGCTCTTCTCCTTCTGGAATACTCAAAAGAGTAACTTGTGGCCTTGGTCCTTTGCCAAGCCTGCGAAACGCTGGCGACACTTGTGGAGATGGAGTTGTCTGGGCCACAAAGTCTTCATCTTCAAGTACCGGAGTGGTGACTTGAGTTGGGGGAGTAGTTGGTGTTTCTTCTTCACGGGGGGAGTCTTGAGGGTGATCAGCCCATGAATCATCCTAAGCAACTGGCGTCAAGGGACGACCAATGCTGATGAGTTAGATGTTCGTGAGAACAGGCGATGATACTACATTGTGCTTGATCTGTGGATGGACTTCATCATCTTCTACATTGTCTTGGTGACCGATGTCTTCAGCTGCGGTGGGGTCAACAGCTGGAATCTCTTCAGTTTCAGGAGCATCTGTGGTAGCAGGCTCATGAACAATCAAACGATGCTCTTGTTGTGCAGACGCAGGACGAGCAACAGAAATTGGCTCGACGACAAGGGGCTCTGTGGGAGTAGCCCGATCTTTCTTCTTGGTTTTTCTTTTCTTGGCTGGTGGAGCTTCATTGGTGGTGTTCTTGGTCTTGTGCTTTTTGGCTTCGGCTTCAGTTGCCCTTGTTTTCTTGATTTCTGAAGCCACTGTGGGGACCTTAGGCTTCACGCCTGTCATACTGGCGAGGAAGACAATGCGAGGTTCTTCCAGCCTGGATGCTTCAGCTTGGTCCACAGCAGGTTTCTTCTTGGCAGCCATCTTGGGGTCGATGCCCCCAAGTGCCTTGCACTTCTCAGCTTCATTGTAGGCTTGAACACATTTGGCAGCCAGGAATTTCATGCGCTCTCGAGAACCTTTAGCTTCGTCACGCTTCTTGTGAAATGCCTCCTTGAGCTCATGCATCATTTGCTTGAAATTCTGAACATCAGTCACACTGAGCTTGGCCACATGCTTCTTGAACTGAGTCGTTTCATAGTCAATCTTGTGCTTTAGTTCAACAATTTTCTGAGCCAGATCCAGCTCAGGAGCAATGGTTCCATGGAAGGAGACGCTGAGGCCAATGGGGAGCTGAAGATCATCAAAACTGAGGTTTGGGCTATCAAACCACTCATCAATGAACTTGTTCAGAATGTCCACATCGAAGAGGGGAAGATCATTGAAGATTTTTGCCTCTTGCTTGCTCTTTATTATCATCTCAAGAGCATCATCGCCAAGATCGTCGTCACTAGACAGATCAATGGCTTCGTTCTCATTTCTCAGAACGGCAGCGGGGGTCAGTGCTTGACCAGCAGTTTGCATGGGCTTCTTCTTCTTCTTCTTCTCAGACATGGATATGGGAGAGAGATCTTCAGACTGCACACTTGGTGTAGGAGGAGCAGTGGCCAGAGGCTTCGCTCGCGAAGCTCTTGGTGCAGTGGAAGGCTTCGAAGCCTTGGGTTTCTTCAGCTTCTTAGGCTTCGGTGGTGCGGTAACCCGTCGAATCAGCGTCTTCGGCAGAATGATCCACGGTAGCCCCTTGAACCATAATGTGAGTGATGAGACCTTCAAGGTAGTAGAAGAGCCCAACAATATTGGGTTCAGCATCGCGTGTGCCATCAGCACGAGGAGCAGAGGGACCTAGGTTGAAGTCTAATCCTCGCGACTTCTTGTTCTCTTTTGCCGAGTTCTTGGCAAACTGATAGTTGGGCTTGAACAGATTGTCGTCACGACACCATAGCAGAGAAGATGGGTCGGCATCAGCAGGCTGTGGTCCATGGACCATGCAAGGGTAGAAGCCTTGATCAATGGCTTCAGTTCTGGACCTGGGAGGAAGATTTTTGTACAACATGTCTCCCCAGGGTCGCTTGATGGCATTTTTTTCAGCATATTCCTGGGTCACGAACCTGTACTTGAACCATTGCTCGGCCCAATATCTTCGAATCCATTGGATTGGTGTTTTGCGCTGATTGTAATCCTCCTCTGGATCTGTCTTGTGTAGCTCATAGAGGTCAGGTGGCAAATCTCTAGATGTTCCCCCACGGCGCTGTCTGCCTCCCTTCCTTGCTAACTTATCTGTGGCCATGTAGTTCAGACTGAATGGCTTTAAAACTGTCAAAGGCTTCCGTCTACTGGTCAGACAGGAACTAGCTTCGGGAGAGTTGATATGATGCTGTAAGAATTCTGCAAATGAATGCAGACTATGAGAACCAAGGGATTCTCCCACGGACATGTACCGTGATGACATTAGAGATGCGAGGGAGGGGGAAGAGGTCATATGCATTCTCAGAAGATTTTGAAGATAAATCAGTTTAGAAGACATTGACCTCATAGCGCGAAGACATTCACTTATATGTTGAGAGTTGGTTCCAGATTTGTATGAATCTAAGAATAGGTACAAGTAAGGAATCTAACTACGTGTGAAGCATAAGTGAATATACTAGGCATAATATGAGATGCAGAACAGGATACATCCAAATTTGTGGAGACAGAAACCACTTTTGGTAGGAAGGATGAATCTATCGGATCAAAAAGACAATAAAAAGAGATTTAATTTACCACACGATGAACTGCTAGACGAAGCAGAAGAGGAGGCCGAGCAGTTCGATCTTCCGTGCCCTAACTTGGCGACGGAGGGCACCTACGGCGGCGGCGGAGAAGACGATGTCTGCGGCCGGTGTGAAGACGGCGTCGGTGAGGTCGCGGCAGCTAAGCGCTTCATCGTCGGCGTCGTCGAGAGCTAGCGGAGGCGCTAGGATTTCTCTGAGATGGAGAGGTGGAAGAAGTATTTTGACCGTGATGTGATGTGTATTTATAAGGAGAGGGACGCATAGCGCAATTACGCAGGTGCCCCTGGCGGTTCACATCTGAGGGACACGTGGCGAACATGCAACACATTGGAAGTTGTTCCATGTTCCCACGCACGCCTGGACTGTCGGGTGGTCGTTCCAGCTTCTCCGGGTCTCAGGCAATAAGGATTGAGCATTTAAAACAGATTTAATGTTTGTCTCTGTATCTTCTACTGACAAGGACGCAGAGAAGACATTCGACGATTCCAATAGAATGCATATGATTTGGATAGATAGATTTGAGAAGAAAGCATAGAGAGGTTAGGGTCCAATCACATTCACTTAGACCAAAATATTCAAACGAGAAGACATAGCTATAAGTGAATGTTGTAGAGGACAGAACACTAATATAAGTATATATCAGAATAAGACCAAATCAACATTGTGAAGATAAACATGAAGTCATGTCAATATTGAAGACAAACCAAATGCGAAGACTTAGCAAATGTAACGCCAAGAGAAACACTTCAAACAAGATTTTGGTGGTGGCATTACCCACTGTATAGGAAGTATTAGACCCAGACACGACGCACAATTATCGTGGCGCTCCGAAGTCAAATTACGCATTAATGTATTCACACTCAGAGTGTAAGTCTTCATTGATTAAAGATATACATTACTTCGTGTCTTGCACATCTAAGTCATCAACATGCATAAGTGTTAGGATTTGTGCCTGATCACAGGACATTCAAGGATTCCAAGATATTTAGCTCACACCACAACTTGCAAAAACTTTTCTCATCCAAGGGCTTTGTGAAGATATCTGCCAATTGCTCTTCAGTGTTGACGTGAATGATATCAATATCTTCCTTCATAACATGATCTCTGAGAAAATGATGATGAATTTCAATGTGCTTTGTCTTCGAGTGCTGAATTGGGTTGTTGGCAATCTTGATGGCGCTTTCATTGTCGCAGTAGAGTGGTACTTGCTTCAGATGGATGCCATAGTCCTTGAGTGTTTGCTTCATCCATAGAAGCCGAGCGCAAGAAGATCCAAAGACAATGTATTCAGATTCAGCGGTGGAGAGAGATACAGTTCGCTTCTTTGAAGACCAACAGACAAGTGATCGTCCCAGAAAGTGACAAGTGCCTGATGTAGACTTGCGATCCACCTTGTCACCAGCATAATCAGCATCCGAGAATCCAACTAGATCAAACTCTGAGCCGTTTGGATACCATAATCCTAGTGTTGAGGTGTAAGCCAAATATCGAAGAATTCACTTCACAGCTAAGTGATGTGATTCCTTTGGTGACGCTTGGAATTGGCACACATGCAAACACTAAGCATTATATATGGCCTAGATGAACATAAATAAAGTAAAGAACCAATCATGGAGCAGTATACCTTTTGATCGAACTCTTTACCATTGGCGTCAGGACCCAGATGACTTTTAGTTGGCATTGGCGTCGTGTAACCTTTGCAGTCTTGCATTCCAAACTTCTTCAGGTAGTCTTTGAGGTATTTTTCCTGAGATATGAAGATGTCATTGCTTTGCTAACGAATTTGAAGACCAAGGAAGAACTTCAGCTCACCCATCATGGACATCTGATATTGCTCTTGCATCATGTGTCCAAACTCATCACTGTATTTCTGGTTGGTGCAGTCGAAGATAATGTCATCCACATATATTTGGCACACAAATAGTTCACCATCATATGTCTTCGTGAAGAGTGTGGGATCCAGGGAATCAGGTTTGAAGCCTTTGCTCTTCAGGAAGTCTTTTGAGTGTGTCATACCAAGCGCGAGGGGCTTGTTTTAGGCCATACAATGCCTTGTTGAGCTTGTATACCATATCAGGACGTTTTGGATCTTCAAAGCCAGGCGGTTGGGTAACATACACTTCTTCTTCAATATTGCCGTTGAGAAAGGCACTCTTCACATCCATTTGATACAGAAGGATGTTGTGATGATTTGCGTAGGCTAGCAGTACGCGAATGGCTTCAAGCCTAGCCACGGGAGCAAATGTTTCATCGAAATTAATTCCTTCAACTTGAGTGTATCCTTGAGCAACGAGACAAGCTTTGTTTCTGACGACCTGGCCGTGCTCATCTTGTTTGTTGCGATATATCCATTTGGTGCCTATTATGTTGTGCTTGCGAGGGTCAGGACGCTTGACAAGTTCCCACACATTGTTCAGCTCGAACTGTTGAAGCTCTTCTTGCATAGCTTGAATCCATTCAGGTTCCATGAATGCTTCGGCAACTTTCTTGGGTTCTGATATTGAGACAAATGCAAAGTGCCCACAGAAATTTGCTAGATGTGTTGCTCTTGAATGAGTGAGTGGACCAGGCGCATTGATGCTTGTCAGGACCCCGATTCCAAGTCACATCGATCTAGCCGGTAACATCTCATATCACTTTGCGGCCTCACGCACGGTATTCCCACGGGTGTCGCCTTACCATGGCCCGAGACCGCTTGCGCCTTTTGGCTCACGTATATGATAGTGTCGCTAGCATCCATATGACAGCGGGCCGACATGGCTAGTCGTGAACCCAAAGCGGCACTAACCCATGGGGACAGGCATACATGAATCACATCGAGCATGTCGGTCAGCAGCGTGTGAATCCGGGCTGTAGCACTGGGCTAACAGGACTCCGGGAACCCAGGCTGTAGCAGGCTAGGCAGGACTCCGGATGTCACCGCGTGACATTTCCCCGAAGGGACAGACACAGGAACGAAGTGAAACACATGCCGGCCAGTCAAGTGTCCAGCGGTAGTCTTGGGCTAGCAGGACTCCGGTGAACCGGGTCATGGCGGAATACTATCGCTCAGGAAGCACTAGACTACGTTTCCCCATATGAGAGGCTGCCAAGGATAAACAACTAGATTGTCGGATCCCACACATACCAAGCATTTCAAACATACACACAATATGCTCAATATGTGTAAATACAACATGGCATCACAACATAACTCTATGACTCAAATATTTATTCATTAGGCTCCGAGGAGCGAGATATTACAAACATGGGTCTCATGGCCCAACACTCAGAGCATACAAGTCAAAGCACAAGCGGAAGCTTAACATGTCTGAGTACAGACATCTACAAATGCAAAAGGATGAGAAGCCTGACTATCTACCACATCCCGCCGAGGGCACAAGATCATAGCTGAGGTAACAAGCTAAATGTCGAAGTCCAAGCGGAACTACTAGCGAGACTGACGTCTCTCTGCAAAACATAAAATAAGAAAACGTGAGTACAAACGTACTCAACAAGACTTACATCAGAACTAACTACATATGCATCATTATCAACAAAGGGGGTGGTGGAGTTTAAGCTGCAAGCCAGCTTTGAATTGGTGGCTATCCTAAACTACGACCGCAAGTAACTCTTTTGAGGTGGCGCACGAGTCCACATATTCACCATATCAATACACCACTATGGATCCGCTCCGCCTCCCTACGAGAACGCCATCCATAGCACTCACGCTTATCTTGCGCATTTTAGAGTATCCACTTTCGCTTGTCTATGAACTGATATAGGCAACGAAGTCCTTTTCCATGACACGGCTATTCGAATAGATCATATTAACCCTGCAGGGGTGTACTTCTTCACACACGCTCTCACCACTTACCGTCGTTTACACGACATGTACTCGGCAACCTTCAAGCGGAAGCCCAAACTGGGTGTCGGCCACGGCCTACCTAAACACTCAAGTCCCTAGTCCAGGTTTATCGCCTATTCGGGTTCCATCCGCAGGGAGTCCGGCCGAGGTTTCCACTAATGGCCCCGAACGATGTGTGCAGGGTTCTCGAGATACCAAACGGGCATTCGGTACACCGGGCCATGGTGTATCTACCACATCAAAGCCCACCCCTAGGGTCAGCGCTACGCACGGCCTCCAACACATATCCTACAAACACCAGAAACTAGTTGCAACTCCTGGACAGAGAACAAGGGTGGTTAAGAAGCCGAGAGGGTCCATTGGTTTCGGGCCCAATGCATGGTAGTAACTGTTTCATGGATCACAAACACGTAACTCGGTTCACGAGGACGGCTGCAATGAGACAACCCACCATGTACTCCTACATGGCCTCTCACCGCTACCTTTACCAAATCGTGTTCACACACTTAGCTCACACACAGTAGGACATGTTCACACACCTCCGATTCAACCCCGATGAATCAGACCTGACTCAACTCTAAGCAGTAGCAGGCATGAAAAACAAGCATGAATGAGTAGGCACAACAGGACTCAAGCAACTCCTACTCATGCTAGTGGGTTTCATCTAATTACTGTGGAATGACAGGTCATGCAGAGGATAAAGGGGTTCAGCTACCGCAGCAAGTAACAGATGAATCGTTGTTGTCCTAATGCGGTAAAGAGAAGCAGGAGCGAGAGAGTGGGATTGTATCGAGAATGAACAAGGGGTTTCGCTTGCACGGCACTCCTGAAGATATTATAGCTCTTCATCGATGTCATCGAACTCATCATCGTCAGATGCGTCTCATCGAGAGGGACAAACACCGCAACTGAGAAAGAACTAAATCAATGCAATGCCACAATATGATGCATGATCATGACATGGCAATATGCTATGGTTTGAGCTAATGCAACTAGCGACAAGTTAAATGAAGTTGGTTTGAACCCTAGGTTCAAATTCAAACTCCACATGAGGCATTTCAAATGCCATTTATTCAAATTGTTGTATATAGCATATTTAAGTTGTTCAAACATGCATGAAAATGATACAGATGGATAGATTGGATTTTTCTGATCATTTTTCATATATAAATTATTTAATTTGGAGTCACGGTTGAATTTCTATGAATTTTAGAAGTTCAGATCTTTTTCTGAAATTATAAATCATTTCTGATTTATTTTTTGTTCCAGAAAATGTTTACTGCGTCAGCATTAGGTCATGCTGACCTCAGCAGGTCAACAGGCGTCGACCAGGTCAAACCTGATGCTGGGACCCACTAGTCAGTGACTAGGCTAATTAACAGGGAGTGTTAGTGCTAATTTAATCCTAACTAAAAGTGTCAGTGGGTCAAAGTGCGGTCAAACCCAGGTCAAACTCGCCGGAATTGACCCGCGGCTCGTCGCCGGCGACGCCAGCGACGGCGGAGGGCGTCGGAAACGCTCCTCCGGTGACCAAATCGGCGACTGAGGGGCTCTACGCGTTGCTGGTGCTCTTCCGCATCCAACTGGACCGGAGTTAGCGTCAGGGGTGGCCGGAGTCGAGCGCGGCATCGACCTCGGCGGCAGCCGGAGTTCGGGCACGGACGGTGTCGATGCTACGGTGCACAAGAGGGGAAGACAAAGAGTGCTACGTGCCCCTGGGAGTGTTCTGAGCGTGCTTATGGGCTCGGACGCGAGCTACAACAGCTGTGGCAAGGGCGCCATAGCCGGCGGCGAGGAGCGCTCGGCAAGGTGGTTAGGGCGGTTAGGGGAGGCAATCGAGCACGGGGTTAGGGGGAAAAGGATCATGGCCTCACAGCGGTTGCATGGGCCGTAGAAGCGTGCTCGGGGACGCATGGACCGCGACGAGTCGACGATGGGGATCCGCGGCGGCCGGCGATGAAGAATAGATCGATGACGGTGTTTTGAGGCGTCCGGCGTCGAGTGAGTCGACGGGGAGGACGAGGGCGTCTAAGCGGAGGCCATGGACACGTCGGCGAGGCGGGGGAGGGCCTGTGGCCGCGGTGGTTCTAGTCGGCGGCGACGCATGCGCTCGGGTGAGCTCAGGGTAGAGAGCCAGGGGAGGAGAGAAGGTTCAGCGAGAGAGGGGAGAGGTGAAGAGGGTCCAGGGGTGTCGTGGCGTTCTGGTAGCGTCGGGGAAGCGGCGGAAGGCGGGGAGGTGGCCTTGGCCAGCGTGCCGGCGTGCGGTGGCCACGCACCTCGGTCCTTCTGGCAGAGGAAGGAGAAGACACGGGAGCCCCTGGTGGGCTGGGCCGCCAGCTGGGCCACCAGGTGGGCTGGAAGGCCAGGTAAGTTCTTCTCTCTCTCTCCCTTTCCTATTTTCTGTTTTCTATTTATTTGCTCTGTTTTGATTTAGTTTATAAACCAAATCATTTTAATAAATCCTGAAAATAATTGTGGGCATTAACTGAATTATTACAGGCCCTTAACTATTTTCAGAATTGTTGGAGCATTGAAAAATATTAACAAGATTTAAATGCCCCAATTCAAATACAATATGGTTTATTCAAAATCCAAAATGTCACGGAAAAATATGCATCATCTCCGGATATGATTTTCACCCTTTTCCATAAATCATGAACATTTTGCAGACCAATTTGGTTCATTGAAAATATTTTGAAGTTGAACCTATTTGCATTATTTTGGTGCTAGGGGTTTGATCAATCCCCACTTCAAGTTTCTTTAAATTAAAACATGTTGAATGAATGCTTATGCAGGTCAAGCAAGGACTAGGCTAGGGCTGTGACAACTCACCCCACTAAACAAGAATCTCGTCCGAGATTCAAGACGTGAGGTAAGAAGACGGAGGGGCACAAACTATCACGGTCTTCACGATCCAGGTTGCACTTCATAAGAACGTTGATTCGAACATCATCATGATATTGACATCTTGCTTTGAGAACTCCATCAAACACGACAATGGAAAGAGAGGGAGGCTCTACATGATTCGATCTTCACGAAGATCAAGTAAACATGATCAACTCACGGAATGAGATGTAGAAACATCTCGAGTTGAGACACAAAACACATCGAGAGGGATGGAGGAACAAACAACGAGGTTTGATTTGGTGGGCATCAATTCCACGCTTAGAGAGATGGTGGATGGTGTCAAGGTGGCGAGGAAATAATTGCCAAGATTCCGTAACGGGGCACCTTGGGAAAAGTGACTCGTTGAGCTGTTCCCTTAAGTGGCAAAAAGAATTACTTTTGATCCATAGATCATTGGAACTCTTTATACCAGCCTAAGGCAATCACAATCGATCATTTGAAGGAGTTCGAAAGAATGACATACTCGGACTAGAATGGATGATGTGGACTACCTTGTTGAAGACAACACAATGGATGACTCTTGCTTATCACTGGAAATGGATGGGACTCATGACAGGTCCACTATTGAAGATGATCCTAAACAACAATTACTGAGAGAGCAGCCCATGGGAAATTGGCACAATGGCGGTGCAAGCTGGAACAAGACGCAACTGTTGGGAATGCTCCAACCATCATATCTGCCTGAGATTCAGATCTGGTTGGTGTCAGGATATTCCAGACTCATCAAGTCTAGAAAGAAAAATGAAGGTTTGCAACACAAATCAACGAGATGACGTTGCGAGATTCTTGGGGAGTGAACTACGATAGCAAGCTCCAAAACATGAGCTAGTTCTGCTACATACATGTGAACACGCTGTCCCAGACAAGCATGACCACATAGTAGTCTTACAACAAAACACTACCGAGTTCAGGTGGGGAACCATCGTCGAGGATATCGAAGTCTTGTGCATTACCCTAGATTAGCACTTAACTCCTCCTCCTACAACAAATCAGTCAGTGGCTTGGTGTGCTAGGGACACATGTAGAGCGAAGGCTGCAAGTCTCCGAACCACAGAATACTTCGCACGTATGCTTGACTGAATTGGGAAGATTCCAGAGGAGGCAAAACAAACCTTTCTCAAATTCACGACAAAGAACTTGCACGGATGCACATGAATTAGAGGAAGTCACTACTTTCATCCAAACATAAGCTTCATGAACGGAACACGAAGGCATTGCTTATAAAGTTTCCAACACTAGGTTGATGTTCAACATGAATCATGGGGGAGACAAAATGTTGCTGATGGGCTCAACAACAACTCATCGGAATTTCAATATCACTGGACTTCCACCATCATGTGAACACGGTGATAGCATTGGTCAGACCAAAGATGTAATGGTGTATGCTCGAGGGATCAACCATGAGTAAGACAACATTACGAACATTGTTGGTTCTAATTTGACTTGACGATAGCCCATACTCGAGTGAAGGTTTGGACAAGACAATAGATTCAACAAATGATCACAGGAACCATCCGATGAAGATACCATCTTTCTTCAACACACACTACACAAGAATATCCCTTTGGAACGAACTAAGTCAGGCAAGCTTTTATCTTCCAACTCTCCAAGTTGTTGTTTGGCTTAACCAACTAGCTCAGGGTATTCAACACAGATTCTTGGAGAATGGGTGGTTTGGAGGAAAACCAACATGATCACGAACCCAACATAGCGGTCAGGTGACAACCTGGTGATACCTCCGAGAAGATATTCGAAAGTCACGAACCACCATATATTACTAGGGTCGAGAACAATCTTGCTTTTCAGGGCAAGACGATATGATCAAATGAGTGAGGACTTGACAAGATCCTAACTCATCAATTGAAGTGTGCACCAGAAATAAGGACTATGTAGCACGATCAATCTTAGGATGATGATTTAATAACCAACACGCTAAGAATGAGGATATTGTCCATTAGCTACCAAGCAACGAGTTGCTCGAGTATTGATTTCACACATCACAATTCACTTGTCGGCATTCCGGTTACAACAACACGAGGACCGAGGAATGAATGATGATGGTGAGAAGTATCACTACGCCAAGAATTCATGAGAGTTGGTGCAGTTCTCATGACAATTACGACATAAAGGGGTAATACTCAAGGTAGAATGTAACAAAGCTGAATTGACATTTTGATCTGCGGGATACAACTACTTTGACCCAATCCTAGAAATGGATGAGGTACTTGAGTTTGTTTCTCCTAGTCATTCTGAAATAGAATGGCTTGACGGACCACAAGGATAATAGGCATCGATAAACACGATCGCACACATACTCTTGGTTATCAACTGATAGAGGATGGTCGGGATACAACTAAAGAGAGCAACTCAAAGGAACATATAATTTTACGAGTTTTGGATGCATAGATTAGTATGTCGAGCAAAGCTCAACATTTCTTCCGGATAACCCATGCGGAGAAGGTAGAACTGGCAGAGTCACAATTATGAATGGAGAACTCCTCAAGAGTACTCTGATTGTGATCTTTTAATTCAAAGAACTCCTGCCAAGGATGGTTCATGGTATGTGGAAGAATGAGATACCATGGACCTCGAGGACTATCGCAAGGTTACTAATATCCTAGAGGAACTAGCAAATACTAACAACATGAAGTAGGGTGAATCTCGGGTTCAAAAACCCAGGAGTAGAATGCCTACTACTAAATGGCATCACGGGATGCTTTCGAAAATGATGGCCAGAATCATCACACAGTGAACACAAAACGTTGCTGGATTACTAGGTGACTCCCTAAAACACCTAGGGTCATAATAATAGCTCCAACATATATGACGAGGTAACGGAGTACCTCAACTCGACGATTAGTGTGGTTAATCTGGCCCAAAGGAACATCGAAACGGGAGGAAGGAATTTTGCAAATGCTTCATATTGTTTTAGAAACCTGGGATGACTCGGACAGCATAACGGCTGTAAATGATCAAAGTAACTGGAGACATCCTGCAAAATGGTGGCATAATCACTCAGAAGCACAATATCAAGGTTCCGAGACCAACTATGAGCACACGAAAGTAGTAGAAACTGAACTGAGATTTGAAACTATCAATTCAATAAGTCTATGGATTAGTAACACGTCATCCTGATAGATAGATGAGAAGGCCTAGTTCTTAATCCCCGTAGAAGAGAAGAGGATGACTCAGATCAGAAGGCCATGAGGTATAAGGAGTAAAAAGAACCTTACGTTCCCTTCCACAATCAATTCCCTTACATAACTAAAGCATTTCTAGACACAACTTCGACCAGTTTGGCTTGGTAATCCTACAGCAACAGGCTCGATACCAACGCTGTCGGGACCCGATTCCAAGTCACATCGATCTAGCCGGTAACACCTCATATCACTTTGTGGCCTCACGCACGGTATTCCACGGGTGTCGCCTTACAATGGCCCGGGACCGTTTACGCCTTTTGGCTCACGTATATGTTGGTGTCGCTAGCATCCATATGACAGAGAACCCGGGCCGATATGGCTAGTCGTGAACCCAAAGCGGCACTAACCCATGGGGACAGGCATACATGAATCACATCGAGCATGTCGATCAGCGTGCAGAATCCGGGCTGTAATCGGGCTAACAGGACTACGGGAACCCGGGCTGTGAGCTAGGCAGGACTCGGATGTCACCGCGTGACATTTCCCGAAGGGACAGAACCACGAACGGCAGTGAAACACATGCCGCCAATCAAGTGTTGAGAGGTAGTCTTTGGGCTAGCAGGACTCCGGTGAACTGGGCTGTAGCGGACTACTATCGCTCAGGAAGCACTACACTACATTTCCCCATATGAGAGGCTGCCAAGGATAAACAACTAGATTGTCGGATCCCACACATACCAAGCATTTCAAACATACACACAATATGCTCAATATGTGTAAATACAACATGGCATCACAACATAACTCTAGGACTCAAATATTTATTCATTAGGCTCTGAGGAGTGAGATATTACAAACATGGGTCTCATGACCCAACACTCAGAGCATACAAGTCAAAGCACAAGCGGAAGCTTAACATGTCTGAGTACAGACATCTACAAATGAAAAAGGCTGAGAAGCCTGACTATCTACCACGTCCTGCCGAGGGCACAAGATCGTAGCTGAGGTAACAAGCTAAATGTCAAAGTCCAAGCGGAACTACTAGCGAGACTGACGTCTCTCTGCAAAACATAAAATAAGCAAACGTGAGTACAAACGTACTCAGCAAGACTTACATCAGAACCAACTACATATGCATCATTATCAACAAAGGGGGTGGTGGAGTTTAACTGCACCAAGCCAGCTTTGACTCGGTGGCTATCCTAAACTACGACCGCAAGTAACTCTTTTGAGGTGGCGCACACGAGTCCACATATTCACCATATCAATACACCACTATGGATCCGCTCCCTTCTCCCTACGAGAACGCCATCCATAGCACTCACGCTTATCTTGCGCATTTTAGAGTATCCACTTTCGCTTGTCTATGAACTGATATAGGCAACCCAGAAGTCCCTTTCCGCGGACACGGCTATTCGAATAGATCATATTAACCCTGCAGGGGTGTACTTCTTCACACACGCTCCCACCACTGACCGTCGTTTACAAGACATGTACTCGGCAACCTTCAAGCGGAAGCCCAACGTGGGTGTCGGCCACGGCCTACCTAAACACTCAAGTCCCTAGTCCAGGTTTATCGCCTATTCGGGTTCCATCCGCAGGGAGTCCGGCCGAGGTTTCCACTAACGGCCCCGAACGATGTGTGCAGGGTTCTCGAGATACCAAACGGGCATTCGGTACACCGGGCCACGGTGTATCTACCACATCAAAGCCCACCCCTAGGGTCAGCGCTACGCACGGCCTCCAACACATATCCTACAAACACCAGAAACTAGTTGCAACTCCTGGACAGAGAACAAGGGTGGTTAAGAAGCCGAGAGGGTCCATTGGTTTCGGGCCCAATGCATGGTAGTAACTGTTTCATGGATCACAAACACAGAACTCAGTTCCTGAGGACGGCTGCAACGAGACAACCCACCATGTACTCCTACATGGCCTCTCACCGCTACCTTTACCAAATCGTGTTCACACACTTAGCTCACACACAGTAGGACATGTTCACACACCTCCGATTCATCCCCGATGAATCAGACCTGACTCAACTCTAAGCATTAGCAGGTATGACAAACAAGCATGAATGAGTAGGCACAACAGGGCTCAAGCAATCCTACTCATGCTAGTGGGTTTCATCTAATTACTGTGGAATGACAGGTCATGCAGAGGATAAAGGGGTTCAGCTACCGCAGCTAGTAACAGATGAATCGTTGTTGTCCTAATGCAGTAAAAGAGAGCAGGAGCGAGATAGTGGGATTGTATCGGAATGAACAAGGGGGTTTCGCATGCCTGGCACTCCTGAAGATATTATAGCTCTTCATCGGTGTCATCGAACTCATCGTCGGTACGTCGCTCATCGAGAGGGACAAACACCGCAATCGAGAAAGAACACAATCAATGCAATGCCACAATATGATGCATGATCATGACATGGCAATATGCTGTGGTTTGAGCTAATGCAACTAGCAGCAAGTTAAATGAAGTTGGTTTGAACCCTAGGTTCAAATTCAAACTCCACATGAGGCATTTCAAATGCCATTTATTCAAATTGTTGTATATAGCAGATTTAAGTTGTTCAAACATGCATGAAAATGATACAGATGGATAGATTGGATTTTTCTGATCATTTTTCATATATAAATTATTTAATTTGGAGTTACGGTTGAATTTCTATGAATTTTAGAAGTTTAGATCATTTTCTGAAATTATAAATCATTTCTGATTTATTTTGGTTCGAAAATGTTCTTTGTCATCGACATTAGGTCATGCTGACCTCAGCAGGTCAACAAAGGCGTCGACCAGGTCAAACTCGACGCTGGGACCCACTAGTCGATGACTAGGCTAATTAACAGGAGTGTTAGTGCTAATTTAATCCTAACTAAAAGTGTCGGTGGGTCAAAGTGCGGTCAAACCTGGTCAAACTTCGCCGGAGTTGACCGGCTTCGTCGCCAGCGATGGCTGACGGCGGAGGGCGTTGAAACGCTCCTCCGGCGACCAAATCGGCGGCCCGAGGGCTCTCTGGCGTTCTTGGTGCTCTTCCGCATCCAAGCTGGACGGAGTTAGCGGCTGATGGCCGGAGTCGAGCGCGGCATCGACCTCGGCGGCGGCCGGAGTTCGGGCGCGGACGGTGTCGATGCTACGGTGCACAAGAGGGGAAGACGAAGAGTGCTACGTGCTCCTGGGAGTGTGTTGGGCGTGCTTATGGGCTCGGACGCGAGCTACAGCAGCTGTGGCCGCGGCGGCGCCATAGCCGGCGGCGAGGAGCGCTCGGCAAGGTGGTTAGGGCGGTTAGGGGAGGCAATCAAACACGGGGTTAGGGGGAAAAGGATCGTGGCCTCACAGCGGTTGCAGGGGCCGTAGAAGCGGGCTCGGGGAAGCATGGACGGCGACGAGTCGACGATGGGTATCCACGGCGGCCGGCGATGAAGAAGAGATCCGTGACGGTGTTTTGAGGCGTCCGGCGTCGAGTGAGTCAACGGGGAGGATGAGGGCGTCTAAGCGGAGGCCATGGACACGTCGGCGAGGCGGGGGAGGGCCTGTGGCCGCGGTGGTTCTAGTCGGCGGCGATGCATGCGCTCGGATGAGCTCAGGGTAGAGAGCCAGGGGAGGAGAGAAGGTTCTTGAGAGGGGAGAGGTGCAGAGGGTCCAGGGGTGTCGTGGCGTTCACAGCCGCGTCGGGGAAGCGGCGGGAAGCAGGAGGTGGCGCGGCGCGTGCCGGCGTGTGGTGGCCACGCGCCTCGGTCCTTCTGGCAGAGGAAGGAGAATACATGGGAGCCCCTGGTGGGCTGGGCCGCCAGCTGGGCCACCAGGTGGGCTGGAAGGCCAGGTGAGTTCTTCTCTCTCTCTCCCTTTCCTATTTTCTGTTTTCTATTTATTTGCTCTGTTTTGATTTAGTTTATAAACCAAATCATTTTAATAAATCATGAAAACAATTGTGGGTATTAACTGAATTATTACAGAGGCCCTTAACTATTTTCAGAATTGTTGGAGCATTGAAAAATATTAACAGTATTTAAATGCCCCAATTCAAATACAATATGGTTTATTCAAAAATCCAAAATGTCCTGGAAAAATGTGCATCATATCTGGATATGATTTTCACCCTTTTCCATAAATCATGAACATTTTTGCAGACCAATTTGGTTCATTGAAAATATTTTGAAGTTGAACCTATTTGCATTATTTTGGTTCTAGGGGTTTGATCAATCCCCACTTCAAGTTTCTTTAAATTAAAACATGTTGAATGAATGCTTATGCAGGTCAAGCAAGGACTAGGCTAGGGCTGTGACAATGCTATCAATTATCTTCTCAATCTGTACTTCATTTGCAACACGAGGATGAACTGGACGAAGATTTTCCTCGTGCCGATCATTGTCATCGTTAGGAGGATTGTCTTCAGGCTGAGCATTGTCTTCAGGTTGATTAGGTGTAGAAATGATAAGTTCCTCTACAAGCTGAGCTTCAGACGGTATGGTTTCTCCAGTTCCGATAAGCTTGATGGATTCACTCGGTGGAACTTCATCTATCACATTTGGCAGGTGCTCTCTTCGCGAGCCGTTAGTTTCATCGAACTGCACATCTACAGTTTCAACCACTTTATAGTGAAAGAGGTTGAAGACTCTGTAGGAGTGCGGATCCTTTCCGTAACCAAGCATAAAACCTTCATGTTCTTTCGGTGCAAATTTTGAAGTGTGATGTGGATCCTTGATCCAGCACCTAGGACCAAATACTCTGAAGTAACTGACATTTGGCTTCTTAACAGTCAGGAGTTCATAGGATGTCTTCTTCAGAAGCTTGTGAAGATAAACACGGTTGATGACATGGCATGCAGTATCAATAGCTTCAGGCCAGAACTTTCTTGGAGTCTTGTATTCATCAAGCATCATCCGAGCCATCTCAATGAGTGTTCTGTTCTTGCGCTCCATGATGCCATTATGCTGAGGTGTGTATGGAGCGGAGAACTCATGAGTGATGCCCAATGTATCCAGGTAAAGGTCGAGGCCGGTGTTCTTGAACTATGTGTCGTTGTCACTTCTGATGTTCTTGATCATGACACCATAGTTGTTCATGGCACGGTTGGCGAAGTGTCTAAAGACATCCTGCACTTCAGTCTTGTTGAGAATTATATGCACCCACGTATGTCTTGAATAATCATCAACAATGTCGAATCCATAGAGACAAGCAGTAGTAGTGAGAGTAGAGTAGTGAGTAGGGCCGAATAAGTCCATGTGTAGCAGCTCGAAGGGTTGAGATGTCGTCATGATTGTCTTTGAGGGATGCTTGGCCCTTGTGATCTTTCTAGCTTCACAGGCACCGCATAAGTGATCCTTCTTGAACTTGACGCCCTCGATGCCTATGACGTGCTTCTTCTTTGCGAGAGTGTACAGGTTTCTCATGCCAGCATGCCGTAGCCTCCGATGCCTGAGCTAGCACTCTGAAGCTTTTGCTAGAAGACATACGGCAAGTTGTGGTCCTGCTGAGGAATCTACCATGTACAAATCATCTTTCCGATACCCTTCAAAGACTAGAGACTTGTCAGATTCCAAATATCACAATCATGTTCAAATCGCAAAGCATTGAGACAGACATCAAGTTGAAACCAAGGGATTCAACAAGCATCACTTTATCCATGTGTTGATCCTTTGAGATTGCAACTCTACCTAGACCCAATACCTTGCTTTTACCAATAAACCAAATGTGATGTGACTCTTGTCAGATGGACGTAAGGTTGAGTCCATGAGAAGACTTTGATCACCAGTCATATGATTAGTGCATCCGCTGTCCATAATATATTCTGAAGCATGAGGTTTCATACCCTATAGTACAGTTAGGGGGATAGGCTTCACCAAGAGTATTGTGAAGCATAAACATTTGACGCACAAGAGGATTATCAAAGCTCAGATCAAGGTTAGGACAGATAGGATGATTGGCAAGCAATTCAGGAACGAAATACATAGTAAGACCATTTGGGCATTTTATCTTGCGCCCTACAAGATGTTTTAGGTCCCCAGCAATAGCATCAGACGCCTTTGATTTCCGGTTGGAGACCTTTCCCTGCAAAAGAAAGTTAATTCTCCTTAACCACCCACATCTTCAGGGGTGGCTTAGAAGCAATGAGTCTAAGTGCAGACATCGAGAACTTGACTTTGGAGCCCTAGCAAATAGCCTTGTAGGAGATGAATGATACTCATATCAATAAGCAGAAAAGTTCTTAGTTTTATGAACATAGCGGTTTGAAGAAACACGATCATATTCATAAGTTTGAGTATGATTTCCCTGCAAAACATTAGCGTTAGGGTGACTCAGGTGAGTCATGTATCTGTATGAAGCCTTTGGACCATATGAAGCTTTTGGTCTGGGAGTTTTCTTCTTCCTAGGCGGTGTCAAGATGACATTCACAGGAAGATTCTCAAGACAACTTTTGGGAACCCAGATCTTCTTCATAGGTGGCCCATTCCTGCAGTTAGTACCAATATACCTGGCGAAAACTTCACCATTCTGATTCTTAAACAGTTTATAGTTTGCATCAAAGGATTCATCAATGATAACTAGGTTAGCACAAGTGAAGCCAGATAAAGTGGATGGATCCACTGAAGGTCCCTTTGCAGCAACCCATGTGGTTTTGGGGTACTGCTCAGGCTTCCAGTAAGAACCATCAACATTCATTTTCCTCTCGAACCCAACACCCGCTTTCCTAGGGTTTCGGTTCAGAATCTGCATTTTTAGGACATCGCACAGTGTCTGATGCCCTTTGAGAATTTTGTACATCCCTATTTCAAGCAATGTCTTCAACCTAGCATTTTCATCAGCAATAGTAGTGGTATCCTCAGCAGAGGGGTTAGTTACCACATCAATAGTTGAAGATATTGCAACAGTAGCAGCAGTAGAACATTCAGCAACAGAAGTAGCGTTATCACGCTCAAGGAATTTTAGACATGGTGGTTCAAATCCTTCCTGAGCGGGATGATCTGTTGAGCGCGAAGTGACTCATTCTCCTTTTGAAGATCTTCATGAGCCACTCTCAATTTCTCAAGTTCTTGCTTCCTTTGAAGATAATCATAGGAAAGCTTTTCATGAGTCGTTGAGAGCGTTTCATGCTGACTTTGAAGTTCCTTGTACTTAATATGAAGATTTTTTATGTCTTCAATTAAGGACTGAGATCGGGTCATTTCCGCGTCCAACAGGTCATTGCTTTTGTCTAACAGTTTTTGAGTATGTTCCATAGCTTTCTGTTGTTCAGTTGCAATTTTAGCAAGTGTTTTTTAGGTGGGTTTGGATTCACAATCAGAGTCATCTTCAATTGATGTTTGAAAGTAAGCATCGCGTGATTTTACCTTGGCACCACGTGTCATGAAGCAGTAGGTGGGAGCAGAGTCGTCCTTGTCATTAGCCTCGGCGTTGGTGACGGGGCCATTTTCTTCAATGTTGAAGATGGACTTGGCAACGTAGGCTGTAGCTAGAGCCAGACTTGCAATGCCAGAGTCGGACTCCTCCTCAGACTCCACCTCCGCCTCCTCAGAAGCAGACTCCTCCTCTGAATCCATCTCCTTTCCAACAAAAGCACGAGCCTTGCGGATGAGCTCTTCTTGTGTGATGAAGACTTGGACGAAGACTTGGAAGAAGACTTTGAGGATTTCTTCTTCTTCTTGTCATCAGAATCATATTCCTTGCTCTTCTTCTTGTTGTTGTTCTCATTGTCCCACTGTGGACACTCAGAGATGTAGTGTCCAAGTTTCTTGCACTTGTGACATGTTCTCTTCTTGTAATCATGAGTGGAAGCTTCATCATTTCTTGAGCTGGATCGAGAAGACTTTCCGAAGCCCTTCTTCTTAGTGAACTTCTGGAACTTCTTCACAAGCATAGAAAACTCTTTTCCAATGTCTTATGGATCACCAGAACTGCAGTCAGATTCTTCTTTAGATGAGGAAACAGCTTTTGCCTTCAAAGCGCGAGTTCGGCCATAGTTTGGACCATAGATAACTCTTTTCTTAGATAGCTGGAACTCATGTGTGTTGAGCCTCTCAAGTATGTCAGACGGATCGAGTGTCTTGAAGTCAGGGCATTCTTGTATCATCAAGGCAAGGGTGTCGAACAAGTTGACAAGTGACCTCAGGAGTGTCTTGACGATTTCATGCTTCGTGATCTCAGTGGTGCCAAGAGCACGAAGCTCATTTGTGATGTCAGTGAGGCGATCAAACGTGAGCTGGACATTTTCATTGTCGTTTCTCTTGAAGCGGTTGAAGAGGTTGCGAAGAACACTGATCCTTTGATCTCTCTGGGTTGAGACGCCTTTGTTGACCTTGGAGAGCCAGTCCCAGACTAGCTTCGATGTTTCCAGAGCACTCACACGGCCATACTGTCCTTTGGTCAGATGAACATAGAGGATGTTCTTGGCAGTAGAATCCAATTGAATGAACTTCTTGACATCAGCAATGGTGACACCTTCACCAGTCTTGGGAACACCATTCTTGACGAGATACCAGAGGTCGACATCAATGGCTTCAAGATGCATGCGCATCTTATTCTTCCAGTAGGGATATTCAGTTCCATTGAAGACGGGGCACGCAACGGAGACTTTGATTATCCCTGCAGTCGACATAGCTAAAACTCCAGGTGGTTAAACCGAATCACATAGAACAAGGGAGTACCTTGCTCTGATACCAATTGAAAGTGCTAGTTATCGACTAGAGGGGGGTGAATAGATGATTTTTATGAATGTCTTCAAAACGTGGGAGTTTTGAAGACAAACAACAGAAATGAACCTATTGACATGAAGTGCAAGGTAGACTACACTAGGCAAGCCATAGTGAAGTATTCAATGAAGTGAAAGCACGAAGACTAATAGCAGCTAGGTAGTGCTGATCAGGGTGGAAGATAGTATGAATCCAAACAACAACAGAAGTCACACAGTGATGTCAAACAGGTAACACAAGCAGGCAATGACTTCACAGAGACAAACTGTAAATAAAGAGAAGGAGACGATAGAACTAGTCGCTTGGCGAAGACAGGGATTTGTTGGACCAGTTCCAGTTGCTGTGACAACTGTATGTCTGGTTAGGAAGGCTGAGATTCAACTCAGAAGACTGTATCTTCACCTAATTCCCCTTGAGCTAAGAACACCCAGTCCTCTCCCAATTACTCTGGTAAGTCTTCAAGGTAGACTTCCAAACCTTCACAGACTTCGTTCACCGGTGATCCACAATGACTCTTGGATGCTCAGAACGTGATGCCTAACCGGCTGGAAGATTCACTGTCCTCAAGTGTAACAAGTCTTCAGGTCACGCGGACAGAAAGACTTCAGTGATGCCTAACACTCTTTGGCTCTGGGTGTTTGGGCTTTGTCCTCGCAAGGATTTCTCTCTCTCAAAAGCTTCGGAGGTGGGTTTCTCTCAAACGACAAAAGCCGTGCACTAACTTTGAGCAGCCACCAATTTATGGTTTAGGGGGTGGGCTATTTATAGCCACTAGGCAACCCGACCTGATTTTTCCTAAATGAACCTGGGTCACTACCAAACTGACACGTGTCCCAACGGTCAAATTTCAAACACACGCGACAGCTTGACTTGGGCTGCAAGTAAAGCTGACTCATCCAGCTCTGGATAAGATTTGCTCTCATTGTCTTCACTCGAAGACATAGGATTTGGTTGAGCATCACTTCAGTCACTCTGACTTTGTGCACAGGGACCGCACTTAACAGTATGTTGGTTCCTATGACTCAACAAAGAGGAAAAGGAAACAACGAAACAACTAAGTCTTCGCGCTCCATAGTCTTCACATGATGTCTTCTCTTGTCATAGTCTTCAATGTGAATATTTTCACATACCACCATTGTCTTCAATGTCTTCATACATTTTTAGGGGTCAACTCCGGTAGGTAAACCGAATCAAAGAGGGACTACTACCTGTGTTATCCTGCAATTCTCACAAACACATTAGTCCCTCAACCAGGTTTGTCGTCAATACTCCAAAACCAACTAGGGGTGGCACTAGATGCACTTACACCTACGCCTGCCTCTTTAGCACCAGAGAGGCAGTCGGTACTCTGCATCTGCCGGCGCCCGCCTAGCACCCACCTGGCCTTGGTCGTCATGGCTCACGTCACGGGAACCTCGCGAGGTACCCCTCGCCTTGATCTCTCCGCTCCTCGCGAGCCAGCCTAGCGAGGCTGCCCCTAAGGAGGTCTTGTGTCGTCCACCTTGCGATGCTTGGTCCCTCGCGAGGGCCTTGAGTGTTTGCTGATGAAGATGGCCCATTCCAGGCCGTTAGTGGAGCCACGCCGTGGGCTGCAGGCAGGCAAGTCTAGGGACCCCCGTTCCCAGAACGCAGACAGTAGCCCCCGGGCCTAAGGCGCGCTCGGACTTGGCTTCGAGGCGAAGCCAAGGGGCAAGTGCAGAGCGCCGCAGGCCCCGACCGCTTGTGGCCTTGATTAACGCGTGGCGATTGACAGAACGTGGGCGTCTCCGCTTCCCGACGCTTCCTCGGCAAATGCCCGACTTGACGAGTCCCTAGTGCATGCAGAAAAGCCATCATTACCTGCGATCGTGGAGGTCGTCGGTTGGCCTCCTCCTGCTATAAATGGGGAGGGGTCGGAGCCCCAGTTGCCCATCTCTTCCTTCATTCCTCTTGCTTCTTCTTCCTCTTCCTCGCTCCACCATCTTGCAGCAACACCCATAGCGCCAACGAAGAGGTTCTCGGCCGCGGAGAAGGGGAAGGCTCGCCAAGAGGGGCCCGGCTCTCCTCCGCCCAAGAGGGGGGGCGGTCGCCCTCGCAAGCATGCCGCGACCCCCGTTGTGGTTCCTCATGGGCGAGGACGAATCCCTTTGGGGTCCGGTGCCACTCCGGGAGGCCGAGGCGGCGTTTCTCCACCTGGTGGAAGCCGCCTGAGGTGTGGCGGTCCCGTCGGCAAGGGGAGGCGCGCCATGGTCAGTCGGCCTCCCCGGCCATGCTTCCAATCGCCGGAGGTGATGCCAGAGTTTGTTGTGTGGTCCGAGAACCCGACCGGCACCAGGCTCCAGCTTCCGTGCTCCTTTGCCGGTGAGCTAGCGACCACGGGTCCCGGCGGCCTCTGGCTGCAGGCGGACGGCTGATGCACCAAGGCCTCATGGGTCGCGGTGGAGATCTTCATCGCGGGCAATGTTGCCCTGGCCCGCGGCTGGCAGACGTTTCCCCGCGCGAGCGTGGTTTGAGCAAGCGGTGCACCCTTGCTATGTCTCGAGCTTGCGTTGGTTTTCCCCGAAGAGGAGGGGATGATGCAGCACAGTAGCGTAAGTATTTCCCTTAGTTTTTGAGAACCAAGGTATCAATCCAGTAGGAGGCCACGCGGTCCCCTCGCACTGCACAAAGCGATAGCTACTCGCAACCAACGCGATTAGGGGTTGTCAATCCCTTCACGGTCACTTACTTAGAGTGAGATCTGATAGAGATAATATTTTTGGTATTTTTGGTATAAAGATGCAAGGTAAAAGTAAAAGTAAAGCAAGTAAATAAAGTGATGGAGATTGATATGATGAGAATAGACCCGGGGCCATAGGTTTCACTAGTGGCTTCTCTCAAGAGCATAAGTATTCTACGATTGGGTGAACAAATTACTGTTGAGCAATTGATGAGAATTGAGCATAGTTATGAGGTTATCCAGGCAATGATCATGTATATAGGCATCACGTCCGTGACAAGTAGACCGAAACAATTCTGCATCTACTACTATTACTCCACTCATCGACCGCTATCCAGCATGCATCTAGAGTATTAAGTTAAAAACAGAGTAACGCTTTAAGCAAGATGACATGATGTAGAGGAATGAATTCATGCAATATGATAAATACCCCATCTTGTTATCATTGATGGCAACAATACAATACGTGCCTTGCAACCCTTTCTATCACTGGGTAAGGACACCGCAAGATTGAACCCAAAGCTAAGCACTTCTCGCATTGCAAGAAATACCAATCTAGTTGGCCAAACCAAACGGATAATTCGAAGAGACTTGCAAAGATAACTTAATCATACATAAAAGAATTCAGAGAAGAATCAAATATTTTCCATAGATAAGCTGGATCATAAACCCACAATTCATCGGTCTCAACAAACACACCGCAAAAAAGAAGATTACATCGAATAGATCTCCACGAGAGGGGGAAAACATTGTATTGAGATCCAAAAAGAGAGAAGAAGCCATCTAGCTACTAGCTATGGACCCGAAGGTCTGAAGTAAACTACTCACACGTCATCGGAGGGGCTATGGTGTTGATGTAGAAGCCCTCCATGGTGGATGCCCCCTTGGTAGACTCCTAACAGGCCCCAAGATGGGATCTCGTGGATACTGAGGAAGGTACGGCGGTGGAATTAGGTTTTTGGCTCCGTCCCGATCTGTTGAAGTGCGTAGGTATAAATAGGAGGAAGAATGCGTCGGTGAGGCGTCGGGGGCCCACAAAGGCAGGCGGCGCCCGAGGGGCGCGCCCCCACCTCGTGACCGCCTCGGCACTCCTTGGAGTAGGGTCCAAGTCTCTGGATCACGTTCGGTGAGAAGATCACGTTCCCAAGGCTTCATTCCATTTGGACTCCTTTTGATATTCCGTTTCTTTGAAACACCGAAATAGGCAAAAAACAGCAATTACAGGCTGGGCCTCCGGTTAATAGGTTAGTCCCAAAAATAATATAAAAGTGGAAAATAAAGCCCATTATAGTCCAAAACAATAGATAAAGTAGCATGGAGCAATCAAAAATTATAGATACGTTGGAGACGTATCGGGCATCTAAGCTTAATTCCTTTCGTCCTCGAGTAGGTAAATGATAAAAGGAGAATTTTTGATGCGGAGTGATACTTTGGCATAATGTCAATGTAAATCTTCTTAATTGTGATATGAATATTCAGATCCGAAAGATTCAAGACAAAAGTTCATATTGACATAAAAATAATAATACTTCAAGCATACTAATCAAAATAATTATGTCATCTCAAAATAACATGGCCAAAGAAAGTTCATCCCTACAAAATCATATAGTTAGGCTATGCTTCATTTTCATCACACAAAGATGTTCCCAACTTCTATACCCCGATGACAAGCCAAGCAATTGTTTCATACTTAAATAATCTCAAACTTTTTCAACCTTCACGCAATACATGAGCGTGAGCCATGGATATAGCACTATGGGTGGAATAGAATATGATGATGAGGATTGTGTGGAGAAGACAAAAAGGGAGAAAGTCTCACATTGACGAGGATAATCAACGGGCTATGGAGATGCCCATCAATTGATGTCAACATGAGGAGTATGGATTTCCATGCAATGGATGCACTAGAGCTATGAATGAATGCTCAACAAAAGAAAACTAGTGGGTGTGCATCCAACTTGCTTGCTCATGAAGACCTAGGGCATTTGAGGAAGCCCATCGTAGGAATATACAAGCCAAGTTCTATAACGAAAAATTCCCACTAGTATGAAAAAGACAACTTATGAGACTCACTATATGAAAAACATGGTGCTACTTTGAAGCACAATATATGAGACTCACTACATGAAGAACATGGTGCTACTTTGAAGCACAATATATGAGACTCACTACATGAAGAACATGGTGCTACTTTGAAGCACAAGTGTGGAAAAAGAGATAGTAGCTTTGCCCTTTTATTATATTTTATTTTTTGGGCCTCTCTTTTTTTTTGGCCTTTCTCTTTTTTTTGGGTGCTCTAATAATGATGATCATCACACTTCTATTGATTACAACATAAGGATTACAACTCGAAACTAGAACAAGATATGACTCTATATGAATGCCTCCGTGATGTGCAGGATGGTGCAATGAATCAAGAGTGACATGTATGAAAAATAATGCATGGTGGCTTTGCCACAAACACGATGTCAACTACATGATCATGCAATGGCAATATGACAAAAGTAATGTATGTCATAATAATGACGAACGGAACGGTGGAAAGTTGCATGACAATATATCTCGGAATGGCTATGGAAATGCCATAATAGGTAGGTATGGTGGCTGTTTTGAGGAATATATAGGGAGGTTTATGTGTGATAGAGCGTATCGTATCACGGGGTTTGGATGCACCGGCGAAGTTTGCGCCAACTCTCTTGGTGAGAAAGGGCAATGCACTGCAATCAAGAGGCTAGCAATGGCGGAAAGGTAAAAGTGCGTATAATCCATGGACTCAACATTAGTCAAAGGAACTCATATACTTATTGCAAAAAATTAGAAGTCATCAAAAATCAAGTACTACGGCGCATGCTCCTAGGGGGATAGATTGGTAGGAAAAGACCATCGCTCGTCCCCGACCGCCACTCATAAGGATGCACAAGCCAGGTACACTTCATGTCTCAAATTTGTTACATAACTTTAACCATACGTGCATGCTACGGGATTTACTAACTTCGACACAAGCATTTCTCAAATTCACAACTACTCAACTAGCATGGCTTTGATATTATTACCTCCATATCTCAAAACAATTATCAAGCATCAAACTTATCTTAGTATTCAACACACTCAAAAGAAAGTTTCACATATCTTGAATACCAAGTATATTAACATTAAGCAAATTACCATGCTATTAATGACTCTCAAAATAATCTAAGTGAAGCATGAGAGATCAAGTTTCTTTAAAACAAATCCACCACCGTGCTCTAAAAAGATCTAAGTGAAGCACTAGAGCAAAAATTATCACGCTCAAAAAGATATAAGTGAAGCACTATGAGCAAACTATCAAGCTCAAAAGATATAAGTGAAGCACATAGAGTATTCTATCAAATTTAAATTCATAAATGGCTCTCTCAAAAGGTGTGTACATCAAGGATGATTGTGGTGAACTAACAAGCAAAGATCAAATAATACAAGACGCTCCAAGCAAAACACATATCATGTTGGTGAATAAAAATATAGCTCCAAGTAAATTACCGATGGAAGTGGACGAAAGAGGGGATGCCTTCCGGGGCATCCCCAAGCTTTGACTTTTTGGTGTCCTTGGATTATCTTGGGGGTGCCATGGGCATCCCCAAGCTTAATCTCTTTCCACTCATTGTTCCATAATCCATCAAAAGAATTCACCCAAAACTTAAAAACTTCACAACACAAAACTCAATAGAAATCTCGTGAGCTCCGTTAGAGAAAGAAAACAAAAGACTACTTTAATGTACTGTAATGAACTCATCCTTTATTTGTATTGGTGTTAAACCTACTGTATTCCAACTTATCTATGGATTATAAACTATTTTACTAACCATAGATTCATCAAAATAAGCAAACAACACACGCAAAACAGAATCTGTCAAAAACAGAACAGTCTGTAGTAATCTGTAACTAACGCAAACTTCTGGAACCCAAAACTTCTACCAAAATTAGACGACCTGGAAAATTTGTTTATTGATCAGCAGAAATTGGAATCAGTATTTTATCATGTTCTGGTGATTTTTAACAATTCGGGCACTGAGCACAAAGATTCTGGAAATTACAGCAAGATCAAATAACTATCATCCAAGAAGATCCAATAGGTCCAACTTGGCACAAACACTAATTAAAACATAAAACCACATCTAAACAGAGGCTAGATGGATTATTTATTCCTAACCAGAACCAAAAACAAAAAACACAAAATAAAATTGGGTTGCCTCCCAACAAGCGCTATCGTTTAACGCCGCTAGCTAGGCATAAAAGCAAGGATAGATCTAGGTATTGCCATCTTTGGTAGGCAATTCTTTAATGAGGCACCTTACTCCTTTAGAACTTTCTTTCTTTCTAGTAATTATCAAACTTTTAGGCACAAGATCGAAAAATTCATTCGTGGCAAATGGTTCCTTAATGATAGTAAAAAGATCGGGATGAATACTTATAGATTTAAGATCCGCATTTTCCTTACTAGATGATTCACCCTTAATTTTAGGAACATACATAAGCTTGGCAATTTTAGTGGGAGGACTAGGAGTATTCTTTACGGAAGAAAAAGCGGTTCCCAAGTTGGTAATGATACCCTCAATTTTATCGATTCGAGTAGAGTCTAGATTTATTTTCTCATTAACCATGGGTTCCTTCTCCTTAATATTTTTCAAAGTCATTCCTACCTTAGATCCATATTGAGTAATTTGATTATGGATCTTTTTATCTAGATTTTCAATGGATTCAATGGTAGCAACTTTGTTTTCAATAATTTCAAGCCTTTGCATAACATGCTCCAAAATTAACATAGTGCCATTAACCAAAAGAGGAGGTGAGCCAAATAAATCTATTAAAGAATTATGAGAATCAAAAGTATGGCTACCCAAGAAATTTCCTCCAGTAATGGTATCAAGGATATATCTATACCAAGGATTAGCACCTACGTAAAAATTACGATGAAGAACCGAAGTAGATTGCTTCCTGGTAGATCTATTTTGAGTGTTGCAAATTCTATACCAAGCATCTTTTAGTTTTCTCCCTCCCTTTGTTTAAAATTTAGAACTTCACTCTCGGGAGATAATGGAGAAGATATGAGACTAGTCATGATGACAAGCAAGCAAACTGACACACGAGCAAACAAAAGGCAAAGGGAAAAAAAGAGGAGGAAATTGGGAAAGAGAGGGCGAATAAAACGGCAAAGGTGAAGTGGGGGAGAGGAAAACGAGAGGCAAATGGCAAATAATGTAATGCGAGAGATAGGGATTGTGATGGGTACTTGGTATGTTGACTTTTACGTAAGCCTCCCCGGCAACGGCGACAGAAATTCTTCTTGCTACGTCTCGAGCTTGCGTTGGTTTTCCCCGGAGAGGAGGGGATGATGCAGCACAGTAGCGTAAGTATTTCCCTCAGTTTTTGAGAACCAAGGTATCAATCCAGTAGGAGGCCACGCGCAAGTCCCTCGTACATGCACAAAACGATAGCTACTCGCAACCAACGCGATTAGGGGTTGTCAATCCCTTCACGGTCACTTACGAGAGTGAGATCTGATAGAGATAATATTTTTGGTATTTTTGGTATAATGATGCAAGGTAAAAAGTAAAAGTAAAGCAAGTAAATAAAGTGATGGAGATTGATATGATGTGAATAGACCCGGGGACCATAGGTTTCACTAGTGGCTTCTCTCAAGAGCATAAGTATTCTACGGTGGGTGAACAAATTACTGTTGAGCAATTGATGAATTGAGCATAGTTATGAGGTTATCCAGGCAATGATCATGTATATAGGCATCACGTCCGTGACAAGTAGACGAAACTATTCGCATCTACTACTATTACTCCACTCATCGACCGCTATCCGACATGCATCTAGAGTATTAAGTTAAAACAGAGTAACGCTTTAAGCAAGATGACATGATGTAGAGGAATGAATTCATGCAATATGATAAATACCCCATCTTGTTATCATCGATGGCAACAATACAATACGTGCCTTGCAACCCTTTACATCCTTTGGGTAAGGACCTTTGCAAGATTGAACCCAAAGCTAAGCACTTCTCTCATTGCAAGAACTACCAATCTAGTTGGCCAAACCAAGCGGATAATTCGAAGAGACTTGCAAAGATAACTTAATCATACATAAAAGAATTCAGAGAAGAATCAAATATTTTCCATAGATAAGCTGGATCATAAACCCACAATTCATCGGTCTCAACAAACACACCGCAAAAAAGAAGATTACATCGAATAGATCTCCACGAGAGAGGGGAGAACATTGTATTGAGATCCAAAAAAGAGAGAATAAGCCATCTAGCTACTAGCTATGGACCCGAAGGTCTGAAGTAAACTACTCACACGTCATCGGAGGGGCTATGGTGTTGATGTAGAAGCCCTCCGTGGTGGATGCCCCCTCCGGCGGAGCTCCGGAACAGGCCCCAAGATGGGATCTCGTGGATACAGGAAGTTGGCGCGGTGGAATTAGGTTTTGGCTCCGTGCCCAATCTGTTGAAGTGCGTAGGTATAAATAGGAGGAAGAATGCGTCGGTGGAGCGTCAGGGGCCCACGAGGCAGAAGCGCGCCCATGGGGGCGCGCCCCCACCCTCGTGACCGCCTCTGGCACTCCTTGGAGTAGGGTCCAAGTCTCCTGGATCACGTTCGGTGAGAAGATCACGTTCCCGAAGGTTTCATTCCGTTTGGACTCCGTTTGATATTCCGTTTCTTCAAAACATTGAAATAGGCAAAAACAGCAATTCTGGGCTGGGCCTCTAGTTAATAGGTTAGTCCCAAAAATAATATAAAAGTGGAAAATAAAGCCCATTATAGTCCAAAACAATAGATAAAGTAGCATGGAGCAATCAAAAATTATAGATACGTTGGAGACGTATCAACCCTCCACTTCAAGTACGACGGCGCCGCGACCCTCTTCGTGAGGGTGTTCGGGGAAGACGGTCGCTGCGCTGGATGCTGCCCTAAAGACAGCGAAGGTGACGAAATGCTCGGCCTTGGCGACGGCCCCGACGAGGATGAGGGCGAGCTCGCCCTCGATGATGGCCACGGCTCGTCCGACAGCGGCGGCTCCTCCTCTGGCGAAAGCTTCAGCAGCGGCAGTTATGACCAACCGCCCCGTCGCCAGGCTCGCTTCGAGGACGGTGGCGGGTCACCCGGTCGTCGCGCCCCAGTGAAGCGCGAGGAGGGCTCCGGCTGTGTTTGGGGAAGCGCTGGGAGCTGATTCTCGTGAGTAGCCGCGAGCGTAGGAGCCGCTTTTGCTTGTTTTTTCTTTCTTTTCTTCCTGCATCACAAGAAACAAGTACGGGGCCCCGCGGCGTCGTATGATGAGCCGTAACGCTTTTTCTGCCTTATGCTATGTTTATAGCTTCTGGGTTGTGTTGTGGTATCGGTGCTTTACGTAGGCATATAAGGATAACTTAGCTCGATACGTCTAAAGTAGTTTCCACCTTGTGAGGGCGCACACCTCCCAACACCTGATGAGACTTCCCTGCTGCAGACTTGGGAGGCGTCGAGATACTGCAAAAGTTCATTAAGAAACCCTTATTCCTCCTTGCTCAGGGCCCCAGGCGTGGGTGGTCATGGCCTAGCGCACCACGTCGCGGTACCCGTGGGGCACAGACTATAATAAGGGGTGCACTGGTCACGAGCTCGAACGAGGGCGCCTCATGGAGATCAGGGGGCGATTACGCACGCACCTGTCCAGCACCCTCGCGAGGCGTGCGAGGGAGAGCGTCGGGCAAAACAGAGAACTGAGGGAAGCAACAGAGGGAAAAGGAATCGAACCAAGCCATCGAGAAACACCAAAATTCAAATTTCCATTAAAGAGGGGCAAGCCAACTACGGAAAGCAAATGAACAGCCGCGTCCAGCACCGAGTCTAGTCTTCTCACCAGCGCGGAGCTAAGTGCTGCCACTAGGATGTTGGAGGGAGCCCCCGAGGCCCGAGGGCGGCACTCCGGAGACTCCGGGGCGTGTACAGCCCCACTCATTATTACGTGAGAGTGTCACAAGGGGAGACCTTCACAGGCACTGGGCCTTGCTTCATGGGTAGAACTTCCGGAGGTGCTGGATGTTCTAGGCGTTCTGGATGGGGATCCCGTCCTGTGTCTCCAGGCACACGGCGGCAGGCCTGAAGACATGGGCAATCCTAAACGGGCCCTCCCACATGGGCGAGAGCTTATGCAGCCCTTCCCTGGAGAGCACCCATCTTAGGACAAGATCGCCCACCTCCAGCATCCTGGAGCGGAAGCTGCGGCAGTGATACCGCCGCAACGTCTGCTGGTACCTTGCCGCCCCGAGCGAGGCTTGGCAGCGGCGTTCCTCCCCCAACACGAGGTCCATCCCCTGCATGGCGTCCTGAGTGCCTCGTCAAACTCCAGGACCCGCGGGGAGCGATTCTTGACCTCATGAGGGAGGACCACCTCGGCTCCGTAGACGAGGAAGAACGGAGTCTCACCTGTTGGCTTGGTGGCGGTGGTGCGAATGGACCATAGCACGGACTGGAGCTCGTCGTGCCAGCCCCTGCCGCAAGCCTCGAGCTTCTTCTTGAAGGTCCTGGTCTTGAGGCCTCTCAAGACCTCCGCGTTGGCGCGCTCGGCCTGGCCATTGCTCCTATGGTGTGCCACTGAGGCGTAGCATATCCGCGTTCCAAGGTTAGCACAATTTGTCTTGAAGAGATTGCTAGTGAACTGTGAGCCCTTGTCGGTGATGATGCGGTTAGGGACCCCAAACCCGCTCACGAGACCCGTGATGAACTTAACTGCGGACCCGGCTGGGATGGTGCGAACAGCCTCGACCTCTGCCCATTAGGTGAACTTGTCGATGGCGACGTAGAAGTAGCGGTAGCCCTCATGCGCTCAAGGGAACGGACCTAGGATATCCACACCCCCCCAGACCGCAAACGGCCAAGAGAGTGGGATAGTCTGGAGGCCCTGAGCTGGCTGGTGGATCTGCTTGGCGTGGAATTGGCAGGCCTCACAGGATTTCACTAGGTCGGCTGCGTTGTTGAGTGTCGTGGGCCAGTAGAACCCGCTGCGGAACACCTTGCCAACCAGGGTGCGCGACGACGAGTGATGCCCTCAATCTCCGTCGTGTATGTCAGCTAGCAGCTCGCCCCCTTGCTTCTTGGAGATGCATCGTAAGGAAACATCATTCGGCTGTTTTCTGTAGAGCTTACCATCTTGGATGCAGTATGCCGTGGCTTGCTGGACCACATGCTCTGCATCCTCCTCCTTCTCCAGCAGCGTCCCTTGCACCAAGTATGCTCTGAACTCTTCAGTCCAGCACCCCTCCTGGGGCTCGAGTGCCAGGAGCAGGCGAGCTCCTGAGGTCGGGCCACAGGCGGGGGCACCTGAGGTCGGTGGCGAGGGGAGCCCCTCCTGAGGTGGTACGAGCTTGGCGGCAGGGGGAGCCGTCGAGGGCTTGAAGAGTCGCTCCTCGAAGACACCAGGTTCTTGGGGCTGGCACCTCCATGCCCTCTTGGCGATCTCATCGGCCTCCTTGTTGGTGCCGCTCGGTACATGCTACAGTTCCAGGCCCAAGAATTGCTTCTCCATCTTGCGCACCTCCGCGATGTACGCCTCCATGTGCTCGTCCCTTGGCTCGTACACCTTGTTAGAGAAGTTGACGAGGAGCTGGGAGTCGCCCTTGATGGTGAGACGCTTCACTCCCAAGGCCGCTGTTGCCTTGAGGCCGGCGATCAACCCCTGGTACTCCGCAATGTTGTTGGAGACCTTCTCGCCCCGCTGGAAGCAGAGCTGCAGGGTGTAGTAGAGCTTGTCTTGAGTGGGTGAGATGAGCACCAGCCCCCGCTCCTTGGCGTGCGAAGGCGCCGTCGAAGTACATGGCCCAACCATCTGGTGCTTCACTTCCTGGCGAGAGAGATCGGCTCTTGCCAACTTCAGGTTCCGGGGCATCGGTCCATTCGGCCACGAAGTCGGCTAGGGCGGCCCCCTTGATGACCCTGGTTGTGCTGAACTCGAGCTGAAATGCCTGTAGTTTGATGTTCCACTCGGTGACCCTTCCCGCGACATTAGGTCTCCGGAGCACCCTCTCCAATGGGTAAGCTGAGATGACCTTGATCGGGTGGCCTTGGAAGTAATGGCGCAGCTTGTGTGAGGCCACCAGGAGCGCGAGCAGAAGCTTCTGTGGCATGGGATACCGTGCCCTCGCGTCCCGCAGTACCGTGCTGACGAAGTACACCGGGTGCTCAACGAGGGCAGGAGCATCAATGGAGTCCGCAGCTACCGGAGGTTGTGACGCCTCTGGAGGTGGGGTGACCTTCGGAGCTTGGTTATTCTCGACGCCTCTGTAGGCCTTGGGACACCGTCTTGTGGGGCATGATCGTCGGTGGGCATCGTCTTGGCCTCAGTGGCGCCGTCTTGTGACCACGCCGTCCTGGCCGAAGGTGCGGTACCGCGCGGCGGGTTCTTGGCCTGGTGCTCCTCCCGAACTGCCACCAGTGCCGCACTAGTGGAGTGAGGCGTAGCGGCCGGATAGAGCACCATAGGCTCGAGGGGGCGAGGTGCTATCATCATCGGTGGGCTGGTCAGGTATCTCTTGAGGTCTTGAAACGCCAGGTCTGCCTCCTGGGTCCATTCAAATGGGCCCTTCTTCTTCATCAGCTTGAAGAATGGCACGACACGCTCCCCCAACTTGGAGATGAAGCGCCCTAGCAAGGTCACACACCATGCGAGCTTCTGCATTTCCTTGAGAGTTTGCGGTGGGCTCATGTCTTCTATTGCCTTGACGTTCTCGGGGTTAGCCTCGATCCCCCTGTGGGACACGAGGAAACCCAGTAGCTTGCCGGAGGGGACACTGAACACACACTTCTCTGGGTTGAGCCGCAAATCCACCTGGCGCAGGCTAGCGAAGGCCTCCTCCAGGTCCTGAATCAGGGTTCTTGCCTCCCGAGGTTTTACCATGATGTTGTTGATGTAGGCTTTAGCGTTTCTCCCGAGCTGATGGCCCAGGGCGATGTGCATCAGCCGCTAGAAGGTCGTCACGGCATTGTGCGGTCCGAACGGCATGCAGGTGTAGCAGTACACCCCACAAGGGGTCAAGAAGGTCGTCTTCTCTATGTCCTCCACCGCCATCTTGATCTGGTGGTAACTTGAGAAGGCATCCAGGAAGCACAGCAAGTCGCATTTGGTGGTGGAATCGACTATCTGGTCGATGTGTGGGAGCGGGAATGGATCTTGAGGGCAGGCCCTGTTGAGGTTGGGGAAGTCGACGCACATGCGCTCCTTCCCGCTTTTCTTGGGGATGACAACTGGGTTTTCCAGCCACTCCGGATATCGTACCTCGCGAATGACGCCTGCTTCTTGCAGCTTGCGGGTCTCTGGATGATGAAAGTCTGCTTCTCTGTAGATTGCCGTCGTGCCTTCTGTTTCACCGGGCGCACATTGGGGCAAACCCTCAGGTGATGCTCTATAACCCCCCTGGGGACCCCTACCAGCTGCTTGGGTTCCCAAGCGAATACTTCCTTGTTTGCCCGCAAGAAGTCCACCAATTCCCTCTCTTGATCTGGAGCGAGGTCGGCACCTATGGTGAAAGTCGCCCCTGAGGCCCCATCCTTGTCGACTGGCACTTGCTTCATCTTGGACCGATCTTGAGTGAACAGCTGCTTCTTCTTGGCTGGCGCAACCCCCTTAGCCTCGGGAGTGGCCTTATCGGCCGGACAGGCTGCAGCTGCAGTCCTGAAGGCGAGCTTGAGGGCTGTCAGGGCTTCCTTGGTGTCTCCAGCTACGGTGAGGACGCCTTTGCTCCCTGGCATCTTCATGAGGTTATAAGCAGGATGGGTGGCCGCCATGAACTGGGCCAAGGCCGGGTACCCGAGGATGGCATTATACGGGAGGCCGATGCGGACGATGTCGAAGTTGATAAGATCGGTGTGGTAGTTGTCGCAGGTGCCGAAGGTCACGGGGAGGCGGATCTGCCCTAGGGGGCTGGTGGAGCCGCTGCCGGCTTCGGAGAAGGGCTTGGTAGGACGGAGCCGTTCGTGCGGTACGTGAAGCAAGCCGAAAGCCTCCACGGAGAGCACATTAAGGCCGGCCCCACCGTCGATGAGGGTCTTGGTGACGGCTACGTTGCATATGGTGGGCGTGCAGAGCATTGGGAGAGCGCCTGAGCTTGCGGTGCTCGCGGGGTGGTCGCTTGAGTCGAAGGAGATGTCGGCCTTGGGTGTCACCCATCCTAGAGGGGGCCCCTGCTGCACGGAGGCAGTGCCGATCTGTCGGAAGAACTGCTTGACATGGCGGCCTGAAGGTGGCGCCTGCGAGCCGCCGAGGATGGCTGTCACGGCAACAGGTACGGGCGTGAAGCGCGCAACGAAAAGGCCGCGCAGCTCCTCCCAAGAGGCCACAGAAGATCCCGGCAGGCTGAACAGCCAGGCGCGCGGCGCGCCAGCGAGGGCCAGGGGGAACCAGTTGGCCATGGCCTTGTTGTCGCCTCCAGCCTCCATAATAGTGTCCTCATACGCAAGCGAGAAGGCCGACGGGTCTGCCACGCCGTCATAGAGGGGTGGCATCTCCGGCCTGAACTTGTGCCGCCACCGCACCCGCCGCAAGGCAGGGGCGAGGACCCTGAGCCCCATGGTGTCGCCGCGGGCGTCTGTCGGTCTAGCTGGAGGAGCGGCGCCGACCATGGGGGTCGAACGAAGAGGTGGTGTTGTGGGAGGAGCGAAGCTTCGGCGCGCCCCTACCTGGCGCGCCAAATGTCGGATTACAGGTTCCGGGAAACCCTTGAGGTTCGAACACTGGGGTGCGCACGGAGAACTCTCTCCCCCTATACCACTCTCACAACGATCTCAAGGCCTAGCTCGCCGAACCCAAGGAACAAGGGACACAAGAGTTTATACTGGTTCGGGCCACCTATGTGGTGTAATACCCTACTCCAGTGTGGTGTGGTGGATTAGCTTGTAGGCTGAGGATGAACAAGTACAAGGGAAGAACAACCTCCTTAGGAGAGGTGTTCTTGAGCTCGGTGAGCTTGTGTGGTTGAGGATGATCTGAATGATCTGTCCCCCCGTCTCCCGATTCGTCCTACCTCTATGATGGTGGCTAGTCCTATTTATAGAGGCCCTGGTCCTCTTCCCAAATGTTTAGGCGGGAAGGGATCCCACAACAGCCAATTTGAAGGGGGGCAGCTAGTACAAGTTATCTGACTAAAGGTGGTCTTCGCCTGCCAAAGGCTTTGGTGGTGATGTAGCTGTGGGCTCCACGATGACCTCCGTCCTGCCGTCCTGCTGGTCTTGGTCTTGTTGCACCGATATGGAAACCTTTACCTGATGCCTCGGGACTCCTCGCCTGCACCTGCCTCTTTAGCACCAAAGAGCCAGCCGGTACTCTGCGCCCACCGGCGCCCGCCTGGCCTTGGTCATCATGGCTCACGTCACGGGAACCTCGCGAGGTACCCCTCGCCTTGATCACTCCGCTCCTTGCGAGCCAGCCTAGCGAGGCTGCCCCTGAGGAGGTCTTGTGTCGTCCACCTCGCGAGGCTTGGTCCCTCGCGAGGGCCTTGAGTGTTTGCCGATGAAGATGGGTCGTACCAGGCCGTTAGTGGAGCCATGCCGTGGGCCACAGGTAGGCAAGTCTGGAGACCCCCGTTCCCAGAACACCGACAAGAAGGGTTGCCACAACGGCCAAATTTGAAGGGGGGCAACAGTACATCCTATCCTGACTAGAGGTGGTATTCGCATGCAAAGATTTTGGTCATGACGCAGTGGTGGGCTCGGCGATGACATCCGTCCTGCCGAGCTCGTGGTCTTGGTCTTGTAGCACCAAAATGGAAACCTTTAGGGGATCCCTCGGGAACCCGCGTACGTCTTTTCCCCCCTTAGCACGAAAGAGGAAATTGTCCTGGACTCGCCCGCTGGCCCCTAATACGTCTCCGTCGTATATACTTTTCCAAACACTTTTGCCCTTGTTTTGGACTCTAACTTGCATGATTTGAATGGAACTAACCCAGACTGACGCTGTTTTCAGTAGAATTGGCATGGTGTTATCTTTGTGCAGAAACAAAAGTTCTCGGAATGACCTAAAAATCAACGGAGATTATTTTTGGAAATAATAAAAAATACTGGCGAAAGAATCAAGGCTAGGGGGCCCACACCCTGTCCACTAGGGTGGGGGCGCGCGCCCCTGCCTCGTGGGCCCCTGGAGCTCCACCGACCTCAACTCCAACTCTATATATTCGTGTTCGGGGAGAAAAAAATCAGAGAGAAGGATTCATCGCGTTTTACAATACGGAGCCGCCGCCAAGCCCTAAACTCTCTCGGGATGGCTGATCTGGAGTCCGTTCGGGGCTCCGGAGAGGGGAATCCGTCGCTGTCATCATCATCAACCATCCTCCATCACCAATTTCATGATGCTCACCGTCGTGCGTGAGTAATTCCATCGTAGGCTTGCTGGACGGTTGGGTTGGATGAGATTTATCATGTAATCGAGTTAGTTTTGTTAGGGTTTGATCCCTAGTATCCACTATGTTCTGAGGTTGATGTTGCTATGACTTTGGTATGCTTAATGCTTGTCACTAGGGCCCGAGTGCCATGATTTCAGATCTGAACCTATTATGTTTTCATGAATATATGTGAGTTCTTGATCCTATCTTGCAATTCTATAGTCACCTACTATGTGTTATGATCCGGCAACCCCGAAGTGACAATAATCAGGACCACTCCCGGTGATGATCGTAGTTTGAGGAGTTCATGTATTCACTATGTGTTAATGCTTTGGTCCGGTACTCTATTAAAAGGAGGCCTTAATATCCCTTAGTTTCCAATAGGACCCCGCTGCCACGGGAGGGTAGGACAAAAGATGTCATGCAAGTTCTTTTCCATAAGCACGTATGACTATATTCGGAATACATGCCTACATTATATTGATGAATTGGAGCTAGTTCTGTGTCACCCTATGTTATGACTGTTACATGATGAACCACATCCGGCATAATTCTCCATCACCTATCCAATGCCTACGAGCTTTTCATATATTGTTATCCGCTTATTTACTTTTCCGTTGCTACTATTACAATCACTACAAAACCCAAAAATATTACTTTTGCTACTGTTACCGTTACTTCCATATTACGTTGCTACTAAATACTTTGCTGCAGATATTAAGTTATCCAGTGTGGTTGAATTGACAACTCAACTGCTAATACTTGAGAATATTCTTTGGCTCCCCTTGTGTTGAATCAATAAATTTGGGTTGAATACTCTACCCTCGAAAACTATTGCGATCCCCTATACTTGTGGGTTATCAAGACTATTTTCGGCGCCGTTCTTTGGGGAGCATAGCTCTATACTTTGAGTCACTTGGGATTTATATCTTCTGGTCACTATGAAGAACTTGAAAGACGAAAACAAAATTTACCCCTCAACTACGAGGGGAGGTAAGGAAGCGCCATCTAGCTCGCACTTGATTCACCTTCTGTTTTCGATGAAGCTTGCGACACCTAAACCTGCTTACGCTATTAATTACGATATGTCGCATGTTATTGATGATGCCACTTCTGCTATGCATGATACTTATGATGAAACTACTTCTATGCTTGATACTACTATGTCACTTGGTGAATTTCTTGATGAACAACTTGCTAGGGCTAGATAGAATAAAATTATTGAAGCTGATAATATTGATGAAAGTGATGATGAAGACTCTCCCCCTAGATATGAATTGCCTGTTGTGCCTGAGGGCTATGTTATGGATGAAGAAACTGCTAGATACTTTCTTGCTTGAAATGATAGACGTGATCTTAAGAAATTATTAGCTAAGCTGAAACAAAAAACTTTAAATGCTAGAATGAAATATGATCCTGCTTATGCTACTTCACCTATCTTTGTTATTGATAAGGATTATGAATTCTCTATTGATCCTGATATAATTACTTTGGTTGAATCTGATCCTTTCTATGGCTATGAATCTGAAACTGTTGTGGCACATCTTACTAAATTAAATGATATAGCCACCCTGTTCACTAATGATGAGAAAACCCGCTACTATTATATCCTTAAGATATTTTCGTTCTCATTAAAGGGTGATGCTAAGATATGGTTTAATTCTCTTGATCCTGGTTGTGTGCATAGTCCCCAGGATATGATTTATTACTTCTCTACTAAATATTTCCCTGCTCATAAGAAACAAGCTGCTTTAAGGGATATATGTAATTTTGTGCAAATTGAAGAAGAGAGTCTCCCACAAGCTTGGGGGAGGCTTCTCCAATTACTTAATGCTTTTCCTAATCATCCTCTCAATGAAATACTTGATATCTATTGAATAATATGTTGACCAATGAAAATAATTAGACACTTCATGAACCAACTCCTAAGCCAACTCCAAAGAAAAGGGGTGTTCTATTTCCCAGTCCGGAAGATATACAAGAGGCAAAGAAATCTATGAAGGAAAAAGGTATTAAAGCTGAAGATGTTAAGAATTTACCTCTTGTTGAAGAAATACATGGTCTTAATTTACCGCCTGTTGAAGAAATACATTGTCCTGATAACCCGACACATGTAGTAAAGGTAAATTCTCTCTATAGATTTGATGAAGGTGATATTCCTCGTTATAAGTCTGCTAGCCAATGCTTAGATGAGTTTGATAATTTTATTGTCAAACAAGAAAATTTCAATGCTTATGTTGGTAGAGAATTAAAACGCAATGCTTATATGATTGAACACTTGAGTGATATATGTCTAGAGTTAAAGGTGAACTTAAACTCATTAGTAAACATGCTTCTATGGTTACCACTCAAGTAGAACAAGTACTTAAAGCTCAGAATGATTTGCTCAATGAATTAAATAACAAGAAGAATGATAATGCTATTAGAGTTGTGACTGGAGGGGGTAGAATGACTCAGGAACCTTTGTATCCTGAGGGCCACCCTAAGAGAATTGAGCAAGATTCTGAGAGAACTATTGTTGATGCACCTAGTCCTTCTAAAAGGAAGAAAAAGAAAAATGATAGGACTCTGCATGCTTCTAGTAAACCTATTGTTGACACACATGAGAATCCCAATGATATTTCTATTTATGATGCTGAAACACAATCTGGTAATGAACATGAACCTAGTGATAATGTTAATGATGATGTTCATGTTGATGCTCAACCTAGTAATGGTAATGATGTAGAAATTGAACCTGCTTGATCTTGATAGCCCACAATCAAAGAATCAATGTTATGATAAGAGAGACTTTGTTGCTAGGAAGCACGGTAAAGAAAGAGAACCATGGGTTCAGAAACCCATGCCTTTTCCTCCTAAACCATCCAAGAAAAAGGATGATGAGGATTTTGAGCGCTTTGCTGAGATGATTAGACCTATCTTTTTGCGTATGTGTTTGACTGATATGCTCAAAATGAATCCTTATGCTAAGTACATGAAAGATATTGTTACAAATAAAAGAAATATACCGGAAGCTGAAATTTCCAGCATGCTTGCTAATTATACTTTTAAGGGTGGAATACCAAAGAAACTTGGAGATCCAGGAGTACCTACTATACCATGCTCCACTAAAAGAAACTATGTTAGAACTGCTTTATGTGATCTTGGAGCCGGTGTTAGTGTTATGCCTCTCTCTTTATATCACAGACTTGATTTGAATAAGTTGACACCTACTGAAATATCTTTGCAAATGGCCGATAAATCAACTGCTATACCTGTCGATATTTGTGAGGATGTGCATGTTGTGGTTGCGAACGTTACTGTTTTAACGGACTTTGTTATTCTTGATATCCCCGAGGACGATAGTATGTCTATTATTCTTGAAAGACTTTTTTTGAATACTGCAGGGGCTGTTATTGATTGCAACAAAGGAAATGTCACTTTTCATGTTAATGGTAATGAGCATACGGTACACTTTCCAAGGAAACAACCTCAAGTTCATAGCATCAATTCTATTGGAAAATTTCGTCGATTATTATTGGAGGTTATGAATTTCCTTTTCCTACTGTCAAGAAGAAATATGATATTCTTATTATTGGGGACGTGCATATCCCCATTGAGGTAACATAGTGTTATTCAAAATTTCTCCGGTTTCATGTTATTCGAAATGAGTTTGGTAACAAGACTTGATCAACCTTGTTAGTGGATTCCTTTTGATGAGCATGAGGTGGATGAAGTTAGAAAGCACAAACCTTCTGTACCCTTGTTTTACTTTTCATAATTTAGAATAAATAAATAAAGCAAAAATAGTATTTTCTGTCAGTTTTTTGAATTATCCGTGCAATGAAAAATACCCCGAAAATAAAAGTTCTCCAAATGCCCTGAAAATGAAATATGATTTTTTCTAGAATATTTGAGAATATCTGGCACTGAGAACATAGCAGGGGGAGCAATCACCTGGCCATGAGGGTCCAGGGCACGCCCACCCCTACAGGGCGTGCCCCCCTGCCTCGTGGGCCCTCCCCTCCACTTATTCCTGCACCCACACACTCCTTCTTCCTCCCAAAAAAATTACCAACCAGCTCAAGCACGAGTTCTAGCTCATTTTGCTGCGATTTTCGATCTCCTTGCTCAAAGCACCTCTCACAAAACTGCTTTGGGGATTGTTCCTTGGTATGTGACTCCTCCAATGGTCCAATTAGTTTTTGTTCTAGTGCTTTATTCATTGCAAATTTTGCTGCCTAGGTGACCATGTTCTTGAGCTTGCATGTCAAATTTATATGGTTCCAAGTAGTTCTAATGCATGATATAGTCTCTAGGCACTTGTGTGAGTAGTTGCTATCAATTTTGTTGAGTTTAGTTCACTTTTATTTGAAGTTACTAAAATTTTCAGAAATTTTTCAGAGGAAGAAATATGTTTAGGAAAATGTACCAAGGTGGCCCTTCAAGGAAGCAAGGATCCAGGCTCGCAATGCGCGATGCCGACGATGAACCACCAAGGGAAGCCCAAGTGCGGGCTTGTGAATGGCCTTCATAGGATTTCATGGATCGAGCAGGAATCAAAGAAGAATTTAACGCATATGTGCGTAACGCTGATCTTGTGAGCTTCAAGGCAGACAAGTGCCGTCAGTACCACTATCTCACTGATTCCTTTATGAGGAGGTTTGAATTTTCATCATCACGCAATTCTCAAACTATCATACTTTGATCATTATGAAAATTCTTATACTATTGACTTAGAGGATTTTAATACTGCTTGCAAACTTCCACAATGGGGTAGCACTAGTGAGCCCCGCAAATCTGAGTTTAGAGATTTTCTTGCTAGTATAATTGTGGGAGAATCTAGAGATATAACACAAGCTACCATAGGGAGCATTCATTTTCCTGCTATACATTATTTTGCTCTCTTCATAGGTAGGTGCATAAATGGTAAGGATGAAGCATGACACATGTGTGTCCCTGACCTTAGTGTTCTCAGGAGTGCTGTATTAGGAGATAAACATTATAATTTGGGAGCCATTGTTGCACATAGGTTGCATAATAATAGATTTAATGGAGATTTCTTTGGTGGAATTTATGCAACCCGTTTAGCTAATTTTCTTGATATACCTATTCGTGATTATGATATGGAATTGCGTCCTTATTATCTAGATTTTAATGCCATGGTTCACCACCGGGTTGTTGAGAGGAATGAACCGCCTCTCCAGTACCGACTAATCTTTGACAGGCGTCACGCCATCAATATTGTTCTCCCTGCTCCTACTCTCTTTGATTTTCAGGCAAAGCGGAGATATGTCATAACAAGGGAGGAGGCAAATGAGTACGAGAGGAAGACGAGGGCAGCTCGCCTCCAAGCTGTAGCCCATGATGCAATAGCCGCTGCATCTCAGTACGACCCCAACTACAACTTTGGATATCCGCCAGGCCAGCCGTGGCCATAGACCAACTTAGTCCAAAAGCCTAAGCTTGGGCGAGTACGTATTTCTCACCAACATTACATTTATGTTCACACACTCATGCTAGTTGTCGGTGCTCATACTTTTTCATTGTAATATCCATGCTATTTTATTTTTCTTTTTATGCTTTCTTCTTGTGTGTTTGATAAACCTTAACAAAAAAATTAGTTGTAGCTTTTAGCTAGTTTACTTTCCATGCTGTAGTAGTAGTGGTAATTAAAAGAAAACCCAAAAAGATTTTCCGTTCTTCTTTTGTTTGTTGGGAGCTTTCCCGTGTAAATAGTTTTATTTCTTTTCTTTTCTTTGGGGGTCGATAGGAGAAGACCATAATGAAAATGTTAAAGTGGCTCTCATATGCATTATTGTTGATTTAACCAAGAGCCCATATTGCCTTATCTCCTCCTGTTTATTGAATGCTTGCAGATTCCAGCTTAGTCCAATGCATGTGCACTATTATTATTATTCACATCGTTCGGTCGTGCAAGTGAAAGGCAATTATGACGATATATGATGGACTGATTGAGATGAGAGAAGATGGTATGAACTCGACATCTTTTGTTTTTTTAAATATGATTAGTTCATTGTTCCTGATTCAGCCTATTATGAATAAACATGTTTGCAATGATAATTAGAGATTATAGTTGCTTATGCCATGCTTAATCAGCTAGGAGTTTATAATGGTTTATCTTGCATGCCAACATGCTATTAAAATGTTTGTGATGTGGTATGATAGGGTGGTATCCTCCTTTGAATGATTCAAGTGACTTGACTTGGCACATGTTCACGCATGTAGTTGAAACAAATCAACACAGCCTTCATGATATTTATGTTCATGGTGGATTATATCCTACTCGTGCTTGCACTCAATGTTTATTAATTTTAATGCATGTTCATGACTGTTGTCGCTCTCTAGTTGGTCGCTTCCCAGTCTTTTGCTAGCCTTCACTTGTACTAAGCGGGAATATTGCTTGTGCATCCAATCCCTTAAACCCCAAAGTTATTCCATATGAGTCCACTATACCTTCCTATATATGCGGTATCTACCTACCGTTCCAAGTAAATTTGTATGTGCCCAAACTCAAAAACCTTCAAATGAAATTTGTTTTGTATGCTCGAATAGCTCATGTATCAACTAGGGATTTATGTATCTTCCATGCTAGGCGGGTTATTCTCAAGAGGAGTGGACTCCGCTCCTCACTCACGAGAAAATGGCTGGTCACCGGGATGCCCAGTCCCATGCTTTATGCAAATCAAATCAAAATAATTGCAAAAAAACTCCCCTGGGACTCTTGTTAGTTGGAGGCACTCATTGTTTCGAGCAAGCCATGGATTGATGCTTGTTGGTGGAGGGGGAGTATAAACTTTACCATTCTGTTTGGGAACCGCCTATAATGTGTGTAGCATGGAAGATATCGCCATCTCTCGGTTGTTATGTTGACAATGAAAGTATGCCGCTCAAAATATTATTTATCTCTATTTAAAAACCGAGCTCTGGCACCTCTACAAATCCCTGCTTCCCTCTGTGAAGGGCCTAATGTTGAGTCATCACCCTCTTATTAAAAAGCACCAGCTGGAGAGCACCGCTGTCATTTGCATGCATTACTATTAATTTATATTGGGTATGACTATGACTGGATCTCTTTTACCATGAATTACAATGTTTAGTCAGTGCTTGATCTTTAAAGGTGCTCTGCATTTATGTTTTGCGGTCTCAGAAAGGGCTAGCGAGATATCATCTTGTTATATCATATTATGATTGTTTTGAGAATGTGTTGTCATCTGAGATTTATTATTATTGCTCGCTAGTTGATTATGCCATTGATATGAGTAAACATGAGACCTAAGTGTTATTGTGAATGTGGTTAATCATAATCTTTGCTGAAAACTTGAATGCCGGCTTCACATATTTACAACAACAAGAGCAAAGAGAGTTTGTAAAAGTTTTTCTTTATCAATTTCAGTTTATCAACTGAATTGCTTGAGGACAAGCAAATGTTTATGCTTCGGGGAGTTGATACGTCTCCGTCGTATCTACTTTTCCAAACACTTTTGCCCTTGTTTTGGACTCTAACTTCCATGATTTGAATGGAACTAACCCGGATGTATTTGTTTTGGCAGAATTGCCATGGTGTTATCTTTGTGCAGAAACAAAAGTTCTCGGAATGACCTGAAAATCAACGGAGATTATTTTTGGAAATAATAAAAAATAATGGTGAAAGAATCAAGGCTAGGGGGGCCACACCCTGTCCACGAGGGTGGGGGGAACGCCTGCCCCCCTGTCTCGTGGGCCCCCTGGAGCTCCACCGACCTCAAATCCAACTCTATATTCATGTTCGGGAAGAAAAAAATCAGAGAGATGGATTCATCACATTTTACGATACGGAGCCGCCGCCAAGCTCGAAACTCTCTCGGGAGGGCTGATCTGGAGTCCGTTCGGGGCTCCGGAGAGGGGAATCCGTCGTCGTCATCATCATCAACCATCCTCCATCACCAATTTCATGATGCTCACCGCCGTGCATGAGTAATTCCATCATAGGCTTGCTGGACTATGATGGGTTGGATGAGATTTATCATGTAATCGAATTAGTTTTGTTAGGGTTTGATCCCTAGTATCCACTATGTTCTGAGGTTGATGTTGCTATGACTTTGCTATGCTTAATGCTTGTCACTAGGGCCCGAGTGCCATGATTTCAGATCTGAACCTATTATGTTTTCATGAATATATGTGAGTTCTTGATCCTATCTTGCAAGTCTATAGTCACCTAATATGTGTTATGATCCGGCAACCCCGAAGTGACAATAATCGGAACCACACCCGGTGATTACCATAGTTTGAGGAGTTCATGTATTCATTATGTGTTAATGCTTTGGTCCGGTACTCTATTAAAAGGAGGCCTTAATATCCCTTAGTTTCCAATAGGACCCCGCTGCCACGGGAGGATAGGACAAAAGATGTCATGCAAGTTCTTTTCCATAAGCACGTATGACTATATTCGGAATACATGCCTACATTACATTGATGAATTGGAGCTAGTTCTCTGTCACCCTATGTTATGACTGTTACATGATGAACCGCATCCGGCATAATTATTCATCACCGATCCAATGCCTACGACCTTTTCATATATTGTTCTCCGCTTATTTACTTTTCCGTTGCTACTATTACAATCACTACAAAACCCAAAAATATTACTTTTGCTACTGTTACCGTTACTTCCATATTGCTTTGCTACTAAATACTTTGCTGCAGATATTAATTTATCCAGGTGTGGTTGAATTGACAACTCAACTGCTAATACTTGAGAATATTCTTTGGCTCCCCTTGTGTCGAATCAATAAATTTGGGTTGAATACTCTACCCTCAAAAACTGTTGCGATGCCCAATACTTGTGGGTTATCAGCCCCCGCCTGGCCTTGGTCGTAATGGCTCACGTCATCTTGAGCCTCATGAGGCTGGGGCTTGCATAGAGTGTTGGGGAACGTTGCAGAAAATTAAAAAATTTCCTATGGTTTCACCAAGATCCATCTATGAGTTCATATAAGCAACGAGTCAAGGGAGAGAGTTTGCATCTACATACCACTTGTAGATCGAGTGCGGAAGCGTTCAAGGGGATGGTGATGACGGAGTCGTACTCGCCGTGATTCGGATCACCGATGACCAAGTGCTGAACGGACAGCACCTCCGCGTTCAACACACGTGCAGTGCGGACGGACGTCTCCTCCGTCTTGATCCAGCAAGGAGGAAGGAGAGGTTGAGGAAGACAGCTCCAACGGCAGCACGACGGCGTGGTGTTGTTGGTGCAGTGATCTCGGCTGTGGCTTCGCCAAGCACGTGCGGAGGAGGAGAGGTGTTGGGAGGGAGGGCTGCGCCTTGGCTTGGTGTGTGCAGCCCTCCCTCACCCCTCTATTTATAGGGGAAGGGAGAGGGGCCCGGCCTCTAGATGCATCTAGAGGGGGCGGCCAAGGGAGGGCTTGCCCCCAAGCAAGGCGCCCCTCTAGGGTTCCCCTCAACCCCTAGGCGCAAGGGCCCAAGGGAGGGGGGTGCGCCCAGCCCACCAGGGGCTGGCCCCTTCCCACGCAGCCCAAGTGCCCCCCCGGGAGGGGTGGCCCCTCCCGGTGGACCTCCGGAACCCTTTCGGTGGCCCCGGTACAATACCGGTATGCCCCCGAAACTTTCCGGTGTCCGTTTGACAACTTCCCATATATAAATCTTTACCTCCGGACTATTCCGGAACTCCTCGTGACGTCCGGGATCTCATCCGGGACTCCGAACAACATTCGGTAATCACATACAAGTCTTCCTAATAACCCTAAGCGCCACCGAACCTTAAGTGTGTAGACCCTACGGGTTCGGGAGACACGCAGACATGACCGAGACGCTCTTAGGTCAATAACCAACAGCGGGATCTGGATACCCATGTTGGCTCCCACATGCTCCTCGATCATGTCATCGGATGAACCACGATGTCGAGGATTCAAGCAACCCCGTATACCATTCCCTTTGTCAGACGGTATGTTACTTGCCCGAGACTCGATCGTCGGTATCCCAATACCTGTTCAATCTCATTACCGGCAAGTCACTTTACTCGTACCGTAATGCATGATCCCGTGACCAGACACTTGGTCACTTTGAGCTCATTATGATGATGCACTACCGAGTGGGCCCAGTGATACCTCTCCATAATACGGAGTGACAAATCCCTGTCTCGATCCGTGTCAACCCAACAGACACTTTCGGAGATACCTGTAATGCACCTTTATAGTCACCCGATTCGTTGTGACGTTTGGTACACCCAAAGCACTCCTACGGTATCCGGAGTTACACGATCTCATGGTCTAAGGAATAGATCCTTGACATTGAGAAAGCTCTAGCAAAACGATCTACACGATCGTGTGCGATGCTTAGGTTTGGGTCTTGTCCATCCCGTCATTCTCCGAATGTCGTGATCCCGTTGTCAATGATATCGATGTCCATAGTCGAGGAAACCATGACTATCTGTTGACCAACGAGCTAGTCAACTAGAGGCTTACTAGGGACGTATTGTGGTCTATGTATTCACACATGTATTACGATTTCCGGATAATACAATTATAGCATGAATAAAAGACAATTATCATGAACAAGGAAATATAATAATAATGCTTTTATTATTGCCTCTAGGGCATATTTCCAACAGTCTCCCACTTGCACTAGAGTCAATAATCTAGTTACATTGTGATGAATCGAACACCCATAGAGTTACGGTGTTGATCATGTTTTGCCCATGAAGAGGTTTAGTCAGCGGATCTGCGACATTCAGATCCGTATGCACTTCTAAATTTCTATGTCTCCATCTTGAACATTTTCACGGATGGAGTTGAAGCGACGCTTGATGTGCCTGGTCTTCTTGTGAAACCTGGGCTCCTTGGCAAGTGCAATAGCTCCAGTGTTGTCACAGAAGAGTTTGATCCGCCCCGATGCATTGGGTATGACTCCTAGGTCGGTGATGAACTCCTTCACCCAATTGCTTCATGCGCTGCCTCCGAGGCTGCCATGTACTCCGCTTCACATGTAGATCCCGCCACGATGCTCTGCTTGCAGCTGCACCAGCTTACTGCTCCACCATTCAACATATACACGTATCCGGTTTGTGACTTAGAGTCATCCAGATATGTGTCGAAGCTAAGCGTCGGCGTAACCCTTCTGACGAGCTCTTCGTCACCTCCATAAACGAGAAACATGTCCTTCGTCCTTTTCAGGAACTTTAGGATATTCTTGACACCTGTCCAGTGTTCCTTGCCGGGATTACTTTGGTACCTTCCTACCAAACTTACGGCAAGGTTTACATCAGTCCGGTACTGACATGGCATACATAATAGATCCTATGGCTGAGGCATAGGGATGACGCTCATCTCTTCTTTATCTTTTGCCGTGGTCGGGCATTGAGCTGAGCTCAATCTCACACCTTGCAGCACAGGCAAGAACCCTTTCTTGGACTGATCCATTTTGAACTTCTTCAAAATCTTATCAAGGTATGTGCTTTGTGAAAGACCTATGAGGCGTCTCGATCTATCTCTATAGATCTTGATGCCTAATATATAAGCAGCTTCTCCAAGGTCCTTCATTGAAAAACACTTATTCAAGTAGGCCTTAATGCTGTCCAAGAATTCTATATCATTTCCCATCAAAAGTATGTCATCTACATATAATATGAGAAATGCTCTGAGCTCCCACTCACTTTCTTGTAAACGCAGGCTTCTCCATAAGTCTCAAGATAAACCCAAACGCTTTGATCATCTCATCAAAGCGAATGTTCCAACTCCGAGATGCTTGCACCAGCCCATAAATGGATCGCTAGAGCTTGCATACTTTGTTAGCATTTTTAGGATCGACAAAACCTTCCGGCTGCATCATATACAGCTCTTCCTTAAGATAACCGTTAAGGAACGCTGTTTTGACGTCCATCTGCCATATCTCATAATCATAGTATGCGGCAATTGCTAACATGATTCGGACGGACTTAAGCTTCACTACGGGAGAGAAAGTCTCATCGTAGTCAATCCCTTGAACTTGCCGATAACCCTTAGCGACAAGTCGGGCTTTATAGATGGTGACATTACCATCCGCGTCCGTCTTCTTCTTAAAGATCCATTTGTTTTCTATCGTCGCCGATCATCGGGCAAGTCGGTCAAAGTCCATACTTTGTTTTCATACATGGATTAGATCTCGGATTTCATGGCTTCTAGCCATTTGTTGGAATCTGGGCCCGCCATCGCTTCTTCATAGTTCGAAGGTTCACCGTTGTCTAACAACATGATTTCCAGGACAGGGTTGTCGTACCACTGCAGTGCGGAGCGTGTCCTAGTGGACCTACGAAGTTCGGTAGCAACTTGATCCAAGTACCTTGATCATCATCATTAATTTCCTCTCCAATTGGTGTAGGCACCACAGAACATTTTCTGAGCTGCACTACTTTCCGGTTCAAGAGGTAGTACTTCATCGAGTTCTACTTTCCTCCCACTTACTTCTTTCGAGAGAAACTCCTTTTCCGTAAAGGATCCGTTCTTGGCAACAAAGATCTTGCCCTCGGATCTTAAGTAGAAGGTATACACTATGTTTTCATTAGGTTATCCTATGAAGACGCATTTTTCCGACTTGGGTTCGAGCTTTTCGGGTTGAAGTTTCTTGACATAATCATCGCATCCCAAAACTTTTAGAAACGACAGCTTAGGTTTCTTCCCAAACCATATTTCATACGGTGTCGTCTCAACGGATTTAGACGGTGCCCTATTTAAAGTGAATGTAGCATCTCTAGAGCGTATCCCCAAAATGATAGCGGTAAATCTGTAAGAGACATCATAGATCGCACCATATCCAATAGAGTGCGATTACGACGTTCGGACACACCATTACTGTTGAGGTGTTCGGTGGCGTGAGTTGTGAAACGATTCCACATTTTCTTAAGTGTGTACCAAATTCGTGACTCAAATATTCTCCTCCACGATCCGATCGTAAGAATTTTATCTTTCGGTCATGTTGATTCTCTACTTCATTCTGAAATTCCTTGAACTTTTCAAAGGTCTCAGACTTGTGTTTCATCAAGTAGACATACCCATATCTACTCAAGTCATATGTGAGAGTGAGAACATAACGATATCCTCCACGAGCCTCAACACTCATTGGACCGCATACATCGGTATGTATGATTTCTAATAAGTTGGTTGCTCGCTCCATTGTTCCGAGAACGGAGTCTTGGTCATCTTGCCCATGAGGCATGGTTCGCATGTGTCAAATGATTCATAATCTAGAGACTCCAAAAGTCCATCAGCATGGAGCTTCTTCATGCGCTTGACACCATTGTGACCAAGGCGGCGATTGCCACAAGTATGTGGGACTATCGTTATCAACTTTACATCTTTTGGTATTCACGCTATGAATATGTGTAACATTACGCTCGAGATTCATTAAGACTAAACCATTGACCAATGGAGCAAGACCATAAAACATATCTCTCATATAAATAGAACAACCATTATTCTCGGATTTAAATGAGTAGCCATCTCGCATTAAACGAGATCCTGATACAATGTTCATGCTCAAACTTGGCACCAAATAACAATTATTAAGGTTTAAAACTAATCCCGTAGGTAAATGTAGAGGTAGCGTGCCGACGGTGATCACATCGACTCTGGAACCATTCCCGACGCGCATCGTCACCTCGTCCTTCGCCAGTCTCCGCTTATTCCGCAGCTCCTGCCGTGAGTTACAAATATGAGCAACGGCACCGGTATCAAATACCCAGGAGTTACTACGAGTACTGGTAAGGTACACATCAATTACATGTATATCAAATATACCTTTGGTGTTGCCGGCCTTCTTATCCGCTAAGTATTTGGGGCAGTTCCGCTTCGGTGACCCTTCCCTTGCAATAAAAGCACTCAGTCTCAGGATTGGGTCCATTCCTTGACTTCTTCCCGGTAACTGGCTTACCGGGCCCGGCAACATCCTTGCCGTCCTTCTTGAAGTTCTTCTTGCCCTTGCCCTTCTTGAACTTAGTGGTCTTATTGACCATCAACACTTGATGTTCTTTCTTGATCTCAACCTCTCTTGACTTCAGCATTGAAAATACTTCAGAATGGTCTTCACCATCCTCGCATATTGTAGTTCATCACAAAGCTCTTGTAGCTTGGTGGGAGCGATCAAGGATTCTGTCAATGACCGCCTCATCGGGAAGGTTAATATTCAGCTGGGTCATGCGGTTGTGCAACGGACATTACAGTATGTGCTCACTGACAGAACTATTTTCCTCCATCTTACAACTATAGAACTTGTTAGAGACGTCATATCTCTCGACCCGGGCGTGAGCTTGGAAAACTAATTTCAGCTCCTCGAACATCTCATATGCTCCGTGATGCTCAAAACGCTTTTGGAGCCCCGGTTCTAAGCTGTATAGCATGCCGACCTTGAACCAGGGAGTAATCATCGACTGCCCCGCCAAACGTTCAAATCGTCTTGCACTTCTTTGGGAGAGCGGTGGGTCACCTAGCGGTGCTTCTAGGACATATGCCTTCTTGGCAGCTATGAGGATGATCCTCGGGTTAGGACCCGATCCGTATAGTTGCTGCCATCATCTTTCAGCTTGGTTTTCTCTAGGAGCGTTGAAGTTCATGTTGACATGAGCGTTGGCCATTTGATCTACAAGACATATTTTTCAAAAAGTTTTAGACTAAGTTCATGATAATTAAGTTCATCTTAATCAAATTATTGAATGAACTCCCACTCAGATTTGACATCCCTCTAGTCATCTAAGTGTTACACGATCCGAGTCGACTAGGCCGTGTCCGATCATCACGTGAGACGGACTAGTCATCGTCGGTGAACATTCTCATGTTGATCGTATCTTCTATCGACTCGTGTTTGACCTTTCGGTCTCCGTGTTCCGAGGCCATGTCTGTACATGCTAGGCTCGTCAAGTTAACCCTAAGTGTTTTGCATGTGTAAAACTGTCTTACACCCGTTGTATGTGAACGTGAGGATCTATCACACCCGATCATCACGTGGTGCTTCAAACTTGACGAACTTTAGCAACGGTGCACAGTTAGGGGAGAACACTTCTTGAAATTGTTGTAAGGGATCATCTTATTTACTACCGTTGTTCTAAGTAAACAAGATGCATAAAACATAATAAACATCACATGCAATTATATAAAGTAGTGACATGATATGGCCAATATCATATAGCTCCATTGATCTCCATCTTCGGGGCTCCATGATCATCTTGTCACCGGCATGACACCATGATCTCCATCATCATGATCTCCATCATTGTGTCTTCATGAAGTTGTCACACCAACGACTACTTCTACTTCTATGGCTAACGCGTTTAGCAATAAAGTAAAGTAATTTACATGGCGTTCTTCAATGACACGCAGGTCATACAAAATAAAGACAATTCCTATGGCTCCTGCCGTTGTCATACTCATCGACATGCAAGTCGTGATTCCTATTACAAGAACATGATCTCATACATCACAATATGTCATTCATCATTCATCACAACTTCTCGGCCATATCACATCACATGACAATTGCTGCAAAAACAAGTTAGACGTCCTCTAATTGTTGTTGCATCTTTTACATGGCTGCAATTGGGTTCTAGCAAGAACGTTTTCTTACCTATGAATAACCACAACGTGATTTTGTCAACTTCTATTTACCCTTCATAAGGACCCTTTTCATCGAATCCGCTCCAACTAAGGTGGGAGAGACAGACACCCGCCACCACCTTATGCAACTAGTGCATGTTAGTCGGTGGAACCGGTCTCACGTAAGCGTGCGTGTAAGGTTGGTCCGGCCGCTTCATCCCACAATACCGCGGAAGCAAGATAAGACTAGTAGCGGCAAGCAAGTTGACAAGATCTACGCCCACAACAAAATTGTGTTCTACTCGTGCAATAGAGAACTACGCATAGACCTAGCTCATGATGCCACTGTTGGGGAACGTTGCAGAAAATTAAAAATTTTCCTACGGTTTCACCAAGATCCATCTATGAGTTCATCTAAACAACGAGTCAAGGGAGAGAGTTTTCATCTACATACCACTTGTAGATCGAGTGCGGAAGCGTTCAAGGGGATGGTGATGACGGAGTCGTACTCGCCGTGATTCGGATCACCGATGACCAAGTGCTGAACGGACAGCACCTCCGCGTTCAACACACGTGCAGATGCGGACGACATCTCCTCCGTCTTGATCCAGCAAGGAGGAAGGAGAGGTTGAGGAAGACAACTCCAGCGGCAGCACGACGGCGTGGTGTTGTTGGTGCAAAGATACTCGGCGGGGCCGCCAAGCACGTCTGGAGGAGGAGAGGTGTTGGGGAGGGAGGGCTGCGCCTTGGCTTGGTGTGCAGCCCTCCCTCACCCCTCTATTTATAGGGGAAGGGAGAGGGGCCGGCCCCTCTAGATGCATCTAGAGGGGCGGCCAAGGGGAGGGGCTTGCCCTCCAAGCAAGGGGCGCCCCTCTAGGGTTCCCTCAACCCTAGGCGCAAGGGCCCAAGGGAGGGGGTGCGCCCAGCCCACCAGGGGCTGGCCCCTTCCCACGCAGCCCAAGTGGCCCCCGGGAAGGGTGGCCCCTCCCGGTGGACCTCCGGAACCCTTCCGGTGACCCCGGTACAATACCGATATGCCCCCGAAACTTTCCGGTGTCCGTTTGACGACTTCCCATATATAAATCTTTACCTCCGGACTATTCCGGAACTCCTCATGACGTCCGGGATCTCATCCGGGACTCCGAACAACATTCGGTAATCACATACAAGTCTTCCTAATAACCCTAAGCGCCACCGAACCTTAAGTGTGTAGACCCTACGGGTTCGGGAGACACGCAGACATGACCGAGACGCTCTTAGGTCAATAACCAACAGCGGATCTGGATACCCATGTTGGCTCCCACATGCTCCTCGATGATGTCATCGGATGAACCACGATGTCGAGGATTCAAGCAACACCGTATACCATTCCCTTTGTCAGACGGTATGTTACTTACCCGAGACTCGATCGTCGGTATCCCAATACCTGCTCATTCTCTTTACCGGCAAGTCACTTTAATCGTACCGTAATGCATGATCCCGTGACCGACACTTGGTCACTTTGAGCTCATTATGATGATGCACTACCGAGTGGGCGGTGATACCTCTCCGTAATACGGAGTGACAAATCCTGTCTCGATCCGTGTCAACCCAATGAGACACTTTCGGAGATACCTGTAATGCACCTTTATAGTCACCCGATTACGTTGTGACGTTTGGTACACCCAAAGAACTCCTACGGTATCCGGGAGTTACACGATCTCATGGTCTAAGGAATAGATACTTGACATTGAGAAAGCTCTAGCAAAACGAACTACACGATCTTGTGCTATGCTTAGGATTGGGTCTTGTCCATCACGTCATTCTCCTAATGACGTGATCCCGCTTGTCAATGACATCTGATGTCCATAGTCAGGAAACCATGACTATCTGTTGACCAACGAGCTAGTCAACTAGAGGCCTACTAGGGACGTATTGTGGTCTATGTATTCACACATGTATTATGATTTCCGGATAATACAATTATAGCATGAATAAAAGACAATTATCATGAACAAGGAAATATAATAATAATGCTTTTATTATTGCCTCTAGGGCATATTTCCAACATAGAGATCTTCGCTCCTCGGGAGGAGGGATCGGGAAGCTGCCCCTCGGGAGGTCTTGATGGGGTTCTCCTCGCGAGGCCAGGGGCCCTCGCGAGGGTCCTGCCCTTGGGGTCCTGAAGCTGGGCCGTACTAGGCCGTCAACGAACCCACGTCCTGGGACGTAGGCAGGCAAGTCTGGGTACCCCCAATCCCAGAACGCCGACAGCGTGCCGCTAAACCGCTGACGTCAGTGAGCTTTCGGAAGAAATGTACGACATAGAGTGCCCATACTTATTCCCGCATGGTGGTCAGTGCGAAAAGGCCAAAGGCCTACTCGGATCACATATCCAAACCGTTAGTGTCTTGGGAGCGCATGGTAACGAGCAGAGACTCATGATCATGTGACCCATTCTCCCCGTCTCATGGACTTATGGCAAGGGCCCGGAATGCTCGGCCGTGCCACGTAATAATCTCGCGGGGTACCCTCCTGGTCAACCCGACTCCACATCACTCGCAGGTACCCCTCGGCGCTGAGCTGGCTTCATCATGGTTCTAGGGGTAAAGTCAAAGTAACCGTGTGTCCAAAACACCAAGGGAGAATCCGAGGAATCGCCCTCAAGGATTCACACTTGAGGTGTTGCACGACAAAGTCATTATCGGGAGTGGTGAAGGAGGAATCACCCTCCATAGACCGCGAACGATGAACTACACTACACAAATCTCATCAACAGTGCTATACGAGGTATCACCCTCGGCACTCGATAGTAGCTCTGCAGAGTCGTACAACTAAGGGGTGTGAGGTGATGTGTCGGGCTCTGGACGTCGATCACGTTGATCAAGTCATTTGGTAACCCAGCAGGGCCAACAGGGACAAGGTGAGGGGTCAGTGGTGGATTACTAACCAACCTGTACTAAGCATATAGAATGACGAGTAAGGTAACAATAGTAGGTTACAAAAGTAGGCTATGCATCAAAATAGGAACAGACGAACAACAATATAAAAATCTAATGCAAACATGGGAGAGAAGGAATGGGTGATATAGGAATGATCAAGGGGGGTTTGCTTGCCTGGAAGCTCTGGTTAAAAGGTCTGGTCGTCAGGGGTAAGGTCGACGTTAGGAGCAGCGTCGGTCTCGGTGTCTACCGGAGAGAAGAGGGGGGAGAAACAATAAATATAAAGCAAACAAATGCATCACTTTGTATGACATGACAATATGCAGTGCTAGTGGTGATCTAGTGCAGTCCTACACGTTGAAGACGAAGGAAAACATCTAACAATGTTTTCCCAACGTTTGGCATTTTTTGGACAGATGAAAGAGGGGGAAATATTCCATGTCATCATGCTAGAGGCATGTGACAGATGAACGGATAGCATATTCAGATTCGTTGGATTTTTATGAGCAACTTTCATATATAAATTATTTCCATCTGAGTTACGGATTATTTTATATGATTTTTCAAAGTTCAAATGATTTTCTGGATTTTCTGGATTTTCTTTAATTCGAATTAATAAAAAAATTTGCTACAGGTACACAGGAGTGTACACAGCAATGTGTGCATGCATATGACATGTGGGCCCCTGTTGACTGCCTTGTCAACAGTCAACAGCCAAAGCTGACAGGGTTGACTGGTCCAATTTTTTACATATGGGGCCCACATGTCATAGAGGGGCTTATTTGATCGTATCCACAGAAATAGTATAGGGGGCCCACCTGTCATAAGGACATTTTTCTAACACATTGATTTAATGGGTTAGTTAGTAGATGGGCCCCATTTGTCATACACTAATTAGGATGGGGTTAGCACTAATTAGGGTTAGTTCCTAAACTAACTGGGCCAGTCTCCATTGACAAGAGCTTGCGAGCAGCAAAGAAAGTAGCAATGACGGGAGCCACGGCGCTTAGGCAGCAAGCAGAGCAGCGATGACAATGGAAGGCGGCGAGGCACAAGGCTACTGGCGGGCGGCGGCGGCAGCAGGAGGCAGCAAGCGAGTAGCAGCGAAAAGGCAGTGGGTGCGGTCAAGCGGCGCGGAGAGGCGGAGTCTAGCGCGGCCGGCGGATCTGCAGGTCACGGGGGAGGCGACCGAGGCGTGTTGAAGTGTGGCCAATGCAGCATGAGCAAAGACAACCGGGCAAGGGCGCTGAAGGGACACGCGAGCAGGAAGGCGCGGTAGGCAGCGGCGGGCAGGTTGCAGTCAGGGGCGGCGGTGCACGTAGGCTGGCTCACAGGGGCGGCCGAGAGTGGTGGCAGACGTGGCTGCACGCGCACGATGCACAGCAGCAACAACTGCATGCACGTATGCGTACGCGGAGTGTTCGGGCATGACGGGAGACGACAACCTATGGCACCCAAATCGAAGGGGGGAAAGGGGAACCCGAGGGAGGAGGCTCACAGGGACCATGTAGGTGAGCGAGGCGTGCTCGGGAAGGAGTCGGGGAGGCGATGGTCGGCGACGAATGGCGACGGGCGATGACAGGCGGCGCGGTGGCCTCGAGCACGGCCAAAATCCGTCGTGGGAGGGCGAGGGGAGGTGAGGGGCACGAGGAAGAGACGCTAGGGTTTGGGGGTGGCTAGTTGGGCCGGCCTCCCTGGGTTTTCCCAGATTGGCCAAGGCCCGGGGGCAGGGGGTTTCTTTTCCCTTTTCCTTTTGTTTTCTTTTTATCTTTTCCATTTTCCTTGTACTTAAATCGGTTTACTATTTTCTATTTTATTTACAAATTTTTTTTAGATTTATAAAATACTAAAATAATTCCAAAAATAGTGTTACAAAATATGCCACTACCATAAAATGTTTGGCACTTCAATAAAATAGTTTGCATTTTTATAATTTGAAAAAGGCATTTAAATAATTGTTTTATCCCCGGTTTTAATTATTTTAGGCATTTAAATATTTTATGAAAAGTTGATTTCATTTTTATAATAGCTTTTGAAAATTTTGCAATATTATGAACACTTTTGTTTTGCTGCTTGGATAATTAATATTTTGACTTTATGTTAAATTTGAATTTGGGGTTGAAATAGTTCTTAATTGTTTTTCTTAGGGGTGTTATAGTGGTGAACTACTCACGCATAATCGAAAGGCGGCAAGGATGATGTACAAGAGGTCCGTGTTCGATTCCCCTCCGACAGAGTACCGGAAAAAGGCTCCATATGGATCGCGGAAGAACAGAACCTTGCGGCAGTGGAAAAAGTGTTTCAGCTGGCTCTCAGGTGGTTTCCCAATATTTAAGAATTTATAGAAGCGAAATAAGGTCAAACGGAGCCCCGTAGGGCCAACAAGGTAACAGGGCACGCCTACCCCCCTGGGCGCGCCCTTTTGCCTTGTTGTCTCCTCTGTTGTCATCTGGTCTCCTCCCTTTTTTGAAATATATCGAGACTTTATTCATTAGATATAAGAAGTATATCGTTCATGAGGATCATTACAATCTCATCTACAGGTTCCTCAAACCAGATAGAAGTCAAAGAAAATCTAGCTAATTTAGCAAACTCATGAGCTACTTTATTTGCTTCTCTATTTCAATGTTCGAATCTAGTAATACTAAAATCACAAGCATAATGAAAACAATCATCGAAGATTGCTGCTACCGCACCCGCTCATTGTCCTCCATCCTGCATAGTATAAATTACCTCCAGGTTATCTGAGTTAATAATAAGGCGATTACATCCCGCCCTTTGTGCTAGAGTTAAACCAAACTTGAGAGCAAGGGCTTCCGCCATCAGCACATCTGCGCAGTAATCGATCTCCCCTTTCCCTCCAGCAATGAACCTGCCTTTGTCGTCTCTCAGGACCGCCCCCATCGTTCCCCTAAGCATATCATGGTCAAAACAAGCATCAACATTAAGTTTCACGAAACCTCTAGGGGGACGGGACCATCCTTCCTTCTTAATGGTAGCCTTGGACGATGAAGCATTAACAAAGTTTGTGGTAAGTGCTAAAACACCCATTGAAATTTGCAAGGCATTTTGGGTTGTCTCCTTATGCACTAACTTCCGTCTTTCCCACCATAACTACCATGTTGAGACAACAATCATCTCACGCACATTGTGGTGACCTATCTCCTAAAATCCTGGTCCGGGAGAAGTAGTAAGTACTCCAACACTGCCTCTCCAGCATGATCTACCTCACACGCTTTATCGATAATATCAATTATCCCTAGCCTTTTCCAAACCTCCTTTGCTTTCTTACAACGGAAAAACATATGTTTTGTATCTTCTAAGCCTTCTGATCAAGTGGGGCACGTGGGCGAAACCTTCATATGTCTATTAGCAAGCATAACCCAGCATGGGAGAGTTCCATGAAGCATGCGCCATATAAAAAATTTCACTTTTGCCGGGCAAGATAACTTCCATGTCTTACTCCAAATAGGGTTAACTGTGGTTCGCCCCATTCCATTGGAGTATTTTAATTTGTTACCATACTGATTTTCCCACTCGATGGAATATGCTGACCGAACCGAGAACATTCCATTTTTTGTATAGCTCCAAGCAATAAAATCCGGCATATCATATTGTGAGAGTGGAATTGAAAGAATCTGTTGTATATCGATGGGCCACATAGTTTGTTTGATGAGTTCTTCATCCCAATTATTGGACACGGGATCAACGAGATCACCTACCTTGGTTAACAGATGTCCCCCCTTCGGCGTTACAATTCTCTTATTAGCACAGTTTGGGATCCAAGCATCTTCCCAAATATTTATTTTTTTGTCCATTCCCCACCCGCCAGATATAGCCTCTTTTCAGGGTAATGATGCCTGACATAATAATCTGTCATGTAAAAGAAGAGCCTTTCCTTTGTTTAGCGTTCATCAAGTCACCATCAGGGTAGTACTTTGCCCTTAAAATAGAAGCACACAAAGAATCAGGGTTATCCAGAAGACGCCACGCTTGTTTAGTGAGCAACGCCAAGTTGAAACAGTGAATATCTCGAAATCCCATGCCTCCTTGATTTTTAGGAACACACATTTTCCACCAAGACATCCAATGCATCCTTTTCTGGTTCTCCTCGTCTCCCCACCAGAAATGCGCTATCACGTCAATGATTCCTTTACAATTTTTTAGGAATTTTAAAGACCGACATTGCATAGGTGGGTATGGCTTGGATCATAGCCTTGAGAAGGATTTCCTTCCCTCCCCAGTGGACAACAATTTCTCCTTCCAGCCACTGATTTTCTTAAGAATTCGTTCAATCAGAAATTGGAAATTGTCTATTTTATCCATCCCCACATTTGCTGGCAGGCCCAAATATTTATCAGTAAGAGCCTCCTTCATTATATTCAGTGTTGTACATAATTGTGGTCTAATCTCCACCTTCGTATTGGGGCTAAAGAATATGCTAGATTTTTCAACGCTTACCAATTGTCCTGATGCCTTACAGTATAGATCAAGTGCTGCATTTAGAGCTTCTGCATTGTGTTGGTTTGCTTTCATAAGTGTAAGTGCATCTAGTGCCACCCCTAGTTGGTTTTGGAGTATTGACGACAAACCTGGTTGAGGGACTAATGTGTTTGTGAGAATTGCAGGATAACACAGGTAGTAGTCCCTCATTGATTCGGATTTACCTACCAGAGATGACCCTAAAAATGTATGAAGACATTGGCGACAATGGTGGTATATGAAGATATTCACATTGAAGACTATGACATGAGAAGACATTGCGTGAAGACTATGGAGCGAAGACTTAGTTGTTTTGTTGTTTCCTTTTCTTCTTTGTTGAGTCATAGGAACCACCGTACTGTTAAGTGGGGTCCCAGTGAACAAAGTCAGAGTGACTAAAGTGATGCTCAACCAAAATCCTATATCTTCGAGCGAAGATAATGAGAGCAAATCTTATCCAGAGCTGGATGAGTCAGCTTTACTTGCAGCCCAAGTAAAGTTGTCGTGTGTGTTTGAAATCTGACCGTTGGAACACGTGTCAGTTCCTTAGTGACCCAGGGTCATTTCGGACAAATCAGGTCGGGTTGCCTAGTGGCTATAAATAGCCCACCCCCTACACCATAAATTGGTTGGCTGCTCAGAGTTAGTGCATGGCTTCTGTCGTTTGAGAGCAACCCACCTCCAAAGCTTTTGAGAGAGAGAAATCCTTGCGAGGACAAATCCCAAACACCTAGAGCCAAAGAGTGTTAGGCATCACTGAAGTCTTTGTGTCCGCGTGACCTGAAGACCTGTTACACTTGAGGACTGTGGATCCTCCAGCCGGTTAGGCGTCGCGTTCTGAGCATCCAAGAGTCATTGTGGATCGCCGGTGAATGAAGTCTGTGAAGGTTTGGAAGTCTACCTTGAAGACTTACCAGTGTAATTGGGCGAGGACTGGGTGTCCTTAGCTCAAGGGGAATTAGGTGAAGACGCGGTCTACTGAGTTGAGTCTCAGCCTCCCTAACCAGACGTACAGTTGTCACAGCAACTGGAACTGGTCCAACAAAGCATGTGTCCTCAACAAGTTACTGGTTCTATCCTCTCCCTCTCTTTACTTAAAGTTTGTCATCGTGAAGTCATTGCCTGCTTGCTCTACCTGTTTGACTTCACTGTGTGAGTACTATCGTTATTTGGCTTCATACCATCTTCCATCCTGATCCTTACTACCTAGCTGTTATTAGTCTTCGTGCTTTCACTTCATTGCATACTTGATTATGGCTTGCCTAGTGTAGTTTACCTTCCGCTGCATATCAATAGGATCATTTCTATTGTTTGTCTTCGAAACTTCCATGTTTTGAAGACTTTCATAAAAATCGCCTATTCACCCCCTCTAGTCGGTAACTAGCACTTTCAATTGGTATCAGAGCAAGGTACTCCCTTGTTCTGTGTGATTCGGTTTAACCACCTGCAGTTTTACTATGTCGACTGCAGGGATAATCAAAGTCTCCGCTGCTTGCCCCGTGTTCGATGGAACTGAATATCCCTACTGGAAGAATAAGATGTGTATGCATCTTGAAGCCATTGATGTCGACCTCTGGTATGTCGTCAAGAATGGCGTTCCCAATACTGGTGAAGGTGTCACCCTTGCTGATGTCAACAAGTTCATTCAACTGGATTCTACTGCCAAGAACATCATTTGCGGTCATCTGACCAAAGGACAGTATGGCCGTGTGAGTGCTCTGGAAACGTCGAAGCTAGTCTGGGACTGGCTCTCCAAAGTCAACGAAGGCGTCTCAACCCAAAGAGATCAAAGGATCAGTGTTCTTCGCAACCTCTTTAACCGCTTCAAGAGAAACGACAATGAGAATGTCCAGCTCACGTTTGATCGCCTCACTGACATCACAAATGAGCTTCGTGCTCTCGGCGCCACTGAGATTACCAAGCATGAAATCGTCAAGACACTTCTGAGATCACTTGATAGCTCGTTCGACACCCTTGCCCTCATGATACAAGAACACCCTGACTTCAACACACTCGATCCGTTTGATATACTTGAGAGGCTCAACACACATGAGTTCCAGCTATCTGAGAAAAGAGATATCTATGGTACCAACTATGGCCGAACTCGTGCTTTGAAGGCAAAAGTTGTTTCCTCATCTGAAGAAGAATCATTGCAGATTCGATGATCCACGAAGACATTGGAAAGGAACTTGCTATGCTTGTGAAGAAGTTCGGAAGTTCACTAAGAAGAAGGGCTTGAAAGTCTTCACAATCCAACTCAAGAAATGATGAAGCTTCCACTCATGACTACAAGAAGATAACATGTCACAAGTGCAAGAAACACGGACACTACATCTCCGAAAGTGTCCACAGTGGGACAATGAGAACAAGAAGAAGAAGAAGAGCAAGGAATATGATTATGATGACAAGAAGAAGAAGAAATCCTCAAAGTCTTCTTCCAAGTCCTCATCCAAGTCTTCATCTCATAAGAAGAGCTCATCTGGCAAGGCTCGTGCTTTTGTTGGTAAGGAAATGGATTCAGAGGAGGAGTCTGCTTATGAGGAGGCGGAGGTGGAGTCTGAGGAGGATTCCGACCCTGACGTTGCAAGTCTGGCTCTAGCTACAGCCTATGTTGCCAAGTCCATCTTCAACACTAAAGACAATGGCTCCGTCACCAACGTTGAAGCTAATGACAAGGACAACTCTGCTCCCACCTACTGCTTCATGGCACGTGGTGCCATGGTAAAATCACGCGATGCTTACTTTCAAACATTTAGTGAAGATGACTCTGATTGTGAATCCAAACCCAGCTACAAAACACTTGCTAAAATTGCAACGGAACAACAGAAAGCTATGGAACATACTCAAAAACGGTTAGATAAAAGCGATGACATGTTGGACGCTGAAATGACCCGTTCTCGGTCCTTAATTAAAGACATAAAAAATCTTCATGTTAAGTACCAGGAACTTGAAAGTCGTGATGAAACGCCTCAACAACTCATGAAAAGCTCTCCTATAATTATCTTCAAAGGAAGCAAGATCTTGAGAAATTGAGAGCAACTCATGAAGATCTTCAAAAAGAGAATGAGTCACTTCGCGCTCAACAGATCAGTTCCGCTCAGGAAGGATTTGAACCACCATGTCTAAAATGCCTTGAGCGTGATAACACTACATCTGTTGTTGATGTTCTACTGCTGCTACTGTTGCAATATCTTCAACTGCTGATGTGGTAACTAACCCCTCTGCTCACTACAAAAAAAAAGACACATCCGTGACATTTTGGGCCGAACAAAAAAAATTGTCATACATATGACACTTCTATGACGATAATTGTGACAAAACCCGTATCATCATAGATGTGGTGGGCTCCAACTTCTATCACAAAAAATCATGACAGAAAATGGGCTTTTCGTCCTGGGCGGGCTGGAGACGCAGCTGCATGACATTCTTTGGGCCGTCCATGACGGAAAAAACCCTTGATAGAAGCGAGGGGAGGAAAATTCGGGGAGTTCCGGTTACGATTGGGAGGTCGGGGCGGCGATGCGTGTTTCTCTCGTACACGTCTTGGCGTGTGTGCGGCGTTGACTCTAATCGAACCCGAGCAAAGGCGTTGGGCTCTAGCGAACCCGGCGATCGCCGCTGCGAACTACAGCGTTCGAACCCGAGCGGTCGATCGATGGATGTTAACTGAGCCCGATCGAGCGATTCCTTCGCTACTGCTGCTAACTGAAGCCGATCGATGCTGCATCTGGGATGAATAGTGAGCGTTGCGGGGGTTTTGGATGAACAGTGATCGGTGGCGTTGCCTCTGGATGAACAGTAGACGGTGGAGGGGTGCCCGTTGAGGGGTGGTTGAACAGGACCCCGTGGTGTGGAGGGCCTGATGAACAGTAGACAGTGGAGGGGTGCCCGTGGAGGTGTGGTTGAACAAGAGCTGGAGAAGCGGCGGTGGAGGCTGGATGAGCGAGAGCCCGTGGAGGCTGGAGGAGGTCGATGGTAGCCCGTGGAGGCTGGAGGAGGTCGACGGTGGAGATGAACAGTATCCCGTGGAGTCCCGTTTTGCGGTACGCCACACCCCTCCCGATGAACAGGACCCCCGTTTCGACCGTAGGAGGTCCGTTTCGTTCGTTTTGCGGTACGCCACACCCCTCCCGATCAACAGGACCCCTGTTTCGACCATAGGAGGTCAATTTCGTCCATTTTATGATACGCCACACCCCTCCCGATCAACAGGACCCCCGTTTCGACCGTAGGAGGTCCGTTTCCTCCATTTTGCGGTACGCCACACCCCTCCCGATCAACAGGACCCCCATTTCGACCGTAGGAGGTCCGTTTCCTCCGTTTTGTGGTACGCCACACTCCTCCCGATCAACAGGACCCCCGTTTCGACCGTAGGAGGTCCGTTTCCTCCGTTTTGCGGTACGCCACACCCCTCCCCATGAACACGACGCATTCCGTTGCCTCCCCATGAACACGAGCATTCTGTTGCCTCCCCATGAACACGACGACGACGCTGTTTCTCCGTTCCGACCCAGCCATGTACACGAGCCCTCGCCGTACGTATGCGTGAGTAGGAGTTCGAGACCCTGCCCGTATGTACGTACGTGGCCGTATTTTCTTTCTTGCACCCTGGCCGCTATACGTACGTTTACATGCTACGTGCGCACCTCTACTACGACACGTACGCGCCTCTACTACGACACGTGTGCGCCTCTACATTGACCAGTATATATGTACGTACACGTTCGCGACCAGAATGACAACGCTACGTACGCTTTGACCAGGTGGGTCCCGACTGTCAGCACTTCCTTGCCTGCGAAGATGTAGCTGGTCGGTCCCAGCAGTCAGGGGGGCGAATCGTTTTGGTTTTTTTTGTCCGGACGCACTTCCTTGCGTGCGAAGATGTAGCTGGTGGGTCCCAGCAGTCAGGGGGCGGATTGTTTTTTTTGCCCGGACGCACTTCTTTGCGTGCGAAGGTGTAGCTGGTGGGTCCCAGCAATCAGGGGGAAACATTTTTTTCGCGAAATACGGTGGCTCGTCTGGTGGGTCCCTGCTATCAGGTGGAGGAAACATATTTTTCTCGTGTAATAAGGAGGCACTTCCTTGCTGCCGCCGTGGACCCAGCTGTCAGCCTCTCCACGTACAGTCCACGTCCGATGGAAGTCGTTCCTTGACCACATTGACCACGCCGCACCGAGAGCACCAGGGCGGTGGAAAACGGCGAGGCCTAGGAAGGGGACGACACGGAGCCGGTGAAGACGCGGCAGTGGATGCCCACGCGGAGAGGAGTATGAGGGTTCACTCGTTCGGCTGCGGTGTGAGGCTGTCGTCACCGCAGGGCCTGGCCAGCGGTGGGAATAGTAGGGGGCGGTGAGGCCTCCGCGGCAGCACAGCCGGCCACGGGAGGCAGGAGTAGGCGGCACGACCGGCGCTGCTTTGGGCGGCTGGAGCAAGAAGACCAAAGGTTGAAGAAGCACTACGGTCGTTGGATGGACATCATACGGTCACTGGAGCTAGAATCGTGCATATTGACTAAGTTGACAAAGCCCTCCATCCCCGTCAACTTAGTAGGCCCACAAGTCAGCCTCCCACCAAGGTGAGTCCCAGCTAGCAGGGGGAGTATTCATTTTTTTGTATATAATAAGGAGGCACTTCCGGTGGGTCCGAGCTGACAGCGGGGGGAACGTTTTTTCGCGAAATACGGTGGCCCGTCCGGTGGGTCCCAACAGTCAGGGGGAAATGTTTTTTTCGCGAAATAAGGTGGCCCGTACGGTGGGTCCTCGCTGTCAGGTGGAGGAATAATTATTTTGCGTGTAATAAGGAGGCACTTCCTTGCGGCCGCCGTGGACCCAGCTGTCATCCTCTCCACGTATAGTACTCTTCCTATGGAAGTCGGTCGTTGACCACGTTGACCACGCCGCGCCGAGAGCACCAGGGCAGTGGACGACGGTGAGGCCTAGGAAGGGGACAAGGCAGAGCTGGGGAAGACACGGCAGTGGAAGCTCGCGCGGAGAGGAGTACGAGGGTTCACTGGTTCGGCTTCGATGTGAGGCTGCCGTCGCCGCAGAATAACAGGGGGTGTGGGTGAGTGGAGGGATGGCCTAGCCAGCGGTGGGAGTAGTATGGGGGCGGTGAGGCCTCCGCGGCAGCACAGCCGGCCACGGGAGGCAGGAGCAGGCGGAACGACCAAAGCTGCTTTGGGCGGCTGGACCAAGAAGACCAGAGGTTCAAGATGCACTACGGCCGTTGGATGGACATCGTACGGTCACTGAATCTAGAATCGTTTATATTGACTAAGTTGACAAAGCCCTTGGTACGCTCCAACTTAGTAGGCCCACAGGCCAGCCTCGAAGCAGTGCACCCAGATGTCGGGGAGGAATCATTTTTGGGCGGCGAAGCTAAGAATATCCGAGATTGAAGAAGAAGCACGACATCCGTTGGATAGACATCCAACGACCCTTGCTAGAACCGTGTCTTGACTATAATAAGTTGACAAAGCCTTGCATACGCGTCAACTTATTTTTTTAGGGACGCGTCACTTAGTAGGCCCACAAGTGTGTGGCAGAGAACTATAGCCCATTTGCGTTTTGTAAGAATGTACAACCCATTTTGAATTCTAATGGAATTTACAACAGCCCATTTACAGTTTGTTAAAAGTACAGCCCATTTTCTAGCTAGGACAACGATTAATAATTTCAACCAACCGTTGAAGACAGAATTCAATAAAAATTTCCCACATTTTGATGGGATCCGAAATATTTTTATCCCGAAATTTCTAGTCAGATTAAATATAAATTTGTATTACGTAAAAATCCAACGAAACATTGCGCGTGCAACAATGACAATTTAAGATTTTCAAAATCCATAAATAATATTTTATAAACTAATTTGGTGTTTGGTGAATTTTTTTATAGTTACTGCCCAATTTTTATAATTACATCCCGTTTATTATTTTTTAAAGGCCATTTCCTGTTAAGCCTAATGCATCCCTCCTAGGAAAGATTTGCAGCCAATGGGCGGAGAATAACAAGTTGACCTTGCACAGGTATTCCTCAAAAGACGTATAGCTGGGCTAGCCATTTTCATCTTGAAAAATTAGTATCTGGGCTGGATATCTGGCACAGGCTAGGCAGACCCAGGGGCGCTTGATTAATACCCTGCTCTCCTCTGAACAACAACGAAATCATCGCCAAGAAAAATTCTGCAGTGCTCACGCCTCAAAAACACAAATACTGCTCGAGCTGCTTGGTCCCAGCTGTCGGCCGCACCTTGTGCAATTCTCTCATTTATATTGACTACATAGGTTGACAATGGTGTGGGACCGTGATGTCAGGAATCAAAGAGAAAGCAAAAAATATAGTTGTACATAATAAGGAGGCACTTGCGTACGTGCGGCTATGGCCCTAGTGGGTCCCTAGTGTCATCCAGTCAAAATAAATTCATCTCTTAAATCCTCATGTTAGTTGACGATGTTAACAATGCTCGGCGCCATGGCGAGCGCAACAACTCGAAGGACAATGGAGAGGGCCTCGCGGGCCCTACGGATGGTCTGATACAGCGCCCGCTGCTAATTCAGGAAGCCAGGATCATCGGACACCTATGAGCACCTTCGAGAAACTGAGACGGCATGAAACGGTAAGGCCACACTTGGGAGCTCTGGTTTATTTCAAACTTGTATTAACATACAAGTGTAATTTACTCGTCATCGGAAACAACGCGTAAAATACAGGCGTAATGAAACCGAGGGCCCGAGGTCTGTAAGTAAAACCGGTGGGTTACGCGTGTAATTTGAGAGACCAGTGTATATTTTACAAGCACTGCTATATGGATGACATTACCAGACGATACATGCACGACGTCTGCCATCATCCGAGTGTCGTTCATGGGCAAGGCTGAAACAGCAGCTAACGGCTGGATTAGCAATCGTCCGAGTGTCGTTCAGTGTTTTTATCGTGTGTGAAGTACTTCCGATATTTTACTAGTCTAAATCGACCAACCAAGCGCCTTCGCCCGAGACCATCTGCTTTAATTTACAAGCGTCGGTTTTACAAGCGGTTTTGGTTGGAAAACGATGATCCAATCACGGCCTAATATCATGAGTTGGTCGGAAGATCATATGGTTTCACGTCTAACCTACCCGACTTGTCGTATAGGCTATGAATGAAACATCAGACGATGAACTTCTTAAGCACGGAAACAACAGAAGAGGATGATCTTCTTAACAAACAAATCACTGGCATTAGATCGACATGCAAAACAATACGAAGCATTATTCTTAGGAGGCACGGTGAACGGCTCGTGATGCCTCATGCCACAACATTCCAAGCTCAACTTTGCAATCAAACACAAGGCCTGGCATTACATAGACAATATTCAGAACAAACTCTTAACACAGGAATATCTCAGCAGAGTAACTGTTTACTTCTAAAGCGAACACGGGAATAGGAAAAACACTCGGCGTTGCTCACGGCAAGGGCATCCCACTCAAAAATATCAAATGCATGTCTTACGGCTAACATCAATGAGCAAATTTTGACAAGGTTTTCCAATTCCAATATATTAAACTAACGTCTTCTTGCTAACATCAATGATTAAACTTTGACAAGCTTTTCCCATTCAAAATATGTAATGCCTATGATCGTGGAGTCCTGTCGTAGCTTCTTGTACTTGTTTGGGAACTTTTTGCCCAGGGCACTCCACGTGTTGTTAAATTGCCAATGGTCTCTGCAGACTAGTCATGTCATCGTTGTCTAATAATACTCTGTAAAGCTTCTCGGTCATTCCTTCTGTAATGTAGCGCATAAGCGGTGGATCGCTTCTTTCTGCAAAGTGGAACGACCAACTGGACCCAATAATGCAGCAGTTTGCCTTGGACACATTGGATCCTTTTGTGCAGTTCAACTAAAATCGAAGTCGGAATAAAACCAAGCTTTAATTTTGATATCCCTGTAAGCAACAATAGGTATAAGGGAAACAATTACTGAGAAATAACGGTTGATGACTTGTACTCCCAGAAGAAAAGCATCTAATGATCTACTTTATCTTAATGGGAAACAAAGCAGGAGAGTAGCAATTCTCCATTAGTGTGATTCATTCATATTGACTGAGACATTATCTTAATAACGCCTTGTTTCAACATGTATAAAGAACGACAAAGCAGAAAAGTACCATTCCTAAAACAATGCAACTGATTCATTTTAACAGAGACATTATCTTAACAATACCTTGGTTAAACATGTAGAAAGAACTACAAAGCAGGATAGTACCATTCCTAACAAGTGTTGCAGTTTGAACTAAGATTCAGTAGTTAATTAATTCTGAGAGTGGCATTGCTTAATTTTACCAGCGGCATTAGATTAACGAAAAGCATAAACAGTTCCAGGGGAGAGTGGGCACAACAACGTATGTGCTTCCATCTACTTATAAAGGGGGTGATGCAAAGTTCGTTGTAACAAAGCAACAAGCATCATGTCTGGGTTGGTCCCATTTTTGTTCACTACTTGATGAGAAAAGACAGCAATACAATAGCTTCAATTCAACATTTATTTAAAATAGTAACAATACAAGTAGCACAACATCTCAAAGCACACTGCACAATCATGTGGATGAAGGCCTGTACTGACCTTTCATGAGACGGACAAGATAAAATATGAATCTGCCAACACGAATAGGAAATCCAATCTCGTTTTGTGCAGTTGCACTGAAATCAAGCAAAGTGTTTCGCGTAGCGAAGCAAAATTTCTCAATAGCAACAAGTTGAATTGATATCCCTGTTTAAACAGAGGCAAAAAAGGAATCAATTACTGGCTAATAAAGGAGGATGAAACATGCGGCCACAAAAATGGTAATCCCGCCAATCCCTAACAAGTGTTGCAGTTTTGAAATAAGATTGAGTAGTTAATTCTGAGAGTGGCATCAATTACTGGCTTATAAAGGGGGTGATGCTGAATTTGTTGTAACAAAGCAACAAGCATCATATGCAGGTTGGTCCCATTTTTATTCACTACTTAATGGGAAAAGACACCAATACAATAGCTTCAATTCAACATTTATTTAAAACAGTACCAAAACAAGTAGCACAACATCTCAAAGCACACTGCACATCATGTGGTTGAGACCAAGATTTGAAACAACTCGCCACGAAGACTGGAACAAATCTCGATCTCCTTTTGTGCAGTTCCACCAATATTAAGCAAAGTCACAGGTGTGACATTCTAGTTTTACTGCACAAAAATCTCTTTAAACATAAGTGTTTAGATTATCTAAGCAAAATTTAAAAATAGAAACAAGTTGAATCGATACCCCTGTTTTAAAAGAGGCAAAAAAGGAAACAATTACTTGCCGATAAAGGAGGATGAAACAAACGGTGACAGAAAGAAGCATCTAGCTTATCTTGGATGGAAAACAAAGTAGGAAAGTAGCATTTCTAAAACGGTTGCATTGATTCATATTAACAGAGACATTCTCTTGAAACAACATTCGTTAAAAAATGTAATTTACTTTTAACAGTGGCATTGCTTCAATTTTCCGACGGCATTCTTAGATTAACAACAGCAAAATAACTGTATGGGACATGCCAGCACCATGTGCGTCCACATGTATAAATGGGTGATGCAGAGTATGTAGCCAAGCAGCATATATGCGCTGGTCCCATATTTGTTCTCTTTGAACCTTCTTCCTATGTGAGGGCAGCAAATCTAGTCCTACACAAACTACCCGACCCCCCAGTTTCTTTCCCTTTTCAACAAAGAGATCGGTTCCTTACAGATGTGTGTACTGGGTTACCCCCTTTTTCCCTTTTCGACCTACAAAGCGGCTGGATAGCCAGTCTATACTACTTTCCGCCCCCCTTTTCTCATTGAACCACGTCCTACATTCTTGCTCCAGCCCACCGCACCCTTCTTTCCTCTTTGAACCAAGACCTAGATTTGACTACTGACCGAAAAAAGATCCACATGCAGCTAGAAACAGCAGCGGTTTTGAAGAAACTTATACCTTAGAGTCGTCGGGATGTGGCAAGGCGTGCAGTGGGAGGCGGATCCGCCCACACTACGACGGCAGGGGAGGAAGAAGGGTCGGTGTCCCTCCCAAGACACGCGCTGGGTGAAAGAGAACAGCCTTGAGGCAGCGGTGGATTGCCTCCCTCGGCAAGGCGATAGAGTGAATCTTGCACCTCCTCCCTTCCGGTCTTGACGGGATACGGACGCCTCCTTCACGGTTGTGAGGGAGAGAGAGACAAGAGGCCAACGCAGTCTTGTTTAGATCTGGTCAAGAGAGGGTGAGGGACTGTGAATATAGCAAACCCTAGCAAATGAACGCCGAGCCTCCAGCGTGTAACATATATGTAGTCGGCGGCGTGTGGAGAGTGCAAACACTAGCGAGCAAGCTGAGGCTCCGCTTATATATATACTACTATAGTACGGACTGAGCTCCGGTGCCTTCACCTGCTTTTGGCTGTATGATAGGTGAGCCAGCCACATTTTGGGCCCACCTGTCATAAATCCAAAGGCAGGTGCACTAAGTCAATGAAGCTGCATCCATATAGTACTCTCGTGTATACGACTAATATATAGTGGAGTGGTTTTCTTATTCTCTCCATAACAATCGTTTTAAATTGTGTAAGTACGAAATGAAACTCTTTATTTAATGTACAGTGAAGAAAACTAGTACTACTTCCGATGAACTAACGATCCACGCCCACACGTCTTGGTCGCACTTCCTGTCCTTCACGTGTGGTACACTACCCTCCCTTAAGTGAACAACCACACACACGCCTTATCGGAAACGTGTGAGAGTGTGTACAAATAAAGAATTTTAATTTCAATTATCAGAAAGGTTTGAGAGTATTACAAAGTTTGACTTGACCAAATCTAATATCGAGTAAATAAAAATGGAGGGCTACTACGTCCATCCGGGTTTTTAGTCCGCACCATTTTTTAATCAATAAAATTACAGGGACCTGGAGACAAAGTTGTGAGAAGGCTTAGAAATCAATACAAAACTTATGCTCTTAGTACCAACGTCGATCCTTCTTCGAGGAAACATTTGGTTCATAGCCAATTATGTGATAAAATTGCACCAACGTGAAAGACGACTGCGTCTCCAACGCAACCAAGGTGAACTCACGAAGGATATCATCTTTGTTCATAACAAGCAAAGAGCACTGATGGAAGACTGCTTGTTTTCATTGTAAATCGATCAGCTTCACCAGCCGACGCAACCATGAGGCGCAACCATGAGCATCGATAGGTCATCGTGGTGATGCATCATCCATTTGGCATCAAGTTTGGGTGAGGCACCTATGAAGTTCGACAAATCCTCACCGTGGGTCTGCTTTTCTTCTCAGTAATCAAGCTCGAGGAAGGAAGAATCACGTGGCGAGGAGCGATGAGGCGGAACAACAATGGCCATCCAATTTTGTGCAGTTCCACTAAAATTGAGGAAGACATGCCCGAGTATGGAGACACGCGCATGATTTCCAAAAATATAAAAAAGGGTTAGCAACGACATCTCAATTGTCAATAAGAATTAATGAAAAGTACACCAACAAACAGAAGCATCATAATTATCTCGATGGGAACTAAACCAGGATACCCGAGAAAAAAAGAATTTCTTCATTTAACCAGTGATAGTACTACCACCATATGGACAATGACTGCACAACCACCATGTAGTTTTTGTCGAAACAACATGTATACCTCCACCGAGGCATAAATCAGGACAACTTTTCGAGTGGCATTTCCTCTATAATAGTACTAGAAGGTGATGTTGGACCAGCCGACGAACCCTAGCTACTATGCATGGGGAGGCTGGGAGTAGTCGCATAGAAGAAAACCCGCATAGCGACACAGGGAGCTGGACCAGTACAAGAAGTTATACCTCAGGTGGGCGAGATGTTGTTTAGGCGGGCGGGCGGGATCTGCCCACACGATGGCAGTGAACAAGGGCGCGGAGGATCTTCGTCCGCGCCAGCGCCGGCTCCGAGAGGACGGTGCGCATCGGCTTCCTCCATCACCGACGGCGACAACGTCAACGCTGCACCTCCTCACCTCCCGCAGCGGACGGGATTCGGCCGGATCTGTGACCACCGGTGAGGAGAGAGATAGAGTGGACACTGTCATCTTGTTTTGATATGGAGAGGGTGAGAGAGCGAGACGAGAAACTCTATCAAACAAGAGGCTATAATGGAGTAAAAAATCTCTCCATAGCAGTGGTTTTAAATAGAATACGCCGCTGCCCGTAAAAAAGAAAGAAAGTCTGGGCGGACAATTTTTTAAGGGTCTGTCTAGGACACATCTAGATGTGACATAGTTATGTCGCATCTAAGTTGATGTCCACTCTGTTTGTGGACTATTTTTTTTCCTAGTTTTTTTTGTTTCTTGTAGCTACATTATATACTTGTGGGAGCTTAGATGTGATATCCTTAAATAACATCTAGATGTGAATTAGACAAACTGATTTTCTAACGTACCAAGAAAGAAAACTCGATCAAAAACACGCCCCGCCTGTGTCGTGAGAGTCGTCAGCACACACACATAGACATAGACATGCATATCCGTGTTTACGTAAAATTCCATTTCCATCTCCATCTCCAATCATATTTGTCCAAGCGGCACATTATTTACGTTGTTAATTATATACGCAGCAATATTAACGTACATCATCTCTTGTTTGCGCACGTCCGGACCGATGCCACGGCCGGTCCTGACCAACCCGAACCCTCTTCATCACCCGCGTGTGCTTCCCGCCCGAAACGGTCAGTGCTACATTCATGCCCGGCCAGAGCGGATGCGACCTCTCACTGGCGCCGGCATTGAAGTGGCGCACCGGCCGAGAGAGCATCACCCGCGCCGCTTCTGGGTGCACACGGCTGCTCTGTGTTCAAAGGTCGCAATAGCCGGCTACAACATGCATGTAAAAAGTTCTTGGGAGTCCGTGCTACAGCTAGCTGTCCTCCCCCAACTCGTCAATCTCTTCCAGTAGTGCTAGTACTCCATGGCGTGATCCATCAACAAGCAGACGTTGAAGTTATCGTATACTCGGTTTGCGGTGAGTGGCATGCCGAGCGACCGTGTGGGGTCGAGCCATGGAGGAGGGTGAGACACGAACACGACAGACGTGATTTAAACGTTTGTTTTGCTCGATGGCGCGATCCAACGAAACGAAACGTTGGTTTCTCTCCGTTTCCATTTTTTCTCCGGAAAAACAGAAACTTTCCACTCCATTTTCATTCCTATTCCAAGGTTGCCCCGTTACAACATTCCATCAAATACAAAGGAAAACTAACACGCATGCTGATGCATCTCAATGATTCACAGATCATAGCCAATATTTAGTTCACAACTAAAGAAAAAAAGTTGTGAGAGCGTGTATGAAAGAAAAACTACTGATGGGGTCACTATGACTTAAACCCTAAACCCTAAACATGATTTAATTTCCTGGCCAGGAAGAACCTGTCGAAGGAACGACGGCTGGCACCCTCGGATCATACGATGCTTTTGTGCAGTTCCACTAAAATCAACCTGAGCATCCCTGATGGCAAAGATATTGAAGAAGTGTGATTAGAATAATAGTACTGGCACTAGTTCATGAGACATAAACTCATCACAGGTAGAAGCCGGTAGAAGTAGAGAAAGATCGACATGGAGATGGAGCTACGGCGATGGAGCAAGCCGGCTCCAAAGGAAGATAAACTACACGGGACGCCGAGCTGTAGCTAGAAGGGCGGTTGGGACCGCATCGGCCCATACCATGTGACCCCCAATTGGGACGCATAGCGAATGTGGGTTTTCTTCCTCACCGATGTCGACCGCGTCTCTGTGAACATTGTTCCCTCCCCAATTTGGGATCGGGCCCGTCGTTCTATGCTTGTGAAGAGAGCAACCTAAGCAAGCAGACTTGTAGCTTAGGCTCCTGCTAGTGTATATATAGTGGTTTTATTTTTCTCTCCATATCAACCATTTTATATTGCGTGTGTGTCATTCAAGAGTGAATGATGGTTGCTTCTTCCGACTAACTTACTGGGTGATTTGACTGCTCCTTAGTGGCCCCTACACGTACTCCCCCTACGTGTATGCAACAGTCACATGTACACATAGACACAAAACACATGACGCGCCCTAATGCATGCATGTCCGAGCACACGACGGAACACACTGCAGTCACGCTCAAGTGCTCAACCTACACGTGCATGCACACACATACTCAGTCAGGGTGAGCTAGTGACCGTATAAACACCAGAAAATATATATATTGAGCGCAATGAGCGTATTATGAAGTCCATTGACCATATTTTTACAAATATACAGTGACATACTGTCACAGCCCTAGAGCTTGCTTGTAACTAGTTGCATTGCATCCATGCATCATGTTTAAATTTCATTTGAATTTGAAATGGGGAAGACAGAAACCCCAGAACCCATACGAATCCAACTAGGATTTACTAAAATTATTTTCAATGAACAGAAATGCCCTTCAAAAATGCTCATCACTTTTTCTTTGGTTCGAGCCTACGCCAAATGTGGTGCACAATTTTCTAGGTCATCCTAAGGTCCTTGAATTAAATCATAAGTATTTGAGTTTGGGCATTTAAAATTATATAAAATATTTCAAATGCCTCAATATTCCCAAACTAAAATGTTTCATGTTGGAAATATTCCAAAAATGGACCAGGAGCAGTTTGGTGATTTTTGGAGCTGTTCTAGTATTTTTAATAACTCCACAAAATTACAGAATAATAGAAAACTAAAATAAATAAAGAGAGAGAGAGAGGACTACACGGCGCTCACGGCAGCCCAACTGCCCAGCCCAGCCCCACCACCGACCGGGCTCCTGTCGCCTCCTCCTCGCGCCCGATGGCGGGGCGCGTGCCAGCGGCGTGGCCACGCCGGCCACCTCCTCCCCTGCCTGGCTGCCTCCCCCTCCCACAGGCGTCTCCCAGGCGCCACGCACTCGACCCCTCTCTCCCTCGCCCGTGGCCTCTCTCCTCCTCTGCTCTCTCACTCGCACGCACCCGAGCGGCCTCGTCGCCACCGTCGCCGTTCGCCGCCACCACCGACCTCCCCACGGCCAGCCATCCCGCCCACGAGCTCCGCCTCACTGCCGCACACCTCTACGCCGAACCACACGACCGCGGGACGCCTGAGGCGGCGCCACCGTCCTCGTTTCCATCGCCGGCCACCGGAGATCCCCCCTCGATGCTCCGCTCGCTCCGGTGCCTCCCCGAGCTCGCCGACCAGCCCTACACGATCCCCGTGAGCTTCTACACCGTTTCCCCCTTGTATCCGCGACGTTTGCTAGTTCTAGTCGCCGTTTTGCCGATGACCGAAACCCGCCGCCGCCTGTGACCGCCGCCGACGTGCCTCCGGCCACCTAGTGGTCCGGCTTTCGTGCTCAGCTTTCTCCCCGCGCTGCATAGAGCACGTAGGTGCCTCGCACGAGCCTCCCCGGCCACCGTAGCGTCGACCCCGAGCTCGCCCGAGCTCCGGCGACCGCCACGGTCGACGCCGGTGACGACTCCGGCCATCTTAGGCCCAGCCGCTGCCACTACTCGACGCGGACGAGCGCCCGCGTCACATAGACGCCCTCCGCCGGCCATTTGGTCACCGGAGGAGGAAACCCGCACCCCTCCGCTGCCTCGGCTCACTGACGATGAGCAGCTGGGTCAACTCCGGCGAAGTTGACCGGGTTTGACCATGGTTTGACCCTGTCTTTCATCGACATGCGGGCCCCGGTCCCTGTTATTTAGCTAAGTGTTAAAATTAACTTAAGTTAATCCCATAGTCAGCGGCGTGTGGGTCCGAGGACTAATTAGCCTAGATTAACTTTTAGTTAGTACTAATTAACCCCGTTAGTTGGTGAGACAACGGCGTATGGGTCCCACAGTCAGGTTTGACCTGGCCGACCCGATTGACTTCTTTGACGTCCACACCTATGTCATCTTGGCCTTAATAAGTATTTTCTAGATTTATTTTTATACATGAAATTTCAGAAAATACCCCAAACTTCAAATATTCATAACTTTTAATCTGTAACTCCAAATTAAATAATTTATATATGAAAAATGATCATAAAAATATGAAGAATCTGTTTATGCCATGATCATGCATGTTTGAACAAGTTAACCTCACCGAATAGGATGAATCATGATTAGGGCAAATTATGAAATAACATTTGGAGTTGGAATTTATTCTTGTTTGAATTCCACTTCAATTAACTTGGCTAGATATTGCATTAGGTGAATTCAGTACCTTAACATGACATGTCATTCATGTGAATGTGCATTGCATTGATTGTGTTCTCTCTTGTTTCTCGGGTAATTGCCCCCTCTCGATAGACGGCGTTAAAGCGATTGTTCGATGACACCGATGAAGAACTATATTATCTTGAAGTGCCGGGCAAGCAAAACCCCCTTGTTCATTCCGATATAACCCCACTCTCTCGCTCCTGCTCTATTTCTTGCATTAGGACAACAACGACTGATGTGTTACTAGCTGCGGTAGCTGAACCCCTTTATCCTCTGCATGAACTGTCATTCCACAGTAATTAGATGAAACCCACTAGCATGTGTAGGAGTTGTTTGAGCCATGATGTGCCTACTCAATCATGCTTGTTTTCATGCCTCTTTGCTTAGAGTTGAGTCAGGTCGATTCATCGGGAATGAATTGGAATGGTTGTGTGAACATGTCCCTCTTGTGTGTGAGCTAAGTGTGTGAACACGATTTGGTAAAGGTAGCGGTGAGAGGCCATTTAGGAGTACATGGTGGGTTGTCTCATTGCAAATCCTCAGGAACTGAGTTTTGTGTTTGTGATCCATGAAACAGTTACTACCACGCATTGGACCCGAAACCAATGGACCCTCTCGGCTTCTTAACCACCCTTGTCCTTAGTCCGGGAGTTGCAAGTAGTTTCTGGTGTTTGTAGCATGCTGGGGGCCGCATGCAACGCTGACCATAGGGGTGGGTTGTGTTGCGGTAGGCACCGTGGCCGGTGTACCGATTCGCCCGTTTGGTGTCTCGGGAACCCTGTACACATCGTTCGGGGCCGTATGGGAAACCTCGGCGGACTCCTGCGGATGGAACCGAATAGGCGATAAACCTGGACTTGGGACTTGTGTGTTTAGGTAGGTCATGGCCGACACCCACGTTGGGCTTCCGCTTGAAGGTTGCCGAGTACATGTCGTGTAAACGGCGGTAAGTGGTGAGAGCGTGTGTGAAGAGGTACACCCCTGCAGGGTTAATATAATCTATTCGAATAGCCGTGTCCACGGATAAGGACTTCAGGTTGCCTATATCGGTTCATAGACAAGTGAAAGTGGATACCCTAAAATGCGCAAGATAAGCGTGAGTGCTATGGATGGCGTTCTCGTAGGGAGGCGGGAGGCGGGTCCATAGTGGTGTATTGATATGGTGAATATGTGGACTCGTATGCGCCACCTCAAAAGAGTTACTTGTAGTCGTAGTTCGGGATAGCCACCGAGTCAAAGCTGGCTTGCGAGTCAAACTCCACCACCCCTTTTGATAATGATGCATATGTAGTTAGTTACGATGTAAGTCTTGCTGAAATACGTTTGTACTTACGTTTGCTTATTTTATGTTTTGCGAGAGAGACCTCGGTCTCTCTAGTAGTTCACTTTGGACTTGACGGTTAGCTTGTTACCTCAGCTACGATCTTGTGCCCTCGGCGAGATCTGGTAGATAGTCGGGCTTCTCGGCCTTCTTCATTTATAGTTATGCGTACTTTCGGACATGTTTAGCTTCCGCTTGTGCTTTGACTTGTATGTTACGAGTGTTGGGTCATGAGACCCATGTTTGAAATATCTCGCTCCTCGGGCCTAATGAATAAATATTTGAGTCGTAGAGTTATGTTGTGATGCCATGTTGTATCTACACATATTGAGCATATTGTGTGTATGTTTGAAATGCTTGGTATGTGTGGGATCCGACAAACTAGTTGTTTATCCTTGGCAGCCTCTCATATGGGGAAATGTAGTCTCGTGCTTACGGCGATAGTAGTCCGCTACAGCCCGGTTCACCGGAGTCCTGCTAGCCCAAAGACTACTGCTTGGACACTTGACTGGCCGGCATGTGTTTCACTTCGTTCCTATATACATCCCTTCGGGAAATGTCGCGGTGTTATTCGGAGTCCTGCCTAGCTCTACAGCCGGTTCACCGGAGTCCTGATAGCCCAAAGCTACAGCCCGAATCTATCGTTGATGACCGACATGCTCGATGCGATTCATGTATGCCTGTCCCCATAGGTTAGCGCCGCTTTGGGTTCACGACTAGCCATGTCGGCCCGGGTTCTTTGTCATATGGATGCTAGCGACACTATCATATCGTGAGCCAAAAGCGCATAAGCGGTCCCGGGCCATGGTAAGGCGACACCGTGGGAATACCGTGCGTGAGGCCGCAAAGTGATATGATGTGTTACATGCTAGATCGGTGTGACTTAGGATCGGGGTCTGACAGCGTTGGTATCGAGCTTTGTTGCACAGAGGGATTACCAAGCCAAACTGGTCGAAGTTGTGTCTAGAAATGCTTTAGTTATGTAAGGGAATTGATTGTGGAAGGGAGCGTAAGGCTCTTTTTACTCCTTATACCTCATGGCCTTCGATGCGAGTCAACCTCTTCTCTTCTACGGGGTTTAAGAATTAGGCTTCTCATCTATCTATCAGGATGACGTGTTACTAATCCACAGACTTTTAAGATTGTTGGTTTTAAGCCCCAGTTCAGTTCCTACTATTCCTGTATGATAATTGTTGATCTCGGAACCTTGGTATTGTGAAGTTGAGTGGTTATGCCACCATTTTGCAGGATGTCTCAAATCATTTTGAGCATTTACAGCCGTTATGCTGTCCGAGTCATCCCAGGTCTCTAACTAGTCTGATGCATTTGCAAATTCTTTCCTTCCGTTTCCGATGTCCTTTTGGTCAGAATAAGCACACTAATCGGTAAGTTGAGGTACTTTGTTGCCTCGGCATAGATTTTGGAGCTATTATTATGACCCTAGTTGTTTAGGAAGTCATCTAGCAATTTAGCAATGCTTTTGTATCCCCAGTGTGATGATTCTGGCCATCATTCTCGAAAGCATCCTGTGATGCCACTTAGTAGTAGGCATTCTACTCCTGGGTTTCTGAACCCGAGATTCACCCTACTTCATGTTGTTAGTAATTGCTAGTTCCTTTAGGATATTAGTAACTTTGCAATAGTCCTCGAGGTCAGTGGTATTTCCTTCTTCCAAATACCATGAACCGCTTATGGCGAAGTTCCTCGCTGAATCGAAGGATCACGATCAGAGTACTCTTGAGGAGTACTCCATTCTATATTATGACTCTGCCAGTTCTACCTTCTCTGCATGGATTATCCGGAAGAAGTGTTGAGATTTGCTCGACATACTAATCTATGCATCCACAACTCAGAAAATTATATGTTCCTTGAGTTGTCCCTCTTTAGTTGTATTTTGACTCTCGTCTATCAATTGATAGTCAGGAGTATGTATGCATTCGTTTATCGATGCCTATTATCCTTGTGGTCCGTCAAGCCATTCTGTTCTGGAATGACTAGGAGAAACAAACTCCAGTACCTCATCCATTTCTACGATTGGGTCTAAGTATTTGTATTCCGCAGATCATAATTTCAATTCCGCTTTTGTTCTGTTCTACCCTGAAGTATTACCCACTTTATGTCAGGAATGTCATGAGAATCGCACCTTCTCTTATGAATTCTTGACGTAGTGATACTTCTCGCTATCATTATTCATTCCTCGGTTCCGTGTTGATGCAACCGGAATGTCGACAAGTGAATTGTGATGTGTGAAATCGATACTCCTAGCAACCTCGTTGCTTGGTAGTTAATGGACAATATTTTCACTCTTAGCGTGTTGGTTATTAAATCATCATACTAAGATTGATCGTGCTACCTAGTCCTTATTTACGGTGCACCCTTGATCAATGAGATAGGATTATTCAATCCCTTGCTTATTTGATCATATCGCCTTGCCCTCAAAAGCAAGATTGATCTCGAGCTTAGTAACATACCGGTGTTTCGTGACTTTCCAAATATGTTCTTGGAAGTGTTACCGGGTTGTTTCCTGATTGTTATGTTGAGCTCGTGATCAAGTTGGTTTCTTGTGAACCACCCTTTCTCCAAGAATGCATGTTGGATATCCACAGCTAGTTGGTTAAGCTAGACAACAACTTGGAGAGTTGGAAGATAAAAGCTTGCCTAACCTAGTTCGTTCCAAAGGGATATTCTTGTGTAGTGTGTGTTGAAGAAAGATGATATCTTCATTAATTGGTCCCTGTGATCGATTCTTTGGACCTATTGTCTTATCAATCCTTTGATTTGAGTATGGGCTATCGTCAAATCAAATCGGAACCAACGATGTTCGTAATGTTGTCTTACTCGTGGTTGATCCCTCGAGCATACACCATTACATCCTTTGGTGCGACCAATGCTATCACCGTGTTCACATGATGGTGGAAGTCCGATGATATGGAAATTCCGATGAGTTGTTGTTGAGCCCATCAGCATTTTGTCTCCCCATGAGTCATGTTGAACATCAACCTAGTGTTGGAAACTTGTGTAAGCATTTCTTCGTGTTCCGTTCATGAAGCTTATGCTTGGATGGAAAGAGTGACTTCCTCGAATTCATGTGCTTTAGGTGTAAGTTGCCGCCATGAATTTGAGAAATGTTTGTTTTGTTCCCTTTGGAATCATTCCAAGTCAGTCATGCACGTGCGAAGTATTCTATGGTCTGATAGACTGATCATCTTCATTCCATATGAATTCCATAGCACACCAAGCCACTGACAGATTTGTTCAAGGAGAAGAAGTTCCTTCTTAAGACCGCAGCTTATACAAGGACTTCGTTATCCTCGATGATGGTTCCCCACCTGAACTCGGTAGTGTTTTATGATAAGACTACCATGTGGTCATTCCTGTCTTGGACAACATGCTCACATGTATGTAGCAGAACCAGCTCATGTTTTGGAGCTTGCTACCGTAGTTCATTCCCGAGAATCTCGCAACATCTTTCCGTCGATTTGTGTTGCAAATTTTCATTTTTCTTCTAGACTCGATGAGTCTGGAATATCCTAACACCAACCAGATCTGAATCTCAGGCAGATATGATGGTTGGAACATTCCCAACAGTTGCATGTTGTTCCCATTTCACCGCCATTACGCCAATTTCCATGGGCTTCCCTCTCAGTAATTGTTGTCCAGGTTCATCTTCAAAAGTGGACTTACCATGGGTCCCATCCATCTCCGGTGATAAGCAAAATTCATCCATTGCGTCGTCTTCAACAAGGTAGTCCACATCATCCATTCGAGTCTGGGTATGCCATTCCTTGCACTCCACCAAACGATCTTTGTGAATTGCCTTAGGCTGGTATGAAGAGTTTCAATGATCTCTGCTTCAAAAGTAATTCTTTTTTCCACTTAAGGGAATAGTTCCTCAAGTCACCTCCCCTGGGGTGCCCCGTTATTGAGTCGTGGCAAATTTTTTTCCTCGCCACCTTGACACCATCTACCATCTTTCTAAGCGTGGAATTGTTGCCCACTAATCACACACCGTTGTTTGTTCTTCCATCCCTCTCGATGTGTTTTGTGTCTCAACTCGAGATGTTTTTATATCTCATTCTGTGAGTCGATCATGTTTACTTGATCTTCGTGAAGATCGAATCATGTAGGACCTCCCTCTTTTTCCATTGTCGTGTCGAGTGAAGATCTCGAAAGCAAGACGTCAAGACCAAGATGATGGAATGAATCAACATCTTCGAGAAGGGCAACTGGATCATGAAGATTGTGATAGTTTTGTGACTCCTTTTCCTCTTACCTCACGTCTTGAATCTCGGGGCGAGATTCTTGTTTAGTGGGGGTGAGTTGTCACAGCCCTAGAGCTTGCTTGTAACTAGTTGCATTGCATCCATGCATCATGTTTAAATTTCATTTGAATTTGAAATGGGAAGACAGAAACCCCAGAACCCCTTACGAATCCAACTAGGATTTACTAAAATTATTTTCAATGAACACAGAAATGCCCTTCAAAAATGCTCATCACTTTTTCTTTGGTTCGTGAGCCTCTGCCAAAAGTGGTGCACAATTTTCTAGGTCATCCTAAGGTCCTTGAATTAAATCATAAGTATTTGAGTTTGGGCATTTAAAATTATATAAAATATTTCAAATGCCTAAATATTCCCAAACTAAAATGTTTCATGTTGGAAATATTCCAAAAATGGACCAGGAGCAGTTTGGTGATTTTTGGAGCTGTTCTAGTATTTTTAATAACTCCACAAAATTACAGAATAATAGAAAACTAAAATAAATAAAAGAGAGAGAGAGAGGACTACCTGGCGCTCACCTGGCAGCCCAACCGGCCCAGCTCCAGCGGCCCAGCCCACCACCGACTGGCTCCCTGTCGCCCTCCTCCTCGCGCCAGTAGGCAGGGGCGCATGCCCGGCGCGCGTGGCCACACGCCGGCCCCCTCCTCCTGCTGGCTGCCTCCCCTCCCCTGGGCGTCTCCCGAGCGCCACGCACCCCCGACCCCTCTCTCCCTGCCCGTGGCCTCTCTCCTCCTCTGCTCTCTCACTGCCTTGACGGAAGCGGCCTCGTCGCCACCGTCGCCGTTCGCCGCCACCACCGACCTCCCCACGGCCAGCCATCCCGCCCACGAGCTCCGCCTCACTGCCGCACACCTCTACGCCGAACCACACGACTGCGGGACGCCTGAGGCGGCGCCACCGTCCTCGTTTCCATCGCCGACCACCGGAGATCCCCCTCGATGCTCCGCTCGCTCCGGTGCCTCCCCGAGCTCGCCGACCAGCCCTACACGATCCCCGTGAGCTTCTACACCGTTTCCCCCTTGTATCCGCGACGTTTGCTAGTTCTAGTCGCCGTTTTGCCGATGACCGAAACCCGCGCCGCTGTGACCACCGCCCGGCGTGCCTCCGGCCACCTAGTGGTCCCATTGTCGTGCTCGACTTTCTCCTCAGCTGCATAGAGCACGAGGGTGCCAAAGACGAGTCTCCCGGCCACCAGAAGGCGTCGACCCGAGCTCGCCCGAGCTCCGGCGACCGCCACGGTCGACGCCGATGACGACTCCGGCCATCTTAGGCCCGGCCGCTGCCACTACTCGGCAGACGAGCGCCCGCGTCACATAGACGCCCTCCGCCGGCCATTTGGTCACCGGAGGAGGAAACCCGCACCCCTCCGCCGTCTCTGGCTCCGCCGGCGACGAGCCGCGGGTCAACTCCGGCGAGTTGACCCGGGTTTGACCATGGTTTGACCCCTCTCTTTCACTGACATGCGGGCCCCGGTCCTGTTATTTAGCTAAGTGTTAAAATTAACTTAAGTTAATCCCATAGTCAGCAGCGTGTGGGTCCGAGGACTAATTAGCCTAGATTAACTTTTAGTTAGTACTAATTAACCACATTAGTTGATCGAGACAACGGCGTATGGGTCCCACAGTCAGGTTTGACCTGGCCGACCCAGTTGACTTCTTGACATCACACCTATGTCATCTTTGGCCTTAATAAGTATTGTCTGGATTTATTTTTATACAGGAAATTTCAGAAAATACCCCAAACTTCAAATATTCATAACTTTTAATCTATAACTCCAAATTAAATAATTTATATATGAAAAATGATCAGAAAAATATGAAGAATTTGTTTATGCCATGATCATGCATGTTTGAACAAGTTAACCTCACCGAATAGGATGAATCATGATTAGGGCAAATTATGAAATAACATTTGGAGTTGGAATTTATTCTTGTTTGAATTCCACTTCAATTAACTTGGCTAGATATTGCATTAGGTGAATTCAGTACCTTAACATGACATGTCATTCATGTGAATGTGCATTGCATTGATTGTGTTCTCTCTTGTTTGCGGTAATTGCCCCCTCTCGATAGAGCGGCGTTCGACGATTGTTCGATGACACCGATGAAGAACTATATTATCTTGAAGTGCCGGGCAAGCAAAACCCCCTTGTTCATTCCGATATAACCCCACTCTCTCGCTCCTGCTTCTGTTTTCTGCATTAGGACAACAACGACTCATGTGTTACTTGCTGCGGTAGCTGAACCCCTTTATCCTCTGCATGACCTGTCATTCCACGATAATTAGATGAAACCCACTAGCATGAGTAGGAGTTGTTTGAGCCATGTTGTGCCTACTCATTCATGCTTGTTGTCATGCACTGCTACTGCTTAGTGTTGAGTCATATCTGATTCATCGGGAATGAATTGGAATGGTTGTGTGAACATGTCCTACTGTGTGTGAGCTAAGTGTGTGAACACGATTTGGTAAAGGTAGCGGTGAGAGGCCATTTAGGAGTACATGGTGGGTTGTCTCATTGCAGCCGTCCTCAGGAACTGAGTTTTTTGTTTGTGATCCATGAAACAGTTACTACCACGCATTGGACCCGAAACCAATGGACCCTCTCGGCTTCTTAACCACCCTTGTCCTTAGTCCGGGAGTTGCAAGTAGTTTCTGGTGTTTGTAGCATCTTTGGGGGCACGCATAATGCTGACCATAGGGGTGGGTTGTGTTGCGGTAGGCACCGTGGCCCGGTGTACCGATTCGCCCGTTTGGTGTCTCAGAACCCTGCACACATCGTTCGGGGCTGTATGGGAAACCTCGGCGGACTCCTGCGGATGGAACCCGAATAGGAGATAAACCTGGACTTGGGACTTGTGTGTTTAGGTAGGTCGTGGCCGACACCCACGTTGGGCTTCCGGCTTGAAGGTTGCCGGTACATGTCGTGTAAACGGCGGTAAGTGGTGAGCGTGTGTGAAGAGGTACACCCTGCAGGGTTAATATAATCTATTGAATAGCCGTGTCGACGGAGAAGGACTTACGGGTTGCCTATATCGGTTCATAGACAAGTGAAAGTGGATACCCTAAAATGCATAAGATAAGCGTGAGTGCTATGGATGGCGTTCTCGTGAGGGAGGCGGGAGGCGGGTCCATAGTGGTGTATTGATATGGTGAATATGTGGACTCGTGTAAGCCACCTCAAAAGAGTTACTTGTAGTCGTAGTTCGGGATAGCCACCGAGTCAAAGCTGGCTTGCTGCGGTCAAACTCCACCACCCCTTTTGATAATGATGCATATGTAGTTAGTTACGATGTAAGTCTTCTTGAATGCGTTTGTACTCACGTTTGCTTATTTTATGTTTTGCGAGAGACCTCGGTCTCGCTAGTAGTTCCTTTGGACTTTGACGGTTAGCTTGTTACCTCAGCTACGATCTTGTGCCCTCGGCGAGATCTCGGTAGATAGTCGGGCTTCTCAGCCTTCTTCATCTATAGTTGTCTGTACTCAGACATGTTTAGCTTCCACTTGTGCTTTGACTTGTATGTTCTGAGTGTTGGGTCATGAGACCCATGTTTGAAATATCTCGCTCCTTAGAACCTAATGAATAAATATTTGAGTCGTAGAGTTATGTTGTGATGCCATGTTGTATCTACACATATTGAGCATATTGTGTGTATGTTTGAAATGCTTGGTATGTGTGGGATCCGACAAACTAGTTGTTTATCCTTGGCAGCCTCTCATATGGGGAAATGTAGTCTCGTGCTTACGGCGATAGTAGTCCGCCATGACCCGGTTCACCGGAGTCCTGCTAGCCCAAAGCACTACTGCTTGGACACTTGTTGGCGGCATGTGTTTCACGCCGTTCCTATATACATCGCCTTCGGGAAATGTCACGCGGTGTTATTCGAGTCCTTCCTAGCACACTTTCTGACCCGGTTCACCGGAGTCTGTTAGCCAGTGCTATAGCCCGAATATATACGTTGATGACCGACATGCTCGATGCGATTCATGTATACTGTCCCCATAGGTTAAGCGCTGCTTTGGGTTCACGACTAGCCATGTCGGCCGGGTTCTTTGTCATATGGATGCTAGCGACACTATCATATACGTGAGCCAAAAGGCGCAAACGGTCCCGGGCCATGGTAAGGCGACACCCGTGGGAATACCGTGCGTGAGGCCGCAAAGTGATATGATGTGTTACATGCTAGATCGGTGTGACTTAGAATCGGGGTCCTGACACATACATTGTATTCATCTCATTTGAAATTAAGCCATATTAACCGGAGAGGAGGCAGTATGGACTAGCATTACTTTGTTGTGTCCCGTCAACTTGCCGAACAAGGAGAAGGTTGCAGGACGGGACAAGCTTGCGCGCGGTGACTCGCAGGACAAGGAGAAACTTTTGACTAATGCAAGATCTCCCTCGCTCAGGCGGTGGACGTGCAACAGTTAATTCGGTGTCAGATTGCCAGAAGAATACACTATACTACTAGTGCTATTATTGTTCGACTTCCCGAATAGGCGAACAGCCAATCGCAAAGTTTACTAGTACTACTACTATAGTCTATAAAGGTACGTACTATACTAGTACTAGGAACCGGATGGAGGAGCGTCTACACTCTTATTATAATTTTAAAATGTGATAAAGCAATCTTCAACACATTTGGTTCTCTTCGAGGGTTCTTGCATTTGATAATGGAAGTTGATTGCATGGAACACTCGCCACAATTCTCGCTTAATTCTGGCTCATATCCTTTTACAAATAGTAGCGCTCGGTAATATTTCCTCTTTTTTTGTTATTCAGCATGTAAACAGGTCAACAAACCTTGCGGCGCATCTTCGTGCGAACCGTGTTTGCTGCACTTTGAATGTGGCCGAGAGCTGGCTTGATGAAACACCTTGCTTCCTACTTCTTTTTTTGCGGGATACCTTGCTTCCTAGTGACCAGTGTCTTGGCTGATCGTCCTAAGAATGCTTATATATGAATAAAGCTCTCTCATTTACCCATAAAAAGATTAAGCCATATTAACTGGAAAGGAGGGAGTATGGACTAGCACTACTTTTTGGTGTGTTCCGTCAACTCGCAGAACGAGGAGAAGCTTGCAGGACAAGGTGAATCTCGCTTACGCCTTTTGACTAATGCAACCTACCCTCGGTGGACATGCATCAGTCCATTCGGTGTCAGATTGTCGAGGCATACCTTTGTAGTACCCAACATGCGGAGTACCATCATTGTTCGACTTCACGAAGAGGCGAAGAGCCAAAGCGATGAGTAATGCAGTAGTACTACTACTAGAACCGCATGGTGGAGCGATACGTACTCTTATTTTTTTATCTACGATAAAGTACATGTTTATTCAGAGAAGGGCGGAAAAGCGGCAGCCCAACATGTAATGAATGATATCGATCAACCAACCATGCTCGAATATATCTTGGCCTTCGTGCGAGCCCGATACGTGTGTTCTCGCTCCTCGTCTCTCTCAAGGCAGCGGGTTTGCTCTTTGCCATCAATTGAGATCGGTTTGCTCACACTCATGTCCCACATGTCGGTGATATGCCAAGAGGAGGTGCGTTGACCGGTGGCCATCTGGCGATACTTGGTTTTGCACCTTCATACTACTCCTCCCTCCGTCACAGTTTACAGGGCGTGCTTCATTATGATGCATTTCTCTCAATACATTTTCACCACCAGAGAGACTTTAGACCCGTTCGGTTTAATGCGCAATTAATTAGGGCGTGGTAACCGCAATCAAGTCCACAATTTTGTCTCCATGTACTGTACTACTACGGAGTGGAGTAAGTGCATGCATGTGTGTACCCGGGGTGGAAGCACTGCATGCATGTGTGTACGCATTATTCCCTCTAGTAATTGACGCCGTGTTATAACTACCAATGCTATTTTTCAGGTTGATCGCTAGTCGCCTTGGTCCCACTAATTTTTTTTCTTTTTTTTGAAGCGCGCTGTATAAACAGTGACGGATGGAGTAGTATGAGCGGATTCAAAGAAGAGCGTATTGATGGTTGCTTCTTCAGAGAAACTTACAGTGGGAAAGGTGGGGCTTATGATTTGACTGCTCATTACTCACTATTAATGTCTGGTATAGCAACGACCGGGCTGAGTCTCCCATGCGGTTGTGCACTACCCCTCGGTTCTTAAATATACTCCGGAGTATTTATCTTTCTAGAGATTTCAACAGTGACTACTCAAATATTTGTATTTTAGAGATTTCAAATGGACTGGCACATACGGATGTATATAGACATATTTTAGAGTGTAGATTCACTCATTTTGCTCCGTATGTAGTCACTTGTTGAAATCTCTAGAAAGACGAATAGAATATTTAGGAATGGAGGAGTACACATCTGAAGCAAAATGAGTGAATCTACACTCTAAAATATGCCCGTTTGAAATTTGTAAAAAGATAAATATTTAGGAGCGAAGGAGTATAATTTTGTGCATGGCACATGGACCCGGATGATGAAGAGGCTTCTGGCAATGCTATCAAGCTTCCATCATTTGTTTACATAATTGACGTACTATACAAATAATTTTCTAGCGACATGAAATTGTACAATGGCATGAGCTTTCAGCTTTTGTTTCGCGTGTCTTGCCATCGACGCTCTTTCGGAAACAATAAAAAACTAACTTCCTTGCTAATGCATGTCAATTATTAGCAGATCAGAGCTAATAATTACATCACAAGCGAAGAACGAGTTGTGAGGAGGTGTTAAATTAAAATTGATCCATGCTTTCATTGGCAGCAACGTCCCCCATTTCTGTCTAAATCAACAAGGCATGTTGGGAAAAAGTAGCTGTCTGGAGCATGCAACATTCCGATCATTTTGTGCAGTTCCACTAAAATAGAGCTGAGCGTCCCTATTCCAAAGATATTAAGTGTGATTACGATAATAGAGGACTGCTGATGAAACAATAAACATACAAATAGAAGAAGGTCACCTTTGCAGTCTCTCTTAAGACTAACTAGTTGGAGAAGATTAGGCTCGGAGTTGGATGAGGAGGATAGAGCAAAACCAATCTCCCTTTGTGCAGTCGCACTAAAATGTAGAGATGGTCCCCGTGTTATATTTTAGTACAACTGCACAAAACACTCTTAAGAAAAAAGTGATTTGTGCAGTTCACCAAAAGGTCGCAATAGCAACGAGGTGAAATGGATAGCCCTGTTTGCAAAAAAGAGGTAGAAAGGAAACAATTCCTGGCCAATAACAGTTGATGACACATGCGACGACAAAAAAGAAGCATATTCCTTGTCCTAAGGGAAGATAACAACACGGTTGTGTTCGTCTAAAACGGTGTGAGGACGAGAATGCAATATGGAGTGTACGCCGGACGAGCTACGTTTTGGGCAAAGAACTATGGAAGATCCACATGCAGCAACGTCGGAAGACGGGCAGTGGAGCAAGGCCGGAGGGATACACAGGGGTCGTCGGGATGTAACTAGGTGAGCGGCGGCGGCGGAATCATGAGCAGGTGGCGTAGGCCCTGCCACGCGGAGCTTAGTCGAGAGAGAGCGGCGTGTACCGCAGATCGGGACGTGCTTGCCTCGGCGCGCCGTCGAGCGGAGAACGATGCACTTCCTCCCTTTCCTGGCGGACGGGATGCGATCGGATCAGTGACCAACGGTGAGAGAGAGAGAGGCCACCGCACTCCCTTTCCCCGGCCGGGACGGGATGCAGCCAGATCAGTGACCAACGGTGAGAGAGAGAGGCCACCACAGCCTTGTGTGAGATACTCTGAAGAGCGACAAACCAGGCAGGCAGGCTCCATTGTATATAGTGAGCGGACTACCTTTTTCTTCATAAAAATCGTTTTATATTCTGTGTATGTGCCATTGAGCGCTATAACTTTATTTAAAAATAACGCGGCAACGCGTCAAGTCGAACATTGTTTCGTGCACGCGTGGTACACGACCTCCCTAGGTAAACAACCGCTACAGGCGTTCAAATTAGCACGTGGGCTGCCATTTCATAAAGAAATGAGCTCCACCGTGTACCCACGCGGGTGTGGCTGGGCATGAAGCGTGAGTACATGCACGGTGCACCTATTCTCTTCTTGTATACATACACCACCTACGTGGGGTTGTGTGAGAGAGATACAAACCTAGAGATATAGTGTGTGGGTTCTTGAGAGTTTTTTGGGGGGGGGGGGTCAATCAAAAAATGTAACATATGCAATGTGTGTGAAATAGAGTCCTGGATATATCATATATATAGAGGGGGTGATCCACGAGAAGAGAGTGGAGGTATCATCGGCTTGAGGTGTCCATAGAATCGAAGAGAGGGATGATGTGTGTGTGTGTGTGTGCGCGCGCGATCGATAAAGAGTGCCATCGAATTTGTGTGTGCCCACGTCAAAGATATATTGTGGCAGGCCTACTGGAACGTGAGATGGGACATGTGCAGTTTGTCTCTGTGGCATGGATACCTACCTGCAGCGCTCAACTATCGGTGTGTGGTGGGGGAAGAGGGAGGCCCAATTAACTATAGAGGTACAATGGCTGGTATATGTATGGAGGAGGAGAGAGGCCTACCTCATGTATTAAGGAGATCGATCGCCTCATGTATTAAGGGAGATCGATCGGCATCCATGCATATGTGCAGGAGAGGAATAAGGTTGGGAGAGAGACAGAGCTAGAGTGTTGGAGGGGGTGGTAGTGGAGTTGCTTCTAACAAATTGTGGGATAGGCTTGCTAGATAAACGGAGGACACGCCTGCAATATCAATAAGAGAGGAGATGGCTGCTTGTTGTCTGTGCATGTGTGTGTGAGAGATGGGTCAGGAGGCATGCATGAATGATGAGGGGGGACGATGTGGTTGTGGTAAGCAGACGTAACTACATAGGAAGATCAATCGCCCTTTGTTAGAGAAAGGAGAGACATAACTTGTGAGGTACGTCGATCGATGGGGGGGATAGTTAAAGTCGATCTAGGTATATGTTGGGAGATCGATCGGTATACATGCATGTGTTTGTTAGAAGCAAATGAGGCACGAGGAGAAGGATAGAGAGAGAGGGATGCATGTAGGAGGTGGTACGAGAGGCATACTATATCGAGGGGGAGGAGTGTGCGAGTACGAGAACGATGAAAAGAGTGGTGGGAGTGAGGCATGGATGGTGACAAGAGAAGAGGGGAAGCTTGTGTTTGTGCTAGGCACACCTGGCTAGAGAGGCATATCAATCGATGTGTGCCGTAAAGAAGGAGCTGGGGGGCCTACACACACCATGGATGAACGACCTAAAGTGAAAAGATGAATTTGTGCGATGGAGCTGGAGAATGCTGAGGGAGGGTGAGAGGGATGCAGGCGTGTGCATGCACAAGAGAAAGTTAGCGCTAGCTACAAAGATAAGAGGGTTGTGTGGGTGTAAAAGACGAATAGAGATCATATATACTTCATTATAAAAAGCGAATTCGGATATTTGAAGAATTTATCATAGTGTTTCAAACCGACGGATGTGTGAATATATATAACGGTGATACACATGGTGTGGTTATGAACATGTTATACTACATTTAATATATTTTATCTCTACTGTTATAAAAAACTGAGTTGTTGATTATGATGTGCCTGCCATCCTGCATTATAGGCCGTTCGATCTATATCTGGCGGATAGCAAGGAAACTATGATGGTTGAAGTTGGCAACAATCATGATTGTAGATTCTTATTGAAATAGAGAAACGAATTCAAATTTAGTTCGAATTGCAGCGGTAGTATAGACATTTGGAATGTACTAAAATGTTGGTATGAGTAGGTAACATGCATTATACAGCAAGCGAAAAAAATTAATCGGACATAACATGGATTCATACTCCCTCCTTCCATCTATATAGGGCGTAATGAGATTTTAAGACCGCCTTGGACTATTGACAAGATTAATAGTACATGACATGCACAATGTGAAAATTATATCATTGAAAGAACCTTTCACACACGAATTTAACGGTGTGCTTTGTGTAAGTTGCATGTCATATATCATTGCTCTAATATTTGGTCAAAGTTAGCATAAAAAAACGCATTAGGCCCTATATAGATGGAAGGAGGGAGTAGCTTTGAATAGCATTTGTATAGTAAAACGGGGCAAGACTCTCTCTTTGTGTGGTGTGAATAGTTTTATTTTTTTTGTTTTCTTTTTGGTTGAGGGAAGTGCAAATTGATTTGGTACGTATAAGTACAATATTACTACACATTAGGCTTGTCCCTAAAATTCAACCCGCGTCTTATTATATCCCGAAAATTCAGATATCGTGCTCCCAAAACTGGCGCCTTCACAACCCGCGCCTTGCTATCCGAAATTACAGCAGCGAAAACTCCCTCCAGCTGCCAAATCCCGACACGCGAAATCCCCCTTCTAACCCTGAGCCGAAAGGGCCGCTAGTTAAAATCGATGGGGGTACTTTTGTAACACACCCTACATTTTGGACAAGTGTGTCCCTAAGTCATGCTTCACCCCCTCCCATCGCCCCCTTTTCGCCATTCGAAATCCCAGGCCGCCATAACCTCTCCGCTTCCGGCTGAAACCCCACCCTCCTCCGTCCGCCACGCCACCACTGCCCGGTCGGAGCCTCTTCCCCGACAGCGTCGTCCACATAACAGCTCGGCGTCCCTTGTCCACCTCCCGGATGGGGATCCGTAAATCCATCTCGTCGTCCGCCGGTTCAGCCGCCCGTCCTCCACCTCCAAGGAGCAGCTCCGACGATCGCCTCGTCTATCGCGGCTGCTCCATCCCCACAGCGCCTTAACCTGCTCCACCGGAACCGCAACATCCTCACCGACTCCTCAGACGAAGCCGAGGCCTACTCGGCGCCACCAAAGAGGTTGTACACTCATCACATCGCACCTTCTCCTTAACTCGACCTCCCGGCGCCGACGGTGCTTCATCCCGCACCCCCATGGAGCGGCTACCTTGAAGCCGGCGCCGCGGGCGACATCTCCATGGCGGCTCTCCCCCAGTGCGAGGCCCCTTCGACGGCGGCGGCCATACCAGCCGGATCTGCTGCTGCTGCTGCTCCGGCTCTCGCTCGCTCGCTCACGCTACTGCTGCTACTCCGGCTCTCGCTTGATCGCTCGCTCGCCCAGCTGCTGCTGCTGCTCTCCCCCTCGCTCGTGCTGCTGCTCTGCTCCAATTAAGCCACACTTCAGTAGACTGAATCGACTTTTGGGTCAGTCGATTTTCAGGGGTTGGGGGGCTCGCCGGAGTAAAGGAAGAACCACCAGCTGGGACGGGCTCATGGAGAGGTACCCCACTATCTATCTTAGGGTTCGTGGGGTGAGGCGGGGGCCTAGAGGGTTCGCCGGGGCGGCGGTGGCGAGTTGTTTCGGGGCGGCGAGGCGGCGCTGGGGCCGTCGGTTTGGCCGGTGGTGGCTGGCGGCTCAGGGGGGTGCTGATTGAAGATGAACTGCAGGCCCTCCCTAAACTACATGTCAAGTGCCTCTCTGCTACTATTGCGTTCAGTTTCGACAGTAGCATTCAGTTCCACAGTAAATTTCAGTTTCGACAGTTAAGTTCAGAGTCAACAGTTTTTACCTCATCTGTTGTAGTCATGTGGTATTTGGTGATGTTAATTTTACATACATTTTACATCATCTATTGGAGATGCTATTAGAATCCCACTTGAGATTGACGATGTCTGTCTTGTGCTGCTTCAGCCTTGACGTCTTACGGCTCACCGGAGCTGCTCCAACGACAGAATGATCCATCACAACAGAGCAGTGCCCTGGACGCATCTACAAATTCCTCAGATCTTCCTCCACACCACCGTCAGCCACCTCTGCCTCAACTGCTTCAGCGACCAACCCAATCATGCTAAGGTCAACACGGCTACTGCAAAGAGGTTGTACACTTATTGCATCACTTATTACTATATATTCACGTCGATCCATTAGGGCTATTTTGGTTCAACGGAAAAACGCCGATCCACTGGTTGTTACCATCACTCTAAATTTCTGATGCTCTCCTTACATAATATCACCATATTTTTTCGTATGCATGTCAGATATTGTACACAGTCATGCTGAACATGTAGAGAAAAAGAGAAGAGTTTCGCGCGGCAATACAATGTCATGCAGACATTGCTCTATGGTGGGTTCAATGGCAAACCCTCCCCCCCTCTCCAGATTGTAATCCAGAGTAAGATATCTGTTCTGAGGCGGATTCAGACGCCTTGACCACTCCTATTTACCCCCAAGGTGTTTGCTCTACCTTGGCATGATGATGTTAGTCGTATCATGCATATGTTGCCTTGCAGTGCCTACTTTTGACATCATATATGTCATTTGCTTAGTTTAGACATGTTCTGTAATGCCACATGTTTAGTTTCTATATCATTGTCGGATTTCGGGTTCCGGCAGACCCTTAAGGTTCGAACTCTGGGGTGCGCGCGGAGATCTCTCCCCTACGATCTACGTCTGATCTCCTCGTGTGATCTAAGCTGGAAACGATGAACAACACAAGGGACACGAGATTTATACTGGTTCGGGCCACCGTTGTGGTGTAATACCCTACTCCAGTGTGTGGTGTGGTGGATTGCCTCAGGGGCTGATGATGAACAGTACAGGGGAAGAACAGCCTCGCGAGAGGTGTTCTTGAGCTTGTGCGATGAACTGTTTGGGTGAGTTCGATCGCCTCTCTCTCTCTCTCTCTCTCTCTCTCTCTCTCTCCTCTAGGGTTCTATCAGATCGGATCCCTCTCCGTCCGATCCCCCTACTATGTGGTGGCTAGCTCTATTTATAGATGCCCTGGGCCTCTCCCCAAATAATGAGCGGGAAGGGCGCCAACAATTGGCCATTTTGAAGGGGGAGATCTAGTACAAGTTATCCTGACCAAAGGTGGTCTTCGGCTGCCAAAAGCACTGGTGATGACGCCGTATTGGGCTCCACGGTGACCTCCGTCCTGCCGCTCTACTAGTCTTGGTCTCGTTGCACCGGAATGGTAACCTTTGCCCGATGCCTTGGCCTGTGCTTTCCCCCTTTGCACCGAAGGGGAAACAAGGACACTGTGCAGGTCGGCGCCCGCCTGGCACCCACCTGGTCTCCATCGTCATGGCTTGCGTCATGGGCTCCTCGCGAGGTACCCCCGCCTTGATCTCTCCGCCTTCTCGCGAGCCTGCCTGATGAGGCTGTCCCTGAGGAAGCTTCCTGTCATCCGCCCCGCGAGGCTTGGCCCCTCGCGAGGGTCTTGAGCTTGAGCTGATGAAGATGGGTCGTGCTGGGCCCCCGCTTGAGCCACGCCGCACGCTGCAGGCAGGCAAGTCTGGGGACCCTCGTTCCCAGAACACCGATAGTAGCCCCCGGGCCCAAGGCGCGCTCGGGCTTGGCCTAGCAGAGAAGCGAAGGGGCAAGCGCGAAGCACCGCGGGCCCCAATAGCTTGCGGCCTTGGGTGCCGCGTGGCGTTTGATTGGACGTGGGCATCTGCGCTTCCCCACGACGCCTTGTTACGCGCCCGGCTAAGCGGACCCATAGTTGCACACAGTTGTTCCTCCTTTCCGCTGCTCGCTTGCCTCCTACCTTTCCTTCTTCCTCGAGCTCCAACCTCCGTCGCCAATCCGGCTTGAGTTCTTCCCTCTCTCCACCGCCATGGCGCCCACGAAGAAAGGAAAGGGAAAGAAGCCCGCGCCTTCGCCCCGCGCACCTCCGGTGGTGGCCCCAGCCATTGATCGGTCGATCATCCTCAATCCAGAAGCTTTGAACAAGGTCCGCTCCGCCCTTGCCACTATCTTCAACGAGTGCGGCAGGACCACGGTCTGGCCTGCATCCCATGCCTCCCTTGATAGGATTGTCACGGAGGTCCGATTCTTCGCTGATGCCCTATATGGTCAGTTCCCCCCTTTTCCGCCTTCTTCAATGCGGTGCTCTCCCATTATCAGATCCGCATGATGCACCTCGGGCCGGAGTCCATTACCCTTCTGGCTGTCTTTGCTTTTGTTTGCGAGGCGATGATAGGCATTCCTCCTTCCGTTGCCCTGCTGCGCCACTTCTTTTCTTTGCACCTGAGCGACCCAACTCAGTGCTCAGGGTGCGTGAGCTTCTTCGCTGTGCCAGAGACAGCCGCTTCAGGGATCGACTTCGGCCTTCCTCCTCCTGAGGCCTGGTTCAGAGAGCGGTGGCTGTACGTGGACGCCGGAGTGCCCAACCCCTTGCTCTTGCACCCGACCTCACCCGCTGTTCCCAACCCAGGCTGGGATCATGAAGTGCTCGCGAGCCCCCGGCTCGCCTTCGTCTGGCGCCGCTTCTAGAGTTTGAGGGCGCTCGATGTGACAGCATCCAAGGTGGTGCAGGAGTTCCTCCAATGTCGCATTGCTCCTCTCCAGCGCCACTCTCGCCGGATGTGGGACTTTGCAGGGCACAGAGACTGCATGCGGCTTCAGGAGTAGGACTTGACGCCTGAAGTGCTGCGAACGGTGCTCAGGGTCTTGACTGGCGACCCTTCCCCAGGCAGCCTTCGGTGTGATGGCGCCCTCTTGTATCTTTGCTCTGGCAGGGCCGATTTTGTGAGGCAGATGCCCAGCTTCGACGAGTGGGGGCTGCGCCCGGCTGGCTTCACGGGGCCTCGTGAGAACCCAGCCGCCGTGGGTGCTCCCCCTGCCGCCCACAGCGGCCCTTCCTCAAACGACAGGGCGGGGAGACGAGAACCGGCGGGAGTTGAGGCGACTGATGTCGAGGTGCCGACGCCGCGAGAAGCCTCGAAGGCGGCGTCTCCCGAGGCCCGCCTGAGCGGGCGGTGCGGAGTTGCGGCCTATGGTTCCCGAGGCCGGGCTCCCGAGGCCCCTGGTCGTTCCTCATGAGGCGACACCGACGGGCGCCCAGCTGACTCCTCCGGCGCTGATCATCTTGACGCTTCTTCCACGCCACAGGCCGACCCCTGCGCCAAGCGCTTAGGTCGGTTCCGCATAGACTTCGAGGCCCTCCGCAAGAGGAAGGAGGCCTTGGGTGGCGATGACCGCCCTTGCCGCTTGTTGAAGCGCAGGAAGTACTTTGCCATGGACGAGTAAGTCTTCTTCTTTCTCTGCTCATTTACTTTGCTATCCCTGCGACTGATTGTGGCCTTTCAGGCCCTGCCCTGCCAAATTCGCCGTGTCGGCCCGGGAGCAAGCCTCCCAAGCTTCGCCTTCTCCGCTGGCCCTGGGCGCGCCGAGCTCGAGCGGCACCCCTGCTGCTGGACCGGTTGGTGGAGTGGTCCGTTCCATACGGCACCTCGAGCCTGCGCGCCCGCTGTCCTTTCTTCATGAGTCCTCCTGGGGCACATCCGGCTTGCCCCGCATTCCTCCTCCGATCATAGATGGTGAATGGCTGAACTACATGCATGGCTCCTCCTCCGCGGGCGGCCGATGCAGTGACGGATTCCTGTGAGAGGTCTATTCGGCGATGGCTAGGGCGCCAGCCCCCAGCCCTGCGTCGGGAGAGGGCGTGCCGCCTCGGGGCCCTCGGCATACTCCGGCGGCAGAGGGTGATGCGGAAGACATGCTCAGGCACGCTCGGGAGCGTCGTGCCCTTCGCAAAGAGTTCCTCCAGAGGGCGGCGGATGCGGTGAGCCGGATCAAGGCAGATCTTGCTGACGAGGATGCGTGCCTCGAGGCCGAAGGTTTGCGCCTTGCTGAGGAGAGGCGCAAGCTGAAGGCTAGTCGCCCTCGTAGCGTCCTGCGTGATCTCGACAACGTGAAGGCTGAAGCGTCGCTGGTGGCTTCGCGGGAGGCCTGCTCCCAGGCCGTCGAGGAGGCTCGGGAAGCAGACCGACGGCGCAAAGATGCGGAGGAGCGCGCATGGGAGCTCCAAGCCTGGAGCAACTCCCTAGAGCGGCACGTGGAACTGTGCCAGGCGGCCCTTGAGTCGATGCAGGGGGGCTCCGTTGACCGGGCGGAACTTCTGAAGCGCGAGGAGGCGCTGACTCTGGAGGCCGCCGAGCGCAACCTCGACCTTGAGCGGTTGGAGACGAGGGAGTGCCTGGTGGCTCAGGCGGAGGATGATGTTTCCGCGCGCGAGGCCCGGGCCCAGGAAGAAGTCGATCGCCGCGTGCCGGAAGCTCGCTCGGCCTTCGAGCGCGAGTACAAAGCAAGGTTGGGGCTGATCAGGGCCGAGGCTGAGGGTAGGACCGTGCCCCTCAGGTCCAAACTGGCTAAAGTGACGCGGCGTGCGGACTCCTCCGCGGCCGCCCTCGGCGCAGCACAGGCCGAGCTGGCCTCTTCCCGGGCCGAGCTGCTTCTTCTCCAACAAAGGGTTGATGATGCCAAGGCCACCGTGCAGCGGAATGAGGACGTGATCCGTCGGCGGCGGGTTCTGGAGCATGAGCATGCCCCCATGCTTCGAACGCTCAGAGAAAGGGCCAACACAGCTTTGGGCAACATCTGCGAGGCTGCCGCTAAGGAGCCGCACGAGGTCAGCTATGCCGGCAACCTCCAGTTTTTCACCAACGTGGTGACGCTTCTGGAGAACCACTCCGAGAGGTCCCATTGGCTTGTCGAAGAGAGGAGCCGAGCCTTGCTCGGGCGTGCCTTTTCACGTGTCTTCAGCTATCTGCAGGGCAGGGACCCCCACTTCGACTTCGACGCTGCCATCGCACCCGTGCCCATAGCCGTCCGGGGCGACTTGGCGCGATGGGTGGAGCACAACATGGACGCCCTCGTCAGCGCCTTTGCGTCCGATGATGACGATGTGGTCGTGGCCGCCAATGAAGGCGACGTTGTGGACGAGCCTGGCACCGACGGTGATGCTGACGGTGGCGGCGACAATGTCAGCAACGCCAGTGATGCCTCCGGGGATGCCCCAGAAGACGTGGTGAGTGATATGTCCGACTGACCGTATGTCGCTCCTGCCTTACCCTGCACGAAGAAGGTTCGGGCTTGGCCCTGAAGAATGTAAGAGCATTTTGGGAGGGGAGGCCCCTCATGTAAAGGTTTGCAATCAGTACCCTGGTAAACATAATGTTGCGTGTGACCTTAGCCACTGGCCCGGTGATGGGTCAGCTCACTTGTTTACCTTTCGACCCCGACGAGTCCTGAGCGGGCCTGCGGGAGGGCCGCCGCGCCTCGGGTGTCTTCTGGTTAACCCATTGATCCTGCGACGAGAACCTCCGGAGAGGGTGTGGTGACAGCGGTCCCGGCTGTAGGCGTGCCTGGCCCGGCCCGGCTCGCGAGGGGGAGCAGCTGACGCTAACTTTGGACGCAAAGCCAAAATCAGAACACGAGAGATTGCTCGAACGAGACTAAACACCCCTTCCCCAAACATATGCAAGTCTCGAACTCAAATCCAACTTAAATCCAAATCGAAGAACTTTGTCAACAAGGAAAGGCAAAAAACAAAAGGTCGCGTCCGGCACCTAGTCTAGTCTTCGACGTCTTCTCACCAGCGCGGAGCTAAGTGCTGCCACTAGGCGTGGGCGGGAGCCCCCGAGGCCCGAGGGCGGCTCTCCGGAGACTCCGGGGCGTGTACAGCCCCACTCATTATTACGTGAGAGTGTCACGGGGCGGCGAGCTTCACAGGCATTGGGCCTTCTTCACAGGTACTAGCCTTGCTTCATATCGCCAGACGAGGGCCCCGCCTTGCGCCTCGCTCTACTGCCATTGTGACGGAAACCAAGGGCAGCGCCAATGGGGTAGAAGCGATCGCCCGGCAGTTCCTCGGCGACCACGGGTCCTCTGCCGGGGCAGGCCTGGGCACCTCCCGGAGAGGCCTACCTCTGAAGCGCCTTGCTCCGGCGAGGGCGAACCAGACGAATCTCGCCTCCATTGCAGCCCCCTGCGCCCTCCTCCTGAGGGGTATGAGGCTGCAACATTGGGGCGGCCATCTACTGCGGCGACCTGTATCTCCTGCGACCCATGGTTAGCAAAGCTTGCTCCTGAGGAATTAGTGGTACCCGATAGCTGCTGCCGTCGGTGCGGTTGTCGAGGCTCTCTTGGGGTTCCTGAAAGAGCTCAGCTTCTGGCGTCTCCTCGCCCCAGCCTGGCCCGAGGAATGAGCCATGATCTTCTTCCAGTGCGCACCCCTCATCCACCATGCGGGGCACATAAGCTTCTGGGGTCACCGCCCCGTGGGCCTCGCCGTAGCGCCCCGCATGCCATGCAGTCTGGCTTGCAGCGCCGTCTTGGGGGTGATGGCGCGGCGGTCCGCCGAAGCCGAAGGCCGTGGCGTGCACCCCTTCGCTGCCCTGAGAAGGGGCCGGCGCGACTTGTCGCCCGGTGCCGACGGAGGTGTTGGCACTGAACAGGCCCTGGAGTCCGCTTGAAGTTGCGTGCGCGCGCACGATGCCGCCATACGGCCCGCCTTTGATGCAGGGTGACAATGGACGCTTGAAAGGAGGTGCTCTTGAGGCGGCGGCGTCCAGGGGCTCGGCTACTCGCTCCAACAACACGTCGCGGCTGCCCTCCAGCAGCCGGCACCGTAGCAGCTCTCGGGCCATCGTGAGCGTGGCCCTGGAGTTCGCTTGCTCACGTCGGGTGTACGGCGCTGTGGCCACGGCGTGGTTTGAGGCCCTTGCTGCGGCCCGCACCTGTCGTGGTGTGAGGGCAGGCGTCTGCGGCGTCGCCCGCACTGCGGCGCCTGCGAGCACGGGCTGCCTGAGGCGCAAGGTTGAGGTCGCCCTGAGCCGGCGACACGGCGTGGGCGGGCCACGCCGCCCAGCGGTCGGCGTTGGCAGCCGGGTCGCTTGACATCTGAACGGCGAGGCGACGGAACGCGATGCGGAGGAAGAAGGATTCCGGCGCACCCCTACCTGGCGCGCCAAATGTCGGATTTCGGGTTCCGGCAGACCCTTAAGGTTCAAACTCTGGGGTGCGCGCGGAGATCTCTCCCCTATCTATCTACGTCTGATCTCCTCGTGTGATCTAAGCTGGAAACGATGAACAACACAAGGGACCCGAGATTTATACTGGTTCTGGCCACCGTTGTGGTGTAATACCCTACTCCAGTGTGTGGTGTGGTGGATTGCCTCAGGGGCTGATGATGAACAGTACAGGGGAAGAACAGCCTCGCGAGAGGTGTTCTTGAGCTAGTGCGATGGACTGTTTGGGTGAGTTCGATCGCCTCTCTCTCTCTCTCTCTCTCTCTCTCTCTCTCTCTCTATCTCTCTCTCTCTCTCTCTCTTTTCTAGGGTTCTATTAGATCTGATCCCTCTCCGTCCGACGCCCCTACTCTGTGGTGGCTAGCTCTATTTATAGAGGCCCTGGGCCTCTCCCCAAATAATGAGCGGGAGGGCGCCAACAATTGGCCATTTTGAAGGGGAACATCTAGTACAAGTTATCCTGACCAAAGGTGGTCTTCGGCTGCCAAAAGCATTGGTGATGACGCCGTCTTGGGCTCTACGGTGACCTCCGTCCTGCCGCTCTGCTGGTCTTGGTCTCGTTGCACCGGAATGGTAACCTTTGCCCGATGCCTTGGCCTGTGCTTGCCCCCTTTGCACCAAAGGGGAAACAAGGACACTGTGCAGGCCGGAGCCCGCCTGGCGCCCGCCTGGTCTCGATCGTCATGGCTTGCGTCATGGGCTCCTCGCGAGGTACCCCCGCCTTGATCTCTCCGCCTTCTCGCGAGCCTGCCTGATGAGGCTGTCCCTGAGGAAGCTTCCTATCGTCCGCCCCGCGAGGCTTGGACCCTCGCGAGGGTCTTGAGCTTGAGCTGATGAAGATGGGCCGTGCTGGCCCCCCACTTGAGCCACGCCGCAGGCCGCAGGTAGGCAAGTCTGGGGACCCCCGTTCCCAGAACGCCGACAATCATATATGGGAGTTATGCAGTCCCATGTCTTTTAGCCAGCCATAATATATGTGAAATGTGCAATGCCATCCTGTTTAACCAGGCATCATATATTTGAATGATATCTTGCCCATCCTGTTCTTCATTACATTTCCATTTGTCGACAATGTTTATACATTAAACTACTCTTCCTGTGAATCAGCCATTTGGGTGGGAGATGGAAAAATCTGGAGTGAAAACAAGGCCTTCATAGCGGGCATGCTACTCGTCAAGCAGATATCTTGTTGGGTCCCGATAGCTCCTCAGAAATGGATTCAGAGATAGATGACCAGTCCTATTCCCCCACTCAGGTGTATACTCTAACTTGGCACAGTTATACTGCTCATATCATGCATACGGTGTCTTGCATTGCATAGTTTAGACATCATATACACAATATTCAACACCATGTTCTTAGTTCAGACATCATATTGAATGCCCTCTGTTTAGCATATAAATCACATATGTGAATTAAATGATGCGATCCTGATTACTTAGATAACATGTAGGTGAATTATGTCATGTGATCCTGTTTAGTTATTCATCATATCTTTGAATTATGTTATGCTATGCTATCCAGTTTAGATAGACATCATATATGTGAAATTATGTCATGTTATCCGTTTTAGTTAAACAATATACATGTCAACTATTTCATGCCCTCTTTTTTCCACACTATCTATTGCATACATCTCTCATACAATGTCTGTACATTCAACTATGTTTCCTGTTTATCAGCCATTTGAATTGGAGCGGGTGATGTCAAGATATCTAGCGGACTAAAAACACGGTCTTCAAATAAAAGCAGTGCTACCTCTTGGTGGAGATAGCACCCGGTTGTACATGCACAAGAACCAGCCCTACCACACATAACCCAAACTCTCACAGATTGTACCCCTCTTTGCGATGGATGAGAACCAGCTTCACCCAATCTAACCCCAACCCCAAAGATAGTAACTCAGTTCATGTTGACACAAAGACCATCTCCACCACAGAGCTCCCAAACAAGAGCGATTAGTAAGGCAGCTCCGATTGCCCAAAGGGCCGGTACTATCACGGCGAACCCCAACTCCACCGGTTAGTACGCCTATTCCCGTGGAGGAAGCACAACCAACTAGTCATAGTTTAGCATCTATCGCATTTGATGTTGTTAAATCGTATGTGTGTATCTTCCCATCTTGGAAATATTATCTTTGAAGATGAAGGAAAATGCCGATTCAGTGTGTTTTTCCAGGAGTTATGTGTAAGTAATGTTATTCATGGCAATTACTTTGCTTAGTCCCATACATCCTACCTCCATGATGGTTATAATACTGACAAATTTTCCCATTTTTCTCTATAGAGAAGGACCGATTTGGAAACTCAGGATGAGGTAACCTGTGCTAATACCTCTGTTATCTTCAAGAATGCTTGGTGGCGATGTCGAGAATTACTGCAGAAAACATACTTCACCGCAAAGAAACTCATCAAATTCCCTTACGTTCTCACGAGACACATTTATCGGACGATGATCGGGAACGCCTTTGTTCAGATCTTGGTCCCGAACCAAGAATGTGGTAAGGTCTATGAGCTCATTTTCTATTTTTAAGTATTATATTCTTGCGTCTTACTGTACTCTGTTCATGTAGAACAAGTGCCTAAACCTGAAGAACAACTGTTCTAATTTAAGATTCCATTGCTAATTTGCTTTCCTCTTGTATCACTGTATTTACTCATACAAACTTATTTTTAAATTGAAGGATCCAATCGTAACTCCAATGGCACAGCAGGTATGTTCACGCATGTTTTTTAACAGGTTTGCTCTTATCAATAGCTCTATTGATTTCAATTTCAATTGTGTATACAGTTGACTTTCATATCATGCACATTACTAGCATCACAACAGAGCCAATAGTGTTGTTGTACATGTACATCCGTGGTACCCATCTGAAATCTTGTTGTGCCGTGTAGTTTCCCACTCTTTGTATTCTTTCACTGCTGCTTTGTCTTGAACTGATATGATTTGAACTGTGTCTCTATTTTGATTTGGCAAGATAATGCAGTGACCATAGGACATAGATATATGTTTGTTTGATGCTTTTATTATGTACTAGTACTTGGCAATAGAAGACTTGGTAGTTTAATCCTGTCCACCTTACTAATGAACTGGTTCACGAAATGAGTTTCATATACTAGTACATGCTAAACTTGTTATGTGTCTCGCTTGTTTCTTCTTTTAGAATGCTAACAGAATATTGGGGAAGAGTGCCTTATTAAGCAATGGTAAAGGAAGTAATGCGAGATAAGGTTCAGGATAGTGACACATCCTTGTTGGTCTCCAACAAAGCTGATAAAACAGCTAAGGAAGACTATCTTGAAGATAGCGAGACAACCCCAAAGTCATGTCTTGGTTTAGTGTTCGAAGTTCTTGGCCAAGCCGCTTGCACAAGCTATTCAAACTCACCGTGCGAATTAGTTCGGTTTCTTGAGTCTCAACTACAAGATGAAAGACATCGATCGATGTGTTGCGACAAGAAGCGGAAGGGCTGCGGAAGTCCTGGAGCATTCAGATGCATACTTTACGTGCAACAAAGAAGCGTTGGAGGATTTTAGCGCCAAATAGGACAAAGCTAATCAGCTTGCTAAGCTTATTGCCAGCATGGTGGATACCCAGGATAACGTTTTTTGAGCTCTTCTGAAGTTGTTTCAGTTATGCTCTTGTTTTGCTGCCGCATTTATTTGCACCGGTGGCCAATTTTGACGGCCAATGTATGTAATGTGCTGCTTTGTTCCCTATATTTGCACTGGTGGCGAACTTTGATGCCCAGTGGATGTAATATGTGTAATAGCGGTAATAGGCTAGCGTTAATTGCTTTCTTATTTATTATCTTATTGTCTTGTTTAGTTGTTTGCTTGTAGTCACTGCAGTTCTTTTTCTGTTTTTTTCTAGTGGCCACAATAGCCTATTTTTGGTAACTAGGCCAAAATAATCATGGCAACACACGGACTGTTGTAACCATGGGCCTCCTGCAGGCCGTACGATCCATGGGCCTTCATCCGACCGTAGGATCCATCGGCCTTCTATATGGGCCTTAGGGTCCATGGGCCTTCTACGGGCCGTAGGGTCCATGGGCCTTCTACGTGCCGTACGATCCATGGGCCTTCTACGGGCCGTACTATCCATGGGCCTCATACGGGCCATAGGATCCATGGGCCTTCTACAGGGCATATCATCATTTCGCCAATCATGGGCCGTACTATTCGTGGACCATAACGGGTCGTTAATAGGCCGTATTTGATAACTCTATGAAAACAGCCCAATGGTTTTTTTTATATGAAAACGGCCCAACGTATTAACAGTCCGCAAATGGGCCGACTGTAACGATGGGCTGAATTTGGCCCACAAGCAGAAAATGACAGTAACGGGCCGTATGTAAACGAATGCTGCAAATGAGCCCAAGAATCAATGGGCCCTGAGAAGGCCGAAAGATAACTTGGGCTGGAAACGGCCCAATGGAATAACGGGCCGTTAATGGGTATAAAGTGATACAATGTTCATTACGGGCCAGTTTTACCACGGGCCGTTAATGGGCCAAGAGTTACAAAGGTCCTCATATGGGCCGAAAGAATTCATGGGCCACACATGGGCCGGAAGTTAAAACGGGCTGAATCATATTGGACGGCCCAGATGACGCCATCGGGCCTAATTCGGATTGGGCGAACGGGCCTTGGGTTAGCGGGCTGTAAATGGGCTATATGCGAGCAATCGTTAACAGGCTTCGTGGGCCGGCCCGCCACCTTTTGACCAAGTTAAACGGGCCGGCATTTTCACAGGAATGGGCCTCTGTTGGGCCGTGCCACGTGTCGCCGTATCATAGGCGCCTACGGTCCAATGAGCGGATGACATCTGTTCCAATGGTGAGCCGACACGTGTTTCCTCCAGCCAATGATGATTTTACACGTGGAAAATCCCCATGGTCGGGGCTGTTAACGGGTTATCGGATCCAAAACCCGACCCGATAGCTTAACGGTGTTCCGTTACGATGGATGCCACGTGCCGGTCACCCTTGCCGAAAAGCACTTACGTGACGCGCGATTTATCGTCATGGAAGTGGACACTTCCGTGATGATAATTTTGGTAATGTCATGGAACACTTCTATGACAAAGACAGTATGACTATCTTGATTCTGTCATAAAATCATCATGGATGTACATGCATGACAAAAAACGCGACCTACTGTGACAAACACGTATCATCACGGAAGTGTATTTTTTTGTAGTGGTTGAGGATACCACTACTATTGCTGATGAAAATGCTAGGTTGAAGACATTGCTTGAAACAGGGATGTATAAAAGTCTCAAAGGGCATCAGACACTGTGCGATGTCCTCAAAAAGTAGATTCTGAACCGGAACCCTAGGAAAGAGGGTGTTGGGTTCGAGAGGAAAATGAACGTTGATGGCTCCTACTGGAAGCCTGAGAAGTAACCCGAAACCACATGGGTTGCTGCAAAGGGACCTTCATTGGATCCATCCACCTTATCTGGCTTCACTTGTGCTAATCCTATTATCATTGATGAATCCTTTGATGCAAACTATAAACTGTTTAAGAATTAGAATGGTGAAGTGTTTGCCAGGTATATTGGTACTAACTGCATGAATGGGCCACCTATGAAGAAGATCTGGGTCCCCAAAAGTTTTCTTGAGAATCTTCCTGTGAATGTCATCATGACAGCACCTGGGAAGAAGACAAATCCCAGACCAAAGGCTTCATACAGACAGAGGACTCACCTGAGTCACCCTAACGCCAATGTTTTGCAGGGAAACCATACTCAGACTTATGAATATGAGCGTGTTTCTTCAAAATGCTATGTTCATAAAAATAAGAACTATTCTGCTTATTCATATGAGTACTATTCACCTCCTGCAAGGCTATTTGCTAGGGCTTCAAAGCCAAAGTTCTCAGATGCTGCACTTAGACTCATTGCTTCTAAGCCACCCCTGAAGATGTGGGTGGTTAAGAAGAATTAACTTTCTTTTTGCAGGAAAGGTCTCGGCCGAAAATCAAAGGCGTCGATGCTATTCTTTGGGGACCTAAAACATCTTGTAGGGCACAAGATCAAATGCCCAAATGGTCTCACTATGTATTTTGTTCTGAATCGTTTGCCAATCATCCTATCAGTCCCTAATCTTGATCTCGAGCTTTGATAATCCTCTTGCCCGTCAAATGTTTATGCTTCACAATACTCTTGGTGAAGCCTATCCCTAATGCATCAGAGGGTATGACACCTCATGCTTCGTAATGGATTATGGACAGCGGATGCACTAATCATATGGTAGTGATCGAAGTCTTCTCATGGACTCAACCTTACGTCCATCTTACAAGAGTCACATCACATTTCTTGACCTTTGGTAAAAGCAAGGTATTGGGTCTAGGTAGAGTTGCAATCTCAAAGGATCAGCACATGGATAAAGTGATGCTTGTTGAATCCCTTGGTTTCAACTTAATGTCTGTCTCAATGCTTTGTGATCTGAATATGATTGTGATATTTGGAAAATATCATTGCCTTGTACTAATGGAATCTAACAAGTCTCTAGTCTTTGAAGGGTACGGAAAGATGATCTGTACATGGTAGATTTCTCGTGAGACCCTGACTTGCCGTATGCCTTCTTGCAAAAGCTTCAAAGTCTTTGGCTCGGCATCGGAGGCTAGGGCATCTTGGCATGAGGAACTTACACACTCTCGCAAAGAAGAAGCATGTCATAGGCATCGAGGGTGGCAAGTTCAAGAAGGATCACTTGTGCGGTGCCTGCGAAGCTGGAAAGATGACTAGGGCCAAGCATCCCTCGAAGACAATCATGACAACATCTCAACCCTTCGAGCTGCTACACATGGACTTATTTGGCCCTACTCACTACTCTACACTCACGACAACTGCTTGTCTCTATGGCTTCGTCATTGTTGATGATTATTCAAGATATACATGGGTTCACATAATTCTCTACAAGACTGAAGTGCAGGATGTCTTCAGACGCTTCGCCAACCGTGCCATGAACAACTATGGTGTCAAGATCAAGCATATCAGGAGTGACAACGACACTGAGTTCAAGAATACCGGCCTCGCTCTTTACTTGGATACATTGGGAATCACTCATGAGTTCTCAGCTCCGTACACACCTCAGCAGAATGGTATCATGGAGCGCAAGAACAAAACACTCATTGAGATGGCTTGGACGATGCTTGATGAATACAAGACACCAAGAAAGTTCTGGCCTGAAGCTATTGATACTGCATGCCATGTCATCAACCGTGTTTATCTTCACAAGCTTCTAAAGAAAACATCCTATGAACTCCTCACTGGTAAGAAGCCAAATGTCACATTACTTGAGTATTTGGTGCTAGGTGCTGGATCAAGGATCCACATCACACTTCAAAATTTGCACCAAAAGCACATGAAGGTTTTATGCTTGGTTACGAAAAGGACTCGCACTCCTACAGAGTCTTCAACCTCTTTCACTATAAAGTGGTTGAAACTGTGGATGTGCGGTTCGATGAGACTAACGGCTCGCAAAGAGGGCACCTGCCAAATGTGGTAGATGTAGTTCCACCCAGTGAATACATCAAGCTAATGGGAACTGGTGAAATCATACCGTCTGAAGCACAGCCTGAAGAGAAACTTATCATTTCCGCACCTAATCAACCTGAAGACAATGCTCAGCCTGAAGACAATCCTCCCAACGATGACAATGATCAGCAAGAGCAAAATCTTCGTCCTGTTCATCCTCGTGTTGCAAATGAAGTACAGATTGAGAAGATAATTGATAGCATCAATGCGCCTGGTCCGCTCACTCATTCAAGAGCAACACAACTAGCAAATTTCTGTGGGCACTTTGCTTTTGTCTCATAATCTGAACCCAAGAAATTTGTTGAAGCCTTCATGGAACCTGAATGGATTAAAGCTATGCAAGAAGAGCTTCAACAGTTCAAGCTGAACAATGTCTGGGAACTTGTCAAGCGTCCTGACCCCCGCAAGCACAAAATAATAGGCACAAAATGGATATATCGCAACAAACAAGATGAGCATGGTCAAGTTGTCAAAAACAAAGCTCGTCTCGTTGCTCAAGGATACACTCAAGTTGAAGGGATTGACTTCGATGAAAAATTTGCTCCTGTGGCTAGGCTTGAAGCTATTCGCATACTGCTAGCCTATGCTAACCATCACAACATCTTGCTATATCAAATGGATGTGAAGAGTGCATTTCTCAACGGCAAGATTGAAGAAGAAGTGTATGTTGCACAACCTCCGGCTTTGAAGATCCAAAACATCCACGATATGGTGTACAAGCTAAACAAGGCAATCAGATGGCCTCAAACAAGCCCCTCGCGCTTGGTATGACACGCTCAAAGACTTCCTGAAGAGCAAAGGTTTCAAACCTGGTTCCCTGGATCCCACACTCTTCATGAAGACATATGATGGTGAACTATTTGCGTGCCAAATATATGTGGATGACATTATCTTCGGTTGCACCAACCAGAAATACAGTGATGAGTTTGGACACATGATGCAAGAGCAATATCAGATGTCCATGATGGGTGAGCTGAAGTTCTTCCTTGATCTTCCAATTCGTCAGCAAAGAAATGGCATCTTCATATCGCAAGAGAAAATATCTCAAAGATTGCCTGAAGAAGTTTGGAATGCAAGACTGCAAAGGTTACACGACGCCAATGCCAACCAAGAGTCATTTGGGTCCTGACGCCAATGGTAAAGAGTTCAATCAAAAGGTATACCACTCCATGATTGGTTCTTTACTTTATTTATGTGCATCAAGGCCAGATATTATGCTTAGTGTTTGCATGTGTGCTCGATTCCAAGCGGCACCAAAGGAATTGCATCACTTAGCTGTGAAGCGAATTCTTCGATAATTGGCTTACACCCCAACATTAGGATTATGGTATCCAAAGGGCTCAGAGTTTGATCTAGTTGGATTCTCGGATGTTGATTATGCTGGTGACAAGGTGGATTGTAAGTCAACATCAGGCACATGTCACTTTCTGGGACGATCACTTGTCTGTTGGTCTTCAAAGAAGCAGAACTGTGTATCACTCTCCACTGCTGAATCTGAATACATTGCTGCTGGATCTTGCTGCGCTCAGCATCTATGGATGAAGCAAACTCTCAAGTACTATGGCATCCATCTGAAACAAGTACCACCCTATTGCGACAACGAAAGCGCCATCAAGATTGCCAACAACCCAGTTCAGCACTCAAAGACAAAGCACATTGAAATTCGTCATCACTTTCTCAAAGATCATGTCATGAAGGAAGATATTGATATCATACACGTCAACACTGAAGAGCAACTGGCAGATATCTTCACAAAGCCCTTGGATGAGAAAAGGTTTTGCAAGTTACGGTGTGAGCTAAATATCTTGGAATCCACAAATGTCATGTGATCAGGCATACATCCTAACACTTATGCATGTTGATGACTTAGATGTGCAACACACGAAGTAAAGTATATCTTCAATCAATGAAGACTTAAATTCTGAGTGCGAATACATTGACGCGGAATTGGACTTCGGAGCGCCACGATAATTGTGCGTCGTGTCTGGGTCTAATACTTCCTATATGTTGGGTAACGCCACCACCAAATTCTTTTGTTTGAAGTGTTTTTCTCATGGCGTTACATTTGCTATGTCTTCGCATTTGGTTTGTCTTCAACATCAACATGTCTTCTTGATTATCTTCACTATGTTGACTTGGTTGCATTCTGATATATACGTTAGTATTCTGTCCTCTACAGCATTCACTTATAGCTATGTATTCTCATTTGAATCTTTTGAACTAAGTGAATGTGATCGGACCCTAATCTCTCTATGCTTTCTACCTAAAACTCTATCTATCCAAATCATGTGCATTCTGTTGAAACTGTCGAATGTCTTCTCTGCGTCCTTGTCAGCAGAAGATACAGAGACAAACATTAAATCTGTTTTAAATGCTCAATTCTTATTGCCTGAAACCCGGAGAAGCCGGAACGACCATCCGACAGTCCAGGCGGGCGTGGGAACGTGGGACAACTCCATGTATGTTGCATGTTCGCCACGTGTCCTTCAGATGTGAACCGCCAGGGGCACCTGCGTAATTGCACTGTGTCGTCCCTTTCCCTATAAATACACATCCAATCGTTGTCAAAATCCTTCTTCCACCTCTCCACCTCGACAAACCCTAGCGCCACGGCTAGCTCTCGACGACACCGGCGACGAAGCGCTTAGCTGTTGCGACCTCTCCGACGCCGTCTTCATGCCGGCCGCGAACATCGTCTTCTCCGCCGCCGTCGTAGGTGTCCTCCGTCGCCAAGTTAGAGCACAGAAGATCGAACTGCTCGGCCTCCTCTTCTACTCCGTCTAGCAGTTCATCGTGTGGTAAATAAGAGCCATCTTTTTACCGTCTTTTTGATCCTATAGATTCATCCTTTTTACCAAAAGTGGTTTCTGCCTCCACAAAGTTGGATCTATCATGTCTGCATCTCATACAATGACTAGTATATTCACTTATGCTTCACACATAGTTAGATTCCTCACTTGTACTTATTCTTGGATTCGTACAAATCTGGAACCAACTCTCAACATATAAGTGAATGTCTTTGTGCTATGAGGTCAATGTATTCTAAACTGATTTATCTTCAAAATCTTCTGAGAATGCATATGACCTCTTCCCCTTCCCTCGCATCTCTAATGTTGTCACAAGTACATGTCCGTGGGAGAATCCCTTTGTTCTCATAGTTTGCATTCATTTGCCGAATTCTTACAGCATCACATTAACTCTCTCGAAGCCAGTTCCTGTCTGACCAGCAGACGGAAGCCTTTGACAGTGTTGAAGCCTTTCAGTCTGAACTTCATGGCAACAGAGAAACCAGCAAGGAAGGGTGGTAGACAGCGGCGTGGGGGTACATCAATGGATCTGCCCGAAGATCTCTATGAACTATACAAAAGTGATCTCGAAGAAAGCTATGGTCAGCGCAAGACACGAATTCAATGGATTCGAAGATATTGGGCCGAGCAATAGTTCAAGTACAGATTAAATCACCAAGGAGTATCTTTGAGAAGAATGCTATCCAGCGTACGTGGGGAGATATTCTCTATAAAAATCTTCAGCCCAAGACCAGAGCTGAAGCCATTGCTCAGGGATTCTATCCTTGCATGGTCCGAGGGCCACAGCCTGCTGATGCCGACCCATCATCATTGCTATGGTGTCGAGACGACAATCTGTTCAAGCGCAACTTTCAGTTTGCCAAGAACTCGGCCAAGGAAAACAAGAAGTCTTGGGGATTAGACTTCAACCTAGGCCCCTCTACGCCACGTGTCGATGGCACACGCGAAGCTGAACCCAATCTTGTTGGGCCCTTCTACAACTTAGAAGGTCTCATCACTCATATTAAGGTTCAAGGGGTAGACGTGGATCAACCTACGGAGGATGCTGACTCTGACGAAGCGCCTGCACCACCGAAGCCAAAGAAGCTGAAGAAACCTAAGGCTTCAAAGCCCATGCACTCCTCTAGTCCTGCTCTGGCCCCTGCTACTGTCTTGAGGAATGAGAATGACGCCATTGATATGTCAAGTGACGACGATCTTGCTGATGACGCTCTTGAGCAATTGATAAAGAGCAAGCAAGAGGCAGAAATCTTCAACGACTTGCCTCTCCTTGACGTGGCAGTATTAAACAACTTCATTGATGAGTGGTTTGACACCCCCAATCTCAGCTTTGATGATCTGCAACTTCCAATTGGCCTAAGCGTCTCCTTCCATGGCGCCATTGCTCCTGAGCTAGCTCTTGCTCCGAAAATTGTTGAGCTGAAGCACAAGATCGATTTTGAAAAGGCTCAGTTCAAGAAGCACATGGCCAAGCTCAGCGTGGCAGATGTCTAGAACTTCAAGGTCATGCTGCATGAGCTCAAGGAAGCGTTTCACAAGAAACGTGATGAAGCCAAAGGTTCTCATGAGCGCATGAAGACTCTTGCTGCCAAATGCGTTCAAGCTTACAATGAAGCTGAGAAGTGCAAGGCTCTTGGGCGTCCTGGCATCGACCCCAGGATGGCTGCCAAGAAGAAGAAGCCATATGTGGACCAAACTGAACCATCCAGGCGGGAAGAGCCTCGCATTGTCTTCCCAGCTAGTATGACAGGCGTGAAGCCTAAGGTCCCCACAGTGGCTTCAGAACTTCAGAAGACAAGGGTAGCTGAAGCCAAGGCCAGAAAGCGAAAAACCAAGAACACCACTGATGAAGCTCCACCCACCAAGAAGCGCAAGACCAAGAAGAGCAATCGGGCTGCTCCCGCAAAGCCCCTTGTAGTCGAGCCAATTTACATTGCTCGTCTGAATACGCACACCAAGAACGTCGTATGATAGTTCATGAGCCTGCTTCCACAGAGGCTCCTGAAGCTGAAGACATTCTAGCTGTTGACCCCACCGCAGCTGAAGACATTGGTCATCAAGACAATGTCGAAGATGATGAAGTCCTTCCTCAGATCGAGCACAACGTGGTATCATCGCCTATTCTCACAAACAGCAAACTCATCAGCATTGGTCGTCCATTGACGCCAATTTCTCAGGATGACTCATGGGCTGATCACCCACAAGAATCCCCCCGTCAAGAAGAAACACCAGTTACTCCCCCAACACAGGTCACCACTCCGGTGATTGACGATGATGACTTTGAGGCCCAACCAACTCCATCTCCACAAGCGTCGCCAGGTTTTCGCAGGCTTCGCAAATGATCAAGGCCACAAGTCAATCTGTCAAGTGTTCCAGAAGGAGATCGGTGCCAATCTGTTTCACGCCAAGTGTTTCCTGAAGCCTCTCCAACTGTGAACAACCCTGAGTCTGAAGCCAAAACGGCTGAAGTGGAGGTTACCAATACTGAGGTGGCCACCAACACCAACACTGAAGCCAATGACATTGTCATGGCTGAAGCTAGTGTGGCGCCTGAAGTTAATGTGGCGCTTGAAGTCAATGTGGTGCCTGAAGTGATAGCACCTGAAGCTAATGCTGCACCTCATGCCAATCAGCAGCCTGAAGTCACTGCCATCGCTTGCTCTGTCGCCTCCAAGGCCACATACCATTGAGCAAGCATACAACTATGGTCAGCTGGTCACTGTCAGATGGCCTATTCCGGTTCCTCCTCCTCCTGTTGGTCCCCAATTTGATTACCATGTCGAGCACAGGCCTCAGGTCCAGAAGTCGAAGCCAAGACTGCCCAGGTTTCCAGGTACTGCCACTTCACCAGGGTCGTTCAATGCTAATGGCTTTAAAGCACACAACACCTTCTTTGATAACGCCAAGAACCCCTACTCGAGGGCAAGGATTTCATCTGATCGGTTCTGGAGCTATCAGCAGCGCAGTTATTATTCATGTGTTCTTTATGATCAAGGGTGCATCTTCCCTCATATGCGTCTTGACTGTGAAGCCATTGCTGGATTGCCTTGCCTTGAAGAATCCCTTGACTGCTTTCATGATGCGGGCTTGCTCAATTTTGTGACTGATAAGGACCATTGGAATGAAGAACTTCTGCTTCAATTTTATGCTACCCTCCACATTCGCGGATACAACAGGGATCCGAAGACTTGGGTCCTTGAGTGGATGACAGGCAATGTCCATCATGAAGCCAAAGCCTTTGACATCATTGAGCTTACCGGCCTACCCACTCCAGGAGAATTATATGAACCTGGTTGTCAGCTTCACCGAAATGCTTTGGAGAGCATCTTCCATAAGCCAGAGCCCAACATGAGCCAAATGATGAGCATGATGAAGCCTCTACCACATGACGCTGATTACCCAAAGGAATTCTTTGTCGAAGACCTAGAGTATATGCCCCGCACCATTTATCACATCATCAGGAAAACTCTATGGCATGTCAAAGGACATTCTTCAGCAGCAAAACTTGAAGGAGCAATGTAGACTTTGGTCTTTTATATCTTCAATGGAGTCAGCTTCAATGCTCAAGACTTCTTTATACGACAGTTGGCTGAATCCGGCTCTGATCTCTTTGGCCTGAAGTTCTACGCTCCATGGGTCATGCGCCTCATCAAGCTACACTCAACTGTCAACTATCAGCCCTCTGCTCGCAACCATCTGATCCTTCTGCCAGAAGTTGATATGTCAGTTGAAGCCATATACCCAGAGCCTGCCTAGGAGCCTGTTTGTCATCACAATGCTGATCACCAAAGCTTCTCGCAACCCATTGAAGGAGTCCAAGCAGTCACTCTTGTTTATCCATTGGCTGGCAATACTCGCTTACCTCACCGTGCTCAAACTGAAGCCACTGAGAGCACTATTGCTCAAAGGCCTCGGAAGCGCTCTCGTGTTCTAAATGACTGAGAACTTCTTGTTGCACTGCATCAGAAACAAGATAAGCATCACTTATGGCTGAAGCGGCAGATGCAAAGCCTCTTGGTGGACGTCAATTGCATTCGCAATCTTGCCACCAAGAATGCCTTTGTTACACATGAAACCCGTTGGAGGTCATGGAAGAGTTTGACATTGCTAAGTGCTGAAGCATATCTTCAAGATGATGGCTTCACTGAAAGATTCAAGTTTGACACCACTCCCCCAAGGAATGTTGTCCTACGTTGAACTCCGTATCTTGAAGACTCTGACTATTCCTCCTCTGCTGCAACGGTGAATGCCAGAGTGATCGATGATCAAGATGATGCTACTTCGACACCTCCAACTTCAGCGTGTATCGACACTCCACCAAGTTCGACTGCACCGCCAAACCCCGATGCCGACCCTGCATCTTCTCCTACTCCTTCTGGGAACGAGTAGAAGCTCTATGTCTTCAAACCTTTTTGGTCCTTACTGACAAAAGGGGGAGAAGCATATGAGTTGATAGTCTTCAAGCGGGTCCATGAAAGTGCTAGTTATCGACTAGAGGGGGGGTGGATAGGCGATTTTTATGAAAGTCTTCAAAACATGGAAGTTTCAAAGACAAACAATAGAAATGACCTAATTGATATGCAGCGGAAGATAAACTACAACAAGCAAACCATAGTCAAGTATGCAGTAATGTGAAAGTACAAAGACTAATAGCAGCTTGGTAGTAAGGATCAGGATGGAAGATAGTATGAAGCCAAACAACGATAGTAGTCAAGCAATGAAGTCAAACAGGTACGACAAATAGGCAATGACTTCACGAAGACAAACACTAAGTAAGGGGAGGGAGAGGATAGAACCAGTCACTTGTTGAAGACACAGGATTTGTTGGACCAGTTCCAGCTTTGTGACAAGCTGTACATCCAGTTAGGGAGGCTGAGATTCAACTCAGAAGACCGCGTCTTCACCTTATTCCCCTTGAGCTAAGGACACGCCGTCCTCGCCCAATCACTCTGGTAAGTATTCAAGGTAGACTTCCGAACCTTCACAGACTTCGTTCACCGGCGATCCACAATGACTCTTGGATGCTCAAAACGCGACGCCTAACTGGCTCGAGGATTCACAGTCCTCAAGTGTAATAAGTCTTCAGGTCACGCAGACGGAAGGACTTGAGTGATGCCTAACACTCTTTGGCTCTGGGTGTTTGGGCTTTGTCCTCGCAAGGATTTCTCTCTCTCAAAGGCTTCGAGGTGGGTTGCTCTCAAGCGACAAAAGCCGTGCACTAACTACGAGCAGCCACCAATTTATGGTGTAGGGGTGGGCTATTTATAGCCACTAGGCAACCCAACCTTGATATGTCCGAAATGACCCTGGGTCACTAAGGAACCGACACGTGTTCCAACGGTCGATTTCAAACACACGGCAACTTTACTTGGGCTACAAGCAAAGCTGACTCATCCAGCTCTGGATAAGATTTGCTCTCATTGTCTTCACTTTCGAAGACATAGGATTTGGGTTGAGCATCACTTGATCATTACGACTTTGTTCACTTGGACCCCACTTAACGATGACGGTGGTTCCTATGACTCAACAAAGAAGAAAAAGGAAACAACGAAGCGACCACGATCTTGGCGCTCCATAGTCTTCACTCAATGTCTTCTCATGTCATAGTCTTCAATATGAATATCTTCATATACCACCATTGTCGTCAATGTCTTCATACATTTTTAGGGGTCATCTCCGGTAGGTAAACCGAATCAATGAGGGACACTACCTGTGTTACCCTGCAATTCTCACAAACACATTAGTCCCTCAACCAAATTTGTCGTCAATACTCCAAAACCAACTAGGGTTGGCACTAGATGCACTTACAATCTCCCCCTTTTTGGTGATTGATGACAAACTGGTTGAAGTTTTCAACGGGGATAAAGTATGTGAAATCGTAAAGGATAGGGTATTGTCTTCATAAGTGGCAAGGGCTCCCCCTGAAGATGTGCATATAAGTAATTTGCTTTTGGAATGCAAATGCACATGGCAGGTTGTACTTGTGGAGATCCTCTTCAACTTATGAAGATAATTCATCATGCATGAAATGATATAACTAAGAGAATGACATGCATAATGGAAAATGGACATCTGCAGAATGATGCGGAAGTTATCATCGCACATGCGGAATTTATCATCGCATCACAGAAAAGCAAATAAGTAGCAGACGACCATCCATTTTAAGTGTTACAACTCAAAGAACCAAATGTATCAAAAGCGGGAGTTGTAAACACTAGGCAAAATATAAAGCAACCGCCCATATGAACCCACTTGAAGACTATCAAACTCATATGCTTCTCCCCCTTTTGTCAGTAAGGACCAAAAAGGTTTGAAGACATAGAGCATCTACTCGTTCCCATGAGGAGTAGATGAAGCAGCAGGGTTGTCGTTGTTGTTTGGCGGCGCAGACGAACTTGGTGCAGTGTCAATGCGTGCAGAAGTAGGGGGCGATGAAGTAGCATCGTCTTCATCATCGATCACTCTGGCATTCACAGTTGCCGCGGAGGAAGAATAGTCAGAGTCTTCAAGGGATGGAGTTCGACATAGGACTGCATTCCATGGAGGAGTGGAGTCAAACTTGAATCTTTCAGTGAAGCCATTGTCTTGAAGATCTGCTTCAGCACTGAGCTGCGTCAAACTCTTCCATGATCATCGACAGGTCTCGTGAGTGACAAAGGCGTTCTTGGTGGCAAGATTTCGAATGCGATTGACGTCCACCAAGAGGCTTTGCATATGTCGCTTGAGCCAGAAGTGATGCTTGTCTTGTTTCTGATGCAGTGCCACAAGAAGTTCTCGGTCATTTAGGACGCGTGGCGCTTCTTAGGCCTTTGGGCAATTGTGCTCTCGGTAGCTTCCGGTTTGCGCATGGTGAGGCATCTGAGTGTTCCCAGCCATTGGATATACATGAGTTCCGCTTGGACTCCTTCCATGGGTTGAGTGAAGCTTTGGTGATCAGCATTTTGAAGACAAAGAGGCTTCTTGGCAGGCTCAGGGTATATGGCTTCAACAGACATATCAACCTCTGGAAGAAAGATCCGATGATTGCGAGCAGAGGGCTGATAGTTGATAGCAGAGTGTAGCTTGATGAGGCGCATGACCCATGGAGCATAGAATTTCAGGCCAAAAGGTGAGAACGAGTGCAGCCGATTGCGGATGAAGAATTCTTGTGTATTGAAGCTGATGCCATTGAGGATGTAAAAGACCAATGTCTTCATGGCTCCTTCAAGTTTTGCAGATGATGAATGTCCTTTGATAGGCCATAGAGTTCGCTCGATGATGTGATATATTGTGCGGCGGATACTCAAGGTCATCAACAAAGAACTCCTGTGGGTATTCAGCGTCAGGTGGCAAAGGCTTCATCATGCTCAACATCTGGCTCATGTTGGGCTCTGGCTTATGGAAGATGCTCTCCAGTGCATTGCGGTGGAGTTGACAATCAGGTTCGAACAGCTCTCCAGGAGTGGGTAGGCCTGTAAGCTCAATGACGTCAAGAGCTTTGGCTTCATGACGAACATTTCCTGTCATCCACTCGAGAACCCGTGTCTTTGTATCTCTGTAGTAGCCGCGAATGTGGAGGGTAGCATAGAATTGAAGCAAAAGTTCCTCATTCCAATGTTCTTTATACATCACAAAAGCTGAGCAGACCTGTATCGTGAAAGCAGTCAAGTGCTTCTTCCAAGCATGGCAGTCCAGCAATGGCTACAGTGTTGAAGCGCATATGAGGGAAAATGCACCCTTGATCATCTGAGCATAAGAGTAATAGTTTGTCTTGATAGCTCGAAATGATCGATGATATTCTTGGCCTTGAGTAGGGGTTCTTTGCTCTGTCAAAGAAGGTGTTGTGGGCTTTGAAGCCATTTGCATTGAAGGACCTGTAGAGGTGGCGATGCACAGAAACCTTGGCAGTCTTGGCTTTGGTTTCTGGACCAGAGGCCTATGCTCAACATGATAATCAAACTGAGGACCAGAGGCATTAGGTGGAGGGACCAAAACGGGCCATCTGAGAGTGATCAGCTGACCATAGTTGTAAGCTTGCTCAATTGTATAGGGCCTTGGTGGCGGGACAGGAGCAGTGGCAACAACAGAGGCGTCAGGATGCACAACAGATGCTTCAGGTGCAGTTGCATCATTGGCTTCTGGCACATTGGTTGGTGTAGGCTCCACATTTGCTTGACCATGACTACGTCATTGGCTTCATTTGTGTTAGTGGTGGAAGCCTCAAGATTTTCAACCTCCACTTGATGAGCCGGAGGGTTGAGCATCGCACGTTCATATCGAGAACAGCTTCTTGATAATGGGGGAGTAGGGACACGTTCTTCTTGGTTGTCATCGGTGATGCGGCGGATTGTCTTCCGGCAGCTTTGGCTTGAGACACGGAGACATTCACGGTCGGAGTGGCTTCAGAAACACTTGACGTGCAGCAGATTGGTGTGCACTTCTCATACAGAGCAGCTTCGAAAGAGGGACTAGAGGCCTTGGTCGCGCGAAGCTTCTTGAATCTTGGCGACGCCTTTGGAGATGGAGTTGGCTGGGCCTCAAGGTCATCCTCTTCTTCTTGCACAAGTGGTGTGACTTGTTGTTGTTGGGGAGTACTCGGGGAGTCTTGTTGTTGTGGGTGATCAGCCCATGATGCATCCTGAGCAATTGGCGTTAGAGGACGACCAATGCTGATGAGTTCACTATTCGTGAGAACAGGCGATGATACCAAGTTGTGTTCGATCTGAGGAAGAACTTCATCATCTTCAACATTGTCATTGTGACCAATGTCTTGACAGCGATGGGATCAAGCTGCTGGAATGTCTTGACTTCATGAGCCTCACGAGGAAGCAGGCTCATGAACTATCATCCGTCGTTCTTGGAGTTCAGATGCAGGTCGAACCATTGAGATATGTTCAACAACTAAGGGCTCTGTGGAAGCAGCCCGATTCTTCTTGGTTTTGCGCTTCTTCTTGGAGGGAGCAACATCAGAAGCTTCAAGATTTTTCCTTTTTCTGGCTTCAGCCTTGGCAGCCCTCGTCTTCTTCTGCTCTGAAGCAGTTGACCTGACCTTTGGCTTCGAGCCAGTCATCCTGCTTGGGAAGACTATCCGAGGTTCTTCTTGCCTTGAAGGTGCAGATTGGTCAGTTGATTGCTTCAACTTCTTTGCAGCCATTCTGGGGTCAATGCCAGGACGACCAAGAGCCTTGCGCTTCTCAGCCTCATTGTAGGCTAGCACACACTTGTCAGCCAGACTCTTCATGCGCCCACGAGAGCCTTTAGCTTCGTCGCGCTTCTTGTGAAAGGCTTCTTTGAGCTTGTGCAGCATGATTTTGAAGTTTCTGACATCTTGCAAGCTGAGCTTTGCCACATGCTTCTTGAACTAAGCTTTCTCATAGTCGATCTTGTGCTTCAGTTCAACGAGACGCTGAGCAAGAGCTAGCTCAGAAGCACTTGCGCCATTGAAGGAGACGCTGAGGCCAATGGGAAGTTGCAGATCTTCAAAGCTGAGATTTGGGTTGTCAAACCACTCATCAATGAAGTGATGGATGATTGCCACATCAAAGAGAGGCAAATCATTGAAGATCTCTGCTTCTTCCTTGCTCTTGATCAGTTGCTCAAGAGCATCATCTGCAAGATCTTCATCGCTGGATAGATCAATGTGCTCTTCCCGCAGAATGGCAGCAGGAGTCAATGTCTGATCAGTATGTTTGACGATTTTCTTTTTCTTCTCCGTCTTCTTGGAGATACGTGACAGATCTTGATCGCTGCTTGTCTTGAGGAGGTGCGATGGCTGGCTTCGCACGTGAAGCTTTTGGAGGAGCAGCTGATCTTGAAGCCTTAGCCTTCTTTGGCTTCAACGGTTTTGGAGTAGGAGTTGGGGCTTCATCAGTGTCAGTATCATCATCAGAAGAATGATCCACTTTGGCACCTTGGACCGAGATGTGAGTGATGAGGCCATCAAGGTTGTAGAGTGGACCGATGACATTGGGTTCTGCATCACGTGAGCCGTCAGCACGGGGAGCAGAGGGACCAGGGTTGAAGTCTAATCCCAATGACTTCTTGTTTTCCTTGGCCGATGCCTTTTATTATTTGAAGTTGCGCTTGAAGAGATTATCGTCACGACAACGAGCAATGACGATGGGTCGGCATTTTCATTTGAGGTCCACGGACCATACAAGGATAGAAACCCTGTGCAATAGCTTCAACTCTGTTCTTGGGTGGAAGGCCTCGAAAGAGAATATCACCCCAAGGACTTTTGATAGCATTCTTCTCAGCGTATTCATGGGTCACGAACTTGTATTTGAACCATTGTTCAGCCCAATATCGTCGAATCCATTGGATTCGTGTCTTCTTATTGATTATAATTCTCTTCAGGATCTGTCTTGTAGAGCTCTGCGAGGTCATCGAGCAAATCTTTTGATGTTCCCCACGACGCTGTCTCGCCACCCTTCCTCATCGATTTCTGCGCAGCCATGAACTTCAAACTGAATGGCTTCAATATGTTCAAAGGCTTCAAATGCTTTCGCTTGCTGGACAAACAGAACTGGCCGGAGAGTTAGTGTGATCTTGTAAGAATTCTGCAAGCGAATGCAGACTATGAGAACCAAGGGATTCTCCCACGGAGATGTACCTGTGACAGCATTAGAGATGCGAGGGAAGGGGACGAGGTCATATGCATTCTTAGAAGATTTTGAAGATAAATCAGTTTGAAGACATTGGCCTCATGATGCGAAGACATTCACTTATATGTTGAGAGTTGGTTCCAGATTTGTACGAATCCGTGAATAAGTACAAGTGAGGAATCTAACTAGATATAAAGCTTAAGTGAATATTCTAGGCAGTATGAGATGCAGACAGAATAGATCTAACATTGTATAGGCAGAAACCAATTTTGGTAAACAGGATGAATCTTTGAGGATCAAAAAGATGGTAAAAATAGAGTTATATTTACCACACGAAGAAATGCTAGATGGGATGAGTAGGAGACCGAGCAGCTCAATCCACCATGCCCTAACTTGGCGACGGAGGACACCTACGGCGGCGCCGGAGAGGACGATGTTCGCGGCCGGCGTGAGGACGGTGTCGTAGAAGTCGCGGCAGCTAAGCGCTTCGTCGCCTGCGTCGTCGAGAGCTACCGGTGGCACTAGGGTTTTGACGAGGTGGAGAGGTGGAAGAAGGTTTTCTTTACCGCTGGGGACATGTATTTATAAGGAAGTGTGCGGCTCAGCACAATTACTCAGGTGCCCCTGGCGGTTCACATTTGAGGGGTACGTGGCAAGCATGCAACATACTCAGAGTTGTCCCACGTTCCCACGCCCTCCAGGTTTGTCGGATGGTCGTTCCGGCTTCTCCGGATTTCAAACAATAAGGATGAATCATTTAAAACAGACTTAATGTTTGTCTACGTGTCTTTCTAGCGACAAGGACGCAGAGAAGACATTAAACGATTTCAATAGAATGCATATGATTTGGACAGATAGAGTTTGAGATAGAAAGCATAGAGAGATTAGGGTCCGATCACATTCACTTAGTTCAAAAGATTCAACTAGGAAGACATAGCTATAAGTGAATGTTGTAGAGGACAGAACACTAGTATATATATCAGAAAGCAATCAAATCAACATAGTGAAGATAATCATGAAGATAAGTTGCAATTTGAAGACAAACCAAATGTGAAGACATAGCAAAAATAACGCCATGAGTGAAGGACTTCAAACAGAGAAATTTGGTGGTGGCGTTACCCACCGTATAGGAAGTATTAGACCCAGACATGGCGCACAATTATCGTGGCGCTCCGAAGTCAAATTCCACATTAATGTATTCACACTCAGAATGTAAGTCTTCATTGATTGAAGATATACTTTACTTCGTGTGTTGCACATCTAAGTCATCAACATGCATAAGTGTTAGGATGTGTGCCTGATCAGAGGACATTTGAGGATTCCAAGATATTTAGCTCACACCGTAACTTGCAAAACCTTTTCTCATCCAGGGTCTTTGTGAAGATATCGCGATTGCTCTTGATTGTTGGCGTGAATGATGTCAATATCTTTCTTCATGACATGATCTACGAGAAAGTGATGACGAATTTCAATGTGCTTTGTCTTCGAGTCTTTGGACTGGATTGTTGGCAATCTTGATGGCGCTTTCGTTGTCGCAGAAGAGAGGTACTTGTTTCAGATTGATGCCATAGTCCTTGAGAGTTTGCTTCATCCATAGAAGCTGAGCGCGGCAAGATCCAGCAGCAATGTATTCAGATTCAGCAGTTGAGAGTGATACACAGTTCTGCTTCTTTGAAGACCAACAGACAAGTGATCGTGCCAGAAAGTGACATGTGCCTGATGTAGACTTGCGATCCACCTTGTCACCAGCATAATTAGCATCCGAGAATCCAACCAGATCAAATTCTGAGCCCTTTGGATACCATAATCCGAGTGTTGGGGTGTGAGCCAAATATCGAAGAATTAAACTTCACAGCTAAGTGATGCGATTCCTTTGGTGCCGATTGGAATCGAGCACACATGCAAACACTAAGCATAATATCTGGCCTAGATGCACATAGGTAAATTAAGGAACCAATCATGGAGCGGTATACCTTTTGATCAAATTCTTTACCATTGTCGTCGGGACCCAGATGGTGTTTATCGGCATTGGCGTCGTGTAACCTTTGCAATCTTGCATTCCAAATTTCTTGAGACAATCTTTGAGGTATTTTTCTTGAGATATGAAGATGCCATTCCTTTCTTGTGAATTTGAAGACCAAGGAAGAACTTCAGCTCACCCATCATGGACATCCGATATTGCTCTTGCATCATGTATCCAAACTCATCACTATACTTACGGTTGGTGCAGCCGAAGATAATGTAATCCACATATATTTGGCACAAACAGTTCACCATCATATGTCTTCGTGAAGAGTGTGGGATCGAGGGATCCAGGTTTGAAGCCTTTGCTCTTCGTGAAGTCTTTGATCGTATCATACCAAGCGCGAGGAGCTTGTGTGAGGCCATCTGATGCTTTGTTTAGCTTGTACACCATATCGGATGTTTTGGATCTTCAAAGCCGGTGGTTGAGCGGCGTATACTTCTTCTTCAATCTTGCCATTGAGAAATGCACTCTTCACATCCATTTGATATAGCAAGATGTTGTGGTGGTTAGCATAGGCTAGCGAAGATGCGAATAGCTTCAAGCCTAGCCACGAGGAGCAAATGTTTCATCGGAGTCAATTCCTTCAACTTGAGTATATCCTTGAGCCACAAGGCGTTCTTTGTTTACATTTACTTGACCATGCTCATCTTGCTTGTTTCGATATATCCATTTTGTGCCAATGATGTTATGCTTGCGAGGGTCAGGACGCTTGACAAGTTCCCAAACATTCTTCAGCTTGAACTGTTGAAGTTCTTCTTGCATAGCTTGTATCCATTCAGGTTCCATAAAGGCTTCAGCTACTTTCTTGGGTTCTGATATTGACACAAAAGAAAAGTGCCCACAGAAATTTGCTAACTGTGTTGCTCTTGAGCGAGTAAGTGGACCAAGTGCATTGATGCTATCAATTATCTTCTCAATTTGTACTTCATTAGCAACTCGAGGATGAACTGGACGAAGACCTTGCTCTTGTTGATCATTGTCATCATTGGGAGGATTGTCTTCAGACTAAGCATTGTCTTCAGGTTGGTTAGGTGCAGAAATGATAAGTTCCTCTTCAGGCTGTGCTTCAGAAGGCATGATTTCACCAGTTCCCATCAGCTTGATAGATTCGCTGGGCGGAGCTTCGTCTAGTGTACTTGGCAGGAGCTCTCTTTGTGAACCATTGGTTTCATCAAATCGCACGTCCATAGTTTCGACGATTTTGTAGAGATAGAGGTTGAAGACTCTGTAAGAGTGCGAGTCCTTTCCGTAACCGAGCATGAAGCCTTCGTGAGCTTTTGGTGCAAATTTTGACTTGTGATGGGGGTCCTTGATCCAGCACCTAGCTCCAAATACTCTGAAGTAGCTGACATTTGGCTTCTTGCCAGTAAGGAGCTCATAGGATGTTTTGTTCAGAAGCTTATGGATGTAAACACGATTGATGACGTGACATGATGTATCAATAGCTTCAGGCCAGAACTTCCTTGGTGTTTTGTACTCGTCGAGCATTGTTCGAGCCATCTCAATGAGGGTTCTGTTCTTGCGCTCTATGATGCCATTTTGCTGAGGTGTGTATGGAGCAGAAAACTCATGAGTGATTCCCATTGTATCCAGATAAAGATCAAGTCTGGTGTTCTTGAACTCAGGGCCGTTGTCACTTCTGATATGCTTGATCTTGACGCCATAATTGTTCATGGCTCGATTGGCAAAGCGTCTGAAGACATCTTGCACTTCAGTCTTGTAGAGAATTATGTGCACCCATGTATATCTTGAGTAGTCATCAACAATGACGAAGCCATAGAGACAAGCAGTTGTTGTGAGGGTAGAGTAGTGAGTAGGGCCAAATAAGTCCATGTGTAACAGCTCGAAGGGTTGAGATGTCGTCATGATTGTCTTCGTGGGGTGCTTTGCCCTAGTCATCTTTCCAGTTAAGCAGGCACCACACAAATGATCCTTCTTGAACTTGACACCTTCGAAGCCTATGAAATGCTTCTTCTTGGCGAGTGTGTGTAGGTTCCTCATGCCAAGATGCCCGACCTCCGATGCGAGCCAAAGATTCGAAGCTTTTGCAAAAAGACATACGGCAAGCTGTGGACCTGCTGAGAAATCTACCATATATAGATCATCTTTCCGATACCATTCAAAGAGTAGAGACTTGTCAGATTCCATTAGCACAAGGCAACGATATTTTCCGAATAGCACAATCATGTTCAAGTCAAAAAGCATCAAGACAGACATTAAGTTGAAACCAAGGGATTCAACAAGCATCACTTTATCCATGTGTTGATCCTTTGAGATCGCAACTCTACCTAGACCCAATACCTTGATTTTACGGTGTCAAGAATGTGATGTGACTCTTATGCGATGGACGTAAGGTTGAGTCCATGAGAAGACTTCGATCACCAGTCATATGATTAGTGCATCCACCGTCCATAATCCATTCTGAAGCATGAGGTGTCATACCCTACTGATGCAGTTAGGGGATAGGCTTCACCAAGATTATTGTGAAGCATAAACATTTGACGGGCAAGAGGATTATCAAAGCTCAGATCAAGATTAGGACTAATAGGATGATTGGCAAACAATTCAGGAACAAAATACATAGTGAGACCATTTGGGCATTTGATCTTGCGCCCTACAAGATGTTTTAGGTCCCCAGCAATAGCATCAGACACCTTTGATTTTTAGCTAGAGACCCTTCCCTGCAAAAGAAGGTTAATTCTTCTTAACCACCCACATCTTCAGGGGTGGCTTAGAAGCAATGAGTCTAAGTGCAGCATCTGAGAACTTCGGCTTTGGAGCCCTAGCAAATAGCCTTGCAGGATATAAATGATACTCATATGAATAAGCAGAAAAGTTCTTAGATCTATGAACATAGCGGTTTGAAGACACACGCTCATATTCATACGTTTGAGTGCGGTTTCCCTGCAAAACATTGGCGTTATGGTGACTCGGGTGAGTCCTCTGTCTGTTTGAAGCCTTTGGACCATATGACGCCTTAGGTCTGGGGTTTGTCTTCTTCCCAGGTGGTGTCATGATCACATTCACTGGAAGATTCTCAAGGCAGCTTTTGGGAACCCAGATCTTCTTCATAGGTGGTCCATTCCTGCAGTTAGTACCAATATACCTGGCAAACACTTCACCATTCTGATTCTTGAACAACTTATAGTTTGCATCAAGGGATTCATCAATGATAATAGGATTAGCACAGGTAAATCCAGATAAGGTGGATGGATCCACTGAAGGTCCCTTTGCAGCAACCCATGTGGTTTTGGGATACTGCTCAGGCTTCCAGTAGGAACCATCAACATTCATTTTCCTCTCGAACCCAACACCCTCTTTCCTAGGGTTTCGATTCAGAATCTGCTTTTTGAGGACATCGCAAAGTGTCTGATGTCCTTTCAGACTTTTATACATCCCTGTTTCAAGCAATGTCTTCAACCTAGCATTTTCATCAGCAATAGTAGTGGTATCCTCCGCAGAGGGGTTAGTTACCACATCAGTAGTGTAAGACAATGCAACAGTAGCAGCAGTGGAACATTCAGCAACAGAGGTAGCGATATCACGCTCAAGGCATTTTAGACATGGTGGTTCAAATCCATCCTGAGCGGGATTTATCTGTTGAGCGCGAAGTGACTCATTCTCTTTTTGAACATCTTCATGAGCCGCTCTCAATTTGAAGATAATCATAGGAGAGCTTTTCATGAGTGGTTGAGAGCGTTTCATGACGAATTTCAAGTTCTTGGTACTTAGCATGAAGATTGTTTATGTCTTCAACTAAGGAATGTGAACGTGTCATTTCCGCGTCCAACAGGTCATCGCTTTTGTCTAACAGTTTTTGAGTATGTTCCATAGCTTTTTGTTGTTCAGTTGCAATTTTAGCAAGTGTTTTGTAGCTGGGCTTGGATTCACAATCGAGTCATCTTCACTTTATGTTTGAAAGTAAGCATCACGTGATTTTACCTTGGCACCACGTGCCATGAAGCGAGAGTGGGAGCAGGGTCGTCCATGTCATCGGCTTGAGGGTTGGTGTGGAAGTCATTGTCTTGATGTTGAAGATGGACTTGGCAGTAGCGAGGTGGCTAGAGCCGGACTTGCAACGCCAGGTCGGACTCTTCTTGAGACTCCACCTCCGCCTCATCGAGCAGACTCCTCCTCTGAATCCATTTCCTTGCCAACAAAAGCACGAGCCTTGCCAGATGAACTCTTCTTATGAGATGAAGACTTTGATGAGGACTTGGAAGAAGAATTTGAAGATTTCTTCTTCTTCTTGTCATCAGAATCATATTCCTTGCTCTTCTTCTTCTTCTTCTCATTGTCCCACTGTGGACACTCAGAGATATAGTGTCCAGGTTTCTTTCACTTGTGACATGTTCTCTTCTTGTAGTCATGAGTGGAAGCTCCATCATTTCTTGAGCTAGATCGTGAAGACTTTCTGAAGCCCTTCTTCTTAGTGAACTTCTAGAACTTCTTCACAAGCATAGCAAGTTCCTTTCCAATGTCTTCAGGATCATCAGAACTGCAGTCACATTCTTCTTCAGATGAGGAAACAACTTTTGCCTTCAAAGAGCGAGTACGGCCATAGTTGGGACCATAGATATCTCCTTTCTCATAAAGCTGGAACTCATGTGTGTTGAGCCTCTCAAGTATATCAGACGGATCGAGTGTCTTGAAGTCAGGGCGTTCTTGTATCATGAGGGCAAGGGTGTCAAAGGAGCTATCAAGTGATCTCGGTAGTGTCTTGACGATTTCATGCTTGGTAACCTCAGTGACGCCGAGAGCACGAAGCTCATTTGTGATGTCGGTGAGGCGATCAAACGTGATCTGGACATTTTCATTTTCGTTTCTCTTGAAGCGGTTGAAGAGGTTGCGAAGAACACTGATCCTTTGATCTCTCTGGGTTGAAACGCCTTCGTTGACCTTGGATAACCAGTCCCAGACTAACCCGGCGTTTCCAGAGCACTCACACGGCCATCTTGTCCTTTGATCAAATGACCACAGATGATGTTCTTTGCGGTAGAGTCCAGTTGAATGAACTTCTTGACATCGGCGGGGGTGACACCTTCACCAGTTTTGGGAGCAGCGTTCTTGACGACATACCGGAGGTCGACATCAATGGCTTCAAGATGCATGCGCATCTTATTCTTCGAGAGGGATATTCAGTTCCATCGAACACGGGGCAAGCAGCGGAGACTTTGATTATCCTGCAATCGACATAGCTAAAACTCCGGTGGTTAAGCGAATCACATAGAACAAGGGAGTACCTTGCTCTGATACCAATTGAAAGTGCTAGTTATCGACTAGAGGGGGGTGAATAGGTGATTTTTATGAAAGTCTTCAAAACATGGAAGTTTCAAAGACAAACAATAGAAATGACCTAATTGATATGCAGCGGAAGATAAACTACAGCAAGCAAACCATAGTCAAGTATGCAGTAATGTAAAAGTACAAATACTAATAGCAGCTTGGTAGTAAGGATCATGATGGAAGATAGTATGAAGCCAACCAACGATAGTAGTCAACCAATGAAGTCAAACAGGTACGACAAATAGGCAATGACTTCACGAAGACAAACACTAAGTAAGGGGAGGGAGAGGATAGAACCAGTCACTTGTTGAGGACACAGGATTTGTTGGACCAGTTCCAGTTGCTGTGACAACTGTACATCTGGTTAGGGAGGCTGAGATTCAACTCAGAAGACCGCGTCTTCACCTTATTCCCCTTGAGCTAAGGACACAGTCCTCACCCAATCACTCTGGTAAGTCTTCAAGGTAGACTTCCGAACCTTCTGAACTTCGTTCACGGCGATCCACAATGACTCTTGGATGCTCAAAAGCGGCGCCCTAACTTTGGAGGATTCCACAGTCCTCAAGTGTAATAAGTCTTGAGTCACCTTGAGCAGAAAGACTTGATGATGCCTAACACTCTTTGGCTCTGGGTGTTTGGGCTTTGTCCTGTAAAGTTTCTCTCTCTCAAAGGCTTCGAGGTGGGTTGCTCTCAAGCGACAAAAGTCGTGCACTAACTCTGAGCAGCCACCAATTTATGGTGTAGGGGGTGGGCTATTTATAGCCACTAGGCAACCTTGACTGATATGTCGAAATGACCACTGGGTCACTAAGGAGGCCTTGCACGTGTTCCAACGGCGATTTCAAACACACAAAGGCAACTTTACTTGGGCTACAAGCAAAGTGACTCATCCGACTCTGGATAAGATTTGCTCTCATTGTATAAGCTCGAAGACATAGGATTTGGGATTTGGTTGAGCATCACTTCAGTCGTTATGACTATGAAAACTTGGACCCCACTTAACGATGCGGTGGTTCCTATGACTCAACGAGAGAACAAAAGGAAACAACGAAACGACACAGTCTTCGCGCTCCATAGTCTTCACTCAATGTCTTCTCATGTCATAGTATTCAATATGAATATCTTCATATACCACCATTGTCGTCAATGTCTTCATACATTTTTAGGGGTCATCTCTGGTAGGTAAACCGAAGCAATGAGGGACACTACCTGTGTTATCCTACAATTCTCACAAACACATTAGTCCCTCAACCAAATTTGTCGTCAATACTCCAAAACCAACTAGGGGTGGCACTAGATGCACTTACATACTTTATCCCCGTTGGAAACTTCAACCAGTTTGTCATCAATCACCAAAAAGGGGGAGATTGTAAGTGCATCTAGTGCCACCCCTAGTTGGTTTTGGAGTATTGACGACAAACCTGGTTGAGGGACTAATGTGTTTGTGAGAATAGCAGGATAACACAGGTAGTAGTCCCTCATTGATTCGGTTTACCTACCGGAGATGACCCCTAAAAATGTATGAAGACATGGACGACAATGGTGGTATGTGAAGATATTCACATTGAAGACTATGACATGAGAAGACATTGCGTGAAGACTATGGAGCGCAAAGACTTAGTTGTTTCATTGTTTCCTTTTCTTCTTTATTGAGTCATAGGAACCACCGTACTGTTAAGTGGGGTCCCAGTGAACAAAGTCAGAGTAACTGAAGTGATGCTCAATCAAAATCATATGTCTTCGAGCGAAGACAATGAGAGCAAATCTTATCCAGAGCTGGATGAGTCAGCTTTACTTGCAGCCCAAGTAAAGTTGCCATGTGTGTTAGAAATCTGACCGTTCGAACACGTGTCAGTTCCTTTAGTGACCTGGGTCATTTCAAGACAAATCAGGTCGGGTTGCCTAGTGGCTATAAATAGCCCACCCCTACACCATAAATTGGTTGGCTCAGAGTTAGTGCACGGCTTTTGTCGTTTGAGAGCAACCCACCTCCGAAGCTTTTGAGAGAGAGAAATCCTTGCGAGGACAAAGCCCAAACACCCAGAGTCAAAGAGTGTTAGGCATCACTGAAGTCTTTCTCTCCGCGTGACCTGAAGACTTGTTACACTTGAGGACTGTGAATCCTCCAGCCGGTTAGGCGTCGCGTTCTCAGCATCCAAGAGTCATTGTGGATCGCCGGTGAATGAAGTCTGCGAAGTTTGCAAGTCTACCCTGAAGACTTACCACAGTAATTGGGCGAGGACTGGGTGTCCTTAGCTCAAGGGGAATAAGGTGAAGACGCGGTCTACTGAGTTGAATCTCAGCCTCCCTTGTTGGGGAAGGTAGCAGAAATTCAAAATTTTCTACGGATCACCAAGATCAATCTATGGAGTAACTAGCAACGAGAGAGAGGGGAGTGCATCTTCATACCCTTGAAGATCGTGATGCGGAAGCGTTGCAAGAACGCGGCCGGTGGATTCGTTCACTAAGCGATTCAGATCGCGGCCGAATCCGATCTAAGCACCGAACAACGGTACCTCCGCGTTCAACACACGTACAGCCCGGGGACGTCTCCTACTTCTTGATCCAACAAGGGGAGAGGAGAAGTTGAGGAAGAGCTCCGGCAGCACGACAGCGTGGTGGTGGAGCTTGCAATTCTCCGACAGAGCTTCGCCAAGCACTACTACTACGGAGGAGGTGTTAGGGAGGGAGAGGGTTGCGCCAGGGGAAGGGTCAAGCTCCCATGCGCCTCCCCACTATATATAGGGGTGGAGGGGGCTGGTTTCTTGCCCTCCAAGTCCATTGGGGCGTTGGCAAAGGTGGGAGGAAAGAAATCCCATCATTTCCTTCCCCACCGATTGTTATCCCCCCTTTTTAGGGATCTTGATCTTATCCCTTCAGGATATGATCTTATTCCTTCTAAGGGGGATCTTGAGTGCGCCTTGACCAGGGGTGTGGGGCCTTGCCCCCACTACCCACGTTCATGTGGGTCCCCCATGCAGGTGGGCCCCACCCTGGAACCTTCTAGAACCTTCCTAGTACAATACCGAAAAATTCCGAACATTTTCCGGTGGCCAAAATAGGACTTCCCATATATAAATCTTTACCTCCGGACCATTCTGGAACTCCTCGTGATGTCCGGGATCTCATTCGGGACTCCGAACAACATTCGGTAACTGCACACTAATTCCCATAACAACTCTAGTGTCACCGAACCTTAAGTGTGTAGACCCTATGGGTTCGGAAATCGTGCAAACATGACCGAGACAGCTCTCTGGCCAATAACCAACAGCGGGATCTGGATACCCATGTTGGCTCCCACATGTTCCACGATGATCTCATCAGATGAACCACGATGTCAAGGATTCAAGCAATCCCGTATACAATTCCCTTTGTCAATCGGTACGTTACTTTCCCGAGATTCGATCATCGGTATTCCAATACCTCGTTCAATCTCGTTACCGGCAAGTCACTTTACTCGTTCCGTAATGCATGATCCCGCGACTAACTACTTAGTCACATTGAGCTGATTATGATGATGCATACTGAGTGGGCCCAGAGATACCTCTCCGTCACACGGAGTGACAAATCGATCTCGATTCGTGCCAACCCAACAGACACTTTCGGAGATACCCGTAGTGCACCTTTATAGCCACCCAGTTACGTTGTGATGTTTGGCACACCCAAAGCATTTCTATGGTATCCGGCAGTTGCACAATCTCATGGTCTAAGGAAATGATACTTGACATTAGAAAAGCTTTTAGCAAACGAACTACACGATCTTGTGCTATGCTTGGGATTGGGTCTTGTCCATCACATCATTCTCCTAATGATGTGATCCCGTTATCAATGACATCCAATGTCCATGGTCAGGAAACCATAACCATCTATTGATCAACGAACTAGTCAACTAGAGGCTCACTAGGGACATGTTGTGGTCTATGTATTCACACATGTATTACGGTTTCTAGTTAATACAATTATAGCATGAACAATAGACAATTATCATGAACAAGGAAATATAATAATAACCATTTTATTATTGCCTCTAGGGCATATTTCCAACAGTCTCCCACTTGCACTAGAGTCAATAATCTAGTTCACATCACTATGTGATTGTAATGAATCCAACACCCATTGGGTTTGATCATATCTCGCTTGTGAGAGAGGTTATGTCAACGGTGCGAATCTTTCGGATATGTGTGCTTTACAAATCTCTATGTCATCTCCTAGATGCAGCTACCACGCTCTATTTGGAACTATTCCAAATAACTTTTCTACTATATGAATCCGGTTTACTACTCAGAATAATCTGGATTAGTGTCAAAGTTTGCATCGGCGTAACCCTTTACGACGAACTCTTTTACCACCTCCATAATCGAGAAAATTCCTTAGTCCACTAGTTACTAAGGACCAGTTCGACCGCTTCATGTGATCCATTCCTGGATCACTCTTGTACTTATAACCGACTCATGGCAAGGCACACTTCAGGTGCGGTACACAGCATAGCATACTATAGAGCCTACGTCTGAAGCATAGGGGACGACCTTCGTCCTTTCTCTCTCTTCTGCCATGGTCTTGTCTTGAGTCTTACTCAATATTCACACCTTATAACACAACCAAGAATTCCTTCTTTGTCGATCTATTTTGAACTCCTTCAAAATCTTGTCACGGTATGTATTTATTTGAAAGTACTATTAAGCGTTTTTGATCTATCCTTATAGATCTTGATGCTCAATGTTCAAGTAGCTTAATCCAGGTTTTCCATTGAAAAACACTTTTCAAATAACCCTATATGTTGTCCAGAAATTCTACATTATTTACGATCAACAATATGTTAATAACATATACTCATCAGAAATTCTATAGTGCTCCCACTCACTTCTTTGGAAATACAAGTTTCTCATGAACTTTGTATAAACCCAAAATCTTTGATTATCTCATCAAAGCGTATATTCCAACTCCGAGATGCTTACTCCGGTCCTTAGAAGGATTGCTAGAGCTTTGCATACTTGTTAGCATCTTTTAGGATTGACAAAACCTTTTGGTTGTATCACATACAACCTTTCCTCAAGAATATCATCGAGGAAACAATGTTTTTTGACATTCTATCTGCAAGATTTCATAAATCATGCAGTAACTGCTAATATAATTCCAACATACTCTTTAGCATCGCTACGAGTGAGAAAGTTTCATCGCAGTCAACTCCTTGAACTTGTCGGAAAGCATCTTAATGACAAGTCGAGCTTTCTTAATGGTGAAACTTACCATCATTGTCTGTCTTCCTTTTAAAATCCATCTGTACTCAACAGCCTTACGACCATCGAGTAGTTCTGCCAAAGTCTACACTTTGTTTTCATACATGGATCCTCTCTCGGATTTTATGGCCTCGAGCCATTCATCGAATCCGGGCCCACCATCGCTTCTCCATAGCTCGTAGGTTCATTGTTGTCTAGCAACATGACCTTCAAGACATGATTATTGTACCACTCTGAAGTAGTACGCATCCTTGTCACCCTACGAGGTTCGGTAGTGACTTGATCCGAAGCTTCATGATCACTATCATAAGCTTCTACTTCAATTGGTGTAGGCGCCACAGGAACAACTTCATGTGCCCTGCTACACACTAGTTGAAGTGACGGTTCAATAACCTCATCAAGTCTCCGCCATCCTCCCACTCAATTTTTTCGAGAGAAACTTTTCCTCGAGAAAGGACCTGATTCTAGAAACAATCCCTTTTGCTTCCGGATCTGAGATAGGATGTTTACCCAACTATTTTTGGGTGTCTTATGAAGATGCATTTATCCGCTTTGGGTTCGAGCTTATCAGCCTGAAACTTTTTCACATAAGCGTCGCAGCCCCAAACTTTTAAGAAACGACAACTTAGGTTTCTCCAAACCGTAGTTCATACGGTGTCGTCTCAACGGAATTGCGTGGTACCCTATTTAAAGTGAATGCGGTTGTCTCTAATGCCTAACCTATAAACAATAGTGGTAATTTGATAAGAGACATCATGGTATGCACTATATCCAATAGGGTGCAGTTATGATGTTCGGACACACCATCACACTATGGTGTTCCAGGCGGTATTAATTGTGAAACAATTTCCACAATGTCTTAATTGTGTGCCAAACTTGTAACTCAGATATTCATCTCTATGATCATATCATAGACATTTTTATCCTCTTCTCACGAAGATCTTCAACTTCACTCTGAAATTACTTGAACCTTTCAATAATTCAGATTTGTGTTTCATCAAGTCAATATACTCAGAATCTACTCAAATCATCTGTGAAGTAAGAACATAACGATATCCACTGCATGCCTCAGCACTCATTAGACAGCACACATCAAAATGTATTACTTCCAACAAGTAGCTTTCTTATTCCATCTTACTGAAAAACGAGGCTTTCAGTCATCTTGCCCATGTGGTATGATTTGCATGTGTCAAGTGATTCAAAATCAAGTGAGTCCAAACGATCCATCTGTATGGAGTTTCTTCATGCGTACACACCAATAGACATGGTTCACATGTCTCAATCTTTTCAAAAATGAGTGAGTCCAAAGATCCATCAACATGGAGCTTCTTCATGCATTTTATACCAATATGACTCAAATGGCAGTGCCACAAGTATGTGGTACTATCATCACTATCTTGTATCTTTTGGCATGAACATATGTATCACTACGATCGAGATTCAATAAACCATTCATTTTAGGTGCAAGACCATTGAAGGTATTATTCAAATAAACAGAGCAACTATTATTCTCCTTAAATGAATGACCGTATTGCGATAGACATAATCCAATCATGTCTATGCTCAACGCAAACACCAAATAACAATTATTTAGGTTTAACACCAATCTCGATGGTAGAGGGAGTATGCGATGCTTGATCACATCAAGCTTGGAAACACTTCCACACATATCGTCATCTCACCTTTAGCTAGTCTCCGTTTATTCCGCAGCTTTTATTTCGAGTTACCAACACTTAGCAACCGAACCGGTATCTAATACCCTGGTGCTACTAGGAGTACTAGTAAAGTACACATTAATATAATGTATATCCAATATACTTCTATCGACCTTGCCAGCCTTCTCATCTACCAAGTATCTAGGGTAGTCCTGCTTCAGTGTCCGTTCCCCTCATTACAGAAGCACTTAGTCTCAGGTTTGGTTTCAACCTTGGGTTTCTTCACTAGAGCAGCAACTGATTTGCCATTTCATGAAGTATCCCTTCTTGCCCTTGCCCTTCTTGAAACTAGTGGTTTCACTAACCATCAACAATTGATGCTCCTTCTTGATTTCTACTTTCGCAGCGTCAAACATCGCGAATATTTCAAGGATCATCATATGCATCCCTGATATGTTATAGTTCATCACGAAGCTCTAGCAGCTTGGTGGCAATGACTTTGGAGAAAACATCACTATCTCATCTGGAAGATTAACTCCCACTTGATTCAAGTGATTGTTGTACTCAGACAATCTAAGCACAAGCTCAACGATTGAGCTTTTCTCCCTTAGTTCGCAGGCTAAGAAACTCGTCGGAGGTCTTATACCTCTTGACGTGGGAACAAGCCTGAAATCCCAATTTTAGCCCTCGAAACATCTCATATGTTCCGCGATGTTTCGAAATCGTCTTCGGTGCCTCAATTCTAAACTGTTTAACATTACTGAACTATCACGTAGTTATCAAAACGTGTATGTCAGATGTTCGCAACATCCACAGACGACGTTCGAGGTTCAGCACACCGAGCGGTGCATTAAGGACATAAGCCTTCTACGCAGCAATGAGGACGATCCTCAGTTTACGGACCCAGTCCGCATAATTGCTACTATTAACTTTCAACTAAATTTTCTCTAGGAACATATCAAAAATAGTAGAACTAAAGCGCGAGCTACGACATAATTTGCAAAAACCTTTTGACTATGTTCAGGACAATTAAGTTCATCTTATGAACTCCCACTCAGATAGACATCCCTCTAGTCATCTAAGTGATACATGATCCGAGTCAACTAGGCCGTGTCCGATCATCACGTGAGACGGACTAGTCATCATCGGTGAACATCTTCATGTTGATCGTATCCACTATACGACTCATGTTTGACCTTTCGGTCTCTTGTGTTCCGAGACCATGTCTGTACATGCTAGGCTCGTCAAGTCAACCTAAGTGTTTTGCGTGTGTAAATCTGGCTTACACCCGTTGTATGTGAACGTTAGAATCTATCACACCCGATCATCACGTGGTGCTTGAAACAATGAACTTTATAGCGGTTGCACAGTTAGGGGAACACTTTCTTGAAATTATTATGAGGATCATCTTATTTACTACCGTCGTTCTAAGCAAATAAGATGCATAAACATGATAAACATCACATGCAATCAAATAGTGACATGATATGGCCAATATCATTTTGCTCCTTTTGATCTCCATCTTCGGGCTCCATGATCATCATCGTCACCGCATGACACCATGATCTCCATCATCATGATCTCCATCATCGTGTCTCCATGAAGTTGTCTCGCCAACTATTACTTCTACTACTATGGCTAACGGTTTAGCAATGAAGTAAAGTAATTACATGGCGTTATTCAAAGGACACGCATGTCATACAATAAATAAAGACAACTCCTATGGCTCCTGCCGGTTGTCATACTCATCGACATGCAAGTCGTGATTCCTATTACAAGAATATGATCAATCTCATAAATCACATATATTTCATTCATCACATCCTTCTTGGCCATATCACATCACACGGCATATGCTGCAAAAACAAGTTAGACGTCCTCTAATTGTTGTTGCAAGTTTGTACGTGGCTGCTATAAGTTTCTAGCAAGAACGTTTCTTACCTACGCCAAAACCACAACGTGATATGCCAATTGCTATCTACCCTTCATAAGGACCCTTTTCATCGAATCCGATCCGACTAAAGTGGGAGGCGGCACCCGCTAGCCACCTTATGCAACAAGTGCATGTCGATCGGTGGAACTGTCTCACGTAAGTGTACGTGTAAGGTCGGTCCGGGCCGCTTCATCCCACGATGCCACCGAATCAAGATAAGACTAGTAACGGCAAGTAAATTGACAAAATCGACGCCCACAACTACTTTGTGTTCTACTCGTGCATAGAAACTATGCATAGACCTAGCTCATGATGCCACTGTTGGGGAAGGTAGCAGAAATTCAAAATTTTCTACGCATCACCAAGATCAATCTATGGAGTAACTAGCAACGAGAGAGAGGGGAGTGCATCTTCATACCCTTGAAGATCGCGATGCGGAAGCTCTGCAAGAACGCGGTCGGTGGAGTCGTTCACTAAGCGATTCAGATCGCGGTCGAATCCGATCTAAGCACCGGACAACGGTGCCTCCGCGTTCAACACACGTACAGCCTGGGGACGTCTCATCCTTCTTTATCCAGCAAGGGGAGAGGAGAAGTTGAGGGAGAGCTCCGGCAGCACGACGGCGTGGTGGTGGAGCTTGCAGTTCTCCGGCAGAGCTTCGCCAAGCACTACTACTACGGAGGAGGTGTTGGGGAGGGAGAGGGCTGCGCCAGGGGAAGGGTCAAGCTCCCATGCGCTTCCCCACTATATATAGGGGTGGAGGGGGCTGGTTTCTTGCCCTCCAGGTCCATTGGGGCGTTGGCAAAGGTGGGAGGAAAGAAATCCCATCATTTCCTTCCCCACCGATTGTTATCCCCCTTTTTAGGGATCTTGATCTTATCCCTTCGGGATATGATCTTATTCCTTCTAAGGGGGATCTTGGTGTGCCTTGACCAGGGGTGTGGGGCCTTGCCCCCACTACCCATGTTCATGTGGGTCCCCCATGTAGGTGGGCCCCACTCCAGAACCTTCTAGAACCTTCTCGGTACAATACCGAAAAATCCTGAACATTTTCCGGTGGCCAAAATAGGACTTCCCATATATAAATCTTTACCTCCGGACCATTCCGGAACTCCTCGTCACGTCCGGGATCTCATCCAGGACTCCGAACAACATTTGGTAACTGCACACTAATTCCCATAACAACTCTAGCGTCACCAAACCTTAAGTGTGTAGACCCTACGGGTTCGGGAATCATGCAGACATGACCGAGACAACTCTCTAGCCAATAACCAACAGCGGGATCTGGATACCCATGTTGGCTCCCACATGTTCCACGATGATCTCATTGGATGAACCACGATGTCAAGGATTCAAGCAATCCCGTATACAATTCCCTTTGTCAATCGGTACGTTACTTGCCCGAGATTCGATCATCGGTATTCCAATACCTCGTTCAATCTCGTTACCGGCAAGTCACTTTACTCGTTCCGTAATGCATGATCCCACTACTAACTACTTAGTCACATTGAGCTCATTATGATGATGCATTACTGAGTGGGCCCAGAGATACCTCTCCGTCACACGGAGTGACAAATCCCAGTCTCGGTTCGTGCCAACCCAATGACACTTTCGGAGATACCGTAGTGCACCTTTATAGCCACCCTGTTACGTTGTGACGTTTGGCACACCCAAAGCATTCCTACGGTATCCGGGAGTTGCACAATCTCATGGTCTAAGGAAATGATACTTGACATTAGAAAAGCTTTTAGCAAACAAACTACACGATCTTGTGCTATGCTTAGGATTGGGTTTTGTCCATCACATCATTCTCCTAATGATGTGATCCCGTTATCAATGACATCCAATGTCCATGGTCAGGAAACCATAACCATCTATTGATCAACGAGCTAGTCAACTAGAGGCTCACTAGGGACATGTTGTGGTCTATGTATTCACACATGTATTACGGTTTCCAGTTAATACAATTATGGCATGAACAATAGACAATTATCATGAACAAGGAAATATAATAATAACCATTTTATTATTGCCTCTAGGGCATATTTCCAACATCCCTAACCAGACGTACAGTTGTCACAGCAACTGGAACTAGTCCAACAAATCATGTGTCCTCAACAAGTGACTGGTTCTATCCTCTCCCTCTCTTTACTTACAGTTTGTCATCGTGAAGTTATTGCATGCTTGCTCTACCTGTTTGACTTCACTATGTGACTACTATCGTTATTTGGCTTCATACCATCTTCCATCCTGATCCTTACTACCTAGCTGCTATTAGTCTTCGTGCTTTCACTTCATTGCATACTTGATTATGGCTTGCCTAGTGTAGTTTACCTTCCGCTGCATATCAATAGGATCATTTCTATTGTTTGTCTTCGAAACTTCCATGTTTTGAAGACTTTCATAAAAATCGCCTATTCACCCCCCCCCCCTCTAGTCGATAACTAGCACTTTCAATAAGAATCAATGAATCGTCTGCAAATAGGAGATTTGTGATAGGTGGGGCATCTCTACAGAATTTTACACCTGAGATAGTTCCAATTTCCTCTGCGTGTGTGAGTAAAGCATTCAGACCCTCAGTACATAACAAGAAAAGGTATGGCGACAACGGGTCTCCCTGTCTCAACCCCCTTGTGGGCTTGAAACTCTGACTTTCCTCTCCACTTATCCTAACCCTGTACTCAACCGTTGAGATACATTGCATAATAAAGTTCACCCATTCTTGTCAAAAACCCAATCTCAACATAATTTCCTTCAAAAAAAGGCCACTCAACTCTATCATAAGCTTTGTGCATATCCAGTTTTATCATGCAGATGCCTTCTATTTTTGATTGTGTAGAAACACTCATAGGCTACTAAAATATTATCTGTTATCAATCTGCCAGGCACAAAGGCACTTTGAGTTAGGCTATTAATATCTGGCAGGAGAACCTTCAAACGAGAAGCCACCATTTTTGCCATGACTTTATATACCACATTACATAAGTGATCGGCCTAAATTGGGTTACCTTTTCTGGTGAATTAACCTTTGGGATCATCACAATCAATGTATTGTTCCAACTGGGTGGAATAGTGCATGTATTGATCGCTTGCAAAACCTCCTCAATTAGGTCGTCCCCTAACATGGGCCAAAATCTTTTATAGAAGATAGCATGGAGTTCATCCGGCTCGGGGGCTTTTAGATCCCCAATATCGAACAAAGTCTTGCGAACGTCTTCGGCAGTATAAGGGGCGAGAAGAGCATTGTTCATTTCAGAAGAAACTTTCCGACAAACAAGGGACAAGACCTCTTGGCTTGGACATTGAATTTCCGATGTGAAGAGTTTTGCGAAATAACCAGTGATGTGATCCTGTAGCTCCTTATCCTCTCTCCAGACCCCCCCGAGTCATCCAATAACTTCTTGATATTATTTCTCTTCTTCCTAGCCATTGTTGCGTTATGGAAGAAAGATGTGTTATGGTCCCCGTGCATCAACCAGTTTGCACGACCTCTTTGTAGCCAGAAAATTTCCTCCTGGTCTAAGAGGTTTTCAATAACCACAATTATCTCCTTTTGTCGGCAATGAGACTCAGCATTCGTCGGGCCGCGTCGCAGTCTCTCTCTCTAACTCCTTTTTCAATTTCTTAATTCTCTGCTTCGGGCCCTTTAAAAATTCACGATCCCAGTTGTGAAGATCAGCATGCACGGCTCTCGTTCGATCCGCAAGAGAAGGCCCAATACCAGCTAACTTTGCTTTCTCCCAAGATGCCTTAACGATTTCATTAACAATGTCTTCCTGTAACCACCTAGCTTCAAATTGTTTTGCACGTCCCGCTGGTTGCTTGAAAATATTCGCGTCCAGATAATCCGTATCCAGCACCAGCGGGCGATGGTCGGAATGAACATGTTCTTCATTAATCATCTTTGCGCGAGGGAATTTGAGTGCCCACCCTATATTACATACTGCACTATCAAGACGCTCACGAATATCACCTCTGCTCCAAGTAAAAAGGTCGCTAGTGTAACCTAAGTCCTCTAGCCCACAATCCATAAGGCATTCACGGAACTCCCTCATCATACCATTTGGTCTCGCATTACCACCCTCTTTTTCCAAAGAATATAATATTTCATTAAAATCCCCCAAAATTACCCAAGGATGGTCCCCCTTACTGTGAAGATTGTGAATATCATCCCAGGATATGTTGCGTTCATTCCAGTTCGGACGGCCATAGAAGCCCGTGAATCGCCATTGCACAATATTTTCATTCATAAATAAAACATCAATAAAATAAAGGCGATACATAGTTCAACTCAATTTTATTTGACTCATAATAAAACATAACAAGGCCACCGGCCCGACCATTACTCTCCACTACAAACCTAGAATCAAAGCTTAAGACACGACGTAGCTCATCGGCTTTACATTTATTCAAATGAGACTCCGAAAGAAAAACTAAATATGCCTTTATATGCACCTGTAGTTCTAGGAGCTCGCGAACTGCCGTGTTGGAGAACATGCCACGGCAGTTCCATCCTAAGATTTTCATTTGGCCCGGCGGACCTCCTCCTCGGAGGCCGCCGATGCACTATGTTCGCCTTTCTCTTCTCCAACAGACTCCACCCCTTGCGGAACATACTCCTCCTCCTTCTCATCAATTTCCTTTGCAACATGTGTGACCACACCATCCACGTTCTGCACCGCTTCAACTCGACCTGTACACACTCGCTTTGAGGGGCCGGTAATGTCCCTATATAATATACGCTCATAACTATCCAGCGATTTCTCGAAAGAGAACTCTAGATCACTACCCATCGGGCGTACATCAGTAAAAAGGCTCCTTTTTGCCTAGGACTTGTGTGCGGGCGTTCTCGGATCGCTTTCTTCCCCCTTTCTTGTTATCTTTTTTCTCACTCTTTCTAGGGTGGCTCTGCGTGTGAGTTTTAACAACACTAAATTTGAAATTAGCAATATCTGTAGCTGTCTCACTCCCAGCCGCCGCAAGTCTCGCAGCAACTGCACCTGAAAGTGCTTCAAGTATTCCAGGTTGGAATAGGAGCTTCCCCGTTTCAGTATCAGTCGAGTGGCCCATGATGGCCGCCCCCGTCTCCTGGCTTGCCCGAGCCACCGAATGCTGTTGTACCGAACTAGGCACACAAGGCGGCTCGCTGGTCAGGGCCACATGCAGCGGCGGTTGGCCCTCCTGGCCAAACGGAAATCCCCTGCAGGGGTTCTTGAGCATTGCCAGCTCCCGGCCCTCCTGGCCGAGACTGGCATGTTTCCCCAGCGCCTTCACCTGGCCCGGTTCAGTGCCTGTAAACTCCTTCCTCGCCATGGTTGCCGAAGAGGCAGGGACAGTAGACTCTTTCTCAGAGACAGTGAGTTCTCTCACGGCCGAGGCCACCTTGATGACGTCCATAGTCTTGACGGCCTTGTTGATGTCGATGCCGGTAATCGGAACCTTCTCTCCACGGGAAGATCCCCCAACATTAAGAACTCTTCTACTTACACCTTGTCCTTTCCAGTAAGCTTCTACCCTAAGATTTTTAGGGAAGGTAGTCACTCTCTTATCACTAGGAAAATTACAAAATCTCTCAGATGTATGGCCTACGATCCCACAACACTCACAATACAAACGTAGTTTTTCATACCGTACATCATATTTGACTATTTTTGAGCTATCCAAAGGAATAAACTCAACTGTACTCTTCAGTGGTTCGTGCAATAAAACTTCCAACCGCACACGCAGAATTTTTTTCACAATGACATGGTTGCGGTGTGAAACCTCTAGCACCTCTCCAATTTGATCCTCAAAAGACCAACCCATGCTTTTGGCCTTGAGCTCAAAAGGGAGGCCGCATACCTGGACCCAGATGGCCATTACGCCAAGGTCGATCTCGGTCGGGTCGCCCTTGCCGTCGAACTCGGCGAAGACGAGACCATCCCGCTTATAGTGCCACGGCTGCGCCTTTAGCACGAACCGTCGATCACCCTCGGCGGCGAAGTTGAGGACAAACATCCCGTCATCAGAGGCCACCTCCTGGACGGTGACCACTCCTTGGTGTTTCCACGTTGTTGCCCGGAGTTCATTGAAGATGACGTGTGGGTTGGCCTGGAAAAGGGGCAGGAGCTGGCCGACCACGAGGTGGCCGCTGACAGCCTTGCACGCTGCATCCATGTCCAGAAAAAAATCGTTAATTTTTTTTATAGCGTTTGCACTTCGTTTGGTACTGATTCTCTAGAAAACCAAAAACAAGCAAAAAATATCAACGGACACTAGGCACTAGGTTAATAGGTTAGTCCCAAAAACGATATAAAATAGCATAAAAATTAATATAAAACATTCAAGATTGATAATATAATAGCATAAAACAATTAAAAATCATAGATATCTTTGAGACGTATCACCCACCGCCGCCGGATTTCATGCGTCGCGCCCCCATTGGCTTAGCCTTGTCATCCCACGCCTCCCGCAGTCGTGTTCCCCGCCACCGTGCAAACTCCTTCCGCCGTCGGCATGAAGCAAAAGTGGCAAGGGGACCGCGTTGTCCATGGAGCCATGCCCGCCACCGTGCCAAAGTCTTGCTTCCTCCCATCTCAGTCACCAACTCGAGGACGAGTGTGTCCTCCACTCCCTCCGGTGGACGGGCGCAGTCGCAAGCCAAAGAGATGATGAAGAAGGCGGTGGCAACACAAGGACGTGCACCTCCTCCACCCAATCTGGCGGCCCATGTGCCCTGCGGTCCCGTCAACTCCATCGGCATCCACAACGTGTTCGAGGAAACGCATGTGAGGTAAAAAAAACACTTTGTTCCGATGAACTTTGGTTCGTTTGCTTAGTGTTTCGGTCATTGGAATTTGTTGCTATATAACGTTCATACATCATATGCGGATTGTTGTAGGAGAACCAGGTGAACATAACGAGTGCTCCACTTGAAGCATGGTGGTGGTGGTAGTAGTTTTGGAGGTGGTGGTGGTGATGCTTTTGGCAATTGAGGTGGTGACGGTGGTTTTGGAGGTGTTGATGCTTTCAGCAATGGAGGAGGTGGTGGTGCTTTGGCCAATGGAGGTGGTGGTGGTGTTGGTGCATCAGCCAATGGGGGGATGGCGGCGCTTCTGGCAATGGTGGTGATCATTCTTCAACCAATGTTAATGATGATGATGGTGCTATGGCCGGTGGTGGTGTGGACGATCTTGGCAACATTGATGTTGCTTGATTTGATCATGGTTAATCCTTAATTGTGCTCATTCTTATGGACAAACTTGCTACTTCTTATACGAGTATTGCACTAGTATTTTGGATGTGTACATTTATGTGAATTTGTAGTTGAAGTCAATATGAATATCAAAAATGATTTCCGGTACCGTGAGTTTTTTCGGTACGGGTTTACGGGATCTGTTCAGCGCCGGAGCCCTGACGGTACCGCAAATCATTTTTCTGGCGAACCTTAAAACGGTTTTTGCAGGACGACGATTTGCGGGATGTGCCAGAGATGCTCTAAGCTACCAAGGAACTACAACATGCCAGCCAATGCGCTACAATCATATAGAAGTAGTATTAAAAATAGAAATCCAATTCGGCTCCTGGGATCATACACTTCTGCGCACCAAAACTGTTTTTTCATAAATGGAAAAAGGGGGGGAAATAGATGTATTCATTGTCACCCCTAAATGATACCTGCAAAATTTTAGGAGAAAAGCTTAAGCATTTTGTCCTGTGCAAAAAGAAAAGAATAAGTAAAACACCAAATGTTACACTTGTTTTTTCTTTACACTGACAAAGCGCCAGTATTCTGTTTCACATGAAAATTATCAATCATGTTTGTTACACTAGCAAGAACATCAATAAAAAAAAATCAGAATTTATAAAATTTATTTACTACTCCCTCCGTTCCAAAATAAGTGACTTGACTTTGCACTAATCTATTATTTTGAATTTAGCATATGCACCCCAGAGCCTGCATGCGGCCGCACTGCTCGCGATCCAATGCCCCGCGCACGACGGATGTGATCACCAAATCAGTCGGTTCAATCCAATCTTTTTCCTTTGCACATTGAAGCTCTCACGTATCTCTCGCTTTGTTTGAGCTGTCGCTACCCTCAGCCAATGCATCATCAGTTCTTCATCTCACTGACAAATCAACCTTCCAAGCAACAAGCCACAGCCAGCAAGTAACGCTGACAGGAACGATGGTTCAAGTAAAACAGCATGCAGCAAGAAACCAGCATTGTAGCCCTTTCTTATAACTTGAAAAACTGTATTTTTAGTAGAGTTAGTATTGATTTTCTCGATTCAGAAGCTAAACCAGGCTTGCTGACCGGTGGTAATCATGTTGAGTTTACTGAAAGGCGTCATGCTTCAGAATTGAGAGGGCTGGCAGCCACATCCCGCCCGCTTGCACCTTGACGCATGAGGCACAGCGGCGGACGCGCGTGAGTACTCCCTCCCTACAGAAATATAAGAGCCTTTAGATCATATAAAGGGGTGATCCAAACGCTCTGATATTTCTTTAGAGGGAGTAGTGGCCAATCAAATTCGAAACCCAACTTTCCAAAGGGACCACTACATCGGAACACTACTGGAGGAGATGAACAGAACACATTAGTACTCCCTCCGTCCGGAAAAACTTGTCATCAAAATGGACAGAAAGGGGTGTATCTAGAACTAAAATACATCTAGATACATCCCCTTTTATTCATTTTGATGACAAGTATTTCCGGACGGAGGGAGTATTTGGGGTTTCCATCACGTCCGCAGCTACCAAGCTGCAACATCGAAAAGTTTATTCCACACTAATTAAGTTAAACAGGATACATACATCAAACTTAAGGCGTCACACTTCATTTAATCAATACAGCAGTATTGCCATCAGTATCTTCATCAATGAATCTTCTCAAGATCAGCCTCATGAGCCTTCCAGTCATCCAACTCCTTGGTGCCCTCTTTTGCCTTTTTGCCGCTAGAAATTGCGTACGGTATCATTGTTCCCATACCATAAGTGAAAGCGAACAGCATCAGAATAGGACCGACAGGTTCAAGAAGCTCACAAGTTGGCAGCTTATCCCAAATGGAAAAATAGCGGCGTCCCTGCAGCATGAACCAGTCACTGCATGATTATTATAGAACATATACAGGACAAACCATACAATTTCACAGCAACAAAACAAATTATAGGCCTCCTTTGGTTCATAGGATAGGAATAGTATAGGAATAGGAAAATCATAAGAAGTGGGATGGCATGCATCTCAATTCCTATAAAGAAAGAGATGTCATTTGATGCATAGGATAGGAATTTTTCGATTTTGTCTAGGCTAATGGTCTGTAGGAACTTTGGCCTCCTTTGGTTTGGAGGAATCTCATAGGAATTCTAGAGGATAGGATTCTTATAGGATTTTTTCCTTTAGAGCCCTTTGGTTCATAGGAATGGATTCCTATTCCTACATAGGATTGGTTCCTATCCTCCACATTTCATAGGAAAATAAGGCCTCCTTTGGTTCATAGGAATATTGTAGGAATTGTGAAGGATAGGAACTTTGTAGGAAAATTTCCTTTGAAGCCCTTTGGTTTGTAGGAATGGATTCCTATTCCTATATATAGGATAGGAATCAGGCTGCGTTAGGTTTGAAGGAATTATGGAGGAAAAGTGCAGGAAGAAAAAACAGAGGAAAGTTTTGTGGAAGTAGCGTTAGGTTCATGAGGAGCGAACTGCTATAATTCGGAGGATAGTTTCTATAGCCTCTGATTTCACGGGAAATAAAACATTTGCTTGGAGCTCTTTCTTGGGCGGAGTCCCAATCTGAGACACAGGAAAAGCTACTACTACTAGAGGCCCACAACATGGGGTGTTTCTGTCATGTGCTGCGATTTGTGGGTCCCAGACTTTTGCATGTTCCATTTCCCTTTCCTGTGAAGCGAGCGTCTTGATTTTCTACTACCCTTGATTCTCTGTCTCATAGGTTTGTACCAGCACCTCGATCCTGTTCCTATAAAGGTTTTGTTCCTTTGTTTTCTACACATCTGTTTGAGCAGGGCCTCAATCCTTCTCATTTCAAGGAAAAAAAAAAGCATTAGGCCTCCTTTGGTTCATATGATAGAAATATCATAAGAATAGGAAATTCATAGGAAGTGAGATGACATGTATCTCAATTCCTATAGGAAAAGAGATGTCATTTGATGCATAGGGTAGGAATTTTTCCATTGAGGCCCTGTTCGATATGCAGGTTAGGAAAACAAAGGAATATAAAAAAGTACACGAATGGAGTTGGCTGTACAGTGCAATCCTGCGTGACCCAGAACAGACGAATGGTAAAAGGAGATGTTTGGTTCATTGGAAGCGTTCTGAGGTGTTACGTACTAGTAATGCAACAGTATATATTATTTTATTCATTGCATGCTGGTTTAGCTTCTCTCACTGTCATGTGAAAGTAATTTTTTATTCAACTTGCATCATGGCTGCTTCGGGCCTCCGCTCAAAAAAGAGACCAGACCAGATTTACATAATCCTTTGGAATGACCACTATGAAGCGAACCTTTCCATAGAAGTGCTGTAAATATTTTCTTTGATCTGAACCCTACCAAGGAAATAAAACTGTGAAATGGACATACCTCTGGAAAAGTTTCAAAATCACATGTGAAGCAAACACAGCTAGAGTCTAGGTTAATGTTTTTTTCCTTTGAAATGTGAAGGATTGATTCCTATCCTACATAGGAATAGGAATCGATTCCTACAAACCAAGCGGATCAAAGGAATTTTCCTTTGATAATCCCATCCTCTAGAATTCCTTCAAAGGCCTCTTTTGGTTCATAGGATAGGATTATCGTAGGAATAGGAATTTTGTAGGAAATGAGATGACATGTATCTCAAATCCTATGAGTAGTAATAGGAAACGAGACTCAATGGAAAAATTCCTTTGGTGTCAACCAAATGACATCTCGTTTCCTATTACTACTCATAGGATTTGAGATACATGTCATCTCATTTCCTACAAAATTCCTATTCCTACGATAATCCTATCCTATGAACCAAAAGAGGCCTTTGAAGGAATTCTAGAGGATGGGATTATCAAAGGAAAAATTCCTTTGGATCCGTTTGGTTTGTAGGAATCGATTCCTATTCCTATGTAGGATAGGAATCAATCCTTCACATTTCAAAGGAAAAAAAAACATTAACCTAGACTCTAGCTGTGTTTGCTTCACAGGATTTTGAAACTTTTCCAGAGGTATGTCCATTTCACAGTTTTATTTCCCTTGGTAGGGTTCAGATCAAAGAAAATATTTACAGTACCCCTATGGAAAGGTTCGCTCATAGTGGTCATTCCAAAGGATTATGTAAATCTGGTCTGGTCTCTTTTTTGAGCGGAGGCCCGAAGCAGCCATGATGCAAGTTGAATAAAAAATTACTTTCACAAAGGTGAGAAGCTAAACCAGCATGCAATGAATAAAATAATATATACTGTTGCATTACTAGTACGAACACCTCAGAACGCTTTCCAATGAACCAAACATCTCTCCTTTTACCATTAAATGCTGCTCGGGTCACGCAGGATTGCACTGCATACCAACTCCATTCGTGTACTTTTTATATTCCTTTGTTTTCCTAACCTGCATATCGAACAGGGCCTCAATGGAAAAATTCCTACCCTATGCATCAAATGACATCTCTTTTCCTATAGGAATTGAGATACATGTCATCTCACTTCCTATGAATTTCCTATTCTTATGATATTTCTATCATATGAACCAAAGGAGGCCTAATGCTTTTTTTTTCCTTTGAAATGAGAAGGATTGAGGCCCCGTTCGAAACAGATGTGTAGAAAACAAAGGAACAAAAACCTTTATAGGAACAGGATCGAGGTGCTGGTACAAACCTATGAGACAGAGAATCAAGGGTAGTAGAAAATCAAGACGCTCGCTTCACAGGAAAGGGAAAATGGAACATGCAAAAGTCTGGGACCCACAAATCGCAGCACATGACAGAAACACCCCATGTTGTGGGCCTCTAGTAGTAGTAGCTTTTCCTGTGTCTCGTATTGGGACTCCGCCCAAGAAAGAGCTCCAAGCAAATGTTTTATTTCCCGTGAAATCAGAGGCTATAGAAACTATCCTCCGGAATTATAGCAGTTCGTTCCTGCGAACCGAACGCTACTTCCACAAAACTTTCCTCTGTTTTTTCTTCCTGCACTTTTCCTCCATAATTCCTTCAAACCGAACGCAGCCTGATTCCTATCCTATATATAGGAATAGGAATCCATTCCTACAAACCAAAGGGCTTCAAAGGAAATTTTCCTACAAAGTTCCTATCCTTCACAATTCCTACAATATTCCTATGAACCAAAGGAGGCCTAAAAATACGTGATCAACCTAGGAAGTAACAAATCCACAGTTGCATTGCATGGCACCAATAAAAGAACAGCATTAATAATACCATAGATTAAATCCTAGTTATTAATGTTACACGGATTAAATTAGAAATGCAAGAAAGGGCTCGCACTTAGAACGCCAATTGGGACTCTTAACATGGTGTTGTAGATAAAGTTTATTTTACAGGTTACAATTCCTAGGATGACAATTGTAGAAGTGAACTTTAATGTAACAAAAGAGGGATGGGGTTTCACCATCCATTTTAAGCACAATAATTATTTTGTGTCAAAGAGAAAGACTAATCTATTAGCAGTTGCTACATATGAAGTTCTCCAAAATCTTAACTTTGCCTAATACCTTCTCGAGACATGTGTACCTATCTTATTTGAAGCATTCGTTAAGTAATATGCATTGTTCTAGTGAATATACTCCTAAAGCTTTGGCAGAATATGAAGGAACATGGATTTGTTTGAACATCTGCATAACTCCCTGGAATACTAGTGAATTCATCAAAATTACCATGGAACATGTTGTGATTACCTAGTACCTACTAATAATAAACTTTCTTGAGGTTAAAAAAATAAGCTTGATGTCAAAAGATATACCAATCTATATACCTGTTGTTGCTAGCCCTATAATCTTAGAACCTGAATCTGAGATCTAGACGTAAAAGGAGGCTGGCGACGAAACGTCGAAACCCTAGCACAAAATACTCTTATCTAACAGTTCCGACTAATCTCATGTTTCGTATTATGTCCAAGATTCTTACAACCTTTTATGATGTGCTCTATAAAAGACGATTTGCTAGTCTGATGGCACCAACGACCCGAAATCACCCATGGAGGATGGCGATGAAACCCTAGGCCTCCAGTGACGGTTCTTATGAGTAGATCGACCAACAGAGTATGGTGCTAACCTTGAAGCCAGGGAGAAACCGCTTGCCCAGGGTGTCCGCAGTTGGGTTTCCCTCTACCCGAAGAAGCGTCTGGGAGGCGGGGTGGCCGACACGGGCGACCCGCGCCAACACCGAACGCGCCGTCGCCGTCGCCATCGTCATCGCTTACTCCGCCGAGGCCTCATGCTATTCCTGTCCCTCCCTTCCTCTCCTCGCCCGCACAGCCGCACCTCGCTAGGTTTCCCCTTTCTCCCCACGGATCTGTTCTGGATGCGGCGCACTCGACCAGACATATGTAGAGGGGAAGCAACTAATTAGGGGGTGCCGGAACCAGCGGTCAGTTTTTTTTTCCAGAGAAACAGCGGTCAGTTTGTTTTTTTCAGAGAAACAGCGGTCAGTTCGGACGTTTCGACAGCTGCCACGGGCTGTTTTGGGTTGCTGCCCACAGCTGCCGGCCCAAAATATTGGTCGTCCACCAGGCTGTTTGGACGAGGGAAAAATAAACAAATATTCGATGAAAACCGATAAAAACCACGAGAAAATGATGTTTGGAAGTTCAAAAAAATATGGGATGTTAAGAGGTTGATGTCCTATTGCCATGCAAAATTTTAAGTTCAAACATGTTATCGAATGTGAGATATGGAAAAGACAAAATCAGCAGTGAATTGTGTCGAACAGTAATGTCACTATTTATTACTGAATTTGTTTTTTCTCATAGCTCGCATCTTGTAATGTGTTTTTATTTAAAATTTCACATGACAATAGAACATCATCCTCTTTACATATCACATTTTTTAATAGTTTTTGAAACTTTCAAACATGGTTTTCACGAAGTTTTCTTTGAATGTTGGTTTCCGTACCGATGTTTTGGCTTGCCCAGCTCATCGTAATGCTTCTAGTCTAAATCTGTGCCAACTTTTTGGTGAGACTTCGGCTGCCATATTGCTTGCAAATTATTTGGCAAGCCCTCCTTTATCAGGGCTTCCCTTGGCAAGAACCAAACATCCCATCAGGCAGATAGAAGCATTCTTCTTGCCGATTTTTATTTGTCTCCTCCGAGGAGCCATCAAGGTAGCCGGATCTGGCTACCCTGCAAATGACGGACCCACCACAATCCATCAATGCATCGCCTCGCATGTGTGGTTGAACACAGAAGTACCTACACCATAGGCCAAAGTGTGGCAGGCATCCGGGGAAGGATTCGCATAACAAGACGTAGCACGCTATGTGAAGGATGGAGTTTGGGGAAAGACGGTGCAGTTGAAGGTCGTAGAAGTGAAGAAAATATGCCCTAGAGGCAATAATAAAGTTGTTATTTATATTTCCTTATATCATGATAAATGTTTATTATTCATGCTAGAATTGTATTGACCGGAAACTTAGTACATGTGTGAATACATAGACAAACAGAGGGTCCCTAGTATGCCTCTACTTGACTAGCTCATTAATCAAAGATGGTTAAGTTTCCTAGTCATGGACATGTGTTGTTATTTGATGAACGGGATCACATCATTAGAGAATGATGTGATGGACAAGACCCATCCATTAGCTTAGCACTATGATCGTTTAGTTTATTGCTATTGCTTTCTTCATGACTTATACATGTTCCTATGACTATGAGATTATGCAACTCCCGAATACCGGAGGAACACTTAGTGTGCTATCAAACGTCACAACATAACTGGGTGATTATAAAGAGGCTCTACAGGTGTCTCCAATGGTGTTTGTTGAGTTGGCATAGATCGAGATTATGATTTGTCACTCCATGTTTCGGAGAGGTATCTCTAAGCCCTCTCGGTAATGCACATCACTATAAGCCTTGCAAGCAATGTGACTAATGAGTTATTTACGGGATGATGCATTATGGAACGAGTAAATAGACTTGCCGGTAACGAGATTGAACTAGGTATGATGATACCAACGATCGAATCTCGGGCAAGTAACATACCGATGACAAAGGGAACAACGTATGTTGTTATACGGTTTGACCGATAAAGATCTTCGTAGATTATGTAGGAGTCAATATGAGCATCGAGGTTCCGCTATTGGTTATTGACCGGAGATGTGTCTCGGTCATGTCTACATAGTTCTCGAACGCGTAGGGTCCGCACGCTTAACGTTCGATGACGTTTTATATTATGAGTTATGTGATTTGATGACTAAAGTTTGTTCGGAGTCCTGGATTTTTTCACGGACATGACGAGGAGTCTCGCAATGGTCGAGAGGTAAAGATTCATATATTGGAAGGTTGCATCCGGACATCAGAATGGTTTCGAGTGATTCGGGCATTTTTCCGGAGTATCGGGGGGTTACCGGAAACCCCCGGGGGAAGATTGGGCCTTCATGGGCCATAGGGAAGAGGGGAGGCAGCCCACAAGGGGTATCCGCGCCCCTATAGGGAGTCCGGATTGGACTAGGGAGGGGGCGCATGATGATGACATGTACCTACGGTAGGGCAATAGACCTGATCTAAGTACCCTACTTGAGGACACTGCCCTACAGTCAAAGACATCCAAAGGACAGCAGATTCCGCCGACTGGAATCTCCACAGGAATCGACCCACTCGACTGAGTGTTCACTCGGATACCCCAATTCCATTCGACCATACCAGAATCCACTCGGAGAACAGAAGGTCTAAGGTCACTCTGAATGACAACGGTCGGACGTTCACTCCGTAGTCTTAATGGTCATTTATGTAACTTTAATGCTGGCGTTACCAGTAACATTCCTATCTTTATGTACATTGAACCCTGTGTAACTAAGGGCCTCAGAGGTCTAGCAAACTCTATATAAGCCACCCCCCTCCTCATGCACAAGGGTTCGCACCCTCTGTAACTACACACACATAATCCAATCGACCAAGCTCCCGAGCACCGAGACTTAGGGCTGTTACTTCCACTGTGAAGGGTCTGAACTCGTAAATCTTGTGTGTACAACCTCACCATAGTTAGGATCTTGCCTCCCCATACCTACCCCCATTCTACTGTCAGTCTAGAACCACGACAGTTGGCGCCCACCTTGGGGCAGGTGTCTTAGCGACTTTCTGGTGAAGTTGCAGTTTTTCCGATTCCCATCATCGTGGTTTCGGGCGGTGGATTGGCCGAGGGCCGCGAGATCCGTCTCGGCGCGCTCGTCTTCGTTGCCGACGACTCCGCCTGGCTCTAGGAGGCCCCCCTCGATGTCGAGACACTTCCCGTTCGCGGGCGACGCACTTCCGCGCGTGTGTTCACGGCGTCCTTTTGCGGCAGCCGTCGACTCAGTATCGGTCGGCTCCCGCAGTTTCTTCGCTTCCCGCTATTCGCCGTCATAACCGATCTGGTCGCTCGCGGCTCCAGCGGTGGGTGAAACACGCGGTGGCAGGCCAGTCGACCACCCCCCAAGTCGCGGCAATCGAGCCCGACGAATCACTCTACGGCCTGTTTGATCTGTCGACTGGCTCCGTCGAGACCTTATCTGAGTGCGAAGCAACGATCCCGCGGCAGAAATCTTGACGGTCGACACGCCGTGCAGCCCGCCTGGTTTCCGTCGCAACGGTGGCGACGATCCGTCGCGCGTTCACGAAGAGTACCACCCCGAAACCCTTTCTTCACAGCAGAGGGAGGAGCTTCACCACCGCAACATGGAGGCGCTCCATGAAGGAAATATGCCCTAGAGACAATAATAAAGTTATTATTTATTTCCTCATATCATGATAAATGTTTATTATTCATGCTAGAATTGTATTAACCGGAAACATGATACATGTGTGAGTACATAGACAAACATAACGTCACTAGTATGGGGTGAGGGCTTTTGGAGGCCGAGCTCCACGGAGCTCGTTTTCAAAATACAAATTTCCACAAGGTGAAAAAATTTAAACTTGTTTGTATACACTTTCACACATGTGTATTGCGTCTGTGCAAAAATTCAAAACCAAATACTTTCACGTGGCGTATGAGAAAAAAGACAAAAACGTATTTCTAGAACGGGCCAATATTTTTTGTTATTGGGCCGGATTTTTGCTTTTTTTGTACAACCTACAAATCACAACAAATTCAAATAATTTTCGTACACGTTCGTGCGGAAATCTATTAAGTTACCGTGGAATTTTGTTTTGAATTTTTCTGAAACTTTGAAATATAAATTTTGATTTTTTCAAAATATCGAGCTCCCTGGAGCTCGGCCTCCGTTGGCATTTTCCGCACTAGTATGCCTCTACTTGACTAGCTCATTAATCAAAGATGGTTGTGTTTCCTAACCATAGACATGTGTTGTCATTTGATTAAAGGGATCACATCATTAGGAGAATGATGTGATTGACATGAACCATTCCGTTAGCCTAGCACTTGATCGTTTAGTATGCTGCTATTGCTTTCTTCATGACTTATACATGTTCCTATAACTATGAGATTATGCAACTCCCGTTTACCGGAGGAACACTTTGTGTGCTACCAAACATCACAACGTAACTGGGTGATTATAAAGGAGCTCTACAGGTGTCTCCGAAGGTACATGTTGGGTTGGCGTATTTCGAGATTAGGTTTTGTCATTCCGATTGTCGGAGAGGTATCTCTGGGCCCTCTCGGTAATGCACATCACTATAAGCTTTGCGAGCAATGTAACTAATGAGTTAGTTACGAAATGATGCATTACGTAACGAGTAAAGAGACTTGCCGGTAACGAGATTGAACTAGGTATTGGATACCGACGATCAAATCTCGGGCAAGTAACATACCGATGACAAAGGGAACAACATATGTTGTTATGCGGTTTGACCGATAAAGATCTTCGTAGAATATGTAGGAGCCAATATGAACATCCAGGTTCCACTATTGGTTATTGACTAGAAACAGTTCTAGGTCATGTCTACATAGTTCTCGAACCCGTAGGGTCCGCACGCTTAACATTACGATGACAGTTTTATTATGAGTTTGTAAGTTTTGATGTACCGAAGGTTGTTCGGAGTCCCGGATGTGATCACGGACATGACGAGGAGTCTCGAAATGGTCGAGACATAAAGATCGATATATTGGACGACTATATTCGGACACGGAAATGTTCCGAGTGATTTGGAGAAAACGGAGTGCTGGGAGGTTACCGGAACCCCGGGAAGTATTGGGCCTTAGTGGGCTGAGGGGAGAGAGGGCTACAGCCGGAGGTGGCACCCCATGAGGAGTCCGAATTGGACTAGGGAGGGGGCGCGACCTCTTTCCCTCTCCCTCTCCCTCTCTTTCCTTCCCCCTCTCTCTTCCTAGTTGGACTAGGAAAGGGGAGTCCTACTCCCACTAGGAGGACTCCCCCCCTCCTTGGCGCGCCCCCTAGGGCCGGCCGGCCTCCCCCCTTGCTCCTTTATATACGGGGGCAGGGGCACCCTAGGAAACACAAGTTGATCTTCGTGATCGTTCCTTAGCCGTGTGCGGTGCCCCCCTCCACCATATTCCACCTCGGTCATATCGTCGCGGAGTTTAGGCGAAGCCCTGCGTCGGTAGAACATCATCATCATCACCACGCCGTCGTCTTGTGGAACTCATCCCGACACCCTGCTGGATCGGAGTCCGGGATTGTCATCGAGCTGAGCGATGTGCGAGAACACGGAGGTGCCGTGCGTTCGGTGCTTGGATCGGTCGGATCGTGAAGACGACGACTACATCAACCGCGTTGTCATAACGCTTCCGCTTTCGGTCTCACGAGTGCGTGGACACACTCTCCCTCTCGTTGCTATGCATCACCATGATCTTGCGTGTGCGTGGGAATTTTTGAAATTACTACGTTCCCTAACGATGGCATCCGAGCCAGGTTTTATGCGTTGATGTTATATGCACGAGTAGAACACAAGTGAGTTGTGGGCGATACAAGTCATCTTGCTTACCGGCATGTCATACTTTGGTTCGGCGGTATTGTTGGATGAAGCGGCCGGACCGACATTACGCGTACGCTTACGCGAGACTGGTTCTACCGACATCCTTTGCACACAGGTGGCTGGCGGGTGTCTGTTTCTCCAACTTTAGTTGAGCCGAGTGTGGCTACGCCCGGTCCTTGCGAAGGTTAAAACAATACTAACTTGACGAACTATCGTTGTGGTTTTGATGCGTAGGTAAGAACGGTTCTTGCTCAGCCCGTAGCAGCCACGTAAAACTTGCAACAACAAAGTAGAGGACGTCTAACTTGTTTTTGCAGGGCATGTTGTGATGTGATATGGTCAAGACGTGATGCTATATTTTATTGTATGAGATGATCATGTTTTGTAACCGAAGTTATCGGCAAGCTGGCAGGAGCCATATGGTTGTCGCTTTATTGTATGAAATGCAAACGCATACATAATTGCTTTACTTTATCACTAAGTGGTAGCGATAGTCGTAGAAGCAATAGATGGCGTAACGACAACGATGCTACGATGGAGATCAAGGTGTCACACCGGTGACGATGGTGATCAAGACGGTGCTTCGGAGATGGAGATCACAAGCACAAGATGATGATGGCCATATCATATCACTTATATTGATTGCATGTGATGTTTATCCTTTATGCATCTTATCTTGCTTTGATTGGCGGTAGCATTTTAAGATGATCTCTCACTAAAATTATCAAGAAGTGTTCTCCACAGTATGCACCGTTATGAAAGTTCTTCGTCTTTGAGACACCACGTGATGATCGGGTGTGATAGGCTCTACGTTCAAATACAACGGGTGCAAAAGCAGTTGCATACGCAGAATACTCGAGTTAAACTTGACGAGCCTTGCATATAACAGATATGGCCTCGGAACACGGAGATCGAAAGGTCGAACGTGAATCATATAGTAGATATGATCAACATAGTGATGTTCACCATTGAAACTACTCCATCTCACGTGATGATCGGACATGGTTTAGTTGATTTGGATCACGTAATCACTTAGATGACTAGAGAGATGTCTGTCTAAGTGGGAGTTCTTAAGTAATATGATTAATTGAACTTAAATTTATCATGAACTTAGTACCTGATAGTATTTTGCATGTCTATGTTTGTTGTAGATAGATGGCTCGTGCTCTTGTTCCGTTGAATTTTAATGCGTTCCTTGAGAAAGCAAAGTTGAAAGATGATGGTAGCAATTACACGGACTGGGTCCGTAACCTGAGGATTATCCTCATTGCTGCACAGAAGAATTACGTCCTGGAAGCACCCGCTGGGTGCCGAACTGCTCTTCTTGATGTCTGGCCAGCGATGTGAAGAACGTCTGGCAGAGCAAAGCTTATGACTACTCGATAGTTCAGTGTGCCATGCTTTACGGCTTAGAACTGGGTCTTCAACGACGTTTTGAACGTCATGGAGCATATGAGATGTTTCAGGAGTTGAAGTTAATATTTCAAGCAAATGCCCGGATTGAGAGATATGAAGTCTCCATTAAGTTCTATAGCTGCAAGATGGAGGAGAATAGTTCTGTCAGTGAACACATACTCAAAATGTCTGGGTATAATAACCACTTGATTCAACTGGGAGTTAATCTTCCTGATGATAGTGTCATTGACAGAATTCTTCAATCACTGCCACCAAGCTACAAGAGCTTCGTGATGAACTATAATATGCAAGGGATGGACAAGACTATCCCCGAGCTCTTCGCAATGCTAAAAGCCGCGGAGGTAGAAATCAAGAAGGAGCATCAAGTGTTGATGGTCAACAAGACCACCAGCTTCAAGAAAAAGGGCAAAGGGAAGAAGAAGGGGAACTTCAAGAAGAACAAGAAACAAGTTGCTGCTCATGAGAAGAAACCCAAGTCTGGACCTAAGCACGAGATCGAGTGCTTCTCTTGCAAGCAATTTGGACATCGAAGCGGAACTGCCCCAAGTATTTGGCGGATAAGAAGGATGGCAAAGTGAACAAAGGTATATGTGATATACATGTTATTGATGTGTACCTTACTAATACTCATGATAGTACACGGGTATTTGAATCTTTGGTTACATGTTGCTAATATTTGCAACTCGAAGCAGGAACTACGGATTAAGCGAAGATTGGCTAAGGGCGAGGTGACGATCTTGGCGTGGGAAATGGTTCCAAAGTCGATGTGATCGCGGTCGGCACGCTACCTCTACATCTACCATCGGGATTAGTTTTAGACCTAAATAATTGTTATTTGGTGCCAACATTAAGCATGAACATTATATCTGGATCTTGTTTGTTGCGAGACGGTTATTCATTTAAATCGGAGAATAATGGTTGTTCTATTTATATGAGTAATATCTTTTATGGTCACGCACCCTTGAAGAGTGGTCTATTTTTATTGAATCTCGATAGTAGTAATACACATATTCATAGTGTTGAAACCAAAAGATGCAGAGTTGATAACGATAGTGCAACTTATTTGTGGCACTGCCGTTTTGGTCACATCGGTATAAAGCGCATGAAGAAACTCCATACTGATGGACTTTTGGAATCACTTGATTATGAATCACTTGGTACTTGTGAACCGTGCCTCGTGGGCAAGATGACTAAAACGCCGTTCTCCGAAACTATGGAGCGAGCAACTGATTTGTTGGAAATCATACATACTGATGTTTGTGGTCCAATGAATATTGAGGCTCATGGCGGTATCATTATTTTCTCACCTTCACAGATGATTTGAGCAGATATGGGTATATCTACTTAATGAAACACAAGTCTGAAACATTTGAAAAGTTCAAAGAATTTCAGAGTGAAGTAGAAAATCATCGTAACAAGAAAATAAAATTTCTATGATCTGATCGTGGAGGAGAATATTTGAGTTACGAGTTTTGGTTTACATTTGAAACAATGCGGAATAGTTTCGCAACTCACGCCACCCGGAACACCACAGCGTAATGGTGTGTCCGAACGTCGTAATCGTACTTTACTAGATATGGTGCGATCTATGATGTCTCTTACTGATTTACCGCTATCGTTTTGGGGTTATGCTTTAGAGACGACCGCATTCACGTTAAATAGGGCACCATGAAAATCCGTTGAGACGACGCCTCATGAACTGTGGTTTGGAAAGAAACCAAAGTCGTCATTTCTTAAAGTCTGGGGTTGCGATGCTTATGTGAAGAAACTTCAACCAGATAAGCTCGAACCCAAATCGGAGAAATGTGTCTTCATAGGATACCCAAAAGAGAGTGTTGGGTACACCTTCTATCACAGATCTGAGGGCAAGATTTTCGTTGCTAAATTCGGATCCTTTCTAGAGAAGGAGTTTCTCTCGAAAGAAGTGAGTGGGAGGAAAGTAGAACTTGATGAGGTAACTGTACCTGCTCCCTTATTGGAAAATAGTCCATCACAAGAATCGGTTCCTGTGACAACTACACTAATTAGCGAGGAAGCTAATGATATTGATCATGAAACTTCAAATCAAGTTTCTACTGAACTTTGTAGGTCTACCAGAGTAAGATCCGCACCAGAGTGGTACGGTATTCCTATTATGGAATTCATGTTACTTGACCATGGCGAACCTACGAACTATGAGGAAGCGATGATGAGCCCAGATTCCGCAAAATGGCTAGAAGCCATGAAATCTGAGATGGGATCCATGTATGAAAACAAAGTATGGACTTTGGTTGACTTGCCCGATGATCGGCGAGCCATTGAGAATAAATGGATCTTTAAGAAGAAGACTGACGCTGATGGTAATGTAACTGTCTATAAAGCTCGACTTGTTTCGAAAGGTTTTCGACAAGTTCAAGGGGTTGATTACGATGAGACTTTCTCACCCGTAGCGATGCTTAAGTCTGTCCAAATCATGTTAGCAATTGCTGCATTTTATGATTATGAAATTTGGCAAATGGATGTCAAAACTGCATTCTTGAATGGATTTACGGAAGAAGAGTTGTATATGATGCAACCAGATGTTTTTGTCGATCAAAATGGTGCTAAAAATGTGTGCAAGCTCCTGCGATAAATTTTTGGTCTGGTGCAAGCCTCTCGGAGTTAGAATAAACGCTTTGATAGTGTGATCAAAGCATATGGTTTTATCTGAGACTTTTGGAGAAGCCTGTATTTACAAGAAAGTGAGTGGGAGCTCTGTAGCATTTATGATATTATATGTGGACGACATATTGTTGATTGGAAATGATATAGAATTTCTGGATAGCATAAAAGGATACTTGAATAAAAGTTTTTCAATGAAAGACCTCGGTGAAGCTGCTTACATATTGGGCATCAAGATCTATAGAGATAGATCAAGATGCTTGATTGGACTTTCACAATGCACATACCTTGATAAAGTGTTGAAAAAGTTCAATATGGATCAGGCAAAGAAAGGGTTCTTGCCTGTATTACTAGGTGTGAAGTTGAGTCAGACTCAATGCCCGACCTCTGCAGAAGATAGAGAGAAAATGAAAGGAATTCCCTATGCTTCAGCCATAGGCTCTATCATGTATGCAATGTTGTGTACGGACACGGCGTATGCTTAGCAATAAGCCCGGCAGGAAGGTATCAAAGTAATCCAGAGTGGATCCTTTGGACAGCGGTCAAGAACATCTGAAATACACGAAAAGGACTAAGGATATGTTTCTCGTATATGGAGGTGACAAAGATCTAGTCGTAAATGGTTACGTCGATGCAAGCTTTGACAGCGATCGAGACGATTCTAAATCGCAAACCCGGATACGTGTTTTATTAAACGGTGGAGCTGTAAGTTGGTGCAGTTCTAAACAAAGCGTCGTGGCGGGATCTACATGTGAAGCAGAGTACATAGCTGCTTCGGAAGCAGCAAATGAAGGAGTCTGGATGAAAGAGTTCATTTCCGATCTAGGTGTCATACCTAGTGCATCGGGACCAATGAAGATCTTCTGTGGCAGTACTAGTGCAATTGCCTTGGCAAAGGAATCCAGATATCACAAGAAGACCAAGCACATCAAGAGACGCTTCAATTCCATCCGGGACCAAGTCCAGGTGGGAGACATAGAGATTTGTAAGATACATACGGATCTGAATGTTGCAGAACCCGATTGACTAAGCCTCTTCCACGAGCAAAACATGATCAACACCAAGACTCCATGGGTGTTAGAATCATTACTGCGTAATCTAGATTATTGACTCTAGTGCAAGTGGGAGACTGAAGGAAATATGCCCTAGAGGCAATAATAAAGTTATTATTTATTTCCTCATATCATGATAAATGTTTATTATTCATGCTAGAATTGTATTAACCGGAAACATGATACATGTGTGAATAAATAGACAAACATAACGTCACTAGTATGCCTCTACTTGACTAGCTCATTAATCAAAGATGGTTGTGTTTCCTAACCATAGACATGTGTTGTCATTTGATTAAAGGGATCACATGATTAGGAGAATGATGTGATTGACATGACCCATTCCGTTAGCCTAGCAGTTGATCGTTTAGTATGTTGCTATTGCTTTCTTCATGACTTATACATGTTCCTATGACTATGAGATTATGCAACTCCCGTTTACCAGAGGAACACTTTGTGTGCTACCAAACGTCACAATGTAACTGGGTGATTATAAAGGAGCTCTACAGGTGTCTCCGAAGGTACATGTTGGGTTGGCGTATTTCGAGATTAGGTTTTGTCACTCTGATTGTCGGAGAGGTATCTCTGGGCCCTCTCGGTAATGCACATCACTATAAGCTTTGCAAGCAATGTAACTAATGAGTTAGTTACAGAATGGTGCATTACGTAACGAGTAAAGAGACTTGCCGGTAACGAGATTGAACTAGGTATTGGATACCAACGATCAAATCTCGGGCAAGTAACATACCGATGACAAAGGGAACAACGTATGTAGTTATGCAGTTTGACCGATAAAGATCTTCGTAGAATATGTAGGAGCCAATATGAACATCCAGGTTCCACTATTGGTTATTGACTAGAAATAGTTCTAGGTCATGTCTACATAGTTCTCGAACCCGTAGGGTCCGCACGCTTAACATTACGATGACAATATTATTATGAGTTTATAAGTTTTGATGTACCGAAGGTTGTTCGGAGTCCCGGATGTGATCACGGACATGACGAGGAGTCTCGAAATGGTTGAGACATAAAGATCGATAAATTGGACGACTATATTCGGACACCGGAAACGTTCCGAGTGATTTCAGAGAAAACCGGAGTGCCGGAGGGGTTACCGGAACCCCCCGGGGAAGTATTGGGCCTTAGTGGGCCTAAGGGAGAGAGGGCTGCAGCCCGGAGGTGGCGCCCCCATGAGGAGTCCGGGTGGACTAGGGAGGCGCGGCCCTCTGTCCCTCTCCCTCTCCCTCTCTTTCCTTCCCCCTCTCTCTTCCTAGTTGGACTAGGAAAGGGGAGTCCTACTCTCACTAGGAGGAGGACTCCCCCCTCCTTGGCGCGCCCCTAGGGCCGGCCGGCCTCCCCCCCTGCTCCTTTATATACGCGGGCAGGGGGGCACCCCATAACACACAAGTTGATCTTCGTGATCGTTCCTTAGCCGTGTCCGGTGCCCCTCCACCATATTCCACCTCGATCATATCGTCGCGGAGTTTAGGCGAAGCCTGCGTCGGTAGAACATCATCATCGTCACCACGGGTCGTCTTGTGGAACTCATCCCGACACCTGCTTTGGATCGGAGTCCGGGGATCGTCATTGAGCTGAACGTGTGCAGAACACGGAGGTGCCGTACGTTCGGTGCTTGGATCGGTCGGATCGTGAAGACGTACAACTACATCAACCGCGTTGTCATAACGCTTTCGCTTTCGGTCTACGAGGGTACGTGGACACACTCTCCCCTCTCGTTGCTATTCATCACCATGATCTTGCGTGTGTGTAGGAATTTTTTTTGAAATTACTACGTTCCCTAACACTCCACACGCCCATCGTTGGGGAGACCTCTGAGGCTCGGGCCTCGGAGGAGGCGCGCTTGGCCAATTTGGCTGAGCGCACTCAACTGGAGAACCTTCAGCACACACTCGACGAGCGTGTTCGACAGTGGATCCCTGTGTCCAGTCGACGGCAGCGACAACTTTTCCCGCCTCATCCTCAGGTATACCGCACTCTGATTGAAAATCTCACAGTTGCGGCCCGTATAGCGGAGTCTATTCAGCCTTCCCAGTCGGAGGCTAGTAGGGGTTTGATGCAGATTCGGGCTTTGCTCCGGGCAGCAGGAGAGCAGAACACATCAGTGTCTCAGTCGCGGGACAGAATCCATAGCAGATCCATGATGGCTGATACAGTCAAGTCAGATCACAACCCAAGATCGCCTCAGAGGCGTGAGGGACGTGGGCATCGTCAAGGGCAATACTTGGGTCGGAATCATGAAAAGTTTGATAATCGTTTCAGTCGCGATGACCTTCATCGAGTGCCTACGCCCCCTCCGAGGGGCGGGTCATATGTGACAGACGCCCATACAGTGATGAGCGGAGATTGCCAGTCGACCCAAGGGAACCTGGGTTTGATGCCAGGTCGATTTTGGTGGAAGGTCTGGTCGACAGGAACCGGTCACACAGAGAAGGGCAAGACAGAGATCACCGGAGTGGAAGCAGAGTTCACATTTCAGGGCCCGAGTGCTTTAGCAGAGCCATCAGAGCCGCTGAGATCCCTCCCAACTTCAGGTTGGTGACTGGAGTTAGTAAGTTTACCGGTGAGTCGAAGCCTGACACTTGGCTCGAAGATTACCGAGTGGCTGTACAGATCGGTGGTGGAAATGATGAAGTAGCTATGAAACATCTTCCTCTGATGTTAGAGGGTTCGGTCAGAGCATGGCTGAATCAGTTGGCTCCTGGCAGTATATTCAGCTGGGAAGAGTTGGCCCGAGTGTTTGTCAGAACTTTCTAGGGTACTTGCAAACGACCAACAAGATTGACAAAATTGCAACATTGTGTACAGAAGCCGAATGAGACTCTGAGAGATTACATTCAGAGGTGGACCACTTTGCATCACACGGTGGAAAATGTATCTCAGCATCAAGCAGTTTGTGCCTTCAAGGAAGGCGTTCGGTATCGAGAGCTAAACCTGAAATTCGGTCGGACATGAGATATGACTCTAACCTGACTGATGGAGATAGCCACTCGGTATGCCAACGAAGAAGAAGAGGATCGACTCCATAGTGGAAAGGGCAAACCAGTCGCCCAAGACACCGGAGGAGGTCGGAAACAGAAACGCAAAGCCGAGTCAGCAGGGCCTGGTGAAAATGCAGCAGTTGTGACCCAAGGGAAGTTTAAGGGGAAGCCCAAAGGGCCTTGGATCCCTAAGAAGGTGAAAGATCAAGCAGGAAATGATGTGTTGGATCTGCCATGTCACATTCACACCAAGCAGGAAAATATGAGGACAAGGAAGAAGACGATGATGGTTTCCCCAATATCAACTCCACTTTGGTGATTTTTTCTGACGTTGAAAGCAAAAGTCGATTGAAGGTCATCAACAGAGAAGTAAACATGTTTGCTCCGGCAACACCAACATATTTGAAGTGGTCCAAGACTCCCATCACATTCGACCAGTCCGACCATCCTCTGCGTGTTGCCACCCCCGGAAGGCAAGCATTGGTGGTCGACCCGGTCGTTGGGGGCACCCGACTGAGTAAAGTATTGATGGATGGAGGCAGTGGCCTCAATATTCTGTATGCTGAGACCCTCCGAGGAATGGGCATTCCGATGTCCAAACTTAGCGAAAGCAACATGCGATTCCATGGATACATCCCTAGGAAGAAAGCCGATTCACTCGACCAGATAACTCTTGACGTAGTTTTCGGTGATTTGACCAATTATCTTAAGGAAAAGTTGACGTTTGAAGTTGTGGATTTTCACAGTGCTTATCATGCTATCCTGGGCAGGACCGCATATGCTCATTTCATGGCTCGACCATGTTATGTGTACCTCAAGCTGAAGATGCCTGGCCCTAGAGGCGTGATCACAGTCACTGGCAATCGGCAGCGAGCAGAAGAGTGCCTCCAGAAGGGCTCAAAGATTGCCGATGAGCAAATGGCAGCAGTTAAAATGGAAGAATACAAGAAGAACGCAGATCCGAGTGATTTGTTGAGAGCTAAGAAGCCTGCTTCAGATTCTTCATTTAAGTCGACTGGTGAAACAAAGGCAGTTCATATTCACCCGACTGATCCCAATGCTGCTCCGACTCACATCTCAACAATGCTCGACGGCAAATAGGAAGAAGCGCTCATCCAGTTCCTCCGTGAGAACTGGGACATCTTCGCATGGAAACCTTCTAACATGTCAGGTGTGCCCAGGGAACTGGCTGAGCACCGTTTGCAGGTCGACCCAAAGGTAAGACCAGTCAAAGAGCACCTTCGATGGTCCACCGTACAGAAGAGAAAAGCAATTGGTGAGGAAGTGGCTCGGCTCCTAGCAGCTGAGTTCATCCGAGAGATTTACCACTCTGAGTGGCTTGCCAATGTCGTCATGGTTCCTAAGAAAGATGATTCACTCTGTATGTGTATCGACTTCAAGCATATCAATCGGGCCTGCCCGAAGGATCACTTCCCTCTTCCTCGCATTGATCAGATAGTCGACTCGACTGCGGTATGTGAGTGGTTGTCTTTCCTGGATGCATATTCCGGGTACCATCAGATCCGACTGTATGGACCCGATGAAATAAAAACAGCTTTCATCACCCCACTCGGGTGCTTTTGTTATGTCACCATGCCCTTTGGACTCAAGAATGCTGGTGCCACATTCATGCGCATGATACAGAAGTGCTTGCTCACTCAAATCAATCGGAATGTGGAGGCATATATGGATGACATCGTAGTTAAGTCACGCAAAGGTTCCGACCCGCTGACTGATCTTGCTGAAACCTTTGCCAATCTAAGGAGATATGATATCAAGCTCAATCCGTCGAAGTGTACGTTTGGAGTTCCAGGTGGCAAGTTACTCGGCTTCCTCATTTCCGAACGTGGGATCGATGCAAACCCAGAGAAGGTTGGTGCAATTATTCGAATGAAACGCCCCATGCGTGTACACGACGTTCAGAAGCTTACTGGTTGTTTGGCTGCTTTGAGTCAATTCATTTCTCGTCTCAGTGAAAAGGCACCGCATCTTTACCGACTGATGAAGAAATCTGACAAGTTCGAGTGGACTCCTGAAGCTGACGCAGCATTTGCAGAGCTGAAAACCCTGCTTTCCACCCAGCCGGTGCTTGCTGCCCCAACCAGCAAAGAGCCTTTACTGCTTTATATTGCAGCCACTGGACAAGTTGCCAGTACAATACTCACGGTCGAGCGGGAAGAAGAAGGCAAGGCCTACAAGGTTCAGCACCCAGTATACTATATTTTTGAAGTTTTAACCCCATCCAAGCAAAGGTACCCGCATTATCAGAAGCTTGTCTATGGGATTTACTTGGCCACAAAGAAGGTTGCACATTACTTCTCAGATCATTCAATTACAGTCGTCAGCGACGCTCCATTGTCAGAAATATTGAATAATAGAGATGCAAGTGGTCGAGTGGCTAAATGGGCGATTGAACTCCTTCCGCTGGATATCAAGTTTGAGGCAAAGAAAGCAATCAAATCACAGGCAATAGCAGATTTTATCGTCGAGTGGATTGAACAACAACTGCCGACTCAGATTCAGTCGGAACATTGGACTATGTTCTTCGAGGGGCCCAAGATGTTGAATGGTTCAGGTGCTGGGGTAGTCCTGGTATCTCCGCGAGGCGACAAGCTCAGTTATGTTCTCCAGATTCACTACGACTCTTCCAACAATGAAGTTGAATATGAGGCACTTCTGTATGGGTTGCGTATGGCCATTTCACTCGGCGTCCGGCGCCTAATGGTTTACGGCGACTCATATTTGGTAGTTAATCAAGTGATGAAGGAATGGGATGTTAGGAGTCCAGCTATGACCGGTTATTGCAATGTAGTGAGGAAATTAGAAAAGAAGTTTGAGGGGTTAGAGCTTCATCATATACCCCGACTGAAAAATCAAGCAGCCGATGACTTGGCAAAGATAGGTTCCAAGAGGGAGCCCATTCCCAGTAATGTGTTTTTGGAGCATATTCACTGATCCTTTAACCAAAGAACCCCCACAGCCTAAGAGCTCCACTGATCCGACTGAAGTTGAAATCCCAGCCGTGGTCGACTTGGTCATGGAGGTTTTGGTCGTCATTCCTGATTGGACAGTGCCATACATTGCATATATTCTTAGGAAAGAACTCCGAGAGGATGAAGAAGAGGCCCGTCAGATCGTCCGTCGATCCAAAGCCTTTACGGTGATGGGTGGTCAGCTTTATAGAGAGAGTGTCACTGGAGTCAGTCAAAAATGCATCACGCTAGAAGAAGGCCGAATGATCCTCAATGATATCCATTCGGGGACCTGTGGTCACCATGCGTCCTCTCGGACCATCGTGGCCAAAGCATACCGAGCCGGGTTTTACTGGCCACATGCTAACGAGATGGCGAAAGAGATAGTCGACAAGTGTGAGGGATGCCAGTTCTACTCCAACATGTCTCACAAACCTGCTTCAGCTTTGAAAACCATTCCACTCATCTGGCCATTTGCAGTTTGGGGATTAGATATGATCGGACCATTGAGGACTGGCAGGAGTGGCTTCACCCATGTGCTCGTAGCAGTTGACAAGTTCACTAAATGGATTGAAGCTAAACCTATCAAAAACCTCGAAGCAAGTACTGCTGTCAGTTTCATCAGAGGGTTAACATTCAGATATGGAGTTCCGCACAGCATCATCACAGATAATGGGTCAAACTTTGATTCAGATGAGTTCAGAGCTTTCTGCGCTTCCCAAGGCACTCAGGTCGATTATGCTTCAGTCGCCCACCCACAGTCGAATGGGCAAGCGGAAAGAGCAAATGGTTTGATCCTCAAAGGGCTGAAGCCCCGATTGATGCGTGATCTCAAGCATGCAGCAGGCGCTTGGGTTGATGAAATACCATCAGTACTTTGGGGATTGAGAACAACTCCAAATCGGTCGACTGGCCGCACTCCGTTCTTCCTAGTCTACGGGGCCGAAGCTGTGCTTCCGAGTGACTTGCTTCACAATGCGCCCCGAGTGGAACTTTTCTCAAAAGCCGAAGCAGAACAAGCTCGACAAGATGCTGTTGACATTCTGGAAGAGGAAAGAGAGATGGCTCTAATCCGGTCGACCATTTATTAGCAATACCTTCGTCGATTCCACGCTAGAAACGTGAGAGGTCGAGCATTTCAAGAGGGAGACCTGGTTCTCCGAGTGGATCAGCAACGGCCACACAAGCTTTCTCCTGCATGGGAAGGTCCCTCCATCATCACCAAGGTGCTCCGCAATGGAGCGTATCACCTCTATAATGTGGAGCACAATAAAGACGAGCCACGCGCTTGGAATGCAGAGTTGCTCCGTCGTTTTTATTCTTAAGCATTCAGACTATTGAGTTGTAATAAGAAATACCTTTTTAGTATGTTTATCAAAGACACAGTTTTACAGTCTTCTAAATGATTGTTGTCGATTACACATGTGTTTGAAATCCCCCAGTGGGTGGCTTAGCTGCGAATCCGTTTCACCTAAGTTTGAAAATCCTACCGAGTGAAGAGCAAGCTTCTCACTCGGGGGCTTAGCCGTGAATCCATTTCGCCTAAGTTTGAAAAATCCTACCGAGTGAAGAGCAAGCCTCTCACTCGGGGGCTTAGCCGCGAACCCGTTTCGCCTACGTTTGAAAAATCCCACCGAGTGAAGAGCAACCCTCTCACTCGGGGGCTTAGCTGCAGTCCAGTAGTCGCCTAAGTTTGAAAAATCCCACCGAGTGAAGAGCAAGCCTCTCACTGGGGCTTAGCTTCTGATCGATGCTACGCCTAAGTTTGAAAAATCCCACCGAGTGAAGAGCAAGCCTCTCACTCAGACTTGATATCTACAATACAAGTGGAAAATCAGTTCAATATAGGAAAACTATAGTGAATACAATAGTAAAAATGTACAAAGAAGTCCCAAGAAAAAAAATCAAAACCTTTCGTATTTTTATTTTTTTGGGGCATAAAACCTTTCATATTACAATGGTGCTGAAGATTTTCCCAACAATTAGAACAGCCATATACGCCAGAGAGTCAATTTCCCATTCACTGGTCACCAAAGAACAACAATTTAAGGAGCATAAGTCGACTAATTACAACTGCAAATAAGTTGACTACAAACCTTCCTGGCTATTACTCCTTCTGTTCCCAAATATATATCTTTTTATAGAGATTCCAACAAGTGACTACATACGGAGCAAAATGAGTGAATCTACATTCTAAAAGATGTCTACATACATCTGTATGTTGTAGTCCATTTGAAATGTCTAAAAAGACTTACATTTAGGAAGAGGGCTACAACCAGATCCGGACCCAGGAGATAATCCTTAGGTACAGGAAAAAGGGGAGCACGACAGCCTAGAGATAAAAACGAGGTTTCACATGCCCCAGTTCTGTTCCGAAATGCATGACAGTGGATAAAAGACTTATCTGGATCTACAGCCCCCGGCAATCTCATCTTGCCACGGTTGGATCATTGTTCCTGCAGCCCCCGGCAACTCTGGTTTGCCGGGGTCGGGACGCCGGTCCGTTTTCTTTCTTCCAAGTAGCTCAGCAGAAGTGCTCATGTGCCCTGCGAACCAAAAGAGGACAAAAGAAAAACAGATAGACGCGCACTTGACCTCTAAGCTAGGGGTTAGTCGCTGCTGGGCACTATCAACCCTAACCAAGGAAGAGACTCGACCTAGCATGCATGCTATGACTTAGGGCGCTAGCGCTTCATTATTTATGCTCAGGGTCTACGCCTGGCTTTGTACAAAGGGTCACATGCCTTGCCGGCAAAGCTGCTTGTACAAAAGGTGGCTTGCCGGGAGGCCTGGCAAGCCGCGCCTTACGGTTAAAACTTGCGAAGATGCTCGATGTTTGTCGGTGTAGAAAAATAGGGGCACATTTTTGTACCCCTTTACTTATGCATGGGCAGTCAGAGCCGCGCCCACGACCGCACCAAGCAGAACAAGGGAGGTGAGCCAAGGTAAGACCGAAGCCCAAGACAATCAAAGCAACGCCAAGGCCAAGACCACGAAGAGCAGAGGGACGAAGCAGGTTCCCCCGGCAAGACCCTTTGTCCGCGGCCTCAGCGCCAAGAAGACCCTTTGTCGGGCAGCAGCCCACACCAACAGAGCGAAGCCACCCTTGAGCCCACGGCCCCAGCCGCCATCATTAGCGTGGGGCCGAGGCTCGAAAGGCACCTCTATGGTGGCATGCAGATCTTTGTGAAGACATATTCAAGATCAGATGAGGATTGGAAGACGATGACTCTCGGCAAGATCCTTGCCGAGGAGGGCCACCAGACCCCCGGCAAGATCCTTGCCGGGGACGACAGCACGCCACGGCAAGACCCTTGCCGGGCCACCTGGCAAGGCCCTCGCCAAGGACGCCGGCGAGGCCACCGCCAAACCCTCGCCGATCAAGCTTCCACCACCGTTCACATGCAGCCCAAGCCAACCAGTGGCAGGCACCTGCGTGGCAACATGCAGCTCCCAGGTCAACTCATCGAGCGCCTGCGTGGCGGCATGCAGATCTTCGTGGAGGCTCCCCCACCACGCCACCTCAGCTGCCTGACTGCCTACATGGTGCCACACACCTCACTAGCCAGGGTGCGTGTCAAGACGAGGAGGAGCGGCGACGGACGGGACGGGCCTCACCCCTGTCCCCAACAAAGCAAGGGGACACCTAAGCTACGCATTAAATGCGTCTTGTCCTATAATACGAGCGATAAGCTCAGGGCACTGTACGCCTTTCCACCTCCTGTGTGTCATTGTGGCATCCCCTTTCAACTATAAAAGGAGGCCCATGGCATCTTTGGAGAAGGATTCGCTCTTCGAACCACATGCGACCACAGCTAGTTCGAGAGCTCAGGAACTCTCAGAAATACATCCACCAAAGCAGGACTAGGGTTTTACGCATCTTCACGGCCCGAACCTGGGTAAACAATCCTTGTGCTGTCTACTAGCCCTGCTCTATTCGCAACCCTGCACCCCGGCAACCGTAGTAGGGATTCTTGTGATCCCATAGGTGTTGTTCCACACCGACATCTTTGGCGTGCCAGGTAGGGGCCCAATTGTGAGAATCTGGTCTGGTAGTTATCTTAGCAGTTCTTCATCGCCATGGCCCCTAAGAAGAAGACGGCCACGGCGATCGGCTCGTTGGGAATCGAATGGCCCGTGCTGGTGCGGATGAGCAGCGGACCGGTCGCAGACAGGACCCGGGCCGCGGCCCACGAGCACCAGCATCGCTCAGGTAGTCGGAGCCTGGAGAGTGGCGTCGTTTGTGCGCCAGACGACCGGCTACACGTTGCTGGATCCAAAGACGGAGCTGGGCCCCCCGCAGGCGGCGCGGGGCCCTCCGGGGGAGTCGTTGTGCCGACTCCGGGCGGCGTGGCGACCTTCAGGATGCATACACCGGCGACCACCGCGCGTTCTTCCTATGGTGTCCAGGCCGAGCAGCGTCACCACGTTGGTGACCCTAGGCACCGCCATGGGAAGAGCCCTGTGCATCGTCAGCAAGATGAAGGGGTTCAGCACGCTCGCCGAAGCGCTCGCAAAAATGGTACGCAGCCGCTGGGTCGTGATGGAGCTCCTTCTAACGTAGTTAGAAGTCGAAGCGCGCCGCGATCCACGCAGCTGTCGCCGCCGCCCACGCCAGCGGAAGCTTTGGCGCGCGCACAGCTGCTCCTCGATTTCCCTCCTGCCGCGGAGAAGCTCGATGAGTGGAGGGCCACCATCCGGAGCCTCGTCGCCGTCGCCAACAAAGACAATCTGCGACCAGTGGCGCCCTCGGGTCGGCGCCCCACCGAGCCACCACATGCTGGCGCTGGGAGGACTGAGGGAGCTGCGGCCACGGTGCACTCTCCCCCTCCTCTCCAGCCGCCGCGGGCGTCGGCCCGTCGTGATGATGCTTGTGATAACATCTCCATAGGGTCGCTCGACCCGCGGACCCTCCGCGACCAGTGCTAGGTCCTTCGGGAACGAGCTGACGAAGACGCTCGAACCACCGTCGAGCGTCGGCGTGAAACGCGCCGCCAGTCGGACAAGCGGGCAGGACCCGCTATGGACCACCCGGCACCGGGGCTCCGTGACCTACCCACGAGGTGGGCTGCCCGACCTTTACCCGTGAGCTGCAGCAGTTCCAGTGGCCGTCCCACCGCATGTTCAAGCCCGACGTTGGCGACAAGTACACTGGTAAAACCCATCCGTTTGAGTTCCTCAGCATCTACACCATCGCGATGCAGACTGCTGGGGCTCATGACGACAAGGTGCTTGCCAACTATTTCCCACTGGCGCTCAAGCCCAATGTGATGTCTTGGCTGATGCACTTGCCCGTGGACTCCATTTCTTCTTGGTCGGATTTGTGCCATGAGTTTGTTAGCGCCTTCACAGGAGGCCACCAAGCTCATGGCCAGGCCAGTGATCTGCACATCATTCCCCAGAAGGAAGGGGAGACCCTACGCACGTACATCCAGAGATTCAGCCGGGTGTAGTACAACATCCCCGACGTTCATCCTGCCGCTGTGATTAGCGCGTTCCACCAGAACATGCGCAATCGCAAGATGCGCGAAGAATTGGCGATGACCAAAGTTAAGGACGTGGCCGAGCTCTACGTTCTGGCCGATAGGTGCGCCCGAGCTGAAGAGGGGAGGAAGTACCCCGGCGAAGATGCCGGTGCGGAAACCGACTCTACCAATGAAGACGCCACTACCCCGACGAGGAAGGGCCGGCGTTGCAACAGGAAACGCAAGGGCAAGGCCGTGCTTGCCGTTGAGGGGTCTGACGACACTGGTGCCGGCAAGAAGGTCAAAGTGGACAATCCCGGCAAGGAGATTGCCAGGTGCGCCGCCTGCCGAGCCTTGGCGGCAACCGACAAGCCAGGGCGCTCCGGCAAGCAATACTGCAAAATCCACTGCACCAAGGGCCACGACCTCCAGAACTGTCGGCAAGTCGAGCTGCTTGTTGAGAAGAAAAAGGCTGAGTATGAGAGGCGGGACAAGGAGAAGGATCAGGACAGTGCGGAGGGGTCCGGCAAGAAGCGTGGCGGCCAAGGAGGCCACCCCAACAAGGACAACTAGCAAGAGAGGCCCGCCCAGGGCCGCGACAAGAAACAGGAAGACGACGATCACGACGAGGACAACGAGTCTGGTGAGCAAGGGTTCCAGAAGGCTACGGAGGCCATGTGTGTCGATGGCGGCGCCTCGCTGCATACCTCTCACTGCCAGCTCAAGCAGTGGGCACGTGAGATTACAGCAACAGAGCTGTCATTCGACGCTCAGAAGCCGCTGAAGTGGTCCAGCACGCCCCTCATCTTTGACGCCGAGGATCACCCTGACCGCACTACCGTGGTCGGGTGCTTGCCATTGTTGGTCTCACCAACGATACGCAACCTCAGAGTGAATAAGATGTTGGTTGACGACGGGGCCCGCCTGAACCTGATCTCGCCTATCGTGATCAAAAAGTTGCAACTCCCTGATGGAGACCTCGAGGAAACGGGCACGTTTCAAGGGGTCAATCCGGGGAGGATCCAGCCGAAGGGAAAGGTCACACTGCCTATGACATTTGGAGGAGAGTTGAACTATAGGACGGGGAGGACCGTCTTCGACGTAGCCGAGATCCCCTTGCCCTACAACGGAATCCTTGGCCACCCGGCACTAGCCAAGTTCATGGCGGCGTCACACTACGCCTACAACATGCTGAAGATGCCCGGGCCGTTGACCATCATATTCGTCCCCTCTGACAAGCAGGACGCGCTGATCTGCACCGGCCAGCTCTACTGGGAAGCAGTTGCAGCGGCTGCCGCCAAGGCACCTGCTCCTGCTGCTGAAGCCTCGGGAGGAAAGAAGAAGCCCGACAAGACCACTCGCACCCACTCCGGCAAGCGCAACTCCTCGGAGTGTTGTGCTACCGTCGAGGACGTGCCAGAGAGCTCTATCGACAAGAGCAAGAGATCCAGGGCCGAGCCGCTGCAGACCAAGAAGGTGCCCATCGGGGAGGATGACATGGGAGGGGCCTTCACCATAGGCTCCGCCCTCGACTGCGAATAGGAAGGCGCACTCGTCACTTTCCTGTGGGCGAACATCAATGTGTTTGCATGGCAAGCATCCGACATCCCCAGTGTTCCCAGGGAGGTGATTGAGCACCACCTAGCTGTCTGCCCCCAAGCGCGGCCAGTCAAGTAGAAGGTCAAAAAGCAAGCTCTGGAGAGGCAGGAGTTCATCACAGAGGAGATAAGGAAGTTGGAAGCGGCAGGTTTGGTGAGAGGAGTGCTCCACCCGACGTGGTTGGCCAATCCGGTAGTGGTGCGCAAGGCGAATGGGAAGTGGAGACTATGTATTGATTACACAGATATCAACAAGGCTTGCCCTAAGGACCCCTTCCTGTTGCCACGCATCAACCAGATTGTTGACTCCACGGCCAGGTGTGACCTGTTATCATTCCTCGACGCCTACTCAGGCTACCACCAGATCTTCATGACGAGAGAAGACGAAGAGAAGACATCATTCATCACCCCATGTGGTACGTATTGCTTTTTACGGATGCCTTTCGGGTTGAAGAGTGCTGGCTCAATGTTCGCAAGGGCAGTCCAAATTGGTTTTGAACCTCAGCTCCATAGAAATATGGAGGCCTACATGGATGACATAGTAGTCAAAAACAAGGACGGGCCAACTCTTGTGCAAGATCTGGAAGAGACATTTGCTAACCTGCACAAGATCAACCTCAAATTGAACCCTGAGAAGTGTGTCTTCGGTGTTCCATCCGGCAAGCTTCCCGGGTTCTTTGTGTCACAGCGCGGGATATTGAGCTGATCGAGGCGCCCAAGCGGATCAAGGATGTGCGTCGGCTCACCGGCAACATTGCCGCCATGAGCCGATTCATCTCCAAGTCCATCGAGCGCGCCCTTCCCTTCTTCAAAATCTTGAAGAAGGCAGGCCCAGTAGAGTGGACCCCAGAAGCCAAGGCAGCACTACAGGATCTGACGAAATACCTTTCCTCCATGCCAATACTGGTTGCGCCTAAACCACAAGAGCCATTGCTGCTGTATCTGGCGGCGACGAATCAAGTGGTCAGCGCCGCACTGGTGGCACAGAGGGAGGTCGACGAGGAGGCAGCGACGGCGGCAGAGCCAGCGGATGGCAAGCCAAAGATTCCCCCGGCAGGGCCTGGCGCCGACAAGACGCGACCCCCGACAGAGTCTGATGCCACCATGGCAGTGCCCGCCCAGTCAAGTGAGGTGGTGCCATAGAAGAAAATGATGCAGCACCCGATTGACTTTGTCAGCTCCCTCTTGCAGGGGCTAGGTCGAGGTATTCCGGCGTGCAAAAATTTCTCTTCGGCCTCCTTATGGCCTCGAGGAAGCTGCGTCACTACTTCCTAGCCCACGAGATCACTGTCGTCACCCGCCTCCCGTTGCAATGGATACTGCATAACCCAGACGCAACCAGAAGGATTGTGGAATGGGCCTTGGAGCTATCAAGTTTTGATTTGAAGTTTGAAAGTACCTCGACTATTTAGAGCAGAGTCTTGGCGGAGTTCATCACAGAATGGACCTCGACGCCTGACGAAGAAATCCAGGAGACCACTCTCCCCGGCAAGGAAGCAGACCACGACTGGATCATGTACTTTGATGGGGCTTTCTCGCTGCAAGGTGCCGGCGTGCTACTCGTCGCACCCACCGGAGAACACCTCAAGTACGTGATTCAGATGCACTTCCCCAGGGAGATGTACACCAACAACACTGTCGAGTACGAGGGATTGCTTGCCGGTCTCAAGTTCACGGCAGACCTCGGGGTTAAGAAGCTCATCGTCAGGCGTGACTCGCAGCTCGTTGTCAGGCAGGTCAACAAGGATTATCAGAGCCCATTGATGGAAGCTTACGTAGATGAGGTGAGGAAGCTAGAGGAACGCTTTGATGGTATCTAGGCGGAGCACATCCCCCGAGCGGAGAACGGCATCGCCGATTACCTGTCAAAGCGTGCCGCATTCAAGCTACCTGTGGAACCAGGTACCTTTTTGCTCCGGCTAACTCAACCATCCATCGAACCATCAGTGGGGCAGGACAAAGCGGAGGAAATTAGGTCCCGACAAGTACTTTCCTACCGAGCCCCCTGGGGCTGCCGGCAAAGTCTTTGTCGCGGGCCGTGCTTGCCAAAGAGCAATCGGCTCCGGCAGGCGTCAAGCCACAGCCGTCAGAGATAGCCGCTCCCATGGCGGAAGAAATGCCTTTGGTCCTTGCCGCCGAGCCTCAGGCTCCGGCATGGGCGCATCATACCGCCCACTTCCTCCAACAGGGGAGCTTCACGAGGAGCAGGAAGAAGCGAGAAAGTAGCCGGTCGGTCCGCCTGTAGCAGGTTAAATCGACGATGTCCTGTTCCGGAGGAGGCCAAACTGTGTGAAACTCAAGTGCATCCCCCGGGAGGAAGGACTGGAGCTGTTGGAGGAGATACATGGAGGCATATGTGGCTCCCACATAGGGTCATGGGCCCTTGTCGGGAAGGCGTTCTGGCAAGGTTTCTTCTGGCCCACCGCCCTCCAGGATGCGACGGCACTAGTAACCAAGTGTGAAGCGTGCCAGTTCCATTCAAAGAAGCTTCATCAACCAGCTCAAGCCCTTCAAACAATCCCTCTCTCCTGGACATTCTCGGTCTGGGGGCTCGATATCCTGGGCCCTTTCCCCCGCGCTGTCGGGGGCTTTGAGTACTTGTACGTTGCAATCGACAAGTTCACAAAGTGGGCGGAAGTGGAAGCAGTGAGGAAGGTGACTGCTCAGTCAGCCGTCAAGTTCTTCGAAGGACTGGTCTACCGTTTTGGTGTGCCAAACAGAGTCATCACCGACAACAACACGCAGTTCACAAGCCACACCTTCATGCAGTACATCCAAGACCTCGGTAGCAAGGTCTGTTTTGCTTCCGTGGCACATCCATGGAGCAATGGCCAAGCGGAGAGGGCAAATGCTGAAGTGTTGTGAGGCCTGAGAACGAAGACCTTTGACAAGCTGCACAAGAGTGGAAGGCGCTGGATTGATGAGTTGCCGGCGGTTCTTTGGTCGATCAGGACGATGCCAAATCGAGCCATCGACCAGACACCTTTTGCCCTGGGGCAGAAGCAGTTCTCCCCACGGAACTCATATACGGGTCACCTCGAGTGCTCACTTATGATGAGCTTGAGCAAGAGCAGTTGCGCCAAGATGATGCGACGCTCCTCGAGGAAGATCGTCTTTGGGCGGCTGTGAGAGTGGCACTCTACCAGCAAGCCTTGCGCTGCTACCATAGCCGCAAGGTTCATGCCCGAAGCTTTGAGGAAGGCACCTTGTTCTTCGGCGTGTTCAGTCAACCAAGAATTCCAACTAGTTGACGCCAAAGTGGGAAGGCCCTTATCGGGTAATACGAGTCACCAGGCCTGGCGCAGTCCGCCTGGAGACCGAAGATGCCGTCCTAGTGGGCAACTCCTGGAACATCGAGCATCTTCGCAAGTTTTACCCATAAGGCGCGGCTTGTCGGGCCTCCCGACAAGCCACCTTTTGTACAAGCTTTGCCGGCAAGGCATGTGACCCTTTGTACAGAGCCAGGCGCAGACCCTGAGCATAAATAAATGAAGCGCTGGTGCCCTAAGTCATAGCATGCATGCTAGGTTGAGTCTCTTCCTCGGTTAGGGTTGATAGTGCTCAGTAACAACTAACCCTTAGCTTAGAGGTCGAGTGCGCGTCTATCTGTTCCTTTTCTGTCCTTTTTTGGTTCGCAGGGCACATGAGCACTTCTGCTGAGCTACTGGAGAAAGGAAACGGACCGGCGTCCCGACCCCGACAAACCAGAGTTGTCGGGGGCTACAAATTTGAGGATCCAACCACGGCAAGATAAGACTGCCGGGGGATGCAGATCCAGATAAGTCTTTTTATCCCCTGTCATGCATTTCGAAACAGGACTGGGGCATGTTAATCCTCGTTTTTATCTCTAGGCTGCCGTGCTCCCTTTTTCCCTATACCTAAGGATTATTTCCTAGGTCCGGATTTGGTTGTAGCCGCGACAGCAAGGAGGTAGAACGAGGAGCCTGAAGCCCACTTCTTCCTTGCCTCCGCCAAGAGCACGAAGACGGTCGAATGGAGCGGGGGAACGGCAAGGCCTGTTGCCGGGCGAAAAATGTTTATCTTAAACAAATAACGAGGATTCACTCCTTGTCGTGGGATTTACCCACGAACGAAAAGCCCAACAAGCATCCCTTTTTCATTAAAAATATCCCATATAGGTACAGTTCGTACGAAATGAAAGAGATGAATAGAGGGGATTATAAGATTTGAATTCAACAAGACCCGCAGGCTTACAGATTAAAAAAGAGATAAGGTGCCTGTAATCCCTTTCTTGTCCCTCTCCTCAGGAGGCTGGTCAAGGAGGCAAGAGGGCAAAAGGGGCGCCTAGGTGAGCTACGAGCAGCAGAAAGCACCAAGAGAACACCTCGGTGACCGCCCACGGGCGGGCCGATGATGACGGTGCCGGGAAAGGAGATGGAAGACGAGGTGGCAGGACCGGCAGTACACGATGAAGGCGTTGGTGCCCGTGTACTCCGAGTTGACGGCCTTGTCGCCCGTCCTCTTCCTCTTCCGCAACCTCCCGACGCCAGCCGCCAAAGGAGACGACCCCAAGAAGTTCAAGGAGCTTGCCCCGCCCCCGGCAAAACCCTATCGGAGGAGCTGCCAGGTGCAGATGCTGCTGCTGCCGCACCCGCCCAGGCGCGGGGCGTCCGGCGCCTAGTCGGACTCGTCCCCGCTGTCCCCCTCGTCGCTTTCGCTCGAGGACGAGCTTCCATCGTCAGAATCTCCATCAGAGGAGCTCTCCACGCAGCATTTCAGACGAGTTCCAAACTCTCCGAAGACCTTGACGGAAAGCAGGCCGTCCTCCATTAATTTGAAGTAGAGGACGAGCCCCGCCGTCAGGCTGTGGATGCGGGCGAACGTCTTCCATCCACGGCGGAGATACATAACTCGAGGAGCCGGGAAGTCGATGTCGACCCGCGTGCCCCCGTTCCCACAGCCCCTCATGTGCAACCTCAGGGTCTGGGGCGGGGCACGCTCCATCACCCGAGCAAACGGAGTAGGGAGACGAAGACGATGACACGAGGGCCGGCGGAGCCTGATGAAGAACTCGGAAGGCTGGTCTTCAACGTGGCCCTCCATCGGGAAGGGCATCATTGGCGGGGGCGAGGCCGGCGCGCCACCCCGTCCTCCTCTTCCCCGAGCGCTACGGCCTCTGCCCCGGCCTCGCCCACGGCCTCGCCCCCTCCCCCTTCCCCTCGCGGTGGGTTCCACCACCACGGGCTCAGGAGGAGGAGGGACGCACTATCGAGCGGCAACCCTCGCCGCCACCATTGAGGGACCAGGATTCCCTTTCTCCATGGCAGGCGAGAGGAAGAAACAGAAGCAGGGGGAGATAGAAGATGGAAGAATGCAGGATGCCATCCCCCCTTGCCCCTGTTTATAAAGGAACGTGGCTGAGGCTCGGCCGCCCCGCTCGGCCAATCCAGACACCGGAGGCGCAGGGAATCAGGACCGACCCGCTGCCCAAACCAGCGACGGCCCGGTTTCCCGCCTCCGCCGTTTGCCACCCCAAGCGCATGAAATACGCATGGCAGACGTGCAGAACTGAGGGGACGGGTGAGGCGACCTCTCCCCACCCCGTGATCGTGGGGAGTGGATGCCTTGAAGACCGCACCCCAGCCCCGCTCAGTAAATGAGCCGAGCCTCCACGCCTTCCTCTTTTTATGGGGAGGGCGCGAGCCGCCTCTTTACTGTGATATGACGCATGCGTGTGGAAACCGCCCCACGCATGCCGCCCATGTCACGCACACCCCTCCACGCCGCGCCACGCGCGCGGGTCATGGGAGGCGGAGCGCGCGAAGAATCTTACCACGGTAAAAACCGCCCGACCTGCCCGCACACCGTTTTGGGCCTGGCCAACAACGTGCCACACTTATGTGTGGCCCAGGCCCGGGGGCTCCTATCGGTGTACAAAAATAGGGGCACATTTTTGTACCCCTTTACCTGTGCACGGGCAGTCAGAGCCGCGCCCACGACCACACCAAGCAGAACAAGGGAGGTGAGCCAAGGTAAGACCGAAGCCCAAGACGATCAAAGCAACACCAAGGCCAAGACCACGAAGAGCAGAGGGACGAAGCAGGTTCCCCCGGTAAGACCCTTGTCGGGCCGCCTCAGCGGCCTTGGCAAGACCCTTGCATGGACAGCTCGCCCCACAACAACAGAGCGAGCCACCCTTGAGCCCACGGCCCCCAGCGCCATCGTTAGCGTGGGGCCAGGGCTCGGAAAGGCACCTCTGAGGTGGCATGCAGATCTTTGTGAAGACATATTCAAGATCAGATGAGGATTGGAAGACGACGACTCTCGGCAAGATCCTTGCCGAGGAGGGCCACCAGACCCCCGGCAAGATCCTTGTCGGGGACGACAGCACGTCACGGCAAGACCCTTGCCGGGCCACCCGGCAAAGGCCCTCGCCAAAGACGCCAGCAAGGACACCGCCAAACCCGCGCCGATCAAGCTTCCACCACCGTTCACATGCAGCTGCCAGCCCAACCAACTAGGTAGGCACCTGCGTGGCAACATGCATCTCCCAGGTCAACTCATCGAGCGCCTGCGTGGCGGCATGCAGATCTTCGTGGAGGCTCCGCCACCACGACACCTCAGCTGCCTGACTGCCTACATGGCGCCACGCACCTCACTAGCCAGGGCGCATGTCAAGACGAGGAGGAGCCGCGACAGACGGGACGGGCCTCAGCCCCGTCCCCAATAAAGCAAGGGGACACCTAAGCTACGCATTAAATGCGTCTTGTCCTGTAATTCGAGCGATAAGCTCAGGGCACTGTACGCCTTTCTACCTCCTGTGTGTCACTGTGATAGCCCCTTTCAACTATAAAAGGAGGCCCATGGCATACTGAAGAAGGATTCGGCTCTTTCGAACCACGCACTGACCACAGCTAGTTCGAGAGCTCAAGAACTCTCAGAAATACATACACCAAAGCAGGACTAGGGTTTTATGCATCTTCGCGGCCCAAACCTGGTTAAATGATCCTTGTGCTATCTACTAGCCCTGCTCTCCTCGCAACCCTATGCCCCGGCAATCGTAGTAGGGATTCTTGTGATCCCATAGGTGTCTTTCCACACCGACAATGTTCCAGGAGTTGCTCACTGGGACGACATCTTCGGTCTCCAGGCGGACTGCGCCAGGCCTGGTGACTCGCATTACCTGATAAGGGCCTTCCCACTTCGGTGTCAACTTGTTGGAATTCTTGGCTGACTGAACGCGCCGAAGAACAAGGTCGCCTTCCTCAAAGCTTCGGGCATGAACCTTGCGGCTATGGTCGCGGCGCAAGGCTTGCTGGTAGCGTGCCGCTCTCTGACCGCCGAAGAGCGAACTTCCTCAAGGAGCGCCGCGTCATCTTGGCGCAACGGCTCTTGCTCAAGCTCATCATAAGCGAGCACTCGAGGTGACCCGTATATGAGTTCCGTGGGGAGAACTGCTTCTGCCCCGTATACCAGCGCAAAAGGTGTCTGGTCGGTGGCTCGATTTGGCGTCGTCCTGATTGACCAAAGAACCATCAGCAACTCATCAATCCAGCGCCTTCCACTCTTGTGCAGCTTGTCAAAGGTCTTTGTTTTCAAGCCTCGCAATACTTCAACATTTGCCCCGTCCGCTTGGCCGTTGCTCCATGGATGTGCCACAGAAGCAAAACAGACCTTACTGCAGAGGTCTTGAATGTACTGCATGAAGGTGCAGCTTGTGAACTGCGTGCCATTGTTGGTGATGACTCTGTTTGGCACACCAAAACGGCAAACCAATCCTTTGAAGAACTTGACAGCTGACTGAGCAGTCACCTTCCTCACTGCTTCCACCTCCGGCCACTTTGTGAACTTGTCGATTGCAGCGTACAAGTACTCAAAGCCCCTGACAGCGTGGGGGAAAGGGCCCAGTATATCGAGCCCCCAGACCGAGAATGGCTAGGAGAGAGGGATTGTTCGAAGGGCTTGGGCTAGTTGATGAAGCTTCTTTGAATGGAACTGGCACGCTTCACACTTTGTTACTAGTGGCGTCTCATCCTGGAGGGCAGTGGGCTAGAAGAAACCTTGCCGGAACGCCTTCCCGGCAAGGGCCCTCGACCCTATGTGGGAGCCACATATGCCTCCATGTATCTTCGCCAACAGCTCCAGTCCTTCCTCCCGGGGGATGCACTTGAGTTTCACACCGTTCGACCTTCTCCGGTAGAGGACATCATCGACGAACTGGTACAGGGCGGACCGACGGGTTACTTTCTCCGCTTCTTCCTGCTCGTTAAGAAGCTCCCCTATTTGGAGGAATTGGACGGTATGCTGCGCCCATGCCGGGGCCTGGGGCTCAACGGCAAGGACCAAAGGCATCTCTTCCGCCATGGGAGCGGCTGTCTCTACGGCCAGGGCTTGACGCCCTTCCGAAGCCAGTTGCTCCTGGGCAGGCTCAGCGTCTGCGGCAGCACCCTTGCCGGCATCCCCAGGGGGCTCGGTACGAAAGTACTTGCCGGGACCTGATTTCCTTCTCTTGTTCTACCCCGCTGATGGTTCATCGGATGGTTGAGTTAACCGGAGCAAAAAGGTACCTGGTTCCACAGGTAGCTTGAATGCGGCACGCTTTGACAGGTAATCGGCGATGTCGTTCTCCGCTCGGGGGACGTGCTCCGCCTGGATACCGTCAAAGCGTTCCTCACCTCATCTACGTAAGCTTCCATCAATGGGCTCTAATAATCCTTGTTGACCTGCCTGACAACGAGCTGCGAGTCACCCCTGACAATGAGCTTCTTAACCCCGAGGTCTGCCGCGATCCTGAGACCGGCAAGCAATCCCTCATACTGAGCAGTGTTGTTGGTGGACATCTCCCTGGGGAAGTGCATCTGGATCACGTACTTGAGGTGTTCTCCGGTGGGTGTGACGAGCAGCACACCGGCACCGGCGCCTTGCAACGAGAAAGCCCCATCAAAGTACATGATCCAGTCGCGGTCTGCTTCCTCGCCGGGGAGAGTGGTCTCCTGGATTTCCTCGTCAGGCGTCGAGGTCCATTCTGCGATGAACTCCGCCAAGACTCTACTCTAAATTGTCGAGGTACTTTCAAACTTTAAACCGAAGCTTGACAGCTCCAAGGCCCATTCCACAATCCTTCCGGTTGCGTCTGGGTTGTGCAGTATCCGTTGCAACGGGAGGCGGGTGACGACAGTGATCTCGTGGGCTTGGAAGTAGTGACGCAGCTTCCTCGAGGCCATAAGGAGGCCGAAGAGCAATTTTTGCACGCCGGAATACCTCGACCTACCCCCCCCCCCCTGCAAGAGGGAGCTGACAGAGTAAACCGGGTGCTGCATCATTTTCTTCTTTGGCACCACCTCACTCGACTGCGTGGGCACTGCCTTGGTGGCACCAGACTCTGCCGGGGGTTTGCCATCCGCTGGTTCTGCCACCATTGCTGCCTCCTCGTCGACCTCCCTCTGTGCCACCAGTGCGGCGCTAACCACTTGATTCGTTGCTGCCAGATACAACAGCAACGGCTCTTGTGGTTTAGGCGCAACCAGTATTGGCGTGGAGGAAAGGTATTTCTTCAGATCCTGCAGTGCTGCCTCGGCTTCTGGTGTCCACTCTATTGGGCCTGCCTTCTTCAAGATTTTAAAGAAGGGAAGGGCACGTTCGGCGGACTTGGAGATGAATCGCCTCATGGCGGCAACGCAGCCGGTGAGCCGACGCACATCCTTGATCCGCTTGGGCGCCTCGATCTGCTCAATAGCCTGGATCTTGTCTGGATTTGCCTCGATCCCGCGTTGTGACACAAAGAACCCGAGAAGCTTGCCGGACGGAATGCCGAAGACACACTTCTTAGGGTTCAGCTTGAGGTTGATCTTGCGCAGGTTAGAAAATGTCTCTTCCAGATCTTGCACAAGAGTTGGCCCGTCCTTGATTTTGACCACTATGTCATCCATGTAGGCCTCCATATTTCTATGGAGCTGAGGTTCAAAACCAATTTGGACTGCTCTTGCGAACATTGAGCCAACACTCTTCAACCCGAAAGGCATTCGTAAAAAGCGATACATACCACATGGGGTGATGAATGCTGTCTTCTCTTCATCCTCTTTTGTCATGAAGATCTGGTGGTAGCCTGAGTAGGCGTCGGGGAATGATAGCAGATCGCACCCGGCCATGGAGTCAACAATCTGGTCGATGCGTAGCAACGGGAAGGGGTCTTTAGGGCAAGCCTTGTTGATATCTGTGTAATCAATACACAGTCTCCACTTCCCATTCGCCTTGCGCACCACTACCGGATTGGCCAACCACGTCGGGTGGAGCACTCCTCTCACCAAACCCGTCGCTTCCAACTTCCTGATCTCCTCTATGATGAACTCCTGACTCTCTAGAGCCTGCTTTCTGACCTTCTGCTTGATGGGCAGCGTGTGGGGGGCAGATAGCTAGGTGGTGCTCAATCACCTCCCTAGGAACACCGGGGATGTTGGATGCTTTCCATGCAAACATGTCGACATTCGCCCGCAGGAAGGCGATGAGCGCGCCTTCCTATTTGCTGTCGAGGGTGGAGCCTATGATTAAGGCCCCTCCCGTGCCATACTCCTTGACAAGCACCTTCTTGGTCTGCGGCGGCTCGGCCCTGGGTCTCTTGCTCTTGTCGGTAGAGCTCTCTGGCACGTCCTCGACGGTAGCACAACACTCCCAGGAGGTGCGCTTGCCGGAGTGGGTGCGAGAGGTCTTGCCGGGCTTCTTCTTCCCTCCCTGGGCTTCAACGGCAGGAGTAGGTGCCTTGGCGACAGCCGCTGCAACTGCTTCCCGGTAGAGCTGGTCGGCGCAGATCAGCGTGTCCTTCCTGTCGGAGGGGACAAAGATGATGGTCAACGGATAGGGCATCTTTAACATGTTGTAGGCGTAGTCTGACGCCGCCATGAACTTGGCTAGTGTCGGGCGGCCGAGGATCCCGTTGTAGGGCAAGGGGATCTCGGCTACGTCGAAGACGATCCTCTCTGTCCTATAGTTCAACTCTCCTCCAAACGTCACGGGCAGTGTGACCTTTCCCTTCGGCTGGCTCCTCCCGGGATTGACCCCTTGAAACATGCCCGTTTCCTCAAGGTCTCCATCAGGGATTTGCAACTTTTTGATCACGACAGGCGAGAACAGGTTCAGGCCGGCCCCACTGTCAACCAACATCTTGTTCACTCTGAGGTTGCGTATCGTTGGTGAGACCAACAATGGAAAACACCCGACCGCGGTAGTGCGGTCAGGGTGGTCCTCGGCGTCAAAGATGAGGGGCATGATGGACCACTTCAGCGGCTTCTGAGCGTCGAACGACGGCTCTGTTGCCGTAATCTCACGCGCCCACTGCTTGAGCTGGCAATGAGAGGTATGCAGCGAGGCGCCGCCATCGACGCACATGGCCTCCATAGCCTTCTGGAACCCTTGCTCACCAGACTCGTCGTCCTCATCGTGATCATCATCTTCTTGCTTCTTGTCGCGGCCCCGAGCGGGCCTCTCTTGCTGGTTGTCCTTGCCGGGGCGGCCTCCTTGGCCGCCACGCTTCTTGCCGGATCCCTCGGCACCATCCTGGTCCTTCTCCTTGTCCCGCCTCTCGTACTCAACCTTTTGCTTCTCAGCAAGCAACTCGACTTGTCAGCAGTTCTGGAGGTCGTGACCCTTGGTGCGGTGGATCTTGCAGTATTGCTTGCCGGAGCTTCCTGGCTTGTCGGTAGCCACCAAGGCCCGGCAGGCGGCGCACCCAACAATCTCCTTATCGGGGGCGCCTGCCTTGACCTTCTTGCCGGCACCGGTATCGTCAGATCCCTCAACGGCAAGCATGACCTTGCCTTTGCGTTTCCTGTTGCGACGCCGGCCCTTCTTCGTTGGGGTAGCGGCATCTTCATCAGTAGAGCCGGTTTCCGCGCCGGCGTCTTGCCGGGGTACTTCCTTCCCTGTTTAGCCCGGGCGCACCTATCGGCGAGAACGTAAAGCTCGGCCACATCCTTAACCTTGGTCATCGCCAGCTCTTCATGCATCTTGCGGTTGCGTATGTTCTGGTGGAACACGCTAATCACAGCGGCGGGATGAACGTCGGGGATGTTGTACTGCACCCGGCTGAATCTATGGATGTACTTGCGTAGGGTCTCCCCTTCCTTCTGGGGGATGTTATGGAGATCACTGGCCTGGCCATGAGCTTGGTGGCCTCCGCTGAAGGCGCCAACGAACTCATGGCACATATCCAACCAAGAAGAAATGGAATCCACTGGCAAGTGCATCAACCAAGACATCACATTGGGCTTGAGCACCAGCGGGAAATAGCTGGCAAGCACCTTGTCGTCGCGAGCCCCAGCAGCATGCATCGCGATGGTGTAGATGCTGAGGAACTCGGATGTATGAGTCTTGCCAGTATACTTCTCGCCGACGTCTGGCTTGAACGTACGGTGGGACGGCCATTGGAACTGCCGCAGCTCACGGGTAAAGGTCGGGCAGCCCACCTCGTAAGGTAGGCCGCCGAAGCCCCCAGTGCTGGGTGGTCCATAGCGGGTCCCACCCGCTTGTCCGACTGGCGGCGCGTTTCGCGCCGGCGCTCGACGGTGGTTCGAGCGTCTTCGTGAGCTTGTTCCCGAAGGACCTGGCGCTGGTCGCGGAGGGTCCGCGGGTCGGATGATTCTATGGATATGTTATCACAAGCGTCGTCACGACGTGGACGCCCGCGACGGCTGGCGAGGAGGAGGAGAGTGCACCGTGGCCACAGCTCCCCCGGTCCTCCCAGCGCCAGCATGTGGTGGCTCGGTGGAGCGCCGACCCGAGGGCCCCGCCGGTCGCGGATCGTCTTTGTTTGCGACGGCGACGAGGCTTCGGATGGTGGCCCTCCACTCGTTGAGCTTCTCCGCAGCAGGAGGGAAGTCGAGGAGCAGATGTGCGCGTGCCAAAGCTTCTGCTGGTGTGGGCGGCGGCGACAGCTGCGTGGATTGCGACATGCTTCAACTTCTAACTACGTTAGAAGGAGCTCCGTTATGACCCAGCGGCTGCACGCCATCTTCGCCAGCGCTTCGACAAGCATGCTGACCCCCTTCGTCTTGCGGATGACGCACATGGCTCTTCCCACGGCGGTGCCCAGGGTCACCAACGTGGTGATGCTTCTCGGCGTGCACACCATGGGAATAACGCGCGGTGGTCACTGGTGTGGGTGACCTGGAGGTCGCTGCGCCGCCCGGAGGTGGCAGAACCACACCCCTAGAGGGCCCCGCGCCGCCTGCGGGGGCCCCGGCTCCGCCTCTGGATCCGGCGACGTGTAGCCGGTCGTCTGGGGCGCGAATAGCGCGCTTCGCCGGGCTCCGACTGCTGGCGATCTTTGGTGCTCATCGCGGACCATGACCGAGTCTGTCCTGCCACCACCGGGCCACTGCTTGTCCGCACCAGCACGGGCCGTTCGGCTCCCAACGAGTCGATCACCATGGCCGTCTTCTTCTTAGGAGCCATGGCGACAAAGAACTGCTAGGCTAACTACTAGACCAGATTCTCACAATTGCGCCCCCTACCTGGCGCGCCAAAGATGTCGTTGTGGAACGACACCTATGGGATGACAAGAATCCCTTCTACGTTTGCCGGGGCACAGGGTTGCAAGGAGAGCAGGGGTAGTAGACAGCACATGGGTCGTTTACCCAGGTTCGGGCCGCGAGGATGCGTAAAACCCTAGTCCTGCTTTGGTGGGTGTATTTCTGAGAGTTCTTGAGCTCTCGAACTAGCTGTGGTCGGTGCGTGGTTGAAGAGCGAATCCTTCTCCAGTATGCCATGGGCCTCCTTTTATAGTTCGAAGGGGCTGCCACAGTGGCACACGGGAGGTGGAAAGGCGTACAGTACCCTGAGCTTATCGCTTGTATTACAGGACAAGACACATTTAATGTGTAGCTTAAGTGTCCCCTTGCTTTATTGGGGACGGGGGCGAGGCCCGTCCCGTCCGTCGCCGCTCCTCCTCGCCTTGACACGCGCCCTGACCAGTGAGGTGCGTGGTGCCATGTAGGCAGTCAGGCAGCTGAGGTGGCGCGATGGCGGAGCCTTCACAAAGATCTGCATGCCGCCACGCAGGCGCTCGGTGAGTTGGCCTGGGAGCTGCATGTTGCCACGCAGGTGCCTGCCCAGCTGGTTGGGCTGGCAGCTGCATGTGAACGGTGGCGGAAGCTTGTTCGGCGCGGGTTTGGCGGTGGCCCTGCTGGCGTCCTTAGCGAGGGTCTTGCCAGGTGGCCCAGCAAGGGTCTTGCCATGGCGTGCTGTCGTCCCCCGGCAAGGACCTTGCCGGCGGTCTGGTGGCCTTCCTCGGCAGGGATCTTGCCAAGAATCGTCGTCTTCTGATCCTCATCTGAACTTGAATATGTCTTCACAAAGATCTGCATGCCACCACAGAGGTGCCTTCTTGAGCCCTGGCCCCATGTTGATGACGGCGTTGGGGGCCGTGGGCTCAAGGATGGCTCGCTCTGTTGGTGTGGGGCGAGCTGTCCCGGCAAGGGTCTTCTTAGGGGCAGCTGAACCGCCCGGCAAGGGTCTTGCCGGGGGAACCTCCTTCGCCCCTCTGCTCTTTGTGGTCTTGGCCTTGGCGTTTCTTTGATTGTCTTGGGCTTCGGTCTTACCTTGGGACACCTCCCCTGTTTTTCTTGGTGTGGTCGTGGGCGTGGCTCCGACTGCCCGTGCACAGGTAAAGGGGTACAAAAATGCACCCTTCTTTTTGTACACCGACACTAGTGTTTCCACGATTCCAAAAACTTTGTGTGATTTGCTAGGTTTCCGTGAATTTGATGATTGTTCTTTAAACTTGCACCTTGCGGATTCCACCATTAAGAAACCTATGGGAAGAATTAATGATGTTATTATTGTTGCAAATAGGAATTATGTGCCCGTAGATTTCATTGTTCTTGATATAGATTGCAATCCTTCATGTCCTATTATTCTTTGTAGGCCTTTCCTTAGAACGATTGGTGCAATTATTGATATGAAGGAAGTGAATATTAGATTCCAATTTCCATTAAGGAAAGGCATGGAACACTTTCCTAGAAAGAAAACTAAATTACCTTATGAATCTATTATGAGAGCCACTTATGATTGCAAGCCAAAGATGGCAAGACCTAGATCTATCCTTGCCTTTATGCCTAGCTAGGGGCGTTAAACGATAGCGCTTGTTGGGAGGCAACCCAATTTTATTTTAGTTTTTTGCTTTTTGTTTCTGTTTAGGAATAAATAATCCATCTAGCTTCTGTTTATATGTGGTTTTGTGTTTTATTTAGTGTTTGTGCCAAGTAGAACCTTTGGAAAGACTTGGGGAAAGTATAGCGCTCACGAGATTAGCTACAACTTTTTACTGGAGAGTGCTATTTAGTTGATTCTTTTTGCAGATGATTAATAGATAAATTCCTCACGTCCAGAAATATATTTTAGAATTTTTGGAGTCCAGAAATTTGCGTTAGTTACAGATTACTACAGACTGTTATGTTTTTGACAGATTCTGTTTTTCGTGTGTTGTTTGCTTATTTTGATGAATCTATGGCTAGTAATGGAGTTTATGAACCATAGAGAAGTTGGAATACAGTAGGTTTAACACCAATATAAATAAATAATGAGTTCATTACAGTACGTTGAATTTGTGTTTTGTTTTCTTTCGCTAATGAAGCTCACGAGATTTTCTGTTAAGTTTTGTGTTGTGAAGTTTTCAAGTTTTGGGTAAAGATTTGATGGATTGTGGAACAAGGAGTGGCAAGAGCCTAAGCTTGGGGATGCCCAAGGCACCCCAAGGTAAAATCTAAGGACAACCCAAAAGCCTAAGCTTGGGAATGCCCTGGAAGGCACCCCCTCTTTTGTCTTTGTTCATCGGTAACTTTACTTGGAGCTATATTTTTATTCACCACATGATATGTGTTTTTCTTGGAGCGTCTTGTATGATTTGAGTCTTTGCTTTTTAGTTCACCACAATCATCCTTGATGTACACACCTTTTGAGAGAGACACACATTATTCGGAATTTATTAGAATACTCTATGTGCTTCACTTATATCTTTTGAGCTTAAGAATTTTGCTCTAGCACTTCACTTATATCTTTTTAGAGCACGGCTGTGGTTTTATTTTATAGAAATAATTGACCTCTCATGCTTAACTTGTATTATTTTTAGAGTCCTTTAGAACAGCATGGTAATTTTCTTTGGTTATAAAATTAGTCATAATATGGTAGACATCCAAGATACAAACTTTAAAGTGCATTGAATACTAAGAGAAGTTTGATACTTGATGTTTGTTTTGAGATATGGAGGTGGTAATATTAAAGTTGTGCTAGTTGAGTAGTTGTGAATTTGAGAAATACTTGTGTTGAAGTTTGCAAGTCCCGTAGCATGCACGTATGGTAAACGTTGTGTAACAAATTTGAAACATGAGGTGTTCTTTGATTGTCATCCTTATGAGTGGCGGTCGGGGATGAGCGATGGTCTTTTCCTACCAATCATCCCCCTAGGAGCATGCGCGTAGTGCTTGGTTTTTGATGACTTGTAGATTTTTGCAATAAGTATGTGAGTTCTTCATGACTAATGTTGAGTCCATGGATTATACGCACTCTCAACCTTCCATCATTGCTAGCCTCTTCGATACCGTGCATTGCCCTTTCTCACCTTGAGAGTTGGTGCAAACTTCGTCGGTGCATCCAAACCCCGTGATACGATACACTCTATCACACATAAACCTCCTTATATCTTCCTCAAAAAAGCCACCATACCTACCTATTATGGCATTTCCATAGCCATTCCGAGATATATCGCCATGCAACTTTCCACCGTTCCGTTTATTATGACACGCTTCATCATTGTCATATTACCTTGCATGATCATGTAGTTGACATCGTATTTGTAGCAAAGCCACCATGCATATTATTTCATACATGTCACTCTTGATTCACTGCCCTTCCCAGTACACCGCTGGAGGCACTCATATAGAGTCATATTTTGTTCTAGTATCGAGTTGTAATCATTGAGTTATAAATAAATAGAAGTGTGATGATCATCATTAATAGAGCATTTTCCCCCAAAAAAGAGAAAGGCCAAATAAATAAATAAAAAGAAGGCTCATAAAAAAGAGAAATAAAAGGGACAATGCTACTATCCTTTTTCCACACTTGTGCTTCAAAGTAGCACCATGATCTTTATGATAGAGAGTCTCTTGTTTGGTCACTTTCATATACTAGTGGGAATTTTTCATTATAGAACTTGGCTTGTATATTCCAACGATGGGCTTCCTCAAATTCCCTAGGTCTTCATGAGCAAGGAAGTTGGATGCACACCCACTTAGTTTATTTTGTTGAGCTTTCATACATTTATAGCTCTAGTGCATCTGTTGGATGGCAATCCCTACTCCTTGCATTGACATCAATTAATGGGCATCGCCCTAGCCTGTTGATTAGCCGCGTTAATGCGGGACTTTCTCCTTTTTTGTCTTCTCCACACAACCCCCATCATTATACTCTATTCCACCCATAGTGCTATATCCATGGCTCGCTCATGTATTGCGTGAAAGTTGAAAAAAGTTTGAGATTACTAAAGTACGAAACAATTGCTTGGCTTGTCATCGAGGTTGTGCAAGATGAGAGCATTCTTGTGTGTGAAAATGAAGCATGGCCAAACTATATGATTTTGTAGGGATGAGCTTTCTTTGGCTATGTTATTTTGAGAAGACATAATTGCTTGGTTAGTATGCTTGAAGTATTATTATTTTTATGTCAATATTAAACTTTTATATTGAATCTTTCGGATATGAACATTCATGCCACAATAAAGAAAATTACATTGAAGAATATGCTAAGTAGCATTCCACATTAAAAAAATCTGTTTTTATCATTTACCTACTCGAGGACGAGCAGGAATTAAGCTTGGGGATGCTTGATACGTCTCCAACGTATCTATAATTTTTGGTTGCTCCATGCTATTATATATTCTATTTTGTATGTTTAATGGGCTTTATTATACACTTTTATATTATTTTTGGGACTAACCTATTAACCCAAGGCCCAGTGCAAATTGTTGTTTTTTGCCTATTTCAGTGTTTCGCAGAAAAGGAATATCAAACGAAGTCCAAACGGAATGAAACCTTCGGGAGCGTGATTTTTGGAACAAACATGATCCAGAGGACTTGGAGTGGACGTCAAGAAACGAACGAGGAGGCCACGAGGTAGGGGGCGCGCCTACCCCCTGGGTGCACCCTCCACCCTCGTGGGCCCCTCGTGGCTCCACCGACCTACTTTTTCCTCCTATATATACCTACGTACCCCGAAACCATCGAGGAGAACCACGAAAACCTATTTCCACCGCCGCAACCTTCTGTACCCGTGAGATTCCATCTTGGGGCCTTTTCCGGCGCTCCGTCGGAGGGGGCATCGATCACGGAGGGCTTCTACATCAACACCATAGCCTCTTCGATGATGTGTGAGTAGTTTACCACAGACGTTTGGGTCCATAGTTTTTAGCTATATGTCTTCTTCTCTCTCTTTGGATCTCAATATAAAGTTCTCCTCGATCTTCTTGGAGATCTATTCGATGTAACTCCTTTTTGCGGTGTGTTTATTGAGATCCGATGAATTCTGGGTTTATGATCAAGATTATCTATGATCAATATTTGAATCTTCTCTGAATTCTTTTATGTATGATTGGTTATCTTTGCAAGTCTCTTGGAAATATCAGTTTGGTTTGGCCTACAAGATTGATCTTTCTTGCAATGGGAGAAGTGCTTAGCTTTGGGTTCAATCTTGCGGTGTCCTTTCGATGTGATGAGGGCAGCAAGGCACGTATTGTATTGTTGCCATCGAGGATAAAAAGATGGGGTTTATATCATATTGCTTGAGTTTATCCCTCTACATCATGTCATCTTGCCTAATGCGTTACTCTGTTCTTATGAACTTAATACTCTAGATGCATGCTGGATAGCGGTCGATGTGTGGAGTAATAGTAGTAGATGCAGGCAGGAGTTGGTCTACTTGTCGCGGACGTGATGCCTATATACATGATCATACCTAGATATTCTCATAATTATGCACTTTTCTACCAATTGCTCGACAGTAATTTGTTCACCCACTGTAATACTTATGCTATCTTGAGAGAAGCCACTAGTGAAACCTATGGCCCCCGGGTCTATTTTCCATCATATTAATCTTCCGTCAACTAGCTATTTCTGGTGCCGTTTATTTTGCTTTCTTTACTTTTAGTCTTTATCATAAAAATACCAAAAATATTATCTTATCATCTCTATCAGATCTCACTTTTGCAAGTGGCTGTGAAGGGATTGACAACCCCTTTATCGCGTTGGTTGCAAGGTTCTTATTTGTTTGTGTTGGTATGAGGAACTTGCATGTGGCCTCCTACTGGATTGATACCTTGGTTCTCAAAAACTGAGGGAAAATACTTACGCTACTTTGCTGCATCACCCTTTCCTCTTCAAGGAAAACCAACGCATGCTCAAGAGGTAGCAATCGTTGACATCAGCCCAAGAGGCAATCCACCACACCACACTTGAGTAGGGTATTACACCACAACGGTGGCCCGAACTAGTATAAATCTTGTGTCTCTTATGTCGCGGGTTCGACGAGCTAGGCTATGAGATCGCGGTAAGGCTGAGGGCGTGATTAGGTAGGGGGAGATCTTCGTGCGCACCCCAGTGTTCGAACCTCAAGGGTTTTGCCGCAACCCGAAATCCGACATTTGGCGCGCCAGGTAGGGGTGCGCCGAAGCTTTCCTTCCGTCGATCCGCGTTCCGTCGCTTCGTTGCATCCATGGCGGACACTCGCCGAGCCCGCGTTGAGCATCGGGCCGCCCTCGCTGCCCGCGTCGCTCAGACAGCTCCTGTCGGTGGGCCTCCCCGTCGTTCTCTGTCGCTCACCGCCAACACCGCCACCGGCCCGGCGGGGAACGAGCAACAAGCGTCCTCACTGCACCCCTCGGTGTGGCGGGACGGCCGCACCGCCACTTCGTCACTGACCTCGACCGGCTCGTCGTCTCACGCTCTTCGCGCTCCCACGGATGCACATGCCGTGGTGCTCATGGCACGCGAGCTCCTGCGCTACCGCCCCGTCGAGGACCTCTACAAGGACTGGCTGGACCGCATCACCAAGCTCTTCAGCACTGCAGGGGGCTCCCCTGCGCCATCCCTCTCGCCGCCTCGCCCTCCGCCAACTACGGGCGACGTGGCTCACGGAGCGCCTCCACCACCTCTGCACCAAGATGGTGTCCTGGCGCCAAGACGTGCGCCCCCCGATGCAACCCACCGCACCGGGCGCCCGCGCGAGAAGAAGGAAGCAGCCAAGAAGTTGCTTGGATGCACGAGAACGCTCCCGCGCTCCCATCACCACAACGACAAGACCATGCGCCGCCTACGGCGGCGGTGCGCGGGCATCAAGGGCAGGCTCCGGACCAGCAAAGGGTCCCGGTGGCCACCGCAGGCTTCCGCGCCTTCACTCCTGAGCTGTGTAGCGTCGCCTGGCCGGGCAAGTTCAAGCCAGACCTGCCACCTCGCTACGACGGCACCCCCAACCCCGCAGAGTTCCTACAGCTCTACGAGCTGAGCATCAAGGCGGCCAACGGCGACGAAAAAGTCATGGCGAACTGGTTCCCCATGGCTATTAAGGATGGCGCTCGCTCGTGGCTCCTGAACCTGCCCCCAGGCTCGATCTCCTCCTGGAACAAGATGTGTGACCGTTTCGTCGCCAACTTCTAGGGCGCTCGCAACCGCCCTCCGGCCGCGGGTGACCTGCGCCGCATCAAGCAGCAGCCAGGAGAGACCCTGCACAAGTACATCCAGCACTTCAACAACGTTCGCCTCAAGATCCCCAAGGTGATGGATGAGGCCATCATCTCCGCGTTTTCTGATGGCGTCCGCAACGTCAAGATGAAGGAGGAGCTCGCCATCCACGAGGAGCTGTGCACGACCCTGGAGCTGTTCAACCTGGCGACCAAGTGTGCAAGAGCTAAGGAAGGGCGCCTTTCCCTCGTCGAGCTCCCGACTGTTGACTACGAGGAGAAGAAGGCCAAGGTCAAGGACGTGAAGTGCAAAGGAGTGGCCGTTCTTGCAGCGGAGCTGGATACGAAGCGCGGCCGGGACCTTCCCGAGTCATCCAAGAGCAACCACCCATTCTGCGCCTTCCACAATGTCCACAACCACAACACTAATGACTGTCAGGAGCTCAGGGCCATTCGAGATGGACCCCTCGGTCGACGCCCCGAGCGCAACGACCGGGGCTACGGCCGAGGAGGAGGACATGGCGGAGGACGCTGGGACGACCGTGGCCCCCGCCAGGAGTGGCGCGACCGGCCTCGTGAGGACCACTGGCAAGACCAACCTCGTGAGGGCGCCTGGAGGGATCAACCTCGCGAGGATCGTCCTCAGGGCAATGCTGGACTTCCTCCGCTGCCGCCACCACCAAGAAGGAACGACGACCACCATTAGGACGAGGGGGCTGGGGGCTTCCAAGAGCCGCGTGCTATCGCCTGCATCTTGGGCGGAGCTCAGGCCCCAGCCTCTCAGTGTATCTTTAAGCAGTTTGCTCGCGGGGTGAACGTAGTCCTTCCCAGGCTCGAGGCCACATGCCCGCTCAGGTGGTCCAAGTGCGCCATCACTTTCAGCTCAGTTGACCAACTCAAGTGTGCGGCCACCGCTGGCGCCCTCCCGATGCTCTGCTCACCCATCATCAGCAACGTGCAAGTCACCAAGACCCTCATCGACGATGGCGCAGGGCTCAACGTCCTGTCCGTCGAGACGTTCGACAGCCTCCAAGTGCCATACGATCAGCTTCAGCCTACCAAGCCTTTCTCAGGAGTAACCGACGGCTCCACCACGCCGATAAGGCAGGTCCGCCTCCCTGTCACCTTCGGATAGCGCGACAACTACCGCACCGAGCTCATCGATTTCGACGTTGCCCACATCTGTCTGTCGTACAACGCCATCCTCGGGTATCCGGCCTTGGCCAAGTTCATGGCAGTGACACACCACGGCTACAACGTCCTCAAGATGCCAGGGAGTGGCGGGATCATCACGGTCCCCTACGAAGAAAGAGATGTGGTGTGCTCCCTCGAGCGCGCCTTCCAAGCTGCATCAATCGAAGACCCCGACAACAACGCAGCCCAGTACCCTCCTGAGGTCGTCCACAAGAAGAAGAAGTAGCTACTCCGCACAGGGCCTCAAGGGAGCGGCGCCTCAAGTGGTGCCACGTCAGGATCGGCGCCCGCGCCTGGGGTGCCTCCCTCCCTCGCATAGGAAGGCGCGCCCGGTGCCCTCCTCGGGCAGGGCTTGGGGGCTCTCTTCTGGAGGGCCTCGGACCTCGCCAACATCATGAGGGAGGCGCTTGGGCACCACATGGAGGCGTGCTCTGCGGCACATTACCCTCAGGAGGACACCCGGCGAGGAGCGACCGGTGACAAAGACATGTACCTAGGGTAGGGTCACATGCCTGACCTAGATACCCTCCCCAAGGACATCACTTTATCACCAGAAGCATTCGAAGAAGAATCATCTTTCAATCGACCATGAAGTGTTCCACTCGACAGACTTGAAGTCACTTTCGACCATGAAGACTATCACTTTCATTGCCGGAAATCTAAAGCCACTCCGCATTGCAGCGGTCGGTCATTATGTAGATTTAATGGTCATTATGTCACTTTATTCTTAAGCGTTACGATGCGCCCTATCTTAATGTACTTTAAACCCAAGTATGAGGGCGGAGGAGTGCAGCGAACTCTATATAAGCCACCCCCCTCCTTAGTGATAAGAGTTCGCACCCTCTGTAACTCACACGCATATAATCCAGTCGACCGCCTCCAGGCTCCGAGACGTAGGGCTATTACTTCCTCTGAGAAGGGCCCGAACTCGTAAAACTCGCGTGTACAACTCCTCCATAGCTAGGATCTTGCCTGTACATCCCTACCCCCATTCTACTTTCAAACTTAGAACCACGACAGTTGGCACCCACCGTGGGGCAGGTGTTTTAGCGACTTGTTGGAGAAGTTGCAATTCTTTCGATCCCCATCAGCATGGTTTCAGGCGGAGGTTTGGCCGAGGGCCGCGAGATCCATCTTGGCGCGCTCGTGTTTGTTGCCGACGACTCCGCTTAGCTCCAAGAGGCTCCACTCGACGTCGAAGCGCTCCCCGTCCGCGGGGCAATGCACTTTCGCGCGTGCTTCCGCGGCGTCCTCCTACGGCAGCCGTCGACTCAGTATCAGTCGGCTCCTGTGACGTCCTCCTTCCCTGTTGCCCGCCAGTGCAAGCATTCCGGTCGATCGAGGCTTCAACGGTGGGTGAGGCACGCAGTGGCTCGCCAGTCGGCCACCCCCCAAGTCGCGGCAATCAAGCCCGACGAAACTCTCTGGCACATTCGGCGGCTCGTAGAGACTACATCCGAAAGTGCCACAATGATGACCCAGGCGAAGTCTTGATGGTCAATGGACCTTGCAGTCCTCCTGGCTTCCCCCGCGTCGACGGTGGCGATGGCAGAGGCGATCCGTCACGTGTTCACGAGGAGTACCTCCCTGAGCCCCTCTCTTCACAGCAGAGGGAAGAACTTTGCCACTGGAACATGGATGCACTTCACACTCTTATCATTGGAGAAACCCCCGAGGCCCGGGCCTTGGAGGACGCGCGCCTAGCCAACTTGGCTGAGCACACTCGACTGGAGAACCTCCAGCACGCACTCAACGAGCGTGCTCGGCAGCGAGTTCCAGAATCCAGTCGTCGACAACTTTTTCCGCCTCCAACCCAGGTATATCAAACTCCGATCCAGAATCTCACAGCTGCAGCCCGAATAGTAGAGTCAATCCAGCCTTCCCAGTCAGAAGCTGGCAGAGGTTTGATGCAGATCAGGGCTTTACCCCAGGCAGCGGGAGAACATAATACAGCTGTGTCACAGTTGCGGAATAGGATCCATAGCAGATCTGTTGTTGCAGATACAATCCAGTTGGCTCATAGCCCAAGATCACCCCCGAGGCGTGAGGGACGTGGAGACCGGCGAGATCAGTATAGAAACCATGAGCAGTATGATCACCGACTCGATCACGATGATCGTCGTCGAGTGCCCACGCCTCCCCCAAGGAGTGGGTCATACGTGCCTCGGCAGCATGACGACAGACGCCCTCATAGTGGTGGGCGAAGGATTCCAGTCAACCCCAGGGAACCGGGCTTTGATGCAAGATCTATTCTCGTTCGTGGTCCGGTAATTAAAGCGAAGCGAGCTCACAGAGAAGGCCATGATAGAGATTTTCCGACCAGCAGCGAGTGCATGTCTCCGAGTCCGAGTGCTTCGGCAGAGCCATCGAGGGCGCGGTGATTCCTCCCAACTTCAGGGTTAATGCTTTGAGTCGATAAGTTCACTGGTGAGTCCAAGCCTGACACTTGGCTTGAGGACTACCGAGTGGCTGTGCAGATTGGTGGAGGCAATGATGAGGTGGCCATGAAGCACTTTCCTCTGATGTTGGAGGGCTCGGCCAGAGCATGGTTAAATTAGTTAGCACCCGATAGTATTTATAGTTGGGAAGATCTTGCCCGAGTGTTTGTCAGAACATTCAAAGGAACATGCAAACGGCCAGCCGGGCTATGAGCTGCAATCTTGTGTGCGAAGCCAAATGAAACTTTGAGGATTATATCCAGAGATGGATCATGTTGCACCACACGGTGGAGAATGTGTCTGATCACCAAGCAGTTTGTGCCTTCAAAGAAGGTGTCAAATATCGAGAGTTGAATCTGAAGTTCGGTCGGACCGGAGATATGTCTCTGAGTCAAATGATGGAGATTGCCACCAAGTATGCCAATGGTGAAGAGGAGGATCGGCTCCGGAGTGGCAAACACAAAACAATCGCCCACGAAACCGGAGGAGGAAACTCCAGTCGGAAGCAGAAGCGCAAAGCCGAGCCAGCTGCTCCTGGAGAAATCTTAGCCGTGACTCAGGGAAAGTTCAAGGGGAAGCCTAAAGGACCATGGAACCCCAAGAAAATAAAAGATCAAGACGGAAATGATGTGTTGGATTTGCCATGCCACATTCACACAAAGAAAGATGAAGAGGGTAATCTCATTTACGAAGCATACCACTTTCGACGATGTCGGCTCCTAATCCAGCAGTTCAGGAGAAACAACCCAAAGAAAAGGAAAAGAGTTGGACAAAGTTGAGGACCAAGAGGAAAGTGATGATGGTTACCCCCACGTCAATTCCACTCTGATGATTTTTGCTGATGTTGAGAGCAAAAGTGGACCGAAAGTCATCAACAGAGAAGTAAACATGGTCGCTCCGGCGACGCCTAGTTATTTGAAATGGTCTCAGACTGCCATTACATTCGACCAGTCTGATCACCCAACACACATAGCCACCTCTGGGAGGCAAGCGTTGGTGGTCGACCCAGTCGTCGAAGGCACTCGGTTGACTAAGGTTCTGATGGATGGTGGCAGTGGCCTGAATATACTGTAAGTGGAGACATTGAAAGGGACGGGCATTCCGATATCCAGACTCACTGAAAGCAATATGAGTTTCCATGGAGTTATTCCTGGCAAAAAGGCTGAGTCACTCAGCCAGATCGCCCTTGGTGTAGTTTTCGGTGATTCCAAGAATTACCGCAAAGAAAAGTTGACATTTGAAGTTGTGGATTTCTAGAGTGCTTATCATGCTATTCTGGGCAGGCCATCTTATGCACGTTTTATGGCTCGACTGTGTTACATGTACCTCAGATTGAAGATGCCTGGTCCTAAAGGGGTGATCACTATCACTGGCAATCGAAAGAAGGCAGAAGAGTGCTTCTAGAAGGGCTCAAAGATCGTCGATGCACAAATGGCAGTAGTGGAATTGCAGGAGTATCAAGAAAATGCAGATCCGAGTGATTTGCTGCGAGCTAAGAAGCCTGCCACAGATTCATCATTTCAGCCGTCTGGTGAAATGAAGCCGATTCATATTCACCCGACCGATCCCAATGCTGCTCCGACTCACATTTCAACAGCACTCGACTCCAAATAGGAAGAAGCGCTCATCCAGTTCCTCCGTGAGAACTGGTACATATTTGCATGGAAACCTTTTGACATGCCGGGTGTTCCCAGGGGGCTGGCTGAGCATTGTTTGTGAGTCGACCCAAAAGTGAAACCAGTCAAAGAACATCTTCGACGGTCTGCCGTACAGAAGAGAAAGGCAATCAGTGAAGAAGTGGCTCGGCTTCTAGCAGCTGAGTTTATCCGAGAGATTTACCACTCCGAGTGGCTAGCTAATGTTGTCATTGTCCCTAAGAAGGACGACTCACTTCGCATGTGCATTGACTTCAAGCATATCAATCGGGCCTGCCCGAAAGATCACTTTCCTCTCCCTCGCATCGACCAAATAGTTGACTCGACTGCGGGGTGTGAGCGTTTGTCCTTTTTGGACGCTTATTCCGGGTATCATCAGATCCGTCCGTATGGACCCGACGAGATAAAAACAACTTTCATCACCCCATTTGGGTGATTCTGTTATGTCACTATGCGATCGGCTTGAAGAAGAGCTGGAGCCACATTCATGCGAGATGATTGAAGTGTTTACTCACTCCGTCGGTCGGAATGTGGAAGCGTACATGGATGACATTGTGGTCAAGTCACGTAAAGGTTCCAACCTACTAACTGACCTTGCTGAAACTTTTGCCAACCTCAGAAGGTATGATATCAAGCTTAATCCATCGAAGTGCACATTCGGAGTTCCGGGCGGAAAATTACTCGGTTTTCTCATTTCCGAACGAGGGATCGACGCTAACCCGAGAGAAAGTGGGTGCCATACTCGGATGAAACGCATGCATGCGTGTGCATGATGTCCAGAAGCTTATTGGTTGTTTGGCCGCCCTAAGTCGATTCATTTCTCGACTCGGTGAAAAGGCACTGCCTCTCTACCGACTGATGAAGAAGTCAGATAAGTTCGAGTGGACTCCTGAAGCTGATGCATCATTTGCAGAGCTAAAAGCCCTGCTTTAAACCCAGCCGGTGCTTGCTGCCCCAATCAGCAAAGAGCCTTTACTGCTTTACATTGCAGCCCTTTGGACAAGTCGTCGATGCGATCTTGACGGTCGGCGGGAAAGAAGAAGGAAAAGCCTATAAAGTTCGGCGCCCGGTATATTATGTTTACGAAGTTTTGACTCCATCAAAACAAAGATATCCACATTATCGAAGCTTGTTTATGGGATTTATATGACCACGAAGAAGGTTGCACATTACTTCTCGACCACTCCATTACGATCGTCGTGACGCTCCATTGTCGAGATTACGAACAACAGAGATGCAACTGGTCGAGTGGCAAAGTGGGCGATTGAACTCCTTCCCTTGCATATCAAGTTTGAGGCAAAGAAAGCTATCAAGTCCCAAGCAATAGCAGATTCCCTCGCCGAGTGGATCGAACAGCAACTGCCGACTCAAATTCACTTTCGAAAGACCTTTGGACCATGTTCTTTGATGGTTCCAAGGCTTTGAATGGTTCCGGTCTTTGGGGTGGTACTTGGTATCCCCGAGGAGACAAGCTCAGATATGTCCTCGATTCACTTTGATTCCTCCAATAACGAAGCAGAATATGAAGCACTCTTGTATGGGTTACGTATGGCCATCTCACTCGGCGTCCGTCGCCATATGGTCTATGGCGACTCAGATTTGGTAGTCAATCAAGTGATGAAGGAGTGGGACGTCAGAAGCCCAGCCATGACTGGTTGCTGCAATGCGGTGAGGAAATTGGAAAAGAAGTTTGAGGGGTTAGAGCTCCATCCTATACCCTGATTGAAAAATCAAGCAGTCGATGATTTGGCAAAGATAGGTTCCAAGAGAGAAGCCATTCCCAGCAATGTGTTTTTGGAACACATTCACACACCGTCAGTTCAACAAGATCCTTTCCTTTGAAGAGCCCCGCAGCCTAAGAGTGCCACAGATCCGGTGAAGTCAAGGTCGGCCGTGGTCGACCTGGTCATGGAGGTTTTGGTCATCACTCCCATCGACAGTGCCATACATTGCGTATATCCTTAGGAAGGAACTCCCGGAGGATGAAGAAGAGGCTCGACGGATCGTCGTCGATCCAAAGCCTTTCTTGTGATAAGCGGACAAGCTGAGGGGAAAGCGTAACCGGAGTCAGCCAAAAATGCATAACACCAGAAGAAGGTCGAGTGATCCTCAACGACATCCACTCGGGGACCTGTGGTCATCATGCATCCTCTTGGACCATTGTGGCTAAAGCATACCGAGCTGGGTTTTACTGGCCACGAGCAAATGAAATGGCGAAAGATATAGTCGACAAATGTGAGGACTGCCAGTTTTACTCCAATATGTCTCACAAGCTGCGTCGACCACGAAGACCATTCCACTCGTCGGCCCTTTGCTGTTTTGGGGATTGGATATGGTTGGACCGAGAACTGGTAGGGCGGCTTCACTCATGTGCTTGTAGCGATCGACAAATTTACCAAATGGATTGAAGCTAAGCCTATCAAGAATCTTGAAGCCCGGATCGCCATCGGTTTCATCGGAGAGTTGACATTCAGATCTGGGGTTCCGCACAACATCATCATCGACAGCGGATCGAACTTGATTACGATGAGTTCGAGCCTTCTGCGCTTCTCAAGGCACACGAGTCGACTATGCTTGATCGCTCACCCCGGTCGACTGGACAAGCAGAAAGAGCAAACGGCTTAATTCTCAAAGGACTGAAACCCCGACTGATGCGTGATCTCAAGCACGCAGCAGGCGCCTGGGTCGATGAACTTCCATCAGTTCTTTGGGGATTAAGGACAACTCCCAATCAGTCGACTGGCCGAACTCCATTCTTTTTGGTCTATGGAGCTGAAGTTGTTCTACCAAGTGACCTGCTTCACAATGCGCCCCGAGTCGTGCTCTTCTCTGAAGATGAAGCAAAACAGGCCCAGCAGGACACAGTCGACCTCCTAAAGGAGGAAAGAGAGATGGCCTTGATCCGGTCGACCGTTTGTCAACAAGACTTGCGTCGATTCCATGCCAGAAACGTGAGGGGTCGAGCTTTCCAAGAGGGAGACTTGGTTCTTCGACTGGATCAGCAGAAACCACACAAGCTTGCCCCTCCTTGGGAAGGTCCCTTCATAGTCACCAGAGTTCTCCACAACGGAGCATACCATGTTAACAATGTCGAGCATCGAGAAAGGCGAGCCACGGGATTGGAGCAGCGGAGCTGCTCCGCCCCTTTTATACTTAAAGTACTCATTCAGATGAGATGTAATAAGAAATATCTTTGTAGTCTGTCTATCAAAGACAAGAGCATTATAGTCTTCCTAAACGATTGTTGTTGCTTTTGTTTGCATTCGAAATCCCCAAGTGGGTGACTTTGCTGCGAATCTGTTTCGCCTAAGTTTAAAAATCCTACCGAGTGGTGAGCAAGCCTCTCACTCAGGGGCTTAGCCGCGAATCTGTTTCGCCTAAGTTTGAAAAATCCTACCAAGTGATGAACAAGCCTCTCAATCGGGGGCTTAGCTTGATCGATGCTAAGCCTAAGTTTGAAAAATCCTACAAGTGGTGAGCAAGCCTCCCACTCGGGGCTTAGCTGCGATCCGATGCTCGCCTAAGTTTTAAAAATCCTACCGAGTGGTGAGCAACCCTCCCACTCGGGGGCTTAGCTGCAGTCCAATACTACGCCTAAGTTTCAAAAATCCTCTGCAGTGGTGAGCAACCCTCCCACTCGGGGATTAGCTGCAGATCGATGCTAGCCTAAGTTTTAAAAATCCTACCGAGTGGTGACCAAGCCTCCCACTCGGAGGCTTAGCTGCAGTCCGATGCTGCCTAAGTTTCAAAAATCCCACCGAGTGGTGAGCAACCCTCCCACTCATGGGCTTAGCTGCAGTCGATGCTAGCCTAAGTTTCAAAAATCCCACCGCAAGTGGTGAGCAACCCTCCCACTCGGGGATTAGCTGCCTGATCCAGTGCTCGCCTAAGTTTCAAAAGTCCTACCGCAGTGGCGAGCAACCCTCCCACTCGGGGCTTAGGCTGTAGTCGATGCTACTCGCCTAAGTTTTAAAAATCCTCTAGAGTGGTGAGCAACCCTTCCACTCGGGGCTTAGCCGATCCAAGTGCTACGCCTAAGTTTAAAAAATCCTACCGAGTGGGGAGCAACCCTCTCACTCGAGGGCTTAGCTGCAGTCCAATACTCGCCTAAGTTTAAAAAAACCTGTCGAGTGGAGAGCAACCCTCCCACTCGAGGGCTTAGCTGCAGTCCAGTACTCGCCTAAGTTTGTAAAATCCTACCGAGTGGTGAGCAACCCTCCCACTCGGGGGCTTAGCTGCAGTCCAGTACTCGCCTAAGTTTGTAAAATCCTACCAAGTGGTGAGCAACCCTCCCACTCGGGGGCTTAGCTACAGTCCAGTACTCGCCTAAGTTCGAAACACATCCCTATCTGCAAGGACGACGAGGTGCAGGTTGACTGCGAACTTCTCCTTCGGAGCTGCGCTACAAGTACAACGTGTGCTCCATCCCGATCCGCAAGGACGACGAGGTGCAGGTCGACTGCAACCTTCTCCTTCAGAGCTGCACCACAAGTACAACGTGTGCTCCATCCCGATCCGCAAGGACGACGAGGTGCAGGTCGACTGCAACCTTCTCCTTTGGAGCTGCGCCACAAGTACAACGTGCGCTCCATCTCGATCCGCAAGGACGACGAGGTCTTGGTCAATCGCAACCTTCTCCTTGAACTACGCCACAAATACAACGTCGCTCCATCCCTATCCGCAAGGACGGCGAAGTGCAGGTCATTGCAACCTTCTCCTTGAACTACGCCACAGATACAACGTCGCTCCATCCCTATCCGCAAGGATGACGAGGTCTTGGTCATTGCAACCTTCTCTTCGAACTACGCCACAAATACAACATGTGCTCCATCCCTGTCCGCAAGGACGACGAGGCGCAGGTCGACTGAAGTCTCCACTTCAGGGCTGCATCTCAGACACAAACGCCATTCCAAATGAAGAACAAATTCCAAAAGCAATCGCAAGCATATCCTGAGATAAATCAAGTTCAGATGAACCCTAAAGGTTCAAGACCACGGATCAAAGTACTCGGGCATTCAGCCCGAAGGAGTTTAACGATTACAAAAATCACTCGGCATCCAGAGGCAAATTTAAGTTGGAGCATAAAAGTTTATTCACTCTGCATGAGGAGGGCTGGCAGGCTTGACGAATTCGTCCAGGTCAATGCCGTCGGCAATCCGAGTGGCGGCAGCAATGAAAGTCCCCATAAAGGATTGGAAATCATGCTTCTTGGTGTTGGCAACCTTGATCGCTGCCAGCTTCTCTTCTCGCGCTTCCTTGCAATGGACGCAAACCAAAGATAGAGCCACATCAGCACCGCACCGGGCAGAAGACTTCTTCCATTCCTGCACTCGACCGGGGATCTCGTTAAGTCGAGTCATCAGAGACTTGAGGTCATTCTGGAGTGTTGCCCTTGGCCAGAGTGCTGTGTCGATCCGCTACATTGCGACCTTAAGCCGAGCAAGGTAGTCAACAACACCGTCAATGCAGGATTCCAGTCGGAGCACATTCATGGCAGCTTCATCTTTCACGGGGGAGTTGATGGGGTCCAAGCTTGGTTCAATTCGCCCGGTATCCTCCTCAAATTCCTGGCAAAACTCTGCATGCACAATCCGAGGGTGAGTCAATAGTTGTATGCCGAGTCGACGAGGACAAACCAGTCGGAACAAAGAATATACCTTCAAGCTTGACGAACAACTTCTTAGCAAGGTTCCTTAGATAACTCTCCAGATCAATCCTCCTGCGGGCAATACCTTCCATCTTCTCATTCAGATTGACCTTGTCCTTCTTCAAGCGAGTTACTTCCTTATTGGCTTCGTCCAGAGCAGATTTTGTCTTGGCGTTTTCTTCCTCCAATTTGCCCGTGAAGCTAGCTTACATTCACCAGAGCGGTTTTCTCATCGACCTTTTTACTTGGCGGCAGCCAGATCTTGATCCTTTTCGCGGACCTTGGTTCAGCTTCTGCGAAAAGAAATAAAGCTTGATTCGTAAAAAGCGTAATGAAATCCAGATCAAGGACAAACCAGTCGACAAGTCTTTCTTACCAGTGGCATCATCCTTGGCTTTCTGCAGTTCTGCCTTGGCCAACTCTAGATCGAGGTTGAGTTGAATCTGTTGTTTCTCCAGGTCAGCAAAGCGAGCTCCAAGATCACAAGATTTCTGCAACCAAAGAATGGGTCAGTCGACTGGGGAAAAGATTGATTATTTCGGAGAGGTAAAAGGATAAAGCCAACAAATTCTAAGACTACTGCCGAATCAAACATCCAACAGTAGTCTCGGGGACTGCACCCAGTGGGTGCACTTTGCATGCCCCCACTGGTTCAGTTTACACACGACAAGGCCTTTCCAGCGTGAGTGCAAAAAAAAGAGAGACAGCAACAAACAGAGTCTTTAGACCATAGTCGACTGCCAGCAGTCGACCACGGTCTCAGGGACTACACCCAGTGGGTGCACTCAGCGTGCCCCCACTGGTTCAAAATTCCACTAGACATGGCCCGACTAGACCGAGTGAAGAAATTCAAAATTCAAGACTACAATCGATCGCCCATGATCCATCATAGTCTCGGGGACTACACCCAGTGGGTGCACTCAGCGTGCCCCCACTAGTCCAAAAATTCAATCGACGACAACATGGAATTTAGCTCAAAGTATGAATTTGCTCAGTGACAAATCGAAACACCCAACGGGTGTACAGATGTAAAGATCCTTGGAAAGAGAGTTTTCAGGTACCATATCCTAAACAGAACAAGCCAAGAGAGTCAGTCGACAATCTTCTAACCTGAACGTTGCTCTGGAGAGCGGAGTTGGCATCATAAGCGACTGGTACGGCATCTCGCACCATCTTCATCTTCACCATCATAATGCACTTTGGTGTATAGCTTCTTTGGCAGCACCCGCCGTCTTACGGGACGTGATGTGTAGCAAAAACTGAAGATGGATCGGCAGGAGCATGTGCAGCTGACGCAGAAGGTCGAGCACTTGACAGCGGTCTGGTGAAGGAGACAGAAGTCCGATTGGCATCACCGGCGTCCTGAACTACTGGTTCCGCCACCGGCGTCGACCGAAGCGTCTTGCCAGCGGACGTTTTCCTGTTTTTCTCCCCAAGGGCCTCTGTGGCTCGTCCTCATCATCGTCGGGGAGGTCAATGATGTTGGGAGCTGTAAAAAGATCAGTCGCCAAAATTTTATCGCCCGATTGAATGTATCACAGTTCAGCCGACAAAGGGAAGACAGAATAACGAAGATTGTACCAAGATTGGAGGTGACCGCGTCTTCCATTTCCTCATCCTCGTTTTTATAAGCTGAAGTCCCAGAGGTAGCAGCACTGCCAGTTTCAAGATTCATTCGGTCAAACCAAAGGAAAGATAAACATCACAGAACGTCGAGTGAAAGCGAAAGAAAAACACTCACGCAGAAGCAACGGGAATGTCACTCTTGATTTTTGGCAACGCCTTCCGAGTCTTCTGCACTACAACCTTGGACTGCTTTGGGGCCTTTTCAGTTGGTGCCGGAGAGGACGTCTGAGGACGCTTTGACGACTACCCAATCTGAATGATCGCCTTGTCACGGGCGCTCGCCGGATCTTGAGCAAGCTTGGATCGCCTTTCCCTGCGGGGAGGGGAGTCGACCTCTTCTCTGTCACTCGGGTCGTCGCTCTCCTCATCCCCCTCTCCGTCAGAATGCCACTCGCCACTTTCACCTCCGCTTGCTTCCCCCTCCGGATCTTGCTCCTGCTCTCCGTTGGGCATCGAGTACATTTCGGTAAGAGCTTGGAAGAAAACAAGCAGGACAAAGTCAGTCGGTGAAGCATAAACAGCTGTACGATTAAATCAAGATTACAGTCGGTAATTCAGAATTGGACCTTGTCTGGTTCGTAATATTGGTCGAGCGGAGGAATTCTCCTGGCTCCCCTGGGGTTATCTCTGTTTCCAGTGATGCTCATCAGCCACCCCTCCAACTGGTTTCGTCGACCTCCTCTGGATGGGTCCGAGTGGTGTCATCAGTGTCCGAGTACATCCACATCGGATGGTCACGAGCTTGAAGCGGTTGGATGCGTCGCCGGAGGAAGACCTCCAGCAAATCCATACCAGTCACCCCAGCACGAACAAGTTGAACAACTCGATCGACCAGCACCTTGACTTGTTCCTTCTCCTCCGTGATTTCCTTCAAAGTGGAGGGATTCCCCACTCGGGCCATGGAAAAAGGGGAAGTCTGGGCCGATCGCCTGAGGTCGGCTGGTCTTCTGATAAACCAGGTCGACTGCCATCCTCGGACCGAATCGGGAAGAGTCATGGCTGGGAAGGAACTTTTGCCCCTCATCTGAATCCCAAGACCCCCACACATCTGGATCACTTGTGTCCTCTCCTCACTCGGCTTGGCCTTTTTGACCGACTGGGTGCAACATGTGAAAATGTGCTTGAAAAGGCCCCAGTGGGGTCGGCTACCCAAGAAATTTTCACACAGAGACACGAAGGCAGCAAGGTACACAATGGTGTTTGGAGTAAAATGGTGGAGTTGCGCCCCAAAGAAATTCAAGAAGCCTCGAAAGAAAGGGTGGGGAGGAAAGGAAAACCCGCGGTCGATGTGAGTGGCGACGAGAACACACTCACCCTCACGTGGTTGCGGCTCGGTCTCGTTCCCCGGGAGCCGCGCTGATTCATGGGGAATCAGTCCTCCCTCGACCAGGTCGTCGATGTCGTCCTGACGGATCGCCGAGCGAATCCAGTCGCTCTGGATCCAGCCCGGTGGCAGGCCAGACCTCGAGGAAGATCCGCCCCGGCTGGACTTCTTCCCGCCGCCGCTATACGCCTTCTTCGCGCTCGAGCCACCGTCTTCTCTTTCCCCATCGCCGCAGACGGAGCTTTCGAGGCGAACGGCACTTTGGGCGAGCGAAAGTAGCGGAGAAATCTGAGAAGGAGGAACAAGAATGAGGGCGCACTGTTCAAAACCCCGGTCCGGCGCCTTATATGAGGTTACTTCCGAGTGACTGACTTGTAGGCCCAGGCGATCTTATCAAATCCCGCCTTGATCATGGCAGCGTCGTGGAAAAAAAAGGCGGTGCGGAAATCGAGGCGGCCCTGCCTTATCTGGCCCAATTACTGTGGCTTCCTCCGCCCCGCGCGCTTCCCGAAATTTGAATCCCGCGAGATCTGCGGACAACAGAACAACTTGTCAGACGAAAGATCTCCTCCACATCAGCACTCGGAGCTCTTCCAGTAAAAGTTCACTCGACAAAAACAAGAATGGATCAAGGCGACTGAAAAAGAAGTTGACGTCACCACCTCGGTTCGTTGATCCAAGACCAGGCACACCTGAAGTGCAAAAAATGAGTCAGAAGTATTTTTCAACTCCTTCCCCACTCAAACCCTGATCCATTCGGGGGCTAATGACGAAGACATGTACCTAGGGTTGGGTCACAGGACTGACCTAGATAGCCTCCCCAAGGACATCACTTTATCACCAGAAGCATTCGAAGAAGAATCATCTTTCAATCGACCATGAAGTGTTCCACTCGACAGACTTGAAGTCACTCGACCATGAAGACTATCACTCGACCGCCAGGAAATCTAAAGCCACTCCGCATTGCAATGCTCGGTCATTATGTAGCTTTAATGGTCATTATGTCACTTTATTCTCAGTGTTACCAGTAGTGCCCTATCTTAATGTACTTTAAACCCAGCGTAACTGAGGGCCGGAGGGGTCTGGCAAACTCTATATAAGCCACCCCCTCCTCAGTGACAAGGGTTCGCACCCTCTGTAACTCACACACATATAATCCAGTCGACCGCCTCCGGGCTCCGAGACGTAGGGCTGTTACTTCCTCCAAGAAGGGCCTAAACTCGTAAAACTCGCGTGTACAACTCCTCCATAGCTAGGATCTTTCCTCTACATCCCTACTCCCCATTCTACTGTCAAACTTAGAACCACGACACCCGATGCTCATGAGTTCATCACCAAGACCACTCAGGAACTGTAGGATGCAAGAGCCATGTGCGGCGACCGCCGCTCACCTGGCGTGGCTCCCCATCCAGGCAAGTATGGCGGGCTGCGCGTCTGCGTCGACATCCCAGGGCTCAACAGGGCCGCATCACAGGAGCTTTTCTGGCCTTTACGCGTGGAACGCTGCGAGGGCCCGCCTTACAGCCACATTCGCATGCCATTTGGCCTGCCGAGCATGGATCCACCTTCCAGCGCAACCTGCGGAGTGTCCTGGCGGCTCAAGAGCCCAGGCATCATGCAGTCCTGATGGAGATGGAGATGGTCCTCAAGGAACCGCGTGGACCCCCAGAGCCTCCCGAGGCTCAGGGCCCTGGTGGCTCGTGAGGAGCAACCCCTTCACCGCGCGTCTTCAGCTACCCCAACACCCCTTCGACAACGGAACCAGGTGACTGATGGGGAATGTAGTAATTTCAAACAAATTCCTATGCACACGCAAGATCATGGTGATGCATAGCAACGAGAGGGGAGAGTGTTGTCTACGTACGGTCGTAGACCGAAGGCGGAAGCATTATGACAACGCGGTTGATGTAGTCGTACGTCTTCACAATCGACCGATCCTCAATACTGAACGTACGGCACCTCCGTGTTCAGCACACGTTTAGCTCGGCAACGTCCCGCGAACTCACGATCCAATAGAGCTTCGGGGAAGAGCTTTGTCAGCACGACGGCGTGATGACGGTGTTGAAGAAGTTACCGATGCAAGGCTTCGCCTAAGCACCGCTACGATATGACCAAGGTGGATTATGGTGGAGGGGGCACCGCACACGGCTAAGAGAGATCAATGATCAACTTGTGTGTCTATGGGGTGCCCCCTGGCCACGTATATAAAGGAGTGGAGGAGGGGGAGACGGCCGGCCCCTATGGCGCGCCCTGGAGGAGTCCTACTCTCATCGGGAGTAGGATTCCCCCCCTTCCCTAGTTGGACTAGGAGAGAAGGAAGGGGGAGAGAGGGAGGAAGGAAAAGGGGGGCGCCACCCCCACCCCCTCCTAGTCCAATTCGGATCAGACGGGGAGGGGGTGCGCGGCCTGCCCTGGCTTCCTCACTAATTGGTGTAGGTGTCACAGGAACCGGTTTCTGTGATGAACTACTCTCCAATAAGGGAGCATGTACAGTTACTTCATCAAGTTCTACTTTCCTCCCAGTCACTTCTTTCGAGAGAAACTCCCTCTCTAGAAAGGATCCATTCTTAGCAACAAATGTCTTGCCTTCGGATTTGTGATAGAAGGTGTACCCAACAGTCTCCTTTGGGTATCCTATGAAGACACATTTCTCCGATTTGGGTTCAAGCTTATCAGGTTGAAGCTTTTTCACATAAGCATCACAGCCCCAAACTTTATGAAATGACAACTTTGGTTTCTTGCCAAACCATAGTTCATAAGGTGTCGTCTCAAAGGATTTAGATGGTGCCCTATTTAACGTGAATGCAGGTGTCTCTAAAGCATAACCCCAAAACGATAGCGGTAAATCGGTAAGAGACATCATAGATCACACCATATCCAGTAAAGTACGATTACGACGTTCGGACACACCATTACGCTGTGGTGTTTCGGGTGGCGTGAGTTGCGAAACTATTCCGCATTGTTTCAAATGAAGACCAAACTCCTAACTCAAATATTCTCCTCCTAGATCAGATCGTAGAAACTTTATTTTCTTGTTACGATGATTTTCCACTTCACTCTGAAATTCTTTGAACTTTTCAAATGTTTCAGACTTATGTTTCATTAAGTAGATATACCCATATCTGCTCAAATCATCTGTGAAGGTGAGAAAATAACGATACCCATGTGAGCCTCAATATTCATCGGACCACATACATCAGTATGTATGATTTCCAACAAATCTGTTGCTCGCTCCATTGTTCCGGAGAACGGCGTTTTAGTCATCTTGCCCATGAGGCATGGTTCACAAGTACTAAGTGGTTCATAATCAATGATTCCAAAAGTCCATCAGAATGGATTTTCTTCATGCGCTTTACACCAATATGACCTAAACGGCAGTGCCACAAATAAGTTGCACTATCATTATCAACTCTGCATCTTTTGGCGTCAACATTATAAATATGTGTATCACTACTATCGAGATTCATTAAAAATAGACCACTCTTCAAGGGTGCATGACCATAAAAGATATTACTCATATAAATAGAACACCCATTATTCTCTGATTTAAATGAATAACCGTCTCACATCAAACAAATTCCAGATATAATGTTCATGCTTAACGCTGGCACCAAATAACAATTATTCAGGTGTAAAACTAATCCCGAAGGTAGATGTAGAGGTAGCGTGCCGACGGCGATCACATTGACTTTGGAACCATTTCCCACGCGCATCATCACCTCGTCCTTAGCCAATCTTCGCTTAATCCATAGTCCCTATTTTGAGTTGCAAATATTAGCAACAGAACCAGTATCAAATACCCAGGTGCTACTGCGAGATTTAGTAAGGTACACATCAATAACATGTATATCACATATAGCAACAGAACCAGTATCAAATACCCAGGTGCTACTGCGAGATTTAGTAAGGTACACATCAATAACATGTATATCACATATACCTTTGTTCACCTTGCCATCCTTCTTATCCGCCAAATACTTTTGGCAGTTCCGCTTCCAGTGACCAGTCCCTTTGCAGTAGAAGCACTCGGTCTCAGGCTTAGGTCCAGACTTGGGTTTCTTCTCTTGAGCAGCAACTTGTTTGCCGTTCTTCTTGAAGTTCCCCTTCTTCTTCCCTTTACACTTTTCCTTGAAATTGGTGGTCTTATTGACCATCAACACTTGATGCTCCTTCTTGATTTCTACCTCCGCAGCCTTTAGCATCACGAAGAGCTCGAGAATTGTCTTATCCATCCCTTGCATGTTATAGTTCATCACAAAGCTCTTGTAGCTTGGTGGCAGTGATTGAAGAATTTTGTCAATGACACCATCTTCCTGAAGATTAACTCCCAGTTGAATCAAGTGATTACTGATGCCGGACATTACGAGTATATGCTCCTTGTGAACTATTCTCCTCCATCTTGCAGCTGTATAACTTATTGGAGACTTCATCTCTCTCAATCCGGGCATTTGCTTGAAATATTAACTTCAACTCCTGGAACATCTCATACGTGATCCAAATAAACTAAACCATGTCTGATCATCACGTGAATGGGAGTAGTTTTCAATGGTGAACATCACTATGTTGATCATATCTACTATATGATTCACGCTCGACCTTTCGGTCTCAGTGTTTCGAGGCCATATCTGCATATGCTAGGCTCATCAAGTTTAACCCGAGTATTTCTGTGTGTGCAAAACTGGCTTGCACCTGTTGTATGTGAACGTAGAGCTTATCGCACCCGATCATCACGTGGTGTCTCGGCACGACGAACTTTGGCATGGCTTGCACCCGTTTTATGTGAACGTAGAGCTTATCACACCCGATCATCATGTGGTGTCTCGGCACGACGAACTTTGGCAACGGTGCATACTTAGGGAGAACACGTGTACCTTGAAATTTAATGAGAGATCATCTTATAATGCTACCGTCCATCAAGCAGAATAAGATGCATAAAGGATAAACATCACATGCAATCAATATAAGTGATATGATATGGCCATCATCATCTTGTGCCTTTGATCTCCATCTCCAAAGCACCGTCATGATCACCATCATCACCGTCGCGACACGTTGATCTCCATCGTAGCATCGTTGTCGTCTCACCAACTATTGCTTCTACGACTATCGCTATCGCTTAGTGATAAAGTAAAGCAATTGCTGGCGATTATTGCATTGCATACAATAAAGCAACAACCATATGGCTCCTGCCAGTTGCCGATAACTCCGTTACAAAACATGATCATGTCATACAATAAAATATAGCATCATGTCTTGACCATATCACATCACAACATGCCCTGCAAAAACAAGTTAGATGTCCTCTACTTTGTTGTTGCAAGTTTTATGTGGCTTCTACGGGCTGAGCAAGAACCGTTCTTACCTACGCATCAAAACCACAACGATATTTTGTCAAGTTAGTGTTGTTTTAACCTTCAACAAGGACAGGGCGTAGTCACACTTGGTTCAACTAAAGTTGGAGAAACTGACACCGCCATGACCACCGTAAAGCGGCTGCGTCGGTAGAACCAGTCTCGCGTAAGCATACGCGTAATGTCGGTCCGGGCCGCTTCATCCAACAATACCGCCGAACCAAAGTACGACATGCTGGTAAGTAGTATGACTTGTATCGCCCACAACTCACTTGTGTTCTACTCGTGCATATAACATCTACGCATAAACCTGGCTTGGATGCCACTGTTGGGGAACGTAGTAATTTTAAAAAAATTCCTACGCACACGCAAGATCATGGTGATGCATAGCAACGAGAGGGGAGAGTGTTGTCTACGTACCCTCGTAGACCGAAAGCGGAAGCGTTATGACAATGCGGTTGATGTAGTCGTACGTCTTCACGATTGCCTGATCCTCAGTACCGAACTTACGGCACCTCCGTGTTCAGCACAGGTTCAGCTCGGCGACATCCCGCGAACTCACGATCTAGTAGAGCTTTGTGGAAGAGCTTCGTAGTGCGATGGCGTGATGATGGTGTTGATGAAGTTACCGACGCAGGGCTTCGTCTAAGCACCGCTACAATATGACCGAGGTGGATTATGGTGGAGGGGGGCACCGCACACGGCTAAGAGAGATCAATGATCAACTTGTGTGTCTATGGGGTGCCCCCTGGCCACATATATAAAGGAGTGGAGGAGGGGGAGAGGACCGGCCCCTATGGCGCGCCCTGGAGGAGTCCTACTCCCATCGGGAGTAGGATTCCCCCCTTCCCTAGTTGGACTAGGAGAGAAGGAATGGGAGAGAGGGAGGAAGGAAAAGGGGGGGGGGGCCCTCCTAGTCCAATTCGGACCAGAGGGGGAGGGGGCGAGCGGCCTGCCCTGGCCTTCTCTCTCTCAACACTATTGCCCATTAAGGCCCATACAATTATCTGGGGGGTTCCGGTAAACTCCCGGTACTCCGGTAAAATCCCAATTTCACCCGGAACCATTCCAATATCCAAATATAGGCTTCCAATATATCTATCTTTACGTATCGACCATCCCGAGACTCCTCGTCATGTCTGTGATCATATCCCGGACCCCGAACTACCTTTGGTACATCAAAATACAAAAACTCATAATACCGATCGTCATAGAACTTTAAGCGTGCGGACCCTACGGGTTCGAGAACTATGTAGACATGACCGAGACACGTCTCCGGTCAATAATCAATAGCGGAACCTGGATGCTCATATTGGTTCCTACATATTCTACGAAGATCTTTATCAGTCAAACCGCATAACAGCATACGTTGTTCCCTTTGTCATCGGTATGTTACTTGCCCCGAGATTCGATCGTTGGTATCTCAATACCTAGCTCAATCTCGTTACCGGCAAGTCTCCTTACTCGTTCTGCAATTCATCATCTCGCAACTAACTCATTAGTTTCATTGCTTGCAAGGCTTATAGTGATGTGCATTACCGAGAGGGCCCAGAGATACCTCTCCGACAATCAGAGTGACAAATCCTAATCTCGATCTATGCCAACTCAACAAGTACCATCAGAGACACCTGTAGAGCACCTTTATAATCACCCGACGTTGTGACGTTTGGTAGCACACAAAGTGTTCTTCCGGTAATCGGGAGTTGCATAATCTCATAGTCATAGGAACATGTATAAGTCATGAAGAAAGCAATAGCGATGAAACTAAAATGATCAAGTGCTAAGCTAACAGAATGGGTCAAGTCAATCACATCATTCTCCTAATGATGTGATCCCGTTTATCAAATGACAACTCATGTCTATGGTTAGGAAACTTAACCATCTTTGATCAACGAGCTAGTCAAGTAGAGGCATACTAGTGACACTTTGTTTGTTTATGTATTCACACATGTATTATGTTTCTGGTTAATACAATTCAAGCATGAATAATAAACATTTATCATGAAATAAGGAAATAAATAATAACTTTATTATTGCCTCTAGGGTATATTTCCTTCAGTGACATCTTCCGAGTTTATTTAGCTGGGAGCGCCCCTCGGGCTGCATCATTCCCAGGCCGCGTGGGTCTGTCCCTGCGGCATGTATCCTTTTACGTCTTTAGCTTACTCTGCTGGTGGTGCCCCACAGGCGCATCATCCCCAAGCCGCTCGGGTCCAGCCCAGTGGCATGTATCGTTCTCGTATTTACTTAAGCCAGTTTGCTTTTCATGCGTAATCTATCTATGGTTATGACCTGCTTGATTGTCGCCCGCCACGGGAGCCGCGCGCCGATCGTCTTTCTTCAGGATCCTTCGCATAGGAAGGCTAGGCACGGCGTCTGTGCTCAGGCCCGTCCCTGCAGCGTCGATAAATCCAACGACTGAGCTCTGTCTGGCGGGCCGGTCCCGTTCACGTCACCTTATGGGTCGTTGGTGCTTGGCCTCCTCTTGCGATAACCTCAGGAGATTCATTCGGTGCAGGTTGCCTAACCATCTCGCAGGAACACCACAGCCATCAAGAACCAAGACCAGGCGCAACCCGCCTTGAGGTAGGCCTCGTGGGTCCCGCGCTAGCCCACGAGTGCCCAGACACACCTCATCTAGCCCTGCCGTGCAAGCCACGTGTCAGGGCGGGGTTGTACACGCCCTGGGGGCTCTCCGTTGTAGGGAGTCCCCTCCCACGTACCTGTGGAAGCACCATGCTCCGCGCTGGCCATCGACACTGCCGAGGAGCGGCTATGCCCGTGCAAGTACGGAAGCGCTATGCTCCACGCTGGTGATAAACAAATGAGGGCGGCCTCATGGCCGTATCAACCTCAGGGAGCCCTTGAGCTTAGTGTCTGGCCTCATCGCAACACCTCCCCTCAGGAGAGTCGCGCGAGGGCTGGAGCACGGGGCTGCGCTTCGGAGTCACGCCCAAGCATATGCCGCCCAGCCAGGTCCCCTGGACCTGGTCGTCGCGCGCCCCTCCCGAGCTGATCCTCGGCGAGGGCAAAGGTATGAAGGTCATTTGAGCGTCAAGGGGGACTCCTGAGCATCAAGACTCAGGAGCCTAACTGGCCACGTAGCCCCTGACTCCTTGGTCACGTCCTGGTGATCCGGACGACCCAACGACGGTTGAGGTATGCGCGGGGTTGGGCCCTGCTGACGTAGAACACTAGACCTACCCCTGCATCTCCTTTCCATAAGCTGTTTGCGCGTCAACGGGGACTCCTGAGAACCGCGACTCAGGAGCCTAACTGGCCACATAGCCCCTCACTCCTTGGTCTCGTCCTGGTGATCCGGATGACCCAACGGCGGCTGAGGTATGCGCGGGGTCGGGCTCTGCCGACGTAGAACGTAAAGCAAATGGGAAGGAAATCGCAAAAACTCAAAGCAAATATTACAAGACATATCATTCTCCAATACCAAACGCAAGTTTAAACGCCTCCATGAGGCACGGTACATGTTGCAGGAGTTTAAACAGGAAAGGAGCCGCAAGCAAGTCATCCCTGGACACCGCCGGCGCCCGCAAGGAGTTCTCCTTCCTTGGTGGCGTCGCCTTCACCTGCACCACCTACCGGAGTGGCGGGATTAGTAGTACCACCGGTCGAAGGAGGGGAGCGAAGGCATGAAACTTCTCCAGCAGGGCCTCCACCTGACCCTTCACGGCAGCGGCAGCGGTCGTGAAGTGCTCGTCGTCCACAGGCTCCAGCAGCTCGTCAAGGCGCGTGGCGGGATTGCGAAGATGGAGGTGGCTGAAGACGCGCGTCAACGCGGTGAGGAAAGAACGCAGGCTTCCCCCTCTGCCATGGGGCCGATACCGCTCACGACGTCCTCAAGCGCATCAACCAGATAAGGTAGCAGCTGGGCGGGGCCCTCGTTGCTGGCGGCCAGCGGCTCCTCCAAGCCCTTCTCGTTTAGCAACCGCAGCGCCGTTTGAGACCTCACCTCGAGGAGCTTGAAGGATTCGTGGTCCTCAGCTAGGGCCTTCACATTGGCGTCGACATCAGCATTCTCCGCCTCCACCTTCTGCTCCAGCTTCTTCAACCGGCTGTGTTCTTCGGCCTGCGCTTTCGCCAACTCCTCCAGCTCGGCGTCGCGACCCTTGATGGCATCCTCCCGGGCCTTCATCTTCTCCTCCTCCACCTTGCGACTGCGGGCTTCTTCCGCACGCTCGTTGCGCAGGGTCTTCAGCTCGGCCTCCAGCACCCGGCAGCGATCCTGGGCGGCCTCGACATCCTTCAGCACCACCTCGCGAGCGCCCACTGCTTGGGCGTCGATCTGCCTCTCCTTCTCAGAGGTCGCCGGGGCCTGGCTCAGCGTCGCCCGAACGGCCGCGTCAGAATGGAGCCAGCCAGAGACCAGCTCCAGGCGCCCAGCTACCAGGTGGGGGTCGGCACCCTGAAGATCTTCTCGCAGCCGGGTCATCTCAGAAAGAGCGCGCCCCAAGACGTCAGGGGAGGCGGAAGGACCTGGAATCAGTTGTGCACCAGGAGGAGGAGCAGGCGGCGTCGTCACCATGTCCTGAGAGACTGGGGGCTCCTGATCTTTGGGGACCTCAGCAGCCGAACCCGACACCGGTGCCTCCAGAGCCAGCAGGGCCACGGGGGCTGACTCCTCCCGAGGATGCTCCCCCGGGCCTCACGAAGATGATCGAGCCGGAGAGGCATGAGCGCCGATGCTGCCCTTCTCCCCGGAGGGAGACGCAGCCGCAGCAGGCAGATTGGTCCCGGGCAGCACCACCACTTCCTCCTTCCTCTTCTTCGCCACGGGCGTCGGCCTAATTACACAACGGAGCGGCATCAAGGATCAACAACATAAGCAAGAACAAGGCATGGCAAGAGCACTTACTAGTCTACCGCGGTGTAGTCCCTCCGTTTCGTAAGCTTGAAGCCTGAGAGCCTCACAGCCTGGGGCGCGGGCGCAGGCTCCAGGAGCAGAAGGAGGGGTAGCAGATGGGCCAGAAGCATCCCCAGGCAACGTCGAAGCAGGAGCAGCATCTCGGAAGATCAGCGCCAACCCGCCCCTCGTTGGGATCACGGGCGGCTCCCCCCTCTGGAGGACGTCGGCCTCGTCATCGTCGGGCACACAGGGTGCGGAGGATGTCAGCTTTGCACAAGGGGGAGGTCTCCCCCATCCCCACAGGTGTCACCTTCGAGTCGCGCTCCTCGTCTTCCTCCTCTTCCCCCTCCTTGTGGGAATCGCCTGAAGACACGTCCACCGGCATCGTCGCCACAGGGACCCCAGTAGGCGCCGGCGGCACTAGGCCGCTCCCGTCAAAGGTGGGCATGGCGGCCGCGACCTGCGCCCCGTCCTCGCAAAGGAACAGAGGAACGAAGGCACTCGGCGGGTACTCCTTATCATCTCTGACCAAGAGGCGGAGAGCCACGACCAGCTCTTCGTCAGATAAGGCCGCCGGACTCAAGCAGAGCTTATCTTCAGCGCCCTCAAGCGTCCACAAGGGGCGCGAGCGCGCCTGAAGCGGGGCCACGTGCAACATCATGAACCCCCTCAGGAGCATGACCCCCGTCAGCTTCGCCGCCTTGGCGTTACCCGGCTTCAGGTCGGCACTCATCTTCTCTAGCACCGGCTTCGCCCGGTCATCAGTAAGCTTGGCGTAAGACCACCCCTCGTCGGACTGGGGCATCTCTGTCGGCAGCCTCAAGCATGGGTGGACGCACTTGGTGTCCATCATGACCCACTTGCTCCTGAAGCCGTCAGCCTTCTTCCCAGCATTCGAGATCGCGTTGGCCTTGCCGGCCGCGATGAAGTTGGCGCACCCGGAGGTATGATCATCGTTGATGCGGAGGAAGAAGAAGTGGCACAGCAGAGCCACGGAAGGCATCACGCCGACATACGCCTCACAGTAGAAGGCGAAGATCGACAAGAGAAGAACGGAGTTGGGATGGAGATGGAGAGCTTGCAACCTGTAATGGCGGAGGACGGCATAGAAGAAGTCTGTCAGGACCCCGATTCTAGGTCACACAGATCTAGCTTGTAACACCTCATATCACTTTGCGGCCTCACGCACGGTATTCCCACGGGTGTCGCCTTACCATGGCCCGGGACCGTTTGCCCTTTTGGCTCACGTATATGATAGTGTCGCTAGCATCCATATGACAGAGAACCTGGGCCGACATGGCTAGTCGTGAACCCAAAGCGGCACTAACCCATGGGGACAAGCATACATGAATCAACTTCGAGCATGTCGGTCGGCAGCGTGTGAATCCGGGCTGTAGCACTGGGCTAACAGGTGTCGGAGTAATGGACTACGGGTAGGCAGACCCGAGCCCCTGAACCTTTCAAAACATCGGGGCAGACTGCGCCCCTCAAGACCCCAAGACAAAGAGCCGCCTTCAGAAAGTCGGCAACAGAGTCGCCGACTACCTCTCTGGGCCGAGTCCCAGAGGCCGCCTTCAGGACAAGCCAACTCCAAGCCAGCGACCTCCAGCGAGGCCGGCTACAAGGAGTCGGCCCGCGACCTCCACCACCTCACGCCTGGGTGACTATGGGGTAAAGCCGCCTCGCGGCCCATCCCCGCACAATCCATAAAGGGCAGGTATGATACAGAGCGTGCATCGACGGAGATCTCCATCCGGCGCAAAGATCAAGTTGCCATGCCGCCTCGACATCGCCATGGGCAGATTCCTGTACCCACGATGGCCTCGTCTGCACGATTCAAGACGGCGCAGTGATTACCGTCGGCGGAGGATCAAGATGGCGAGAGCACCCCAAGGACGGACCCGATGGAGTCGGCCTCCGGGAGTCGGCCGGCTCCTCTCGCGGGATCCACGCGCCATTAACCAAGACAAGACATGGAATGGCAACAGTGATCGCCCGCCAGGCGGCGGCACTGTTGCCATAACCCCATGACCAAGCTCGCGTCATTAGAAGCATGGCTACTGATGTCTGCAGCCGGCAAGACTCCGCCATGGGCGGACAAGAGCTGTCGGCCCCATGCCGGGCGTCGGCCAGGCCCACTAGTCGGCGGGCCCTGTGAGTCGGCGGAGAAGACGGCGACTTAGAGACTGACGGCTTGGACCCACACCGTGGGATTATCATACCCCCGGGGTAGGCCTATATAAACCCCCCGGGCACCCATGCAAAGGGTTGGAAGCTAGTAGTTTTAGACACACATAAAGGGAGAGAAGAGCAAGTCGTGCCCTTCTCCTTCCTCACCCCAAACAGCTCAAGGAGCCTCTTGTACCCACTTTGCCATAGTGATCATGCGGAGACCCCGCAGAGTAGCAGTAGGGGTGTTATCTCCTCGGAGAGCCCTGAAGCTGGGTAAGATTCGCCGACGTGCATGTCTTCGCCTCATCCCGTTTCCAGGCACCGGCGACGTTCTAGTCGCCACCTCCATGATAAGCCATCCTTTCGCATATGTCGCACCCAACCCCCGACATTTGGCGCCCACCATGGGGCCTGGTGCACCGTCGTCCGGAGACCTGCTCTGGACGGGAACCCTCTTCCTCCCTGGCGAGTGCAGCCAGCCCGGCACGCCAGATGGAGTTTGCGCCGACGCGCTGCATGGCGCTGAGGTTGCTCAGGCGGCGAAGTTGCTCCGCCAACTTGTCGGCGAGGTTCGCCTCTCGACGAGCCTGCGCCCGACGCAGCACGGACGGCCCCGAAGCCTCCTCGCGGGCCTCTCGAGCAGCTCCACGCCGACGGCGAGCTGCCGCCGACACTGAGTCCGTGAGGGCTCCACCGACCCGATGCTGGTCGATTCCGACACCGCGTCGCTCGACGCGTTCCCTACAAACGTGGTGGTCTACGACGAGCCTCTCCCTCGTGCGGAGAGCGGCAGGAGCACCATCACAGAAGTACTCGTCATCAATCACAGCGAGCCCTCTGGTGGGAGGACGCCGACGCCGAAACGCTGGAGGCGCGCCGCCTTCAGTTCCTCGTGGGCGCACAGAAGCTGGAAAGCATGAGACGCTTGTCGGAAGCCTATCAGCGCGAGATGGATCGCGCTGTGGAGGGCTCGCCGGCTCCGACTGGGCCTAGCCGCCTAAGCGGCGGTCCGGCAGCGGCGCTGCCCTTCGCCAATCTGTTTGGGGCGGTCGCTTCAGTGTACGCATACGCCAAAGATAAAGAACATTCGCGCTGCCCGTGCAGCGGCGGACGAGCTGGATAACCGAGGGCGAGGAGCGCCGCGATAGCGGAGCGAAGTCCAAGAGTTTGCCGACGCTGCCGCCGCCAAGAAGACAAAGCCGGCTGCCGCACGGAGGCGCCACGGCGACAACACGGCGACTTGCCTCCTCGCCGAGATCAAGGCGCGACATATCGGACGCCGACTAGCGGCGTCCGCGAAAGAAAGAACCAGGATCCGGCTGTCAGCCATAGCCGGACTCACATCTCCATCGAACGCGACGAAGACGGTCGCCCCAGGGCGGTGGAGCGGCGGGACGACTATCAGCCTCCGCTTCCCCGCAGAGAAAGGCGAGTCTCCCCGCCACCCGTCGAGCATCCGACTCTCGGCGACCGCCTTGGCCGCCGAGAGGGAGTCGGAGAGAACGATGCTCGCCACCGGATCGAGCGACTCCACCGACCCCTGGCGCTAGAAGAAGAAGATGAGTTGGGCCCACCCTGTTTGGACCTCGCATCCGCGGATTTAGCCCTTCCCCGAGGATTCACACTTCGAGACACACCCAAATACACCGCCCGCGGAAGCCGGAGGACTGGCTGGTGGACTACTTACGGCCATCAAGATAGCGAACGGCAACAAGCGTATTGCCATAAAGTATGTTCCTCATGCTCTGTGGCACGGCCCGACATGGTTGAACAACTTGAAGCCCCGCGGCATCAACGGCTGGGTCGACTTCACCGAGGCCTTCGTCCGCAACTTCACGAGCACATACAAGCGACCTCCCAAGCCTCGCTACCTGTCCTTGTGCGTACAAGGCCCCAACGAGTCCACTCGCGACTACCTCACGCTACTGGGCGAGCTCCGAACTCCTGCGAAGGAGTGCACGAGGTGCAGTAATCGAGTACTTTCACCGCCGGGTGCAGAGAAGGCACCCTCCTCAAGCACAAGCTCCTTTGGCGACGAGCCGAGACCCTCGACGAAGCTGCTAGTCATAGCAGCATAAGTATCGCCAACGCCGACTCCTCCATGAAAGGCGGAGATCGTCAATCGATCTGGCCCAGCAAAAGTAGCTCCTCATGCTCCCATAACTCCGGTGGCGGCGCCCGGCCGGCTGGCACAAAGAGAATGATCACAAGCGCCAAGGCCCCGCAGCTGGCTCCCAACAGCCGGCAGGTGGCGGCGATCGAAGACCGGCAGCGGAGGGCAGCCTCACCTAAGCGCGAAAGGCGGCAAGTCCAACTGGTTGCCGGCCTTCTCTTACGAGCAGACTCTGGACGGACCCTGCAAGTTCCACAGCGGTGCGAAACCGCCAAATCACACCACCCATAAGTGCCACTGGCTCACCAGGATCACCAAGGGAGACGGCCTTGCCCTCCTCCGTCATTGGGCGCCGCCTCCACCACCGCCTCAAAGAGTCGGTCCGTCCGCCAAATCGGCGCGGTACAAGACGACACCTGTGAAGAGCACGACGCCTATGTCGTGGTTTACCGGTTAATGATCGCCGCAAGAAAGCGGCAGCAAAGAATAAGAGGTGAATGCCAGAGCATCAAACGCCCCGAATTCATGCACCTTTGGTCCGAGAGGCCCATCACCGAGCTGCGTCTTGATCACCCAGAGGTGATGCGAATCCGGGCTCCTACGCCCCGGTCTTTGGGAGCCACCCTTGTCACGGATAGACGGGCCGCCGCTTTCTCGCGAGTCTTGATAGACGGAGGCGGAAGCATCAACATCCTATACAAGGATACGATGGAGAAGCTAGGAATCAAGCTGCAGGGCAGCCTTCAAAGATAGTCGGACTGTGTTCCACGGAATTGTACTGGCCTTTCCTCGGCCGCCGATTGGCAAGATTCTCGATAGACGCCCTCTTTGGGGACAAGGATCACTTTCGCCGAGAGCCGCCTCGTTCAAGTGGTGGACCTCGAGAGCCCCTACCATGCCTTGCTTGGCCGACCTGCTTTGGCCAAGTTCATGGCGGTCCCCCACCACGCCTACCTCAAGATGAAGATGCCGAGTTCCAAGGATTCGACCGTGGCCGGCGACTCTGAGAAAATCGTCACTTTGTCTTGCATTTGAAAGCAGCCGGCTAGCCGAGTCCCTCGGTGATTGCAAATGAGAAGCGGCTCTCGGATCGGTCGCGGGCGATGGCCGCAAGCAGTTAGAGATATCGTCCACCCCAAGGAGTCGGAAACCGAGGGCCTCGCTCAAGCCGCCAAAGAGACCAAGAAGATACCCTTGGACCCGTGAGCACCCAGAGAAATACGTCAGAATAGGTGCAAACCTTGACAAAGAAATAGGGAAGGCGAGCTCGTCGATTTCCTCCATGAGAATCGGGACATCTTCGCATGGTCCCCCAAAGACATGCCAGTGTATCGACAGATTTCGCCGAGCACAAGTTACATGTCCGACACGATGTGAAGCAGTCGGGGCGCAGCCTCTTGCGCCCTTTGTCCGGGAAGAAAAAAGAAGAGTTGTTGGAGAAGAGATAGCCCGCCCTTGCAGCCGGTTTCATCATGGAAGTGTTCTTTCCGTAATGGTTGGCGAACCCGGTCCCGGTACTAAAGAAGAACAAGCTAAAGGCAGATGTGTATTGACTACACAAGCCTCAACAAAGCCTGCCCTAAGGACCCGCTTCGCTCTACCAAGAATTGATCGGTGATAGACTCCACGGCCGGATGCGAGCTGTTGAGCTTCTTAGATGCATATTCAGGATATCATCGATCAAGCTGAACCCGGCAAGACACAGATTGAAGACCGCCTTCATCACGCCATTTGGAGCCTTACGCCACCGACCATGACGCTCGGCTTGAGGAACGCCGGGCGCCACCTTCGGCGTTGCATGCGTAAGTGCCTCCTCAAGCAGCTTTATAGAACGCCCACGCCACGTGGACGACGAGTGGTGAAGATGGAGAAGCGAGGAATGCTTTGTTGGAAGATCTCAAAGAGACCTTTGAAAACCTGCGCCGATTCCAGATCAAGCTCAACCTGCAGAAATGCGTCTTCGAGTACCTACCGGCTAGCTCCTTGGCTTCCCGGTATCCGAACAGCTGCATAGAGTGCAACCCCGTGAAGATCAAGGTGATCGAGAGGATGGAAGTACCCCGCCGACTGCTAGATGTGCAGAAGTTCACCGGCTGCTTGGCATCTATCAGTCGATTTATCAGTCGGCTGGGTGAGAAAGCCCTTCCTCTGTACCAGCTTATGAAGAAGACCACCTTCTTCGAATGGAACTCCAAGGCGGACGAAGCTTTTCTCCGCTTGAAAGAATGCTGACTACTCCCCAAAGGTGCTGGCAACTCCGACTCCAAAGGAGCCCATGCTCGTGATATTGCCGCCACCAGCAGGTAGTCAAAGACAGTTATTGTGGTTGAACGCAAGGAGGAAGGCAAGGCGCTACCTATCCAGAGACCAAGATATTACCCGAGCGAGGTAATCGGCCGACCTTCCAAGCGTAACTACCCCCACTACCAGAAGATGTGTTACGTCGTGCACTTTGCTGCCAAGAAGTTGAAGCCTTACTTTCAAGAGCAATCAATCACCGTGGTTTGCACGGCCCCACTAGCAGAGATCATCGAAAGCCGAGATGCTTCAGGACGAGTGGCCAAATGGGCCACAGAGTTGGCCCCCTACACCCTCTTTTACCAGCCCCTCACCGCCATCAAGTCACAAGCACTGGCCGACTTCCTCGGCCGACAATCGAGACCCAAAGATCTGCCGCCAAATACCGACTCCACCCATTACATGCGGATGCACTTTGATGGCTCCAAGATGCGCACTGCTTGGGAGCCGTGTGGTCCTCACTTCCCTAAAGGCGATAAGCTCAAGTACGCTGCTATGATCCATTTCGCCGCCTCCAACAATGTCGCCAATACGAGGCGCTCATCTACTTGCTCCGGCTTGCCAAAGAACTCGGCTTTCTCCGGATCCTGCTATGGCGATTCCGACTTGGTGGTCCAACATCAACCGGGCGATCGACGCCAAAGATGCAAATATGACGAGCTACCGCTTTCTGGTACAGCAGCTGAGTGGATATTTTAAGGGATGCGAATTCCTCCATGTACCAAGGAACGACAACGACCAAGCAGACGCCCTGGCAAGAATCGGTTCCACCCGACAGGCAATACCATCCGGCTGCCGCCTTCAGCCACTTTCTCAAGCCATCCACAAACCGTCACCAGAATCAGACTCCATTTTTGTGCCGGCTCCCCCTGAAGAAGGCAGATCCGACTCCAGAGCCTCGGCAGACGGCACAAGAATCCTTGAAGACGCCCCCAAGAACGCGGCAGTCGAAGCCGGCCCGGGGACTTCGGAACCCGCCCCGGGGACTGGCTGGCGACTTTTTGCAAAGACTCCAAGATTGCCCGGGATCGCGCTTAATCGCCCGGGATTCTTCAATGCAGCAAGCCGCCGCAGACTCAACCGCGCCGCCCCAAATTTCAGCCGCCTCGCCCAAGTAGCAAGACTGGCAAATAAGAAATAGGCAAAGCACCCTCATGGGCCCAACCCATCTTGAAGTTTTTGGTAAGCGGAGAGCTACCAATCGATGAAACCTTGGCTCGGTAAGTGCAACGCCGAGCGGCAGCCTATACTATAATCAATAGAGAGTTGGTCAGTGCAGCGTCACCGTGTCTACCAGCGCCAAGGTCAATCGAGCAAGGCCAAGCAATCCTCGAAGACATCCATCGTATGAGTCAGTGCGGCCATCATGCAGCCTCCAGAGCACTCTGCCGCCAAAGCTCTTCCGACACGGTTTCTTCTTCCGGCCGACTGCCCTAGAAGAAGCCAAGGAATTAGTTCAAAAATGCAAGGTGCCGTGTGTTCCGCTTCCAAGCCGCTTCAGACCCGGCTTCAGCCAAGACTATCCCCATCGCTCGCCCTTTGCCGTTCGGGGCCCGACATGGTGGGACCATTCAAGACGGCACGAGGTGGCCTAACTCACCTACTTGTCGTGGTGGACAAGTTCACCAAGTGGATAGAAGCAAAACCCATCAAGAAGTTGAACGGACCCACGATAGTGACTTTCATCGCCGACATCACGACTCGGTACGGCGTACCACACAGCATCATCACCGACAATGGCACAAATTTCGCCAAGGGCGCTCGCCCGCTTTCGCTGACGCAGGGCATCCGATCGACTTAAGGCGTCGCTGCTCCACCCGCGATCAAACGGCCGTGGAGCGAAGCGAACGGCCTCTATCTTGTACCGGGCATCAAGCCTCGCTACGGTCGAACCACTTTGGAGCGTTTCCGGGCCGCCGTTATTTGAGGAGTTGCTGACCATCCTTTGAGTCCGTGATAGGACTCCAAACAAGTCAATTGGATTTACACCCTTCTTCCTCGCTTCACGGTGCCAAGCCGTCATCCCAACGGATATAGAGTTCGACTCCCCGCGAAGTCACCATGTACACCGAGGAGGAAGCAAGAGTAAGCACGCCAAGACGGGCGTCGATCTGCCGGAAGAGGGCGGCTACGGTGCACTCACCGGTCCAAAGATCTACCAGCCAGAGCTCGCGCCGCTTTACAACAAGAAGGTCAAGCCAAGATCGCTCCTAGAGGGCGACCTTGTGCTCCGGCTGATCCAAATAACGGCCGGCCAACACAAGCCGCTTTTTCGGCGCTTTGGGAAGGACCGCTCATCATCAAGAAAGTGCTGGGCAACGACTCCTACTACCTGATCAACGCCGAAGCCCCGAAAGCACGCAAGAGGGACGACCGCAAAGAGACGGAGCGGCCATGGAATGCTAATCTCCTCCAAGATTTTACGCTTGATGCAGTATGTACCATGCTACCCCTTTGTGTTTGAAATACCAAGACTCTTCTCGAGACGAGCTCGGGACTGCCCTTTTTGTTATCCGTATGATAAGAATTATGCCTTTGGGTATGTTACCTTTTATTATGTTGTTTGGCACCGGCTCGACTAGTCGGCCCGGGACTCGCCATGGAGCTATGAAGTGCTTCAAGTCAAACAAGTAGCGTGCAGGTTGCCCAAGGTTGCCTCGTCAAGCCGCAGCCGCAGAGCGAATCGTTTGGTGGGCAGGAGTAAGGTAGAGCGCGCCACAAAAAAAAAGGGCTAAGGACCCAAAGCATAAACATAGTTTAAATCGCTCCCAGCCTGCTTTTGTGAAACCGACTCTTAAGAAGCCGGGTATTGCCGCTTTTCACCCAACTCGCTTAAACGACTCTAAAATGGCCAAGTACTTGCCTTCCCAAAATAACCAAGCACTTGACCTGGACGGCAATCCGCAGAGCGGTTGCCCGACGGGCAAGGCGACATCTAAGGGAAGGCGGCAAGGGAAAAGCCACAAGAGAAATAAGCAAGGAAACATGAAATTAGAATAATATTTACACAAACTTAGGCCCTTGGCCGGATCTTCGAACAGAGGTTCAGAATACACCCCGCGGGTGGAATTGTGCGAATTAACAAAGTTCTTTCGAAAGACTAACAAACAGATAAAATAAAGCCAAGGCAGCGTTCAAGAAGCGGCGGATGGGGTTGAAGGCCGAAGGCGGCGGCGGCGCCAGCACCGGGCGGCTGGGTCAAGGGCAGTCTCGGGTTTGATCGCCTCTGCAGCGGGTTGGCTCAGATGGGCGACTCGCTGCCATTGAGGCGCGGCCGAGCTGAGGCTGGCCGCCTGGCCTTCCGTTTTCTCGACGCCCATGCCGCCTCCATCCTCCGCCTCGCCTTTTCATCCTCGGTGCTAGAGTCGATCACCTCCGCCGAGTCCTTGCCAGTAGTCCGGGTTCATCCCGAACCACTCCGCGTGCCTTCCCCACCGCCTTTCAGCCCGCCCGGGACGAAGACACTGGTGTCCGTAGTCGGCAATCGCCACCGCGACGCTGACGAGGGCGCCTCATGGGCTGCTGCAGCCCGCTTCGCTTCGGGCTTCGACCGAACGCGGACAGCCTGGTCGAGCCTCGATACCACACCTTGACGAACTCTGTGGCTCGGGCGAGCCCCAGCCCGAAAGCCGCGGAGCCCTTCCAAGCCTCAAGACGCCCAGCCCGCGACCTCCAGCCGGTCGACGGTCCGGTTGGGAGGCGCAGAATCGCATGTCCAGCCATTGTGGCAGCAATCGCTGGGCCTCCACACGTTGAAGACGGGCGCAACATCCGATGTGCCGGGCCGCAGACGAGCCTCAATGCTCAGGAGCTGCTCAAGGGTCCGGGCGTTGGCTGCGATCTCGGCGCCACTTCGCCCTTCGCCAAGGCGTTCGGCCTCGATGGCCTGATTGGCGCTCATATGACCAGGGAAGAAGTCTGCCAAGAAGAAGAAAAAGCAAGTTAGAAAAAACAGGAGCCGGCTTAACCCATAGTCGGCAACCCAAAAGAGAAAGTAAAAGCAAACTTACCCTCGATGATATCTTCGATTTCATGGAAGCCGGAGGTCAGCTGCGCCTGCCGGGTCCAGGCGGAGCTTCGCTCTCAAATTCGGCGGAGGGCGGCCTTTTTCTTCTCCGCCTGGGCCCCGCGCCGCCTTGAGCAGCTCCCTCTGCTCCGCCACCATGCGTAGCTGCAGGGTCGCGCTCAAGGGCGAGCTTGCCGACTCCTCCTCTTTGGCGCCAAGAAGGCGGTCTCGGCCGTACCCAGCTGCCTTTCGCAGAGCGGCTTTGGATCAAGAATAAAAGAAGAAGGACGAAAGTCGCCGCTAAGAAGGTCGCCAGAAGATCCGCTCGATCGGCGCAAGAAAGCAGCCGCCCAAATCTCGGGGATTCTGACCCGCTGGGTGCATAAGCGCGCCCTTGAAGAAGAAAACTCACCTCGGCTCCTCGCCAGTCAGCAGCTCCGCTTGTTCAGCTCTTCAACGCTATGCGGTTGAAGGCGGTAGCGCCGAGGTTGTGATATTCCTCGTAACAAGGATTCCGCATACGATAAAAACTTGAAGTAGCAAATAAAGTTCCGGCCACCTGCTTAAAGAGCCGACTAATTCAAACTCGGGCCTACACTCCAGCAGGGCCATGCCGCCTCACGTTGAAGATCAAAAGAAAATTCGGAAATAAACATACCCGCCATGGATCGCGACGCCAAAAGCGCCTTTGAAAGAAAATTTCGAGGGCGGCGCCGCCCGCAGCCGCTGGACGCCCAGGAGCGCCAGTTCAGCAGGCCCATGCCGCCTCCTCGCACCCACCCGGCCGGGCATGGCACTTGTTGCTTGTGCCGTCGGAATGGCCGAAGCTGGCGGCGCCAAGGTCTCCAGGGCCCGGCGCCAGTCCGCTTTCAAGACGGCGCCACCGGGCGAGGCGACTTGAAGAAGCAGCCGCGCCACGGCTTCATCGCTGGTCGGCGGCACGGGTGGGTCCGGGCCGCTGCTTGCCTTGCGCGACCTTCGCGATCGCTGGGCGGAGGCGGGCGGAGGTGGTGGCGGCCGCCGGCGAAGAGACCTCGCCGCCTTCCCCGCGACGGGACCTCACCACCGATTCCTCCGACTGCCCCTGTGAACTCCGGCGGTGGTGGCGCTGAGCTCAGCGGAGTGACAAGCGGCGCCGATTGAAGACGACGGCCTCCTCGGCTTGCCTTCTTGCTGCAGCAGCGGCTTCGACCGCCTTCTCGGCCGCCGCCTTCTCTCGACGGGCGGCCGCCTCCTCGTCGCGCTTCTCCTGCGCATTCCGCTCTGTTGCCTCCCGGAGGGCGGCCGCAGGGTCAACCCGCCGACTGCTGGCGGACGTCTCCGCCGACCCCATGACGGAGGCGGCGGCGACCCTCTCCAAAGTGAGGGGAGCCCTGATGAAAAAAAAGGGGACATGAGAAGACTTGGGCAAGACGGACCAGAACAAAACAAGACAGAATAAAAAGATACTTACGCGGAGACCAGCGGTGGTTTCTTCACCTCCTTGCTGAAGCGGTTAGCCTTCGCGACCGCTTCTTGGCTGAAGTCAGCGCGGCCGCTCCCCTGATTCTCTTGGCCTGGCCGCTTGGCTGATTCGGACCGGCCCGACGCTTCTTCGCGCCGCCTCGGCCCCCCAAGGCGGCGGAGGAGCTCGCGCCTGGATGGCCGGCTCTCTGCTGGCGGCGGGGGGCGACTTCATCATCAGGCCAGTCTGCAAAAGTGGCCGAGGGCCTGAAATCGTCGGCCCTTCCTCCTTCGCATCGGCCTCCATCGCCGCCACGCCCAAGTCGGGGTCGTCGGCGTCACTCTCCACCCGATCGGGGGCCAATCATGGCCGAGCCTTGGCGCCGATCGAGGGCGGCATAAGAGGATTCTGAGTCAGAAAGGACCAAGGAAAGTAAGAGCCGAACCCGGCTAAGGAAGGAAACAGAGAGCAAGAGGCGACTTACCATCGGCGGGGGATTGGCGCGCGAGTATGGCTCCTTGCCGAAACGCCATTCCTCCATGAGGTCACAGTTCGCCAAGAAGTTCATCGTGTCCACCACCTCTGCGTGGGGCATGTCCTTGGAGCACAGCCGGCTGGGATCCCAGCGGCCGCTCAGCCGCCATCCGGGCAGATCGATGAGGGCGGCCTCAAGAGGGAGAACTCACAAGGCCACAAAGGCGGCCAAGAAGTCCGCCCAGGGCCAGCCTCCGATCAGATTATCACGCCGGCTGCGCGCGACGGGCGCGGTGCTCGCGCGAGGGTCGCCGTCTGGCCCTGTGAGGGACCAGCTGGTAGGTCGGCCCGCTTGATTCGCCCATACGAGGGCGGCAAGTTGACCTAGTCGCCGCCGGGGCGACGTTCTTGACGTAGCATCTGGCGAAAGCAAATCTTCACCGACTTGATGAGGGGGATGGCAGGAAAGGATTCTCGCACCGCCTCCTTCATGGCGATGAACGCATCGCGACAGAGCCGCACGCGAGCGACGTGGGTCCCGAAGCCATGGAAAGAACTCCCCACAGCTCAATGGTGGGAAGAACTCGAGGAAACCTTCGTGATAAGGATGCGGGTGGCGCTAGCAGCACCACCTTGTTGGGGGTGAGGTGGTGCGGCCGGAGCCCGGAGAACTCCAAGAACGCGGAAGAAGCCGCCGCCAGCAGCCCCAGCCTGCGTGAGTTGCGAGCGGAAGATCACTCGCTCGCCCTCCTCCGCGCCGGGCGTGATTTCGCCCTCCGGGCGCTGGGCTCGCACTAGGTGGCTGCCGGGATGCGCGTATGGCCTGACGAAGGAACTTCGATTATGTCGTTGCGTCGATGATGGAGCCGCCCCACACGCCGAGCGAATGTGGGAGGCACGGCGGTCGATGAGGAGCCTCATCTCCGCCGGGCGAGGAAGAAACGAGGCTTCGGCGGTGTGGAGCAAGGAAGGAGACGAGGCAGGAGCGGGACGAGAGAGTGCGCGTCGTCGCCGCCTCTCCTCCCCGCCTACTTATAGGCGCCTAGGCTGTGCGGGTGCCGAGGGGCGTGGGGGATTAATCGCGCCCATGTCCTCACGCCCTGACGATGAATTCCACGACGTTATCGCACGCAGCAGAACGGCGTGGGGAGCTCTAACCGCCGCACGCATCGCGAGCGGATTCCGCGCCGCCGGGCATGGTAGTGGCGGGCCCCGCCGACGGGCCTGTCTTGTCACGCTGCGGCTGGCAGATCGCCTCGCCGCGTGGCGCCGCGTGATGGCGGGCCACGACGGGCGGGTTGCCGAAGCTTATCGAGCACGCTGCCCGGATCCCGCCACACCTTTTGAAACCTTTGAAGAGCAAGACGGCCTCGCAAAGCCGACCTGCATGGAGACGGCGGGCCGAGTCCAGATTCTTCCATCAAAGGGATGAAGCTGCCGAGGCTCCTCGACGGGCTGCCCTCGGCGCCTCCCCCCAGCCGGGGACTGCAGCCGGAGTAATGGACTACGGGTAGGCAGACCCAGCCTCGAACCTTTCAAAACATCGGGCAGACTAGCGCCCTCAAGACCCCAAGACAAAGAGCCTTGAGAAAGTCGGCAATGAGTCGCCGACTACCCCTCTGGGCCGAGTCCCAGAGGCCGCCTTCAGGACAAGCCGACTCCAAGCCGGCGACCTCCAGCGAGGCTGGCTACAAGGAGTCGGCCCGCGACCTCCACCACCTCACGCCCGGGCGACTATGGGGTAAAGCCGCCTCGCGGCCCATCCCCGCCCAGTCCATAAAGGGTGTATGGCATACAGAGCGCCTGCATCGACGGAGATCTCCGTCCGGCGCAGCACTGTTGCCATGCCGGCCCTGACATCAGCACCATGGGCAGATTCCTGTACCCACGATTGTCGGGGAGGCTGATCGTACCCACGAACACCTACGGGGCCGGCGGACCAGGCCCCTTTGTGGTTCGGAGGGGGGCGGAGATCGCACGAAGGGCGGATCGAGACGAGGCACACGAGCAGTTTACCCAGCTTCGGAGCTCTCCGGAGAGATAAAACTCCTACTGCTGCTTGTTTGATGTATTGTGTTCTTGCTAGGGAGCGATGCAAGCTAAAAAACCTAGCATGAGCGTATTTTGTCTCTAGTGAGTCGAATGAACCGAACCTCGAACCCCCTCTATGTTGCGCATGGGCCTCCTTTTATATGCTCAAGGGGTCTCTGACAGGTGGCAACATAGGCGAGGGTACAAATGTAAAAACAGGAGTTGGTACACCTACCGAGCGATTATCTGATTGCAAAATACCTAACTCGGCGGCAAGGGACAAAAGCAATAAATGCTCGTCGGTGTCGCCCAAACAAAGCGATTACAATGAGAGACCGTCAGTGCGCCACCGCTCGCCACGATGGCAAGCTTGTCACAGCCGCTTATCGCTGCTCTCCGCTGGCTGCACAGCCTCTCGACACGCGCGCATGGAATGGTCCCATGGCGACACGTTGCTGGATGAGCTGGAGCGGAGATGGAGAGAGGTTGCTTGCCGCGGCAAGCGCCATGCCGCGGCCAAATCCTTGTCGCGTCCGGAGGCTTGTCGCGCTCCGAGCCTTCCCGGCAAGCTCCTCTTGTCGGGGCCTTGTCTTCTGCATGCCTTGAGTGGCCTTCCCGGCAAGCTCCTCTTGCCGGGCCTTGTCTTCTTAATCAAATACTTTGTTCTTGAATGGCTCCAAAGGACCCACGGAGGATCTTAGGCGGTGGCAGGCAAACCCTGCAGCTGAGGTGCTGCAACCGTCTGCCGCAATCACGTGATACTAGGGTACCCCTACTCTAGTACACCGACAGGAGCCCCCGGGCCTGGGCCGTACACGGTGCCGAGTGTTGTCGAGCCACCCAAAACAGTGCACGGTCACACGCGGCCTCGACCACGTCGCAACTCGCCCCGGACCCACCACGACCCCCACTAACGGCACGCACCGGTCGTGGCGCCGTGCGAGAGATCGTGGGCGTGGTCATGGGGGTTTCTTTATTAGGAAAAGCGGAACATCCGCTCCCTCCCCCTCTTTTTAACGCGGAGAAAACAGGGGCAGGCCGTCCACTCCGCCATTGTTGTCTTGTCAAGAAAACCACCGCCGCTCCCCCCTTCTTCTCCGGTGCGAAGAGAGCAGCGCCCCGCCCCCCTTCGCCACAAGCGCGCTCACCGCCGTCGGCCTCCTCCGCCGCCCTCGCCATGGCTCCGAAAGCCGACAAGGAGAAGGGCGTCAAGTCGGCCGAGGCGCAGCGGCTCACGCGGCGTTGCAAGGAGCGGCCATCTTCCCCAGCTCGGTGCAAAGGAGCTGCGGGATGTCTTCTATCTCTTTTGGTCGACGGAGACGCTGCAGGCGTGATCCGCCGCATCGAAGGTACTCCCCACCTCCGCTTCTGATTCGGCCCCAACTGGGTACCCCTTTTTTGCCCTTTTCTTTTATTGCGGGCTTTGCCCGCCCTTTTCCGAGTTCTTCTGCGATATCATGAACACATATGGCCTCCGCCTCCTTGATTTCACCCCCAACGCCGTCTTGACCATGGCAGTTTTCGCGCATCTTTGCGAAAAATTTGTCGGAGTCCACCCAAATGTGGCACTCTTCCGCCACTTCTTCGTGCCCCGCGTCGAGAGAGGAGATCCACTTGCCGGAGGGATAGCTTGGGTCTCTGTGGATCGGCAAGAAAGAAGCCTATCTGGAAGGAGAGTTCCGCAACAAGTGGGAGGAGTGGAGAGCCAATTGGTGTTGGGTCAGAGGAGAACCCGCAGCCCTTCATCGCTGCCGGCGCCAAATCCCAATAGTCTTGTGGCAGAGATTGGAGTAAATTACGCTGGAGGATGCGAGGTTGAAGATAGCTGTGACCGGATTTTGCGCCAAAGCTTGCCGGATTAACCGTGAGGCGTAGCTTGGCGCAGATTTCCTTCGCCGCAGATCGTCCCTTGCAGGAGAGGAGGAGGCCTGCTTGGGAGTTCCAAATGCGGCAGACATTATGAGGTTGCGCCTGGCCTGAACTGGAATTTCACTGTCTTGGAGTTGGATGCGATGCTGCTAGAGCTGTTCAAGGACGACCCCGATCACCCCTGAGTGGTTTAGGGTTGCCGAGGGGTCGCCCCATTGTGCAACAACTTCGGCGCCGACCGCATCCGCGCTTATGATGCCGTTGTGCGATTCCCATGGGATCGTTCCAACTGGCAGGAGCCCCCGACGCAGGTCGTCGCGGCGGTTCTTCGACAACTTGGAAGAAGTGCCGATCCGCCCGACGAGCGAAAAAGGCTCACTCGCGACACTACCGACGAGGAGATGGCGCGTATTGCCACCAGGGTGGAGGAGGCGGCAGCGAGCCGCCGCCTTGGAGCCTTCGGGTATACCGTGGAGGAGGCGGACGCCGCTGAAGGCGGCAAGCCTTGCCGAGCGAAGGAGATCGCCGGGCGAGGACGAGCTTGTCGAGCCCGAGGCCGGGTCGAGTGGACTCCGCCGAGGGCGCTTCTTCTCCACCACCCACCGACTTGCCGCAGCCGAGCCCCGGTTCCGCCAAAGAGGCGTCCGCAAGGCCGGAGACGCAGTCGGGCGGCAGATCGCCCACAAGAAGTTAGCAGCGCTGACGCGCTTTCATCATGCAAGTGATGTTGCCGCGGAGCGCCTCACACCGCTGCGACAAGCTGGGCGGGATCTTCTCAGGCCACCGCCGACGCCTCCGCCAAGCGGCCAAGAGAGCCCACTCCCCTGCCTCGTCGCACCGGAGGTGAGCCGGAGTTTGACTTCTCCGCGCTCAGCTCCGAGGAGGAAGACGAAGAGTAAGCTCTTGAGATTGTGCTTGTATTTCTTCAATTTTATTGCTTCATCTTGAATCTGATAGGCTTGCTCGACTCTTTCCTTTTCGTGACGCCGCCCGTAGAGCGTCGAAGAGGGCTGGGATCCCGACGGTCGTCGTTGAGGACGATTCTCCCGTGGCAACAGGGGACGCGTCTGAGACCCCTTGCCGGACCTGCAACCCTTCCTCAGAGCAGCCCCCAGCACAGCCCCCAAAGTAAGTGTGCAGTTTTCTCCTTACTATTAGGTGTGCAGGGGTGCCCCTTCTTTGTTGATACCTGATTGTTTGCTTGTGTAGGAGCAGAGCAACCTCATCAGGAGGGCTCGGAAGCCGCCCCCGAAATCCTGTCTGCTGCCACTACACCGCCAAGGGAGGAATCTCCGGCAAGGGAGCGCTCGACAAGGAGGCCACTCCGGCAAGGAGGCTACCCGGCAAGGGGATGGCGCGGTGACCCTCCAAAGGTGGTCGAGGCCATGGCTGCGGATCCCGTTGCAGTGTAATTGCCTTACACCTAAAATTTCCCTTGGGCTTGCTTTCTTTTGTTTCTCTTTTGAACATTTGCTTGACTGCTCTTTCTTCGTCTGACGCAGAGCCGATGGAGGTCGAGGCCGCCGCGAGGAGGAAGTGGCAACGCCGACCAGGCCGCCGTCGAGGAAGAAGAGGTCGTTCTTTGTGGAAGAAAGAGGCCGTCGCCGACGAGCCTGTTGGCGAGAAGGCCACCGAGGCTGCCGACGCAGAAGCTGTCGAGGGTCGGGCTATCGTGACCGACGTCCCCGAGGCTGCGTGAGCGCCAGGCGCCACACCGACAGCCGACTTCAAGGCCGTTAGGGCGGCCAGTTCGAGGAGCTCAGCCCGGGCGCGCCACCAAGGCCGGGCGAGGGTGTCTTCATCAAACTCCCCGGGAACCGAGCTCCGTGGCGCCGATCGAGGAGAGACCTTCGACGGCGAAGCTACTGCCTCTGCTGGGCTGACGCTTAGTGGACGCGCCAAGCAAAGATGTAGCGCGAAGTCTGAGAGGAGCAGTTTCTTGAAGAAGCTGTTGTCGCTCTTCCGCGCCCGGCAAGCCAAGTTGGAGTCCCGGGAAGTACTTGTCGCGAGGGCAGGAGCGGACATGGAGAAGCGCGCAGAAGAGCTCCGGAGCGCCAACCAAGAAACTCTCCGCGACGTAGCAGAAGCGCGGGGGCAACTTGTAAGAGCGCACGGCCTTCATCCTTGAGAAGGCCGCAATGAGGAGGAGCAGCGGCTGGCTGCCGAGAAGCTCTCCGCTGCAGAAAGAAGTGGGCGAGCGGAAGGTCAACCCGGACAGCCACGAAGAAGACCTGCCGCGAGGAGTCACTTTGGCGGGCGCTTTAAGGAAGCGGGCGATGCCGCCAAGAGCCGCCGAGGCCGCCAAGGAAGAGTTGAAGGCGAAGGTGGCACACTGAGGCCAGCCTCAAGAAGAGCGCGAAGAGCTTGCCGCTGGCTCAAGCATGAGCGTGAGAAGGACGCCTACACTCTTGGCGAAGCTGCAGAGTCGCTCGCCGATAGGGGCAAGGAGCTCGACGCCGCCAAGGATTCCAAGGCGGATCTTGAGCTGAGCTGACCACCCTGACGCAGACGTTGGACGGCGCCAGAGAGCGGGAGGTGGGTTTGTTGGAGACGATCAAGGCCAGGGAGGAGCTGCTAGTGAATGTTGCCTCCACCTGCAGCACCTTGAGGGAGAGCGTGGATCACTGGACTGAAGGTCTTGTGGACACTGCCGCCGACATCCACAACGAGCTGATGGAGCTGGGGATGGCGGACCTTGCATAATCCTCCGACGAACATCTCCAACCCAGCGCCAAACTCAGTTTATTCTTCAAAGGCGCAGGACGGGTCTCCAGCCGACTCGGGAAGAGGTCCCAAAGCAGCTTGTCGAGGAATCACGCCCGGATCTGCGAGAGCCCTCGAGAAGGTGTTGATAAAGGTGGCCTTCCGCAATCCGGGCCTCAACCTTAACAGCGTCCTCAGATCCTTGCCGCGAGATGCCAACGTGGAGGAGTTTCAAAGCCCTTGTCGCACCCATTGTGGACAAGGTGAACAAGATCAAGCGGATTGATGGCGACTGCGTGAGACTAGGTCGCCAATTTTATCTTTCCTTGTCGCGCCGATCATGTTTAGAACACTTTGTTAGATCAGCGACAAGTTATTTTGTAATATACTCTATCTTAGGCGATCAATGCAACATTATTTCCTCTACTTGATTCCTTCCTTTGTAATGCGTTTACGCCTTACGCATTTGGGGGACTTGTCGGTGCGGGCACTTTTGCCATGAAGGCTGAGTGCGAACGTCAAGCCTGCTTGGCGATGCCGCCTCCGACAAGCAACCTTGTCGCGACTAGCCGCAGCTCACTTAAGTTGTTGAGCGGACTCGAAACAAAGTAAGGCGCGACTAGCCTCTGAGTTGGTTCCTCTGCGCCGCAGGTTTTCCATACAAAAGTACTATCATTCGAGGAAGATAACTTAAAAATTTAAAATTGATTGCTCAAACTTTGGCAACTTAGCTTTTACGTCTCTTGCTTCCCGATGAGGCGAAACTTCCTCGAGCGGTGCCTGGTCCATAGTATTATCTTCTCCTTCCCCCCTGGTTAACTTGTGCGCGAGGGAGCCTTCCTTTCTTTGAGAAAATAGAAAGAAGAGGAAATAAAGTTATGGAGCCTAGTGGCTCGATTTTGCTTACCGGGTGTGGTTGCTGCACAAAGTGTTAGCCAAAACATGCAATAAAATGATGAAAGCATGAATTTGACAAGTTGTGCGCAACACATGAGCTTTTCTTGATGCACGGGTCTGCGCCTCGGCTTTGTACAAAGGATTACATGCAACAGCGGCAAGACTTGTACAAAAGGTGGTTATGGAACGGGTTCGGCAACAGCGCCCTATGGGTAAAACTTGCGAAGATGCTCAATGTTCCAGAGTTGCTCACGGGATGCCATCTTCGGTCTCAAAGGCGGGCGGACGCCTTGAGCCTAGTGACTCGTTTCACCCGATAAAGGGCCTTCCCACTTCAAGGCGTCCAACTTGTTTGAATTCTTGGCGGACTGAACGCGCCGAAGAACAAGGTCGCCTTCCTCGAGGCTTCTGGCACTAACTCTGCGGCTATGGTAGCGATGCAAAGCTTGCTGGTAGTGAGCAGCTCGCACAGCGGCCTGAAGACGATCCTCCTCAAGGAGCAGCGCGTCATCTTGTCGCAGCTGCTCTTGCTCAAGCTCATCATAAGCGAGCACTCGAGGCGATCCGTATACGAGTTCCGTGGGGAGAACTGCCTCTGCTCCATAGACTAGAGCAAAGGTGTAATGCGGCGGTGGCTCGATTTGGCGTCGTCTGACGACCAAAGAACCACCAACAGCCTCCTCGATCCAGCTTTCTTCCGCACTTGTGCAGCCTGTCGAAAGTTACGGTCTTGAGCCCGCGCAAGACTTCAAAGCATTGCCCTCTCGCTTGACCGTTGCTTCTCGGGTGAGCAGCGAAGCAAAGGCACCTTGGCGCCAAGATCTTGGACGATCGCATGAAGGTCGCGACTTCGTAAATTGTGTGCCGTTGTCGGTGATGATCCTGTTAGGGATTCAAACGGCAAACAATCGACTGAAGAACTTGATCACCGACCGTTGCTGCCGTCACCTTCCTCACTGCTTCCACTTCCGGCCACTTTGTGAACTTGTTGATGGCGACGTACAAGTATTCAAAGCCACCGACAGCTCGGGGGAAGGGGCCGAGGATGTCGAGCCCCGGACGAAAATGGCCAGGATAAAGGGATCGTCTGGAGAGCTTGAGCTGGCTGGTGTATCTGTTTGGAATGGAACTGACACGCTTCACACTTGGTTACTTGTGCAGTTGCATCTTGGAGGGCTGTCGGCCAGAACAAACCTTGCCGGAAAGCTTTGCCAGCAAGTGCTCTCGCGCCAATGTGGTGACCACATATGCCTCCATGTATCTCTGCCAACAGCTTTTGTCCGTCTTCCCTGGGAATACACATCAATTTCACACCGTTGAGTCTTCTTACATGCAGTATCTTGTCGACAAACTGGTACATACTTGACTGCCGGGCAACTCTTTCGCTTCTTCTTGCTCTTCGGAAGTTCCCCGTCTGAAGGAAATGGACAATCTGCTGCGCCCATGCCGGAGCTTGTGGCTCGACAACAAGGACCAAAGGCACATCTGCTGCTGCGCGGGAACATCAGCTTCCATGGCAAGAACCTGCGGCCTGCCGGAGCTTGATGTTCCCGGCAAGCTTGCCGGAGCAAGACTTGTCGGGAGCGTCACGCTTCAACGAAACAAACCACAGGGGCTTACGGAGCGATGACCCCTCGGACCGCTTGTTGGCGTTGATCTTGGGGACCTTTCGCAGCGATGGCTTCGGAAGCTCTGCGGAAAGTAGTCACCAGAGATCAACTTCCTCTTCTTGCTTTGTCCAGCTTGATGGTGTTACGGTTGGTTGAGTCAGCTTGAGCACGAAAATCCCTGGTTCCACGAGCAACTTAAGTGCAGAGCACTTTGACAGCCGTCGGCAATATCATTACGAGCTCTTGGAACATGTTCCATTTGCAGGCCGTCAAAGTGCTCTTCTAGCTTCCTCACTTCATCAACATAGGCTTCCATCAGCGGACTCTGGTAATCTTTGTTCACTTGGCGGACGACAAGTTGCGAGTCACCCCGACAATAAGCTTTTTGATCCCAAGGTCCGCTGCGATCCTGAGACCGGCAAGCAAACCTTCATACTCTGCAGTATTGTTTGTTGCTTGCTCCTTGGGAAAGTTCATCTGGACTACGTACTTGAGGTGCTCTCCGGTGGGTGCGATAAGCAGCACGCCGGCACCGGCGCCTTGCGGCGAGAAGGCACCATCAAAGTACATCAACCACTCTTTGCTTGCTTCCTTGACGGGAATGCTCGTCTCCGGAATCTCTTCATCTGGCGTTGGTGTCCATTCTGCTATGAATTCTGCCAACGCTACGCTTTCTGGATAGTTGATGTGCTTTCAAACTTGAGACCAAAGCTTGACAGTTCCAATGCCCACTCAACAATCCTGCCCGTTGCTTACGGATTACGCGGTATCCTCTTCAGCGGAAAGCGAGTGACAACTGTGATCTCATGTGCTTGGAAGTAATGGCGCAGCTTTCTCGAGGCCATGAGGAGGCCGAAAAGCAATTTCTGCACACCAGAGTACCTTGACCTAGCCCCCTGCAGGAGGGAACTGACAAAGTAGACTGGGCGCTGCACCATCCTTTTCTGCACCTGGTCATGCGTCTGCGTGGATTCGTCCTTGTCGGGACTAGAGCTTGTCGCTGGATGTGCTTGCCGTGGTTGCTGGCTCGTCATCCGCCTCCCTCTCCGCTACTAACGCAGCACTAACCACTTGATTGGTTCTTTGCTATATATAGCAACAACTTCTCTTGTGGTTTAGGTGCGACAAGTGTTGGAGTGGAGGACAGGTATCTCTTTAAGTCTGCGGCGTAGCCTCAAAACCGAGGGAGTCCATTTCATTGGACCTGCCTTTTTCAAAATCTTAAAAAATGGCGAGGCGCCTCGGCGAGAACCTAGAAATAAACTCTTGAGAGCAGCTACGCAACCGGCACAGTCTTCATACATCCTTGACGCGCTTTGGTGCTTCAATCTGCTCAATGGCCTTGATCTTGTCGGGATTAGCTTCAATCCCTCGTTGAGACCACGAAGAACCCGAGAAGCTTGCGGAAGGGACTCCAAACACGCACTTCTCGGGGTTGAGCTTAAGGTTGATCTTGCGCGCAGATTTGCAAAGGTCTCGTCCAAATCTTGAACCAGAGTTGCTTTGTCTTTGCTTTTTGACCACTATGTCATCCATGTAGGCTTCTACATTTACATGCATTTGCGGCTCAAAAGCGACATGAACTACCCTTGCAAATGTTGAACCAGCATTCTTCAAACCGAAAGGCATCCGTATGAAACAGTATGTGCCACATGGTGTAATGAATGCGGTCTTCTCCTCATCTTCTTCAGCCATGAAGATCTGATGGTATCTCGAGTATCGTCAAGAAGCGAAAGCAGATCACATCCCAGCCGTGGAGTCAACAATCTGGTCAATGCGCGGCAAGGGAAATGGATCTTTGGGACAAGCTTTATTAACATCCGTGAAGTCAATACAAAGTCTCCATTTTCCATTTGCTTTGGCGCATGCGACTACGAGGATTGGCCAACCACGAGGATGGAGCACTCCTCGACAAGGCCTGCTGCTTCCGGTTTCTTGATCTCTTCTGCTATGAATTCTTGGCGTTCCTTTGCTTGCTTCGACTTTTTGCTTGACGGGCCGTGCATGAGGACAAACGGCCAGGCGGTGCTCAATCACTTTCCTGGGAACACCGGGGATGTCAGACGGTTGCCATGCAAACACGTCGACATTCGCCCGCAGGAAAACAACGAGCACGCCTTCCTATTTAGGGTCGAGAGAGGCACTGATGGTAAAGGTACCACCAGCGCCGTCCTCCTTCGCGGGCACCTTCTTGGTCTTTGGCGGAGCTACCATCTTCTTGCACTTGCCGGTGGAGCTCGGTGGTGCGTCTTCAACGATAGCGCAGCACTCCGAAGAGGTGCGCTTGCCGGAGTAAGCATCAGAGCTCTTGCTGGACTTGGACTTTGTCTTCTTCCCCCCGGGAGCTTCAGCGGCAAGTGTTTGGCAATCTGTCGCGGCTGCTGCATCCCGGTAGATCTTGTCGGCACAGATAAGGGCATCCTTCTTGTCGCCATGGACAGAGATGACGCTGATCGGGCCTGGCATCTTGAGTAAGTTGTAGGCGTAGTGAGAGGCTGCCATGAACTTGGCGAGTCTTTGGGCGACCAAGTATCCCATTGTAAGGCAATGGGAAATCGGCAACGCCGAATGTGACCCTCTCAGTCCTAAAGTTCAGCTCGCTGCCAAATGTTACCGCAACGTAATCTTCCCCTTCGCTTGCTCCTTCCCGGATTGATTCCTTGGAAGGTGCCGGTCTCTTCGAGCTTCGCTGTCGTGGATTTGAAGCTTCGGAGCACCGCGGAGGAGATCAGATTCAAGCCGCCCCGCCATCAACTAGCATTTTGGTGACCTTGAGGTTGCGGATGGTTGGTGAGACCAACATCGGCAAGCACCCGACCGCAGATTATGCGATCGGGGTGGTCCTCAATATCAAAAACGATAGGCGTCTTTGGACCACTTCGTAGGCTTGCGTGACTCTACGGATGGTTCCGCTGCATTGACCTCCGCATCCATTGCTTGAGCTGGCGGTGTGAGGTATGCAGGGAAGCACCTCCGTCAACGCACAGTAACTCTGTGGCTTTATGAAACTCCTGCTCATGAGCGTGGTCTTCTTCCATATCTTCGTCGTCGTCATCATCTTCATCCTTGTCTCGGCCTCGGGGAGGTCTGTCTCCTTGCCGTTGCTTGGCCTTGCCGCTGACGTCCTCCCGGCCGGACGTTTCTTGCTTGCTCCCCGGCACCTTCCTGGGCCTTCTCTTTGTCGCGCCGCTCATACTCAGCTCTCTGCTGTTCGACAAGCTGCTCGACCTTCTTGCAGCTCAGAGGTCGTGGCCCTTGGTGCGGTGGATCTTGCAAGATCGCTTGCGGAGCCGTCCTACTTGTCGGCGGCCGCCACCGACTGGTGGTTGGCGTCAGCGGCAACCTCCTTGCCGGAGCCACCAGCCTTGGCATTCTTGTTGCCACCTCTGTTGCCGGACTGCTCAACAGCTAGCACTTCTCTACCTTTCTTCTTCCTGTTGCCTCGCCGCCGACTCTTCTTTGCCGGGGCGGCCTCCTCACTGTCAGATCCTGCTTCCGCATTCTCTCTGGAGTCTCCTCCTTCCTCGTGGCGTGCACACTTGTCGGCCAAGGCGTACAACTCATCGACGTCCTTGACTTTGCACATCGCCATCTCCTCCCTCATCCTGCGGTTCCGCACATTACGATGAAACGCAGCGCTGATCACCACGGCAGGGTGGACATCCGGGATGTTGTAGTGCACACGGCTGAATCTCTGAATGAACTTGCGCAGGACTCTCCTTCCTTCCGGCGAGCAAATGAAGGTCACTCTCTTGGCCATGAGGTTTGTGGCCACCGTGAAGGCGCCAACAAACCGATGGCACAGATCTGCCCAAGAGGATATGGAGCTGTCCGGCAAGTGCATGAGCCAAGATCTCGACGTTGGGCTTGAGCACGGCGGAAGTAGTTGGCGAGGATCTTGTCGTCCCGTCCTCCCGCAGCCTGCACCGCGATGGTGTAGATGCCGAGGAACTCCGACGGATGCGCCCTGCCATCATACTTCTCCGGCACGTCTGGTTTGAAGTTTTTCCGGTTGGGCCCTTTGGACTTGCCGCAGCTCACGAGTGAACGCAGGGCAACCTACCGCGTCTGACGCAAGTCGCCTGGCTCCTCCGGCGCGCTGCACGTCGACAGAAGGCCCAGCGGCTTGTCGGATCGACGTCGCGCTTCTCTCCGGCGCGCCGATGCGAAGTTCGAAAGGCCCTCTTGTTGTTGCTCATGAAGAACTTGGCGCTGATCGTGGCGAGCTCGCGGATCCGATGACGCTGTCGAGGTGGATCCGGTGAGTCGGCGATCTTGGCCTTCGTGGCGGAGAGTGCATGGTGGTTGCACCTCCGACAGTCTCGTCGCCACCGGCTCATGCCTTGTCGTCTTGCCGTGGCAATGATGGCGTTGGTTGTCGCGGAGCGTCGCTGTTGGCAAAGCCGATGAGGCTCTGGATAGTGGCCCTCCACTCGTCGACCTTGTTGGCTGTTGGAGGGTAGTCGAGGAGCAGCTGAGCTCTCGCCAGAGCTTCTGCTGGAGTAGTGGGTGGCATTGGCGAGCAGTGCGAGGAGCGGGATATGCTCGGACTTCTAACTATGTTAGAAGGAGCAGCACCCGTCCGGGCGACATCAGATCTCACTCGTGCCAGCATGTTGGCACGCATGCTGGTCTTGAGGGTCTCGATCCAACGAACGTATGGCATTGTGAACGACGTGACGTTGTTGGTCCCGCGTCTCCTAAGATGGGCGCGGGGGATGCGCGGACGCCGAGGTTTGCGGGGCCTTGTCTTTGGACTTGGCAACGTCGCGAACACCTTCGTCGGCGCCCGTTCCTCCGCCAGCGTCTGCCCCACCACCCGTTTGCTGCGGTGAGGGTGGGTACGACGCGGACGGGCTCGCTGCCGCCGAAGCCTTCTTCTTCGGTGGCATGTTGAGGAAGATGTTGAGGACGCTGCTCGTGTGAAAGTCGGATCAGATTCACACGGCCTCGACGCCCCCTACCTGGCGCGCCAAAGATGTCGGGGAGGCTGATCGTACCCACGAACACCTACGGGGCCGGCGGACCAGGCCCCTTTGTGGTTCGGAGGGGGGCGGAGATCGCACGAAGGGCGGATCGAGACGAGGCACACGAGCAGTTTACCCAGCTTCGGAGCTCTCCGGAGAGATAAAACTCCTACTGCTGCTTGTTTGATGTATTGTGTTCTTGCTAGGGAGCGATGCGAGCTACAAAACCCTAGCATGAGCGTATCTGGTCTCTAGTGAGTCGAATGAATCAGAACCTCGAACCCCTCTATGTTGCGCATGGGCCTCCTTTTATATGCTCAAGGGGTCTCCGACAGGTGGCAACATAGGCGAGGTACAAATGTAAAACAGGAGTTGGTACACCTACTCGAGCGATTATGCGATGCAAAATACCTAACTCGGCGGCAAGGGACAAAAGCAATAAATGCCCGTCGATGTCGCCCAAACAATTACCTTGAAGACCGTCGGTGCGCCACCGCTTCGCCACGATGGCAAGCTTGTCGGCGCTGCTTATCGTTGCTCTCCGCTGGCTGCACAGCCTCTCGACCTGTAGCGCATGGAATGGTCCCATGGCGACACGTTGCCGGATGAGCTGGAGGCGGAGATGGAGAGAGGTTGCTTGTCATGAAAGCGCCATGCCGCGGCCGAATCCTTGTCGCGTCCGGAGGCTTGTCGCGCTCCGAGCCTTCCCGGCAAGCTCCTCTTGCCGGGGCCTTGTCTTCTGCGTGCCTTGAGTGGCCTTCCCGGCAAGATCCCTTTGCCGGGGCCTTGTCTTCTTAATCAAATACTTTGTTCTTGAATGGCTCCAAAGGACCCACGGAGGATCTTGGCGGTGACGAGGCAAACCCTGCCGCGGGGTGCTGCAACCGTCCGTGCACGAGTACGGGATACTAGGGTACCCCTACTCTAGTACACCGACAACGATGGCCTGTCTGTACGATCCGAAGACGGCGGGACCCGCCTGTCGGCGGGAGTACCGAAGACGGCGAGAGCACCCCAAGGACGGACCCGATGGAGTCGGCCTCCGGGAGTCGGCCGGCTCCTCTCGCGGGATCCACGCGCCATTAACCAGACAAGACAGGGAATGGCAACAGTGATCGCCCGCCAGGCGGCGGCACTGTTGCCATAACCCCATGACCAAGCTTCAGCGTCATTAGAAGCTTACTCGATGTCTGCAGCCGGCAAGACCCGCCCGCGGCGGACAAGGGCTGTCGGCCCCATGCTAGGCCGTCAGCGGGGCCCACTAGTCGGCGGGCCCCAGGAGTCGGCGGAGAAGACGGCGACTTAGAGACTGACGGCTTGGACCCACACCCAGCCGGATTACCGTTGTACCCCCGGGGGGTAGGCCTATATAAACCCCCCGGGGCACCCATGCAAAGGGTTCGAAGCTAGTAGTTTTAGACACACATAGAGGGAGAGAAGAGCAAGCCGTGCCCTTCTCCTTCCTCACCCCGAACAGCTCAAGGAGCCTCTTGTACCCACTTTGCCATAGTGATCATGCGGAGACCCCGCATAGCAGCGATGAGGTGTTATCTCCTCGGAGAGCCCTGAAGCTGGGTAAGATTCGCCGGCGTGCATGTCTTCGCCTCATCCCGTTTCCAGGCACCGGCGACGTTCAACTCGCCCCCTCCATGATAAGCCATCCTTTGGCATATGTCGCACCCAACCCCCGACAACAGGACTCCGGGAACCCGGGCTGTAGCAGGCTAGGCAGGACTCCGGATGTCACCCGTGACATTTCCCCGAAGGGACAGACATAGGGACAAAGTGAAACACATGCCGGCCAGTCAAGCGTCCTGAGCAGTAGTGCTGGGCTGGCAGGACTCCGGTGAACCGGGCTATAGCGGACTACTATGGCTCATGGAAGCACTACACTACATTTCCCCATAAGAGAGGCTGCCAAGGATAAACAACTAGATTGTCGGATCCCACACATACCAAGCATTTCAAACATACACACAATATGCTCAATATGTGTAAATACAACATGGCATCACAACATAACTCTACGACTCAAGTATTTATTCATTAGGCTCCGAGGAGCGAGATATTACAAACATGGGTCTCATGACCCAACATCTAGAGCATACAAGTCAAAGCACACGCGGAAGCTTAACATGTCTGAGTACAGACATCTACAAATGAAAAAGGCTGAGAAGCCTGGCTATCTACTAGATCCTCCCAAGGGTACAAGATCGTAGCTGAGGTAACAAGCTAAACGTTGAAATCCACGCGGAATTACTAGCGAGACTGACGTCTCTCTGCAAAACATAAAATAGGCAAACATGAGTACAAATGTACCCCAGCAAGACTTACATCAGAACTAGCTACATATGCATCAGTATCAACAAAGGGGGTGGTGGAGTTTAACTACAGCAAGCCAGCTTTGACTCGGTGGCTATCCTAAACTACGACTGCAAGTAACTCTTTTGAGGTGGCGCACACGAGTCCACATATTCACCATATGAATACACCACTATGGATCCGCTCCTGTCTCCCTACGAGAACGCCATCCATAGCACTCACACTTATCTTGCACATTTTAGAGTATCCACTTTCACTTGTCTATGAACTGTACAGGCAACCCAGAAGTCCTTTACCGCAAACACGGCTATTCGATTGGATCATTTATAACCCTGCAGGGGTGTACTTCTTCACACACGCTCTCACCACTTATCGCCGTTTACACGACATGTACTCGGCAACCTTCAAGCGGAGGCCCAGCGAGGGTGTTGGCCACGACCTACCTAAACACTCAAGTCTCTAGTCCAGGTTATCGCCTATTCAGGTTCCATCCGCAGGGAGTCTGGCCGAGGTTTCCACATACGGCCCCGAACGATGTGTACAGGGTTCCGCAACAACAAACGGGCGCCCGGCATACCCGGCCACGTGCCTACCGCAGCACAGCCCACCCCTCGAGTCAGCACTGCCCACGGCCTCCAGCATACTACAAACACCAGAAACTACTTGCAACTCCTGGCAGAGGACAAGGTTGGTTAAGAAGTCGAGAGGGGCACTTAAGCATTCCAATACGTGGTAGTAACTGGTCATGGATCACAAACACAGAACTTAGTTCCTGAGAACGGCTTCAATGAGACAACCCACCATGTACTCCTACATGGCCTCTCACCGATACCTTTACCAAATCGTGTTCACACACTTAGCTCTCAACAGTAGGACATGTTCACACACCTCTGAATCATCCCGATGAATCAGACTGACTCAACTCTAAGCAGTAGCAGGCATGACAAACAAGCATAGATGAGTAGGCACATCAGGGCTCAAACAACTGCTACTCATGCTAGTGGGTTTCATCTATTTACTGTGGCAATGACAGGTCATGCAGAGGAAAGGGGTTCAACTACCGCAGCAGGTAACAGTTGAATTGATGTTGTCCTAATGCACTAAAAAGAGCAGGAGCAAGAGAGTGGGATTGTATTAGAATGAACAAGGGGGTTTTGCTTGCCTGACACTTCTGAAGTTATTAAAGCTCTTCATCGGTGTCATCGATCTCATCGTCGAAACTGTTGGGGAACGTAGCATAAATTCAAAATTTTCCTACGTGTCACCAAGATCTATCTATGGAGAAACCAGCAACGAGGGGAAGGAGAGTGCATCTACATACCCTTGTAGATCGCTAAGCGGAAGCGTTCAAGAGAACGGGGTTGAAGGAGTCGTACTCATCGTGATCCAAATCACCGGAGATCCTAGTGCCGAACGGACGGCACCTCCGCGTTCAACACACGTACAGCCTGGTGACGTCTCCCACGCCTTGATCCAGCAAGGAGAGAGGGAGAGGTTGAGGAAGACTCCGTCGGCAGCAGCACAACAGCGTGGTGGTGGTGGAGGAGCGTGGCAATCCTGCAGGGCTTCGCCAAGCACCGCGGGAGAGGAGGAGGAGGAGAGGCAGGGCTGCGCCATGGAGAGGTGAAAACTCATCTGTTGGGCAGCCCCTAGACCTCAAGTATATATAAGGTGAGGGGAGGGGGCTGCGCCCCCTCTAGGGTTCCCTCCTAGGGGCGGCGGCCAGCCCAGATCCCACCTGGTGGGGCGGCCAAGGGGGGGGGAGAGGGGAAACTTGCCCCCCAAGCTAGGTGGGGCGCCCCCTCCCCGAACCCTAGGCGCCTTGGGCCCTTGTGGGGGCGCACCAGCCCACCTGGAGCTGGTCCCCTCCCACACTTGGCCCACGCAGCCCTCCGGGGTTGGTGGCCCCACTTGGTGGACCCCCGGGACCCTCCCGGTGGTCCCGGTACGTTACCGAAAAAAACCCGAAACTTTTCCGGTGACCAAAACAGGACTTCCCATATATAAATCTTTACCTCCGGACCATTCCGGAACTCCTCGTGACGTCCGGGATCTCATCCGGGACTCCGAACAACATTCCGTAACCACATACAAACTTCCTTTATAACCCTAGCGTCATCGAAACTTAAGTGTGTAAACCCTACGGGTTCGGGAACCATGCAGACATGACCGAGACGTTCTCCGGTCAATAACCAACATTGGGATATGGATACCCATGTCGGCTCCCACATGTTCCACGATGATCTCATCGGTTGAACCACGATGTCAAGGACTCAATCGATCCCGTATCCAATTCCCTTTGTCTAGCGGTATTGTACTTGCCCGAGATTCGATCGTCGGTATGCCGATACCTTGTTCAATCTCGTTACCGGCAAGTATCTTTACTCGTTCCGTAACACATCATCCCGTGATCAACCCCTTGGTCACATTGTGCACATTATGATGATGTCCTACCGAGTGGGCCGGAGATACCTCTCCGTTTACACGGAGTGACAAATCCCGGCCTCGATTCGTGCCAACTCAATGTACACTTTCGGAGATACCTATAGTGCACCTTTATAGCCACCCAGTTACGTTGCGACGTTTGGTACACCCAAAGCATTCCTACGGTATCCGGGAGTTGCACAATCTCATGGTCTAAGGAAAAGATACTTGACATTAGAAAAGCTTTAGCATACGAACTACACGATCTTTGTGCTAGGCTTAGGATTGGGTCTGGTCCATCACATCATTCTCCAAATGATGTGATCCCGTTATCAACGACATCCAATGTCCATGGTCAGGAAACCGTAACCATCTGTTGATCAACGAGCTAGTCAACTAGAGGCTTACTAGGGACATGGTGTTGTCTATGTGTCCACACATGTATCCGAAGTTTCCTATCAATACAATTATAGCATGGATAATAAACGATTATCATGAACAAGGAAATATAATAATAACTAATTTATTATTGCCTCTAGGGCATATTTCCAACAGTCTCCCACTTGCACTAGAGTCAATAATCTAGTTCACATCGCTATGTGATCAACACTCATAGGTCACATCTCCATGTGACCAACATCCAAGAGTTTATTAGTGTCACTAAACTAGTTCACATCATCATGTGATTAAGACTCAATGAGTTCTGGGGTTTGATCATGTTTTGCTTGTGTGAGAGGTTTTAGTCAACGGGTCTGCAACATTCAGATCCGTATGTACTTCGCAAATCTCTATGTCATATTGTAAATGCTGCTTCCACGCTCCACTTGGAGCTATTCCAAATGGTTGCTCCAATATACGTATCCGGTTTTCTACTCAGACTCACTCAAATGGTTTCCGACGTAACCCTTTATGCCGAACTCTTTATCACCTCCATAATTGAGAAACATGTCCTTATTTACGCCAGGGACAATTTTGACCGCTGTCCAATGATCCATTCCTGGATCACTCTTGTACCCCCTTGCCAGACTCATGGCAAGGCACACTTCCAAAGGCGGTACACAACATAGCATACTACAGAGCCTATGTCTGAAGCATAGGGGACGACCTTCGTCCTTTCTCTCTCTTCTGCCGTGGTCGAGCTTTAACTCTTAACTTCATACCTTACAACTCAGGCAAGAACTCCTTTGACTGATCCATCTTGAACACCTTCAAGATCATGTCAAGGTATGTGCTCATTTGAAAGTACCATTTAGCGTTTTTTATCTATCCTCATAGATCTTGATGCTCAATGTTCAAGCAGCTTAATTCAGGTTTTCTATTGAAAAACACTTTTCAAATAACCCTATATGCTTTCCAGAAATTCTACATCATTTCCGATCAACAATATGTCATTCACATATACTTATCAGAAATTCTATAGTGCTCCCACTCACTTCTTTGGAAATACAAGTTTCTCACAAACTTTGTATAAACCCAAAATCTTTGATCATCTCATCAAAGCATACATTCCAACTCCGAGATGCTTACTCCAGTCCTTAGAAGGATTGCTGGAGCTTTGCCTACTTGTTAGCATCTTTCAGGATTGACAAAACCTTCTGGTTGTATCACATATAACCTTTCCTCAAGTATAACATCGAGGAAACAATGTTTTGACATCCTATCTGCAAGATTTCATCAATCATGCAGTAATTGCTAATCCAATTCCAACAGACTCTTAGCATCGCTTCTGGTGAGAAAGCCTCACCGTAGTCAACTCCTTGAACTTGTCGGAAAACATCTTTAACGACAAGTCGAGCTTTCTTAATGGTGATACTTACCATCATTGTACATCTTCCTTTTAAAATCCATCTTTACCCAACATCCTTACGACCATCAAGTATTTCTTCCAAAGTCATGGATCCTCTCTCAGATGTTATGGCCTTGAGCCATCCGTCGGAATCTGGGCCCACCATCGCTTCTTCATAGCTCGTAGGTTCATTGTTGTCTAGCAACATGACCTTCAAGACAGGATTCTTGTACCACTCAAGTAAATCGCATCCTTGTCACCCCACGAGGTAATGCAGTAGTGACTTGATCCAAAACTTCATGATCACTATCATAAGCTTCTACTTCAATTGGTGTAGGCGCCACAGGTACAACTTCATGTGCCCTGCTACACACTTGTTGAAGTGATGGTTCAATAACCTCATCAAGTCTCCACCATCCTCCCACTCAATTCTTTCGAGAGAAACTTTTCTCGGGAAAGGACCTAATTCTAGAAACAATCCTTTTTGCTTAGGAATCGAGGCGGAGGTATACCCAACTGTTTTGGGTGTCCTATGAAGAAGCATTTTATCCGCTTTGGGTTCGAGCTTATCAACCTGAAACTTTTTTCACATAAGCGTCGCAGCCCCAAACTTTAAGAAACGACAATTTAGGTTTCTCCAAACCATAGTTCAAACGGTGTCGTCTCAACGGAATTACATGGTGCCCTCTTAAAGTGAGTGTGGTTGTCTCTAATGCCTAACCCATGAACGATAGTGGTAATTCGATAAGAGACATCATGTTACGCATCATATCCAATAGGGTGCAACTATGATGTTTGGACACACCATCACACTATGGTGTTCCAGGCGGTATTTATTGTGAAACAATTTCCACAATGTCTTAATTGTGTGCCAAAGCTCGTAACTCAGATACTCATCTCTATGATCATATCATAGACATTTTATCCTCTTGTCACGATGATCTATAACTTCACTCTGAAATTACTTGAACCATTCAATAATTCAGACTTATGTTTCATCAAGTAAATATACTCAACATCTACTCGAATCATCTGTGAAGTAAGAACATAACGATATTCACTGCATGCCTCAGCACTCATTGGACTGCACACATCAAAATGTGTTACTTCCAACAAGTTGCTATCTTGTTCCATCTTACTGAAAACAAGGCTTCTCAGTCATCTTGCCCATGTGGTATGATTTGCATATCTCAAGTGATTCAAAATCAAGTGAGTCCAAACGATCCATCTGCATGGAGTTTCTTCATGCGTATACACCAATAGACATGGTTCGCATGTCTCAAACTTTTCAAAACGAGTGAGTCCAAAGATCCATCAACATGGAGCTTCTTCATGCGTTTTATACCTATATGACTTACATGGCAGTGCCACAAGTAAGTGGCACTATCATACTATCTTATATCTTTTGGCATGAAAATGTGTATCACCACGATCGAGATTCAATAAACCATTCCTTTAGGTGTAAGACCATTGAAGGTATTATTCAAATAAATAGAGTAACCATTATTCTCCTTAAATGAATAACCATATTGCGATAGACATAATCCAATCATGTCCATGCTCAATGCAAACACCAAATGACAATTATTCAGGTTTAATACTAATCTTGATGGTAGAGGGAGCATGCGATGTTTGATCACATCAAACTTGGAAACACTTCCAACACATATCGTCAGCTCACCTTTAGCTAGTCTCCGTTTATTCCGTAGCTATTTTATTTCGAGTTACTAACACTTAGCAACCGAACCGGTATCTAATACCCTGGTGCTACTAGGAGTACTAGTAAAGTAAACATTAACATAATGTATATCCAATATACTTCTCGACCTTGCCAGCCTTTTCATCTACCAAGTATCTAGGGTAATTCTGCTCCAGTGGCTGTTCCCCTTATTACAGAAGCACTTAGTCTCGGGTTTGGGTTCAACCTTGGGTTTCTTCATTAGAGCAGCAGCTGATTTGCTGTTTCATGAAGTATCCCTTCTTGCCCTTGCCCTTCTTGAAACTAGTGGTTTCACCAACCATCAACAATTGATGCTCCTTCTTGATTCCTACTTTCGCGGTGTCAAACATCGCGAATATCTCAAGGACCATCATATTTATCCCTGATTTGTTATAGTTCATCACGAAGCTCTAGCAGCTTGGTGGCAATGACTTTGGAGAAACATCACTATCTCTGGAAGATCAACTCCCACTCGATTCAAGTGATTGTTGCACTCGAGACAATCTGAAAGCGGAAGCTCAACGATTGAGCTTTTCTCCCTTAGTTTGCAGGCCAAGAAAATCGTCGGAGGTCTTATACCTCTTGGCGTGGCACGAGCCTGAAATCCCAATTTCAGCCCTCGAAACATCTCATTATGTTCCGTGGACGTTTGAAAAACGTCTTTGGTGCCTCAACTCTAAACCGTTTAAGCGAACTATCACGTAGTTATCAAAAGCGTGTATGTCCGATGTTACGCAACATCCACGCATCGACGTTTGGGGTTCAACACACTGAGCGGTGCATTAAGGACATAAGCTTTTTTCTGTCCGCATAATCGCTACTTGTCAACTTTCAACTATAATTTCTCTAGGAACATATCTAAAACAGTGGAACTAAAGTGCGAGCTCACGACATAATTTGCAAAGATCTTTTGACTATGTTCAGGATAATTAAGTTCATCTCATGAACTCCCACTCAGATAGACATCCCTCTAGTCATCTAAGTGATTACATGATCCGAGTCAACTAGGCCCTGTCCGATCATCACGTGAGACGGACTAGTCATCATCGGTGAACATCTTCATGTTGATCGTATCCTCCATACGACTCATGCTCGACCTTTCGGTCTCTTGTGTTCCGAGGCCATGTGTGTACATGCTAGGCTCGTCAAGTTAACCTAAGTGTTTCGCGTGTGTAAATCTGGCTTACACCCGTTGTATGTGAACGTAAGAATCTATCACACCCGATCATCACGTGGTGCTTCGAAACGATGAACTTTCGCAACGGTGCACAGTTAGGGGGAACACTCTCTTGAAATTTTAATGAAGGGATCATCTTATTTACTACCGTCGTTCTAAGCAAATAAGAAGTATAATCATGATAAACATAACATGCAATCAAATAGTGACATGATATGGCCAATATCATATTGCTCCTTTTGATCTCCATCTTCGGGGCTCCATGATCATCATCGTCACTGGCATGACACCATGATCTCCATCATCATGATCTCCATCATCGTGTCTCCATGAAGTTGTCTCGCCAACTTATTACTTCTACTACTATGGCTACCGGTTAGCAATAAAGTAAAGTAATTACATGGCGTTGTTCAATGACACGCATGTCATACAATAAATAAAGACAACTCCTATGGCTCACGCCGGTTGTCATACTCATCGACATGCAAGTCGTGATTCCTATTACAAGAACATGATCAATCTCATACATCACATATCATTCATCACATTCTTCTTGGCCATATCACATCACATAGCATACCCTGCAAAAACAAGTTAGACGTCCTCTAATTGTTGTTTGCATGTTTTACGTGGCTGCTATGGGTTTCTAGCAAGAACGCTTTCTTACCTACGCAAAACCACAACGTGATATGCCAATTTCTATTTACCCTTCATTAGGACGTTTTTGTTCGAATCCGTTGCGTCTAAAGTGGGAGTGACTGGCTCCAGCTAGCCTTATTATGCACCAAGTGCATGTCAGTCGGTGGAACCTGTCTCACGTAAGTGTACGTGTAAGGTCGGTCCAGGCCGCTTCATCCCACAATACCGTCGAAACAAGATTGGACTAGTAACGGTAAGCATATTGAACATCATCAACGCCCACAACTACTTGGTGTTCTACTCGTGCAAAGAATCTACGCAATAAACCTGGCTCTGATACCACTGTTGGGGAACGTAGCATAAATTCAAAATTTTCCTACGTGTCACCAAGATCTATCTATGGAGAAACCAGCAACGAGGGGAAGGAGAGTGCATCTACATACCCTTGTAGATCGCTAAGCGGAAGCGTTCAAGAGAACGGGGTTGAAGGAGTCGTACTCATCGTGATCCAAATCACCGGAGATCCTAGTGCCGAACGGACGGCATCTCCGCGTTCAACACACGTAGACAGCCGGTGGACGTCTCCCACGCCTTGATCCAGCAAGGAGAGAGGGAGAGGTTGAGGAAGACTCCGTCCAGCAGCAGCACAACGGCGTGGTGGTTGTGGAGGAGCGTGGCAATCCTGCAGGGCTTCGCCAAGCACCGCGGGAGAGGAGGAGGAGGAGAGGCAGGGCTGCGACATGGAGAGGTGAAAACACATCTGTTGGGCAGCCCCTAGACCTCAAGTATATATAAGGGGAGGGAAGGGGGCTGCACCCCCTCTAGGGTTCCCTCCTAGGGGCGGCGGCCAGCCCAGATCCCATCTGGTGGGGCGGCCAAGGGAGAGGGGAAACTTGCCCCAAGCTAGGTGGGCGCCTCCCAAACCCTAGGCGCCTTGGGCCCTTGTGGGGGGCGCACCAGCCCACCTGGGGCTGGTCCCCTCCCACATTGGCCCACGCAGCCCTCCGGGGTTGGTGGCCCCACTTGGTGGACCCCCGGGACCCTCCTGGTGGTCCCGATACGTTACCGAAAAAAACCCGAAACTTTTCCGGTGACCAAAACATGACTTCCCATGTATAAATCTTTACCTCCGGACCATTCCGGAACTCCTCGTGACGTCCGGGATCTCATCCGGGACTCCGAACAACATTCGGTAACCACATACAAACTTCCTTTATAACCCTAGCGTCGCCAGACCTTAAGTGTAGACCCTACGGGTTCGGGAACCATGCTTGAACATGACCGAGAAGTTCTCCGGTCAATAACCAACAGCGGGATCTGGATACCCATGTCGGCTCCCACATGTTCCACGATGATCTCATCGGATGAACCACGATGTCAAGGACTCAATCGATCCCGTATCCAATTCCCTTTGTCTAACGGTATTGTACTTGCCCGAGATTCGATCGTCGGTATGCCGATACCTTGTTCAATCTCGTTACCGGCAAGTCTCTTTACTCCTTCCGTAACACATCATCCCGTGATCAACCCCTTGGTCACATTGTGCACATTATGATGATGTCCTACCGAGTGGGCCCAGAGATACCTCTCCGTTTACACGGAGTGACAAATCGATCTCGATTCGTACCAACCCAATGTACACTTTTCGGAGATACCGTAGTGCACCTTTATAGCCACCCAGTTACGTTGCCAGGACGTTTGGTACACCCAAAGCGTTCCTACGGTATCCGGAGTTGCACAATCTCATGGTCTAAGGAAAAGATACTTGACATTAGAAAAGCTTTAGCATCTGAACTACACGATCTTTGTGCTAGGCTTAGGATTGGGTCTTGTCCATCACATCATTCTCCAAATGATGTGATCCCGTTATCAACGACATCCAATGTCCATGGTCGTGAAACCGTAACCATCTGTTGATCAACGAGCTAGTCAACTAGAGGCTTACTAGGGACATGGTGTTGTCTATGTGTCCACACATGTATCTGAGTTTCCTATCAATACAATTATAGCATGGATAATAAACGATTATCATGAACAAGGAAATATAATAATAACCAATTTATTATTGCCTTTAGGGCATATTTCCAACAGAAACCACGTCTATCGAGAGGGGACAAATACCGGCAACAGAGAAAGAAACACAATCAATGCAATGCACAATATGATGCATGATCATGAAATGGCAATATGAGTGTGTTGGACTAATGCAACTACAACCAGGTGGATTTGGGTCATATTGAACCAAAGGTTCAACCCCAAATTCAAATTATGAATTCAAATAGTGCCTTATCATGTTTTGCACTAAACAGCAAGGTTAAGTTGTTTAAACATGCATTAAACAAGTGCAGATGGGTAGATTGGATTTTTCTGATCATTTTTCATATATAATTTATTTCATTCCGAGCTACGGTTGAATTTCTATGATTTTTAGAAGTTTATACTAATTTCTGGAATTTCCTGAATTAAACTTAATCCAAGAAATGACTTCATCGCGTCACCGATGTCGATGGACGTCAGCAGGTCAATCGACCGGTCCAGGTCAAACCTGACCAGTGGGGTCCATCGGTCAGTGACCCAGGCTGGTTAGTGTCACGACAAGTGGGCCTGGTCAGCGGCCACGTCAGCAGGGTCAATCTGACGCGTGGGTCCATCGGGATTAAGTTAAGTCTAACTAATTTGGTTAGTGGTTTAACTAAGCCGGTGGGGCCCGGCTGTCAATGGCATAGGGCTTAGTTAGTGGGGTGATTAACCCCTAATAGTTGCTATCACCGGCGGCTAATCGCCGGCGTAACCAGGACGCGGCGGCGTTGCCCGTCCGGCCAACTCCGGCGACGAGAGCAAGCGGGGCTGGGCTCTACGTACTCAGGGCGATGCGACGCGTCGAGTGGTGGATGCGGCAGGTGCGGAGGCTGGCTTTAGCGGCGGCGACGGCGAGCTTTGGCGGCGGCCGGAGCTCGGGTTCGGTCGTGCGCGAGGCTGCGGCTTGCTAGCAAGCGAGAGGAGTAGCACCAGAGCCTTGGGGAAGCTCCAGGAGCTCGCACACATGCTTGGTTTGGTCCGGGCAGGACTGCAGCGGTGGCACGGCGGCAATGGCGGACGGCGGCGCTCGGCCAAGGTGGGGAAGCTAGCTAGGGAAGGGGAACGACGGGGATTCCAGGGGGAAAAAGGAGAGTGGCTCACGGAGAGACTAGCAGAGGCGACGACGAGGTCGGGGAAGTGCAGGAGCCCGCGAGTCCATTCCGAGGTCACCGGCGGCCGGAGGTTGAAGATGAGGCCGGGGATGACGTTGCAGGGCTCCCGTGGTCGCATGCGTCAGTGTGTAGCTCCACGGCGTCATGGAGGAGCTCCTCGCCGCGCTGGTTGGGCGGGTGGTGGCCTATAGCCACGGCTACGGCGACGGCGTGCTCTCGGGGCTCACAGGGAGTAGAGGTTAAGAGGGAGCCAGAGGAGGGGGAGCGGTCCAGAGGGAGCGGGGAGAACGAGGGGAGGCTCTGGGTGTCTCCGTGGCGTCGCGAGGATGTCGGGGAGGCTGCCACCGCGAAGCAGGAGGTGGAGGCCTCCGCGTGTGCGCGTGCGACTTCGCCTCTGCCTACTGGCAGAGGTTGAAGACAGCCGCTCTGCCACGGTGGGCTGGGCTGGTGCAGCTGGGCCGGCTACAGGTAAGTGGCCCAGGTGGGTGTTCTCTCTCTCTCCTTCTCTATTAATTCTCTTTTTGTATTAATCAGAATCGCTTATTTGGGCTTTATTAAAAATACAGAGCACTTCTAAAAATCCACGAAAATAACTGTGGGCACCTTCTGAAATATATGCAACAGCCCTCAACTATTTTCAGAATTATTAGAGCATTTAAAATATTTATAGAATTTAAATGCCCCAATTCAAATACAATATGAGTTAATTCAAAAATCCATAAATGGCCAAGAAACATGCTCATCATTTTTGCCAGAGGTTTTCACCTTTATCAAAAATCATGAACATTTCCAAAGGGCATTTTGGGTTCATTGAAGATTATTTTAGGTTGAATCTCTATTTGATTTGATCTGGTGCTAGGGTTTGAACAATCCCCATTTCAGGTTTAAATGAAATTTAGACATGATGCAGCAACCAAGCTAGTCCAAGTGCATGGCAAGGCTAGGGACGTGACAAAGTCGGAGAAGGTGGGAACCAGGCCCGCGATGACGCTGCTCATAAAGAAGGGGTAGAAGGTGCTATTTGAAGCCTCCGGCACGGCAGAGCCAGCCCGGAGCTCGGTCTTCCCCTTCTTGTTGCTCTCCCCCGCCGTCAGAAGGCGCATGGTGGCTAGGTTCTTCTCCGAGACGTTGGGCGTGTCTAGAGCTGGCTCGTACCAAGCAGGCGGCGCAGCGGCCTTGGCCTTTCGGGGCGCCATTGGTCGAAAGGACAGAGGGGATTGAAGCAGATCTAGAGGTTTCGGAAGCAAGGAGCGAGAAAGGGGATCTGGAGCAAGGCGAAGGAAAGCAATGAAGGTAAGCGTAGCCCGCGCCAACCTTTTGTCAGTCGGGCAGTTGCCGAGGCAGCGTGGGAAAGCGGAGACGCCCACGTCCAATCAATCGCCACATCGCCGACCAAGGCCAGAGGCTGTTGGGGCTCACAAGGCCCGTGACTTGCCCCATGGCTTCGCCTCGACGCCAAGTTCGAGCGCGTCTTGGGCCCGGGGGCTACTGTCGGCGTCCTGGGAATGGGGGTCCCCAGACTTGCATGTCTGCGGCCCGCGGCATGGCTCCACCAGCGGCCTTGTACGACCCATCTTCATTAGCAAACACTCAAGACCCTCGCGAGGGGCCAAGCCTCACGAGGCGGACGACACAATACCTCCTCGGGAGCAGCCTCACCAGACTGGCTCGCGAGGGGCGGAGAGATCAAGGCAAGGGACACCTCACGAGGTTCCTGTGACGCAAGCCATGACAACTAGAGCCAGGCGGGCGCCAGCGCATGCAGTGTCCTCGTTTCCTCTTTGGTGCTAAAGGGGCAAGCTTAGGCAAGGAGTCTCGAGGCATCAGGAAAAGGTTTCCATATCGGTGCAACGGGACCAAGACCAGCAGGACGGCAGGACGGAGGCCCAAGACGGCATCACAGCCAGAGCCTTTGGCAGGCAAAGACAACCTTTAGTCAGGATAACTTGTACTAGTTGTCTCCCTTCAAATTTGGCCGTTGTTGGATCCCTTCCCGCTCAATATTTGGGGAGAGGACCAGGGCCTCTTTAAATAGGACTAGCCACCGAAGTAGCTGAGAGGAACTCATCCTGGACTAGATCCATCCCGTCCTCACACAAGTTCACCGAGCACAAGAACACCTCTCCTCAGGAGGCTGTTCTTCCCCTGTACTGTTCATCATCAGCCCAAGAGGCAATCCACCACACCACACTGGAGTAGGGTATTACACCACAACGGTGGCCCTTATAAATCATGTGTCTCTTGTGTCGCAGGTTCATCGAGCTAGGCTATGAGATCGCGGTAAGGCTAAGGGCGTGAATAGGTAGGGGGAGATCTTAGGGCGCACCCCAGTGTTTGAACTGCAAGGGTTTTGCCGGGACCCGAAATCCGACAGCTACTACCAACTTTCAACTTAGTTTTATCTAGGAACATATCATAAATAAAACGGGGAAGCTATACGTGAGCAATTGATCTACAACATAGATATGCAAATACTATCAAGACTAAGTTCATGATAAATTTAAGTTCAATTAATCATATTACTTAAGAATTCCCACTTAGATAGACATCCCTATAGTCATCTAAATAATCACGTGATCCATATCAACTAAACCATGTCCGATCATCACGTGAGATGGAGTAGCTTTCAATGGTGAACATCACTATGTTGATCATATCTGCTATATGATTCACGTTCGACCTTTCGGTCTCAGTGTTCCGAGGCCATATCTGCATATGCTAGGCTCATCAAGTTTAACCCGAGTATTCTGCGTGTGCAAATCTGGCTTGCACCCGTTGTATGTGAACGTAGAGCTTATCACACCCGATCATCACGTGGTGTCTCGGCACGATGAACTGTAGCAATGGTGCATACTCAGGGAGAACACTTGTACCTTGAAATTTAGTGAGAGATCATCTTATAATGCTACCGCCATACTAAGCAAAATAAGATGCATAAAGGATAAACATCACATGCAATCAAAACAAGTGATATGATATGGCCATCATCGTCTTGTGCCTTTGATCTCCATATCCAAAGCACCGTCATGATCACCATCGTCACCGGCTTGACACCTTGATCTCCATCGAAGCATCGTTGTCGTCTCATCAACTATTGCTTCTACGACTATCGCTACCGCTTAGTGATAAAGTAAAACAATTACATGGCGATTGCACTTCATACAATAAAGAGACAACCATATGGCTCCTGCCAGTTGCCGATAACTGTTACAAAACATGATAAACTCATACAACAAATTATATATCATCACGTCTTGACCATATCACATCACATCAAGCCCTGCAAAAACAAGTTAGATGTCCTCTACTTTGTTGTTGCAAGTTTTACGTGGCTGCTACGGGCTTCTAGCAGAACCGTTCTTACCTACGCATCAAAAACCACAATGATTTTTCGTCAAGTGTGATGTTTTAACCTTCAACAAGGACCGGGTGTAGTCACACTCGATTCAACTAAAGTTGGAGAAATAGACACACCTATGTGCGAAGCACGGCAGTATAACCAGTCTCATGAACGTGGTCATGTAATGTCGGTCTGGGCCGCTTCATCCAACAATACCGCCGAATCAAAGTATGACATGCTTGTAAGCAGTATGACTATTATCGCCCACAACTCTTTGTGTTCTACTCGTGCATATAACATCTACGCATAGACCTGGCTCGGATGCCACTGTTGGAGAATGTAGTATTTCAAAAAAATTACCTACGATCACGCCCGATCTATCTAGGAGAAGCATAGCAACGAGCAGAGCGGAAGCGTTTAGTAACGCGGTTGATGTAGTCAAACGTCTTCGCGATCCAACCGATCCAAGTACCGAACGCACGGCACGTGTCGGATTTCGGGTTCCGACAAAACCCTTGAGGTTTGAACTCTGGGGTGCGCACGAAGATCTCTCCTCCCCCTAGATCACGCCCTCACCATGATCTCAAGGCTCAACATGACGAACTCACAGAACAAGAGACACAAGGTTTATACTGGTTCGGGCCACCGATGTGGTGTAATACCCTACTTCAGTGTGGTGTGGTGGATTGCCTCTCAGGCTGAGGATGAACAGTTACAAGGGAAGAACAACCTCCTGATGAGAGGTGATCCTATGCTTGGTGACGTCCCTTGAACTCTTGATCCTGTTGAGGCCGAGGGAGAGTTTCGTCAGCACGACAGCGCGGTGACGGTGATGATGAAGTTACCGACGTAGGGCTTCGCCTAAGCACTACGATAATATGACCGAGGTGGAAAACTGTGGAGGGGGGGGGGGGGCACCGCACACGGCTAAAGATCAACTTGTGTGTCTATGGGGTGCCTCCCTCCCCCGTATATAAAGGAGGGGAGAGGAGGCCGACCGGCCCTAGGGGCGCGCCCAAGGGGGGGAGTCCTACTCCAAGTAGGAATCGGCTCCCCCTTTCCAAGTACAAGTAGGAGAAGAAGGAAGGAGAGGGAGACGGAGAGAGAAAGAGGGGCCGTGCCCCCTTCCCCTAGTCCTATTCGGACTCCCCTTTGGGGGGCGCGCGCCACCTCCTGGCTTCTGCCCTCTCTCTCCCATAAGGCCCACTAAGGCCCATTACTTCCCCGGGGGGTTCTAGTAACCCCTTCGGCACTCCGGTTTTATCCGAAACTATCCAGAACACTTCCGGTGTCCGAATAACATGGTCCATGTCGGATCTGGGGTTCCGACAAAACCCTTAAGGTTCGAACTCTGGGGTGCGCGCGAAGTTCTTTCCTTCCTACCGATCTACGTCCTAGCTCGCTAAGATCTCGCGGACGAACTCGACGAACTCACAACACAGAAAGACACGACATTTGTACTGGTTCCGGCCACCGTTGTGGTGTAATACCCTACTCTAGTGTGGTGGTGGTGCATTGCCTCTTGGGCTGATGATGAACAGTACGAGGGGAAGAACAGCCTCCTGAGGTTGAGGTGTTCTTGTGTTTGTCGAACTTGTGGGGGTAAGGACTCGATCAGATCAGATCAAGTTACCCCCTTTGGTGGTGGCTAGTTCTACTTATATAGGCCCTGGTCCTCTCCCCAAAAATTGAGCGGGAAGGAAGCTAACAATGGCGGGCAATTTTGAAAGGGGACAGCTAGTACAAGCTATCCTGACAAAAGTGGTCTTTGCCTGCGAAAGGCTCTGGTGGTGACGCCGTCTTGGGCTCCACGGTGACCTCCGTCCCGCTGGCCAGTTGGTCTTGGTCTCGTTGCACTGATATGGAAACCTTTGCTTGGTGCCTCGGTACTCCGCACCTGCGCTGGCCTCCTTAGCACCAAAGAGGAAACAAGGACGCTACGCACGCTGGCGCCCGCCTGACGCCCGCCAAGTATCGATCGTCATGGCTCACATCACAAGAGCCTCGCGAGGTTTGCCCAGCCTTGATATCTCCGCTCCTCGTGAGGCAACCTGGTGAGGCCGCTCTTGAGGAGGTCTTGGATCGTCTGCCTCGCGAGGCTTGGCCCCTCGCGAGGGTCTTGAATGCCTTGTCGATGAAGATGGGTCGTACATGCCTGCTAGCAAAGCCACACCGTGGGCCGCAGGCAGGCAAGTCTGGGGACCCCCGTTCCCAGAACACCGACAGTAGCCCCCGGGCCCAAGGTGCGCTCGGGCTTGGCTTCACGGTGAAGCCAAGGGCCAAGCGCGTAGCGCCGCGGGCTCCAAAAGCCTGCGGCCTTGGTCGACGTGTGGCGGTTGATTGGACGTGGGCGTCTCCACTTCCCCATGCCGCCTCGACAATTGCTTGATTTGAGAAGTCCCTGCGACATGCAAGGAAAACCATCATTACCTGTGATCATGGGAGGTGCCGGTTGGCCTTCTTCCGCTATAAATGGGGAGGGGGCGGAGCCCCCGTCGCCCATCCCTTCTTGGTTCACTCGCTTCTTCCTCCTTGCTCCACCGCTAGCAGCAATGGCGCCATCGAAGAGGTTCTCCGCCGCGGAGAAAGGCAAGCCCCCTCGGGAGGGACCCGGCTCCCCTGGCGCCCAAGCGAGGACGTGGCTGTCCCCGCAAGTACGCCGCGACCCCCGCCGTGGCCCCCCGCTCTCGAGGTGGTGCCGCAGTGCGCGGCAGGAGTCGCTCTGGTCACGGTAGTCCTGTCGACGAAAGGAGACGCACTGTGGTTGCGCGGCCTCCCCGACTGCGGTTCCATGTGTCAGAGGTGCTTCTGGAGTTCGTTGTCTGGTCGGAGGATCCGGTCGGCAGCTGGCTCCAGCTCCCCCGCTTCTTTGCCGACGAGTTGTCAGTCTTCGGCCCAGGCGGGCTCTGGCTACAGGCAGACGGTTGCTGCAGCCGGGCTTCTTGGGTCGCGGTCGAGGTTTCCGTCACGGGCAACATAGCTCTGGCCCACGGTTGGCAGACGTTCGCTCGCGCACGCGGCCTGGGCAGGCGGTGCACCCTCCACTTCAAGTTCGACGGCGACGCGACCCTCTACGTGAGGATGTTCGTGGAAGAAGGTCGCCGCGCAGGATGCTGCCCCGAGGTGAACGACGACGAGGAGGTGCTTGGCCTTGGCGATGGCCGAGACGAGGTGGAGGGCGAGCCCGCCGGCCGCGCCTCGTCTGGCTACGGTGGCTCCTCCCTTGGTGACAGTTCCAGTAGCGGCGGCTTTGACCAGCCACCACGCCCGCTTCGAAGGTGGTAGCGGGTCGTCTCGTCGCTGCGCGTCGGTGAAGCGCGAGGAGGGGTCCGACTAGACCCAGGACACCGCCAAGGCCCTGCCTCCGTCGGCTGCTGCAGGGGCGAGCACCACTTTTGTTATGTTTCCCTTTTTCTTCCTGCATCAAAATGAAACCAGTATGGTCCCGGAGGGGCGTGTATCAAATCATAACTTATTAACCATTATGCTACGCTTGTTGTTTCAGTGCTGTGTGGCTATTTTGTGCAAAGATAACCTAGCCTGGTGCATTCGGGGCGCCCTCCTCCTTGCGAGGCGTTTATTTCCTCGTGTCCATCTTGACCTTGTGGTCTGCGATTGCTCAGGAACTGCAAAAAATCGTTAGGGAGTTTGCCAGGAGATTTGTCGCTCACCCAAGCCTTGACTCGACACTTTGTATCACGGTACCCGTGGGGCACGAATTAGGAGAGATGCGCCAGCTTTTGGGCTCGAACGAGGGTGGCTCGCGAGAAGGCGAAGAGAAGAAAAATGCTCGCGAGGGCACCTGCCTAGCCCCCCTCGCGAGGTACGCGAGAGAGAGAACACGAGCGAACCAGAGCCAGAAAATGCGGTAAGAGGCGAGGGAATTGAATCAGCAAGGAACACCCAAATCAAACTTCAATTATGGAAAAGCGAGCCAACTACGGAAAGCAAATGAAAAGCCGCGTCCGGCACCTAATCTAGTCTTCAAGTCTTCTCATCAGCGCGGAGCTAAGTGTTGCCACTAGGCGTGGGAGGGAGCCCCAAGGCCTGAGGCCGGCGCTCTTGAGACTCCGGGGCGTGTATAGCCCCACTCATTATTACGTGAGAGTGTCATGGGCGGCGATTATTCACAGGCACCGGGCCTTCTTCACAGGCTTTGGGCCTTTCTTCACAGGCTCCGGGCCTTGCTTCATGGGTAGAACTTCTGGAGGTGCTGGATGTTCCAGGTGTTCTGGATGGGTATCCCGTCCTGCATCTCCAGGCGCATGGCGCCAGGCCTGGAGATGTGGACGACCTTGAACGGGCCCTCCCACATGGGTGAAAGCTTATGCAGCCCTTCCCTAAAGAGGACCCCCCTCAGGATGAGGTCACCTGTCTCGAGCATCCTGGAGCGGATGTTACGGCAGTGGTATCGTTGCAGCGCCTGCTGGTACCTTGCCGTCCTCAGTGCAGCTTCACGATGATGCTCCTCCCCCAGCACGAGGTCCATCCCCCGCGTGGCGTCCTGCTGCGTTTCATCGAATGCCAGGACCCGTGCAGAGCGATGCTTGACCTCATGAGGAAGGACCGTTTCAGCTCCATAGACAAGGAAGAATGGGGTCTCGCCCGTTGGCTTGGTGGCGGTGGTGTGGATGGACCACAACACGGACTGCAGCTCGTCGTGCCAGCCCCTGCCACAGGCCTCGAGCTTCTTCTTGAAGGTCTTGGTCTTGAGGCCCCTCAGGACCTCTGCGTTGGCGCGTTCGGCCTGACCATTGCTCCTGGGGTGCGCCACCGAAGCATAGCAAATCTGCGTTCCAAGGTTAGCACAGTAGGTTTTGAAGAGGTTACTGGTGAACTGCGAACCGTTATCGGTGATGATGCGGTTGGGGACTCCGAAACGGCCCACGATGCCCCTGATGAACTTGACCCCGGACCCGGCTGGGATGGTGTGAATAGCTTCCACTTCCACCCACTTGGTGAACTTGTCGATGGCGACGTACAGGTAGCGGTAGCCCCCAAGATGTCCAGCCCCCAGACCGCGAACGGCCACGTGAGCAGAATGGTCTGGAGGCCCCGAGCCGGCTGATGGATTTTCTTGGTGTGGAACTGGCAGGCTTCGTAGGACTTCACCAGCTCAGCTGCATCGTCGAGCACAGTGGCCCAGTAGAACCCACTACAGAATACTTTGCCGACAAGGGTCCGTTGATGAGTGGTGCCCGCAGTCCCCACCGTGTATGTCAGTTAGCAGCTCCTTCCCCTGGTCCCTGGAAATGTAGCGCAGGGAAATGCTGTTTGGCCGCTTCCTGTGCAACTCACCATCCTGGATGCAGTACACCGTGGGTTGCCGAACCACACGCTCTGCATCCTCTTCCTTCTCCGGCAGCGTCCCTTGCATCAGGTACTCCTTGAATTCCTTGGTCCAGCATGCCTCCTGAGGTTCGAGCGCGAAGAGCAACCGAGCTCCTGAGGTCGGGCCACAGACCAAGGCTCCTATGGCAGGAGGATGTGGGAGCTCCTGCCGAGGCTGAGCTGTGCTTGATAGTGGAGGTGTCGCCGATGGCTTGAAGACGCCAGGCTCCTGGGGCTGCCGCTTGGATGCTCTCCTGGCGATGTCATCGGCTTCCTTGTTGGTGCCCCGGGGCACATGTTGCACCTCCGGTCCCATGAACTGTTTTTCCATCTTACGCACCTCTGCGAGGTAAGCCTCCATGTGCTCGTCCTTTGGCTCGTACACTTTGTTGGAGAAGTTGACGAGGAGCTGCGAGTCGCCCCTAACCAACAAGGCGCTTCACCCCCAGAGCTGTTGCTGCCTTCAGGCCAGCTATGAGGCCCTCGTACTCTGCGGTGTTGTTGGAGACCTTCTCGCACTGCTGAATGCAGAGCTGCACGGCGTAGTAGAGCTTGTCCTGAGTGGGCGAGATGAGTACTGCCCCAGCCCCCGCGCCCTGATGCGCGAAGGCGCCGTCGAAATACATGACCCAGCCGTCCGGCGCCTCGCTTCCCGGTGAGGTGGACCGGTCTTCGCCTACTTCAAGTGCCGGGGCATCCGTCCATTCCGCCACGAAATCATCAAGTGCGGCTCCCTTGATGACCCGGGTAGTGCTGAACTCCAGCTGGAATGCTTGCAGCTCGATGTTCCACTCAGCGACCCTTCCAGCAGAGTTCGGGCTCCTGAGCACTCTCTCCAACGGGTAGGCTGAGATGACCTTGATGGGGTGGCCCAGGAAGTAGTGTCGCAGCTTGCGCGAGGCCACCAAGAGCGCAAGGAGGAGCTTCTGAGGCATGGGGTATCGTGCCCTTGTGTCCCGCAATACCGTGCTGACAAAATACACCGGGTGCTCGACAAGGGCTGGCGTGTTGGTGAGGCTTGTGTCGTGCGGGGGCCCGGACGTCTCCTGAGATGGTGGAACTCCTGGTGCCTGGTCGCCTGCGGGGGTCTCTGCAACGTCGTCCTGCCGAGCTTGGTGTTCTGTTGACGCTGCTGCGACTCCTTCCTAATCTTGCGTCATTTCAGTTGTAGCTCGGCGCAACGCGCCCTTGGCTTGGCGCTCCTCCCGAACCGCCACCAGCGCTGCAATGGCAGAGTAGGAGGTAGCGGCCAGGTAGAGCACCAGGGGCTTGAGAGGCCGTGGCGCCACCATCACCGTGGTCTAGTTAGGTATCTCTTGAGGTAGGCTTGGTCGGCCTTCGGGGTCCACTCAAACGGGCCTTTCTTCTTCATCAGCTTGAAGAAGGGCAAGGCACGTTCTTCTCGCTTGGAGATGAAGCATCCCAATGCAATCACCCGACCGACCCACTTCTGCATTTCACTGAGGGTCTGCGGTGGGCTCATGTCCTCGATGGCCTTGATCTTCTCTGGATTCGCCTCGATCCCTCTGTGGGACACGAGGAAACCCAGCAGCTTGCCGGAAGGGACGCCAAACATGCACTTCTCCGGGTTGAGCCGCAAGTTCACTTGGCGCAGGCTCTCGAAGGTCTCTTCCAAGTCTCGAATCAAGGTCCTTGCCTCCCGAGACTTCACCACAATGTCATCGACGTAGGCCTCTGTGTTTTTTCCGTGTTGTCGCCCTAAGGCGATGTGCATCAGTCGTGAAAGGTTGTGCCCGCGTTGCGCAATCCAAAGGGAATGCAAGTGTAGCAGTACACCCCACTCGGGGTCAGGAAGGCTGTCTTCTCCACGTCTTCTACCGCCATCTTGATCTGGTGATATCCTGAGAACGCGTCCAAGAAGCACCGCAGGTCACACTCGGCGGTGGAGTCGACGATCTGATCGATGCGTGGGAGCGGGAACGGATCTTGGGGGCAGGCTTTGTTAAGGTTGGTGAAGTCGACGCACATCCGTTCCTTCCCGCCTTTCCTCGGCACTACGACGGGGTTCGCCAGCCATTCGGGATACCGAACCTCGCGAAAGGCGCCCGCCGTTTCCAACTTGCGGGTTTCTTGGGCGATGTAGGCCTGCTTCTCAGTGGACTGCCATCTCGCTCGCTGCTTCACGGGGCGTACATTGGGGCATACCTTTAAATGATGCTAAATCACCTCTCTCGGGACTCCTACCAGCTGATTAGGCTCCCACGTGAATATATCCTTGTTTGCACGCAAGAACTTCACCAATGCTTCCTCTTGCCCTGGGTCGAGGCTGACACCTATGGTAAAGGTGGCTCCTGAGGGCCTGTCCTCGTTGACCGGCACCTGCTTGGTTTCCGCCTTGTCTTGTGTGAACAACTGCTTCTTCTTGGCCGGCATGGCTCCCTTGGGCTCGGAGGCGCCCACGTCGGCGGGCTGCGCCGACGCGGTGGTTTTGAGGGCGAGCTTGAGTGCCGTCACAGCCTCGTTGGTGTCCCCCTTGATGGTGATGACGCCTTTGCTCCCAGGCATCTTCATGAGGTTGTAGGCTGGATGAGTCGCCACCATGAACTGGGCGAGAGCTGGGTACCCGAGGATGGAGTTGTACGGGAGGCCGATGCGGGCGATGTCAAAGTCGACCAGCTCGGTGCGGTTGTTGTCGCGCATGCCGAAGGTGACGGGGAGGCAGATCTGTCCCAGAGAGTGGGCAGTGCCGCCACCAACTCTAGAGAAAGGCTTGCTGAGACTGAGCCACTCGAGTGGCACATGAAGAAGGCTGAAGGCCTCTACGGGGAGCAAGTTGAGGCCTGCACCGCCGTCGATGAGGGTCTTGGTAACAGCCACATTGCACATGGTGGGCGTGCAGAGCATTGGGAGCTTGCCCGAGCCGGTGGTAGAGTTGGGGTGGTCTGCTGAGTCGAAGGTGAGGTCGGCCTCTGGCGCAGCCCAACCCGGCGGAGCCCCCCGGGCGCTTGGAAGCGGCACCAATCTGACGGAGGAACGGCTTGACATGGCGATCTGAAGGCGGTGCTTGAGAGCCGCCCAGCAGGGCTGCGACTGCGTGGTGCGCCGGCACCGCGTAGCGAGCAGTGAAGAGGTCGCGGAGTTCCCCCCAGGACGCCACCGTGGATCCAGGGAGGTTGAGCAGCCAGGTGCGCGGCTCACCAGTGAGGGCCATGGGGAGCCAGTTGGCCATGACCTTGTCGTCGCCCCGGCCTCGAGGACGGCCTCCTCGTATGCCAGCAGGAATGCCGACGGGTCCGCCGTGCCGTCGTAGTGCGGCGGCATCTCCGGCCTGAACTTGGTCTGCCATCGCACCTGCCGAAGGGCGCGGGCCAGGGCTCGGAGCCCCCTGGCCCCATCTTCAGCACCGGCCGTTGGAGCCGGTGGCGGGGCGCCTGCCATGAGGGCGAAGCACAGATCGACGGAGGAGAAGCTACAACGCACCCCTACCTGGCGCGCCAAATGTCAGATCTGGGGTTCTGGCAAAACCCTTAAGGTTCAAATTTTGGGGTGCACACGAAGTTCTTTCCCTCCTACCGATCTACGTCCTAGCTCGCTAAGATCTCGCGGACGAACTCGACAAACTCGCAACACAGAAAGACACGAGATTTATACTGGTTCGGGCCACCGTTGTGGTGTAATACCCTACTCCAGTGTGGTGGTGGTGGTGGATTGCCTCTTGGGCTGATGATGAACAGTACAAGGGGAAGAACAGCCTCCTGAGGTTGAGGTGTTCTTGTGTTTGTCGAACTTGTGGGGGTGAGGACTCGATCAGATCAGATCAAGTTACCCCCTTTGGTGGTGGCTAGTTCTACTTATATAGGCCCTGGTCCTCTCCCCAATAATTGAGCGGGAAGGGATCCAACAACGGCGGGCAATTTTGAAAGGGGACAACTAGTACAAGCTATCCTGACAAAAGTGGTCTTCGCCTGCGAAAGGCTCTGGTGGTGACGCCGTCTTGGGCTCCATAAATATGTCTTGTCTTGTAATACAAGCAATAAGCTCAGGGTACTTTACGCCTTTCCACCTCCTGTGTGCCACTGTGGCAGCCCCTTCCAACTATAAAAGGAGGCCCATGGCATCTTTGGAGAAGGATTCGCTCTTCGAACCACGACCGACCACAGCCTAGTTCGAGAGCTCAAGAAATCTCAGAAATACACCCACCAAAGCAGGACTAGGGTTTTACGCATCCTCGCGACCCGAACCTGGGTAAACGACCCCTGTGCTGTCTACTAGCACTGCTCTCCTCGCAACCCTGCGCCCCGGCAACCGTAGTAGGGATTCTTGTGATCCCATAGGTGTCGTTCCACACCGACAACTAGCACCCAAATGACACAAAGCATAGCATTCATGATCTTTAATATTAATAGTAGGTTCCCACTCATCATAAAGTTTTCTAGGGATAGAAACTTCCGATTCAAGCATTTCTTCATAAGATTGCATTAAAGCATCAACGATATGTTTAGTAAAAGCCTTATTTTCACTATAAGCATGCGGAGAATTTAGCACGGATTGCAACAAGGAAATACAATCTATTAAAGAACAATTATCATAATTAAATTCCTTGAAATCCAAAATAGTGGGTTCATTGCTATCTAAAGTTTTGACCTCTTCAATCCCACTTTTACCAAATTTTGCATCAAGATCTAAGACTCCGAATCATTGGGACGCCTTTTAACTAAAGTTGACTCATCTCCAGTCCCATCATTATCAAGATTCATATTGCAAAACAAAGATTTAATAGGGGACACATCAATTACTTTTAGATCTTCATCCTTATTATCATGAAAACTAGAAGAACACGCTTTTACAAAGCAATCTTTCTTAGCACACATCATAGCGGTTCTTTCTTCGCACTCATCAATGGAAATTCTCATGGCTTTGAGAGACTCATTGATATCATGCTTAGGAGGAATAGATCTAAGTTTCAGAGAATCAACATCAAGAGAAATTCTATCCACGTTCCTAGCCAATTCATCAATCTTAGGCAATTTTTCTTCAAGCAAAGCATTGAAATTCTTTTGAGAAATCATAAATTCTTTAACACTAGTCTCAAAATCAGAGGGCATCTTATTAAAATTTCCATAATATTTGTTGTAGGAATTACCATAATTATTAGAGGAATTACTAGGATACGGCCTAGGATTAAATTTTCCTCTATAAGCGTTGTTACCAAAATTGTTCCTACCAACAAAATTCACATCCATAGATTCATTATTATGCTCAATCAAAGTAGACAAATGCATATCATTAGGGTCAGAAGAAACACTCTTATCAACAAACAATTTCATAAGTTCATCCATCTTTCCACTCAAAACATTAATTTCTTCAATTGCATGCACCTTTTTACTAGTACATCTTTTAGTGTGCCATTGAGAATAATTAACCATAATATTATCTAGGAGTTTAGTAGCTTCTCCTAAAGTGATTTCCATAAAAGTGCCTCCCGCGGCCGAATCTAAAAGATTTCTAGAAGAAAAATTCAATCCGGCATAATTTTTTTGTATAATCATCCATAAGTTCAAACCATGAGTAGGGAAATTACGTATCATTAATTTCATCCTCTCCCAAGCTTGTGCAACATGTTCATGATAAAGTTTCGTAAAATCCATAATATCATTTCTAAGAGAGATGATCTTAGCGGGAGGAAAATACTTAGAGATAAAAGCATGGTTGCACTTATTCCAAGAATCAATACTATTTTTAGGCAAAGACGAAAACCAAGTTTTAGCGCGATCTCTAAGCGAAAACGGAAATAGCTTCAATTTAACAATTCATTGTCCACATCTTTTTTATTTTGCATATCACACAAATCAACAAAGCTATTTAGATGGGTAGCGGCATCTTCACTAGGAAGGCCGGTGAATTGATCTTTCATAACAATATTCAGCAAAGCAGCATTAATTTCACAAGATTCAGCATCGGTAAGAGGAGCAATCGGAGTGCAAAGTAAATCATTGTTGTTGGTATTGGATAGGTCACACAATTTAGTATTGTCTTGAGCCATCGTGACAAGCAAGCAATCCAACACACAAGCAAACAAGAAGCAGGCGAAAAATAGGTGAACGGAAAGAGAGGGCGAATAAAACGGCAAGGGTGAAGTGGGGGAGAGGAAAACGAGAGGCAAATGGCAGATAATGTAATGCGAGGGATAAGAGTTTGTGATGGGTACTTGGTATGTCTTGACTTCTGCGTAGACTCCTCGGCAACGGCGCCAGAATGTCAGGACCCCGATCCTAAGTCACACCGATCTAGCATGTAACACATCATATCACTTTGCGGCCTCACGCACGGTATTCCCACGGGTGCCACCTTACCTGGCCCGGGACCGTTTGCGCCTTTTGGCGCACGTATATGATAGTGTCGCTAGCATCCATATGACAAAGGGCCAACCTGACTAGTCGTGAACCCAAAGTGGCACTACCTTATGGGGACAGGCATACATGAACCAACATTGAACGTGTCGGTCATCAGCTTGTGAATCCGGGCTGTAGCAACTAGGCTAACAGGACTCCGGGAACCCGGGCTGTAGCGGGCTAGGAGGACTCCGGAGGTCACCGCATGACATTTCCCCGATGGGACAGACACAGGAACGAAGTGGATCACATGTCGGCCAGTCTAAGTGTTCCGGAGCAGTAGCAACTAGCTAGCAGGACTCCAGTAAACCGGGCTGTAGCAGACTACCATGGCTCAATGGAAGCACTAGACTACATTTCCCCATAAGAGAGGCTACCAAGGATAGACAACTAGGTTGTCGGATCCCACGCATACCAATCATTTCAATCATACACACAATATGCTCTATATGTGCAAATACAACATGGCATCACAACATGACTCTACAACTCAAGTATTTATTCAATAGGCTCCGAGGAGCGAGATATTACAAACATGGGTCTCATGACCCAACATTCAGAGCATACAAGTCAAAGCACATGCGGAAGCTTAACATGTCTGAGTACAGACATCTACAAATAAAAAGGCTGAGAAGCCTGACTATATACCGGATCCTTCCGAGGGCACAAGATCGTAGCTGAGGTATCAAGCTAAACGTCGAAGTCCACACGGAACTACTAGCGAGATTGAAGTCTCTCTGCAAAAACATAAATTAAGCAAACGTGAGTACAAATGTACCCAGCAAGACTTACATCAGAACTGACTACATATGCATCATTATCAGCAAAGGGATGGTGGGGTTTAACTGCAGCAAGCCAACTTTGACTCAGTGGCTAACCTGAACTATTACTGCAAGTAACTCTTTTGAGGTGGCGCACACGAGTCCACATATTCACCATTTCAATACACCACTATGGATCCGCTCCCGTCTCCCTACGAGAACGCCATTCACAACACTCACGCTTATCTTGCGCATTTTAGAGTATCCACTTTCACTTACCTATGAACTATACAGGCAACCCAGAAGTCCTTTACCGCGGACACGACTATTCAACTAGATCATTTATAACCCTGCAGGGATGTACTTTTCACACACGCTCTCGCCACTTACCACCATGTACTCGTCGTGTATCTGGGCAACCTTCAAGCGGAAGCCTGACGAGGGAGTCGACCACGACCTGACTAACCACACAAGTCTCTAGTCCAGGTTTATCGCCTATTCGGGTTCCATCCGCGACGAGATCCGGTCGGGGTTGCGCTCACAGCCCCAAATGATGTGTGCAGGGTTCCCGAGACACCAAACAGGCGCCCGGTACACCGTGCCACGGTGTATCTACCGCATCTAGCGCACCCCTAGGGTCAGCGCTACGCACGGCCTCGAACACATATCCTACAAACACCAGAAACTAGTTGCAACTCCTGGACAGAGATCAAGGCGGTTAATAAGTCGAGAGGGTCATTTGGTTTCAGGCCCAACGCGTGGTAGTAGCTGTTCGTGGATCACAAACATAGAACTCAATTCCTAAGGACGGTTTCAATGAGACAACCCACCATGTACTCCTACATGTCCTCTCACCACTACCTTTACCAAATCGTGTTCACACACTTCGCTCACACAGTAGGACATGTTCATCACCATTCCAATTCATTCCTGATGAATCAGACCTGACTCAACTCTAAGCAGTAGCAGGCATGACAAACAAGCATGAATGAGTAGGCACACCAGGGCTCAAACAACTCCTACTCATGCTAGTGGGTTTCATCTATTTACTGTGGCAATGACAGGTCATGCAGAGGATAGGGGTTCAACTACCGCAACATGTAACCGTTGAATCGTTGTTGTCCTAATGCAGTAAAAGGGAGCAGAAGCGAGAGAGCTAATGCAACTAAGAACAGAAAGGTTTGAGCTAATTTGAACCAAGGGTTCAAATTCAAACTCAAGTTATGAATTTATAATGTGCATTATCATGTTTTGGTCTAACAGCAAGGTTAGGTTGTTTAAACATGCATGAAACCAGTACAAAGGGATAGATTGGATTTTTCTTATAATTTTTCATATATAATTTATTTCAATCTGAGTTATAGATTATTTTCTATGAATTTTTGAAGTTCTGGACATTTTCTGAAAATAAATAAATCAAATAGATTTATCTAAAATTCAGAAAAGCATTACTGCGTCATCACAGGGTCAACATGACGTCAGCAAGTCACAGGCGCTAGCCCAGGTCAAACCTGACGGCCGGGACCCACTTGTCAGTGAAACAACTAATTAACAGGGTTAAGTTAATACTGACGAAACTGTCAGTGGGCCTAGGCCCACATGTCAGTGACTTAGTGGGTTAACTAACAGTTAATTAGCGCTAAGCTAAAATTAGCAGGGCTCTAGGCCCACCTATCATTGACCCAGGGGAGTCAAACCCCAGGTCAAACGAGGTCAACTCACCGGAGACTCGACGCAGGCGACGACAGGATCGGCGGAGGGGCTCGGAAATGAGCCACATGGCATCATTTTGGCCGCGATCTGTTGTGTTCGAACACACACAGTGGCGTGCATTAAGTGGTGGCAGCGTAGGTGCTGGGGTGGCCGGAAAAGTGGCTGGGGACGATGTTCAGCGGCGGCAGCAGCTCGGGCATCCTCGGGGTGGCGCTACAGATCACGGGAGGAGGCGCTGCGGGTGTCTACGGGCTCATGAGATCGTGCTGAGCATGATAGTGTGCTCGGGCACGAGCTGCGGTGGCTGTCACGGTGGCGAGAAGTTTGGCGGCGGCACGGGTCGGTCTCCGGCGGAACGATGGCTATGGTGTGAAAACGAAGCGCAGAAGAGGGGGGGTTTGGGGAAGGAGCTCACGGAGAGTGCAGGGGCGTCGAAGCGGGCTCGGGGAAGGCTCGGAGCAGACGACATGTCCATGGCGATCTCGGCTTCCCGAGGTTGAAGACGACAACGGGGAGAGCGTTCGGGGGCGTCCGGCATCGCGTGGGTCATCAAGGAGGGGTAGACGACGGAGGCGGAGCTCGTGGATGTGTCGAGGGGGCAAGGGGAAGGCGGTGGCTACGGCTATGGCGAACGGCGGTGACGGCTGCGCTCGGGAAGAGAGCAGAGAGGGGAGGGGAGAGAGCTGCGAGGAGGGAGGAGGTGCAGAGGGTCGAGGGGGGTGCGTGGCACCCTCGGGGGAGTCCAGCGGCGAGCAGGCAAGCATGAGGTGGCCGGCGCGTGCGCGCGCGCGTCGAGCACACGCCCTCCTGCCTACTGGCAGGAGGTTGAAGACGGTGGAGGTTGCGGTGGCCTGGGCCGCCAAGTGGACTAGCCAAGTGGGCTACACACGAGGTAAGCCGAGGTAGGTTTCCTTTCTCTCTCTCTTTTCCTTTTGTTTCAGTTTTTCTATTTCTTTTATTATGTTTTTGATTTAGCAAAAATACTAAACCATTTTCAAAACTCCTGAAAATATTTGTGGGCACTGTTGAAATTATTCCCAACAGCCCTCAACTAGTTTCGAAATTATTAGAGCATTTAAAATATAAATAGCATTTAATTGCCTCAATTCAAATACTTTATGATTTAACCAAATGATCCAAAATATTCCCCAAAAATGTTCACTATTTTTGGTTTGGAATCAAAGCCTTGCCAAAATTATTAAACATTGTTGAAGGCATTTTGGGATCATTGAATGCATTTTTTCAAAGCTGGACCTATTTGGATTTCAAAGTGCTAGGGTTTGATCATTCCCCATTTCAAGTATAATTGAAACTTAAGTATGATGCAATACAAGACTAGTCCACAGACAAAGATGAAGCTAGGTCTGTGACGCAGAAATCCTTCTTGTTACTTCTTGAGCATGTGTTGGTTTTCCTTTGAAGAGGAAAGGGTGATGCAGCAAAGTAGTGTAAGTATTTCCCTCAGTTTTTGAGAACCAAGGTATCAATCCAGTAGGAGGCCACACGCAATTCCCTCGTACCTACACAAAAAAATAAGAACCTTGCAATCAACGCGATAAAGGGATTGTCAATCCCTTCACGACCACTTGCAAAAGTGAGATCTGATAGAGATGATAAGATAATATTTTTGGTATTTTTATGATAAAGACTAAAAGTAAAGAAAGCAGAATAAACGACGCCAGAAATAGCTAGTTGATGGAAGATTAATATGATGGAAAATAGACCCGGGGGCCATAGGTTTCACTAGTGGCTTCTCTCAAGATAGCATAAGTATTACGGTGGGTGAACAAATTACTGTCGAGCAATTGATGGAAAAGTGCATAATTATGAGAATATCTAGGCATGATCATGTATATAGGCATCACGTCCACGCCAAGTAGACCGACTCCTGCCTGCATCTACTACTATTACTCCACACATCGACCGCTATCCAGCATGCATCAAGAGTATTAAGTTCATAAGAACAGAGTAACGCATTAGGTAAGATGATATGATGTAGAGGGATAAACTCAAGCAATATGATATAAACCCCCATCTTTTTTCCTCGATGGCAATAATACAATACGTGTTGTTTCCCCTACTGTCACTGGGATGGAGCACCGCAAGATCGAACCCAAAGCTAAGCACTTCTCCCATTGCAAGAAAGATCAATCTAGTAGGCCAAACCAAACTGATAATTCGAAGAGACTTGCAAAGATAACCAATCATACATAAAAGAATTCAGAGAATATTCAAATATTGTTCATAGATAATCTTGATCATAAACCCACATTCATCGGTTCTCGAAAACACACCGCAAAAAAGAGTTACATCGAATAGATCTCCAAGAAGATCGAGGAGAACTTTGTATTGAGATCCAAAGAGAGAGAAGAAGCCATCTAGCTAATAACTATGGACCCGAAGGTCAGTGGTAAACTACTCACACATCATCGGAGAGGCTATGGTGTTGATGTAGAAGCCCTCCATGATCAATGCCCCCTCTGGCGGAGCGCCAGAAAAGGCCCCAATATGGGATCTCACGGGTACAGAAGGTTGCGGCGGTGGAAATAGGTTTTCGTGGTGCTCCTCGATGGTTTTGGGGTACATAGGTATATATAGGAGGAATAAGTAGGTCGGTGGAGCCACAAGGGGCCCATGAGGGTGGAGGGCGCACCCAGGGGGGCTAGGCGCGCCCCCTGCCTCGTGGCCTCCTTGTTCATTTCTTTACGTCCACTCCAAGTCCTCTGGATCACGTTTGTTCCAAAAATCACGCTCCCGAAGGTTTCATTCCATTTGGACTCCGTTTGATATTCCTTTTCTGTGAAACACTAAAATAGGCAAAAAACAACAATTTAGACTGGGCCTTGGGTTAAAAGGTTAGTCCCAAAAATAATATAGAAGTGTATAATAAAGCCCATTAAACATCCAAAACATAATATATAATAGCATGGAGCAATCAAAAATTATAGATACGTTGGAGACGTATCAACAGTACAAGGGAAGAACAGCCTCCTGAGGAGAGGTGTTCTTGTGCTCGGTGAACTTGTGTGAGGATGGGATGGATCTTGTCCAGGATGTGTTCCTCTCTCCTACTTTGGTGGCTAGTCCTATTTATAGAGGCCATGGTCCTCTCCCCAAATATTGAGCGGGAAGGGATCCAACAACGGCCAAATTCGAAGGGAGACAACTAGTACAAGTTATCCTGACTAAAGGTGGTCTTTGCCTGCCAAAGGCTCTGGCGGTGACGTTGTCTTGGGCTCGATGTTGACCTCCGTCCTGCTGGTCTTGGTCTCGTTGCACTGATATGGAAACCTTTGCCTGATGCCTCATAACTCCTCGCCTGCGCTTGCCCCTTTAGCACCAAAGAGGAAATGAGGACACTGTGCGCGTTGGCGCCCGCCTGGCTCTAGTCGTCATGGCTTGCGTCACAGGAACCTCACGAGGTGTATCTTTCCTTGATCTCTCCGCCCCTCGCGAGCCTGTCTGGTGAGGCCGCTCCTGAGGAGGTATTGTCTCGTCTGCCTCGCGAGGCTTGGCCCCTCGCGAGGGTCTTTACTGTTTGCTGGTGAAGATGGGCCGTACAGGGCCGCTGGTGGAGCCACGCCGCGGGCCACAGGCAGGCAAGTCTGGGGACCCCCGTTCCCAGGACGCCGACAGTAGCAATGATGCGGACTAGGTCTGTGATTTGAGGATTATCCTCATTGCTGTATAGAAGAATTATGTCCTTGATGCAACGCTAGGTGACAGAATTATTGCAAGAGCAAATGCAGACGTTATGAACGTTTGACAAGCTCGGTATGATGACTACTTGATAGTTTAGTGCACCATGCTTTACGGCTTAGAACCGGGACTTCAAAAATGTTTTGAAACGCCATGGAGCATATGAGATGTTCCAAGAGTTGAAATTGGTATTTCAGATTCATGCCCGAGTTGAGAGGTATAAGACCTCTGACAAGTATTTTTGCCTACAAGATGGAGGAGAATAGCTCAACCAGTGAGCATGTGCTCAAAATGTCTGAGTACTACAATCGCTTGAATCAAGTGGGAGTTAATCTTCCAGATAAGATAGTGATTGACAGAGTTCTCTAGTCACTATCACCAAGTTACTGGAACCTTGTGATGAACTATAATATGCAAGGGATGACGTAAATGATTCCCCGAGCTCTTCGTGATGCTGAAATCGCTGAAGGTAGAAATCAAGAAAAGCATCAAGTGTTGATGGTTGACAAGACCATTAGTTTCAAGTAAAAGGGCAAGGGAAAGAAAGGGAACTTCAAGAAGAATTACAAGCAAGTTGCCACTCCCATGAAGAAGCCCAAAGCTAGACCCAAGGTTGAAACTGAGTGATTCTACTACAAAGGAAATGGTCACTGGAAGCGGAACTGCCCCAAATACTTGGTGGATAAGAAGCATGGCAAAGTGAACAAAATTATATATGATATACATGTTATTGATGTGTACTTTACTAGTATTCATAGTATCCCCTGGGTATTTGATACTGGTTCAGTTGTTATTATTAGTAACTTGAAACAAGAGTTATAAAATGAACAGAGACTAGTTGAGGGCAAGGTGACGATGTGTGTTGGAAGTGATTCCAAGATTTATAAGATCACCATCGCACACTCCCTTTACCTTCGGGGTTAGTGTTGAACCTAAAATAAATGTTATTTGGTGTTTGCATTGAGCATAATATGATTGGATCATGTTTATTGCAATAGGTTATTCATTTAAGTCGAAGAATAATTGTTATTCTTTTTAGATGAATAAAACCTTCTGTGGTCATACACCCAAGGTGAATGGTTTATTGAATCTCGATTGTAGTGATACACATATTCATAATATTGAAGACAAAAGATTCAAGGTTAATAATGATAGTGCAACTTATTTGTGGCACTGCCGTTTAGGTCATATTGGTGTAAAGCGCATGAAGAAACTCCATGCTGGTGGGCTTTTGGAATCACTTGATGCTTGCGAACCATGCCTCATGGGCAAGATGACCAAGACTCCATTCTTAGGAACAATGGAGCAAGCCACTTACTTATTGGAAACAATACATACCGATGTATGCGGTCCGATGAGCGTTGAGGCTCGTGGCGGGTATCATTATTTTCTGACCTTCATAGATGATTTGAGCAGATATGGGTATATCTACTTAATGAAACACAAGACTGAAACATTTGAAAAGTTCAAAGAATTTCAGAGTGAAGTTGATAATCATCGTAACAAGAAAATAAAGTTTCTATGATCTGATCACGGAGGCGAATATTTGAGTTACGAGTTTGGCCTTCATTTGAAACAATGTGGAATAGTTTCGCAACTCACGCCACCTGGAACACCACAGTGTAATGGTGTGTACGAATGTCGTAACCGTACGTTATTAGATATGGTGCGATCTATGATCTCTCTTACCAATTTACCACTATCGTTTTGAGGTTATGCATTAGTGATAGCTGCATTCACGTTAAATAGGGCACCGTCTAAAAATCCATTGAGACGACACCATATGAACTATGGTTTAGCAAGAAACCTAAGCTATCATTTCTTAAAGTTTGGGGTTGCGATGCTTATGTAAAAAAGTTTCAGCCTGATAAGCTCAAACCCAAATCGGAGAAGTGTGTCTTCATAGGGTACCCAAAAGAAACTATTGGGTGCACCTTCTATCACAGATCCAAAGGCAAGATCTTTGTTGCTATGAGTGGATCCTTTCTAGAGAAGGAGTTTCTCTCGAAAGAAGTGAGTGGGAGGAAAGTAGAACTTGATGAGGTAATTGCACCTTCTCTCGAATTGGAAAGTAGCTCATCATTGAAATCAGTTCCAGTGATGCCTACACCAATTAGTGAGGAAGTTAATGATGATGATCATGAAACTTCAGATCAAGTTACTACCGAACCTCGTAGGTCAACCAAAGTACGATCCGCACCAGAGTTGTACGGTAACCCTGTTCTGGAAGTCAAGTTGCTAGACTATGATGAACCTACGAACTATGAGGAAGTGATGATGAGCCCAGATTCGGACAGATGGCTTGAGGCCATGAAATCTGAGATAGAATCCATGTATGAGAACAAAGTGTGGACTTTGGTGGACTTGCCCGATGATCGGCAAGCCATTGAGAATAAATGGATCTTCAAGAGGAAGACGGACGCTGATAGTAGTGTTACTATCTACAAATCTTGACTTGTCGAAAAGGGTTTTTGACAAATTCAAGATGTTGACTACGATGAGATTTTCTCACTCGTATCGATGCTTAAAGTCTGTCCAAATCATGTTAGCAATTTCCACTTTTATGAAATCTGACAAATGGATATCAAAACTGCATTCCTTAATTGATTTATTAAAGAAGAGTTGTATATGATACAACCATAGGGTTTTGTCAATCCTAAAGGTGCTAACAAAATGTGCAAGCTCCAGCGATCCATCTATGGACTGGTGCAAGCATCTCGGAGTTGGAATATACACTTTGATAAGTTGATCAAAGCATATAGTTTTATACAGACTTGCGGTGAAGCCTGTATTTACAAGAAAGTGAGTGGGAGCACTACAACCTTTCTGATAAGTATATGTGAATGACATATTGTTGATCGGAAATGATGTAGAATTTTTTGGAAAGCATAAAGGAGTGTTTGAAAGGAGTTTTTCGAAGAAAGACCTCGGTGAAGCTGCTTACATATTGGGCATCAAGATCTATAGAGATAGATCAATACGCTTGATAAGATTTTTCAATGAGTACATACCTTGACAAGATTTTTGAAGTAGTTCCAAATGGAACTGTCAAAGAAGGAGTTCTTGCCTGTATTGCAAGGTGTAAAATTGAGTAAGACTCAAAACACGACCGCGATAGAAAATAGAAAGAGAATGAAAGTCATTTCCTATGCCTCAGCCATAGGTTCTATAAAGTATGCCATGCTGTGTACCAAACCTATTGTGTACCTTGCCATGAGTTTGGCAAGGGGGTACGATATTGATCTAGGAGTGGATCACTTGACAGTTGTCAAAATTATCCTTAGAAGACTAAGGAGATATTTCTCGGTTATGGAGGTGATAAAGAGTTCATCGTAAGGAGTTACGCCGATGCAAGCTTTTACATCGATCCGGATGACTATGTGTCTCAATCTGCATACATATTGAAAGTGGGAGCAATTAGCTAGAGTAGCTCCATATAGAGCATTGTAGACATGGAACATTTGCAAAATACATACGGCTTTGAATGTGACAGACCGATTAACTAGGCTTCTCTCACAAGCACAACATGATCACACCTTAGTACTCTTTGGGTGTTAATCACATAGCGATGTGAACTAGATTATTGAATCTAGTAAAACCCTTTGGGAATTAGTCACATGGTGATGTGAACTAATCACATGGTGATGTGAACTATTGTTGTTAAATCACATGGCGATGTGAACTAGATTACTGACTCTAGTGCAAGTGGGAGATTGAAGGAAATATGCCCTAGAGGCAATAATAAAGTTGTTATTTATATTTCCTTATATCATGATAAATTTTTATTATTCATGCTAGAATTGTATTAACCAGAAACTTAGTACATGTGTGAATACATAGACAAATAGAATGTCCCTAGTATGCCTCTACTAGACTAGCTTGTTAATCAAAGATGGTTAAGTTTCCTAGCCATAGACATGTGTTGTCATTTGATGAACGGGATCACATCATTAGAGAATGATGTGATGGACAAGACCCAGCCATTAGCTTACTATGATCGTTTAGTTTATTTCTATTGCTTTCTTCATGACTTATACATGTTCCTATGACTATGAGATTATGCAACTCCCGAATACCGGAGGAACACTTAGTGTGCTATCAAACGTCACAACGTAACTGGGTGATTATAAATATGCTCTACAGGTGTCTTTGATGGTGTTTGTTGAGTTGGCATAGATCAAGATTAGCATTTGTCTCTCCGATTGTCGGAGAGGTATCTCTGGGCCCTCTCGGTAATGCACATCACTATAAGCCTTGCAAGCATTATGACTAATGAGTTAGTTGCGGGATGATGCATTACGGAACGAGTAAAGAGACTTGCCGGTAATGAGATTGCACTAGGTATGAAGATACCAACGATCGTATCTCGGGCAAGTAACATACCGATGACAAAGGGAACAACATATGTTGTTATGTGGTTTGACCGATAAAGATCTTCGTAGAATATGTAGGAGCCAATATGAGCATCCAGGTTCCGCTATTGGGTATTGACCAAAGATGTGTCTCGGTCATGTCTACATAGTTCTCGAACCCGTAGGGTCCGCACGCTTAATGTTTGATGACGATTTGTATTATGAGTTGTGTGATTTGATGTACCGAAGTTTGTTCGGAGTCCCAGATGAGATCACGGACATGACGAGGAGTCTCGATATGGTCGAGACATAAAGATTGATATATTGGACCATGTTATTCAGACACCGGAAGTGTTCCGGACAGTTTCGGATAGAGCCGGAGTGCCGGAGGGGTTACCGGAACCCCCCCGGGGAAGTAATGGGCCTTAGTGGGCCTTAGGGGAGAGAGAGGGCAGCAGCCGAATAGGACTAGGGGAAGGGGGCGCGGCCCCTCTTTCCCTCTCCCTCTCCCTCTCCTTCCTTCTTCTCCTACTTGGACTAGGAAAGGGGGGAGCTGATTCCTACTTGCGTGGGACTCCCCCTTAGGCGCGCCCCCTTGGGCCGGTCGGCCTCCTCCTCCCCTCCTTTATATACGGGGAGGGGGCACCCCATAGACACACAAGTTGATCTTTAGCCATGTGTGGTGCCCCCCCACACAGTTTTCCACCTCAGTCATATTGTCGTAGTGCTTAGGCGAAACCCTGCGTCGGTAACTTCATCATCACCGTCACCATGCCGTCGTGCAGATGAAACTCTCCCTCAGCCTCAATTGGATCAAGAGTTCAATGGGCGTCACCGAACTGAACGTGTGCAGATCGCGGAGGTGCCATGCGTTCGGTACTTGGATTGGTTGGATCGCGAAGACGTTCGACTACATCAACCGCGTTACTAAACGCTTCCGCTTTCGGTCTACGAGGGTACGTGGTCACACTCTCCTCACTCGTTTCTATGCTTCTCCTAGATAGATCTTGCGTGATCGTAGGTAATTTTTCTGAAATACTACGTTCCCTAACAGTGATCATGGAAGCTGACAATTCCAAAGTCTTCGAATGCTTCAGGAGAGGAGATTTGTATATTGTTGATTTCTCTACAGGACCACAACCTGCCACATGTCTACTTGCAAAAGCTTCAGAAGGCTGGTTATGGCATCGACGACTAGGTCATGCTGGCATGAGGAACTTGCACACACTTGCGAAGAAGAAGCACGTCATTGGCATCGAGGGTGTCAAATTGCTCAAGGAGCATCTGTGTGGAGCTTGTGAAGCTGGAAAGATGACCAAGGCCCAGCATTCCTCAAAGACCATTGTCGGTGTCAAAACCGGCGGATCTCGGGTAGGGGGTCCCGAACTGTGCGTCTAGGCGGATGGTAACAGGAGACAAGGGACACGATGTTTTTACCCAGGTCCGGGCCCTCTCGATGGAGGTAAAACCCTACTCCTGCTTGATTAATATTGATGATATGGGTAGTACAAGAGTGGATCTACCACGAGATCAGAGAGGCTAAACCCTAGAAGCTAGCCTATGGTATGATTGTTGTTCGTCCTATGCACTAAAACCCTCCGGTTTATATAGACATCGGATAGGGTTAGGGTTACACAGTCGATTACAATGGTAGGAGATCTACATATCCGTATCGCCAAGCTTGCCTTCCACGCCAAGGAAAGTCCCATCCGGACACGGGACGAAGTCTTCAATCTTGTATCTTCATAGTCTAGGAGTCCGGCCAACGGTGATAGTTCGGCTATCCGGACACCCCCTAACCCAGGACTCCCTCAGTAGCCCCCGAAACAGGCTTCAATGGTGATGAGTCCAGCCAGCGTGGGTGTCTTCGACATTGCGAGGCGGGTTCTCCTCCAAATTCCATATACTTGTCGAATAGTGTCCGGCTTCTGATAAATGCTGCGCTCCTTGGCTTCCACGCCCAATAATGGCCATCTTCCACGTGTTTGAATGAATGCGAAAAGCCAGGGTATTTTTACACTTACCCCCTAGCTGCGCAAATGAGCCGCCTATAAAAGGGACGAGGATCTAGATCTGAGTCACACCATCCCCCCTCCGCGAGCTTTCATTGGAGCGCCTCTGACAAAAATCCATTCCATCATGGACAGTCGACGCGGCTCCTCCTCTCGCGCTCCCAGCCCTCAGCCTGGAAATTGGGAGAGATGCTCAGTCCCGCATAGCGAGCTAGTGACACTCCAAACCAAGGGATTTCTTCCCCCGGCCTTCATGGTTCCGGTTCGAGCCGGACTCGCCATCTATAAGGGTGGAAAGCAAGCGGAGAGTGTCCCCGATCCCTCCAAAGGAGAGCGGGTATGCTTTATCTCTTATCTAGTAAGAGGACTCGGATGTCCAATTCATCCGTTTCTCCGGGGGCTCTTGGAGTTCTACGGCCTCCAGTTGCACCACCTTACGCATGCCTCCATTTTGCACATCGCGGGCTTTGTGGCCCTTTGCGAACAGTTCTTTGGCGTCGAGGCTCATTTTGCGTTGTGGAAGAGATTATTCTGCCTTGTACCCCGTTCTCATGAGGGGTCAATATATCAAGTGGGCGGAGCCGAGCTATGGCGCATCGCCGGGACCGGATATCTATCCGGAACCCCGAAGAAGGCATCCGAAGACTGGCCTTCGGAATGGTTTTATATAGAGGATGTCCCGCTGCCGGATCCTGTTCGGATTGGTCTTCCGGAGTTCAGCAATGCTCCTTTGCAGAAACGCCTGAGTTGGCGCCCACGGAGCTCAGAGGGAAAACGACAAGGACGTCCTTTACCTGATGAGCCGAATAAGATTGTTAGCTCATTCTGGACTGACCATGATCGGTGTCATGGCCACATGTATTATGCGGGGGGTGCAGCCGCTCCAATATAGGGGCCACCCCATGTGGGATTTCAACGGGGAGGATGATGCCACCCGTCACGGCCGTACGGGGCCGAGATCGGTCGCCGATATGGTGAAGATCTTGTCCGCGCTGTACAAGGGGGAAGAGGAGGATTTTCTCCGTCGGTCCATTGAATGGATTTTCTATGAACAATCCTCGAAGCTGGGTAAGCGGACATTTCTTTTTTGCACATCCGATCCGTATTCCCATGGTTAGGTATCTCATTTTGTGATTTTGACGCAGGAACTGCGTCAGGCCGTAAAAGACATAAACAACCCGCCTCCACAACCCGAGGATCCGGAACGGCTCCTCGATCCGGCCCCCCAAGAGGATCCGGACATACTGGTGGAGCTGATTAATGGGGTATTTCACCAACTGAGCATCGATAATGCCTTGGTTGCCATTACGGCCGATTACCCCGGAATACTTCCAGCCTCACAGGTAACTGAGACCGAGGTCCCAACACTCTGATAATGACCCATCCGTGCTTATTTTTTATCACCGTATACCAATGGTGTTTCGCAGAGGGTGCCTTCGAGGCAGGAGGCCGAGCCCGCGGCGGCTAGCCAACAAGGGGCAGCACGGCCCCGCAGGCTAAAAAGAAGTGCGGTCCAGATCGAAACGCCACCGCAACGGTATGGCACGTCACCATATTCCTGTGATTGATTCACGGAAGGCGATTAACGCTGGTGCACTTTTCAGAAAAAGCGCCACCGGACTGTGTCCGGAGAGGTTGCCAATCAGCGTCCGCCAGGGCTCCAAAGCCGGGTTGAAGCGGAGGCGAGCACGAGGCGTCGTCGGATGCTCCTCCGACGGAGGATGCCGACAGATTGTCCGCCACCAACTCCGAGGTGGAGAGCGCCATGAATCACAAAGGCCACGGACAGTTCTTCATGACGCATGTTTCTCCCAAGAGGCATTGAATGCCTTCAATTCAGGAGATGCGCACCTCCGTGCCGCTCAAGATGGTCTAGCCAGAGCCACGGAGCGGTATGTAAAGGACATCTGGTGAGGAAATTTGACGATTATATATGCCAAGAGCCCCGAGACTTAAAATAGTTAGAATAACTGATTTAAGGATCATTTGTTATGCAGGATCTTACAAAAAACAATACCCGACTGTCGGGAGCTTGAAGAATGCAAGGCCCAACTTGAGGCCGCACTAGCCGCTTCTGAGGGGAGCCACAGAGACCCCTCTCGGTAATATATGCTTCAAAAGATAAGTAGTTTGTGAAGTGCGGCGTGTGTGTAAATCGACAATAATATTGCAGATGGCGCCGGACTAGATCCGGACAAGCAACAGCTCTTGCGCGGTTGAAGGCCAGCGAGAATGTGCTTACAAGGGTGAGGCAAGAAAAATAATCTCAGGATGCCAACACCCAGCTGGGTGAGGAACTAAAGGATGTTCGTGCCCCGTCTGACTCAGTGAAGGAGAATTGGCGACTTCGTTGCGGCATTTACAGTAAGTGCTTGAGCGAACTTTGAAAAAGAGTTCAGCGAGGAAGTCAACTAACAGAGTTATGTATGTAGGTATGCTCACGGGTCGTCCTGTAGAGGAAATGCCTGGTTCTACGGGTGACCTTCTTCGAGCTATTGCAACCGCATCTAACGAAGTTCGGCAGGTGATGAAAGGCGTCTCACAGGCCTTGTGGCCATCTATCTCCCCGCCGAAGGCCTTGGAGAGCTTGCAGAGAAGCTTCAGGAGCACGGCGGCGCTTCCGACTATGGAAGATATCGGCCTGTCGTCAAGGCGCCAGGGAGGCCTGGGCCATGGTGAAGACGCGGTACACGAAGGCGGACCCAAACCACATGGCCGAGGTCGGACCTGTGGGGCCCGACGGGAAGGAGATCCTTGTGTGTTTAGTGTACGGCCAAGTAGAGTTGGCCCAAAGTATTCCCAGCAGGACTGTAAACTAGACAACCTATTAGATGGCATTGAAGAGGAATACAATCAGTCAATTTGACTATGTAATTTAAAATGACATGTAAAATGCCTTCTAGCCGGATTGTAGATCGTTTGTCGAAGCGGACCTTTTCGCTTCAACCTCGGGACCCAATAGTCTGGAGTGTGTCCGAATACCCTCGCGGTTATGTAAAAACCGGGGCATGCGTGGAGACCAAAGCGAGGGGTCATGAGTGCTTTATCGTGCAAGTGCCCAACTAGTTATGTTATATTACATGGTTAGTAAGAAACATCTTCCGGGAGAATAGTTCTGTTAGGGGTTCCTTTCTCGGGAGGCATGCCCTAAAGTGCATGTCCGGACTGCGAAAAAGGTAAAAGCATCTGGGGCAGATAAATGAAAATAAAAAATTGTCTTTTAGTTCACCGACCGAATATTCCCTTAAGAACGCTAGCTTTCGGCTTCACCCAGTCTGAGGTACACGTCCGGCTGACCCGGCGGTAACAATCGCAGAGGTGCTCCCTTTACCACCTAGCCGAACAATCGGGAACGTAGGGGTAAGCACAGAAGCCAGGCAACCCAGCTTGGCCAAAACTTAAGTCATATCGATGCATATAATGGTGAATAAAAGGTACATGCAGAAGTGTGACACATGTGTTGGGCATAAAGCCCGTATAAATAAGCTTCTGTTAAAGAAGCCCCCAGGTATAATGAGCGTGGATAGCACATCAAGTGTGTGCGAACAATGCACAAACGAGCCTTTAACGGCTTCGGAAAAAAGGAGGGAGAATGAGAGAAATAAAGGACAGCTTAAAGTATAAAATATAGACGGAGGAAGGGGACGAACTCAGAATCCGGTGCTAGGCGTAGAATCTTTGGAGACGGGCTGCGTTCCATGGGTTCGGCTCGAGTCGGTTATCCGATGCGTTTCGCAGACGGTACGCTCCGCCGGTCAGGACTTGGTCGATGATGAAGGGACCCTCCCATTTGGGCTTGAGCTTGTCCTTTTCTTGTCCCAAGCGTAGAACTAGTTCGCCAACATTGTAAGCTTTGGCCCGCATTTCCTGCTTTGATATCTTCGAGCCTCTTTGTTGATAGAATGCGAACGAGCTTTTTGCCACGCCACGCTCCTCCTCCAAGGCGTCCAAGCTGTCCTGCCGATCGAGCTCGGCTTCTCTTTCTTCGTACATGCGCACACGAGGTGAGTCATGAATTATGTCGCAGGGCAAAACTGCATCTGCGCCGTATACCATAAAAAATGGTGTGAATCCGGTAGTGCGATTCGGCGTGGTCCGCAGCCCCTAGAGTACGGAGTCGAGCTCCTCTACCCAGTGCGTGTTAGATTCCTTGAGGGACCACACTAGTCTGGGTTTAATGCCGCTCATGATTAGACCGTTTGCTCGCTCGACTTGACCGTTAGTTTGGGGGTGATAGACTGAAGCGTAGTCGAGCTTGATGCCCATGTTTTTGCACCAGAGTTTGACCTCGTCGGCCGTGAAGTTCATGCCGTTATCAGTGATGATGCTATGGGGGACGCCGTAACGGTGTACTATCCTTGATATGAAGTCTATCACCGGTCCGGATTCGGCCGTCTTCTGTGCTTGGCCTCTATCATTTTGGTGAATTTATCCACCATGACCAATAGGTATTTTTGCTTGTGGGTTCCTCCTTTAAGGGGTCCAACCATGTCAAGCCACCAGACCGCGAAGGGCCAGGTGATGGGTATAGTTTTGAGGGCGGTGGGTGGCATGTGGCTTTCATTAGCAAAGAGCTCGCAACCGACGCATCGTTGGACTAAGTCCTGAGCATCTGCCCGGGCCGTCCGCCAATAAAATCCTGTACGGAAGGCCTTGCCTACAAGGGCCCGGGCTGCGGCATGGTGCAGACCGAGTCCAGCATGAATTTCAGCCAGGAGATTCCGCCCTTCCTCTTCGGAGATACACCTTTGAAGGACTTCGGTTGTGCTTTTCTTATAAAGCTCTCCCTCATGGACCTTATAGGCTTTAGACCAAGACGCAATGGGCCTCGTTTTGGTCCTCGGGAAGTTACTGCCTAGTTAGGTAGGCTAGGAATGGATTACATCCACGGGCGATGACTGTCATTATGTGCGTAAATGACGGTGTTATTTCGTTGGCGGGACCACCAACTATGTCGGAATGTTCGGTGTGGGGCAGTGTGGTTGGGTCCGGGTTGTTATTTCCGGACTCTCCCTCCCATAGTACGGATGGCTTGAAGAGCCTCTCTAGGAAGATGTTGGGGGGACGGCATCGCGCTTTGCGCCAATGCATGCCAACACGTCTGCTGCCTGGTTGTTATCCCAGGCTATATGGTGAAATTCGAGCCCCTCAAACCGAGCTGACATTTTTAGGACGGCATTGTGATAAGCTGCCATTTTCGGATCCTTGGCATCAAAGTCCCCATTTATTTGGGATATCGCGAGGTTCGAATCCCCGCGCACCTCTAGGCGTTGAATGCCCATGGAGACTGCCATCCGGAGACCATGTAGAAGGGCCTCGTATTCGGCTGCGTTGTAGGAGTCCGTGTACATTATTTGAAGTACGTATTGGACTGTATCTCCGATTGGGGACGTCAGAACGACGCCAGCCCCCAGGCCGGCCAACATTTTGGAGTCGTCGAAGTGCATGATCCAGTTGGAATATGCGCCGTACTCTTTAGGGAGTTCGGCTTTAGTCCATTCAGCGACAAAGTCAGCCAAAACTTGCGACTTAATAGCTCGCCGTGGCTTGTAGGTTATGTCGAACGGGAGGAGCTCAATGGCCCATTTAGCGATCCGGCCCGTTGCGTCGCGGTTGTTTATAATGTCATTAAGAGGTACTTCGGAGGCTACTGTTATCAAACACTCTTGAAAGTAGTGTCGCAGCTTCCGGGATGCCATGAACACCGCGTATGCTATCTTTTGATAATGCGGGTACCGTGACTTGCATGGAGTTAGGACAGTGGACACGTAGTAAACTGGTTTTCGGAGAGGGAACTTGTGTCCTTCCGTTTCTCGTTCGACAACGAGCACCGCGCTTACAACTTGATGGGTTGCTGCGATGTATAATAGCATTGGTTCGTCCATGTTGGGCGCGGCCAGGACCGGATTTTTTGCCAATATGGATTTGATTTCTTCGAGTCCGGCCGTGGCAGCATCCGTCCACTCGAAGTGTTCGGTGCGCCAGAGGAGGCGATAAAGGGGTAATGCCTTTTCTCCTAAGCGGGAGATAAAGCGGCTTAGAGCCGCCACGCATCCAGTCAATTTTTGTATTTGTTTGAGGTCTTTGGGGATATCCAATTGTGACAGAGCTCGGATCTTGGCTGGGTTTGCTTCAATTCCCCTACCGGATACAATGAAGCCCAAGAGCTTTCCGGGTACGCAAAACGCATTTTTCCGGGTTGAGCTTGATGTCATATTTTCGGAGATTATCGAATGTGAGCCTCAAGTCGTCGACTAGGGTTTCGACATGCTTGGATTTGACGACCACATCGTCTCTGTATGCCTCCACTGTTTTGCCGATCTGGTTTGCGGACATATACGAATCATGCGCTGATATGTTGCGCGGCGTTTTGAGCCCAAAGGGCATTGTGTTGAAGCAGAATGGGCCGTATGGAGTGATGAATGCCGTTATGGCTTGGTCAGCTCTGCCATCTTAATTTGGTGGTAGACGGAGTATGCATCGAGGAAACACAATGAATTGTGTCCTGCGGTAGCGTCGATAATTTGATCGATGCGGGGGAGGGGGAAGGGATCCTTTGGGCAAGCCTTGTTAAGGTCCTTAAAATCGACACATAGGCGCCAGGATTTGTCCTTCTTTGGTACCATTACCGGGTTTGCTAGCCAGTCCGGATGTTTAATGTCTCTGATGAATCCGGCCTCCAATAGTTTGGCTAGCTCCTCTCCCATGGCCTCTCTCTTGGGTTCGTAGAAACGCCGAAGAGCTTGTTTGACTGGCTTGAATCCTTTTAGGATATTTAGGCTGTGCTCGGCCAGCCGATGCGGAATTCCTGGCATGTCTGAAGGGTGCCAGGAAAAACTGTCCCAATTTTCGCGTAGGAATTCTCTTAATGTGGCGTCCACATCAGGGTTTAATTGTGCCCCGATGGAGGCCGTTTTTGTAGGGTCCGTTGGATGGACTTGGAATTTGACTATTTAAATACGCGGTTTAAAAGAGGTGGACTTGGATCTCTTATCGAGTATCACATCGTCCCTGTTCACCGTGGAGCGCAAAGACGGTGAGTTCATCTGCCGCTAGGGCTTGAATAGTGCCTCAAGGGCAAGTGCGGCTGTTTTATTTTCGGCGGAGCGCTATGTCCGAGTCACTAGCGAGAGTGATAATTCCGTTGGGTCCGGCATTTTGAACTTCATGTACCCGTAATGGGGTATAGCTTGAAAAATTGTGAATGCCTCTCGCCCTAATAGAGTGTGCTATCCATCGAGCAGGGGCCACTTGGAATGTGACCTCCTCGGACCTATAATTGTCCGGCGTGCAACACCACATCGATGTGATATTTCTGTCTGACATGCTTCCCGATCGGGATTATTCCTCTAAAGGTTGTGCTGCTTTGCTTAATGCGGCTCGATCTATTTCCATTTTTGGAAGGGTTTCCTCGTAGATGAGGTTTAATCCGCTGCCGCCGTCCATGAGTACCTTGGTAAGGCGAAAGTCGTCCACTATTGGACTGAGGACCAATGCGGCCGGTGCTCGGGCTGTTCGGAATTTAGGTTCGTCACTGGCGTTAAAGGTAATAGCCGTGTCACTCCATGGATTTATTGTTGCTATCTGGTAGACTTCGGCAAGGCTGCGGAGTGTTTGTTTCCGCATATTATTTGATGCGAAAGTCTCGAAGACTGTTAATACCGTACTGGTATTGCTGGGCTGGTGCTCTGGAGCTAAGATCTCTTTGCCACTTTTGGCCACCTGCCGTAGTATCCAACATGCTCTAAGGCTATGAGTTGGAGTGGCGCCCTCTGTGCTATGAATTTTGCAGGGTCCATTGAGCCATCCCTCCAGTACGGTTCCATGCCCTTTCGGGTTTTTTTTTGCTTTTTGGTATGTAACCCAGGTGCCTAGTGATGATGCACCCTTTTATTTCGGACTAGGGTCGTATTCGAGGCCGGATTATCCCAAAATTTGATTTCGGTTTTCCAGGCGCTCTCCATCGCGCAGTACTTTCGTACTATGGACGCCAAGTCAGTGAAGCGTGTAATTTCACGACGACTTATGGCGTTTAGGATTCCCTTGTCCGTGCAATTATTGCAGAAGAATGAGATCGCGTCCTCCTCGCGGCAATCCTTTATCTTGTCCATAACCAGGAGGAATCTGGCCCAGTAATGATGTACTGTTTTACCGGGCTCTTGCCGGATTTGGGATAGATCGCTTATGTTTGGGTGGGCGGGTGGAATAAATTCTGAACCCCGTCCAATCTAAGATTCAGGGTCCAGGAAGTTTCCGAACTTGGAAGCTTGGGTTCTTGGAGGTTGTCCAATGAATCTAGCCCGCTGCCTGACTTTAAGTTCAGGGCTTGAGTGGTGTCCTCCCCTCCGCGGGAATTCGGCATGGAGGGGTCAGGAATCCGGACATAGCTAGTCCTTAAGGTAGGAGATTCGCCGTATTGTTGCTCTACCACAACAACGTGGTGGGTAGCCTGGGGAGAGTTGATCTCTCTCAGATCGGTTTTAGGCCCAATCTGATCGTAGTCTATAGCGACTCCCAGGGCGGCGATGCGATCCAAGAGCTTGTTCAAGGAAGAGAGCTCCATTGGATCTAACTGCTCGGCGAGTTCCAAGTTAACATGAAGATTGCTTTCGATGACCCGAGAAGTCATCGTCGGTGCGGCGGCCGAACAAGCGGTCTTTAGAAAACTGCCTAGCCGGAGAGTTTGACCGGTGGCCAAAGCTCCTTTAGCAATGGTGCCGTCTTTAAAGACGGGATGAGGCATCCTTCCTGTCAGCGACGACACAGAGGAACTCTCAATGAAAGCACCAATGTCGGTGTCAAAACCGACGGATCTCGGGTAGGGGGTCCCGAACTGTGCGTCTAGGCGGATGGTAACAGGAGACAGGGACACGATGTTTTTACCTGTGTTCGGCCCTCTCGATGGAGGTAAAACCCTACTCCTGCTTGATTAATATTGATGATATGGGTAGTACAAGAGTGGATCTACCACGAGATCGGAGAGGCTAAACCCTAGAAGCTAGCCTATGGTATGATTGTTGTTCGCCCTCTGAGACTAAAACCCTCCGGTTTATATAGACATCGGATAGGGTTAGGGTTACACAGAGTCGGTTACAATGGTAGGAGATCTACATATCCGTATCGCCAAGCTTGCCTTCCACGCCAAGGAAAGTCCCATCCGGACACGGGACGAAGTCTTCAATCTTGTATCTTCATAGTCTAGGAGTCCGGCCAACGGTGATAGTTCGGCTATCCGGACACCCCCTAATCCAGGACTCCCTCAACCATCATGACTACCACTCGTCCATTTGAATTATTTCACATGGATCTCTTTGGCCCTACTCACTATGCCACATTCACTAATGATGCATCTTTATATGGCTTTGTTATTGTTGATGACTATTTTCGTTACACATGGGTTCATATCATCACTTACAAAACTGAAGTGCAGGAAGTCTTCAAACAATTTTCCTCAAGGGCTTCAACAAACTTTGGTGTAAAGATCAAGCACATCAGAAGTGACAATGGGACCGAGTTCAAGAATACTAGTCTTGATGACTATCTTGATGAACTTGGTATTACTCACGAGTTATCTGCTCCTTATACTCCTCAGCAGAATGGCGTCGTGGAGTGCAAGAACAGGACTCTTGTTGAGATGGCTCACACTATGCTTGATGAATACAAGGCGCCTCCTTGCTTCTGGCCTGAGGCAATTGATACTGCGTGCCACATCATCGACAGGGTATATCTTCACAAATTCTTCAAAAAAAAACTCATATGAACTCCTCACTGACAAGAAACCCAATGTGAGTTATTTCAAAGTCTTCGGTGCTAAATGTTGGATTAGAGATCCTCATCACAATTCTGAATTTGCACCGAAAGCACATGAAGGTTTTATGCTTGGTTAAGGAAAGGACTCGCACACCTACGGAGTCTTCAACACCTTTCACCACAAGGTTGTTGAAACTGTAGATGTGCGGTTCGATGAAACTAATGGCTCGCAAAGGGAGCACCTACCTCCTGTGCTAGATGAAATGTCACTAGAGGAATCCATTAAGTTCAAGGCTACTGAGGATGTCATACCTACCAAAGAATCTGCTGAAGAAGTCATTCCAGAACATGAAGAACATCATGCTGGTGCACCTGAGGAAAATGGCTCTGAAGAAAATGCTGAGCCCACTCAACGTCGCCAACCCGCTCATCCTCATGTCGCAAATGAAGTGCAGATTGAGAAAATCATCGACAACATCAAAGCACCAGGTCCTCTCACATGCTCAAGGGCTTCTCATTTGTCTAACTTTTGTGGGCACTTTGCTTTTGTCTCTATCACAAAGCCCACCAAAGTAGATGAGGCATTTCTGGAGCCTGAGTGGATTCAAGCGATGCAAGAGGAATTACATCAATTCGAGCTCAACAATGTCTGGGAACTTGTCAAGCGTCCACACCCACGCAAGCACAATATCATCGGTACCAAATGGATCTACCGCAACAAGCAAGATGAAAATGGCCTTGTGGTGAGGAATAAGGCTCGTCTTGTATCTCAAGGCTACACACAGGTTGAAGGAATGGATTTCAACAAAACTTTTGCAACTGTTGCTAGACTTGAGGCTATTCGCATTTGCTTGCTTATGCTAACCATCATAATTTCTTGTTATATCAAATGGATGTGAAAAGTGCATTCCTCAATGGTAAGCTTGAGGAAGAAGTATATGTTGCTCAACCCCCAGGTTTTGAAGATCCTAAGCATCATGACGAAGTCTTTAGACTCAATAAGGCCCTATATGGCCTCAAGCAGGCCCCTCGGGCGTGGTATGATACTTTGAAGGAATTCCTCATGAAGAAAGGCTTCAAACCTGGTTCACTTGATCCAAATCTTTTCACCAAAACCTTGATGATGAATTATTCATGTGCCAAATATATGTTGATGATATTATCTTTGGCTGTACTAACCAACGTTATAGTGATGAATTTGCCTATATGATGAGTGAGGAATATCAAATGTCTATGATGGGAGAACTGAAATTCTTCTTAGGTCTTCAAATTCGTGAATAGCGCAATGACATCTTCATATCTCAAGAGAAATACCTAAAGGATGTGTTGATGAAATTCGGCATGCAAGGTTGCAAATGCGTCAAATCCCTATGCCCACAGATGGTCATCTATATATGCACTGATGAAAATGGTATAGACTTCGATCAAAAGGTATACCGCTCCATGATTGGCTCTTTATTGTATCTATGTGTATCTAGGCCAGATATTATGCTTAGTGTTTGCATGTGTGCCCGTTTTCAAGCTACACCGAAGGAATCACACCATAAGGCTGTGAAGCATATTCTTCGATATCTAGCTCACACTCCAACAGTTGGATTATGGTATCCCAAGGGCTCGGCTTTTGATCTCATTGGATATTCTGACTCTGACTATGCTGGTGATCGTGTGGACAAAAAGTCAACATCAGGCACATGCCATTTCCTTAGACAATCCTTGGTATGTTGGTACTCGAAGAAGCAGAACTGCGTATCACTCTCTACTGCTGAAGCTGATTGATAACCCACAAGTATAGGGGATCGCAACAGCTTTCGAGGGTAGAGTATTCAACCCAAATTTATTGATTCGACACAAGGGGAGCCAAAGAATATTCTCAAGTATTAGCAGTTGAGTTGTCAATTCAACCACACCTGGATAACTTAGTATCTGTAGCAAAGTGTTTAGTAGCAAAGTAATATGATAGTGGTGGTAACGGTAACAAAAGTAACAGAAGCAAAAGTAATATTTTTGGTGTTTTGTAGTGATTGTAACAGTAACAACAAGAAAGTAAATAAGCATAAACTAGTAGATGGAAAGGTCATAGGCATTGGATTGGTGATGGATAATTATGCCGGATGCGGTTCATCATGTAACAGTCATAACATAGGGTGACACAGAACTAGCTCCAATTCATCAATGTAATGTACGCATGTATTCCTAATATAGTCATACGTGCTTATGGAAAAGAACTTGCATGACATCTTTTGTCCTACCCACCCGTGGCAGCGGGGTCCTAACGGAAACTAAGGGATATTATGGCCTCCTTTTAATAGAGAACTGGAACAAAGCATTAACACATAGTGAATACATGAACTCCTCAAACTATGGTCATCACCGGGAGTGGTCCCAATTATTGTCACTTCGGGGTTGCCGGATCATAACACATAGTAGGTGACTATAGACTTGCAAGATAGGATCAAGAACACACATATATTCATGAAAACATAATAGGTTCAGATCTGAAATCATGGCACTTGGGCCCTAGTGACAAGCACTAAGCATAGCAAAGTCATAGCAACATCAATCTCAGAACATAATGGATACTAGGGATCAAACCCTAACAAAACTAACTCGATTACATGATAGATCTCATCCAACCCATCACCGTCCAGCAAGCCTACGATGGAATTACTCACGCACAGCGGTGAGCATCATGAAATTGGTGATGGAGGATGGTTGATGATGACGACGGTGACGAATCCCCCTCTCCGGAGCCCCAAACGGACTCCAGATCAGCCCTCCCGAGAGGTTTTAGGGCTGGGCGGCTCAAATGTCGTAGAACGCTTGACGATTTCTTCTCCTTTATTTTTTCTCCCGAAAGCAGTCATATAGAGTTGGAGTTGGCGTCGGAAGGTCTCCGGGGGCCCACGAGGTAGGGGGCGCCCTTAGGCGCCCCACCCTCGTGGACTGGGCGTGGGCCCCCTGGTCTTCATCTTTGGCAAGGATTTTTTATTATTTTTTATAAGATGTTCCGTGGAGTTTCAGGTCATTCCAAGAACTTTTGTTTTCTGCACATAAAACAACATCATGGCAATTCTGCTGAAAACAGCGTCAGTCCGGGTTAGTTCCATTCAAATCACGTAAGTTAGAGTCCAAAACAAGGGCAAAAGTGTTTGGAAAAGTAGATACGACAGAGACGTATCAACTCCCCCAAGCTTAAACCCTTGCTTGTCCTCAAGCAATTCAGTTGACAAACTGAAAGAGAAAGAAAAACTTATACAAACTCTGTTTGCTCTTGTTATTGTAAATATGTGAAAGTGCAACTATTCCTAGGTGGTTTTGGTAATTCATAACAACATATAGCTCATTGAGCTAATGCTATTCCAAGACAAATATTTCAGGAAAGCTCAATGAATGGCATGGCATGGATGATGAAAGTGGATCCCTCAAAATATTAAGGACAAAGGATTGGCTCAAGCTCAAAAGCTCAAGACTCTACATTTTACATTTTAGTGATCCAAGATCACATTGAGTCTATAGGAAAAGCCAATACTATCAAGGAGGGATGAGGTGTTGCTTAATGAGCCTCTTGCTTCATGTGCTTAGGATATGCTCCAAGACCCTCCACTACTTTCTCACATCCACATATGACCTAACCTAAAGTTAAACTCGACCCTACCGATTCTTTCTATCCGGCGCCACCGAGTTCAATTGTCATAGCCACTGCCACAAACCCTAGGCAAATCGGTCTCACCGATAGGGATCTCGGTCTCACCGAGATGGGATTGTAATCTCTCTGTTTCCCTTCGTAACGTTTCGGTCTAGCCGAAGTGAGCGATCGGTCCCACCGAGATTGCAATGTAAACTCTCTGTTTCTCTTTCGTAACTTTTCGGTCCCACCGAAAGAGCAAATCGGTCCCACCGAGTTTATCTGACCTACTCTCTACTTAGCTAATTACCAAATTCGGTCTCACCGAGTTTGTGTAATCGGTCTTACTGAGATTACGTTATGCCCTAACCCTAACCATATCAGTCCTACCGAGTTGCATATCGGTCCCACCGAAAACCCTAACGGTCACTATGTTTACTAAATCGGTCAGACCGAGTTTGTTGATTCGGTCCCACCGAGTTTGGTAAATTGTGTGTAACGGTTAGATTTTATGTGGAGGCTATATATACCCCTCCACCTCCTCTTCATTCGGGGAGAGAGCCATCAGAACAAACCTACACTTCCAACTTACCAGTTCTGAGAGAGAACCACCTACTCATGTGTTGAGGCCAAGATATTCCATTCCTACCATATGAATCTTGATCTCTAGCCTTCCCCAAGTTGCTTTCCACTCAAATCTTCTTTCCACCAAATCCAAATCCTGTGAGAGAGAGTTGAGTGTTGGGGAGACTATCATTTGAAGCACAAGAGCAAGGAGTTCATCATCAACACACCATTTGTTACTTCTTGGAGAGTGGTGTCTCCTAGATTGGCTAGGTGTCACTTGGGAGCCTCCGACAAGATTGTGGAGTTGAACCAAGGAGTTTGTAAGGGCAAGGAGATCGCCTACTTCGTGAAGATCTACCGCTAGTGAGGCAAGTCCTTCGTGGGCGACGGCCATGGTGGGATAGACAAGGTTGCTTCTTCGTGGACCCTTTGTGGGCGGAGCCCTCCGTGAACTCGCGCAACCGTTACCCTTCGTTGGTTGAAGTCTCCAACAACGTGGATGTACGATAGCACCACCTATCGGAACCACGACAAAAACATCCGTGTCTCCAATTGCGTTTGAATTCTCCAAACCCTTCCCTTTACATTCTTGCAAGTTGCATGCTTTAGTTTCCGCTGCCTATATACTCTTTGTATGCTTGCTTGAATTGTGTGAAGATTGCTTGACTTGTTCAAAGATAACTAAAATCTACCAAAATCTAAAATTGGGAAAAGGTTAAGTTTTTAATTGGTCAAGTAGTCTAATCACCCCCCCCCTCTAGACATACTTCAAGGTCCTACAAGTGGTATCAGAGCCTTGGTCTCCATTTTCTTTGATTTCCATAGCTTTTGGTGGTCATAGCCTTGGTTTCACAACCTAGGAGAGTATGGCGTCTAGCAAGGGAAATTATCACCTTAGAGGTCCTTACTTTGATGGCACTAATTTTGCTAGTTGGAAGCATAAGATGAAAATGCATATTCTCGGACATAACCCCGCCGTTTGGGCTATTGTGTGTATTGGCTTGCAAGGTGAAGCTAATGCGGATGAGTTGAATATGCTGCAATACAACGCTCAAGCTTGTGATATCCTCTTCAATGGCTTGTGCCCCGAAGAGCTCAACAAAATCAGCCGTCTTGAGAATGCAAAGGAAATTTGGGATACTTTGATTGATATGCATGAAGGTACCGACTCCGTCAAGGAATCCAAGTTGGATGTGCTCCAAAGTCAGCTTGACAAGTTCAAAAGAAGGATGGTGAAGGTGTCGCTGAAATGTACTCTAGGCTTCTTTGTTATCACAAATGAGATTGTCGGCTTAGGAAGTGAAGAGATGACCCATGATTCATCATCAAGAAGATCCTAAGAGCATTGGATGGAAAATATGATACCGTGCACATTGATCCAAATGATGCCAAATTACAAAGATCTCAAGCCAACGGAAGTCATTGGAAGAATTGTTGCTCATGAGATGTCACTCAAGGATAAGGAGGAACTTCACAACAAGTCAAGTGGTGCTTACAAAGCCTCATGTGAAGCCCCCACATGAAGAAACAAACCTTCCATGAAGAATTGAGCTTAATGGTGAAGAACTTCAACAAATTCTACAAGAGTACAAGCAAAGAAAGAAGCTCTAAGTCAAGGTCCTACAATGACAAAAGATCTTATAGTCGAGAGCGCAATTGCTACAATTGTGGGACACCCGGACACTATTCCAATGAGTGTACGACACCCTACAAAAGAAGAGAAGATTCTCCCAAAAGAAGAAGTAGAAGAGAAGAATCACCGCCAAGAGAGAGAAGGAGTAGAGATGATCATTATGAACGAAGACCCTCACGGAGAAGCAAGGATTCAGAAAGGAAGGACAAGTCATCAAAGAGCTACACAAAACAAAGACATCAAGCTCATGTTGGTGAATGGGTATCCGACTCCGACAATCACTCCGAGAGAAGCTATCACTCCGACTCCGAATACACTCAAGATGAAGGCGTTGCCGGTCTAGCACTTGTGCCAACCAACTCCTATGACATATTTGATTCACCAAATGAAGGAATTGGTAGATGCTTCATGGCCAAAGGCCCTAAGGTAACACACCCCGAGTATGTGGATTTTAATAGTGATGAAGATGACTTGTTAGGTGATGATGATTTACGTATTGACAACTCTAGTGATGAATACTATGATGAAACGTCAATTAATCATGCTAATCAAGATGAAACGAATGACAATGATAAGGAGAAGATTGAGCATCTAACTAAAGAACTAAACACTCTTAACTTAGCTCATGAAACTATCTTCGAAGATCATTGAGAACTCTTAAGGGCTCATGAGAAGTTACGCTTTGAAAAGCTCAATCTTGAGCAAGAGCATGAGTTCCTAAAAGCAATCAATGATGATCTCCGTAAGAAAAGTTCTTCTTACATTGCCAAGCGTTTACTCTTATCTACTTACATGCCTCAAGTCAAGTCTAGTAACAAGAACAAGAAAGATTCTTCCTCTAGTAGTAACAATAACAATGCTAAATCCAATATTGTTGCTTCTAGTAGTTCTCTTGATTCCACTAATGATCCTCTTAGCCAAGTTACTCTTGAGCAAGAAAACAGCTTATTGAAGGGAATTATAGAGAAAGGTGTATACAAGAGCCTTAGGGAGTAAGCAATTTGAGGAAATTGTACGCAAGCAAGGAAGGCACCGGAAGAATCAAGGTGTTGGTTTTGAACGAAAGTTCAATGCCAATGGAGTAGAGTGGGAAGAAGATCAACACCCCAAGACGAATTTTGTTCCTCAACAAGAGAAGTATGATCCTACTTCCTTCAAGGGAACATAAGCACAAGATGATCTTCCACCACAAGACCACAAGAACAAAGGCAAGGACAAGCTTAAAGAGGAGATTGATGCATTTGAAGAAGCACCTAAGGCCTTGGTCAAGTTGGTTCCCAAGACTACGTCAAGTTCTACTTCATCAAGTACAACTACTACACCAAGGATTCCCATCAAGATGATGTGGATCCCGAAGAAGAAGAACTAGAGAGTTCTTGAGGGTGACTCCGCCAACATTCTTCACTCATATCATTATGGCAAGGACAAGTGCAATCATCTTCCATATATTGCACTAGTTCAAGGAGTCACAAACCCTCATGTTGGTAAGGCAAGGGACAAGGTAACCTAATGCTTTCATGGACATCAATTTGTGTGTGCATCACTCTATGTCTATTGATATTCTTGTTTGTTCCTTGTGGGACTAACCCATGTAGGTATTGAAAGTGCAACTCACTCCAAAGGTTTGCTCCAAAAAGATCTACATCAACATTGAGCATCCACATCTTCAACACCTACATGAAGTCATCATCGACAAAACCCAAGGTTAGTTCATCCCTCTAAGGGGGATCTCACATCTAGGGGGAGCTTAACTCTAAGAATTGAGTCAAAGCAACTCTAATGATGTGAACACATAAATGCTTTATGTAAAAGTGGTAACCCCACTTGAGCTTAAAAGATGAGTATGACCTATGATCAAATGTTCTCATTTGACTCCTAAGTCAATATACTCATATATAGATGACCTAGTCATCGCCAATTGTTTGATAGATGCTAGAATTGGTTGTGCATGCTTTGTCACATATTTCATTTGTCATTTTATTGTGTGAGCATGTTGGTTGCATATTTTACTCATTCAAGGACATCCACTTGTTGTTTTGATTGATTGGCTTCTTTCTCTTTGGCCAAGTGGATGGACAAGAATGCTTAAGAACCTTCTCTAGCTATCTATGCTTTTCTCGTCTCAAACTCTATTCATGCTACATTACAAAATTTGATCAAGTCAGATTCGAACCACTCTGTGTGAGGAGCACTCGGAGTCCCCGATTCGTCATAGACTTAAACTTACAAAACTTCCTTGTGAATTTCGGTCTGACCGATTCTTCCATTTCGGTCATACCGAGATTACTAAGTCGATCTAGGTTTTCATCTCGGTGCAACCGATTTGAACTTTTCGGTCACACCGAGTTGTCAGAATCATTAATAGTTATGCATCTCGGTGCCACCGAGTTGTTCCACTCAGTCACACCGACAGTGTCGGGCTATATATTCACACGGTCAAATTTTGAAAAACTTTCTCCAAAACTCTTCGCCCGCGCATAGCTCGCTCTGCCTACTAGGTCTCCGGATCGTCGACTTCATCGCCAGCCGCCTCAGTCGCTGGTCTCCGCCGCCGTCAACGGATTTCTTCTCTGTCGTTGCCAACGTAGCGAGTTCACCGCCGAACTAGGGTATGAACTCGATCACAGTGCTATCCTCGTCTGACTCTCAGCATATTGTGTTCATAAATGCTTCTTGCCACGATTGAAACACTTCTATCCAGTCAAAACAATCCTTAGAATAGGTGCGATTTGAAAATTTAGGGTTAGGTTTCCGCCGAAACCATCTCGGACCCACCGAGTTGAAAAACTCGGTCCCACCGATTTGGCTAACGCCATTGCACTAGAAAGTCTCGGTCTGACCGAGAATGTCTAATCGGTGTGACCGATTTTAAAACTTTGTGAAACCCTAGCAGTCTCGGTGCCACCAAACTGTGACTCAGTCTGACCGAGTTCACTAGTTTAGGTTCCAAAACTGCTTCGGTATCACCGAGTTTGAAAATCGGTAGATCCGAAATGCTTTTTGTGGAAAACTAAAACTAAGTTTTTTGAATCATTCTTTTGCAAAAATCTCTGCATTTTGTGATGCTCATCCACTCTACCTCATCCATAACCATTCACAGGGTCAGCAGTCAGTGTGTGTGCAGCACGTCAGACCAAAGTGACAACCAGAACAAGTCAGATGAGCAGATTCACATGAGTGAGGGCACTAGTCCCTCTAGCAGCTCAGATGAGGGGAGAAGAATCACTCCCAGCAATTTTCCCAAGGCTGCCACAAGGACAAGGAAGAAGAAGACATCAGAGTCTGAGGATGAGGATTATGTGGCAGTTGAGGATGAGGCAAGTTCAAAGAAGAAAGTGCTCAAGAAGGAGTACAACTCAACTGCATTTAAGCCTGGGATGAAGATCAAAAGGCCTGCAGGAAGACAACCAATGTCCAAAGCCAGAGTCTCCACTCAAGCTTCTTTGGAATCCCCACCCAAAGAGCCTACAGCTGCTGAAGGAAAGAAAAGGAAGGAAAGGGTCAAGAAGACCATGGCCAGAGTAATAGGAAAGCCTTCCATGATGGAAGAAGAGGAAGAAGAAGAGGTTGCTGAACCAGCACCCAAGGCACAAAAGCTGATGGGTGATGCTATAAAGTTAGGGGCTGCCACTTCAAAGGCCAAAGTAGCACCCAAAGCTGCCCCAAGCCTAAGAGTGCACCTAAGAGGAATACCAGGAGTATACCAGCTGCTGAAAAGAACAAGGCCCCAATGCCTGATGTTGCTGCCGAGGAAGATGAAGAAGGGCAGGTCCTAAGGAAGCTCAAACCCAAGATTCCAGACCACAATGATGCTCATCCTGTGGCTGAAAACATGAAGATCAGGAGAGATTTAGGGTTGAGGCTATGGAGGGAGTCAGATCCATATGCCACCAGGAGAAGGACTGCTGTAGATTACAGGTTCCACACCAAGGAGCAGCAGGACTTCTATGAGACCATCTTATTGGATAAGAAGCCCATAGTATGTGATATGAGGTGGGTCGACTGGACCTACATTCAGGAGAATGCAGAACACTATCCTGGAGTCTATGACAGCTTCAGTGCGTGTGGAGTTGCAAATTTTGTTGGGAAGAAGCTCACAAACTGGAATGATGAGCTCATTATGCAATTCTACTCCACAACACATTTCTATCCAGATGGCAGGATAGTTTGGATGTGAGAAGGAACGAGATACCAATCAACCATAGAGGAATGGGCAAGTCTGATCAATGCCCCAAAGGAAAGTGAAGATGACTTGGACATTTATGCCAAGAAGAAGAAGGATCATAACTCAATGTCACAGATGTACAAGGAGATCCCAGATGATGCACTTGAGACTTTCAAGTTTGGACCAATTCATTTTCTTCTGTCAGGGCTGCCAACGATCAACTGGATCCTAAGGCACACTCTGTTGCCCAAATCAGGTGACCACAACATTTTTGATGTGCCCCAGAAATTCAAGGTCATGAGCCTCATAGTTGAAACTATCAAGAGGACAGCAGCAGACCAAAAGAGGAGCTGTGGATATGCCCCACAAATCCAGGAGTTGATTAACTCAAAGACGGGCACAGGGAAGTATCTGTTGGATAAGGAACACTTAGTTCTCTATCCTGAATTTGAGGACAATCAAGTTGTCATGACTGAGAATGAACCATCATCAGTACAAGCTCAGGAGAAGAAGGAGAAGGCAAGGAAAGAGAAGGCTGCCAAGATGCCAACTGTAGCAGAGGCATCTGAGTACTTTTTGAAGAACAAGCAGGAGCAGCTTGGTTACTTGATAGCATCAACTATGCGGATTGAGAAGGGGTTGGCCACCCTAATTCAAAACCAGGAGAGCCTGGAAAGAATCATGGAAAAAAAATTCTATGATCTTGATGTCAAAGTAATCGAGATTGATCGGTGTGGAGCAGCTACTGAGGATAACATCTTGGGAGAGGAAGGGCAGGACAACAAGCGATGCATTTGCGGAGTGCCTCGAGCTCAGAGATCAGCTGCAGAGCCAAGACTCCACCGTGAGTCACTTCATCCGCTCTAGCTACAGCTCCAGCGCAACCAGCTCCGGCACCAACTCCTTCAGCTCCTTCCACATCTCTCAAGTCTTCGTCCAAGGAGCCATCTCTACGCCACCAGCCAGAAGACCAAGCACGAGAGACGATATAGTCCTATGCATTTTCTAGGAACTTTTGGTAACTTGTTGCCAAAGGGGGAGAAAAATGTATAGATCATAGGCTTCGAGAGAGATTTGCTGCTTTTGTTCTCTCTTGTCTTCTTGGTTGAACTTTGTTTGCTTTTGATTGCTTGAGATACTATGCTATTACCTGTGAGACATTGATGATCATGTGTTTGATCATAAGCTACACTTATGCTTGTTATATGTTATTATCCTATTTATCCTTATATGACCATTTCACTATGCTTGGTGATGAGTGCATGTATTCAATCTTTATTATTTTGAGCGCTCCACCAAGATGTATGTGACATGGAAGAGTAACCCATGAGTCTAATTCCTTGTGCATTTGTAGTCCAAAGCAAATCTTAAAACATGCACAAATTTAGGGGGAGCTCTTGCTTATCACATACTTCTCAAAGCGACGATGTTTTTCAATCTTATTATCATTTGTCGAAGCTTTGATCTATATGTTGTCATCAATTACCAAAAAGGGGGGGATTGAAGGTGCAACTGTCCCTAGGTGGTTTTGGTAATTCATAACAACATATAGCTCATTGAGCTAATGCTATTCCAAGACAAATATTTCAGGAAAGCTCAATGAATGGCATGGCATGGATGATGAAAGTGGATCCTCAAAGTATTAAGGACAAAGGATTGGCTCAAGCTCAAAAGCTCAAGACTCTACATTTTACATTTTAGTGATCCAAGATCACATTGAGTCTATAGGAAAAGCCAATACTATCAAGGAGGGATGAGGTGTTGCTTAATGAGCCTCTTGCTTCATGTGCTTAGTGATATGCTCCAAAACCCTCCACTATTTTCTCACATCCACATATGACCTAAACCTAAAGTCAAACTCGGCCCTACCGATTCTTTCTATCCGGCGCCACCGAGTTCAATTGTCATAGCCACTGCCACAAACCCTAGGCAAATCGGTCTCACCAATAGGGATCTCGGTCTCACCGAGATGGGATTGTAATATCTCTGTTTCCCTTCGTAATGTTTCGGTCTAACCGAAATGAGCGATCGGTCCCACCGAGATTGCAATGTAAACTCTCTGTTTCCCTTTCGTAACTTTTCGGTCCCACCGAAAGAGATAATCGGTCCCACCGAGTTTACCTGACCAACTCTCTGGTTAGCTAATTACCAAATTCGGTCTCACCGAGTTTGTGTAATAGGTCTTACCGAGATTACGTTATGCCCTAACCCTAACCATATCGGTCCTACCGAGTTGCATATCGGTCCCACCGAAAACCCTAACAGTCACTAGGTTTACTAAATCGGTCCGACCGAGTTTGTTGATTCGGTCCCACCGAGTTTGGTAAATTGTGTGTAACGGTTAGATTTTGTGTGGAGGCTATATATACCCCTCCACCTCCTCTCTTCATTTGGGGAGAGAGCCATCGTAACAAACCTACACTTCCAACTTAACAGTTACGAGAGAGAACCACCTACTCATGTGTTGAGGCCAAGATATTCCATTCCTACCATATGAATCTTGATCTCTAGCCTTCCCCAAGTTGCTTTCCACTCAAATCTTCTTTCCACCAAATCCAAATCCTGTGAGAGAGAGTTGAGTGTTGGGGAGACTATCATTTGAAGCACAAGAGAAAGGAGTTCATCATCAACACACCATTTGTTACTTCTTGGAGAGTGGTGTCTCCTAGATTGGCTAGGTGTCACTTGGGAGCCTCCGACAAGATTGTGGAGTTGAACCAAGGAGTTTGTAAGGGCAAGGAGATCGCCTACTTCGTGAAGATCTACCGCTAGTGAGGCAAGTCCTTCGTGGGCGGCGACCATGGTGGGATAGACAAGGTTGCTTCTTCATGGACCCTTCGTGGGTGGAGCCCTCCGTGGACTCACAAGAACCGTTACCCTCCGTGGGTTGAATTCTCCATCAACGTGGATGTACGATAGCACCACCTATCGGAACCACGACAAAAACATCCGTGTCTCCAATTGCGCTTGAATTCTCCAAACCCTTCCCTTTACATTCTTGCAAGTTGCATGCTTTAATTTCCGCTGCCTATATACTCTTTGCATGCTTGCTTGAATTGTGTGAAGATTGCTTGACTTGTTCAAAGATAACTAAAACATATCAAAATCTAAAATTGGGAAAAGGTTAAGTTTTTAATTGGTCAAGTAGTCTAATCACCCCCCCTCTAGACATACTTCAAGGTCCTACAATATGTCAAGCCAGCATTCAGGTTTTCAGCAAAGATTATAACTAACCACATTTGCAATAATTCTCAAGTCTCATGATTACTCATATCAATAGCATAATCAGCTAGCGAGCGATAATAATAAATCTCGGATGATAACACTTTCTTAAAACAATCATAATATGATATAACAAGATGGTATATCGCTAGCCCTTTCTGAGACCGCAAAACGTAAATGCAGAGCACCTTTAAAGATCATGGACTGACTAGACATTGTAATTCATGGTAAAAGAGATCCAATCATAGTCACACCCAATATAGATTAATAGTGATGAATGCAAATGACAGATGTGTTCTCCAGCTAGTGCTTTTTAATAAGAGGGTGATGACTCAACATAAAAGTAAATAGATAGACCCTTCGAAGAGGGAAGCAGGGATTTATAGAGGTGCCAGAGCTCGGTTTTGAAATAGAGATAAATAATATTTTGAGCGGCATACTTTCGTTGTCAACATAACAACTAAGAGATGGCGATATCTTCCATGCTACACACATTATAGGCGGTTCCCAAACAGAATGGTAAAGTTTATACTCCCCCTCCACGAACAAGCATCAATCCATGTCTTGCTCGAAACAACGAGTGTCTCCAACTAGCAACAGGTCCCAGGGGGAGTTTTGTTTGCAATTAGTTTTGATTTAGTTTGCATAAAGCATGGGACTGGGCATCCCGGAGACCAGCCATTTTCTCGTGAATGAGGAGCGGAGTCCACTCCTCTTGAGAATAACCCGCCTAACATGGAAGATAAGGGCAGCCCTAGTTGATACATGAGCTATTCGAGCATACAAAACAGAATGTTTATTTGAAGGTTTAGAGTTTGGCACATACAAATTTACTTGGAACGTCAGGTAGATACTGCATATAGGAAGGTATAGTGGACTCATATGGAATAACTTTGGGGTTTAAGGGATTGGATGCACAATCAGTATTCCCGCTTAGTACAAGTGAAGGCTAGCAAAAGACTGGGAAGCGACCAACTAAAGAGCAACAACAGCCATGTACATGCATTAAAATTAATAAACATTGGATGCAAGCATGAGTAGGATATAATCCACCATGAACATAAATATCGTGAAGGCTATGTTGATTTGTTTCAACTACATGTGTGAACATGTGCCAAGTCGAGTCACTTAAATCATTCAAAGGAGGATACCACCCCACTATACCACATCATAACCATTTCGAAAGCATGTTGGCACGCAAGGTAAACCATTATAACTCATAGCTAATCAAGCATGGCACAAGCAACTATGATCTCTAATTGTCATTGCAAACATGTTTATTCATAATAAGCTAAATCAAGAACGATGAACTCATCATATTTACAAAAACAAAAGAGGTCGAGTTCATACCAGCTTTTCTCATCTCAGTCAGTCCATCATATATCATCATAGTTGCCCTTCACTTGCACGACCGAACGATGTTAATAATAATAAGAGTGCACGTGCATTGGACTAAGCTGGAATCTACGAGCATTCAATAAACAGGAGAAGACAAGGCAATATGGGCTCTTGGTTAAATCAACAATAATGCATATAAGAGCCACTTCGACAATTTAATCATGGTCTTCTCCTATCGACCCCCAAAGAAAAGAAAAGAAATAAAACTATTTACACGGGAAAGCTCCCAACTAGCAAAAGAAGAACGGGAAATATTTTTGGGTTTTCTTTTAATTATTACTACTACAACAAGAAAAGTAAACTATTACTAATTTTTTTGTTTTTCTTAAGGTTTAACAAACACACAAGAAGAAAGCAAGAAAAAGAAAATAAACTAGCATGGATATTACAGTGAAAGAGTATGAGCACCGACATCTAGCAATGAGTGTGTGTACATGTAATGCCCGTGAGAAATACGTACTCCCCCAAGCTTAGGCTTTTGGCCTAAGTTGGTTCATATTGAGGATGGCTGGCGGATACTAAATGAGGTGTAGCTGGGGAATTAAATGCTGCGATGCGGCTATCACCTCCTGAGTTGCAGCGTGGCGTCGAGCTGCCTCCGCTCTCCTCTCGTACTCATCTGCCTCCTCTCTGGTAATAGTATATCTTCCGTTTGCCTGGAAATCAAAGAAGGCAGGAGCAGGGAGAGTAACACGGACAACATGCCGTTTGTTAAAAATTAGTCGATACTGGAGAGGTGATTCAGTCCTCTCGACAAACTGGTGGGAAACCATAGAATCAAAATCTAAATAAGCAGGGGGCAACTCCAAATCGCCCTCACGAACGTCCACCTCAAGAAACTTAGCTAAGCGGGTTGCATAAATTCCTCCAAAGAAATCTCCATTGTATCTATTATGATGCAACCTACGAGCTACAATGGCTCACATATGATAAGATTGGTCTCCTAACACAGCACTCCTGAGAATGCTGAGGTCAGGAACACATATGTGACATGCTTCATCCTTAGCATTTATGCACCTACCAATGAAGAGAGCAAAATAATGTATAGCAGGAAAGTGAATGCTCCCTATGGTAGCTTGCGTTATATCTCTAGATTCCCCTACGGTTATACCAGCAAGAAAATCTCTAAATTCAGATTTACGGGGATCAATAGAACTACCCCATTGTGGGAGTTTGCAAGCAAAAGTAAAATCCTCTAAGTCCATGGTATAAGATTTATCATAAAGATCAAACATGACTGAAGGAGAATTACGCGAAGATGAAAACTCAAACCTCCTCACAAATGAACTAGTGAGATCATGATACTGTGGGCATTTGTCTGCCTCAAATTCCATAAGACCGGCGTTACGCAAATATGTGTTAAATTCTTCTTTAATTCCTGCACGATCCATAAAATTTTCCGAAGCCCACCCACAAGGCCTTACTAGAGCGTCTCTTGGTGGTTCCTCGTCAGCATCACGCATAGCAAGCCTGGGGCCTTGCTTCTTAGAAGAACCACCTTGGAACATCTTCCTAAACAAAAGTGAACCAACTTCAATAAAATTGATAGCAACTACTCCTACAAGTGCCTAGAGCCTATATCAAGCATTAGAACTACTTGGAACCATATAAATTTGACATGCAAGCTCAAGAACATGGTCACCTATGCAGCACAAATTTGCAAAGAATAAAGCACTAGAACAAAAACTAATTGGACCAATGGAGGAGTCACATACCAAGGAACAATCTCCCCAAGCAATTTTGCGAGAGGTGCTTTGAGCAAGGAGATCGAAAATCACAGCAAAGAGAGCTAGAACTCGTGCTTGAGCTGGTTATTCGTGTTTGTGGGTGGAAGAAGAAGGGGATGGGTGTAGGAATAAGTGGAGGAGGTCCACCGTGGGCCCACGAGGCAGGGGGGCGCGCCCTCCACCCTCGTGGCCAGGTGGCAGCTCCCCCCGCGGTGATTTTTGCACTATAAATCCTCAAATATTCCTGAAAAATTCATATTAAATTGGCATGGCATTCATAGGACTTTTATTTTCGGGGTATTTTTATATTGCACGGATAAATCAGGAGACAGACAGAAAAACACTAATTTTACTTTATTACAACTAAATAACAGAAAGTATAAAGTGGGTATAGAAGGTTGTGCTTCTGGTTTCATCCATCTCATGCTCATCAAAAGGAATCCACTAACAAGGTTGATCAGGTCTGGTTAATAAAATCATTCCGAATAACATGAAACCGGAGAAATTTCGAATAACACTAAGTTACCTCAACAGGGATATTCACATCCCCTATAATAAGTATATCATATTTCTTCTTGACAGTAGGAAGAGGAAATTCAAAACCTCCAAATATAATCGATGGAATTTTCCAATAGAATTGATACTATGAACTTGAGGTTGTTTCCTCGGAAAGTGTACCGTATGCTCATTACCATTAACATGAAAAGTGACATTGCCTTTGGTGCAATCAATAACAGCCCTGCAGTATTCAGAAAAGGTCTTCCAAGAATAATAGACATACTATTGTCCTCGGGAATATCAAGAATAACAAAGTCTTAAAATAGTAACGTTTGCAACCACAACAGGCACATCCTCACAAATACCGACAGGTATAGCAGTTGATTTATCAGCCATTTGCAAAGATATTTCAGTGGGTGTCAACTTATTCAAGTCAAGTCTACGATATAAAGAGAGAGGCATAACACTAACACCGGCTCCAAGATCACATAAAGCAGGTTTAACATAGTTTCTTTTAATGGAGCATGGTATAGTGGGTACTCCTGGATCTCCAAGTTTCTTTGGTATTCCACCCTTAAAAGTATAATTAGCAAGCATGGTGGAAATTTCAGCTTCGGTATCTTTCTTTTATTAGTAATGATATCCTTCATATACTTAGCATAAGGATTAGTTTTGAGCATATCAGTCAATCGCATACGTAAAAAGATAGGTCTAATCATTTCAGCAAAACGCTCAAAATCCTCATCATCCCTTTTCTTGGATGGTTTGGGAGGAAAAGGCATGGGTTTCTGAACCCAAGGTTCTCTTTCTTTACCATATTTCCTAGCAACAAATTCTCTCTTATCATAAGTTGATTCTTTGATTGCGGGTTATCAAGATCAACAGCAGGTTCTATTTCTACATCATTATCATTACTAGGTTGAGCATCATCATGAACATCATCATTAACATTTTCACTAGGTTCATGTTCATTACTAGATTGTGTTTCAGCATCAGACATAGAGATATCATTTGGATTATCAGGTGGTTCAGCAATAGGTTCACTAGAATTTTGCAAAGTCCTATCATTTTTCTTTTTCTTCCTTTTAGAAGGACTAGGAGCATCAATATTATTTCTTTGAGAATCTTTTTCAATTCTCTTAGGGTGACCTTCAGGATACAAAGGTTCCTGAGTCATTCTACCAGTTCTAGTAGCCACTCTAAAAACATAATCATTTTTCTTACTATTCATTTCATCGAGCAATTCTTTTTGAGCTTTAAGTACTTGTTCTACTTGAGTGGTAACCATAAAGGCATGTTTGCTGACAAGTTTCAGTTCACCTCTAATATTAGCCATATAATCACCCAAGTGTTTGGTCATATAGGAATCGTATTTCAATTGTCTACCAAAATAAGCATTAAAATTTTCTTGTTTGACAATAAAATTATCAAACTCATCAAAGCATTGTCTAGCAGACTTGTAATGAGGAATATCACCTTCATAAAATCTATAGAGAGAATTTACCTTTACTACCTGTGTCGGGTTATCGGGATCTGGAGGTTCTTCAATAAATAAAGGATTAAGATCATATGTTTCTTCAACAAGCGGTAAATTAAGACCATGTATTTCTTCAATAGGAGGTAAATGCTTAACATCTTCAGCTTTAATACCTTTTTCTTTCATAGATTTATTTGCCTCTTGCATATCTTCAGGACTGAGAATAAAACACCTCTCTTCTTCGGAGTTGGTTTAGGGACAGGCTCAGTAATTGGAGCAGGAGCTGGCTCAGGAGGTGCCCAATTATTTTCATTTGTCAACATATTATTCAAAAGAATTTCAGCTTCATCCGCTGTTCTTTCCCTGAAAAGAGAACCAGCACAACTATCTAGGTAATCTCTGGAAGCATCGGTTAGTCCATTATAAAAGATATCAAGTATTTCATTTTTCTTAAGAGGATGATCAGGCAAAGCATTAAGTAACTTGAGAAGCCTCCCTCAAGCTTGTGGGAGACTCTCTTCTTTAATTTTCACAAAGTTGTATATTTTCTTTAAAGCAGCTTGTTTCTTATGAGCAGGGAAATATTTAGCAGAGAAGTAATAAATCATATCACAGGGACTACGCACAACCAGGATCAGGAGAATTAAACCATATCTTAGCATCACCCTTTAATGAGAACGGAAATATTTTAAGGATATAAAAGTAGCGAGATCTCTCATCATTAGTGAACAGGGTGGCTATATCATTTAATTTAGTAAGATGTGCCACAACAGTTTCAGATTCATAGCCATGGAAAGGATCAGATTCAACCAAAGAAATTATATCAGGATCAACAGAGAATTCATAATCCTTATCGGTAACACAGGTAGGTGAAGTTGCAAAAGCAGGGTCAGGTTTCATTCTAGCATTAAGAGATTCCTGCTTCCATTTAGCTAATAAGCTCTTGAGTTCATATCTATCTTCGCAAGCTGAAATAGCTAAAGAAGCTTCTTTATCAAAAACATAACCCTCAGGAATAACAGTCCTAGCTATCTTCATCATCACTTTCATCAATATATTCAGATTCAATAATTTCTTTCTCTCTAGCCCTAGCAATTTGTTCATCAAGAAATTCACTAAGGGGCACAGTAGTATCAGGCATAGAAGTAGTTTCATCATAAGTATCATGTATAGCAGAAGTGACATCATCAATAACATGCGACATATCAGAACGAATAGAAGAAGCAGGTTTAGGCGTCGCAAGCTTACTCATAACAGAAGGCGAATCAAGTGCAGAGCTAGATGGCAGTTCCTTACCTCCCCTCGTAGTTGAGGGATAATTTTTTTTCTCGTCTTTCAAGTTCTTCATAGTGTACAGCAGATATAAATCCCAAGTGACTCAAAGAATAGAGCTATGCTCCCCGGCAACGACGCCAGAAATTAGTCTTGATAACCCACAAGTATAGGGGATCGCAACAGCTTTCGAGGGTAGAGTATTCAACCCAAATTTATTGATTGACACAAGGGGAGCCAAATAATATTCTCAAGTATTAGCAGTTGAGTTGTCAATTCAACGACACTTGGATAACTTAGTATCTGCAGCAAAGTGTTTAGTAGCACAGTAATATGATAGTGGTGGTAAAGGTAACAAAAGTAACGGAAGCAAAAGTAATATTTTTGGTGTTTTCTAGTGATTGTAACAGTAACAACAAGAAAGTAAATAAGCGTAAACCAGTAGATGGAAAGCTCGTAGGCATTGGATTGGTGATGGATAATTATGCCGGATGCGGTTCATCATGTAACAGTCATAACATAGGGTGACACAGAACTAGCTCCAATTCATCAATGTAATGTAGGCATGTATTCCAATATAGTGATACGTGCTTATGGAAAAGAACTTGCATGACATCTTTTGTCCTACCCTCCCGTGGCAGCGGGGTACTAACGGAAACTAAGGGATATTAAGGCCTCCTTTTAATAGAGAACCGGAACAAAGCATTAACACATAGTGAATACATGAACTCCTCAAACTATGGTCATCACGGGGAGTGGTACCGATTATTGTCACTTCAGGGTTGCTGGATCATAACACATAGTAGGTGACTATAGACTTGCAATATAGGATCAAGAACACACATATATTTATGAAAACATAATAGGTTCAGATCTGAAATCATGGCACTCGGGCCCTAGTGACAAGCATTAAGCATAGCAAAGTCATAGGAACATCAATCTCAGAACATAATGGATACTAGGGATCAAACCCTAACAAGACTAACTCGATTACATGATAGATCTCATCCAACCAATCACCGTCCTACAAGCCTACGATGGAATTACTCACGCTCGGCGGTGAGCATCATGAAATTGGTGATGGAGGATGGTTGATGATGACGACGGCGATGAATCCCCCTCTCCGGAGCCCCGAACGGACTCCAGATCAGCCCTCCCGAGAGGTTTTAGGGCTTGGCGGCGGCTCCGTATCGTAAAACGTGATGATTTCTTCTCCTTTATTTTTTTCTCCCCGAAAGCAGTTATATAGAGTTGGAGTTGGTGTCGGAAGGTCTCCAGGGGGCCCAAGAGGTAGGGGGCGCGCCCTAGGGGGGGGGCGCACCCCACCCTCGTGGACAGGGTGTGGGCCCCCTGGTCTTCGTCTTTGGCGAGGATTTTTTTATTTTTTATAAGATGTTCTGTGGAGTTTCAGGTCATTCCGAGAACTTTTATTTTTTGCACATAAAACAACATCATGGCAATTTCGCTGAAAACAGCGTCAGTCCGGGTTAGTTCCATTCAAATCATGTAAGTTAGAGTCCAAAACAAGGGCAAAAGTGTTTGGAAAAGTAGATATGACGGAGACATATCACTGAGTACATTGCTGCTGGTTCGTGATGTGCTCAATTGCTATGGATGAAGCAAACCCTCAAAAACTACTGCATCAATGTGAAGAATGTGCCACTCTTATGTGACAATGAGAGTGCCATCATGATTGCTCATAACCCAGTTCATCACTCGAAGACAAAGCACATCCAGATTCGTCATCATTTTCTTCGTGATCATGTGTTGAAGGGCAATATCTCTATTGAGCACGTGAAGACTGAAGAACAGCTAGCCGATATCTTCACAAAGCCCTTGGATGAGAAGAGATTTAGCAAGATGCGGTGTGAGCTAAATATCTTATAATCTTTGAATGTTCTTTGAAAGGACACACATCCTAACACTTATGCAAATTGATGACTTAGATGTGCAACACACGAAGTAACATTTTTCTTCAATCAATGAAGACTAACCCTCTAAGTGTGAAGAAATTAACGAAGAATTTGGTTCTCAGAGCTCTACGACAATTGCATGCAGTGTCTGAAATCATCATTCTTATACAGTGGGTCATGCCACCAACAAAAGTTGAAAATCTTCAATTTTAGTTTTTCTTCATTTTTGAAATTCCTCAGTTGTTCAAATTCTTCAACTTTGCAAAGTCTTCACTCTTTGCGACGGTGTTCTTCATTGACTATATATATATATATATATATATATATATATATATATATGTGTGTGTGTGTGTGTGTGTGTGTGTGTGTGTGTGTGTGTGTGTGTGTGTGTGTGAGTTTTCAAGTCCTCTACAGCCACTTATTGCTATTTCTTCAAGTTGACTTTTTTGCTAAGTGAATGTTGATCGGACCCTTCCCCCTCTATGCTAAACTCAACCCAGTCTGTTCACAAATTCTTCATGTGCGTTCTATTTGAAACCCATTCAAAATCTTCACTCTGTCCTTGTCAGCTGAAGAATTTGCGAACGAAAACATTAAATTTTCATATCTCAATTTTAGGCTTTTGCCGCTCAAAACGCTCTGCAGCCCACGATAAGATTAATATACTCACCCACTGTTGGGAAAACGACAACTATGGGATCCCGAGGACCCCTTCTACGGTTGGCCGGGGTGAAGAGTTGTGCAAAGAGCAGGCCTAGCGATCAGCGCGAGGGGATTTTTTACCCAGGTTCGGGCCGCAAATGATGCCTAAAACCCTAGTCCTGCTTGTCTGTGTTTATCTTGTGTTCTTTAGTTCTTGGACTAGCTACTATGCGTGCCCAGTCCAAAAAGTCTGAATCCTTTCACAGTACGCCTCGGGCCTCCTTTTATATCTCAAAGGGGTCGCCATAGTGGCACACATGAGGTGGAAAGTATCCAAAGTGTACAAGTTTATCGCCTAACATCGTAGGACAAACGCATTTAATGCGCTGCCTACGTGCCCTCTTGCTTTATCAGGGACGGCAACAGAGCTCGTCCCGTCCGTCGCCGCCTCGCCTTACTTCGACGCGCGTCCAAGCTGACGAGGCATGCAACGCCATCTTTGGCTGGCTGGTTCTTTGTCTGGTCTTGGTGTGAGGAGGTCTTCATGAAGATCTGCATGCCACCATGCAGGTGCTTGACTAGTTGGCCTAAAGCTGCATGCTGCCACGCAGACGCTTGCCTAGTTGGCGGGCTGGTTGCCGCGTTGGAGTGGTCGCGGGGCAGCGGAGCTTTGGCAGGTGCGGGCCTGGCCGCGGCCCCACAGATGCCCCTGGCAAGGATCTTGTCGGGGCCTCACAGATGTCCCCGGAAAGGATCTTGCCGGGGGTCTTCGCGGCCGTCCCCGGCAAGGATCTTGCTGGGGGTCTTTGTCTTCTGGTTCTTATGTAGATTCGTAGGCCTTTGGTCTTCACAAAGATATGCATGCACCACGCAGGCGCCCCTGAGTCTTTGTCTCGACGTTGTCGACGGTGTTAGAACTCTTAGGCTCAAGGGTGGCGGCCTTTCTGGTGTTGGGCAAGTCGCCCCGGCAAGGCTCTTGTCGGGGCTATGTAGGCCGCCCCGGCAAGGCTCTTGTCGGGGGAAGTCCACCTTGCCCCTTTGCTCTTCATGCCTCTGGTTTGAGTGCTGCCTTGGCAGTCTCATACATTTCCTTCCTCTGCCCCGCCAAGCATGGATGCAGGTGTGGCTACGACTGCCCGTGCACAGGTGAAGGGGTACAGAAAGGCCCCTACTTTCATACACCGACAGGAGCCCCCGGGCCTGGGCCACACATAAGCGCGGAGCGTTGTTGTGCTAGGCCCAGAACAGTGCGTGGGCATGCGTGGCAGAGTTTTAACCGTGGTAATTTCTTCGCCAGTTGCGCTTCCCCACGACCCGCTTTGAGTGCGTGACGTGGGGGTCGTGCGTGGAACGGTCACAGCACGCTTGCGTCACCCCACGGTGAATAGTAAAGAGGTGGCCCGCCTCTTCCCCATAAAAAAGATTAAACTGCAGGGGTGCTGCTCATTTACCCTCCGCGCCTTTTCCAATCTTGGAACCGCCGTCCCCCCTTCTTCTTCGAGCGCAAATCGTAGCTTTCGCCTCTGCTCGCCGCCGCTGCGCCCCCATTGCCCTTGATCTCTTGCCCCCCTTTCAGCCGCAATGGCGCCCAAGACAAGCAAGGGCAAAGGAGCGACCAAGGATGCTGGGGGGAAAGAGGCGCCGGAGAGCGAGTTGGTGGAGCTGCGGACGCAGTACGCCCTCTTCACCCCGACGGCCGATGCGCTCACCCTCAGGGAGAAGTTCATGCCCCTGTGGGGGAGGGAGACGACGGGGCATCCCTCCACGCGCATCGTCCCTGCCTCCTTCGCCAAGCCTGGTCCAAATGGATATCCTTTCTTTGTCGACTACTTCTCATGCGGGCTCTGCCCCCTTTTCTCAGATTTGTTCAACGACATCATGCACACCTACGGCTTCCACCTTCTGGATCTTACGCCAAACGCCATGGCGTGCATGGCCTTCTTCACTCACCTTTGTCAGGGCTTCGCCGGAGTGCACCCTAGCACGGCGCTCTTCCGCCATTACTTCACCCCTCGCATCCAGCCGAGGGGTGCCATCTCTGGCTACATCACTTGGATCCTGAGGACCCAGAGCAGGGGCACGTACCCGGAGGGTGCCCAGAAGGAGAGGTGGGATGAGTGGCGGGGCCGATGGTGCTCGATCGAGGAGACATATCCGCAGGAGTTCTGCCGGGTCCATCGGAGGCCGCCGATCCGCGGCAAGGACTGGGGCGAGCTCGACGCCGACAACGGGAAGCTCACTTTTGCCATCACCAGGATCCATCACCTCACCTCGGCCGGGCTCACCCTCAAGATGATCGGGGCCGACTTCATTCGCCGCCGGATTGCCCCACTGCACAATAAGGGGAGGCCGGCCTGGGACTTCAGAATACGGCTGACATCATGAGGCTCCGCCATGGCCTGAATCACAACTTCACGGTGCTTCAGCATGCTCATCTTTCTCAGAGGCTTTTCCAGCTCAAGGTTGATGAGGTCGGCAGGGTCGAGAGGACCGGCAAGGCCGAGAGGACCTGCAATGCTGCCAAGGCCGGCAAGCCTGACATCCTGTTTGGGTTGCCAGTGGGGGTGGTCCCGTTGAGAAACAACTCTTGCTTGACCGCCATCATCGCCATGATGTCTGTTGAGCGCACGACCTTGATTCGACCTGGGTCGAGCCAAAAGCAGAGCAGGTGCAGACATTCTTTGACAACTTGTCGAAGAGGTATGTTCGTGACGAGCCATGGCTCATCCGCCCCACCACTGAAGAAGAGTTGGCGTACATCGCCACCTGGGCAGAGGAGGCAGCACTTGCCGAGGAGGCCGACAGCCTTGGCACTGTGGAGGATGAAGCTGACGTGGCCGCCGAAGAGAAGGAGTTTGCCCAGTGGACGGGGTCTGCCGGGGAGCCCAGCGGTGCCGGCGCTGGGGTTCCCCATGTTGAAGAAGCGGTCGAGGAGTCGGCCGAAGAGGAGACCGGTGTGGATGACTCCTCGGCCCTAGGGAAGAAAGACGTCCTGTGGTGGGCTGGCTCCGGCGAGCCGGTCCAGCCCAGGAAGACCATGCAACCCGTGTGCCACACGAGATGTACGGCCGCGGCAGTGAAGAAGGTTGCGGTTGCCGCCTCCTCCTTGTCCAAGTGGCTCAGGACTCCATCCACTTCTCCTCCCCTCGCGGACGCTGCCCCAGAGGACGATTTCGACCTTGGGTCCTTTAGCCCGAAGAGGAAGAGGAGGCCAGAGGAGGGACGAGTAAGCACCTTGCCCCTCATCATCTCCTGATCCTCCGCCTGCGCTATCTTTCCCTGACTTGATCCTATCTTCACAGTGACATGGAGACGCTGGCCGAGAGGGCGGCAAAGAGAGCCAAGGCTTCGACGGGCGACGAGCCCCCGGCAAGCGCTCTGCGCACGCCGGTGTTGGTGGTGATCAGCCTGGACAACAACCCTCAGCGCAGTCCCCGCTCCAGCCCCCAGCGTGAGTCCGTTATTCACTCCCCATCGACGAGCATTGGGGTGTGCATTCTTGGCGCTGACCTTGCCGGGTTCGCAGGAGGAGAGCGGCAACAGGAGGAGCCGCTGAGGGTCGCCCCTGACATGCCGCCCCCGTCGACCACGCCACCCAGAGGGGTGGCACCGGCAAGGGCATCTACAGCCGAGCCCATGCGCATGGAGGAAGAGGGGGCAAGCATGGGCCCTGGTGGCTCCGTCCCGGCAACGAACGTTGGCGGGGAGGGAACCACTTCTCCTCAGCTCGGCGCGGGTAAGCTGCCTGTCTCCCGTCCCTTGCTATTTCTGCCACGCGGTGTTCTTTCTTTTATTTGTTCTGAACTTTGATTTTGTCCTCGCTTCATTCTCCTTTCTGGTTTCCAGACCCTTCCTCGATCGACCAGGTGGACGTTGATGCTGTCATCGAGGAGGTCGCTAAGTATGTCGAAGCCGAGGCCACCAAGATCGCTGACGGGGAAGCCGCCAAGTCCACCGCCAAGGAGGCCGCCAAGGAGGCCGCCAAGGGGCCTGCCGAGGAGGCCGGCAAGGCTGCTGCCAGGGGGCCAGCAAGGCTGCTGCTGAGGAGGACGCCAAGGGGCCTTCCGAGGAGACCGGCAAGGCTGCTGCTGAGGAGGCCATGAAGGAGACCGCCGGGGAGTAGGGGGCCGATGACCAACCTTCCTCCCCTACAGCCCCCGCCCCGGGCAAGTACTTGAAGGTGGGCGATGATCTGTTCGTCCGCCTACCGGGGACGGCAAACACCAGAGCGCCAGCCGAAGGGGAGGTTTTCGATGATGAGGCCCTCACCACCGCCGGGCTCCAGGTTGTCGACGAACCGGGCACCAGCAGCGATGGCTCCCAAGAGGAGCAGCACCTCCGGTCCATGAGCGCCAATTTCTAGAAACTTCGGGCACTCCGCCGTGCCCCGCCAGGATAAAGTGAACTCCAGGATGGCGGCAGTGGACAAGGTAGAAGCAGACTTTCAGGAGCGCGTCGTTCAGACGCAAGTCTGGTTTGCCGAGGCCCGGCACAACCCAAGGGCCACCCAGGATCAGCTAGATGAGCGCAAGCGAGAGCTCCTCTTGAAGCATGCTGACATCGAGAAGGCCCAAGAGGCGGCGAATGAACAGGCTGCCAAGGACGAAGCTGAACAGAGGCAGCACCAAGCTCTGCTGGACACCCAAGAGGAGGAGCTCGTTGACCGCGAACAGACGCTTGCTGCCACGCTCCGCAGCAAGGACGAGGAGATCGAGAGGCTCGTCGTGCAGCAGACCTAGGAGTTGGAGCAGAAGCACAAAGATGCACTTGATGCTCTGGCCATGGACCAAACTGACAAGGTGGAAAAGCTAGAGCTGGAGCGGGAGGAGCTGAAGGTGGAGATCTCAAAGCTGACAAAGGACAGGGACATGACTACCCACACTCTGGCGGCATTGTAGGTCACCATCTCCAACAAGACCAAGCTGCTCTCCGAGGCCAATGATTCCATCGATGATCTGAAGCTGAAGCTCGACACCTTGGAAGGGACGCTTTCGGAGGTCAGGGCCCGTGAGGAGACCCTGAACAAGGCCCTTGAGGACAAGAGGCAGCTGCTGCAGAATGCCGTCGCTGACCACAACGAGTATGTGGACAACACGAACCTCTGGACCAGCCGCCTCGTCGACGTTGCAGAGAGGCTTGAGGGAGTACTGGATTAGGGGGTCCTCGGACAGCCAAACTATATCCTTTGGCTGAACTGTTGGACTATGAAGATACAAGATTGAAGACTTCGTCTCGTGTCCGGATGGGACTCTCCTTGGCATGGAAAGCAAGCTTGGCAATACGGATCTGTAGATCTCCTCCCTTGTAACCGACTCTGTGTAACACTAGCTCCCTCCGGTGTCTATATAAACCGGAGGGTTTAGTCCGTAGGACCACAACAATCATAATCATAGGCTAGCATCTAGGGTTTAGCCTCTTCGATCTCGTGGTAGATCAACTCTTTTAATACTCATATCATCAAGATCAATCAAGCAGGAAGTAGGGTATTACCTCCATCGAGAGGGCCCGAACCTGGGTAAACATTGTGTCCCCCACCTCCTGTTACCATCCACCTTAGACGCACAGTTCGGGACCCCCTACCCGAGATCCGCCGGTTTTGACACCGACATTGGTGCTTTCACTGAGAGTTCCACTGTGCCGTCACCATAAGGCTCGATGGCTCCTTCGATCATCGGTAACGATGCGATCCAGGGTGAGATTTTTCTCCCCGGACAGATCTTCGTATTCGGTGGCTTCGTACTGCAGGACAACTCCCTTGGCCATCTGGAGCAGATCGAAAGCTACGCCCCTGGCCATCAAGTCAGGTTTGGAAGCTTGAATTATACTGCCGACATCCGCGGGGACTTGATCTTCAATGGATTTGAGCCCATGTCAGGTGCGTCGCACAGTCACGACGAGCATGACTTAGCTTTGCCGTCGGACAGTGTTCGTGAGATCACACTTGCGGCTACTCTGGCCCTCAATCCGGAACAGATTGCGCCGTCCGAGGACGGGTGGATGGACCCCGCCACGGAGGCCGCACACTCAGTGGCGATAGAGCCGAATACTGACTTCACCTCCTATGAGACCTGTGTTGCCGGATCCTTGGATTCGTCCCCGGCCACGGGCTCCAAACCGCCTGCGTCCGTGCCTATCGAATCTGATTGGGCGCCGATCATGGAGTTTTCGTCCACGGATATCTTTCAGCACTCGCCCGTGGGCGATGTGCTAAATTCATTAAGGTCTCTCTCCTTGTTAGGAGGCCCTTGGCCGAACTGTGTCCGGCTTGAGTGGGAAGCGGATGACGAAGAAATTCGTTCCCCACCCACCACCCACTTAATAGCCACTGTCGACGACTTAACCAACATGCTTGATTTCGGCCCCAAAGACATCGACGGTATGGACGATGATGTAGGAGAAGAACAGGAACCACCGCCCACAGGGCGCTGGACCGCCACCTCATCATATGATATATACATGGTGGACACCCCCAAGGAAAGCTATGGCAATAAGGCAACAGAGGATAATCCCCTCGAGAAGCAATCTAAGCACCGGCGTCAACAGCGCCGCTCTAAGCCCCGCCATAGCAAAAATGGTGATGCCGGCACACGAGACAATAACGTTGCGGATAGTGCTGAAGACAAAGACAATCCCCTCCAGCCAGATCTCGAGCCGGAGGATGGGCACGCTAGCCCTAAGGAACAGGCAGCGGACGGAGAATCAGAGGATTACAATTACATGCCTCTCTCCGAAGACGAGGTGAGCCTCGGCGACGAAGAATTTATCGTGCTTGAGGATCCCGTCGAACAGGAGCGATTCCAGCGCCGTTTATAGCCACAACAAAAAGCCTGAAGAAAAAGCAACATCAGCTTAAAGCTGACCAAGATCTACTAGTGGATAGATGGACTAAGGTCCTGGCGGCCGAGGAATACGAACTCGAATGCCCAACCAAAAGTTACCCAAAGCGCAGGGTGCTACCCCAACTTGAGGAGGAAGCACTAAAACCCACGCCTCCAGCGTATGATGCGGCTGACCGGCCACCTCGTGGCCGAGACAAAGCGGCATATCAGGCCGAAGTACAGCCCGCACCCCTCCGCCAGTCAAACAAAAATACCAAGGTCCGGGGCAACACGTAGGACCTGCGAGACGTATTGGAAAACAAAGTAGGACATGCAAGATCGATCTATGGATCACGGGGGCGAGCCCCAATGCGTGACGACGACCGTCACACCGGATATACTAAAAGCAAATCCGGCCGGGCCGAATACAGCAGACAAGACTCGTATGAACTGCGTCGTGATATAGCCCGCATGTAGGCGCCAAGACACCCCTATGCTTCACCGATGAAGTAATGGATCAAGAATTCCCAAAAGGTTTTAAACCCGTAAACATTGAACCATATGATGGTACAACAGACCCCGCGGTATGGATTGAAGATTTCCTCCTCCACATCCACATGGCCCGTGGCGACGATCTACATGCCATCAAGTACCTCCCACTAAAACTCAAAGGACCCGCTCGGCATTGGCTCAATAGTCTGCCGGCAAACTCCATAGGCAGTTGGGAGAATTTGGAAGACACATTCCTTGACAACTTCCAAGGCACCTACATGCGACCTCCGCATGCTGACGATTTGAGTCACATAACACAACAGCCAGGGGAATCAGCCAGGAAATTATGGACTCGGTTCCTAACTAAAAAGAACCAAATTGTCGACTGTCCGGATGCCGAGGCCTTAGCGGCAGTCAAGCATAACATCCGTGACGAGTGGCTCGCCCGACATCTCGGCCAAGAGAAGCCGAAGTCCATGGCAGCCCTCACGACACTCATGATTCGCTTTTGCACGAGCGAGGACAGTTGGCTGGCTCGCAGCAACAATATGTCAAGAAACCCTGGCAGTTCAGATGCCAAAGATAGCAACGGCAGGCTACGTCGCAACAGAAACAAGCACCATAATAACGGCAATAACACCGAAGACATGGCAGTCAATGCCGGATTCAGTGGTTCTAAATCCGGTCAGCGAAAAAGCCGTTCAAGAGAAGCAATCCAGGCCCGTCCAGTTTGGACCGCATACTCGATCGCTCGTGTCAAATTCACGGAACCCCCGATAAACCAGCCAACCACACTAGCAGAGAATGTTGGGTGTTGAAACAGGCCGGCAAGTTGAATGCCGAAAACAAGGAAAAGGGGTTGCACAGCGACGATGAGGAGGAGCCCCGGCCGCCGAACACAGGAGGACAGAAGAAATTTCCTGCCCAAGGGAAAACGGTGAACATGATATACGCAACCCATATTCCCAAGAGGGAACGGAAGCGTGCACTAAGGGATGTCTACGCGATGGAGCCAGTCGCCCCAAAGTTCAACCCATGGTCTTCTTGTCCGATCACTTTCGATCGTAGGGACCACCCCACTAGTATCCGTCACGGCAGTTCTGCCGCATTGGTTCTTGATCCCATGATTGATAGATTTCACCTCACTCGAGTCCTTATGGACGGTGGCAGTAGCCTGAACCTGCTCTATCAGGATACAGTGCGCAAAATGGGTATAGACCCCTCAAGGATCAAACCCACTAAAACCACCTTTAAAGGTGTCATACCAGGTGTAGAGGCCTGTTGTACGGGCTCAATCACACTGGAAGTGGTCTTCGGATCTCCGGACAACTTCCGGTGCGAGGAGTTAATCTTTGATATCGTCCCCTTCCGCAGTGGCTATCACGCACTACTCGGACGAACCGCATTTGCTAGATTCAATGTGGTACCGCATTATGCATACCTCAAGCTCAAAATGCCAGGACCTCGCGGAGTTACAGTAGTTAATGGAAACACAGAACGCTCACTTCGCACGGAGGAGCACACCGCGGCCCTCGCAGCGGAAGTACAAAGCAGCCTTCTGAGGCCAACCGCCAATTCAGCGAAAAGGCCCCCGGACACCTTCAAGCGAGTCCGCAGTAACCTGCAACAGGATCTCCAGGCACGTTCAGGGCTCGGGTAGCAATTCGGCCTCTGTCATAGTCCCAGTCAAGCGGCGAAATTTGTGCCACGCGTACATAACTACGCGCTCAAGATACCATGGGCATAGGCAGAGGAACGGCTATGGCACGTCCCACAATGTGGCTCAATTTCTCCAGGGCCGTATACCTTTATCATTTTTCTCTCTTTCAGGACATTACTTTCTGGAAGCCCTTTCCGGCAGTCCGATTGAAGGACCCATTATGGGAAGGAAATACCAAGGAAGCAAGAAGCTCTGACGTACAAGGGAATTCCCAGGTGGTCTCTGATAACGATCGATGTACCTGTTTTTACATACCCATACGCAGCTTGCCCTTGGATAGGACATGTCAAATAGTCCTATTTTTTTGCTTATTGCACTAGTTGTATACGTACGCTTTGACGTATTATTTAAACAACAATGTATATCGTTAGCCTATTATTGCATTTCTTTTTTTCCTTGTCTTCTTATTTACAACAAATGGCACTCGTACATTCTGGTACGACCAGTGCACCAGGGGCTTCAGTGTACCCCATAACACAGCACGAAAAAGTCCGAACACTTTCGATAGTGCGGCACCCCGAACTTATAGCATTATATGCATCAACTCTGAATCATGTCTTGGGTCAATAGTTGGGTTTGCCTGGCTCCCGTGTTTTGGTACCTTACGTTCCGCTATATCGGCTAAGGTAGCACTAGGAGAACTACTGCGATTGTGTCCCGGTTCTTAGGACGAGCACCTCGAGAGAAAGCCAAAACCGACTCTCATGATGCGGCGAGAGCTGGTCGCTGTTCGAGAGGTCTCAAATCCTTAAAGATTTTTCCGCTTCAGCGAGGAGTCGGCCTTGTCCGATTTAGGCGCATATAGCGCCCCAAGTTGACCTTCCAAATACTAGGGGCTTCGCCAAAATTTAAAATTGTAGACTTCTATGGCTAAGTGAGAGTGATAGAGCTTTATAGTCCGATTGCCTGGTTCGTTGTGCTGAACACCTCCTTCGAAGGACCTAAAACTGGGATAAAGAATGATCAGGTTTATCCCGAACACCTCAGTACTAGTTACATGGGGCGAAATGACGACTCGCCAACTCTCAAATTTTATAAAGGGCCGCACAAAAGGTAATATTTTAAATCAACAAGCGTTATATAGAGCACATGAACTTGTTTTCATCTTACAGGATCACATGAGTACATTCATTCAAATATTACATCCTTAGCGCATTCCTCCGCCACAAGGCGAGCGCCCTTCAGGACACTGTCATAATATTTTTCGGGGTGGTGATGCTCCTTGCCCTCTGGCGGCCCCTCCTTCACAAGCTTTTCGGCGTCCATTTTCGCCCAGTGCACTTCCGCCCGGGCGAAAGCCCTGCACGCACCTTCAATGCAGACGGACCGCTTTATGACTTCAAACCGGGGCAAGGCATTCACAAGTTGCCTCACCAGGCCGAAGTAGCTGGCAGGCAGGGGCTCGCCAGGCCACTTCCGGACTATGAGACCCCTCATGGCCAGTTCGGCCGCCTTGTGCAGCTCGACCAGTTGCTTCAACTGGTCGCTCAGGGGCATTGGATGTTCGGTCCCAATATACTGAGACCAGAACAACTTCTCCGTCGAGCTCCCTTCCTCGGCCCGGTAGAACTCTGCGGCATCCGATATGCTGCGGGGCAAATCTGTGAACGCTCCTGGAGAGCTCCGAATTCGGGTAACTAAAAGGAAAGTTTCCTTCACATGCTTTCTTTGCATAATGAATGCCTTACCCGCTGCTATCTTCTTAACCGCCTCAATTTCCTGAAGGGCCCTTTGGGCTTTGGCCTTGGCGTTTTGTGCATTCTTGAGGGCCTTTGCAAGCTCGGACTCTTGCGTCTTAGAGTCATGCTCCACGGACTTGTACTTCTCGACAAAGTGCTGGAGCTCTTGCTGTACCTCGCCAACTCGGGCCTCTTGTTTCCCGCGCTCGGTGCGCTCCTTGGCCGCTGTGTCTTCGGCCTCGGATAGCGCCTTCTTCAGGGCCGCCACTTCGGTCGTGGCCCCTAGAAAATTCATGACAATCCTATGATTTAACAACCATCTTCTATCTTTATCAATAAATAGACAGGGTATTGCTTACCTTTGTTCTTTTTGAGCTGCCTCTTGGTAAGGCCGAGCTCTTCCCGGGACTGCTCAAGGTCCCGCTTCAGTGCGGCGACCTCCGCCGTGCAAGCGGCAGCGGCCAGCGGTGAAGCCTGCTTATTCACATAGACATATTTTGATTAGGCTCCTGTGAATACTATTTTGATCCTCTGTTCGGCCTTTCTTTGCAAACACCAAACAGAGCATCAGGGGCTACTGTAACATTTTCTCATAATTTGATTACTTACCTCAAATCATGTTAGGAGTCTGGCACAGGCTTCAGTCAATCCGCTTTGGGCGGACTGAACCTTCTTGACCACCGCACTCATGATAGTGCGGTGCTCTTCGTCAATGGAAGCGCCGCGAAGCGCCCAAAGCAAGTTGTTCGATGCCTCGGATGGGCCGAAGCCGGGCACGCAGACGGCTTGCCCCTCTTAGCGAGGGGTCGCCTGACAGAATCTGGAACCACTAGAGGTTCCGGTGCAGTATTCGGCCGGGGGCTAGACTTGCTACCCCCACTGCCCATGGGAGTCTTGCCCCTCCTGCACCCAGCGTCCGGAATGTCACCTTGGGGCGCCTCCAGAATTGTCTCCCCTTGGTTCAGTGCCCTTTGGGACAACACCTCGGCATCGTCCGTAGGGCGGGGAAAGGAGGCGGTCGGGAGTGAATCGCTCTTCATCTCCGACGAGCCCAAAGACTCCTCCGAAGAGGATACGTCGATATGCACTCTGGATGGACTGCATGATCATGTTCGGCATGATAAGAAGCCATAAAATAAAACATACCAAGAACTATTATGGTGTCCGAATACTTACGACTTCGCCAGGGGCTTGTCCCTGGGCAGCCACTCATCGTCGCTAAAAGCGGCCGCCATGGAGAAGTCCGGAAGGAGAGTCCTTCCCTTCTTGGACCCTTCGGCCTCCCCAGATGGGGCGGCCTTCCTTTTCTTGTCTCCCCCAACTGGGGGGGAGAACTTTCCTCTTCCTCCTCCTCATTTTCGTGGGAGGAGTGCGCCTTGGTGTTTTCGGACAATGAGTCCGATATGACCTTGCGCCTGAGACCTTTCCTGATCCCAGTGGCCTTCTTCTTGGCCTTCTTCTCCGGCGCCTCATAAGGCGCTAGAACCAGCATCTCCGTTAGGAGAGCATCTGCTGGATCTTGGGTGGGGCTGGACGATCGATCTGCTCATTGTCGCTACCAGATCCTGCTAAAATGGCATGGAGGCTCAGACCCCTCACACTATTATGCTGGGCAAAGAAACATTTTGTGAGATATAAAAGACTTACCAGATTGGCAGGGCGCTTTGCGCTGAGTCCGCGATCCTCGTAAGAGGAGGAGGTACCTCGGCGCCCTTGAACAGCACCTTGCTGACGTCTTTGTGCGTCATGTCGAAGAGCTCTCGCAGCGTCTGGTGCTCAGCCGAGTGGAACTCCCACAAATTGAATTCCCGATTTTGACACGGGAGGATTCGGCGGAAGAGCATGACTTGGACCATGTTGACAAGCTTAGTTTTCTTGCTGATCATGTTCTTGATACATTTCTGTAGTCCGGTCAGCTCCACTGATGAACCCCAGGACAGGCCCTTCTCTTTCTAGGAGGTGAGCCGCATGGCGATGCCGGATCAAAAGTCGGGGTCCGCCACCCGGTTGGTGTCGCGCATCTCGGTGATGTAGAACCACCCCAATTGCCACCCCTTCACGGTCTCCACATAGGAGCCTTCGAGCCAGGTGATGTTGGGCATTTTTCCCACCATGGCGCCTCCACACTCCGCCTGCAGACCCGACTACCACCTTTGGCTTCCCGTTGAAGGTCTTCAGCCATAGGCCGAAGTGGGGCTTGATGCGAAGGAAAGCCTCGCACACGACGATAAACGCCGAGATGTTGAGGATGAAGTTAGGGGCCAGATCATGGAAGTCCAGCCCATAGTAAAACATGAGCCCGCAAACAAATGGGTGGAGGGGAAATCCCAGTCCACGGACAAAGTGGGTAAGAAATACCACCCTCTCATGTGGTTCTGGAGTAGGGACGATCTGCCCTGCTTCTGGAAGCCGGTGCATGATGTCTGCGGCTAGGTATCCGGCTCCTCGGAGCTTCGTAATGTCCTCCTCCGTAACGGAGGAGACCATCCACTTGTCCCTCGCTCCGGACATGCTTGGAATGGCTTTGCGGAGAGGATGAGAACTTGGGCGCTGGAGCTCGAGTGCTTATGAGTGGGTAGGGGAAGAGGAAGGCGCGGGTGAGAAGGGTGAATCCTTGTCCCTTTATAAGGGCGGAAGAAACTATGCGCCTCCCCACCTGCCTGGTAAACTCGCTTATTCCCCAAGCACCGTAATTAATGGCGCGGTTGGGTTACCCACACCCGTATTGATGAGAATCCCGTGATAAGGGGACACGATCTCTGCTTTGACAAGACGTGCCAAGAAAACCGCCTTGCAATATGTGCAGTAGCTGGTTGAGAAAAACAGTTCGAATAATGACCGGGCCATGGCGTGATGTCATGCTATGAAATGTGTCAGTAGATTAGATTTGTGGGATATTATGCTCTCTACGGTGGTATGTGGAATTTATTTTACAGAGCCGGACACGATCCTTGTGTTCAAAATCTTCTATGGAGTATTCGGAGGAAGAACCCGCCTTGCAATGCCGAAGACAATCTGCGCGCCGGACTCATCGTCATTGAAGCCTGGTTCAGGGGCTACTGAGGGAGTCCTGGATTAGGGGGTCCTCGGACAGCCGTACTGTATCCTTTGGCTAGACTGTTGGACTATGAAGATACAAGATTGAAGACTTCGTCTCGTGTCCGGATGGGACTCTCCTTGGCGCGGAAGGCAAGCTTGGCAATATGGATCTGTAGATATCCTCCCTTGTAACCGACTCTGTAACCCTAGCCCCTCCAAAGGTCTATATAAACCGGAGGGTTTAGTCCGTAGGACCACAACAATCATAATCACAGGCTAGCTTCTAGGGTTTAGCCTCTTCGATCTCGTGGTAAATCAACTCTTGTAATACTCATATCATCAAGATCAATCAAGCAAGAAGTAGGGTATTACCTCCATCGAGAGGGCCCGAACCTGGGTAAACATTGTGTCCCCCGCCTCGTGTTACCATCCCCCTTAGACGCACAGTTCGAGACCCCCTACCCGAGATCCACCGGTTTTGACACCGACAAGGCTCACCATGCAGCTAGCCGTCATGGGCATGCCGGACTTCAGGTACTCCCAGGAGGTGAACATAAGCCCCAATGCCAGGCTGACCTTGTTCTTCGAGCGCGTCCTCGACGCCCTGGAGCAGCTCCGCTCCAGTCGGGCAACTTATCTGGCAAATGAGGCTCGACAGCTTTGTCGAGGCACCCTGACCAAGGTGCTCAGCAAGGTGGCGTTCTAGAACCACAGCGTCGACTTTGCCCCAAGACAATTTTATCTTAAGTTAGAACCGCGGCAACCACTGGTGTAATATAACTTTGCAGTATTTTGAAATAGTGCATGTTATGTTCCTGTTTGATTTTTCTTTGTATGTACACACCCTACGCTTAGTTGGATAGGGTTGCCGGCGCGTAAACCTGTGCCGCGGTGCTTTGAGGAATGGATCCTTAGCAGCCTGCCGGGGGCGCTTGCTGCCGGGCAAGCCACCTTGCCATTCTTGGCGCAGCCGCTTGAACTATTGAGCGGACTTGAAACAGAACAAGGGCGTTGCCAATAGCGGAAGGGTTCCTTTGTGTGCAGGTTTTCTATACAAGGAGCAAAATCTTTCCAGGAAAAATAACCCTATAAAAAGGAAATCGCTCAAGGTTTTGCGTGACTTAGCTTTTTCGTCGCCACGCGGATTGTCGTGGAATCGTCACGGCAGATGTCCTCGTGAAAGGACTTAGTCGCGGGGCCATCGTACGGGTTAACCTAGAGGGGTTAAAGCGGACACAAAGACACGGGAGTTATACTAGTTCAGCCCCTTCGATGAAGGTAAAAGCCTACGTCTAGTTGTGATGGGATTGATGTGATTCGGCGCCTAGGGAGCAATAGCCTCGCCTCAGCCTCGAATTCTCTCCCCTTAACTCGCCGCCGGGTCGTCCCCTTATATACACGGGTTGACGCCCAGCCGGTCTACAGAGTCCCGATCCGGCTCATACAAGTCTCCGGCTCGGTCTCTTCTCTCTTATCTTACCGCTCAAGTTATAAGACTAAGGCGGTTTACATGAATGGATCCTAATCCGCCTCTGGGCTTTGGGCCTCCTCCGTGGGCCCTGATCATGGATGAGGGTAACCCGGCCCCTTCAGGGCGGTTTACACTCAGTAGTGATATCCCCAACATTAGGCCCCAGATTTCACTTGAACCGGTTCATGTGAATCTTCAACATCTCCGTAAACCGCCATTTGCTTGAACCGCCGTGACGTCATCCTCCGACCACCGTAACAGGGCGCCTTGACGTCAGCTTTAATAAAGAAATCCAAACAGCAAGATTCCCTTTTCATTTAATGCTATCCCGGAAATCGAGGCGACCGCTGCGCCATCCGCCGCTTTTGACTCCTCGATTCTCGCGCTTTGTTAACTGCCCCGGTCCCTTATAAATAGACCGGCAGGCCCTTTCTCTTCTTCTTCCGCTCTTCTTCTTCCTCGCGACGCTCGCTCAAGCTCCGGCCTTTGCCGACCTTCGATCGCCGCGTCAGCCGGCCGCTGCATCGCCTCGACCGGACGAAGCTCTTTAGCGCTCCTCCGCCGCTTCGGCGCACTGTAAGGCTCCTCTTGAACCCTAGATCCGCATCCGAAGGTCCCTGTTCCTACGTAGTTCATATGTGTTCATCGTAGTGTCCTTATACCTGTCCCGTCAGAGCCGTATGACTCGGCCGTGGTACACATCCTGTGCGGCGGCCGCCCCGCCATCAGTTTTACTCCTTGTTCATCTTTTATTTTGCCCAGATCTTCTTGTTTAGGACACACGAACATTCCTGCCCTCTACGAGGCTTGCTACGTCGCAAAGATTTTCTTCACTGAACCTTCGGTAGATCTAGATCACTTCCATTCGCGTGTGAACCCTGTTTCTGTCCATACTTAGTAAATTTTTCAGGTATGTCTCTTTTGGCGGTTTAACTTTTTGATAACCAACTCGTCACTCCATTAGTCCTCAGTTAAACCGGAATCAGAAACTGGCTGTCGGATTGCCGGTTTAACATTGTATAATGCGCCTGAACCGTTTAACGGTGAACCGTTTTTCCCTTTCGCAGTCTTGATCTTCCGGAATGGCCCCGCAATGCATGGCGTGCAATTGGGTCGGTCTAAGGCCACCGAGATGCAACTCAACGGATACGTCACCACCGGGCGCTTTGGCTGCTAAAACGTCCTCCATCGGCGGGTTCCGGATGGCGAATGCCCTCCCACTCCGCAAGAAGGAGAAGTAATTGTATTTGTGCAGCACTTAGATCGGGATTCTGCCCACCGGATCAAAATTCTTCCGGGATGTCCTTGCCGTTTTCAACTCCATCCACAGGACATTGGTCCCAACTCCGTGTCAAACATATGCAATTTTCAAGTGTTACGTGAAGTCTATCTTCAAGAAGAACCCTCTGTGGAGCTGTTCCGGGACTTCTTTCACTTGAACCGTCGTACGGAATTTTCTGATGGTCCCAACACAGAGCTGGGCGGCGTTTCAATCCAGAAGAGGAAGGAAGCGGACTTTCCCCACGCCAAACACCACAGCCATCCAAAAGATTGGAACCAAACCTGGTTCTCTTTGCCGGAATCTTGCTCACCTTAGCGAGAATCCTTTGTCGGGTTACCGTCCTCACCGGCTCGGCAACAATCATCCGCTGCCTTCACGCTTAACCGCCATGAACGGAAGAACTTTGCACCTCAGATCATTAAACTCCGGGCTCTAATGGCCAATGGACTAACTGGTGTGGACCTTGTGTGATCTTTGGGTTTCTTGGGGCATCTTGCCCTTAAGCCGCCCGCCGGATTGATGCTGCAGTATCTTGGCAGCCTCAAAGACCCTCAAAGACGTCACGAATTATCAATAACTGAACTTGAGGTCACAGAGACTGTAAAGAGGATGCTTGATGAACCAATCTCCGTCTGCAGCCTAACCGGGTTGGCTCCGTTCTGTGCTGCCAACCAACCGCCTGCGGTAAGGCTCTGCTCACCGCTTTTCGGGCCTTTAATACTTTGTTGATGTTCATTAATCCTTGTTACCTCGCAGGCTAACAGCTCCTTCTGGAGGCGGACCAAACCGGCCCGAGCTCCGCGTATATAGTCCAAGGCTACCAAAAAGGCTGGTAACAAAACCGCCGGGTCTTCTGATCCGCCGGAAGATGAAGAATCCGACGCTGAGGTAAAACTTAATATCCTTACGAGGGAGCCGCCGTAAACCGGCTCTCCACCTTGTGTTTCTTCTTATAGTTTGTCCCTTTTTATTCTTCCCTTCTTCGACAAATTTAATTCCTGAGGATGGGTTGAAGCCAGCCATGCCGACCATTTTGAGGTAATCCTTCTTTCTTCCGACCCGACCTCGTGCGGTTAAAAAGAATTCGTCGCGCCCGTTCGGAAAGTGAAAAAATCTCATTCCTATGCTTATTTGAAGACACAACAGGCTAAAGAGCGCTCGTACAACCCGGCACGATGGTCAACAGATTCTCTCCTCCGGTTTACGGATACACCACCCGGAAGCGTCGTCCGTGAGGTGACTTGTTCTCCTGAAAACGTTATCCCTTAAAGGGTTTCTTCCGATATCCTCTCAATCCGTCTGACCCGAATTATCAGGCCTCTTCCAACTCCTCTGGCGGTTCATCAACCACGCAATTGCCTCCGCTTAAAGTTGCTGCAGGGTTAGTATCATACCTCTGTCCCGCCAATTTGGTGTATAGTTGCGTTGGTTGATTTATCTTACTCTAACTCTGAACACTGCAGCACCAAGGCTCGCTTGAGTAAAAAAGCAAAAACTCTTGAGCCTACTGCACATGCTGTGCCGGAAAAGACCCCAGAGCAACAGAGCGAAAATCCTGAAGTCGGTAAGAATAGCTCTGGCGAGTTGTACCGAGACGATATTGCTAATCCGCCAGAAACCGAACCGGAGGCCCAAGTGGAAACCTCGCATCCTGCTCCACCGAGTCCGACCACAGAGCGGGTCGTAATTATTGAACCGCCGAGCCAGAGCGTGAAGGCACCAAGTCCAAAGAAGACTGCCGATCCGGCCAGCCCGGCCAAAAATGATGATGTTATTGTGACGGGCACTGGCTACACCACCCCTAGCCAACCGGTCGCTTTAGCAAAACACAGCGCCAAGGGAGAGTCTGCCACTATGAGCAAAGATAAGGGGAAAACGGATCTGTCAGCTTATGACAATTTCTCTGCCCAAGAACTTCACTCCGGCTTTCTGAACCGTCTCTACACCAGCCGTGACCTTGAAGCCGGTCTGGTAAATCGTATGAAGGACCGCTATGAGGTAAGGATTTATGCCTGTCTTGTACCTTTGCTGCATAGTAGCCCCCAAGGGTCGGTTCAACTTTAGCATAGTTAAACCGGGACTTAATTTCTGTATCCCATACCGAACTGTGATCAACTAGCCATTAGCCCCCAAGTGCCAAGTTGAATACTTGTATTGAGCTTGGGACTTCATAATAACACAACTAACGTGCTCCCTTTGTTATCAGAATGAGATATACCAACCAAACCGTGCAACTCAAGTACCTTCGTGCCAACTTGGAAACTCAACAAGCAGAGACCACCAAGGCCAAGGACGAATTGAGAACTGCCTTGGCCACTATGGAACAGCTGAAGGAGGGATATATGTCCGAGCGGGCCAAATGGGACACCGAGAAAGCCGGTTTAACAAAACGGGCCGAAGATGCTGAATCAACTCTTAAACCGGTGACGAAGAGCTTACCACCGAAGCGCCAAGTTCATGCCATGACCTCTGCCATCTTTGGTAAGAAAATTTGCACCGAATACACCTGCTTTGACGTTGCCGCGGTTTAACTTGAGCTGTGCGAACCTGGTGCGAGCAAGCGTATTGCTCATTTGGGCTCGGCGTGCGTAAGAAGCTCAAGGCCACTTACACCCTGATCGAGCAGCTGTATACCGGCGCCCAGCGAGTCATATGCGCCACATCGTATGACAACACAGCGCCGTCCTTGATCAAAGACACACTGGACCGGCTGTCCATGATTCCGGCGCAGCTTGAAGAGTTGAAACGGTTCGCGGCCCGGGCTGGCACTCTACTGGCTTTGACTCGCGCCAAGGCGTGGATAGCAGACCTTGATCCGGTTGATATAGCCAAGGGTTTCCCCAGCGCTCAAGAGAACGGTGAAGCCTTTGATAATGACGCTCTGAAACGAGTAACAAAGGAGATGCGTCCGCTGGCGAGTCAACTGGCAGCAGAAGCCAACTGGCGGTTTACCGCTCTTTTTATGATGCAAACAACAATCGGGTGGAGTTTGTCATTCCAGAAGTCTGAGCCTTGTTCCTCCAATCCGTAAGCACACTTATGCCCTGATGTTGATCCGGCTGAGCTTATAAGTGAAGAGGCTGTCTTCGGACCTTAACCCGGATTGATTGGTCTACCAACGACTTCCGGGCTTTGGGTGATGAAGAAGAAGAAGTTGAACCGACGTAACGCCCCTCTTCCTCACGTCAACCCGGCGAAGAAGCTTAATCCGTCGAGCGGGTGATGCATCGAAGCTCTTTGGCCATAACGTCATGCGAACCACTTTGGGCCTTGGACGGCTTTGTAATAGAATAGCTTAGCACTTTGTTCTTGAACATGTTTTTATACCCTCCGTCTGTAACTTTTGTGCGGCGGTGCTGATACTTTGGTTTGAAGTATTTGAACCCTTGAATGTATTTTGCCTGCAATCACAAATTCTTAAACCGCCACGCAATGACTTGCATCTCTAGCGGCTTAGGACGCCTATATATTTACATAAGAAAGTATTGAGGTATATGATCGAAACCTTGTGATACCAAAAATACCTGCGGCGTTGGGCATGCAGTTGGCCTGGCCAAACTTGGGGCGGAGGTTGTATAAACCATTATCGTGTGTATAATACCGGTTTACCGTGTAAACCGTGTCGGATCATGACAAGCCCCCTGTTACTCCATAATGGGATATTAACAGAAAAAATCAAACCGGAAAAAATCGCCGGATTAAGAAGGCAAACAAAAGTCAAATAACTGGTATGCAAACCATATGGAAGCAAAGGCAATGATAAAAACCGTTTGCAAGAAGAGGCTTTATTGAGCCTGATCAGATGGCGTTACCATGGTCGGACAGGACCAAGGTCCCTATAAGGTGTAGCGATGGTTCAAGTCAGCCAGGTCCCCAACTGAAATCGTGGCATTATGCCGATCAAGTGGCATTGCAATGGTTCGGGTTCGACCAAGCCCCAAGTGATTCTATGGCCTTAGGCCGACCAAGAGGCGTGTTGGTTCAGACGTGACCATGTCCCCAAGTGATCTGGTGGCTTTCGCCTGTCAAAAGGTGTTGCATTGGTTCGGACACGACCAAGCCCCCAAGTGACAAAAACTTTATGAAAAGCAAGACCAAGGGTTAAACCGGAGGCTGCTTTACGACAACATCTCCATGTACCCAAACCGGACTTGTTACAGAAACAGATACCCCGCTTTAGCCGAGGATCCGGTTTATTGCCTTTATTCATAATATATACATTGTCTTAATATGTACATAAGTGGAGCCGATGGCTCAGGTATAATAAGGCCGAAGATGAGCTATGTTCCACGGCCTGTTGGTCTCCTCCTCTGACGTGCGTGAGTCCTTTCGCTCTCGAACATCAATCAGATAGTATGACCCGTTGTGCAGATTCTTGCTGACCACAAAAGGCCCTTCCCAAGGTGGGGATAGCTTGTGCATATCTTTACGGTCTTGAATGAGCCGAAGCACCAAGTCTCCTTCCTGAAAGGTTCTGGTTTTAACCCGCCGACTGTGATACCGACGAAGATCCTGCTGGTAAACCGTCGAACGAGCAGCTGCCATATCTCGCTCTTCATCCAGTCGATCCAACGTGTCCTGCCGTGCAGCCTCGCTATCCGCCTCAACATAAGCTGCCACCCGAGGTGAGTCGTGGCCGGATATCGCTGGGCGGGACCGCCTCCGCTCCATAGACCATAAAGAACGGCGTGTATCCTGTAGATGTGTTAGGGGTAGTGTTGATGCTCCATATCACCGATGGAAGCTCTTCCACCCAACAACCCGGCGTCCTCTCTACAGGGACCTTATGACGGGGTTTGATACCTTTCAAGATTTCTGATTAGCTCGTTCCGCTTGACCATTGGACTGCGGGTGGGCCCTTTGAAGAAAGCGTGAAGCGGATATGCTCTCGTTCGCAAAACGCCTTCATGACTCCCTTGGACAAATTGGTGCCATTGTCCGTGATGATCTTGTGTGGAAATCCAAACCGGAAAATCACCTTTTGATGAACTGAACCGCCGTGGCGCATCACACTTGCTATGGGCTCCGCCTCCACCCACTTTGTAAATTTGTCGACCGCCACCAACAGGTGGGTCTTCTTGTCCTTGGACCTTTTGAAAGGTCCGACCATATCCAGCCCCAAGTCACAAGCGGCCAAGTAATTGGAATCATCCTCAATTCTTGGGCGGTACATGAGCACGTCTGGAAAACTTTTGGCAACCATCACATCGTCGGACCAGATCTTACGCATCGGCATGGGCGGTCAACCAATAGAAACCGTGGCGGAACGCTTTGGCCACCAAGGACTTTGAACCGGCGTGGTGACCACAGTCCCCTTCATGGATCTCTCGCAATATCTCACAACCCTCCTCAGGGGACACACAACGCTGAAACGCCCCTGACACACTGCAATGATGCAAAGCGGTAGGCGTAAGCGAGGCGGTGGGCCTTCGCCTAGTGCCTAGGCGGTGCCTAAGCACCCTAGGCACGGCCTAGGCGGTAATATAGTTTTTACTCGTAGTGTATTTGTGATTATTATATGGGTGTTGATATTAGTTTAGGGCATATAAATAAGTTAATTACCTTATACTACCATTGGAATATAACCCATTTGGCATATACGTGTAGTATGTGGCATGATTTCTTGCTTGCCCTGCCTAGAGCTCCATTTATACCCAAGGCGAGGCGTTTGGACATTGCCTAGCGCCTAGGCGTGCCTAAGCGCCTCCTAGGCAATGCCTTTTCCAACAGAGGATGCAAATCACCATTAACAATGGTCATAGACTTAGACCGCCGAACTATCTGCCGGGCCAACGTCTCATCTTCTGGCAACTCGCCCCGGTTCATGTATGCCAAATAAGGGAGCGTCCAATCCGGGCTGACGTGCGAGGCCGCCACCAACCGAGCCTCCGGATCAGGAATAGCCAAATCAACTTCATCGAGAAGCTTAAGCGGCGGATTGTGCGGTACATCAAGGAAGGCGTTGGGCGGGACTGGTTTACGTTGAGAGCCCGGCCGGCTTAAAGCATCAGCCGCTTCGTTCTTCCGACGATCCACATGGTCCACGATATCCTTTAAAGTACCTGCGACAACATCCACCTCCCGACGGTATGCAGCCATGAGTGGATCTTTGGAATCCCAAGTACACGATACTTGCTGGGCCACCAAGTCCGAGTCACCAAAGCATTTAACCCGGCTGAGATTCATTTCCTTAGCCATCCGGAGACCATGGAGTAGAGCTTCATACTCAGCTGCATTGTTAGTACAAGGGAACATTAAGCGGAGAACGTAACAGAACTTGTCACCTCGCGGGGAAGTTAATACGACTCCAGCCCCCGAGCCCTCCAATTGCCTGGACCCATCAAAGTGGATGGTCCAATAGGTATGATCCGGCTTTTCTTCAGGCGCTTGCAACTCCGTCCAATCATTAATGAAATCCACAAGTGCCTGAGATTTGACTGCCGTCCGAGGCACATACCTTAAACCGTGCGGCCCCAGCTCTATAGCCCACTTAGCAATCCGGCCAGTCGCCTCCCGGTTCTGTATGATGTCACCCAAGGGAGCTGAACTGACCACCGTGATGGGGTGCCCCTGGAAATATTGCTTTAGCTTCCGGCTTGCCATAAAGACCCCATATACCAGCTTACGCCAATGTGGATATCTCTGCTTAGACTCAATGAGGACCTCGCTGATGTAATAAACCGGCCGTTGAACCGGAAACTCCTTCCCTGCTTCCTTCCGCTCCACCACAATGGCCACGCTAACTGCCCTGGCATTAGCAACAACATATAACAGCAGCGGCTCTTTGTCAATGGGAGCGGCAAGAACCGGCGGGTTGGCCAACTGTCGCTTCAAATCCTCCAGTGCTTCATCGCCGGTGAACTCGGACATAAACTGATCATCTTCTTGACATCTGGTACAAAGGAATGGCCTTCTCGCCAGGCGGTGATAAACCGCTTAAGCGCAGCAATCCGCCCGCCAAGCGCTGGACATCATTGATGCACCTTGTCTTAGCCAAGGAGGTGATAGCCGTAATTTTGTCCGGATTAGCTTCGATCCCCTGTTGGACACGAGAAAGCCCAATAACTTGCTCGCCGGAACACCAAAGACGCACTTGGCGGGTTGAGCATCATCTTGTACACCCGCAAGTTGTCAAAAGTTTCCTTTAAATCCTCAATCAACGCTTTCCTTCTGCCTTGACTTCACCACGATGTCATCCACATAAGCGTGCACGTTACGACCGATCTGTTCGTGCAAGCAATTCTGTACGCAACGCTGATAGGTTGCTTGGGCGCTCTTGAGCCCGAAAGGCATAGATACATAGCAGAAGGCTCCAAAAGGGGTGATAAACGCCGTCTTCTCCTGGTCCTTGACCGCCATCTTAATCTGGTGATAACCGGAATACGCATCCAAAAAGCTCAAACGCTCACAACCCGCCGTAGCATCAATAATCTGGTCAATGCGGGGAGGCGAAAGGATCTGTTTGGACAAACTTTGTTAAGATCTGTAATCCACACACATGCGCCAAGTGCCATTCTTCTTAAGGACCAACACCGGATTAGCAAGCCACTCTGGATGAAAGACTTCAACGATAAACCCCGCCGCTAAGAGCCTAGCAACTTCCTCTCCAATGGCCTTGCGCCTTTCCTCATTAAACCGGCGAAGAAACTGCTTTACCGATGCGTACTTTGGGTCAACATTAAGAGTGTGCTCAGCGAGTTCCCTCGGTACACCTGGCATGTCAGAAGGCTTCCATGCAAAAATGTCCCGATTCTCACGGATGAACTTGATGAGCGCGCTTTCCTATTTAGGATCCAAGTTGGCACTGACGGTGAACTGCTTGGACGAATCGCCGGGCACAAAATCAACAAGTTTCGTCTCAGCCGCCGATTTGAACTTCAAATCCGGATTGTGCTCTGTAGTTGGCTTCTTTAAAGGGTCATATCCGCCGGGTCAACATTGTCCTTATAATACTTTAGCTCTTGATGGCACAAACCGACTCTGCATAAGCCGCATCACCTTCCTCGCACTCCAAAGCGATCCGCGGCTCCGTGAACCGTTATCGTCCCTTTGTGACCCGGCATTTTCAGCTGCAAATAAACATAACAGGGCGCGCCATAAACTTAGCATAAGCCGCCGCCCAAGAGGGCGTGGTAAGGGCTTTAAATATTCACCACCTCAAACGTCAACGTATCTGATCTGGAGTCATGTTCGTCCAGAAGGCCACTTCCAGAGCTATCTTACCGATCGGGTATGCCGACTTGCCAGGCACCACGCCGTGAAACACTGTGCTGGACGGCCTAAGATGCCTATCCGTTAACCCCATACGTCGGAAGGTCTCGTAGTACAGGATGTTGATGCTGCTCCCTCCATCCATAAGCACCTTGGTAAGCTTGTATCCTCCTACCTGAGGCGCCACCACCAGGGCTAAGCCCGGCCGGATTGTAAACCCGGGAGGATGGTCTTCTGCTCCACACGATAGGTTGCTCGACCAGCGAGGTAATGCGGCGCAGCAGTTCAACAACACCGACCGCCCGCTTCAAGTTTTCGGTCTCGTCTGTCCAAGCTGGTGGTAAAGGCGTGGTACTGTCCACCGTTCAACTGCTTTGGGTTAATTTGGTAACCCGACCGCTGCTGTTGTTGATTGTAACCCCTTGGTTCTGATTGCTCGATTGTTACGATTACTCGATTGTTACGATTACTCGATTGCCTTGCCCTTGGGATTACCACCGAACCTGGGCGAATTTTCTCTGCCGTAACCCGGGGCGGACCCTGAACCGCCGCCGGGCCCTTGATCATACCGGAAAGAATTAGAGTTTTTGAACTCCTGCATAATATAACAATCCTTCCAAAGGTGGTTCGCCGGTGCCTCCTTCATCCCGTGCTTCGGACAAGGCTGATTCAATATGTAATTCAGACGATCCGGATTGTGACCGCCCCGGTTTGATTGCTTACCCTTGCGTCGTTGGCCCTTGTCTTGCGTGTTGGTGTTGGCTACAAAGCCCATGTTACCGTTTGCTTTACGCTTGTTTCCTCCATTGCCTGCCGAATGATGCTGCTGGCCTCTGGAGTTGCTGTTCTGTTTTCCCTTCCCCACTTCGTCATCCTCAGACTCGGGATCCTTGGTACTATCAGAATCAGCATACTTTACCAAAACGCCCATTAGAGTGCCCATGTCATTGCAAAAACGCTTCATGCGACCCAGCTTCAATTTCAATGGTTCAAACCGGCAATTGGCTTCCAAGGTTAAGATCGCGGAATCAGGGTTGATCCGGTCTGAAGAATGTAAAACTTCCGAAACGCGGCACACCCAATGGGTTGTGGATTCTCCCTCCGCCTGGACACAAGCCGCTAAATCCACCACAGACATGGGCTGCTTACAGTGTCTTTGAAATTTTGAATGAACCGGGTCCGCAACTGGGTCCATGAACTGATCGAATTAGGCGGCAAGTTCTTCAACCAGGTCCGGGCCGTACCTTCCAACATCATTGTGAAATACTTTGCACACGCAGCTTCACCCACATCCAGCATCTCCATGGCCATCTCATAGCTTTCTATCCATGCTTCTGGAGCCAAATCGGCAGTATAATTTGGCACCTTGCGTGGTCCTTTGAAGTCCTTGGGCAAACGCACGTTGCGTAAAGCGGGGACGAGGCAAGGCACCCCAAAGAACCAGACGTGACCCTGGTTGAAGATGGTCGGACGAACCGGCGCGAGCTGATGATCCTCAGATTGTGCTGCTAACTCGGCCTCCCTACGTGCCCTGGCACGGTCCACTACCACTTGAGCATCTTCGAAGCCACCCGCCGGGTTGTTGCCGCGAGGCGGACCACGCTGCGCATTGCTTGACACGGCCGGTTCGACGGTGCGCCGACCGTGGCTCCGGCTTGGGCGGGGGTAGAGTGGATCCGGTCCCGTATGCGAATCGCTTCTGTTTAGCGGGCCGTCTGAGAAGCTCCTTAACCCGGCGTGTCTCTACCGCTGTGGTGAATCACCTTCAATTGGAATCGCCTCCAACCGTGCGCGGCCGAAACAAGGTTATCCATCGGGTTGGAGTAGTGGCCCGGAGGTGTCCGCATACGCCCGAGGCGAGATCTATCACACGGGCTGAACGGTAGCGGCCGTCCAGTGCCTCCGGCGGTTTACCACCGGCGGCGGATCATCGGTCCCCCTTACGGGTATTGAAAAGCTCTCTTCCCTCGAAAACCGAAGGTAAACGGATCTGTACTTCCTTTTCATGACTTCATGCGGCGCGCTCACGATCCAGCATGAGCCTATGAGCCTGCGCATCCAAAGCGGCCCGTTCCGCTGCCATCCTCACGTCCGCGGCTGCCAGGTCCGCTTTAGCTTTAGTGATCTGTTCCCTCACCTTTGCAATCTCCGCATTGTGTAGTTCCTGATCCAGCGGATTAGCCTCTGCCATGAGCACAGCCAATGCGTCGAAAAGCTCTGATAAAACTTGAGCCGGCGGGCGCACAGGGCCTCCTTCCCCGGCTGCCATCACCGCTGTTGAACCGGCGTCCAGGGGCGCCAAGGTCGAAGAGTGAAGCGCTGCTTGCGTACCGGCCATGAAGATTTCAACCCGGTTGGGTAGGTCAAAGGGGTCCGGAATACTCTCACCGTCGGAACAGCCCCCGATCTGGCCATCTTGCAGCTGGTACAGGGACTCAGTTTCTCCGGCTGACGACTCGTCGCCAGAGTAGACAACGGTTTCGCCGCTAGATGCTGATCCGTCCTCGTAGTCTCCGTGGACGACTCCTACGAAAGCACGCCTGACCGCCGGTTTAGCCAGGGCAGGACTCTTCTTCGCCCGCTGAGCCGTCTCGATGAGGTCGGTGCAGATGTCCGGCCCAGGCCCTGGCTCGCCGATCTTGCCGATGAACATGTGTATGCCGCCGAAGGGGACCCGGTATCCGTACTCGACCGAGCCGGCCTCGGGGCCCCAGTCCGCATCGTCGATGTAGAGCTTGCGCGATGACTCTTAGTCATCCGGCCCACAGCATAGCCTTCGAGTCCTTCGAACTTGCCCTCTAAGATCATCAAACCATCGTGCGATAGCCCCACGGTGGGCGCCAACTGTCGTGGAATCGTCACGGCAGATGTCCTCGTGAAAGGACTTAGTCGCGGGCCATCGTACGGGTTAACCTAGAGGGGTTAAAGCGGACACAAAGACACGGGAGTTATACTAGTTCGGCCCCTTCGATGAAGGTAAAAGCCTACGTCTAGTTGTGATGGGATTGATGTGATTCGGCGCCTAGGGAGCAATAGCCTCGCCTCAGCCTCGAATTCTCTCCCCTTAACTCGCCGCCGGGTCGTCCCCTTATATACACGGGTTGACGCCTTGCCCGGTCTCTGAGTCCCGATCCGGCTCATACAAGTCTACGGCTCGGTCTCTTCTCTCTTATCTTATGACTCAAGTTACAAGACTAAGGCGGTTTACATGAATGGATCCTAATCCGCCTCTGGGCTTTGGGCTCCTCCGTGGGCCCTGATCATGGATGAGGGTAACCCGGCCCCTTCAGGGCGGTTTACACTCAGTAGTGATATCCCCAACACGGATGGTTGTTGTGGATGCAGACGACACCGCCATACATCGCTTACTGCTTTGGCCTTGAGCAGGCCGACTCGGGCAGCCGACCCGGCTGGGCCTTCTTCTTCTTCGGAGCCATCGCGATTAAGGTGTCGATGCGCTAACTTCTAGACCAGATTTTCACAGCCTCTGCTCCCCTACCTGACGCGCCAAAGATGTCGGGGAAACGACACCTACGGGATCCCGAGGACCCCTTCTATGGTTGGCGGGGGTGAAGAGCTATACAAAGAGCAGTTCTAGCGATCAGCGCGAGGGGATTTTTACCCAAGTTCGGGCCGCAAATGATGCGTAAAACCCTAGTCCTGCTTGTCTGTGTTTATCTTGTGTTCTTCAGTTCTTGGACTAGCTAATATGCGTGCCTAGTCCAAAAAGTCCAAATCCTTCCACAGTACGCCTCGGGCCTCCCTTTATATGTCAAAGGGGTCGCCATAGTGGCACACAGGAGGGGGAAAGTATCTACAGTGTACAAGTTTATTTCCTGACATTGTAGGACAAACACATTTAATGCGCTGCCTACGTGCCCTCTTGCTTTATCAGGGACGGCAATAGAGCTCTTTCCGTCCATCGCCGCCTCGCCTTGCTTTGACGCGCATCCAAGCTAACGAGGCATGCAGCGCCTTGCTGACTGGCTGGTTGTTGTGCTGGTGCGGTGACCGGGTCTTCATGAAGATCTGCATGCCACCACGCAAGTGCTTGACTAGTTGGCCTAGAAGCTGCATGCTGCCACGCAGGTGCTTGCCTAGTTGGCGGGCTGGTTGCCGCGTCAAAGCGGCCGCGGGGTAGCGGAGCTTTGGCAGGTGTGGGACTGGCCGCGGCCCCGCAGATGCCCCCGGCAAGGGTCTTGCCAGGGCCTCGCAGATGCCCCCGGCAAGGATCTTGACGGGGTCTTCGTGGCTGTCCCCGGCAAGGATCTTGCCGGGGTCTTCGTCTTCTAGTTCTTATGTAGATTCACAGGCCTTTGGTCTTCACAAAGATCTGCATTCCACCAGGCAGGCGCCCCTGAGTCTTGGTCTCGATGTTGTCGACGGTGTTAGAACTCTCAGGCTCAAGGGTGGCAGCCTTGCTGGTGTTGGGAAAGTCCCCCCGACAAGGCTCTTGCCAGGGCTATGTAGGCCGCCCCGGCAAGGGTGTTGCCGGGATAAGTCCACCTTGCCCCTTTGCTCTTCATGCCTCTGGCTTGAGTGCTGCCTTGGCAGTCTCGTATCTTTCCTTCCTCTGCCCCGCCAAGCATGGCCGTAGGTGTGGCTACGACTGCCTGTGCACAAGTAAAGGGGTACATAAAGGCCCCTACTTTCATACACCGACACCCACGATCTAACACGATCTCCACTTCTCAGTACGTGGGTGACACTTGTCGCTAGGATGAGATGGGTTAGGGGCACGTTCGTCCAATTTCTTCGGACGAACGGTTTTTCACCTCGGCTATAAATACCCCTCACCCTCCTCTGACATCATTTACCCCGCTCGAGCTCACTCCCCTCGCTCAATCTCTCTGACCTAGCGCCGCCGCTACCTTCCATCAATGCCGGTGAGGAAGATCTTCACTACCTCGACCTCATCGCCGTCGTACTGGCGCCGGCCGCGGAAATCTTCACTCCGCCGCCACCGTAGTTGTCTTCCGCCGCCAAGTTAGGGCATGGAAGATCTGAACGGATGAGCTTCTCAACTTCTTCTCTCAGTTCGCCGTGTTCATCAAGGGTAAATAAAATCTATTTTTACTACCCTTGTTGATTCTGATGATTTCCACAAAATCTTCAAAAGGTGTCTATTCTTCAACTTCCACATCCTTAAGCACCACAATTGTATTAGTTCTTGATCTGCTTCTCTAAGAAACGATTTTTCTCAAGATTCCTCATTTTGTGGATTTTCAATCTATACAACTCTGGAACCTAAGTCAAGAACGATTAGTGAAATTCCTCAAGACACCTCTAGTCAAATTCCTCAAACTTGATTCTTTTGAAAAACTTCTGAGAACGCATCTCCAAATTCTTCGCACCTATACTCTGTTCATAGGTACACATGTCTGCTGATGAGTCTCTAGGTTCTCATCAACTTAACTCATTTGTAGTGTTCCTTGAAGACAAATTGCATACCTGGTCAGAGAATTCAATTGTTCAAAATCCTCAGTCAAAGAATATGGTTGATGGCAAAAGACCTCAAAAGGGAGGCAAGAGACCGGAAGTGAATACTGCTTTTGAGATCCCTGATGACATCTATGTAGGGTACTGCGCTCCTGATGAAGCAATTCATGGCAAGGAGAGGAAGAATGAGCGCAAAGTGCGCATTCAGAGGATAGAGAGGAGATGGCCACGAGAATGGAGGGAGTACAGATACGTGACTCCTAAGTACATGAAGAAATTCGCCGTACACCCTCCATGCCCTAGACCTCCATTGGTACCAGGCCAAGAAGCTGATCCCACTAGCATCAAGTGTGGTTAGGGATTTCCAAAAGAATGGGCCAAGTGGCAAGCTAAATGAGCCAAGATGGCCAAAGAAGAAGTGAAGAAATTCAATGAAGATTCTGCTGCTGTTGCTGCTGCTGAGGCCTCTGCTAGCAAGCCTAAGAAGGCTATGCCAAAGAAGCCTGCTCACAAGCCCAGTTCCTCAGCTGCAATGCCCTCACAGCCAAGCTCTTCAAAGCCCTCATGGCCTGTTCCTCAAGCTACTGCTTCAAAAGCAGCTCCAGTCCCCTCTGCAAAATCCTCAGCAACTGCTTCAAAGTCCTCGGCACATGCGCATCTTTCCTCTTGCCAAAGGACCACAGGAATATCAATTGCTTCAGGAGCATCTACAAGTTCTTCAACTCCTCAGTACTCAACTGGCCCAACGTTGCTGAAGAAAAAGGCCACTGGGGGACGAGGCACAAGGCCAAGTCCTCAAAAGAAGCAGGTCGCCTTTCAAGTACCGTCTAGTGAAGACGAAGCTGATGATGAAGAATTGGCTGAAATCATCAGAGACAGACAACAAAGGGCCGCTAGAGCCAAAGGGAGTAATGTGCCACTTCTGCCGGATCCCAAGTTGATCCTTGACTTCATAGACCTCTGGCACAACGACCCTAGCACTCTATGCCTGATTTCAATCTCACACCTGGCAAAAGTCATATGTTGACGGCCTTTATTGGCGAAGAAAAATGGAAGTTTGAGAAGCCCAGGAACTGAAGAAAGCCCAGTACAAGGAGCGTTTTCTAAAGAAGAGTGTTGTTAAAATGACTCCTGATGAACTTGTGACCATGCAGACTGAGATCAAAGCACTCATTGATGAATTTGACGCATATCATGTAGATTGGCTAGGAGCCAAAGTCAAATTCGTCAAAATGGCGAAGGGATTTACATCAAATGTTGCAGCTTCATCACAACATGAAATTCCTCAGGCTGAAGCATCTGCTCAGCCAACTGAAGAACATGCAAGCACAGCTGATGAGAATCAGGCTGTTGATGATTCTGAAAGTACCAGGGCTGCTGGTGAAATTCCAGCCACAAAAGAAACTACCAGGGCAACCTCCAGTGTTGCGCCTGAAGAACAAGCCAGGCTAGTTCAAGCATCTACTATTGTGCCTGAGGAAACTGAGCATGCCAGGGAAACTACATCAATTGCGCCTGAAGAAACTGAACCTATTTCATCTGCTCCTCCTGCCAAGTCACCTCAGATAACAAGTACAAACCTTCCTTATGCATCAAAAGTGAAGAAGACCAAGGCTACAGAGAAGGCAGCAGTGGAGAAAAGGAAAGCATCTGCATCCACAGAGTCTTCAGCTCCGAAGAAAGTGAAGACTTTGACGAGCTCTTATGCAAACCCCATAGATGTTGTTCCAATATCAAGCATGCCATCAAAGGAGATTGTTCCCTTTGGTGAGGAATATGTGATTCCTAGTGAATCAGATGAAGAAAATCCTTCTGCTGCTACACCAGAGCAGTTGGATGAAGAAATTGAAGTGGATAACATCCCTTCAACTCCTCTGGTATCATCGCCCATGCCTCAGTTCACAGCTGAAGAGGCAGACGTTGAAGAAATTGATGAAGAAGATGAGGATGTGGACATTGGGTCTACAACTCCTATTATGAATGATGACTACTAGGAAAGTCATCACCCCAATTCACCACTTTTCACCCCTCTGCAACAAATTCCTCTGTCCCCTGTCCAAATTGAAGAAATTCATACGGGTTCTGATGACACCAAGCTTCACTTCCTTCTGTTCCAGAAGAAGTTCCAGCCGCTAGTGCTGAAGAAATGGAGACCAAGGCTGCTCCTGATGACACTGCTCCTAAAATTCCTCAGCCTGTGGCTCCAGAGGCTATGCATCAAGAGGCTCTGAAGACATCAACTGCAAATCTTCAACCCAAGCCACAAAATCCTCACACCAAGAAGCAGAAGTTCAAGGCTGATGACTTCTTTGTTGGGCATCATTTCTTCACTGACTACAATCCTTATGACTCTGCTCGACTTTGTTGCACGCGTTTTTGGACTGCTAGCCAAATGAACTTCTATTCCTTGTTGCTATTAGATAAGGACAAGATCTTTGACCATGAGCAAATTCCTCATGTGGATATGGAGTCTCTTTCGTGCTTCACTCCAGTCCTCAGTGTTCTTCATGACGCTAGGCTGCTCAACTTCTGCACCGACATTTGCGATTGGAAATAAGAACTCATTCTTCAATTCTTCGCCACGCTGCACATCACAGGAAACGTTGAAGATGTGAACTCATGGGTATTGGACTGGATTACTGAAAACACTCACTACAAAGCACCAGCCTCTGAATTGCTTCACGTCGTTCCAGTTAGTCCTCCCACTGAAGGTGCAGTGCACATCTATGATGAACCTGAACTTTCAAATCATCTGATGCAAGTGCTGATGAAGCCTTTGAAGCCGGACCAAGCTCCAAGGACCACATTCCTCTTCAAGGAATTGCTCTATGTGCTAAGGACGATATACAAAATATTGACCAAAACCCTCAGTCCAATCAAGGGCCACAACTCTGATGATGAAGAAGTTTTTGGCATCATGAAGAATCTAATGTTCACTATCATCCGTGGTATTCCTATAAAAAAAACTAAGATTTCTTCATGCGGACTTTGGCCAATGTAGCTCTGTAACTGTTTGAATTGAAGCCTTACGCTCCCTGGATTATGAGATTCATCAGATCAAGGTCTTAAATCAACTATATGGCTGACTGTCAAAATCATCTCAGCTATTTTCCACCAATTGAAGTCCTCAAAAGGACTATTCCCTCATCTTATGAGAAGGGCAAGGATTCTATCATTGATGAAGGCACTCGTCCATTGGATGGACAGTTTTAGAAAGCTGCATCATATTCCACCAATGATGACTCTGCCACACATGATTACGCATAAATGCTTCAAAGCAATATCCTCAAGCCATCGCTTCCACGTGTGATGACCGATCGTGAGCTTCTCCTCGATCTTCATCGGAAGGTCGATCACAACCACAAGCTGGGTCAAGCGTCAGTTTGGTTCAATTCTTCAGGATATGACAATCATGCAAAATACTATGAAGAAGAACCATTACTACTTGCATGAACTTTTTGCCCGCACTTGGGCCATATTGTCTCACATCTACGGTAATGAAGATCTCAAGCAGATGGGCTTCAAATAGAACTTTGACTGGTCACAGTCACCTTCGAAGAAATTCAAGAAGTTCAAAGTTCCTCACCTGGTCGCCAGTTCATATTCTTCATTTTGCGAGACAGATGAAGTCGAAGATTTGAACGACACCGCGGCAGGCCCTACTCCAACGGATGACCCCAACGATGCTGGCGTTCCTCCAACGACATCTTGATGATATTCTTCAGGGGCGTTAGTCCTCACTTTTCGTCCCTTTTGGTCATTTGATGACAAAGGGGGAGAAATTTGAGTTAGTCTTCAAGCGGGTCTTCTATATATGGGCGTTTTTTTGTTAAGTTACAACTCTCGCTCTTCTAAAGTATTTGTTGATCGAGTTGTAAACTTAAGACCTATGGTGGTCTGATACTTTTGCTCTGTTTTCTGCATGCTATATCCTCAAGCTCGTTAATGCACGCATGTTGAATTTCATTAGGCACCATATTTCATCATGCATTTCAAATTCTTCATAACATATGTTAAATGCGTGTATGAATTACAAGATATAGGGGGAGATCTCCATGATTCTACTCTACAATGTGCATTTACTTTTCAAAAAAAATTCCTCAAATCTGCACATCTTCAGGGGGAGTTCTTCTATATCTTGCAATCAAATTCCTCAATATCAGTATTTACACTTCATATGTTTATCCTCGTTGAAAACTTAACCTATACTGTCATCAATCACCAAAAAGGGGGGATTGTAAGTGCATCTAGTGCCCCTTAGTGATTTTGGTGTATTGAAGACTTATAGGTTAAGGGACTAATGAGTTTGTGAGTGTACACAGGTCTATAAGTCTATGAGGACTTTGATATTTACGATGAAAGTCGATCCCTAAAAATGAATGTCTTCGATTGAAGACTTGGTTTTCTTGAAGACTTTGAAAGTGAAGAAATGGGTGTGACCATGAAGACTTGATATTCATGCGAGGAATATGAAGCGTGAAGACTTTTGTTTTTGTAGTTTCATTTTCTCTTCCTTGATTCATAGGAAACGCCGTACTGTTAAAGGGGGTCGAGGTAAAACTAAGGAAAAGTTTCCAAGTGATGCTCATCTCAAAATCCTACACCTGCCCAATCATTCCGAGTGAAGCCATTGGAAATCTCATACTGATTCGATCAACTTCTTGATGTGAGACGAAGATCTTCTGGTCTCTAAGGAATTTGTTCTGACTGAGGAGTTAGGAATTCGCCAGTGCAGGTTGCCTACTAGTGAGGAACATGATAGCCCTAAGGAATTTAATACTCAAATATCTGACCGTTGTTGTGCTACGCACCAGCTGTCCCAAAATATCTACCCACCTAACGGTCATATCATTGAAGGGCATTTATGTCTTATCATGTCAGGCTGCTCCCTAGGCTATAAATAGCCGCCCCCTACAACTACTAGCTGGTTGGCTACTCCGCGAGAAACTGACACTTGTCATTGAGAGCATGCCATCCTCCGAGGACTTTGAGCGAAAATCATCAAGTGAGGAAAAAAACCAAACACCTGCAAACCCAAAGTGATTGAGCATCACTGAAGAGATTGTTCCTATGTGGAACCGACGCTTGTTACCTCTGAGGACTGTGTATCCTCTAGACGGTTAGGTGTCATGGTCTAGAGCATCCAAGAGGAAATTGTGGATCGCCGAGTGACCGAGTCTGTGAAGGTTTGGAAGTCACCCGAAGACTTACCACGAGTGATTGGGCGAGGTCTCTGTGACCTTAGCTCAAGGATAATTCGGTGAGGACTGTGGGTCCTCGGGTTTTAATACCTAGCCGCTCCACCAGACGTCGACTGTCACAACAGTTGGAACTGGTCTACCAAATCATCCTCTTCACCAAGCTACTGGTTCTATTTCCTCAACCTTTCATTTCCTCATTCATGTGTTGATGAACTTGAACATTACTGTTTGACGACTTTGACAGGAGACTTTCTCAATTTCCTCAATCCTATTTCTTCACTCAGTTTGTCTTCAGCCTGCTTATCCTATTTACACGCTACTTGTACTTTGTGCTTGCTTTCATTTCATCATGATGGTTGTGCTAATGTTCTGTTTTGCATGCATCTGAGTACCTATTCTGCTGCTAAGTAGTTCATTGCTTAGGAATTTCCTCACCTTCAAATTCATCAGTGACGAATTTGTAAAAATCGCCTATTCACCCCCCTCTAGTCGATCTAATGCACTTTCACTAGTATAGTGGGAGAACAACCTCAGGAGGAGGGGTGTTCTTGTGCTTGATGAGCTGGTGGGTGTGAGGATGATCTGGAAAATGATCCGTCTCTTGGTGGTGGTGCTGCCCTTTTTATAGGGGACTTGGTCCTCTTCCCAAATGAAGGCGGGAAGGGATCCCACAACGGCCAAATTCGAAGGGAGACAACTAGTACAGGCTATCCTGACAAAAGTAGTCTTCGCCTGCAAAAGCCTCTGGACATGACACCGGGGTGGGCTCGGTGATGACCTTTGTCTTGTCGTCCTGGCAGTCTTGGTCTTGTTGCATAGGAATGCAAACCTTTGTCTGATTCCTCGGGACTCCGCGCCTGCGCTTGCCTCCTTATCACCAAAGAGGAAATTGGTACAATGTTCCCACTAGTGCCCGCATGGCCTTGGTCGTCATGGCTCACGTCATCTGGACCTCGCGAGGTGAGCCTTGCATAGAAATCTCCGCTCCTCAAGAGCCAGCCTGGAGATACTGCTCCTCGTGTAGGTCTTGGTGTCGTCTGCCTCGCGAGGCTTGGCCCCTCGCGAGGGTCTTGAGTTGTTGATGTTGAAGCCGGGACGTACCAGGCCGTCGATGGAGCCACGCCGTGGGCCGCATGGAGGCAAGTCTAGGTACCCCCGTTCCCAGAACACCAACAATAGCCTCCGTGCCCAAGGTACACTTGAACTTGGCTTCGAGACGAAGCCAAAGGGCAAGTGCAGAGCACCGTGGGCCCTAACCGCTTGCGGCCTCGGTCGACGCGTGGAGATTGATGGGACGTGGGTGTCTCCGCTTCCCCATGCTGCCTCAGCAACCGTTCGACTTGACGAGACTCTGCTGCATGCAGAGAGAAAATCTTCATTGCGCGGGATCGCAGAGGCCGGCGGTTGGCCTCCCTCCCGCTATAAATGAGGGAGGGGCAGATCCCCCCTCGCTCATCTCCATCTTCTTGCCACCCGCTCCTTCTTCTTCTTCCATGTTTTGTTGTCTTGTTGCAGTGTCCATGGCGCCGATCAGGAGATTCTCTGCCGCGGAGAAGGGAAACCCCCCGGGAAGAGTCGGGGCCGCTCCCGCCGAAGAAGAGGCTCAGCCGCCCTCGCGATGTTGGCGAAAGGCCAGTGGTGAAGCGACTTTGGTATGAGCAGACTCCACCTGAGTTCCCGCTCCCCCTGTATGCCCGCGCGCAGGGCTCCGGAGAGGGCGGCAGTGCCCAGCATCGTGCGGGCCACGAGGTGGCCAGGCTGAGGCTGCGCGGCCAGCCGGCCCGCGAACCCACGCCAAGGGCTTCTTGCGCGAGTTCGTGGTGTGGGCGGCAATGCCACCGCGCGCGTGGATCCGGTTCCCGCGGTTCTTCGCCGAGGAGATGCCGCTGAGAAGGCCGCTTGAGCTGTGGCTGCAGCACGCTGGGTGCTGCAGTCTAGCCACGGGGGCGGAGGTCGAGGTAGTCCCCCCGGGCAACATTTCATGACCCGAGGATGGGGCGAGATCGCCCGCGCCTGCCGTCCAAACGGGACCCTCGCCATCCACTTTGGGTAAGATGGCGCCTCCACATTGTTCTTCAAGGTCTTTGACGAGGAGGGCCGGCGGCTGGAGTGCTGCCCCGAGGAAAGCAGTCTGCATGGCGTAGCTGCAGGCGTTGAGCCCGCCTCTGGCCTCGCCGACAACTCCTCCAGCAGCAGCGATGAATCCTGGGAATCCAGTGACCCTCCCAAGCCTAGCGATTCTTTGGAGTCTAGTGACGAAAGCTACGTGCCTCTGAGCTCTCACCGTGCCCGGAGCACGGCAGCAGCGTCCACTCGGCATCGTCGGTGATGGCCAGCAGCCGGGGTCCTTTGAATCTTCCTTATTTTGTTTCCCTACGCGGAATCATGACAAACCCCATGGGGGTATGTAAAAAAACTATAATGCTTTTGCTCCAATGTTTATTACTCCTAGTACAAGGTTGCAGCTGTGTGTCTCACTTCGGCATTGTTCCCCCTTTTCGTTCTTGCGGTAGCTTAGTGCTCTACGCCAGCAGGTCCCAGTCCCCTGGCAGGCTTCAGCTTTGGCATGCAAGCAGCTTCCTGGAGGCCGAAAAGGGAAGTGGCATTGCCAGAGTGAGATTGCGAGAGTCAAAACGTCAGATGGTGAAGTTTACGCCAACATGTATGGGTGACTTATCTTAGTAAGCCTGAGGTGATTCCTTTGTGCAACGCCTGATTGTGCCTTAGCGATGGTGCTTCCAGGTAGGACTCACGCTGGCCTCCCCTTTCCCCGCTCATCTAAGTGCTCTACGTCCTCGGGTCCCGACCCTCGAGTGAGGCTCAGCCACCGCTGGAATGCCAGGTCGCGTTGTCGTGGTGAAGGCCAGGGGGTGAGGGCTGGAGAGTCAGTAGGAGCTCCTGAGGCGTGGTGCTAAAGATCCCCCTGATACGTCTCCAACGTATCTATAATTTTTGATTGATCCATGCTATTATATTATCTATCTTGGATGTTTTTATGCATTTATATGCTATTTTATATGATTTTTGGGACTAATCTATTAACCTAGAGCCCAGTTCCAGTTTCTGTTTTTTCCTTGTTTTTGAGTTTCGCAGAAAAGGAATATCAAACGGAATCCAAATGAACTGAAAAATTACGGTGATTTTTTATGGACCAGAAGAAGCCCCTGAAGCAAAATAGTTGGGCCAAAAGAGCCACGAGGCCTACACAAGGGTGGGGGGCGCGCCCTCCGACCTTGTGGTTGACTCGTGGACCCCCTTGACTTTTTCTCGATGCCAAAAATTCCTATAAATATAGAAACCCCCAGAAATAAACCTAGATCGGGAGTTCTACCGCCGCAAGCCTCTGTAGCCACCAAAAACCAATCAGGACCCTGTTCTGGCACCCTGCCGGAGCGGGAAATCATCACCGGTGGCCATCTTCATCATCCCGACGCTCTCCATGACGAGGAGGGAGTAGTTCACCCTCGGGGCTGAGGGTATGTACCAGTAGCTATGTGTTTGATCTCTCTCTCTCTCTCGTGTTCTTGATATGGCATGATCTTGATGTACCGCGAGCTTTGCTATTATAGTTGGATCTTATGATGTTTTTCCCCCTCTACCTTCTTATAATGGATTGAGTTTTCACTTTCAAGTTATCTTATCGGATTGAGTCTTTAAGGATTTGAGAACACTTGATGTATGTCTTGCATGTGCTTATCTGTGGTGACAATGGGATATTCACGTGATCTACTTGATGTATGTTTTGGTGATCAACTTGCGGGTTCAGTGACCTTGTGAACTTATGCATAGGGGTTGGCCCACGTTTTCGTCTTGACTCTCCGGTAGAAACTTTGGGGCACTCTTGGAAGTTCTTTGTGTTGGTTTGAATAGATGAATCTGAGATTGTGTGATGCATATCGTATAATCAAACCCGCTTATACTTGTGGTGACATTGGAGTATCTAGGTGACATAAGGGTTTTGGTTGATGTGTGTCTTAAGGTGTTATTTCAGTACGAACTCTAGGTCTGTTTGTGACACTTATATGAATAGTCCAATAAGATCGATCAGAAAGAATAACTTTGAGGTGGTTTCGTACCCTACAATAGTCTCTTCGTTTGTTCACCGCTATTAGTGACTTTGGAGTGACTCTTTGTTGCATGTTGAGGGATTGTTATATGATCTAATTATCTTATCATTGTTGAGAGAACTTGCACTAGTGAAAGGAACCCTATGCCTTGTTTTGAAGCATTGCAATACCATTTCGCTCACTTTTACCACTTGTTACCTTGCTGTTTTTATATTTTCAGATTACAAAAACCTATATCTACTATCCATATTGCACTTGTATCACCATCTCTTCGCCGAACTACTTCACCTCAACAATTTACCATTGTATTGGGTGTGTTGGGGACTCAAGAGACTCTTTGTTATTTGGTTGCAGGGTTGTTTGAGAGAGACCATCTTCATCCTACGCCTCCCACGAATTGATAAACCTTAGGTCATCCACTTGAGGGAAAATTGCCACTGTCCTACAAACCTCTGCACTTGGAGGCCCAACAACATCTACAAGAAGAAGGTTGCTTAGTAGACATCACCCCCCTTTAATGTGCAAGCGAATTGCGTGAAAATGGGACGGCCGGCGGGGCCGCCTGCAGCCAAACTCCAAGGATTCCTGCAGGTTAGTCTAAGAGGAGAGCATAACTCGTAAGCGCGCTTGCTGTCCTGCCGCTGATCTTTCCATAAGAAGATGAAGGCACTGAGGATCTGGTGAGGTGACGTGCATGGGGCAGGCCGCGAGCCAGAGCTCGATCTCTCATATTTGTCGGTGTGCAGGGACGGAACTCAGCACAAGCGATGTGCCAACATGTGTAGCCCCCGTTGCGGGATGAGCAAGGGGCTGGTCAACACGCGGGAGGCCGCGAAGGGCGATAAAACACCAGGCAGGCGGGTGATAACATAAATCAACTCATGGATAGGGTAGAGCTAGTTCTGATATATGCAAAACGATACATGCCGCAGGGACGGACCCACGCGGCTTGGGGATAATGCAGCTCGAGGGGCACCCCCAACTAAATAAACCAGAAAATGTCACATGACACCATTGTTGAAGAGATGTTGAAGTAGCTGAGGACGCGTGTTGCAGAAGTCACTCCTCATGAGCCGCCCAGGCCCTGAACCTCGGGAGGCTCTGAGGGCCCAGGGAGCTCGCAAGGATCCGTCGCCATCTGCGTCAAGATCGCCTGGTAAGGGAGTCCTGGACTAAGGGGTCCTCGGGCATCCGGCCTGTTATCCATGGTCCGGACTAATGGGCTGTGAAGACATGAAGGCCGAAGACTGTACCCGTGTCCGGATAGGACTCTCCTTGGCATGGAAGGAAAGCTTGGCAATCAATTACAAGATTCCTTTCTATGTAACCGACTCCATGTAACTCTAGATCCCCCCGGTGTCTATATAAACCGGTGGGTTTAGTCCGGAAAGGATATACACATTACCATAGTCATACAGGCTAGACTTCTAGGGTTTAGCCATTACGATCTCGTGGTAGATCAACTCTTGTAATAGAGAGGGCCCGAACTTGGGTAAAATCGTGTCCCCTGTCTCCTGTTACAATCGACCTTAGACGCATAGTTCGGGACCCCCTACCCGAGATCCGCCGGTTTTGACACCGACACCTGGTGCCTAGCCTCCTGAGCCGCCATGATGCTCCACATGTGACGCTGATGCCCGACAACCCTGCTCAGCAATCCGGAAGGCATGCGAACGTAGCTGTGAGGGGGGCCCTCACAACGGCCAGTGCGTGATGGCCAGAAGCGCTCCTGAGATGCGGCCCTGTTGAGCCCTAGGATGTTGACGCAGAAGCGCAGCTCACTATTCTATGCGGGACAAGGAGCCGCATCGGGTGGTGGGCGGCGGTCGCCGCGTATAGCTCTCGCATCTTGAAGCTCCTCGGTTGCCTTGGTGATGAACTCCTGAGCACCTGGCTCCCCATGCCTTGTGCCCTCCTGGTGGAAGCGCTGTCGGATCTCGGGTTCTGGAAAAACTCTCAAGGTTCAAACACTGGGGTGCGTGCAAAGATCTCCCCCTACCGAATCACGCCCTCAACCTCGTCACGATCTCTAAGGTTAGCTCGACGAACTCGCAACACAAGATACACAAGATTTATACTGGTTTGGGCCACCGTTGTGGTGTAATACCATATTCCAGTGTGGTGTGGTGGATTGCCTCTCGGGCTGAGGATGAACAGTACAAGGGGAAGAACAGCCTCCTGAGGTGAGGTGTTCTTGTGCTTGGGGTGTGTGTGGATGAGGATGGTCTGAATCAGCTCAGGCTGAGTTGCCATCAACTGTGGTGGCTATTCCTATTTATAGAGGCCCTGGTCCTCTCCCCAAATATTGAGCGGGAAGGGAGCCAACAACGGGCAATTTGAAAGGGGACATCTAGTACAAGTTATCCTGACAAAAGCAGTCTTCACCTGCCAAAAGCTCTGGTGGTGACGCCACCTTGGGCTCCATGGTGACCTCCATCTTGCTGTCCTGCTGGTCTTGGTTTTGTTGCACTGATGTGGAAACCTTTGCTTGACGTCTCGGTACTCCTCGCCTGCGCTTGCCTCCTTAGCACCAAAGAGGAAACAAGGACACTGTGCGCGCTGGCGCCCGCCTGATGCCCGCCTGATCTCGATCGTCACGGCTCACGTCATGGGAACCTCGCGAGGTTTGCCTTGCCTTGATCTCTCCGCCCCTCGTGAGCCAGCCTGGTGAGGCCGCTCCCGAGAAGGTCTTGCATCATCTGCCTCGCGAGGCATGGCCCCTCGCGATGGTCTCGAATGCCTGTTGGTGTAGATGGGCCGTGCGGGCCCGCTCGCAGAGCCATACCGTGGGCCGCAGGCAGGCAAGTCTGGGGACCCCCGTTGCCAGAACGCCGACACTAGCCCCCGGGGCCAAGGCGCGCTCAGACTTGGCTTCGAGGCGAAGCCAAAGGGCAAGTGCGGAGCACCGCGGGCCCCAATAGCCTGTGGCCTTGGTCGATGCATGGCAGTTGATTGGACGTGGGTGTCTCCACGTCCCCACGCTGCCTCGGCAACTGCCTGACTGTCAAAAGGCTAGCGCAGACAGCGCTTGCCTTCATTGCTTCCTTTCGCCTTGCTCAAGATCCCCTTTCTTGCTCCCTGCTTTTGAAATCCCCAGATCTGCTCGCCTCCTCTTCTGCATCAGCGATCAATGGCGCCTCGGAAGGTCAAGCCTGCCTCGTCGCCGGCACGCGCCACGCGCTTGCTGACGGCAGGGGAAAGCACCAAGAGGGGGAAGACTGAGCTCCGGGCCGGCACCGACGTGCCGGAGCCCGAGGGAAGCACCTTCTTCCCCTTCTTCATGAGCAGCATCGTCGCAGGGCTGGTTCCCCCCTTCTATGACTTCTTCTATGAGGTCCTTGGCCATTATGGGCTGCAGGCGCTGCATCTTCATCCCACCTCTATCCTTCTCCTGTCGATCTTCGCCTACTACTGCGAGGCGTACCTTGGCGTGATGCCGTCCATGGCTCTGCTGCACCACTTCTTCTTCCTCCGCATCAACAAGGGTCACACCTCCGGGTGTGCCAATTTCATTGCGGCGGGCAAGGCCAACTCAATCTCGAAGACTAGGAAGAAGGCCGACGGCTTCAGGAGCAAGTGGGACATGATGGACGCTAAATGTGCCCACCCACGCTTGATGCTGCCAACAGAGATGCCCAGTCCGACAAGGGGTGGTCTTGCGTGAAGCTCACTGATGAGCGGGCGACGTTGGTGCTGTAGCAGATGAAGACCGACCTGAAGCCGGGCAACGTGAAGGCGGCAAAGGTGACAGGGGCCATGCTCCTGAGGGAATTCCTAATGCTGCGCATAGCCCCGCTTCAGGCTCGTACGCGCCCCCTGTGGGAGCTTGGGGACGAAGAGGACAAGGATCGCCTGAGCCCGAAAGCCTTGTCCGACGATGAGCTAGCTGTGGTTCTCCGCCTCCTGGTTGGGGACGACCAGGAGTACCCGCCGAGCGTCTTCACTCCCTTGTTCCGCCGCAAGGACGGGGCGCGGGTCATGGCCTTCAGGTCGACCTTCGACGGGCGCGGGCTGGTGCCGCCGGTGCCTACCGGGGCCCCTGTGGCGCCGACGCCGGTGGAGCTGTCTTCTGGTGAGTCCCGCGGGGAGGAAGAGGAGGAGGAGGAAGACTCGTAGGTGACCCCTGAAGGGACGGGGGAGACCTCCCCCTTGAGCAAAGCTGACATCCTCCACACTGTTCCTGACAATGACGAGGCTGACACCCGCCGGGATAAGGGAGAGGCACCCGCAATCCCGACGAGGGGCCGATCAGCGCTGATCTCCCAGGATGCTGCTTCTGTTCTGGCACCGCCTGGAGCCTCTTCTGGCCCACCTCGCCCCTTCTTACGCTCCACAGGGCTTGTCTTGGCCTTGATCTGGGAGGCTCTTGGGTTTCAAGCTCAGCAAGAGGAATGTGGACTACACCGCGGCGGATCAGTAAGTATTCGTGCTCCGTCTTGTCCTTGATTATGCTGTTGATTCTTGACGCTTCTCCGCTGTGCGATTAGGCCGAAGCTTGCAGCAAAGAAGAGGAAGGAGGAGGCGGTGGTGCCTCCTGGGACCAACCCACCTGCTCCATTAGTGTCTCCCTCCGTGGAGAAGGGCAGCATTGGCTCTCATGTCTCTCCGGCCCGGTCGTCCTCGCGAGGCAAGGGGGAGAACCCTCGGGAGGAGTCAACCCCCGTGGCCTCACTGGCTCTGGACGCACCGGCGTCCGGCTCGGTTGCTAAGGCCTCCAAGGCTCAGGAGCCCTCAGTCCCCCAGGCTATGGTGACAATACCTTCTCCTCCGCCTCCTGCTGCTCCGCTGATCCCAAGTCCTTCTGCCTCCCCTGACGTCTTGGAGCGTGCCTGTCGGTGTCAAAACTGGCGGATCTCGGGTAGGGGGTCCCGAACTGTGCGTCTAAGGTGGATGGTAACAGGAGGCGGGGGACACGATGTTTACCCAGGTTCGGGCCCTCTCTATGGAGTTAATACCCTATTTCCTGCTTGATTGATCTTGATGATATGAGTAGTACAAGAGTCGATCTACCACGAGATCGTAGAGGCTAAACCCTAGAAGCTAGCCTATGGTATGATTGTTGTATATCTACCGACTAGCCTGGCCTCGGTTTATATAATGCACCAGAGGCCTAGGATAACAAGAGCCCTAACTGAATACGCTGGTGGGGAGGAGTCCTTGTCTTGATCACCAAGTCTTGTGGAATCTTCCTTGTATGCGCCAGCTGTCGGGGCCCAGCCCATGAGTATCTGACCATGGGGTCCTCGGCCCAATCTAACAGATCGGGAGATGACGTGGTGAGTACCCCTAGTCCAGGACACCGTCGAGCCCCTGAACCGGTCTTCAAGTTAGGAGCGCTCCTCGATTATTCCGAACTGTTCTTCATCTTTGGTCGTCGGTCTTGAAAACTGGTTCAACAAATCTTCTCATCTTCGACCTTGAGGATCGCCGAAGTGCATCCGAAGAGTTTACACGCCGGGTATCCGAGGAGCCCCTTTAAGTTTCCGGCCTTTATCAATGCCTTATTATTTTTATGCCACACCTCGGGTTTGAAGTTGTTCCCGGGAGGCAGTGTCCTCTTGCGTCCGAGCTCTAACACCGGACTGCATTCGAGGTATCTTTTGCAGCCGAGCACCAACGCCAGACTGTGTCCAAGCTCCAACGCCGGACTGTATCCGAGCTCCAACGCCGGACTATATCCGAGGTGTCATAGATCACCTTGGTTCAAAAAAGTTGAAGGAGTTTAGCCGAGCTTAATGCGGAAATGCCCTCTATGGAGCTAGCCGCTAGCGCCCGAGAGCTTTATGCCGTCTTGCTTCCAAGGTGGTGCACCACCCGACCATGAGCTGAATTTTTGTGAATATTTTTAAGCGGTGCAGTTTATTCTCTGCCGATGTATATCCGGTAGCCCTCAAGGTGTGTATCGGTCTAAAACCGAGGCCTTTTTGAAGGCAAGCATAAAACCGCTGTTCGGTAGCCCACGAGACTCGGTCGATCTGTGAAATCGGCACGAGGATCAACTCTAACTTCGGTAGCATACATAGGAATAAAAACGCAGTGTAATATATTAGAGTTAATAGTGATCGCCGAACGGGCCCCTGAGAGAGGGTCGTGAGAAGTCGCCGTGATATATAGCTTGATGCCAGATAGGTCCAGATGGTACTTATTGCTGTCTGAAGACGTGCCTTCCCATAGTTCTATCAAGCCGAACACTGAGCCCTTTGAATTTTCTGCATTGAATAGGCAATGCAGTAGCCCCCGAGACACTGGTCGGGTGGCAACACCAGATCAGGGGATCGATGTGCCCCTTTAATATTTGTAAATAATGAGCGCAAAGCCCAGTAGCCCCGAGCCTTAATGTGGGCGCAGGGTGGCGAATTAAGGATCGATATCCGAGTAAAATCACAGATTATGTGTAATAATTATATGTATCCAAGTACTTTACATCATTATTTTGACTCCATTGTGTCCATTTATCAGTTGAAAGTGGCCCATCATCGGCTGCTGTCCCTTGGTAGATACTACGCAGGGTGTTTCCGCAATAACAAAGCAACCCTTAGCCGATGTCTCGGTGCCCGAAGGCGGTTGTGTTGGCGGAAACGAGGCAATCAGATATGCGGGCTTTAAAACTTTCGCTTAGTCATAGGAGCTTAAAACTGGGGAAGCTAGCTATGAGCCCCGATTCTTGTTGGCGACATCCTAGGTCAAGCCGTAAACACTTGACCAATGTTATGAACGGCCCGCCATTTAACATAGTCATCGGATCGCTGACGGTTTCGCCTATTGTGATGATCAGTTGGGCTTTCTCCACTGAGGTGCTTGACCATGCGAGCTAGAAGCACAATCGCAGTGGTTCTCTCTTTGCACACCTAGCCGAACAAAGCGGAACGTAGGAGGCAAGCACATGAGTCGAGCAACCCAACTACTGACCGAAGACACAATTCGAAACCGATGCGTATATAGCAATATCCGAGAATGTTTTTGCCGAATCCCTAAAGGTGTCCAACATTGCACTGCGAGACTAATGTTGGAAACGCACAAATAGTTTAAAAGTGCCATAGGCTCGAAAAGCCAAAAAACTTATTCAAAAGTTTAATGTCCGAACTAGATCAAGTGTTCGGTGCCAATCCGAAAATTGGATTTTAAAAAAAAGTGCTTCTGTCGTGCTTTAACATGACACATCCTATCTCAAGACTTCAAGCGGGTCAGCCTACGGCTTCAGCCTCCTATCCCGAAGGCGGGGTACTTCTCATTAGGCCAGTATAGAATACTAAACTCTAGCGGTTTTGAGAGAGAAATTAGGCTCCCCGGCTAGTGACCACACACTCGTGTCGAAAAAAGGAGTGATAAATAGTAATAAAAAAAAACTTTGCAACGACTAAGAAGAAGAACACTTATTATAAAATGGCTCAAATAAACTTAAGAGCCCCCAAGTGACTTGGGTAAAAGAATGATTGTATGTACCGAAGTACTTATATCATATCTATGTTCACCCAAACTTTAAACGCGTCTTAACCGACCGTCGGCTTCTCCCTCTTGATTCGAGGACGAAAAGTGTTATGTACTCCACACATCGAGAATATCGGCGGTGTTTCCAATAACTGTGCAATCAGACCATAAGGCTGTAACAACAAAGCGCGCTCAGGGAACTTATGCTATATTACTGACGAAGTGTAAGAAGCATCTTCGAAGAAAATAGTACCCCCACCGATACCTTTCTTCGGTGCTCATTGTTACTATGAGACTTGTGCAATAGATTTTTGTACTCATGAGTTCCGTTGTGTGCCGACCATCACTGAAAACAATAAGGCGCTTAGCTTCGGCTTCACCAGTCGAGGTCCGGCTCGGATGACCCGATCGTGACAATCGCAGAGGTGCTCCCTTTACTCCCTAGCCGAACAATCGAGAACGTAGGGGTAAACGCAGGAGCGAGGCAACCCAGCTTGCAAATCGCTTAAGTCAATATGGTGCATATTGTGGCGTAATACACGAACAAGGAACGGAGCCGTACAAGTATAATCGTATGCAAGAGGAAAAGCTTCATAAAGGAAGCCCCCAAGTAAACGGGGTATTTGAATTTGTGCGTCACAAACAAATTTTGGACAAGGAAATTTTTTACAAGCAACTTTTTTCCAAAAAATGTATAATGCTTGGTCGAACCGAACACAAGTTAAAAATTTAAAACTTTGAGCATGAAGGCAACTTAGCTGGTTAATGTGTTCGGTATTGATGATGCGGTCCGAGCTTGATGCGGGACAAGGTTCCATTCCCCAAGCCGGTCCCGAGGTGGCGGAGCAAAGAGCTCGGCACTCCGAAGTGGTGACATAGCACGCAGTCGGTGCAGGCAGAGTGATGCTGAAGTCCCCGGCATGGGGTAATGAAGTGTTGACGAAGCCCGCCGTCCAGCCGAGGTGACGTGGTATGTCAGTACGCTGAGTTGACGATACTGCCCAACCCGGATCATTTTCCTGTGCACAAAAAATAGTGCAAACCGGAGATAATTGTAAAAAAAATCGTTGCATAATAAATAATTTATGCAAAGTGAGTAATAAAAAAGATATGGCCTGGCGTCGAAGTCAATGTTGATGCAGGGCGTCGGCGTGATGCGTTGAAGGCGTGACAAAGCCTGAATTCACAGGTCGGTCCGAGTTCCGGATGCGGCGTTCTCCGGACTATGTACGGAGACTGACCGAACCACCATGCGATCGTCGTTAATGCGGCCACCATTTGATAGACCAGTGTACATATGATGGACAAACCAGAGCAATAATTCCTTGGAAAAAATGATTTTGGACGGTCGGATCGAGCTGAAATTTTGAGGGGTGGTAGATATAGGAATTCCGCAGCCGATCAACGGTTGGATCTTCCAAAGGACGTCCAAGCTAGAAGCTAGACACCACGCCCTAAACTCGTCCAGATTCTCATCCAGATTTGACAGTGCTCCGGTATATCGCGGATTGCCAGAGATTCCTCCATCGGAACTCGACGAAATTTTCCAGGGTTGTTGTAGACTCAATTCCGCACAATTCCGTTGAAGAAATCGTTAAAATGACACTTGAGGAGGCGGTGGCGGCAGACACAAGTTCGCTGTCCAGAAAAACAGCACGGTCGCCCGAGGGCAATGTTGACGTTGGGCCCCCGGGCTCCCTGGATGATTCCTCCATGATCTTGATAGAGATCGGAGCTGATGTTGATGAAGGCCCTCATCCGAACACGACGATCGGAGGTAGTGTGCAGTCCTTGGTCGAACCAAGGTGACCAGTCGAGCTGGTGACGAAGATGCCGAAGTCACAGTTGATCTGCAGGCGAGCCATCGACCTTTTGATGAACACACAGCGGAACTCTCAATGAAAGCACCAATGTCGGTGTCAAAACCGGCGGATCTCGGGTAGGGGTCCCAGGCGTGCGTCTAAGGCGGATGGTAACAGGAGGCGGGGGACACGATGTTTACCAAGGTTCGGGCCCTCTCTATGGAGGTAATACCCTACTTCCTGCTTGATTGATCTTGATGATATGAGTAGTACAAGAGTCGATCTACCACGAGATCGTAGAGGCTAAACCCTAGAAGCTAGCCTATGGTATGATTGTTGTATATCTACTGAATAGCCTGGCCTCGGTTTATATAATGCACCAGAGGCCTAGGATAACAAGAGCCCTAAACGAATACGCCGGTGGAGAGGAGTACTTGTCTTGATCACCAAGTCTTGTGGAATCTTCCTTGTATGCGGCAGCTGTCCGGACTGGCCCATGAGTATACGGCCATGGGGGTCCTCGGCCCAATCTAACAGATCGGGAGATGACGTGGTGAGTACCCCCTAGTCCAGGACACCGTCAGCACCCTTCCGGAGATGACCCGGTTGCGAGAAGATCTTCAAGGCGCCGACCCCCTCCTGGTGGCCGGGTGTCTGGAGCTGGTTTCTGGTTGGCTCTGTTCCGACCTGTTCGGGCGACGCTGAGCCAGGCCGTGGCGACCTCTGAGAAGGAGAAGCAGGCCGCCGCCCAGGCAGCGGCCACTCGCGAGGCGGTGCTGAAGGACATCGAGGCCGCCAAGAGTCGCTGCCAGGCACTGGAGGCCGAGCTGAAGACCCTGCGCAACGAATGCGCAGAGGAAGCAAGTGTCCGTCAGGCGGAGGAGGAGAAGATGAAGGCCCGGGAGGACGCCGTCAAGGGTTACGACGCCGAGCTAGATCAGTCAGCGAAGGCGCAAGCCGTTGAGCGCGGCCGACTGGAGGAGCTGGAACGGAAGGTGAACGCGGAGGAAGCCAAACTTGACGCGAGGGTGAAGGTTCTGGCCGAGGACCGCGCGACCTTCGTGCTCCTCGAGGAGATGTATCACGTCGTGCTGAAGACGCTCCATGAGAAGGGCTTGGAGAAGCCGCTATTCACCGACGAGGACGGCCCCGCCCAGCTGCTCCCCTACTTGGTCGAGGCGCTCGAGGAAGTCGCGGACATCATTGGTCCCATGGCAGAGGCAGAGGCTCGTGTCCTTTCTTCAGCTGCGCTGACGCGTGTCTTCAGCCACCTCCATCTTCGCGACCCTACCGCTCGCCTTGACGAGCTGCTAGAGCCTGTGGCTGATGAACACTGCACAGCCGCCGCCGCAGCCGTGAAAGGTCAGGTGGAGGCCCTGCTGAAGAAGTTCCGCGCCTTCGCTTCCGCGCCTTCGACCGGAGGCGCCACCACTCCTGCAGCTCCGGCCGGGGCCAAGACGAAGGCGACATCATCAAGGGAGGAGCACCTCGCACGGGCGTCGGTGGTGTTCAGGGATGACCTACGGCTCCTTTCCTGTTTTATTCCTGCAACATGCATCATGCCTCGTGGAGGCGTTAAACTTGCGTTTGGTATTATGAGAACGATATGTCTTCTAATATTTGCTTGAGATTTTGCGATTTTCTCCCTATTTTCTTTACACTCTACGTCGGCAGGGCCGGGACCCGCGCATACCTCAGCCGCCGTTGGATCGTCCGGAGACCAGGACGGGACCAAGGGGTGAGGTGCTACATGACCAGTTAGGCTCCTGAGTCACGATGCTCAGGAGTCCCCCTTGATGTGCAAACAGCTGATAGGGAGGAGACGCGAGGGTAGGTTTAGTGTTCTACATCGGCAGGGCCCGGCCGCGCGCATACCTCAGCTGCCATTGGGTCGTCCGGATGTGGGCTATCATCAAATCAAAAAGAACCAACAATGTTCATAATGTTGTCTTACTCGTGGTTGTATCCTCAAGCATACATCATTACATCTTTTGGGTCTGACCAATTCTATCACCTTGTTCACAAAGTTGTGGAATTCCATCTTCATGGAAGTATTGATGATTTTTTGTTGAGCTCATTGACAATATTTTCATCTTGTCCATGATTCATGTCGAACATCTAAGTAGTGTTGGAAACTTTTATAAGCATTATCTTCATGTTCCGTTCATGAAGCATATGTTCGGATGAGAGAAGTGACTTACTCTAATTCATGTGCATTTGATGCAAGTTGCCGCCATGAACTTGAGAAAGTCAATGTTGCTTCCTCTAGAATCATCCCAAGTTAGTCATGCATGTGCGAAGTATACTTTGGTTTGTGATATTAGCTACCTTCATTCCATATGTGTTTCCTAGCACACCAAGCCACTGATTGACTTGTTTAAGGAGAAGAAGTTCCTTCTTAAGAGCTAATCATGCCTTAAGTAAGGACTTTGCTATCCTCGATGATGGTTCCCAACCAGAACCCGGTAGTGTTTTGTTGTAAGACTACTATGTGGTGATGCTTGTCTGGGACATCGTGTTCACATGTGTGTAGCAAAACCAGCTCATGTTTTGGAGCTTGCTATCGTAGTTCATCTCCCGAGAATCTCGCAATGTCATCTCGTCGATTTGTGTTGCAAACTTTCTTTTCCAGACACATTGTCTGAATTATTCTGTAACCAACCAGATCTGAATTTCAGGCAGATATGATGGTTGGAACTTCTTCCAAGAACTATGATATAGGTTCTAGTGAAGTGGACGCACCTAGCTGGAAGCACTATTGTTGTAGTATCTTGATTAAGACGTTTGGTCACCTCCCATGAGGATTTCGCATGACTTATTATAGAAGTTGTTTCTTATGGACTTTGTGCTTCGAAGTCCGACCTTTTACTTGATGTTCTAGATACCAAACCATATCTATAAATGGGTGACGCTAGCACATCAAGGAGAACATTAGAAGCGGAGTGCTAAATGTCTCTCAGTCTATCATCCAGATTTCGTTCCCCTGGCCTCGCTAAGGTGAAATCTGAGAAAGTGGTGTCTTTCCTTGCACCTGCATTGTCCATCACTATTCATCATTGTAGTAAGATGTGTTGCCACGATCCTCGGCACGGATGTTGGTAAGACCTTGATGACTATGGACATGCTCAAGTTCTTGAGAGCACACTCAGTCACTAGGTTATATCCTCGGTATCAATTGGAATGTGCCTCCCGTTTGTCGAGTTGTTCTATATCCATTGTTTCCTTTCCGAACTGAGTATGTAATTTCCCCGAACCCCTTCAAATGATCATCGTGAATTGCTCGATCTTCGAGCAGATCGTTTCCTGTGGAATATCCTTTCGTCGTCATCGAGTTGAGTGAAGATCTCGAAAGCAAGGATATCAAGATCAACATGAAGCAAGGAATCAATGTTCCTATGAAGAGCAGTTGGGTCGTGGAGTTTGTGTTAGCTTTTTGTCCCCTATGTCTTCTTACCTCACGTCTTGAATCTCGGGACGAGATTCTTGTTTAGTGGGGGTGAGTTGTCATAGCCCTAGAATACCTGAGTGTATTAGTTGCATGAAGCATCCATGCATCATTTTAATTTCAAGGAAGTTGAATTGAGGGAATTTTCAAAGCCTTAGAAACCTTTAAAAATGATCAACATTAAAATCTTTTCAAATGAGCCCAAGAAAATGTTCCTGCTAATCTCTGAAATTATTGGCAAGAGCTAAAACTCAAACCAATATTTTTGGAATCTCAGAAATGATTATTTTGGGACTTTGAATTAAATCAATAATTATTTGAACTGGATTTATATTTGCTATGTATACAATATAAAGCCAATAACTCTGAGAACCTATGAGTGGCTTTGAATATTTAGTATCATGCCACATAAATCTTTTCAGAAGCTACTAAAATGAGTTGATATTTTAAATCAAATCAAAACAAACTTCAGAAAATAGAAAACAAAAAGAAATAGAAAAGGCAGAAGAGAGGAAAACCTACAGCCCCAAACGCATGCAGCCCAACCCACCAGAGCCCCCACCGTCTCCCACCTCGCGCCAGAAGGACGCGAGGCGTGTGGCCACCGCGCGCGGGCACGCGCCCGGCCACCTCCAACCTGCCTACCTGTGCCTCGGCCCGCCAGGACATCGCCACGCCCGTCCCCGAACACAACCCGCTCACTCCCGTCCTCTCTCCCCTCCTCTGTTTCTCGCACGCAGCCACCGAGCGGAGCTCGTCGCCGCCGTCCACTGCCACCGCGGCCACCGGCCCTCCCTCGCCTTGCCGACCCGCCCAGAAGAACCGCAGCGTCGTCTTCTTCATCTACGAAGAGCCACGCGACGCCAGGCGCCCCGCATCGCCGGCTACCTCGTCATCTTCCTCCTCTGCTGCCGGAGATCGCCACCGACGTTCTGTCGTCTCCAAGCCGTCCCCGAGCGCGCTGAGATCACCGACGACCTCGATGTGAGCTCCTATGTTGAATCCCTCTCTCCCCTGCCTCGTTTGCATCGCGTAGCCATCAAATTCGCCGGAGCCGTGAGCTTTCGCCCGCTGTCCATGGCGCCGCCATGCGGCTACTGCCGCCACCTGCGTCCCCGAGCTTCGTGGCGGCGCTCGATGCACCACCGAGCACGTTGCACCACCTGACTTCTCCTCCCGTGCACCATAGAGCCAAACCCGACCCCGCCCGCACTCCGGCCGCTGCCACGAGCTCGCTTCCGGCGAACTCCGGCCACCCCACGCCCTCCCGTTGCTTTCTCTGTATGCGCATGGGCACGGGCTACCTTCTGGTTCCCTCGGCGCGTAGATCCGTCGCCTCTGGCGCAACCCCGACGAACCCCCACCGTCGGCTGTGGTCGTCGCCGGCTAATGTCCAGCCGGCTGGCGTGGCCTAATTAGTTTAGGCACTAACAACCCCACCGGTCAGCGACGATGGGCCCTTGATTAACTAAGTTAGATTAGTATTAACTAAGTTGGGTTGGTTTTGTTAGACACTGACACGTGGGACCCGCCCAGTTAACTAAGTTAGATTAGTATTAACTAAGTTAGGTTTGACCTGGACCGGGTCAGTTGACCGCTAATGTCACACTGACGCCAGGCTGACGCAGTAAATCCTTTTCTGGATTGATTCTAATTCGAAATAACCAGGAAATTGCAGAATTACCCTAAACTTCTAAAATGCATAGTAAATAATCTGTAACTCAGATTTAAAAGATTTATATATGAAAAATGATCAGAAAAATCCAAAGAATCTGAATATGACATTTTCATGCATGTTTGAACAAGTTAACCTCACTTAATAGGACAATTCATGATTATGGAATAAATGGTAATTAGTTTTGGAGTTGGAATTTGCTATAGGTTTGAATTCCACTTCAATGAATATGAATAACTATTGCACTAAGTCAATTCAGTACTTTAATATGACATATCATTCATATGAATGTGCATTGCATTGATTGTGGTTCCTTTTGTGTTTGCCGGTGGTTGTTCCCTCTTAGTAGACGATGTTTCCGATGACATGATCGATGATACCGATGAAGAGCTATACTATCTTCAGAAGTGCCAGGCAAGCAAAACCCCCTTGTTCATTCTGATACAACCCCCCTCTCTCGCTTCTGCTCTCTTTTACTGCATTAGGACAACAACAATTCAATTGTTACATGCTGCGGTACTTGAACCCCTTTCCTCTGCATGACCTGTCATTGCCACAGTAAATAGATGAAACCCACTAGCATGAGTAGGAGTTGTTTGAGCCCTGATGTGCCTACTCATTCATGTTTGTTTGTCATGCACACTCTTGCTTAGAGTTGAGTCAGGTCTGATTCATCGAGGGACGAATCGGAGGTGTGTGAACTTGTCCCTCTTGTTGTGAGCTAAGTTTGTGAACACGATTTGGTAAAGGTATCGGTGAGAGGCCATGTAGGAGTAGATGGTGGGTTGTCTCATTGAAGCCGTCCTCAGGAACTGAGTTCTGTGTTTGTGATCCATGAGCAGCTACTACCATGCATTGGAATGCTTAAGTGCCCCTCTTGACTTATTAATCAACCTGATCTTTGTCCAGGAGTTGCAACTAGTTTCTGGTGTTTGTAGGTTGTGTTAGTAGTCAACCAAGTGGCACCAGGTACAGGTGGGCTTGGGACAGACTAGGCACCGTGGCACGGTGTACCAAGCATAGATCCATCCATCGAGGTGGGCTTGGGAACCCTGCACACATCGTTTGGGGCCGTGAGCGACACCCCGGCCGGATCTCCTTGCGGATGGAACCCAAATAGGCGATAAACCTGGACGAGAGACTTGTGTGGTTAGTCAGGTCGTGGCCGACTCCCTCGCCAGGCTTCCGCTTGAAGGTTGTCGAGATACACGACGTGTACGTGGTGGTAACTGGCGAGAGCGTGTGTGATGAAGTACACCCCTGCAGGGTTAACATCATCTATTCGAATAGCCATGTCATGGTAAAGGACTTACGGGTTGCCTGTACAGTTCATAGACAAGTGAAAGTGGATACTCTAAAATGCGCAAGATAAGTGTGAGTGCTATGGATGGCCTTATCGTAGGGAGACGGGAGCGGATCCATAGTGGTGTTTTGATTGGTGAATATGTGGACTCGTGTGCGCCACCTCAAAACAGTTACTTGCAGCCGTAGTTTAGGATAGCCACTGAGTCAAAGCTGGCTTGCTGCAGTTAAACTCCACCACCCCCTTTCGTTGATACCGATGCATTTGTAGTTAGTTCTGATGTAAGTCTTGCTGGGTACATTTGTACTCACGTTTGCTTAATTTATGTTTTTGCAGAGAGACGAAAGTTTCACTAGTAGATCCGCGTGGACTTTGGCGTTTAGCTTCTTACCTCAGCTATGATCTTGTACCCTTGGGAGGGTCTTGTAGATAGTCAGGCTTCTCAACCTTTTTCATTTGTAGTTGTCTGTACTTAGACATGTTCATGCTTCCGCTTGATGCTTGTATGCTCTGTATGTTGGGTCATGAGACCCATGTTTGTAATACTTGGCTCCTCGGAGCCTAATGAATAAATACTGTGAGTCATAGAGTCTTGTTGTGATGCCATGTTGTACTTGCACATATCGAGCATATTGTGTGTATGATTTTGAAATGCTTGGTATGTGTGGGATCCAACAACCTAGTTGTCTATCCATGGTAGCCTCTCTTATGGGGAAATGTAGTCTGGTGCTTCCACTAAGCCATGGTAGTCCGCTACAGCCCGATTTACCGGAGTCCTGCTAGCCGATTACCGCTCCGGAACACCTAGATCGGCCGATATGTGATACACTTCGTTCTGTATACGTCCTTCGGGGAAATGCCACGCGATGACATCCGGAGTCCTGCTAGCCTACTACATCCCGGGTTCCCAGAGTCCTGTTAGCCCAGTTGCTACAGTCCGGATTCACACGCTGCTGACCAACATGCTCGATGTTGTTTCATGTATGTATGTCCCCGTAAGTTAGTGCCACTTTGGGTTCACGACTAGTCATGTCGGCCCAGGTTCTTTTTCATATGGATGCTAGCGACACTATCATATACGTGAGCCAAAAGGCACAAACGGTCCCGGGCCAGGTAAGGTGGCACCCGTGGGAATACCATGCGAGAGGCCGCAAAGTGATATGATGTGTTACATGCGAGATCGATGTGGCTTAGGATTGGGGTCCTGACATGATTCCTTCCAGGTAAGTCCCGAAACACTTCCCGTGTCCAAATACCATCGTCCTATATATTAATATTTACATCTCAACCATTTGGAGACTCCTCGTCATGTCTGTGATCTCATCCGGGACTCCAAACAACATTCAGTCACCAAAACATATAACTCATATAACACTATATCGTCAATGAACGTTAAGCGTGCGGACCCTACGGGTTCAAGAACTATGTAGACATGACCGAGACACCTCTCCGGTCTATAACCAATACCGGAATCTGGATGCCCATATTGGTTCCTACATATTCTATGAAGATCTTTATCGGTCGAACCGTTATGACAACACACGTAATTCCCTTTGTCCGTCGGTATGTTACTAGCCCGAGATTCGATCATCGTTATCTTCATCCCTAGTTTAATCTCATTACCGGAAAGTCACTTTACTCATTCCGTAATACATCATCCTGTAACTAACTCATTAGTCACTTTTCTTGCAAGGCTTCTTATGATGTGTATTACCGAGAGGGCCCATAGATACCTCTCTGATACTCGGAGTGACAAATCCTAATCTCGGTCTATGCCAACTCAACAAACACTTATGGAGATACCTGTAGAGCATATTTATGATCACCTAGTACACAAGGTATTCCTCCGGTATCCAGGAGTTGCATAATGTCATAGTCGAAGGAATATGTATTTGACATGAAGAAATCAATAGCAATAGACTGAACGATCATTATGCTAAGCTAACAGATGGGTCTTGTCCATCACATCATTCTCCTAATGATATGATCCTGTTATCAAATGACAACACATGTCTATGGTTAGGAAACCTTAACCATCTTTGATCAACGAGCTAGTCTAGTAGAGGCTTCCTAGGGACACGGTATTTGTTTATGTATTCACACATGTATTTAAGTTTTCGATAAATAAAATTCTAGCATGAATAATAAACCTTTATCATGAATAAGGAAATATAAAATAACAACTTTATTATTGCCTCTAGGGCATATTCCTTCAGTCTCCCACTTGCACTAGAATCAATAATCTAGTTCACATCGCCATGTGATTAACACCTATAGTTCACGTCGCCATCTGACTAACACCCAAAGAGTTTACTAGAGTCAATAATCTAGTTCACATCGCCATGTGATTAATAGCCAAAGAGTACTAAGGTATGATCATGTTTTGCTTGTGAGAGAGGTTAAGTCAACGGGTCTGCCACATTCAGATCCGTATATATTTTGCAAGTTTCTATGTCTACAATGCTCTACATGGAGCTAATCTAGTTAATTTCTCCCACTTTCAATATGTATCCAGATTGAGACTCAGAGTCATTTGAATCGATGTTAAAGCTTGCAACCCTTTATGACAAACTCTTTATCACTTCCATAACTGAGAAATATTTGCTTAGTCCTCTTAGATAACTAAGGACAATTTTGACCGCTATCCAGTGATCTACTCCTGGATCACTATTGTACCCTTTGCCGAACTCATGGCAAGGTACAAAATAGGTCTGGTACACATCATGGCATACTTTAAAGAACCTATGGCTGAGGCATAGGGAATGACTTTCAATCTCTCTCTATCTTCTGTCGTGGTCGGACTTTGAGTCTTACTCAACTTCACACCTTACAATGCAGGCTAGAACTCCTTCTTTGACTGGTCCATTTTGAACTTCTTAAAAACTTTTGTCAATGTATGTGTTTTATGGAAGTCCTATTAAGTGTCTCGATCTATCGCTATAGATCTTGATGCCCAATATATAAGCAGCTTCACCAAGGTCTTTCATTGAAAATTCTTATTCAAGTATCCTTTTATGCTATACAGATATTCTATATCATTTCTAATCAACAATATGTCATCCAAATATAATATTAGAAATGCTACAGATCTTCCACTCACTTTCTTGTAAACACAGGCTTCACCGAAAGTCTGTATAAAACCATATGCTTTGATCACCACATCAAAGCGTATATTCCAACTCCGAGATGCTTGCACCAGTCCATAGATGGATCGTTGGAGCTTGCACACTTTTTTAGCACCTTTAGGATCGACAAAACCTTCTGGTTGCGTCATATACAACTCTTCTTTAAGAAATCCATTAAGGAATGCAATTTTGACGTCCATTTGCGAGATTGCATAATTATAAAATGCGGCAATTGCTAACATGATTCAGACTGACTTAAGCATCACTACGAGTGAGAAGGTCTCATCGTAGTCAACCCCTTGAACTTGTTAAAAACGTTTCGCAACAAGTCGAGCTTTGTAGATGGTGACATTACCATCAGCGTCTGTCTTCTTCTTGAAGATCCATTTATTCTCAATGGCTTGCCGATCATCGGGTAAGTCCACCAAAGTCCATACTTTGTTCTCATACATGGATCCTATCTCAGATTTCATGGCCTCAAGCCATTTATCGGAATATGGGCTCATCCTAGCTTATTCATAGTTCGTAGGTTCGCCATGGTCTAGTAACATGACTTTCAAAATAGGATTATCGTACCACTTTGGTGCGGAACGTGCTCTATTCGACCTACGAGGTCTAGTAGTAAATTGATATGAAGTTTCATGATCATCATCATTAGCTTCCTCTCTAGTTTGTGTAGGAATCACGGGAACGGATTTCTCTGATGTGCTACTTTCCAAATTGAGAGAAAGTACGATTACCTCATCAAGTTCTATTTTCCTCCCACTCACTTCTTTCGAGAGAAACTCCTTCTCTAGAAATGTTCCATTCTTGGCAACAAAGATCTTGCCTTCGGATCTGTGGTAGAAGGTGTACCCAATAGTTTCCTCAGGGTATCCTATGAGGATGCACTTCTCTGATTTGGGTTCGAGCTTATCAGGTTGAAGCCTTTTGTCATAAGTGTTGCAACCCCAAACTTTAAGAAATAATAGCTTAGGTTTCTTTCCAAACCATAGTTCATACGGTGTCGTCTCAACGAATTTAGACGATGCCCTATTTAACGTGAATGCGGTTGTCTCTAATGCATAACCCCAAAACGATAGTGGTAAATCGGTAAGAGACATCATAGATCGCACCATATCTAATAAAGTATGGTTATGACGCTCGGACACACCACTATGATGTGGTGTTCCAGGTGGCGTGAGTTTGTGAAACAACTCCACATTGTTTTAAATGAAGGCCAAAATCGTAACTCAAATATTCGCCCTCGCGATCAGATCGTAGAAACTTTATTTTCTTGTTACGATGATTCTCCACTTCACTCTGAAATTCTTTGAACTTTTCAAATGTTTTAGACTTGTGTTTCATCAAGTAGATATACCCATACCTACACAAATCATACATGAAGGTCAGAAAATAATGATACCCGCCACGTGCTTCAACACTCATCAGATGGCATACATCGGTATGTATTATTTCCAATAAGTCATTAGCTCGCTCCATTGTTCCAGAGAACGGAGTTTTAGTCATCTTGCCCATGAGGCATGGTTTGCAAGTATCAAATGATTCATAATCAAGTGATTCCAAAAGTACATTTGCAAGGAGTTTCTTCATGCTCTTTACACCAATATGACCTAAACGGCAGTGCCACAAATATGTTGCACTCTCATTATAAACTTTGCATCTTTTGGCATCAATATTATGAATATGTGTATCCCTATGATCGAGATTCAAGAAACCATTCACATTGGATGTATGACCATAGAAGGTTTTATTCATGTAAATAGAATAACAATTATTCTCTCACTTAAGTGAATAAACGTATTGCAATAAACATGATGTAATCATATTCAGGATCAATGCAAACACCAAATCTCTACCTAATAATAAAAGGGCTATTGCTTCTTCCTACCTAATTTTGCTTAGTCATTACGAGATTTTCGTCCGTCCGTTGTTACAGGATTTTTGTACGTCGAAAAAAACAGTTCAGCCTTTTATTCTCCCTGTCTCGCGTACATGGACCCGTTTGGGCCTCTGGCCGTCCGACAGTGGCATACCTTGTGGCCCACCAATGAATCTGGCAAAAAATAGTTGCTGCTTTCAGGGGTCGAACTCACCATCTGCCAACCGTTTTTTTCACATAGATCCAACTAATCTAAATAAGGCTTGTCTAAACAAAAGGGATTTCATATGTATTGAATAGTACCACCTCGCGTCTTTGCATATAATTTCACCAATTTATATATAAGTACAAGTTGAAATCAATAAGTGCCTTGAGATTAATAAGGAGAGGGTATGAGTGGGCCGAAATTAATGGAAAGACACAGAGAGAGATGTGGGCATTCACGGAGGAAATAGTGGAAAAGAACTTGGCTGAAGCCATGCCGATCAAATCATGGAGGGATTAGTGGGAGAAAATTATGGGGTTAAATTGGCTGAAGCCATGCCGATAGTAAATCATGGAGGGATTACTGGGAGAAAATTATGGGATTAAATTGGCTGAAGCCACGCCATTTGTGGAGGAATTAGTGGGAAAGAATCATGCGATTAAATCGTCCATTCATGGAGGGATTAGTGTGAGAAAATCATGCGATTAAATTGGCTGATGGACAACGGCCACAGCCACGCCGCTCTTGTGGCCAATTAGATCACTCGACGGTACTTGATTTTCTCATATCATACTGACTAATGAATATTCTGATTATGTTAATTCTTGGACCACTTCTCGAGCAAATATACACACTAACTATTCACTTCTAATATAATTTTGTTGGTTTATTTGCATATTATTGATAAAGTACATATAATTTCCCAAAAAAGACACATATAATATATATGGACTCAACTCTTTTGACAAAAAAATGCGGGTGTCTACTATCCGACTCTACCACGCTGGAGGTCAAAGAGATCATAGTGCAGGACACCAGTTTCAACTACGGCCGGGATCCACCCATTCGGGCTGACACCATCGAGATAGAGGTCAGAATAATGGATGGCTACAGATGACTTATCCGATACCAGGCACCCCATCTCGCTCGTTGTGTCAATCACATACCTAGCATGGAGATCACATTCGCGCTCGCAAAGTTTCCGGGTTTTGTGTGGAAACTAGAATTTCATCAACTGATCGCATTATTGTATAACTTTCGTAACATTCGAAGAAGAATTCGAAAATTGACAACCAATACGCCATGCGTTGTCTACCTACTACAGCCTTAACGTGGCTAGCAATTTTTTTACTATGACGAATCTTAACAAGGTTCATCATCCGTTCACCAGGAGGGCCTTGACTTCCTTCACTATTTATAAGTTGAGCCGTTTAACTACTTCATGATAATTGGTGATTTAGTTCAAACAACGCACAAATCAAGTATATAACAGAGACCAGTGTTGAATAGATGGATACATTGGCCACCATTTGTGATGGTACCAAAGATTATAATTGATAACATGGATGAGTCGGACATGCAAGCTTTTGTTTCCCCCGTTGTAAGGCACGGGCACATTTGTTACTACAGTGTGTTGCAATAGGGGACAACATAGGTGAAAACGGCATTGTGGCTTCGTAATTTCCCCCCGGAAATTGCCGCTGCCATGAACTCTAATTGTATCTCTATTGTTAGCTAATATAAATACTCTTTCCCCACACAAAAAATAGGGACGACATAGCTTTTGTTTCAATGAGACGGATTGATGGTGCATAATTAAATGAGGACGCATCAATTCAAGGATAATTCAAGGAAACGACATTTCAAGAGTCTCATGAGCGCATAAATTTGAGTATATGCCAGTTTATCTTGCGTTACAACACACGGTATGCTATAATATAATAACTATTAAGAAGAAGAAATTTGCGAGGAGTGAAGGAATTAGCATGAAGAATGCAAGATGGGCGAAATCGACCCTTAAATAATCTAATGGTTCTGCTGCATTTTGATTATTATGGATAATATGATTGGACTTGTCATACAAAATCATAACACAAAGTATCGTATGTATGATTCTTAATGTTTGGCTGGTATATATTTGTGGTAAACCTTGGCCTCTACCTCTTTCTTTGCTGCCTTGGTTGCATCGCCTGAATGTTGTCATAGCGTGATATTAAACTTTTTGATGAACATGTCAAGTACATCTCCCGTTGCAACGCACGGTCATATGTGCTAGTAACATTTATTTAGGTTCAACACTAATCCCGAAGGTAGAGGGACTGTGTGATGGTGATCATATCAACCTTGGAATCATTTCCAACACACATCATCACCTCGCTTTTAACTAGTCTCTGCAACTCCAGTTTTGAGTTACTAATCTTAGCAACTGGACCGGTATCAAATACCTAGGGGTTACTACGAACACTAATAAGATACACATCAATAACATGTATATCAAATATACCTTTGTTCACTTTGCCATCCTTCTTATCCGCCAAGTATTTGGGGCAGTTCCACTTCAAGTGACCATTTTCTTTGTAGTAGAAGCACTTAGTTTCATGGTTGGGTCCAGCTTTGGGCTTCTTCACGGGAGTGGCAACATGCTTTCCATTGTTCTTGAAGTTCCCTTTCTTTCCCTTGCCTTTTTTCTTGAAACTAGTGGTATTCTTAACCATCAACACTTGATGCTCTTTCTTGATTTCTACCTTCGCCGATTTCAGCATGGCGAAGAGCTTGGGAATTGTTTTGTCATCCCTTGCATATTATAGTTCATCACGAAGTTCTAGTAACTTGGTGATAGTGACTAGAGAACTCTGTCAATCGCTATCTTATTTGGAAGATTAACTCCCACCTGATTCAAGTGATTGTAGTACACAGACATTCTGAGCACATGCTCGCTAGCTGAGCTATTCTCCTCCATCTTGTAGGCAAAGTACTTGTCAGAGGTCTCATACCTCTCGATATGGCTATGAGTCTGAAATACCAATTTAATCTCTTGGAACATCTCATATGATTCGTGGCATTCAAAACGTTTTTGAAGTCCCGGTTCTAAGCCATAAAGCATGGCACACTAAACTATTAAGTAGTCATCACATCGAGCTTGCCAAACATTCATAATGTCTGCATCTGCTCCTGCAATAGGTCTGTTACCTAGCGGTGCATCAAGGACATAATTTTTCTGTGCAGCAATGAGGATAATCCTCAGATCAGGGACCTATTCTGCTTTATTGCTACTATCATCTTTCAACTTAGTTTTCTCTTGGAACATATCAAAAATAATAAGGGAGCTAAATTGTGAGCTATTGATCTACAACATAGATATGCAAAACTATTAACACTAAGTTCATGATAAATTAAGTTCAATTAATCAAATTACTAATGAACTCCCACTTAAATAGACATCCCTCAAGTCATCTAAGTGATACGCGATCAAATCAACTAACCCATGTCCGATCATCACGTGAGATGGTGTAGTCATCAATGGTGAACATATCTATGTTGATCATATCTACTATATGATTCAGGTTCGACCTTTTGGTCTCCAGTGTTCTGAGGCCATGTATGTACATGCTAGGCTCGTCAAGTTTAATCCAAGTATTCCGCATGTGCAAAACTGTCTTGCACCCGTTGTATGTGAATGTAGAGTCTGTCACACCCGATCATCACATGGTGTCTCAGCACGACGAACTGTAGCAACGGTGCATACTCAGGGAGAACACTTTTACCTTGAATTTAGTGAAGTGGTCATCTTATAATGCTACCGCCGTTCTAAGCAAAATAAGATGCATAAAAGATAAACATCACATGCAATCAAAATATGTGACATGATATGGCCATCATCATCTTGTGCTTTTGATCTCCATCTCCAAAGCATCGTTATGATATCCATCGTCACCAGCTTGACACCTTGATTTCCATCATTGCGTCGTGGTCGTCTTGCCAACTATTGCCTCTACAACTATCGCTAACGCATAGTGATAAAGTAAAGCAATTACATGGCATTTGCATATCATACAATAAAGAGACAACCATAAAGCTCCTGCCGGTTCCAGATATCTTATAAAACATGATCATCTCATACAATAACGCATATCCCATCATGTCTTGACCATATCACATCACAACATACCCTGCAAAAACAAGTTATACGTCCTCTACTTTGTTGTCGCAAGTTTTTACGTGGCTGCTACGGGCTTCTAGCAAGAACCTTTCTTACCTACGCAAAAACCACAACGGTCTTTCGTCAAGTTTTATGTTTTAACGTTCTTCAAGGACCGGCTGTAGTCAAATTCGATTCAACTAAAGTAGGAGAAATAGACACCCGCCAGCCACCTTTATGCAAAACTAGTTGCATGTTTGTCGGTGGAACCGGTCTCATGTGCGTGGACATGTAAGGTTAGTCCGGGCCGCTTCATCCCACAATACCGCCGAATCAAAATAAGACGTTGGTGGTAAGCAGTATGACTATCACCGCCCACAACTCTCTGTGTTCTACTCGTGCATATCATATACGCATAGACCTGGCTCATGATGCCCTTTGTTGGGAAGCGTTGCATGGAAACAAAAAAAATTCTACACACACACAATGATCTATCCATGGAGATGCATAGCAAGAAGGGGGGGAGTGTGTCTATGTACCCTCATACACCGTAAGCGGAAGCGTTTCACAATGCAGTTGATGTAGTCAAACTTTCTTCGCGATCCACCGATTGAGTACCGAGCGTCGACACCTCTGAGTTACGCACACGTTCAGCTCGATTCGTCCCTCGCCTTCTTGATCAAGCAAGGTGTCGAGGTAGTAGATGAGTTCCTCAACACGACGACATGGTGGCGGTGATGGTGAAGTGATCCTCGCGAGGCTTCGCCTAAGCACCGCGAGAATATGACCGAGGTGTAAACTATGGAGGCGCGCCGCACGGCTAACAATTGATGTTGTGTGTTCTAGGTGCCCCCTCCCCACGTATATATAGGTGGGAGGGTAGGAGAGGCAGCCAGGGTCGCCCCAAGTAGGATCCGAATCCTACTTGGGGTTTCCCCAAGTAGCGCCCCCCTTTCCTTTCCCCACAGAAGAAAAGGAAGGGGGAAGAAGAGAAGTAAGGGGGGCCAAAACCCCCTCTTCTCCTTCTCCTATTCGGCCACCTGCCATAGGGGGGGCGCCACCCCTTGTGGGCTGCTGTGCTTCCCTCTCATGGCCCATATGGCCCATATATTCCCCCCTGGGGTTCTAGTAACCCCCCGGTACTCCGATAAATAGCCGATACACTCCGGAACACTTCCGGTGTATGAATACTATCGTACTATATATCAATCTTCACCTCTTGACCATTTTGAGACTCCTCGTCATGTCTGTGATCTCATCCAGGACTCCGAACAACATTCGGTCACCAAATCACATAACTCATATAATACAATATCGTCATCGAACGTTAAGCGTGCGGGCCCTACGGGTTCGAGAACTATGTAGACATGACCGAGACACCTCCCTGGGCAATAACCAATAGCGGAACCTAGATGCTCATATTGGATCCTACATATTCTATGAAGATCTTTATCGGTCGAACCGTTATGACAACATACGTTATTCCCTTTGTTTATCAGTATGTCACTTGCCCAAGATTCGATAGTCGGTATCTGCATTCCTAGTTCAATCTCGGTGCCGGCAAGTCTCTTTACTCGTTTCGTAATACATCACCTCGTGACCAACTCCTTAGTCATTTGTTTGCAAGCTTATGATGTGTATTACCGAGAGGGCCTAGAGATACCTCTCCAATACTCGGAGTGACAAATCCTAATCTCGATCTATGCCAACCCAACAAACACCTTCGGAGATACCTGTAGAGCATCTTTATAATCACCTAGTTACGTTGTGACATTTGATAGCAGATAAGGCTTTCCTCCGGTATCCAGGAGTTGCATAATCTCATGGTCGAAGGAATATGTATTTGACATGAAGAAAGCAATAGAAATAAAATTGAACGATCAATATGCTAAGCTAATGGATGGATCTTGTCCATCACATCATTCTCCTAATGATGTGATCCCATTGTCAAATGACAACTCATGTCCATGGTTACGAAACCTTAACCATATTTGATCAACGAGCTAGTCAAGTAGAGGCTCACTAGGGACATAGTGTTTGTCTATGTATTCACACATGTATTAAGGTTTCCGATCAATACAATTCTAGCATGAATAATAAACATTTATCATGAATAAGGAAATATAAAATAACAACTTTATTATTGCCTTTAGGGCATATTTCCTTCATTAACATGTTAATCTTTTGTATGGGAATCGTACTAGTTGGTTGTGAATTTGGGCTACTAATGTGAACATATTACAATGCCAGGCCTGTGAGTCTCGTGTGAACATTTCAAACGGATAGGCTCTTACTACTGTGCACAACATGATCCTTATTTTTGTGTTCTCAGTGTTTGCCAGTTACTAGCAGTTCCTTATTTCTGTTCGCTCGGTGTTTACAAGTTACTGATCGATCACTAGCTAGCCTACTAATACGCTCCTGGCAGTTTTACTTGCGATGCAAGATCCGAAGTGGCAGTTTTTTGAATAAAAATGCCTACCTCTGAAGAAGCTGACATGCTGTTCTGAAGAAAATGCCATGCGAATATGAAGAAACTGCCAGCGAAAACGTTCGCAAATGCCTTATCTCCCAGCGAAGGTTTATCCACTATTGTGATCCTACACATACACTATCCGACCGACTTGATCCTACGCAAATAACCAGCGGATCATGCACGTACCTCATCTGGATGAATCGAGCACACTCGTTTGACCGTGATGTCGCTTAAAGCTACGTCGGTACTTCCCCAAAGAGGAAGGGATGATGCAGCACAGTGGCGGTAGGTATTTCCCTCAGATGTGAAATCAAGGTTATCGAACCAGTTGGAGAACCAAGCAACACAACGTAAACAGCGCCTGCACACAAATAACAACTACTCGCAACCCTACGTGTAAAAGGGGTTGTCAATCCCTTTCGGGTAGCAGCGCCCCAAGATGGGCAAAAGGACGTGAATAAAATTGTAGTAGATTGATAGATCGAACGCCAAATAAACTAAATAAGAATAAACTGCAGCAAGGTATTTTTTTATTTTTGGTTTAATAGATCTGAAAATAAAAGCAAAGGAAAATAGATCGCAAAGGCAAATAATATGAGAAAGAGACCCGGGGGCCGTAGGTTTCACTAATGGCTTCTCTCGAGAAAAATAGCAAACGGTGGGTGAACAAATTACTGTTAGGCAATTGATAGAACTTCAAATTATCATGACGATATCCAAGCAATGATCATTATATAGGCATCACGTCCAAGTTAGTAGACCGACTCCTGCCTGCATCTACTACTATTACTCCACACATCGACCGCTATCCAGCATGCATCTAGTGTATTATATGTTCATGGAGAAACGGAGTAATGCAATGAGAACGATGACATGACGTAGACAAGATCTATCTATGTTGAGATAGACCCATCATCTTATCCTTAGTAGCAACGATACATACGTGTCGGTTCCCCTTCTGTCACTGGGATCAAGCACCGTAAGATCAAACCCACTATAATGCACCTTTTCCCATTGCAAGATAAATAGATCAAGTTAGCCAAACAAAACCCAAATATCGGAGAAGAAATATGAGGCTATAAGCAATCATGCATAAAAGAGATCAAAGAAACTCAAATACTTTCATGGATATAAAAGATAGATCTGATCATAAACTCACAGTTCATCCGATCCCAACAAACACATCGCAAATAGAGTTACATCATATGGATCTCCAAGAGACCATTGTATTGAGAATCAAACGAGAGAGTGTAAGTGCATCTAGTGCCCCTTAGTGATTTTGGTGTATTGAAGACTTATAGGTTAAGGGTCTAATGCGTTTATGAGTGTACACAGGTCTATAAGTCTATGAGGAGTTTGATATTTACAGAGAAAGTCGACCCCTAAAAATGAAGTTCTTCAACTAAAGACTTTGGTATTCTGAAGACTTTCTGAAGACTTTGAAAGTGAAGAAATTGGTGTGACCTTGAAGACTTGGTATTCATTTGAGGAACATGAAGCGTGAAGACTTTTGTTTTCGTAGTTTCGTTTTCTCTTTCTTGAGTCATAGGAAACACCGTCTTTGTTAAAGGGGGTCGAGGAAATACTAAGGAAAATTTCCATGTGATGCTCAACTCAAAATCCTACACCTACCAATCCCTTGAGTGAAGCCATTGGAAATCTCATCTGATTCAGTCAATTTCTTGATGTGAGAGAGACAAAGTTCTTACAGTGTTGAGGAATTTTCGGCCCGAGGAGTTAGGAATTCGCCGGTCGGATTGCCTACGATGAGGAACATGATAGCCACGAGGAATTTGAACCTCAAATTTCTGACCGTTTACGTACTCTGGCATGGCTGTCTCAAAATATCTTATCCACCTAACGGTCATATCATTGAAGGGCATTTATGTCTTATCATGTCGGGATGCTCCCTATGCTATAAATAGCCGCCCCCTACAACCACTAGCTGGTTGGCTGCTCCGAGAGAACTTGACACTTGTCATTTGAGAGCAACCCATCCTCCGAGGACTTTGAGTGAAAATCATCAAGTGAGGAAAACCCAAAACCAAACACCTACACACCCAAAGTGATTGAGCATCACTGAAGAGATTGATCCTGCGTGGATCCGACGCTTGTTACCTTTCAAGAATATGCTTCTTCCAGACGGTTAGGCGTCATGGTCTAGAGCATCCAAGAGGAATTGTGGATCACCGAGTGATCGAGTCTGTGAAGGTTTGGAAGTCGCTTGAAGACTTACCACGAGTGATTGGACGAGGTCTGTGTGGCCTTAGTTCAAGGAGAATACGGTGAGGACTTGGTGTCCCGAGCTGCGTGCTCAGTGACTGGGTGTCCGGGATTGTGTGTCCTTGAGTTTAAATACTCAGCTGCTCCAACCAGATGTACAACTGAGACAACAGTTGGAACTGGTCTACCAAATCATTGTCTTCACCAACCTTACTGGTTCAATTTCCTTAACTCTTTCCTTTCCTCATTACTGTGTTGAGTGCTTCATCATATTTGTGTTTGAAGACTTTGACTAAAGACTTTCTAAATTTCCTCAGTTCAATTTCTTCAGTCTGTTTGTCTTCATCTTGTGTTATCCTGTGATTACACTTTCTGTACTCTGTGCTTGTCTTCATTTCATCATCATGACCATGCCTGTATTCTGTTATGCATACTTCCGAGTACTTATTCTGCTGCAAGTAGTTCTTAGCTAAGGAATTTCCTCACGGAAAATTCCTCGGTGAAGAATTCATAAAATCGCCTATTCACCCCCCTCTAGTCGATATAGCACTTTCAATTGGTATCAGAGCAAGGTACTCCCTTGTTCTGTGTGATTTTGGTTTAACCTCCTGGAGTTTTAGTTATGCCGACCGCAGGTATGATCAAGGTCTCTGCTGGCTGTCCTACCCAAGGTAGTCAGAGTCGGGATTCGGAGTTGGATCGATTTTCCTCAGACATAATCGAGTCGTAAGATCGAGTCATGGAATCGAGGATTCTACAAGATTTACTCAGATAAGATATTTTGTATGCACACAAGAAATTTATATGGACTCTATAGAGTTTTGACAATAAATATGGAGCAATGAGCATTACAAATCAATGCTAGTTGTATCCCACTTCTTTTTATGGCTAACCTACCATCTAGCTTCGCATGTATGGAACATATATGAGAGGAAATATATAGAACATTTAAACCTTCAATGCAAGAAATTTACTTAGGTTCTTTTTAGAGTGCGTGAATAGTAAATCACTTGTCTATCTGACCTTGAAGGGTCTTGATCTCCTTCTCCGATCAATCTTGAAGCATCGTCGTTTTCACGCCAATTCCATCTGTGGACAAGCTTGATCCTCAATTTTGATCTAGGGTTTCTGAGAGCTAGATCAAAGGTGTCGTGACTGGGCGTTTGGGCTTGGGAGGGAGTAAAGGTCCATGAGGTATATGCAAAGGGGTTTGGATGATGGCATACTATTCTACTACAACTAAATAAGCGGTTTGGATAAATTAGTAGAATCGGACATAGTCGAGCATAGTCGGGATTGTACATTTTGTACAGGATTCTATGATTTGGATCGCGACTCAACATGGATTCTACGATTCGGATTCATAGTGGGATTTGGATCGACATCTTTGCCGTAGGGTCGTGAAGTCGTAGGATTCTAGCGGTCAGTCGGGATTACGACTACCTTGGTCCTACCTTCGATGGGACGGACTACCCTCTTTGGAACAATAAGATGCGAATGCATCTTGAGGCAATTGATAACGATCTACGGTATGTTGTGGAAAATGGTGTTCCTCTGTCTCACCCACCTTTGAAGCGCTACCGATGTGAAGAGATTCAAGCAACTCGATTCTCAAGCGAAGAATATCATTTGTGGCCATCGAGCAAAGGACGGTATGGAAGAGTGAGTGCTTTGGAAGCTGCTAAGCTTATACGGGATAGGCTGTCCAAAGTAAATGAAGGAGTCTCAACTCAGCGTGACTCTCGAGTTGATGTTCTTTGCAATCTCTTCAACCGCTTCAAAAGACTTCGACAATGAAAATGTTCAACAAACCTTCGATCGCCTCGCGACATCTCAAATGAGCTTCAAGCGCTTGGTGCCTTGACATCACCGACCATGAGGTGGTGAAGAAATTATTGAGATCGCTTGATTCCTCATTTGATCTTGTGGCATTGATGATACAAGAGCGTCTTGATTACAAGTCACTGATCCCGGCTGATATCCTCGAGAGGCTAAATACTCATGAGTTCGACTTCTTTGAAAGAGATCTCTATGGTTCGAGCTATGGCGAGATCACGTGCCACGAAGGCCAAGCGGTGTATGAATCTGAATGTGAAGATTCTGGTAGCAGCCTTGGTGATCTGAAGAATTGAGCGAGGAGCTAAGCGCTGCTTCGTGAAGAAGTTCGAGAAATTCTCAAGGCGTGGCGCTTTGGAAAATCCTCAAGGAGCGGTGATTCCTCATCCGGTGACTACAAAAGGAGGCTATGCCACAAATGCAAGAAACCTGGTCACTATATTCAAGATTGTCCTCGATGGGAAAAGGAATTAAAGAAGAAGAAATACAAGGATTACAGTTCTGATGACGCTAAGAAGAAGAAGAAATCATCAAAATCCTCGAAGTCTTCATCTCACAAGAAGGGCAGCTCCAAGAAGGCTCGGGCATTCATTGGCAAGGAAATGAACTCTAAGGCTGAATCTGAGGAACTTGAGGAAGAGGAGGCATCTGAGGAGTCCGAGTTCGGTGTGGCGAGCCTGGCTCTCACTACTGCCTTCGTCAGCAAGTCTATCTTCAACTCTGAAGAAAATGACCTCACCAACAAGGCTGATGAATACAATGATGACTACGCTCCCACCTATTGCTTCATGGCAAAGGGTGCCAAGGTACTCAAATATACCTCCTCTGAATCTAGTGAGAATGAATCTGATGAAAACCTCAAGCCCGACTACTCTAAACTTGCTAAGATTAACGTAAAACAACAAAGGGCTTTTGAAAAGGTTCAAAACATGCTAGACAAAAGTGATGATATGTTGGGTGAAGAAATGGATCGCACTAAAGCCTTGACTGAAAATCTTTAGAGACTTGGGTCTAGGTTTGACAACCTTCAAGGTCATCATAACACTCTCTTATCGATCATGAGAAGCTTTCTTATGAATTTCTTCAAAGAAAGCAAGATCTTGAGAAGCTAAGAGTGAGTTATGAAGATCTTGAAGGAGCGCGATTCATTGCTTGCTCAACAAATCAGCGCTTCTCGAGAATAATTTGTTCCTCCATGCTTAAAGTGCATTGAGCGTGAATCTGCTAATTCTTCACTGAATGTTCAAATGCTTCAATTGTTACAAATTCTTCACCTGCCTCTGCTATCACTAATTCCTCATCGAGGACATTGCTAGTATCCTTTGGCAATGCAGAAATTTGAAAAATTGTACATGACAGAGCATGTACAAAAGCCTCAAAGGGCATCAGACTCTTTGTGATGTGCTTAAAAAGCAGATCCTCATGGGAACCCTAGGAAAGAGGGTATTGCCTTTGAGAGGAAACTCAATGTTGATGGTACATATTGGAAGCTTTGAGTAGTACCCCAAAACCTCATGGGTTGCTGGAAAGGGACCACCAGTTGATCCATCTAACTTACCTGGCTTTACATGTGAATATCCTCATTCTTCTGATGAGTCATTTGAGTCCAACTATAAATTGTTCAAAAATCAGAATGGTAAAGTATTTGCTAGATATGTTGGCACTAACTGCAGGAACGGTTCCCCTATGAAGAAAACCTGGGTTCCCAAAAAGTGCCTTGAAAGTCTTCAGGTGAATGTCCTCATGACACCACCTGTGAAGAATAGGAACCCCAGATCAAACTCTTCATATGGACCAAATTCTTCATATGGATCCAAGTCCTCATACGGACCAAATTCCTCATGTGGATCAAATTCCTCAAAAGGATCAAAGTCCTCATATGATTATCATCGTGCTAACAACTCTGTTTCGCGAGGGTAGAGCTAAGGGCTATGAATATGTGCATTATTCTTCGAACCATTATGTTCATAAGTCCTTGAAGAATTTCTGCTTATTCACATGCTTACCTAACCCCTCTTATGTGAAAGCGAAATGGTTTGGCTTCTACGCCACCATTCTCATATGGAGCTGTAAAGTGATGAACTCTTTGCCACCCCTTGAGATGTGGGTGGTGAAGAAAAAGAACTAATCTCTTCTGCAGGTCAGGTCTCTAGGCGATGCTTTAACGTCTGAGAAGAATTTCTTTGGGGCACGACAAAAATGCACGAAAGGACACGGGCTAATCATGAAGAAATGAACTTTCATTTCACACGTCCTCATCTTGCTTATACATTATCTTGCTGATGAAATTCATCGATGAAATTGATATCATATTCTTCACCGATGAAGTATATGAGATCGTAAGTTACACTAATTCATCTGCGGGATGATCAACCCAAAGCCAATGAGTGGGTCCTTGATAGTGGATGTACAAATCACATGGTGGTGACAAGAATCTATTGATGGATGCTCCTTGTCACCATCGCATCTGAAACATATTGCGGGACCCGATTCCAAGTCACATCGACCTAGCCGGTAACACCTCATATCACTTTGCGGCCTCACGCACGGTATTCCCACGGTGTCGCCTTACGAGGGCCCGAGACCGTTTAAGCCTTTTGGCTCCACGTATATGATAGTATCGCTAGCATCCACATGACCAAGAACCGGGCCGACATGGCTGATCGTGAACCCAAAGCGGCGCTAACCTATGGGGACAGGCATACATGAATCACATCGAGCATGTCGGTCATCAGCGTATAAATTCGGGCTGTAACCTTTGGGCTAACAGGACTCGGTATCCCGGCTGTAGCAGGCTAAGCGGGACTCGAATATCATAGCGTGACATTTCCCGAAGAACAGGACATAAGGCGAAGTAGAAACACATGCCCGGCCGATCAAGTGTCCAAGCGGTAGTCTTTGGGCTAGCGAGGACTCCGGTGAACCGGTACATGGCGGAATACTATCGCTCGAGAAGCACGAGACTACATTTCCCCATATGAGAGGCTGCCAAGGATAAACAACTAGTTTGCCGGATCCCACACATACCAAGCATTTCAAACATACACACAATATGCTCAATATGTGTAGATACAACATGGCATCACAACATAACTCTACGACTCAAATATTTATTCATTAGGCTCCGAGGCGAGATATTACAAACATGGGTCTCATGACCCAACACTTTCGAAACATACAAGTCAAAACACAAGCGGAAGCTAAACACATGCAGAGTACAGACAACTATAAATGAAAAAGGTGAGAAGCGACTATCTACCGAGATCTGCCGAGGGCACAAGATGCGTAGCTGAGGTAACAAGCTAAATGTAAAATCCACGTTGGAACTACTAAGCGAGACTGCCGTCTCTCGCAAAACATAAAATAAGCAAGCGTGAGTACAAAGCGTTACTCAGCAAGACTTACATCGAGAACTAGCTACATATGCATCATTATCAAAGGGGGGTGGTGGAGTTTGGCTATGACAAGCCAGCTTTGACTTCGGTGGCTATCTGAACTACATTTGCAAGTAACTCTTTTGAGGTGGCGCACACGAGTCCACATATTCACCATATCAATACACCACTATGGACCCGCTCCCGTCTCCCCTCTGAGAAGCGCCATCCATAGCACTCACGCTTATCTTGCGCATTTTAGAGTATCCACTTTCACTTGTCTATGGTGATATAGGCAACCCGAAGTCCTTCTCCGTGGACACGGCTATTCGAATAGATCATATTAAACCCTGCGGTGTACTTCTTCACACGCTCCACCACTTACCGCCGTTTACCGACATGTACTCGGCAACCTTCAGCGGAAGCCCAGCGTGGAGTGTCGGCCACAGCCTACCTAAACACACAAGTCCCAAGTCCGGGTTTATCGCCTATTCGGGTTCCATCATGAGGAGTCGGCGAGGTTTCCTCTGACCCCGAGCGATGTGTCTGAGGTTCCCAGAGACACCAAAGCAGGCGAATCGGTACACAGACCCACGGTGCCTACCATAACACAACCCACCCCTACGATTGACAGCGTTAAATGCGGCATACTACAAACACGAAACTACTTGCAACTCGGATGAGGACAAGGGTGGTTAAGAAGCCGAGAGGGTCAATTAAGGATCCCAATGCATGGTAGTAAGCTGTTTCATGGATCACAAACACAGAACTCAGTTCACGAGGGCGGCTGCAATGAGACAACCCACCATGTACTCCTACATGGCCTCTCACCGCTACCTTTACCAAATCGTGTTCACACACTTAGCTCACACACGATGAGGACATGTTCACACAACCATTCCAATTCATTCCCGATGAATCAGACCTGACTCAACTCTAAGCGATGGCAGGCATGACAACAAGCATGAATGAGTAGGCACAACATGGCTCAAACAACTCCTACTCATGCTAGTGGGTTTCATCTAATTCTTGTGGAATGACCCGGTCATGCGAGAGGATCAAGGGGTTCAACTACATGACAAGTAACACATGAGTCGTTGTTGTCCTAATGCGATAAAATAGGCGAGGAGGCGAGAGAGTGGGATTATATCGGAATGAACAAGGGGTTTTGCTTGCACAGCACTTGAAGATAATATAGTTCTTCATCGGTGTCATCGAATTCATCGATCGATGCGTCGTCTCTTGAGAGGGGACGATTACCGGCAAACAAACAAGCGAACACAATCAATGCAATGCACATTCACATGAATGACATGTCATGTTAAGGTACTGAATTCACCTAACGCAATATCTAGCCAAGTTAATTGAAGTGGAATTCAACCAAGGTTAAACTCAACTCCAAATGTTATTTCATAATTTGCCCTAATCATGATTCATCCTATTCAGTGAGGTTAACTTGTTCAATCATGCATGAAAATGCCATAAACAGATTCTTCATATTTTACGATCATTTTTCATATATAAATTATTTAATTTAGATTCTGATTAAAAGTTATGAATATTTGAAGTTTGGGGTGTTTTACGAAATTTCTGAATAAGATTAAATCCGAGAAAATACTTTATTAAATCGTCGACTGACGTCGGTAGCGTCGAGTCAACAAGGCGGCCGAGGGTCAAACGACCTGCGGGACCCATTGGTCAGTGAGCACAGGTTAGTCGGTCAATTGGTGGGCCAGTCGACTTTGACTAAGTCGAAGTCAAGGTGACACGTGGGGCCTCATGCTTAGCACTAATCTAAGCAGAAAAATTAGGCTAGCCTAAATGGTATTTGGGCCCGTATGTCGATGAAGGAGGTGGGTGGTTAGCGGGGTCATTAGTGGCTAATGGCGTCGCCACGTCAACCTCATGGGAACCTGGCGGTGGCGACCAAAAGCAACCCAATGGCGGCGGCTCGGTTGAGCTTGAGGCGGTGGTTTGGCCTTGGCTGGCGCACGGGAAGGAGCTCTTGCACTCGCGCATCGATGGACGAACGGGTGGTCGCAGGGCAGCGGAATCTTGCCGGCGGCGAGCTTTGGCGGCGGCCGGAGTTCGGGTTCGGCGGTGCGAGGCCTACGAGGAGAGGAGGAGGCTGGCTAAAGGGGCTCACCGAGCTCCACGAGGATGCTAGAACGCGATTAGTGCTCGGTTTGAAACTTCTTGGCTGCAGTGTGGCAATGGCGACATCGCCCGGCGGCGTGGGTTCTCGGCCAAGGCAGGGCTATGGCCTAGGGGTGAGAAGAGACCGAGGAGAAGAAAGCGACTTCGGGGGCTCACCGTGAGTCCGTTTGGAGGTCGATGGGCTCAAGGCGGCCGGAGTCTGGCGAATCGACGGCGAGGGCTCGGTTGCCGAGGTTGGGGATGACCATGATGACAATGGCAGGGGAGCCTCGGAGGAGCCGTGGATCGGTGGGGTGGAAGAGGGGTCGGCGGAGCTCTGGGGAATGACGAGAGGGCAAGGGGTGGCTGTGGCATGGTGCAGCGATCGGCGCCCAGCGAGCTTCGTTCGGGTTCGGAGAGAGCGAGGCAGAGGAGGAGCGAGGGAGAGGGAGAGGCGAGGTCAGGTCGAGGGGGTTCGTGGCGGCTAGAGGCGTCAGGCGTCGGGGAAGTGAAGCAGGCGGTGGTGGAGGTGGCTGTGGCGGCGTCGACACGCCTACGCCTCTTGGCGAGAGGTTGAAAAGCAGTGGGGAGTTGGGCTGAGCCTGTTTTTGCCATTTGGGCTGCTCTGATGCCAGGCTAGTTGGGCTGTCTTGAGTAAGCAGATGAGTTCTCTCTCTCTTTCTTTATTTCTGTTTTCTATTTTACTGCTTTCTGTTTTGATTTAGTTTGGCACCAAATCATTTAAATGAATCGAAAATAATTGTGGGCATTTAAGCTGAATTATTACTGAGGCCCTTAACTATTTTCGGAGATGTTGGAGCATTTAAAAATATTAATAGTATTTAAATGCCCGATTCAAATACAATATGGTTTATTCAAAAATCCAAAAATGTCTTGGAAAAATATCCATCACCTCTGGATATGGTTTTCACCTTTTCCATTAATCATGAACATTTTGCAAACCAATTTGGGTTCTTTGAAGATACTTTGAAGTTGAACCTATTTGAATTGTTTTAGTGCTAGGGCTTGGTCATCCCCATTTCAAATTTCATGAAAATTCAAACATAATGCATGGATGCAATGCCACTGAGTTACAAGCAAGCTCTAGGGCTGATCTGGGGCTGTGATGACTCACCCCACTAAACAAGAATCTCGCCTTGAGATTCAAGATGTGAGTAAGAGGAAAGGGAGTCACAAACTATCACAATCTTCATGATCCATTTGCCTTCCCGAAGATGTTGATTCATTCCCTCATCTTGGTCTTGGCGTTATTGCTTCGAGATCTTCATTGACACGACAACGGAAGGAAGGGGAAAACCCTACATGATTCGATCTTCCACGAAGATCAAGCAAACATGATCAACATTCTGGTGGGATGGTGACACATCTCGAGTTGAGACACAAAACACATCGAGAGGGATGGAAGAACAAGCAGCGGGGTTTGATTGGTGGCAACAATTCCACGCTTAGAAAGATGGTGGATGGTGTCAAGGTGGCGAGGAAATAATTGTCATGATCAATAGCGGGGCAACCCGGGGGAAGTGGCCAGCGAGGAACTTATTCCCTTAAGTGGCAAAAGAATTACTTTTGATACAAAGATCATTGAAACTCTTCATACCAGCCTAAGGCAATTCACAGCGATCGTTTGGTGGAATGCAAAGGAATGGTACACCGGACTAGAATGGATGATGTGGACTACCTTGTTGAAGACAACGCCAATGGATGATTTTTGTTTATCATCGGAGGTGGAGGGGACCCATGGTAAGTCCACTTTTGAGGATGATCCTAGACATCAATTCTTGAGAAGGACATCCCATGGAAAAATTGGCTGTGGGGTGCAAGCTGGGAACAACATGTAAATGTTGGGAAGGTTCCAACCATCATATCTGCTGAGATTCAGATCCGATTGGTGATAGGATACTTGGACTCGGCATGTCACGAACAGGAAGGTTGCAACACAAATCGATGAGATAGGCGTTACGAGAGTCTCGGAATATGAACTACGATAGCAGGCTCCAAGATATGAGCTGGTTCCGCTACCAACCTGTGAACACGCTTGTCCAAGACAAGCATGACCACGTAGTAGTCTTATCATAAAACACTACGAGTTCAGGTTAGGAACCATCATCGGGGATATCGAAGTCCTTGTATACGCGGCGGTCTTAAGAAGGAACTTCTTCTCCTTGAACAAATCAATCGGTGGCTTGGTGTGCTAGGAAACACATATGGAGTGGGCGGCCAACCTATCAAACCATAGGGCACCATGCGTGCATGACTAACTTGGGATGATTCGGAGGAAGCGAAACAAACCTTTCTCAAATTCATGGCGGCAACTTACACCTAAAGCACATGAATCCGAGGAAGTCACTTCTTTCATCCAAGCATAGGCTTCATGAGCGGCACACGAAGAAATGCTTACACAAATTTCCAACACTAGGTTGATGTTCAACATGACTCATGGGGAGAAAAAAAAATCTCTTCGATGGGCTCAACAACAACTCGCCGGAATTTCCATATCAACGGAGTTCCACCATCATGTGAGCACGGTAATAGTATTGGTCGGACCAAAAGATGTAATGGTGTATGCAGAGGGATCAACCACGAGTAAGACAACATTATGAATATCGTTGGTTCTGATTTGACTTAATAATAGCCCATACTCAAGTCAAAAGATTGATAAGACAATAGGTCCAGCAACTGATCACGAGGATCATTCGATGAAGATATCATCTTTCTTCAACACACACTAATCAAGAATATCCCATTGGAACGAACTAGGTTAGGCAAACTTTTATCTTCCAACTCTCCAAGTAGATGTTTGGCAACCAACTAGCTCGAGGATATCCAACACAGATTCTTGGAGAAAGGGTGGTTCACGAGAAACCAACTTGATCCACGAGCTCAACATAACGATCGAGGAGACAACCCGGTAACACTTCCAAGAAGATATTTGGAAAGTCACGAACCACGGTATGTTACTAAGCTCGAGAACAATCTTGCTTTTGAGGGCAAGACGATATGATCAAATGAGCAAGGGATTGATATAATCCTAACTCACCAATCGAAGTGTGCACGAAATAAGGACTAGGTAGCACAACCAATCTTAGGATGATGATTTAATAACCAACACGCTAAGAATGAGGATATTGTCCATTAGCTGCCAAGCAACGAGTTGCTTCAGTATTGATTTCACACATCACAATTCACTTATCGGCATTCCGGTTTCAACAACTCGGAACCGAGGAATGAATAATGATGGCGAGAAGTATCCTTTGCATCGAGAATTCATAAGAGAAGGTGCAATTCTCATGACATTCTTGACATAAAGATGGTAACACTCCGGTGGAACAGCATTAAAAGCTGAATTGGCATTTTGATCTGCGGGATACAACTACTTTGACCCAATCACGGAAATGGATGAGGCCTTTGGAGTTTGTTTCTCCTAGTCATTCGAGCAGAATGGCTTGCGGACCACAAGGATAATAGACATCGATAAGCGAATGCACACATACTCTTGGTTATCAGCCGATAGAGGATGGTGGGGATACAACTAAAGAGAGCAACTCAAAGGAACATATAATTTTTCGAGTTGTGGAGGCATGGATTAGTATGTCGAACAAAGCTCAACATTTCTCCCGGATAACCCATGCGAGAGAAGGTGAGACCCGGCGAGTCACAATTATGAATGGAGAACTCCTCAAGAGCACTCTTATTGTGATCTTTTGGTTCAAAGAACTTCTGCCATAACTAGTTCATGGTATTTGGAAGAAGGAAATACCACGGACCTCGAGGGCTATTGCAAGGTTACTAATATCCTAAAGGAACTAGCAAATACTAGCAACATGAAGTAGGGTGAATCTCGGGTTCAGAAACCCAGGAGTAGAATACCTACTACTAAATGGCATCACAGGATGCTTTCTAAAATGATGGCCAGAATCATCACACTGGGGATACAAAAGCATTGCTAAATTGCTAGGTGACTCCCTAAACACCTAGGGTCATAATAATAGCTCCAACATCTACGCCGAGGCAACAAAATACCTCAACGTGCGATTAGTGTGCTTATTACGACCAAAAAGGACAGCGTGAGCAGGAAGAAAAGGATTTGCAAATGCATCGGACTATTTAGAGAGGGATGACTCGGACTGACATAACGGTTGTAAATGCTCAAAAGGATTTGAGACATCCTGCAAAAATGGTGGCATAACCACTCAACATCACAATACCAAGATTCGAGATCAACAATTATCATCTGAGAAATAGTAGGAACTGAGGCGAGGCTTAAAACCAACAATCTTAAAGGTCTATGGATTAGTAACACGTCATCACGATAGATAGATGAGAAGCCTAATTCTTAAACCCGTAGAAGAGAAGAGGATGACTCGGATCGAGGAAGGCCATGAGGTATAAGGAGTAAAAGAGCCTTACGTTCCTTCACAATCAATTCCATTACATAGCTAAAGCATTTCTAGACACAACTTGACCGGTTTGGCTTGGTAATCCTCTGATGATCGGGGCTCACTGGCGTATTGTCAAGACCCGATTCCAAATCACATCGACCTAGCCGGTAACACCTCATATCACTTTGCGGCCTCATGCACGGTATTCCCACGGGTGTCGCCTTACCAGGGCCCGGGACCGTTTGCGCCTTTTGGCTCACGTATATGATAGTATCGCTAGCATCCACATGACCAAGAACCCGGGCCGACATGGCTAGTCGTGAACCCAAAGCGGCGCTAACCTATGGGGACAGGCATACATGAATCACATCGAGCATGTCGGTCATCAACGTATAAATTCGAGCTGTAGCCTTTGGGCTATGAGGACTCCGGTATCCGGGCATGTAGCGAGCTAAGCGAGGACTCGAATATCACGCGTGGCATTTCCCGAAGAACGGACATAAGGAACGAAGTGAAACACATACCCGGCGATCAAGTGTCCAAGCGGTAGTCTTTGGGCTAGCGGGACTCAAATTGAGGTGAACATGGCGGACTACTATCGCTCGAGAAGCACGAGACTACATTTCCCCATATGAGAGGCTGCCAAGGATAAACAACTAGTTTGTCGGATCCCACACATACCAAGCATTTCAAACATACACACAATATGCTCAATATGTGTAGATACAACATGGCATCACAACATAACTCTCTGACTCAAATATTTATTCATTAGGCTCGAGGGCGAGATATTACAAACATGGGTCTCATGACCTAACACTTTCCGAGCATACAAGTCAAAACACAAGCGGAAGCTAAGCACATGCAGAGTACGAGACAACTATAAATGAAAAAGGCTGAGAAGCGACTATCTACCAGATCTGCCGAGGGCACAAGATCGTGGCTGAGGTAACAAGCTAAATGTCGAAATCCATTGGAACTACTAGCGAGGTAGCGTCTCTCGCAAAACATAAAATAAGCAAGCGTGAGTACAAGCGTACTTTCAGCAAGACTTACATCGAGAACTAGCTACATATGCATCATTATCAAAGGGGGGTGGAGTTTATTTGCGGCAAGCCAGCTTTGACTTCGGTAACTATCTGAACTACATTTGCAAGTAACTCTTTTGAGGTGGCGCTGCGAGTCCACATATTCACCATATCAATACACCACTATGGACCCGCTCCGTCTCCCTACGAGAACGCCATCCATAGCACTCACGCTTATCTTGCGCATTTTAGAGTATCCACTTTCACTTGTCTATGAACTGATATAGGCAACCCGAAGTCCTTCTCCGTGGACACGGCTATTGAATAGATCATATTAAACCTGCAGGGGTGTACTTCTTCACACACGCTCTCACCACTTACGCGGTTTACCACGACATGTACTCGGCAACCTTCAAGCGGAAGCCCAGCGTGGGTGTCGGCCACAGCCTACCTAAACACACAAGTCCCAAGTCCGGGTTTATCGCCTATTCGGGTTCCATCCGCGAGAGTCGGCCGAGGTTTCCCATACGGCCCCGACGATGTGTCTGAGGTTCCGAGACACCAAGCAGGCGAATCGGTGCAGACCCACGGTGCCTACATAAAGCAACCCACCCCTACGATTAGACGTTAAATGCGGCCCCTGACATACTACAAACACGAAACTACTTGCAACTCGGATGAGGACAAGGGTGGTTAAGAAGCCGAGAGGGTCAATTAAGGATCCCAATGCGTGGTAGTAACTGTTTCATGGATCACAAACCACAGAACTTCAGTTCACGAGGGCGGCTGCAATGAGACAACCCACCATGTACTCCTACATGGCCTCTCACGCTACCTTTACCAAATCGTGTTCACACACTTAGCTCACACCACGGGACATGTTCACACAACCATTCCAATTCATTCCCGATGAATCGGACTGACTCAACTCTAAGCGTTAGCAGGCATGACAACAAGCATGAATGAGTAGGCACAACATGGCTCAAACTACTCCTACTCATGCTAGTGGGTTTCATCTAATTCTTGTGGAATGACGAGGTCATCACGAGAGGATCACGGGTTCAACTACCGCAGCAAGTAACACATGAGTCGTTGTTGTCCTAATGCAGTAAAATAGGCAGAGGCGAGAGAGTGGGATTATATCGGAATGAACAAGGGGTTTTGCTTGCACAGCACTTGAAGATAATATAGTTCTTCATCGGTGTCATCGAATTCATCGTCGATGCGATAAATCTCTTGAGAGGGGACGATTACCGGCAAACAAACAAGAGAGAACACAATCAATGCAATGCACATTCACATGAATGACATGTCATGTTAAGTCTTGAATTCACCTAATGCAATATCTAGCCAAGTTAATTGAAGTGGAATTCAACCAAGGTTAAACTCCAACTCCAAATGTTATTTCATAATTTGCCCTAATCATGATTCATCCCTATTCAGTGAGGTTAACTTGTTCAATCATGCATGAAAATGCCATAAACAGATTCTTCATATTTTCTGATCATTTTCATATATAAATTATTTAATTTGGAGTTCTGATTAAAAGTTATGAATATTTGAAGTTTGGGGTGTTTTACGAAATTTCTGAATAAGATTAAATCCGGAAAATACTTTATTGCGTCGACTGGCGTCGATGTGGCGTCGGTGAAGTCAACAAGTGACGAGGTCAAACGACTGCAGGACCCATTGGTCGATGAGCCTTTGGGTTAGTCGGTCACTGGCAGGTGGGCTGATCGACTTTGACTAAGTCGAAAGTCAAAGGCGACACGTGGGGCCTCATGTAGCACTAATCTAAGCAGAAAAATTAGGCTAGCCTAAATGGGCGGCTGGGGCCGTATGTCGATGAAGGAGGTGGGTGGTTAAGCGGGGTCATTAGTGGCTAATGGCGTCGCCATACGTCGGCCTCGCCGGAACACGGCGGCGGCGACAAAGCAGCCAATGGCCCGGCGGCTCGGTTGAAGCTTGAGCGGTGGTTTGGCCTTGTTGGCGCACCGGAAGGAGCTCTTGCACTCGCGCATCGATGGACCAGACGGGTGGTCGCAGGGCAGCGAAATCTTGCGGCTGACGAGCTTTGGCGGCGGCCGAGTTCGGAGTTCGGCGGTGCGAGGCCTACGAGAGGGCGGGAGGGCTGGCTAAGGGGCTCACCGAGCTCCACGAGGATGCTAGGAGCACGGTTCCGTGCTCGGTTTAAGCTTCTTGGCTGGTAGTGGCGGCGACATCGCCCGGCGTGGCGTGGGGATTCTCGGCCAAGGCAGGGGCTATGGCCTAGGGGAAAGTCGAGAGACCCGGGGAGAAGGAAGCGACTCGGGGGCTCACCGTGAGTCCGTTTGGAGGTCGATGGGCTCAAGGCGGCCGGAGTCTGGCGAATGTGAGGAGGCTCGGTTGCCCGAGGTTAGGGATGACCGCGATGACAATGAAGCAGAGACCTCCGAGGGCCGTGGATCAGTGGGGTGGAAGAGGGGGTCGGCGGAGCTCTGAGGGATGGCGGAGGGCAAGGGGTGCATTGTGGCCATTGGAGTCTGCGATCGGCCCGGCCCAGGCTCGTTCAGGAGTTGGGAGAGGCGAGGAGCAGAGGAGGGAGCGAGGAGAGGGAGAGAGCGAGGGGTCGAGGGGTCGAGGGGGGGTTCGTGGCGCTGCTGGCGTCCCAGGCGTCGAGAAGTAAAGCGGCAGGGTGGAGGTGGCTGCAGCCTTGGCGTCGACACGCCTCTGCCCTCTTGGCGAAGGTTGAAGGCAGTGGGGAGTTGGGCTGGGCCTGTTTTTGCCCAGTGGGCTGCTCTGATGCAGGAGCCGGTTGAAATTTACATCTTGAGTAAGCCGGTAAGGTTTCTCTCTCTCTTTCTTTATTTCTGTTTTTCTATTTTCTGCTTTCTGTTTTGATTTAGTTTGGCACCAAATCATTTAAATAAATCCTGAAAATAATTGTGGGCATTTCTTGAATTATTACAGAGGCCCTTAACTATTTTCAGAGATGTTGGAGCATTTAAAAATATTAATAGTATTTAAATGCCCCGATTCAAATACAATATGGTTTATTCAAAAATCCAAAAATGTCTTGGAAAAATATCCATCACCTCTGGATATGGTTTTCACCTTTTTCCATTAATCATGAACATTTTGCAAACCAATTTGGGTTCTTTGAAGATACTTTGAAGTTGAACCTATTTGAATTGTTTTAGTGCTAGGGCTTGGTCATCCCCATTTCAAATTTCATGAAAATTCAAACATGATGCATGGATGCAATGCCACTAGTTACAAGCAAGCTCTAGGGCTGATGCAGGGGCTGTGACACATATCATCTTCTTGACGACAAAAGCGAAGTCGTATTGGGTCTAGAGTAAGGTCAGCGATCACAAAGGATCGACACATGGACAAAGTCATGCTTGTTGAGTCCTTAGGATACAACCTTATATGCATCTCAATGCTTTGTGATCTTGATATGGTTGTTGTCTTTGGCAAGTATCATTGTGTTGTGATTATGGAAGCCGACAATTCCAAAGCCTTAGAAGGCTTTAGGAGATGAGACTTGTATATTGTTGATTTCTCTACAGGACCGCAACCAACCGTGTGCCTACATGCAAAAGCTTCAGAAGGCTGGCTATGGCATCGACGACTTGGTCACGCAGGCATGAGGAATTTGCGCACGCTTGCGAAGAAGAAGCATGTCATTGGCATTGAGAATGTCAAATTCCTCAAGGATCACTTGTGTGGAGCCTGTGAAGCTGGAAAAATGACCAAGGCCAAGCATCCAGCGAAGACTATCATGACCACTACTAGACCATTCGAATTGCTTCACATGGACCTCTTTGGTCCTAATCATTACTCAGCAGTCACTAATGATGCATGTCTATATGGCTTTGTTATTGTTGATGATTACTCTCGTTACACATGGGTACACATTGTTACTTACAAACATGAAGTGCAGGAAGTCTTCAAACGATTTTTCTCGAGGGCTTCAACCAACTTTGGTGTGAAGATCAAGCACATCGAAGTGACAATGGGCCGAGTTCAAGAACTCTGGTCTCGATGACTATCTTGATGAACTTGGTATTACTCATGAGTTATCTACTCCTTATACTCCTCGGCAAAATGGCGTCGTGGGCGCAAGAACGAGAACTCTTCTTGAGATGGCTCGCACTATGCTTGATGAATAGAAAGCGCCTCGTCGTTTTGGATTGATGCAATTGATACTGCGTGCCACATCATCAGCAGTATATCTTCACAAATTCTTCAAGAAGACTACCTATGAACTCCTCACTGACAAGAAACCCAATGTGAGTTATTTCAAAGTCTTCGATGCTAAATGTTGGATTAGAGATCCCCATCACAAGGCTAAATTTGCACCAAAAGCACATGACGGTTTTATGCTTGGTTATGGAAAGGACTCGCACACCTCTGAGTCTTCAACAATGTTCTTCACAAGGTTGTTGAAGCTGTAGATGTGCGGTTCAATGAAACTAATGGCTCGCAAAGAGAGAACCTACATACGTGATAGATGAACCCATTTTGAGGGATTCTATCAAGTTCAAGGCGGCCGAGGATGTGATTCCTCTTGAAGAATCTCTTTGAAAAATTCATTCGAGCGTGAAGAACGTCGAGCTGATGCACTGAAGATAATCTTGAAGAAAATGGTCTTTGAAGACAATGTTGATCAAATTCCTCGATGACAACCAGCTCATCCTCGCGTTGCAAAAGAAGTGCAAGTTGACAAGATCATCGCTGACATTGAAGCACCAGGTCCTCTCACACGCTCAAAATCTTCACATTTATCTAACTTTTGTGGGCACTATGCTTTTGTCTCTATCCACGAGCCCACTAAGGTAGATGAAGCATTCACAGAACTGAGTGGATTCAGGCCATGCAAGAAGAATTACATCGGTTCAAGCTCAACAACATTTGGGAACTGGTGAAACGTCCGGATCACCATAAGCATAATATCATTGGCACAAAGTGGATCTACCGCAACAAGCAAGATGAAAATGGCCTTGTGGTGAGGAATAAGGCAAGACTTGTAGCTCAAAGGCTACACACAGGTCGAAGGAATTGATTTCGATGAAACTTTTGCACATGTTGCTAGACTTGAGGCTATTCGCATATTACTTGCTTATGCTAACTATCATGATATCACTTTATATCAAATGGATGTGAAAAGTGCATTCCTCAATGGTAAGCTCGAGGAAGAAGTATATGTTGCTCAACCCCGGGTTTTGAAGATCCAAAGAATCTGACAAAGTCTTGAGACTCAACAAGGCCCTCTATGGCCTCAAGCGGGCCCCTCGAGGCGTGGTATGATACTTTGAAGGAATTCCTCATGAAGAATGGCTTCACACCGGTTCACTCGACCCTACTCTCTTTACTAAATATTATGATGCGTGAATTGTTTGTGTGCCAAATATACGTTGATGATATTATCTTTGGTTGTCTTGACCAACGTTATAGTGATGAATTTGCCTATATGATGAGTGAAGAATATAAAATTTCTATGATGGGAGAGTTGAAATTCTTCTTAGGTCTTCAAATTAAATCAGCAGTACAATGGCATATTCATATCTCGGGAGAAATACCTCAAGGATGTTTTGAGGAAATTTGGCATGCAAGATTGTAAAGGCGTCAAAATTCCTATGCCGACAAATGGCCATCTATGCACTGATGAAAATGGTATTGACTTCTATCACAAGGTATACCGCTCCATGATTGGTTCTTTATTGTACTTATGTGCATATAGGCCAGATATAATGTTTAGTGTTTGCATGTGTGCCCGATTTCAAGCTACACCGAAGGAATCACACCATAAGGCTGTGAAGCATATTCTTCGATATCTAGCTCACACACCAACACTAGGATTATGGTACCCCAAGGGCTCTGATTTTGATATCATTGGATAGTCGACTACGACTATCTTTGGTGATCGTGTGGACATAAGTCAACATCGGTACTTGTCATTTCCTCGAGACGATCTTTGGTTTGTTGGTCCTCGAAGAAAGCAGAGCTGCGTATCACTTGTCTACTATGGAAGCCGAGTACATTCTGCTTTGGTTCTTCTTTGTGCTCAATTGTTGTGGATGAAGCAAACTCTGAAGGACTACGGCATCAACGTGAAGAATGTCCATCTCTACTGTGACAATGAGAGTGCCATCAAGATTGACCCAGTTCAACACTCGAAGACAAAGCACATTCAGATTCGTCATCATTTTCTTCGTGATCATGTGTTGAAGGGCGGCATCTCCATCGAGCACGTGAAGACTGAAGAACAGCTAGCCGATATCTTCACAAAGCCCTTGGATGAGAAGAGATTTAGCAAGTTGCGGTGTGAGCTAAATATCTTAGAGTCTTGAATGTTCTTTGAAAAGGACACTCATCCTAACACTTATGCAAAATTGATGACTTAGATGTGCAACACATGAAGAAACCTTTTTCTTCAATCAATGAAGAATAAAACTCTAAGTGTGAAGAAATTAATGAAGAATTTGATTTTCAGAACCCTACGACAATTATGTCTGCGATTATGCAGAAATCAAGCATTCTTATCTGATTAGGAACACCACCACCAAAGTTGAAAATCTTCATTTTGAAATTCCTCGATTTTGAAATTCTTCAGTTTTTCAAATTCTTCAACTTTGCAAAATCTTCACTGTTTCTGTTGTTTTTCTTCATTGGCTATATATATATATGGGTTTATGTCCTCTACAGCATTCACTTATGGCTATTTCTTCAAGTTGCGTTTTCTGCTAAGTGAATGTGATCGGACCCTTCCCCCTCTATGCTATACTCAACCCAATCTATTCACAAATTCTTCATGTGCGTTCTATTTGAAACTCGTTCAAAATCTTCACTGTGTCCTTGTCAGCTGAAGAATTTGCGAATGGAACTTTTAACCTATCTTATCCAAAAATTTCGACTTTGCCGCTCAAACCATTCGCATCCCACGATAGACTTATCTATTCACCCACGATCTAACACGATCTCCACTTTTGATGCGTGGGTGACACATGGCATGCGAATGAGAAGGAAGAGGTGGGGGCATGTTAGTCCCTAAATCTTTGGTCTAACAGTATTTCACTGCAACTATAAATACCCCATCACCCCTTCCTCACTACCTTAACTCCACTTGACCTCTCTCTCTCAAGCTCGAGCTTCTCAAACCCCTAAGCGCCTTGCGCTTCTCCATCGTCGCCCGTGAGGAAGAGCTTCCTTTGCCTCGACCTCGTCGCCATCGTTTCAGCGCCCGTGGCATGGAAATCTTCACTCCGCCGCCCTTGTAGCTGTCTTCCTCCGCCGAGTTAGGGCGTGGAAGGTCTGAATCGAGCGAGCTTCAAATCTACACCTCCTTTGTTCGCCGTGTTGTTATTCATCGGGTAATTAAAAGTTATTTTACTGCCCTCTTTGATTCAAATTTTCACTACAAAATCTTCAAAGGTGTTTTATTCTTCAAATCCTCACACACAAAACACCTCACTAGTCATATGTTCTTGATTCGTTTCTCTAAGCATCCATTTTCTTCAAGATTCCTCAATTGTGTGGATTTTTGATCTATACAACTCTGGAACCTAAGACAAAGAACGCTTAGTGAAATTCTTCAAGACTCATCTGGTCAAATTCCTCAAACTTATTCTTTTTGAAAAACCTTACGAGAGCATATGACCTCTCCAAATTCCTCGCAACTATACTCTCATTCGGTACTCATGTCATTGCTTTGAATCACTAGGTTCTCATCAACTTAACTCATTTGCGGCATTGCTCGAAGAAAAGTTGCATACTTCTTGAGAGAATTCAATTGTTCAAATTCCTCATATGAAGAATATGGCGGATGGTAAGAAGCGCGAGAAAGGAGGAAAGAAGCTGAGGTCATGACTGCTTTTGAAATCCACGAGGACATTTACAAAGACTACTTCACACTGATGAGGCCAAGTTAGGAAAGGTGAACAAAAATCAGCGCAAGGTGCGCTATCTGAAGGATTGAAAGGAGATGGGCAAGAGAATGGAGAGCAATCTGGTATGTAACTTCGAAAAGTATATGAAGAAATTAGCACTTAATCCTCCATGCCCAAGAGCTCCATTGGCACTGCCAAGAAGCGACCCACCAGCATCAAGCGGTGAGGATTTTCTGAAGAATGGGCCAGCGCCAAGCCAAGTTGGCAAGACAAGCCAAAGAAGCGGTGAGGAAATTCAATGAATACTTTCTGCTTCTGCTGCTGCTGCCCAGAGGCCTCTGTCAAGCCCTAGAAAATCAATGGCGAAGAAGCCCGGCGCACAAAGCCAAGTGCTTCCTGTGATGCCCTCACGGCCAAGTTCCCCAGCAATGCCCTCACGGCCAGAATCTTCAAAGTCCTCACGGCCAATTCCTCATGCTGCTCCTGCTCCTCCAAAGTCCTCAGCTGCTCCGGCAAAGTCCTCGGACACTGTGCATCGGCCACGTGCCAAGGACTCAGAGCATCTCTATTGCCTCTGGTGTCTCAGCAAGTTCCTCAGCTGCACCAAATTCTTCATCGGGCCCCACTCTGCTGAAGACAAAGGCAACGGCTGGACGAGGTCCTCGGCCAAGTCCTAAGAAGAAACAGGTTGCCTTCCAATTGCCATCTGACGATGAAGCTGATGATGATGAACTTGCAGAAATCATCAGAGACAGACAAGAAAGGGCCGCTAGAGCCAAAGGCACATCTGTGCCACTGCTATTGGATCCGAAGTTGATCCTCGATTATATTGATCTCTGGCACAAGGACCCAAACACGCCTATGCCTGATTTCAAATTGACTCTTGGTCAAAATCACATCTTGACTCATTTCATCCAAGAAGAGAAATGGAAATTTGAGAAGGCAGGGAAGATCAAGAAGGCTCGATGCAGGAAGAGAAGTTCGAGGAAAAATGTTGTCTCTTTGACGGTGATGAATTTACAAAGATCGATCTAAAATCAAAGCCCTCAGCAATGACTTCGATGCTTATTATGCTGATTGGCAAGGAGCCAAAGTCAGGTTTGTTAAACTGACTGAGAGGTTCACTAATGTTGCAGCCCCATCGCAACAAGAAGTTCCTCAGGCTGGAGCCTCTGCTCAGCCCTCTTGAAGAACATGTCTGACACCTTGATGACTTTCAACTCTTTGAAGAAAATGTGGGTTCGGGGCTAATGACTCCATACCCCGAAGAAATTGCGGGCATCCACTAGTAGTGCGCTGAAGAAAATGAAGAAGTCGGGGCAACCGCATTAGTTGCTCTGAGGAAATTCAATCAGATTCCTCGGCTCCTCCTGCGCCTACACAACTCCTATCCTTCCATACGCATCGGATGTGAAGAAGACCAAGGCTGCAGAGCGAACTGCTGTGAAGAAAAGGAAAGCATCAGCTGCTTCAGATTCTTCACCTCCGAAGAAAATGAAGCCTATGACCAGCTCGTTTGAAAATCCCATTGATGTTGTTCCAATCTCAACCATGTCATCAAAGGACCTTGTTCCTTTTGGTGAAGAATATGTGATCCCTAGCGGATCTGATGAAGAAAATCATACTGCTGCTTCGTAAGCAGTTGATGAAGAAATTGAAGTGGATATGATCCCTTCACCACCAATTGTTTCCTCGCCAATGCCTGGGTTCACGGTGAAGCGGTGGCGTTGAAGAAATTGAAGATGAAGACATGGATATTGGGTGTACTTTCGCCCGGTGATGAATGATGACTTTTGGGAAAGTCAGCACCCCAATTCCCCACTCTTCACCCCACTTCAACAAATACCTCAATCCCCTGCACCAACCGTTCAATTGGGCTCTGAAGAAACTCACCCCACCTCGTCTGTGCATGAAGAAATTCCAGCCACTAGTGTTGAAGAACCTGCTGCTACTGATCACATGACAACGCAGACTGCCACTGAAGAGGAACCAGAAATTCCTCAGCATGAAGAACCTGAGATTGCGATTCCTGAGGTTGTGATGCAACTCACTGACACTCCTCTGCCCAAACCAAAGGATCCATTCTCAAGGAAGCAAAAGTTCAAGGCTGAAGATTTCTTTAGCGAGCATGTATTCTTCTTCGACTACAACCCATATGACTCTGCTTTCGCTTAAGGAAGAGGCGTTTACGGACAACTAGTTAAGCCAATTTCTATTCCTCCGTGTTTTCAACAAAGACAAAGTCTTCGATCACGCACACATTCCTCGTGTGGACATGGAATCTCTGCTTGGGGCTTTGAGCAGGTCCTCGGTGTTCTTCACGATCTTTGGATTGTTAAACTTACACCTTGGCATATGTGATTGGAATGAAGAACTCATTCTTGAGTTCTATCACGATCTTGCACATCACGAGGAGATTCTAAAGATGTGAACTCATGGGTCTTTGGTGGATGTCGAGAAAATACTCACTACAACGCACTTTTGACAAGCTGAATTGCTTCGTGCCCTCCCCACTCAGTCCTCCCTTGATGGTGCTTTCGTTGTGTCTCTGATGAACCGGAGCTTACAAATCATTACATGCAAGTCTTGATGAAGTCTTTGAAGCGAGGCAGGCCCCTCGGACCAAATTCCTCGTCAAGGAATTCTTGTATGTGCCACGGACTGTCTATCGCATTACAGCGAAGACAATGAGTCCTATCAAAGGCCACGACTCAAATGATGAAGAAGTCGTTGGCATCATGAAGAATCTGCTTTTCAATATCATTCATGGCGTTCCCGTAAACTTCCATGATATCTTCATGAGGACTCTGGAAAATATTGCTATGTCACCATTTGAGTTGAAGCCTTATGCACCATGGATTATGAGATTCATCAGGACAAGGTCTTCACTCAATTACAAGGGCGACACTACGAACCACTGCGACTACTTGCCTCCAATTGAAGTCCTCAAGCGGACATTTTCCTCGGTGATGACAAAGGCAAGGCAAGCTGTTGTGATAGATGAAGGCATTACGTCCATTGGATGGTCAATTTCGCAAGGCTGCATCCTATTCAACCAATGATGACTACGCCACACATGACTCTGCCGCCAACAACTCGCCAAGCAAAATCCTCAAACAACATCACCGGGGTGATGGTGATCGTGAGTTACTCCTCAATCTTCATCGGAAGGTTGATCGCAATCACAAATGGGTCAAGCGTCGGTTTGGTTCAATTCTTCACAACATGACCTCAACCCATAATGCGGTGAAGAAAAATCGATTACTACCTTCATGAAACCTTCAACCGTACAGGTTGTTATGTCTCATGTCTCTGACCCGAAGAAGATCTAGAAGAAAATGGGTCTCAAGGAACAATTTGACTGTAGTCGCACCTCCTCAGAAGAAATACAAGAAGGTCAAGGTTCCTTCCTTGGTGGCTAGCTCTATTCTTCATCACGCGACATCGATGAAAATGAAGACTTGGGCGACACTGCCGGCAGGCCCTACTACGACAAACGACCCCGACAACGCTGGCACTCCTTCATCAACTTGATATTCTTTAGGGGCATTAGTCCTCAGTTACGATCCTTTTGGTCATTCGATGACAAAGGGGGAGAAAGTTGAGTTAGTCTTCAAGCATGTCTATTATATGGGCGTTTTTTTTGCTAGTTACAACTCTCGTTCTTCTGAAACTTTATTGGATCGAGTTGTAATCTTAAACCCGATGGTGCTCTGATACTTTTGATGTGTTCCTCTGCATGCTTATTCCTCGTTACATGTTAATACCGCATCTGAATTACATCGATCACCATATTTCATCATGCATTTCAAATTCTTCATATTAATGTCAAATCGTGTATGAATTACAAGATATAGGGGAGATCTCCATGATTCAACTCTTCAAGTGTGCATTGCCTCAAAAGAAAAGTCCTCACTATGCACATCTTCTGGGGGAGTTCTTCTATATCTTGCAATCTAATTCCTCAATATCGGTATTTACACTTCATATGTTTATCCCCGTTGAAAACTTTACCTATTTTGTCATCTATCACCATAAAGGGGAGATTGTAAGTGCATCTAGTGCCCCTTAGTGATTTTGGTGTCTTGAAGACTTCTAGGTTAAGGGTCTAATCGTTTATGAGTGTACACGGGTTTATAACTCTATGAGGAGTTTGATATTCTGAGGAAAGTCGACCCCTAAAATGAAGTTCTTCAAGCGAAGACTTTGGTATTACGAAGACTTTCGAAGACTTTCAAAGTGAAGAAATTGGTGTGTCCTTGAAGACTTGGTATTCATTTGAGGAACATGAAGCGTGAAGACTTTTGTTTTCGTGGTTTACGTTTTCTCTTTCTTGAGTCATAGGAAACACCGTCTCTTTGTTAAAGGGTCGAGAAATACTAAGGAAAATTTCCATGTGATGCTCAACTCAAAATCCTACACCTACCAATCCCTTGAGTGAAGCCATTGGAAATCTCATACATTTCGGTCAATTTCTTGATGATAGAGGCGAAGTTCTTCTAGTCGTTGAGAATTTATTCACGGCGAGGAGTTAAGGAATTGCCGGTGCGGATTGCCTACACAGTGAGGAACATGATAGCCACGAGGAATTTGAACCTCAAATTTCCGACCGATTCTTGTATGCTCTGGCTACCATTGTCTCAAAATATCTTATCCACCTAACGGTCATATCATTGAAGGGCATTTATGTCTTATCATGTCGGGCTACTCCCTAGGCTATAAATAGCCGCCCCTACAACCACTAGCTGGTTGGATGCTCGAGAAGAACTTGACACTTGTCATTTGAGAGAAACCCATCCTCAGAGGACTTTGAGTGAAAATCATCAAGTGAGAAACCCAAAACCAAACACCTACAAACCCAAAGTGATTGAGCATCCTTTGAAGAGATTGATCCTGCATGGATCCGACACTTGTTACCTTTGAAGATTGTGCTTCTTCCAGACGGTTCGGCGTCATGGTCTAGAACATGCAAGAGGAATTGTGGATCACCGAGTGACCGAGTCTGTGAAGGTTTGGAAGTCACCTGAAGACTTATCACGAGTGATTGGACGAGGTCTGTGTGACCTTAGTTCAAGGAGAATACAGTGAGGACTTGGTGTCTGAGCTACGTGCTTTCGATGGCTGGCGTCCGGGGCTATGTGTCCTTGAGTTTAAATACTTTCGGCCGCTCCAACCGGATGTACAAGCCCCGAGACAACAGTTGGGCAGTCTACTAAATCATTGTCTTCACCAACCTTCTTGGTTCTATTTCCTCAACTCTTTCATTTCCTAATTCTTGTGTTGAGTGCTTCATCATATCTGTGTTTGAAGACTTTGGTAGAAGACTTTCTAAATTTCCTCGGTTGAATTTCTTGAATATGTTTGTCTTCATCTTGTGTTATCCTGTGATTATGCTTTACATACTCTGTCCTTGTCTTACGTTTCATCATGACCATGCCTGTATTACCATTTTATGCTTACTTACGAGTACTTATTCGGCTGCAAGTAGTTCTTAGCTAAGGAATTTCCTCATTGACAAATTCCTCGATTGAAGAATTCATAAAATACGCCTATTCACCCCCTCTAGTCGATATAACGCACTTTCGTGAGAGAGGCAGCCATCTAGCTACTTTACTACAGACAGAAGGTCTACAAAGAACTACTCACACATCATCGGAGAGGAACCAATGGAGGTGGTGAACCCCATCCATTATGGTGTCTAGATTGGTTCTGGTGGTTGTGGAATCTGCGGCGGCTGGAATTGATTTTTGTCGACTCCCCTAGTGTTTCTGGAATATTGGGGTATTTATAGAGCAAAGAGGCGGTCCGGGGGGCACCCAAGGTGGGCACAACCCAACAGGGCGCGCCTGGGCTTCCCGGCACGCCCTAGTGGGTTGTGCTCTCCTCGGAGCTCCCCCAGGCATAACCTTGGCCCATTAGGTGTCTTCTGGTCCATAAAAAATCTCCGTAAAGTTTACGTTGTATTTGGACTCCGTTTGGTATTGATTTTTCCGATGTAAAAAACATGAAAAAAACAGCAAGCGGCACTTGGCACTATGTCAATAGGTTAGTACCAAAAATGATATAAATGACTAAAATGATTATGAAACATCCAAGACTGATAATATAATAGCATGGAACAATCAAAAATTATAGATACGTTGGAGACATATCAGACCGTCATGCCGACGTGCAACCCAACACGTACGGGATGCACCACTGACGGGACGGGGCGGCACAGTCATAATTTTAGTTTGTCTAGTTTTCCATGGCAAGCTGGCGCGCTAAGCCATGCCTGCTTATGCATTGAATTCTATTGACCGCGATGACCGTCGTGTTTCCAGCGACACGCTGGTTCACCTACCTTCCACCTACAATTCTTGGTTCCGGCGTTCTCGGTGGCACCCTCACCCAACTCACCTATCCTCATAAGCCCCCACCGGCCCAATGTCACTTTCATTTAGCCGGATTCGAGTTCAGCCAAAACCCTTGAGGTTTGAACACTTTGGGGTGAACACGAAGATCTCTCCTCCCCTAGCTCACGCCCTCACCACGATCTCAAAGCTCGGTAGCGTCCGAACTCACAGAACAAGAGACACAAGGTTTATCTTGGTTCAAGACCCTTGATGTGGTGTAATACCCTACTCCGGTGTGGTGTGGTGGATTGCCTCTCGGGGTGAGGTTGAACAATTACAAGGGAAGAACATCCTCGTGAGGAGAGGTGCTCTTTTGCTTGGTGAGCTTGTGTGGATGAGGATGATCTGAATGGCTCGAGATCAATTGCCTCCGATCTGTCCCCTCCCACTATGGTGGCTAGCCCTATTTATAGAGGTCGTAGTCCTCTTCCCAAATGCTAGCGGGAAGGGATGCCACAATGGCCAAATTTGAAGGGAGACAACTAGTACAAGTTATCCTGACTAAAGTTGGTCTTCACCTGCCAAAGGCTCTGGTGGTGACGCCGTCTTGGGCTCCATGGTGACCTCCATCCTGCCGTCCTGCTGGTCTTGGTCTCGTTGCACCAATATGGAAACCTTTATGCGATGCCTCGGGACTCATCGCAGCACGCTTGCCTCTTTAAGCACCAAAAGAGGAAACAGGGAGACCTTTAGCTGGCAGCGCCTGCGTCTGGCGCCCACTTCTCCCGGTCGTCATGGCTTACGTCACCGGAACCTCGCGAGGTGCCCCTTGCCTTGATCTCTCCGCCCCTCGCGATCGAGCCTGGTGAGGCCACCCCCGAGGAGGTCTTGCATCGTCCACCTCGTGAGGCTTGGACCCTCGCGAGGTCTTGAGTGTTGCTCATGAAGATGGGTCGTCTGAGGGCGCTTGGTGGTGCCACGTTGTGGGCCATAGGCGAGCAAGTCCCCAGGACCCCCCGTTCCAAGGGCAACCCAGCAGTAGCCCCGGGCCAAAACCGCGCTTCGGACTTAACCCGGCGAAAGTCAAGAAGCAAATCTCGGGCGCCAGTGAGCCCCAACAGCCCGTGGCCTTGGTTGGCAGCGTGGCGATTGATTGGACATGGGCGTCTCCGCTTCCCCATGCAGCCTTGATATCCGCTTTGGCTAGGCGTGCCACCGTGATTTCACGAGTTATCCCCCATTGCTGGTGTGGCGCGCCTCCAACTCTCGGCTTTCCGAACAATAACCTCCTCTTCCAATCTGTCCCGAGCTCGGCCCTCCTTGCCGCTAACGCTGAACTTACCCAAGAGTGGATGGGGGCGAGCACCGGCTGAGGCCGGGAGGAGCGGGTGCTCAGGCGTCGACACCACTCGAGGCTCCCGAGGTGCCATCCCCGGGAGCCCGTGACTCTTTCCCTGGGGTGATAGCTAAGGGGGCGACGCAATCCGCTGCTCCTGAGGCCGAAGCCCCCGAGGTCTCAGCAGGTCATCATGAGGCGGAGCCCGAGGGCTCCCCTCAGCCCAGCACTCCGGAGGTCGTCTCCACGGGCGCCTCACCAGCCGCTCCCTGTGCTGGTTGCCACGTCCAACGCTTTAGCCGGCTCCGTCTGGACTTTGATGCACTCCGCAAGAGGAAAGGGTCTCCAAGCTGCAGAAGTGATGCCTTCCAGCCGTTGAAGCGGAGGAAGTATATCGCGATAGATGCAGTGAGTACCTTATCTTTGTAATTTCTCAGTGTTGCTTCCCCTCTGACGGTGGCTCCTCGGGGTCCCATACGCTAAGGCCATGAAGTCTCCCGGGAAGCAACCTCCTCCTGCCTCGAATCCCCTGGCTTGGCCTTGGCGCCCCAAGCCAAGCATGCCTCCCCAGGCGCCTTGAGGTCGTGGGAGGCAGGCCCAGCACCTCGAACCCGCCGCCTTTGCCTCTCTCCTTCGTGGCCTTGCAGGGTCTGCGGTAAGCGTGCCAAGGGCTCCTCCTCTGGTTATGGGCGGTGGATGGCCCGACCCTGGCTTCTTCTTGAACAACGAGCCTCAACCCATCCGGGCCCTGCCAAAGCCAGCTCGGCGACACTGGAGGCGCCTTGACCCCAGCCCTAGCTGAAAGGGTGAGCCGCTTCAGATCCCGTCGGCAACCCCCGCTATGGAGGATGGACCCGGTCACGCGCTTAAGTTGGCGCACGAGTGGAGTGTCGTCCGCCACGATCTCTTTCGGGAGGCAATGGGCGTGATGAGCCGGCTCGGTGGAGAACTCGTGGATGTTGACGCGCGCCTTGAAGCCGAGGGTCTTCGGCTAGTGGAGGAGTGGCATCAACTGAAGGTGGCTATCAACCTTGGGCGCCTTCTGCGGTAAGCGTGCCAAGGGCTCCTCCTCTGGTTATGGACGGCGGCTGGATGGCTTCGACCCTGGCTTCTTCTTCGAGCAACGAGCCTCAACCCATCCGGGCCCCTGCCAAAGCAGGTCGGCGTCTGAGGCGCGACTGACCCCGAAAAGGGTGAGCCGCTTGCATCCCGTCAAGAACCCCGCTATGGAGGATGGACCCGTCACGCAGCAAGTTGGCGCGCACGAGTGGAGTGTCGTCCGCCACGATCTCTTCGGGAGGCAATGGGCGTGATGAGCGGCTCGGTGGAGGAACTTCGTGGATGTTAGCGCGCCTTGAAGCCGAGGTCTTGGCTAGTGGAGGAGTGGCATCAATCTGAAGGTGGCTATCAACCTTGGGCGCATATACTGAGTACACGCCAATGTGAAGGCCGAGGCATCCTGGCAACCTCGCGAGGCTAGCGCCCAAGCCTTGAAACGCCTCCTTGGAGAGCGGCGGTGGAGGCGCGCAAGAAGCCGCCTTTATCGTCGATGAAGGCGCACTGGCCCGACGAGGAGGAGATCTTGAGGCGCAAAGAAGCACTGCTGCTAGAGGCCACGAAGCACAGCCTTGAGCTTGAGTGGTTGGAGACGAGGGTGCGCCAGGTCGCCCAAGCAGAGAATGTCGTCGGTGCGCGTGAGGCCAAGGATCAGGAGGAGGTCGACCGTCGGGTGATTTGAGGCTCGGCGGATCTTGTTGGCAGTACGACACTGAAGCTGAAGCTTCGTGGAAGCGAAGCTGTGGGTGGGACTCACGCCCTCGGGTCGAGGAGGCTGGGCTGAGGCGGAGAAGCCGTCGCGGCCGCCGATCTCGATCAGGCTGAGCTGGCCTCCGCCTGCCGAGCTGCTTTCTCTTCTGCTGGTGTGCCACGAAGTCCTTGGTAGCTGAGCAGGGAGGAGGCGCTTCGCCGGCAGACGCTACTGCACGAGCATGTTCCCATGCTTCGTGGCCTCAGGACGAGGGCCAACGAGGCGCTTGGCACCATCTGCGACGAGAACGCTCCCCACCCTCACGCCGAGGACTATGTCGGCCATCTTCGCTTCTTCACTGACGTCGTGACGCGCCTGGAGAACCGAGCTGAGAGGGCTCGTGAGCTTGTGGAGGAAAAGAGCCGGGGCCTCCTCGGGCGCACATTCTCCCGCTTCTTCAGCCATCTCCTGAACACCAATCCTTACTTTGATTTCGACGCCGCCATCCCCCCAGTGCCTGAGGTCATCACGGACAACCTAGCGCGCTGGGTGGACGGCTAACATGGACCTTTCTGGTTAGGACCTTTGCTTCGATGTGACGCGGTGGTGGTTGCGCGTGGACGAGGGCGACGTGGTTAATGGCGGCCCGAGGACAATGACAAGAATGGCGCCAAAGAGCTCGTCCGGAAGCGATTCGGGAGACGAGGCGAGCGACATGTCCGACTGAGCCCGCGCTCCTTTATTTTGAACCTGCACGCAAAAGCTTGGGTACGGCCCCTCACGATGTAAGAGCATTTTGGGAAGGGGAGCCCCTTATGTACAATAGACTGCCAACTTACTCCTTAGGCCAGGTTAAAAAAACATGCCTTTGTGAGCTTGCGAGCCCCTTGCAGGTTTGCCGCCAGAACTTCACATCATGACTTACTTTGGTCGGTAGGGCTTGGTGACTCGGCAATGACTGAAATTCTCCTGGGAGTCCCTTGCGAGCTCACGAAGTTTTAGTTTTTGAGAGGTCCGCCATGACCAAGAGAGGGCCTCGCGAGGAACGAGTGCCCGGTGAGGCGGGGCCGCATGGTGCGCGACGTCATTGTCGGCTGTCGACCCGCTCGCGAGGCGCCCGGAGGAGGGAAAACAATGGACACAAAATCTCAAAACAAAGCGCGAATCCGAAACTCCTTTGAGTTAACACGAGCGAAAAAGGACGCTCCCCATGAAAGCAAAACGCAACTTTAAATCCAAGATCGAAAGGCTGCAAATTCGAGCTTCAAAAAAGAAAGAGAAGCCAGAAGCAAATAGCCGCGTCCGGCACCTAGCTTGTCTTCTTGTCTTCGAGTCTTCTCACCAGCACGGAGCTAAGTGCTTCCACTAGGATGTGGCGGGAGCCCCCGAGGCCCGAGGGCGGCACTCCGGAGACTCCAGGGCGTGTACAGCCCCACTCATTATTACGTGAGAGTGTCACGAGTGGAGACCTTCATAGGCGTGAGCCTCGCTTCATATCGCCAGACGAGGGCCCCACCTTGCGCCACCCTCGACCACTGTTGGGGCATCCGGAAACCAGGACGATGCCAAGGGGCAAAGGGGACGCTAGCCGCGCCCTCGGCGACCACAGGTCCTCTGCCGAGGGGAAGGCTCACCAGCGCCTCCCCGGCAGAGGGCCTATCTCTGGGCGACGCCCTGCTCCGCGCGATGCGGGGAGGTTCCGTGCTCCCGGCTCCTTCCTTGTAGCCCCCTGTGCGCTCCCCCTGGTGGGAGAGGGACTGCCGTGCTAGGGCCGTCGTCCACCGCTGTGACCTGATCCACATGCGACCCATGGTTAGCATAAGCCTGCTCCTGAGAGATTAGCCGTACCCTGTAGCTATTGTCGCCGGCGTGGTTGACGAGGCTCCCGGGTGGCTCCTGGAAGGCCTCAGCTTCTAGCGCCTCCTCTTCCCAGCCTGGCTTGAGGAACGGCCAGGGTCATCTTCCGGCATGTACTCCTGGTCCATCATGCGGGGCACATAGGCCTCCGAGGCCATCGCCCCGAAAACCTCGCCGAAGTGCCCGCTCCCACGCCGCCCGGCCCAGCACCGCCATACGAGGATGGTAGGCGGCATCTGTCGGGGCACGCTGGTGGCGCCGCGCGCGCTTATTGGGGATGGCACAGGTTCGGTTGGGCGTCCGGCGCCGCTGGTTGCGCCGATGTCGATGAAACCTCCTGGCGCGCCCGGGGGCACGCGGGCGCGACGAGGCCCGCTATGCGATACGGCCGCAGCCTGAGGCGTAAGCAAGGAGCAGAAAGGCGGTGCCCCTGGCTGCGGCATCCAATAGCTCAGCGACGCGCTCCAGCAATGCATCTCGTCCGTTCTCCATCAGTTGGCACCGCAACATCTCCCGTGCCACCGTGAGTGCGGCCCTCATGTTCGCTTGTTCCTGCCGGGTGTGCGGTGTTGTCGCGGCATAGCAAGGCCCTGCGGCGGCAGCAGCCGCGCTGCTGGTAAGGGTGGGCCGGCGTCGGTCCGCACCGCTCACTTTCTAGCAGCGTTTGGCGGCTGCGTGCCACCGAGAGGGCTGAGTTCAGGTCTTCTTGGCGGTCGGTGCGCCTTTGGCCGCCACGCCCTTGATGGTTGGCATCGGCCCCTCGGTCGCCGGTCGTCATCGGCATCAGAGAGCATTGGCGGGTCTGCTGATGGAAGAGAGGCTTGGCGCACCTACCTTATGGCGCCAAATGCCGGATTCGGGTTCAGCCAAAACCCTTGAGGTTCGAACACTGGGGTGCGATGAAGATCTCTCCTCCCCTAGCTCACGCCCTCACCGCGATCTCAAAGCTCAGCGCGTCGAACTCACAGAACAAGAGACACAAGGTTTATACTGGTTCTGGCCACCGATGTGGTGTAATACCCTACTCCAGTGTGGTGTGGTGGATTGCCTCTCGGGCTGAGGATGAACAATTACAAGGAAGAACAGCCTCTTGAGGAGAGGTGCTCTTATCCTTGCTGAGCTTGTGTGGATGAGGATGATCTGAATGGCTCGAGATCAGTTGCCTCCGACCAGTCCCCTCCCACTGTGGTGGCTAGCCCTATTTATAGATGCCCTAGTCCTCTTTCCAAATGCTAGCGGGAAGGGATGCCACAACGGCCAAATTTGCAGGGAGACGACTAGTACAAGTCATCCTAACTAAAGGTGATCTTTGCCTGCCAAAGGCTCTGGTGGTGACGCCGTCTTGGGCTCCACGGTGACCTCCGTCCTGCGTCCTGCTAGTCTTGGTCTCGGTGCACCGATATGGAAACCTTTGCATGATGCCTCGGGACTCCTCGCCTGCGCTTGCCTCTTTAGCACCAAAGAGGAAACGAGGACACTGCACGCGTTGACGCCCGTCTGGCGCCCACCTGGCCCCGGTCGTCCTGGCTTACGTCACCAGAACCTCACGAGGTGCCCCTTGCCTTGATCTCTCCGCCCCTCGCGAGCCAGCCTGGTGACGCCGCCCCCGAGGAGGTCTTGCATCATACACCTCGCGAGGCTTGGCCCCTCGTGAGTGTCTTGAGTGTTTGCTGGTGAAGATGGGCCGTACAGGGCCGCTTGGTGGAGCCACACCGTGGGCTGCAGGCAGGCAAGTCTGGGGACCCCCGTTCCCAGGACGCCGACACTTGCCACTTGTCCTCGCTATCGCAAATCCGTCATGCCCCCGCCCGTCCGCAATAGGCGAAGCCGGTGGCGGTCACCGTCGGAACTAGTGTTTGATTTTTCACCGGAAGGCAGATGGAGGGTGGAGGCATTCTATTGGTCTTTAGATGGCATTGCGGAGGATGAGGACTTGTTGGAGTGACCGCCTGGCGAAGGAGCAGCGTATCGCTGATTTGCGCCGCCAGCGGGGCATGGAGCAGCAGCGCACCAACGTTCAGAGTCACGAGTAGAGCGCTCGCAACTTGGCCGACTACATGGAGGGCGGCGTCCGACAAATAGCCCTGGAGGCTGTCGGGCACACATGCATTCGCGACGCTGAATTTTACTACCAGCTCGTCAAGTGGGTTTCCCTCTTAGAAGCCGAAGCTTCGGTGGACCACGCCGGCATGGAAAGGGCCCACGCGCGCGAGCAACGCGCCCTATCGCACCTCTGGCAAGTCCGAGGTGTGGAGGAGGACGTCGGTGCTGTGTTTGGCGTGTACCCTTGGATGGCGGCCGACATCGTCTAGTTAGCTAAGAGTAAGTTAGTACTTGTACACTATTAGAGTATTACTCGGAGTAGATGGTTAACTTGGCTATGATGGTTGTCAACGTGGAAGTTCAATACTCTATATCTGGATTAGACCTGTTACTTTGCTCTGAATGTTGAACTTTCCGTTTGAACGTATGGAATGGGCTGTTATTTTTTTAAAATAGGTTGTATTTGTCCACCACGGGCTTAGAGGCTGACTTGTGGGCCTACTAGGTTGATGCGTACACAATCAGGAGATGATTGTACATGGAGAGGATGATAGCAGGGACCCACCAGGATCATGCCAGTACGCAAGCAAGTGCCTCCTTATTTCAAGCAAAAAATGGTTCCTCCTAATGGATTTCTGACATCTGGGTCCCATGCCATTGTCAACGTAATCAATAAACGAGAGAATTGCACAAGGAGCGACTGACACCAGGGACCTAGCAAATCGCCCAGTTATTTTTGTTTTTGAGACGGAAGCAGTGTGTCAACTGGGCTGTGCGGGGCACTCTGGCCTGTCTAGTGAGCCTTTTCTTTTATGTTGACCACAAGACCAGCCCAGTAGTATTTTTCTTTCTAAAAATGGCTAGCCCAGTTTTTTTTTCTTTTGCAGAATATCCAACCGAGGTCTACATGCCTTATCAGCCCTGCTGGGCTGCAAATCTTTCAAGATGAGGAGAGCTTCATTCGGCTTGCCCAAAAAATGGGCTATCAGTATTGAGAAATGGGCTGTACATTTTTAAAACACATCAAACCGGCAATTAGTTTCAAATTTATTGCTTTTTCATTTCAAGATTTTAAATTCCATTGATTTTTATGCATGGACCATTATTTGGATTTTATATTGATATAAAAATATTTTTAAAATTAGTTTGAATGTGACTCGAAATTTCGGGATTAAAAACAGTTTGGACCGCACCGAAATATGCAAAATTTAGTATAATTTTTTAATCGTGGCCACAATATGGGTTGTAATGCTAACAAAAAGAACATGGGCTCCAAAAAAACCTTAAGAATTAACAAATGGGCTGTAAATTATTAGAAATAATGGCAGATGGGTTGTATATTGCTTTCCACATATTTGAGGCTGACTTGTGTGCCTACTATAGGTTAACGCGTATGCTTTCCTAAAAAATGGTTGACGCACACGCTACGCCATGTCAACTTAGTCAAGGCACAAGAGCAGTGGCTGTTGGATGTCCATCCAACGGCCGTCGTGCTTCTTCAATCTCTACTCTTCCTGCTCCAGCCGCTCAAACAAGCACCGACGGGACTGCCTGCTCCCTCCTCCCGTGGCCGGCTGTGCTGGCGCGCAGGCCTCACCGCCCCACCCTACTCCCATTGCTGGCCTAGCCATCCCTCTACTCACCCACACTTGCTGTTATTCTCCGACGGCAACGCAGACACCTAACCAAGAACCTCATACTCCCCTCCGCGTGGGAAACAACTATCGAGTCTTCCCTGGCTCCGTGTCGTTCCCTTCCTAGGCCTCACTGTCATCCACCACCCTGGTGCTCTCGGCTCGGGCGCGGGTCAACATGGTCAACGAACGACATCCATCGAAGTGGATCAGACGTGGAGAGGTCGACAATGGGTCCACGGCCGCACACAAGGAAATGCCTCCTTATTACTCGCAAAACAATGATTCCTCCACATGACTGCCGGGACCCATCGGAAGGGCCTCTGTATTTCGCGAAAAAATCTTGCCCTCGCTGACAGCTCGGACCCACTAGCTATATCTTCGCACGCAAGGAAGTGCCTCCTTATTACGCAAAAAAAATGAATACTCCCCCAGCTAGCTGGGACCCACCATAGTTGGAGGCTGACTTGTGGGCCTTCTAAGTTAATGCGGATGGAGGGCTTTTTCTTAACTTAGTCAATATTAACGATTCTAGCTCTAGTGACCGTACAATGTCCATCCAACGGCCGTAGTGCTTCTTCAACCTCTAATCTTCTTGCTCCCGCCCAAACCAGCCGGTCATGTTGCACGCTCGCCTCTCGTGGCGAGGCTGTCTGCCTGCAGGCCTCCACCGCCCACCCTACTCCAACCTCTGGCCATGCCATCCCTCTACTCACCCACAACCCCTGTTATTCTGCGGTGACGGCAGCCTCACACCATAGTCAAACTAGTCAACCCTCGTACTCCTCTCCGCGTGGGCATCCACTACTGCGTCTTCCCCGGCTTCGTGTCGTCCCCTTCCTAGGCCTCACCGTCGTCCACCGCCTTGGTGCTTTCGGCGCGGCGTGGTCAATGTGCTCAAGGAACGGCTTCCATCGGAAGAGTACTGTACATGGAGAGGCCGACAGCTGGGTCCACAGCCGCAACAAGGAAGTGCCTCCTTATTATGCGCAAAATAATGATTCCTCCGCCTAACAGTAGGGACCCACCGGATGGGCCACCTTGCAAGTATTTAAATGAAAAAATGTTCCCTCATTGCTTTGGGACCCACCAGCTACATCTTCGCACGCAAGGAAGTGCGTCCATATTACGGGCAAAAAATATGATTCTTCCCCTGACAGCTGGGACCCACCAGCTATATCTTCGCATGCAAGGAAGTGCCTCCTTACCTCCCTTACAGCTGGGACCCACCGGCGAACCATACGTAGGGTTGTCTGCTCTGGTGCATGACGTGTACATATATAGGTCGATCGGTCTGGTTCGCATGCGAGCAGCGATGATGAACTGTGGCCGAGCAAGGAAGGGCACGTGTCGTAGAAGAGGCGCGGACATAGCATGTCACGCAGTCCCGTCTATATCGTGTACACGTACGTACAACCAGGGTGGGAGAAAATAAACACTACCACGCGTACGCATTACATCAAGGCGGTCTCGACGCCTATACTACGGCGCGCTCACGATACGGCTGGGGCACCGATGGTACATGGAGAGGCGGCGGAGAGCAGCGACAACATCCTGTTCATCAGCAGCCAACCGGCTAGGTCGGAACGGAGAAACTGCATCGTGTTCATCGGGAGGCAACGGAATGCGTCCTATTCATCGGAGCCAACCGGCTTGGACGGAACAGCCGAAACGAGGCCTGGCGTAACATAGAACAGAGGATACGGTCTTCTGTTCGACCGCCTACGGTCGAAACAGGATCCTGTTCACCGGGAGGGGTGCAGCGTCACCGCATAAAACGGAGGAACCGGACTTGTCTTCGACCTCCCTACGGTCAAAACGGGTCCTGTTCATCGGAGGTGTGGCGTACAAAGAAAAGCGGGACTCCACGGGCTACTATTCATCCACCCATCATCGCCTTTGCTTCACCTCCATGGGCTACTTTGTTTATCCACCGTCAACCTCCTCCGGCCTCCACTTGCGACTATTCATCCACGACATCTCCCTCCCAAGGCCCACTCACCATCGCTTCATCCACGGGCTCCTGTGCATCCAGCCTCCACCAGCCTACTGTTCAACCAGCCCTCCACGGGTCCTGTTCATCCGGCCTCCAATCGCCTCTTGTTCAACTACCTCTCCACGGGTCCTCGTTCATCCACCCCCAACCAGCTTGATCGAGTCCTGTTCATCCGGTAACGCACCTCTACTAGCACGTGGTCTTGTTCATCCAACCCCCACAGGGAACTGTTCATCCAACCCCTAACAACATTCACTGTTCATCAAGAGGCAGCAGGTTCAAACGACTTCAGTTAGCAGCAGTAGTGAAGGAATCGCTCGGGTTCAGTTAACAGCCAAGGGATCGATCACTCCGGTTCAGTAACATAGCTAGTGCAATCGCTCGGGTTCAGTAAGCGAACGCCTCGCTCGGGTTCAGTTAGAGTCCAACGCCTCGCACACATGCACATACGTGTACGAGAGAAACGTGCAAAGCTCCATGCATCACTCGGCCTCGACCACCCACCGTAACCAGGAACTCCCCAAAATTTTCCTCGCCCTCACTTCTACCACATTTTTTCCGTCATGGACGGCCCAAAGAATGTCATCTGGCTGCATCTCTAGCCCGCCCAGGACGAAAAGCCAATTTTCTGTCATGATTTTTTGTCATAGAAGTACGAGCCCACCATGTCGGAGTCAAAACCGGTCGAACTCGGGTAGGGGGTCCCGAACTGTGTGTCTGAGGATCGAAGGTAACGAGGGACATAGGGAACACGATGTTTACCCAGGTTCGGGCCCTCTTAATGGAGGTAAAACCCTACGTCCTGCTTGATTGTATTTGATGAGTATAAGGGTTACAAGACTTGATCTACCTCGAGATCGTAATGGCTAAACCCTAGATGTCTGGCCTATATGAATTCTGATACTCCCTACGGACTAAACCCTCCAGTTTATATAAACACCGGAGGGGTAGAGAGTCAGTTTACAAGGGAAGGAAACAATACATCCAGTCTCCAATCTTGCCTTCCACGCATCCAGGAGTCCTATCCGAACACGGGGAATAATCTTCTGTTCTATCTTCACGGCCCATCAGCCCAGCCCGTACTTGAACATGCCGGACACCTGAGGACCCCCGAATCCAGGTCTCCCTCAGTAGCCCCCGAAATTGCCTTCAATGACGACGTAGTATCCGGCTTATGCCTTCGGCTTTGCAAGGCGAGTTCTTCAGTGTACTTCGGACCAAGTACACTCTGGTTCTGACCTCTATGTTTTGTCTTTATGACTCCTTCCAGTTGTCACTTCGATTTCCGCGCGCCGGGTGAATAGGAACGGACCGTGATTTTTTTCAAATAAGCCCCTCATTGCGCCCGGACGACGCCTATATAAGGAGATATAGATCCCTAAATGCCATCTCACATCGCGCAAAAGGAAAATCGTCAAGATTAGCCACGATAAAAGCCTTCCAACATGGCTTGTGCCCCAGGCTCCTCTTCGCGCCCCCATGGCCATCAAGAGGGTGATTAGCAGAGTTGCTCAGTGCCTCATCTTCAGCTGAGCCGACTCCAGACGCAGGGCTATCTTCCCCTCGCAGATCTAGTCTCCGTTTGAGCGGGATTGGCTTCAACCGGTAATGATGTGATGGCTGAGAATTTCCCCAACCACAATAAGGAGGAGAGGGTGTGCTTCATCCCATTCCTGTTGCGGGGCCTAGGATTTCCAATCCATCCCTTTCTCAGGGGCCTATTAGAATTTTACGGCATCTAACTTCACAACCTTACCCCAGGTTTGATTCTGCACATCTCAGGTTTTGTAGCCCTCTGCGAACTGTTCTTAGGCATTGAGGCCCATTTTGAACTATGGAGGAAGTTCTTTTGCCTCGTTCCCCGCCATTGAGGAGGTTCCATATTCGAAGTGGGCGGTGCCAAAGTATGGCGTATAGCCGGATCCAGATACCTCATAGGAACTCCCAAAGAGGTATACCCATAGTGGTCTTCGGAATGGTTCTACATGGATGACATCCCATTGCCAGACCCAGTTCGGTGTGGCCTCCCTGAATTCTCTACCGCTCCTTTAAAGAAGCATTTCAACTGGCGTCCCCGAAGTCCCAAGGAGGAGGACAATACGGAAATAAAAAGGTTGGTTAGCAAGGTCAGGTTACAAGCCCGTACCGAGCTCTCGATAGTCGAGGTTATGGCTATTGCAATAAAGAGGTGTGTCCAGCCTCTCCAGTCCGGAGTGACTCCCTTATGGTGTTAAAATGGAGAAGATGACCCATCCCGATATAGACGGAAGGGTCTGGATACCCTTGCCGAACTGGCCACAATCTTGGTCGATCTGTAACGGAGAAAAAGAAGATTTCCTCCGCTTAAACTGCCGGGAAGGCTATTCCATGTTCAAACCCATTGAATGGGTAAGACTTCGATTGTCTGTGTTGCCTTATTGCTATTATGGCATGCTAACCCAATTTGTTCTTTGTTAAAATAGTCATGGTGGAAGATGATCGAGGATGTTCTCTGTCCTGCCCCATAGCCAGAGGACCATAATCGCGATGAAGACCCTGGCTTTAGCGAGGATTCGAATATATATATAGAGAGTTTTATGATGGGGTATTTTATCAAGCGAGCCTTGACGGCTCGGAAGTGGCTATCCCCCGGACTACTCCCGCCCCTATCCATTCTCCACCATAAGTATTCAGAGGGCTCTTTAAAAGGAATTCCCTACTCGCACCTTTATCCATTATACTGATCCGTACTTTCTTAGGATCGGTGCTCAACGGACCGTACCTCCTCAAGGGCGGCCCCTACGCAAGGTCGTCGTTCAAAATGAAAGGGGACTGGGAGCGCTGCAGAAACCTCATAGTCTTCCAAGAGGTATGTCTGTTTAATACATGCCCGGGCATGAGTCCGGATTGTTTAAAGTCTCCTTTTATCCTTGATGTGAGGAGAAACATGCGGCAGAAGGTGGGAAAATGCCCTGTTAGCTGAATGTTCGGCAATCCGTTGACGAACTCGCCAACTAGGACGAGAGCCGATGCGATGCCAGTTTCGCCGCCTCATGAGGATTCGGATGACGTATCTGTCACGAATTCCGAAGTTGAGAGTGTGATGAATCACCGTCGATTGAAAGAGGCCATACGCGCTCCGGCCTTTTCTGAGCAAGAGTTTACCGCACTCGTCTTGGTGGATGCATATATCCGAGCTGCTCGAGACAGACTTGCCGGAGTCACTCAGTTGTTCTCAAAGGATATACAGGTAAGAGTTTATGAAATTTTGATAGTCATATGCCAGTAGCCCCTGAGACTTGAAGCGGTGAGGCAAACAGATTTAAGGATCGATATGACCCACAGGTTCTCAAAGAGAAGAATACTGCGCTATCCCAGGAGCTAAAGATAAATCAGACGCAGCTAAATGCTGTCACCGCCGAACTGGCGGAAATGAAAGCACCACAATAGGCGCGTCCGGGAAGAAAAAACACAATGAGGAAAAAGGCAAACAATTTGAAGAGATAGAGAGCTTAAGGGCTTAGTTATCGGCCGCGCAGAAAGAAAATGAGAGGCTTAAGGGCGGCATGTTCGGTATGTCTTCCTTTCTTATTGAAAACCACCCTAGGGGGTCATGTTTAGTCCATAATTCAAAACGTCATGACTCTATTGCTGAAGGCTTGTTAACTGGTCGATCGGAGGAAGAAGTATCTGGATTTCAAGGCGACGTGCTGAAGGAACTGTCCGTGGTACATGCTCGGGCCCGGAAAGCCATGAGGAGTATGTTGAAGGCGTTATGGCCATCTGATACCCCTCCGGAAAGTATGGAGGACTTGGCAAACCTGTTCAAAGGTGCCCGGTGCCGATTTGAGCTATGGAAGACATCCGCCTACCGTGAAGGCGCACGAGAAGCCTGGTCCATGGTGAAAACACGCTTCACCAAGCTGGATCCAAATCATATGGCCTGAGTAGGACCATAGGGACCAGACAGGAAGGAAATTCCATTGAATTTGGTGTATGTCCAAGTAATGATAGCTGCGAAGTATTCGCAGGAAGACTGTAGGTTAGACAGTCTTCTAGATGGAATAGATAAGGAATAGGTATTTGATTTGATGTATAAATGTACGTTATGATCAACCTGTACCTTTATCCAAACATGTGAACAGTTTGTCATTGCAGGCTTTCGGCTTTAACCTCCGAACCAAAATGGTGGAGTGTTTCCGGATACTGTTTGGGATGAAAATAAGCATTCACTATGTCGGAAAACCAGGCAACCCAGTTATTGTGCTTGAACAGACAAAAATTTTACTTCGGCATGTATGTTAAATTTCATATGTAAGAAACATCTTCCAAGGAGAATAGTTCCAAGGGTTCCTTTCCTTGGGTTGGCATGCTGAAATTAAGCACGCCGTGGCTTTGGTCTGTAATATGGAAAAAGTTGTCTGTATGTTTGAAGAGTTACCAGAATGTAACTGTCAAGACCCCGATCCTAAGTCACACCAATCTAGCATGTAACACATCATATCACTTTGCGGCCTCATGCACGGTATTCCCACGGGTGCCACCTTACCTGGCCCAGGACCATTTGCGCATTTTGGCTCACGTATATGATAGTGTCGCTAGCATCCATATGACAAAGAACCCGGGCCGACATGACTAGTCGTGAATCCAAAGTGGCACTAACTTACAGGGACAGGCATACATGACTCCAAAGAACGAACGGTCGGTCATCAACGTATGAACCAAGTCGTAGCAAGCTACAAGGACTTAAAGGAACAACGCGTGACATTTCCCCAAAGGGACAGACACAAGAACTAAGAAGGACACATGCCGGCCAGCCTAGGTGTTCTGGAGCAGTAGCAAGCTACCATGGCTCAGTGGAAGCACTAGGAGACATTTCCCGGTAAGAGAGGCTACCAAGAACAAGCAACTAGATTGTCGGATCCCACACATACCAAGCATTTCAATAACATACACACAATATGCTCGATATGTGCAAATACAACATGGCATCACAACAAAACTCTACGACTCAAAGTATTTATTCATTAGGCTCCGAGGAGCTAGATATTACAAACATGGGTCTGATGACCCAGCATTCAAGCCATACAAGCAATAAGCACATGCGGAAGCTTAACTTGTCTGAGTATAGACAACTACAAATGAAAAGGCTGAGAAGCCCGACTATCTACAAGACCACGTCGAGGCACAAGATCGTAGCCGAGGTGACAAGCTAAACGTCAAGTCCACGCTGAACTACTAGTGACAATCAAGTCTCTCTGCAAAACATAAATTAAGCAAGCGTGAGTACAAATGTACCCATCAAGACTTACATCGTAACTAGCTACATATGCATCAATATCAACAAAGGGTGGTGGAGTTTAACTGCGCAGCAAGCCTGCTTTGACTTCGATGGCTATCCCGAACTACATTGCAAGTAACTCTTTTGGGGTGGCGCACACGAGGTCCACATATTCACCAATCAATACACCACTATGGATCCGCTCCTGTCTCCCTCACGAACGCCCATCCGGAGAACTCACGCTTATCTTGCGCATTTTAGAGTATCCTCTTTCACTTGTCTATGAACTGTATAAGCAACCAAGTAGTCATTTACCGCGGACCCGGCTATTCGAATAGATGATGTTAACCCTGGAGGGGTGTACTTCTTCACACACGCTCTCGCCACTTACCGCCACGTACACGTCATGTATCTCGGCAACCTTCAAGCGGAAGCCTAGCGAGGGTATCGGCCACGACCTGACTAACCACACAAGTCCCTAGTACAGGTTCATCGCCAATTCAGGTTCCATCCGCAGGGAGTCCGGCCGAGGTTTCCACCACGGCCCCGAACGATGTGTGCAGGGTTCGGGTCACCAAACAGGCGACTTGACACCGTGCCAGTGCTCATCGCATCACAGCCCACCCCTTGGGTCTGAGGATGTGCATGACCTCCAAAGATACTACAAACACCGTAAACTACTTGCAACTCTGGACAAAGGACAAGTTAATAAGTCGAGAGAGTCAATTAAGGATCCCAACGTGTGGTAGTAGCTGATCTTAAATCACACATACAGATCTCAGTTCCTGAGGACGGTTCCAATGAAACAACCCACCATGTACTCCTACATGGACTCTCATCGATACCTTTACCAAATCGTGTTCACACACATAGCTCTCAATAGTAGGACATGTTCACACACCTCCAATTCATCCCCGATGAATCAGACCTGACTCAACTCTGTCGGATTTCGGGTTCCGGCAGACCCTTAAGGTTCGAACTCTGGGGTGCGCGCGGAGATCTCTCCCCTACCGACATACGTCTGATCTCCTCATGTGATCTAAGCTGGAAACAACGAACAACACAAGGGACACGAGATTTATACTGGTTCGGGCCACCGTTGTGGTGTAATACCCTACTCCAGTGTGTGGTGTGGTGGATTGCCTCAGGGGCTAATGATGAACAGTACAGGCGAAGAACAGCCTCGTGAGAGGTGTTCTTGAACTGGTGCGGAGTGTTCTACTTGGTCCGGGTCTCTCTTTTTCCTTTTCCTACTTTGTGGTGGCTAGTTCTATTTATAGAGGACCTGGGCCTCTCCCCAAATAATGAGCAGGAAGGGCGCCAACAATTGGCCATTTTGAAGGGGAACATCTAGTACAAGTTATCTTGACCAAAGGTGGTCTTGTTGCCAAAAGCACTTTGGTGATGACGCTGTCTTGGGCTCCACGGTGACCTCCATCCCGCCGCCTGCTGGTCTTGGTCTCAAGCACGGAATGGTAACCTTTGCCCTATGCCTTGGCCTGTGCTTGCTCCCTTTGAACCGAAGGGGAAACAAGGACACTGCACAGGCCAGCGCCCGCCTGGCGCCCGCCTGGTCTCGATCATCATGACTGGTGTCACGGGCTCATCGCGAGGTACCCCTGCCTTGATCTCTCCGCCTCCTCGCGAGCCTGCCTGATGAGGCTGCCCCTGAGGAAGCTTCTTGTCGTCCGCCCCGCGAGGCTTGGCCCCTCGCTAGGGTCTTGAGCTTGAGCCGATGAAGGTGGGCCAAGACTGGGCCCTACTTGAGCCACGCCCAGCAGGCCGCAGTGTGCAAGTCTGGGGACCCCTGCCTCGCAACACCGACAGCTCCCGGCCCAAGGTGCGCCCGAGCTTGGCCTAGCAGAGAAGCGAAGGGGCAAGCACGAAGCGCCGCGGGTCCCAACAGCCTGCGGCCTCGGGCGCCGCATGGCGATTGATTGGACGTGGGCGTCTCCGCTTCCCACGACGCCTCGGCAACTGCACGACTTGACAAGTCCCTGCATGCAAAGGAACGGGTCATGATTACCTGCGATCGTGGTGGCCGGCGTTGGCCTTCTCCGGCTATTAGTACGGGACTGCGTGAGCCCCTTCAGTCCATCCCTTCCTGCTACTCCTTTTCTTCTTCTTCCTCGTCCTTGCTTCTCCTTACGCAAATGGCGCCAATCCGCCGGTTTTCTGCAGAAGAGAAGGGAAAGGCCCCCTGAGAGGGTCCTGACCCGCTTCCGCCGAAGAAGCGGTTGGTCCTCTGCCACCGAGATGAGGGTGCTCAGCAGGAGGCATCGAGGCTCGTACGAAGCGCCGCGCTGAGTTTCGCGCTGCCTTGTACGCCCGCGTCGTGGGTCCTGTGGGAGAAGGCGTCGAGCGACACCGACGGTGCCGCCGTCGATACCGGCGAGTCACGGTGGTGCGCGTCGTTCCTCCTGGAGTCCACACCGAGGGCTCCTCTCGCGAGATCGTGCTTCATGCCGCCATGCCTCCAAGCTCTTGGATCAGCCTTCCTCCCTCCTTCGCCTTCGAGATGCCGCCGAAAGCGGGCTGCTGAGCTCACAGCTGCAAAGACGCTGATCGCAGCACCTTGCGACCGGAGCGGAGGTCGCGGTCATCGCTCCGGGCAAGGTCTTGATGACCCGGAGCTGGGGTGAGATCGCCCGGGTCTGCCTCACGGAGGGTGCCCTCGTAATCCATCTTGAATACGACGGCGCCTCCCTGATGTTCTTCAAGGTCTTCGATGCTGAAGGACGCCGGCTGGAGTGCTGCCCCAAGGAGAGTGGCAGGGGCACCGAACTGGCGAGGACCTGGTTCACGATCGCCCTCCAAAGAGCTCCTTAGCAGGCGGAGGAGGCTGGGAATCCAGCTCCCAGAGCTTCTCATGACCGGAGACGGCGGCGACAACATGAGCCCGAGCTCGCGCCGTGTTTCGGAGTAGGGGCAAGCATCAAGCCGCCGACGCCACCGATCCGGATGGGGTTGGCACCGCGCCACGGCAGCCCACTGTTGATGATGACGTCCCCTGCGGAGGCGCGGGCAATTGGCGTTCCTTAGTATTAGTACCTTTTGTTCCTTGCGAGGAATCGAAGCAACACCCCATGAGGGTATGTAAGGCGCCTGCCATGTCTTTTGTGAACATTATATCCTTAATATGAATCGATGCGAGGTGCCTGTCTGTCGTGGCTCGGCTCCCCTTTCTATCCTCACGAGGACTTGGCGCCCACGCCGAAGGTCCTGGCCCCTGTGCAGGCTTGCCGTTGCCGGTATGCTGTGTCATGCGATGCCGTGGTCACGGCCAGGAGGTGAGCGGCCCGAGGTCCGGTAAGAGCCCCCGAGTTGCGATGCTCGAGAGGTCCCCTTTAGTGCTCGAGCAGCCCTCGCTGGGCGAGAAAGGAGGGCAACGTCTTCGTGACAGAGCTGCACTGGGCGAGGGTTTGGCGCTGCGTTGGTCCAACTCCTGTTTGGGCGTGACTTATCTTTTGAGTTTGGTGTAGGTCTTCGACGAGGCACCCGGCCCGAGAGGTGGTAGCTGAGGTGCTGCTGGGTTGGGTCCTCGCGAGCTTCTTCCCACTCCTCCGCACTTTCCTTAATGCTCTACGTCCTCAGGTCCCGGCCCTCGAGCGAGCTCAGCCGCCGCTAGTATGACAGGTCGCGATGCCGTGGGTCAAGGCCAGGGGGTGAGGGCTGGAGATCCAGTAGGAGCCCATGAGTCGCGATGCTTAGGCGCCCCCCTTTTAACGTGTAAGCGGTCCGTGCTGGAGAGAGGGAGATATAGCTCGCGACATCCCCAACGTTGCTCCTGGAGTGGGTCCTGCGCACCAATCATAAGGGGAAACAAGGCTCGTCGTTATTTGGTTGCCACCGACCTTTTGGTCGCCTCGAGGAAGTGATCGGGCACCGAGGGCCTGGTGAGGTGGCGCCTTGTAGCGGGGCTGCCGTGGCAGGAGCTCGACTCGACGGTCAGATTATCCAGCGTTGCAGGTGGACGGACCCGTGCGCAAAATGCCGTGCTGCGAGCGGCGGCTCCACGGTGTAGGCATCAATCGAGCAGGCGATTAGGTCGGGTATGTGAAGCACGCAGGGAGGAAATTCATTTTGGTAGATGCAGGAAGCGACGCCTTGTTGGGCCAGGCCCGAGCAGCTTGGGGATGATGCAGCCCGGGGCGCCTCCAACAAGGTAGGTAAAGAGCATAAGCAAAAGCGGATACATGCCGCGGGGGCGGACCCATGCGGCACAGGAATGATGCGGCCCTATGGGCGCTCCCAGCTAAAAATGGAACTTGGAAAGATGTCACCTGATGCCGTTGAAGATGAAGTGATGCTGAAGAAGTGGGCGGTGCGCGGTGAGGACGTCGACCCTCACGAGCCCCCAGGCCCAGCCTCGGGAGGCTCCGGGGGCACGGGTAGGTCTTCGAGGGCCATCTCCACCTCCCCCAGGACCGCACAATGCCTGACCTCCTGAGCCTCCAGAACAGTCCTCAGCAGGCGCTGATGAGCGGCGACCGCGTTCGGCAGACCGAAAGGCATGCGAACGTAGCTGTGGGGTGGACCCTCACAACGCCCCCATGCTGTGAAGGCGGGCGCTCTGGGGCCAGCGGCTCGGTTGAGCCACGGCATCGTCCGATGCGCAGCGTAGCCCACCATCATCCTCGCTGGATGTGAGGCTACGGGCCGAGCAAGCGGCGGCCGCAGCATGACTCTCGACTCCGTAGCTCCTGGGTGTTTCTTGCGATGAACTCCCGAGGGTTTGGTCTTCCTTGCCTTGTACCTTCACGAGGGAAGCGTGCTCGGAAGCACCCCTCAGAAGTGGTGCCCAGCGCCTCCTCGCCACCTTGGCAAGGTCATTGGGTTTCTCCAAGAAAGAGCCCCGAGCCTGCTCGAGGAGGGCGCCGGGCGCGCCTTCCTATCTATGCGAGAGGGTGGCGCTCCTGATCGGGCGCATAAATCTCGACGCAACACCTCCGGAGGCACCTGCCTCCTTATGGCTTGGGCCAGGCAAAGCCTTCTTCTTCTTAAGGGTCGCCACAGGAAGTCTTCCGCTCCTGTGATCTGGGTCTTCGATTGCTGCGGCTTGGAACGCACGCTCAAGTGAACACACTGCGTCTCTTTCTTCACAGGGTACGGTGATAACTCCACCGCTTCCTGGCATCTTGAGGACATTGTAACCATGGTGAGTCACTGCCATGAACTTGGCTAGGGCTGGGTACCCAAGGATGGCATTGTACGGCAGGAGAATGTGGGCGGTGTCGAAGTTGATGAGCTCGGTGCGGTAGTTGTTGTGCTGCCCGAAGGTGACTAGAAGGCGAACCTGCCCTATCGGAACAGTGGAGCCATCACTGACTCCTGAGAAAGGCTTGGTCGGCTGAAGCTGATAGTACGACACTTGGAGATTGTCGAACGTCTCAACGGACAGGACCTTGAGTCCTGCTCCGCCATCAATGAGGGTCCTGGTGACCTGCACATTGCTGATGACTAGGGAGCAAAGCATCGGGAGGACTCCGGCCGTCGCTGCGCACTTGAGCTGATCCGCTGAGCTGAACGTGATAGCGCACGTAGACCACCTGAGAGGGCACGTGGCCTCAAGCTTGGGGAGGACTGCGTTCACCTCGCGAGCAAACTTCTTGAAGATGCACTGTGATGCTGGGGCTTGGGCGCCACCCAAGATGCAAGCGATTGCGCGTGGCTCCTGGAAGCCCCCAGCCCCCTCGCCTTGATGTTGGTCTTCGTTCCTCCTTGGCGGTGGCGGCAGAGGAGGAAGGCCTGCGCTGCCGTGTGGGCGATCCTCACGAGGTTGATCCTCTAGCCTCCCTCGCGAGGCTGGTCCTGCCAGCGATCCTCGCGAGGTCGGTCACGCCACCCTTGGCGAGGGACGCGGTCTTTCCATCGTCCTCCACCTCTTCCTCCTCCTCGGCCATAGCCCCTGTCGTTGCGCTCGGGGCGTCGGCCGATTCGCCCATCACGCACGGCCCTGAGATCTTGACATTCGTTGGTGTTGTGGGTGTGGAGGTCGTGGTACACGCAGTATCGGCTGCCCTTGGATGACTCAGGCTGATCCCTGCCTTGCTTGGTGTCTGGTTCCGCTACAAGCACAGCAGCCCCCTTGCGCTTCACGTCCCTGGCCTTGAGCATTTTCCCTTCTGGGTCGGCTGCCGAGAACACGAGGAGGGAGAGGCGCCTTTCCTCAGCCCTGGCGCACTTGGTCGCCAAGTTGAACAGCTCCAAGGATGTGCACAGGTCTTCATGGATTGCTAGCTCCTCCTTCATCTTGATGTCACGCACGCCATCGGAGAAGGCCGAGATGACGGCTTCTTGATCACCACCCGGGATCTTGAGGCGGCGTTGTTGAAGGCCTGATGTATTTCTGCAGGGTTTCTTGCTGTTGCTTGATGCGGCACAGTCGCTCACGGCCGGGGCGATTCTGCGAGTGCCTCGAAGTTGGCGATGAAGCGGGCGCGCATCTCGTCCCAGGAGGAGATCGTGCCAGGAGCCAGGTTCAGGAGCCAGGTACGGGCCCCGTCCTTGAGCGCCATGGGAAACCAGTTTGCCATGACCTTTTCGTCTCCACTGGCGGCTTCGATGCCCTGCTTGTAGAGCTGTAGGAACTCCGCGGGGTCCGCCGTGCCATCATAGCGAGGGCAGGTCGAGCTTGAACTTTCCTGGCCATGTGACGCCCGCTGTAGCTTCGGGAGTGAAGGCTGCAGCCTGCTATGGCCACGGTGCCCTTCTTTGGTCTTGGGCTTGCTCTCGGTGATTACCACGCGCCGCCGCTTGGAGCAGCGCGGGGTCTTGGCGCGGAGGCGCAGGGACGCGATCTTGGCGCGGCGGCGCTGGGAGCGCACGAGCACCTTCTTGGGGACGAGGGATCTCCTGGTAGTTCCCTTCTTGCTGCGCAGGCGTCGGACGTGGAGGGTCCCGCCCCGGGGCTGCGCGCCTCGGAGCCAGGGCGCCTTCTTGGGGAGGAGGTGGTGGAGGCGCCTCCTGATCCGCACCCCCTGCGTGGAATGGAGGACGAGGCAGCGAGAGGGACGGTAGGTGGGAGCCCCCTGCGGCTCTGACGAGCACGGTGATGCGTGCGAGGCAGTCCTCGTAGAGGTCGTCGACGGAGCGGTAGTGCAGCAGCTCTCTCGCCAGGAGCAGCACGGCGTGCGCGTCTGTGGGGGCGCGACGGGCATGGGACAATGAACCAGCTGGAGTCAGTGACGGGGTGGCGGTGCGGCCATCCCGCCGCACCGAAGGATCTTGAGACGAGGCTCGCTGCCGATCCCGCTGGCCGGTGGCGGCGTTAGCGGCAAGCGACGGAAACGATGGGGCGTCGCCGACGGCCTCTGGCCTCGGGCGACGCTGGTGGCGAGCAGCCCGGCGCGGGCGCGAAGCCCGACGAAGCGCCAGCCATGGACACGACGGAAGATCACATGCGAACAGCGGAAGAAAGATTACGGCGCACTTACTCGGGCGCGCCAAATGTCGATTTCAGTTCCGGCCGACCCTTAAGGTTCGAACTACACAGGGTGCGCGCGGAGATCTCTCCCCTACCGATCTATATCCGATCTCCTCGTGTGGATCTAAGCTGGAAGCAACCGAACAACACAAGGGACACGAGATTTATACTGGTTCCGCCACCGTTGTGGTGTAATACCCTACTCCGGTGTGGTGTGGTGGATTGCCTCGTGGGGCGATGATGAATAAGACAGGGAAGAACAGCCTCACAGAGGTGTTCTTGAACCGGTGCCGAGTGTTCTACTTGGTCCGGGTCTCTCTTTTCCTTTTCCTACTGCAGGGTGGCTAGCTCTATTTATAGAGGCCCCGGGCCTCTCCCAAATAATGAGCGGAAGGGCGCCAACAATTGGCCATTTTGAAGGGGAACATCTAGTACAAGTTATCCAGACCAAAGGTGGTCTTCAGCTGCCAAAAACACTGGTGATGACGCCGTCTTGGGCTCCACGGTGACCTCCATCCTGCCGCTCTGCTGGTCTTGGTCTCGTTGCACCAGAATGGTAACCTTTGACCGATGCCTTGGTTTGTGCTTGCTCCCTTTGCACCGAAGGGGAAACAAGGACACTGCGCAGGCCGGCGCCCGCCTGGCGCCCGCCTGGTCTCGATCGTCATGGCTGGCGTCACGGGCTCCTCGCAAGGTACCCCTGCCTTGATCTCTCCGCCTCCTCGCGAGCCTGCCTGATGAGGCTGCCCCTGAGGAAGCTTCTTATCGTCCGCCCCGCGAGGCTTGGCCCCTCGCGAGGGTCGTGAGCTTGAGCTGATGAAGTGGGCCGTGACTGGCCCCTACTTGAGCCACGCCGCAGGCAGCGAGCAGTGTGCAAGTCTGGGACCCCCACGACACGCTTTCCAACGTATCTATAATTTTTTATTGCTCCATGCTATATTATCTACTGTTTTGGACATTATTGGGCTTTATTTTCCATTTTTATATTATTTTTGGGACTAACCTATTAACCGGAGGCCCAGCCCAGAGTTGCTGTTTTTTGCCTATTTCAGTGTTTCGAAGAAACGGAATATCAAACGGAGTCCAAACGGAATGAAACCTTCGGGAACGTGATTTTCTCACCGAACGTGATCCAGGAGACTTGGACCCTACGCCAAGGCATCAGAGAGGCGGTCACGAGGGTGGGGGCGCGCCCCCCCTTAGGGCGCGCCCCCTGCCTCGTGGGCCCCTCAGAGCTCTATCAACGTACTTCTTCCTCCTATATATACCTACGTACCCCCAAACGAATAGAGACGGAGCCAAAAACCTAATTCCACCACCGCAACTTTCTGTATCCACGAGATCCCATCTTGGGGCCTGTTCCGGAGCTCCGCCGGAGAGGGCCGTCATCACGGAGGGCCTCTACATCATCAGAGCGACTCCGAAGAAGTGTGAGTCGTTTACCTCGGACCTTCGGGTCCATAGTTAGTAGCTAGATGGCTTCTTCTCTCTTTTTGGATCTCAATACAAAGTTCTCCCCCTCTCTCGTGGAGATCTATTCGATGTAATCTTCTTCTTCTTTTTGCGGTGTGTTTGTTGAGACCGATTAATTGTGGGTTTATGATCAAGTCTATCTATGAATAATATCTGAATCTTCTCTGAATTCTTTTATGTATGATTGGTTATCTTTGCAAGTCTCTTCGAATTATCAGTTTGGTTTGGCCTACTAGATTGGTTTTTCTTGCCATGGGAGAAGTGCTTAGCTTTGGGTTCGATCTTGCGGTGTCCTTTCCCAGTGACAGAAGGGGCAGCAAGGCATGTATTGTATCGTTGCCATCGAGGATAACAAGATGGGGTTTATTTCATATTGCATGAATTTATCTCTCTACATCATGTCATCTTGCTTAAAGCGTTACTCTGTTTTTAACTTAATACTCTAGATGCATGCTGGATAGCGGTCGATGAGTGGAGTAATAGTAGTAGATGCAGAATCTTTCCGGTCTACTTGTCATGGACGTGATGCTTACATACATGATCATGCCTAGATATTCTCATAACTATGCACAATTCTGGCAATTGCTCAACAGTAATTTGTTCACCCACTGTAGAATACTTATGCTCTTGAGAGAACCACTAGTGAAACCTATGGCCCCCGGGTCTATTCTCATCATATCAATCTCCATCACTTTAATCTTGCTTTGCTTTTTTACTTTGCCTTTTACTTTTCACTTTGCATCTCTATACCGAAAATACCGAAAATACTATCTATCAAATCTCACTCTAAAGTAAAGTGATTTGTGAAGGGATTGACAACCCCTAATCGCATTGGTTGCGTAGTAGCTATCGTTTTGTGCAGGTACGAGGGACTTGAGCGTAGCCTCCTGCTGGATTGATACCTTGGTTCTCAAAAACTGAGGGAAATACTTACGCTACTTTGCTGCATCATCCTCTCCTCTTCGGGGAAAACCAACGCAAGCTCAAGAGGTAGCAAGAAGAATTTCTGGCGCCGTTGCCGGGGAGTCTACGCAAAAAGTCAACATACCAAGTACCCATCACAATCCCTATCTCTTGCATTACATTAGTTGCCATTTGCCTCTCGTTTTCCTCTCCCCCACTTCACCCTTGCCGTTTTATTCGCCCTCTCCTTCTCCTTCTCCTTCTCCTTCTCTTTTTCCGTTTGCCTTTTTCTCGCTTGCCTTTTGTTTGCTCATGTGTTGGATTGCTTGTCTATCGCGATGGCTCAAGATACTACCAAATTGTGTGACTTCACCAATACCAATAATAATGATTTCCTTAGCACTCCGATTGCTCCTCTTGCCAATCTTGAATCTTGTGAAATCAATACTGCTTTGTTGAATCTTGTTATGAAAGATCAATTCGGCCTTCCTAGTGAAGATGCCACTACTCATCTGAATAGCTTCGTTGATTTAAGTGATATGCAAAATAAAAAAGATGTCGATAATGATGTCGTTAAATTGAAGCTATTTCCTTTTTCGCTTAGAGATCGTGCTAAAGCTTGGTTTTCGTCTTTGCCTAAAAATAGTATTGATTCTTGGAACAAGTGCAAAGATGCTTTTATCTCTAAGTATTTTCCTCCCGCTAAGATCATCTCTCTTAGAAACGATATTATGAATTTTAAGCAACTTTGTAGCGACCTGACCCAAAATCGGTCAAATCTACCGTGGTTACATGCCATCCCAAGATCATCTTTGCTACTCACGATTACATCGATATAGTAATCAAAGTTCAATCACACCTGAATATTATTACACGATTCTCATATAGAGTCTTTATTACAAGGGAATAAATTTGGCTCAAGGCCAACTCATGAGAAATAAACTACTAATGCTGCTTGAGCGTCGAAGGTAAAGCGAGTCCATCCAGACTCCAAAGGGCAATCGCCAAGCGCGAGGCGTAGCCTCACTCCTCGATCGAATATACCTCTGCAACATAAGACATTGCAGCCGTGTAGGTCAGCTTTTTGAATAAGCTGGCAAGTCATGAAGAATAACAATAATAAAGTTACTAACACTATATGCATTTTGGCTGTGGAGCTCTAAGTTTCATCTTTTTGCGAAAAGCCAATTTTATCCTACTATAGTGGACTTGTTTGCAATTTGCTACAAATTGTTGGTAGTTATTGAGATGGTTCCGCCAACCAATATCTCGTTCCCAAATTATTAAGTCATAAACCCCTCAAATTAATTCATTAGTTTCAGTGTTGAGATATCCGAATACTTCCAAGTTCCAGAGGCTCAAACGTCCGTAACCGGGGACACGGCTAATCGATTAGATCTTTAAACTCTGCAGAGGTTTGCGCACTTTCCTCGCAGAAGAATCATTCCCTCCTTTAAAGTCTTCGCACTTCATGGTGTTTGAAGACGGACGAATGAAACGAGGTCTTCCAAAGAGTTCTTACGGCCACCGCGGTACTCCATCCAATCCTACCGTTCTTCTACATCTCGTAGTACCGTCCAGCCAGCGTCACTACTAGGGTCAACCCAGCCAGAGCCCATAATGGCTTGCGGCTGCATGTAAGCTTCGGTCATGGGGCATCCATCCTTCTCTTCGTGGCTGGGTGAAGCTTTCCATGAGGATGTCATGGCGCTTCTCCATGCATCCCGCCACCACCGGGTGCTCCAGGTGCCTCACAACCGTCCTCCACCCGGTAGTGATTTTCCGAAGTCCATCTTGATCATTGTAGTTCATGGGGTTGTCATCATCATTGACTCTCACATCTTGCTTATGGATTTCACTCAACCCAAAACCCGTCTTCACGAGCATAGCAAAGTAACTACTACGTCCGGGGTCATGGTAACAAGGGATTGGTTCATCCTACCACATGATACTACTCAAGTTTAATGACTTCAAGATTTCACCATCGCATGCATGGTGGGGTGGTGACAACTACTAATGCACAAAACATAGGTATAGAAATAACATGATCAAGACTTGCCTTGCTGATGATCCTCGTAAGCTAAGGAGTCGAGTAGCAAGCTTCAGCACTCAGGAAACTCTACCGAGGACAAACAATGAACACAATAAGCAAAACAATAGGATCACATAACACAACATAACAAAAGTAACATAACACAACAAAGCAACCAAAACCAAATCCAAAGGAAAACTCAAAGAAAAATCACTCAAAGTTTTTCCTACTCCAAACAATAACTAAAATAGTTTTTATATAACAAAATTCCTTAATATAACCTAATCATGGTTTTAAGTTAACTTAACAGAAAAGGATTCACTAAGCAACTAGGAGCAAAAAGAATTAATTTAAAAGCTATTATAAAACTCATTTTAGGCCTAATCCAATTTCTATTAAGAAAATAATTTAAAACTTTTATTAATTATAAATAAAAGTTCATCTACTAGAATGACAGAAACTAACCTAGAATAACTAATCACAAGTTAAAAATAAATTAATTTACTAATTAATTTAATAGGAAAACAGGAACTAGTTAATTAATTAGGATTAATAGGATTCTGCTTAAAACTAATTATTTATTAGTCCTAAAATACCCAAGTTAATTTCTATGGTTTGGCAATGTCAAAATAAAGTTGGGACAAAAAGAATCATGCAAAAATAATTTTTCTAACTCAAGTTATAACAGATTTACTATTCTGACTAAAACTAAATTAAAGCAATTTTAATTAATTTTAACATAGCTAAATATATATTCTACAGAAACTATAAGAAATTTGCAAACCAACAAAAAAGAATCACTTAAAAATATTAAGTAGACTAAAAGATATGAATTTTTCAAATCAGAAACTATTCTGTTAAAACAGAAAAACGAAAATAAAAAAGAAAATGGCCTAATGGGCCTAACCTACACGACCGAGCGTAATATAAACTAAACGGGCCCTAGGGTTAAACGAGTGGGCCGGGCTAAATAAAAAACCCTAACTAAATTTAAACTGAACTAAACCGGAGCGAACCGGTTTTATATAAAGAACATACCCCTTCGGGGTGTTCTAATTCACACCGTAGATGCTAGATCAGACGGGGTGTGATCTCCGGCGACTCACCGGGCGTTGACGGCGATGGCGCGGCTCGGTGGCAAGGCGTCGACGGTCAGCTCCTGGGAGGGCGGAGTGGTCCCGGCGGGTGAAAGGCGGCGACGAGGGAGGGTTCTGTGGAGTGGGTGGAGCTCGGGGAGGGCTAGGGCGGCGGCGATGACGCAAAATGGCGGCCAAGGGTAGGCTCGGCCCGCGGCAGCGTGTGAGGAGGAGGGTTCCATGAGGGGCAAGGGGGAATGGGGTGGGGGAGGGTATAAATAGGGGGTCCTCGGCTTGGACGAGGGAAAGGGCGGGCGAGGAGATCACAAGGATCCCGGATCCTGCGGGATTCCGGGCAGCCAAGGCTATGCGGGCGAGGGAAGAAGAAGAGGGCGGGCCCAAGGGTCGAGAGAGAGAGGGAGGTGGGGTCGGCGGGTGGCCGAGGCTTGGGGGTTTCAAGTAGGGGAGGGTGGTCGGGTGGCTGGCCATTGGCTATGTGGGCCGGCTGGCTGGGCCAGACATGCGGCGTCTTGTGTTGGCCTCGGGTGGTTCGGCTGGCGCCTGGGGTTTTTTCTTTATTTTTTAAATAAAACAAAACAGAAATAAAACAATATCTGTAAATATTTTATATAGGGTATATATATACCAAAATGATCAGGGAATATTCCCTTTCATTTGAACATTTTTCCAAAGGCAAAATCCAAACTTTATAAAAATCCATTTTTTCAAATTCAAATAAAATTCAGATTTGAATCCAAATCTTTTGGCATTGTTTCCTCACGATATTTTTTTGGACTGTCATGTTTGCTCCTCTCATACTTTTGATCAAGTATTTATCAGGCTTAGTTTTTGAAATGTTTCCCACATGCCAAAGTTTGAAATTCAAATTCAAAACTCAAAATTCCCTAAAACTTCAAATGGCATTCAAATTCAAACAGGATGCATAGGATGCTTAGCTATAATTGTAAAACATTCCAAATAGGAAATTTGGGATGTTACAAAACCTACCATTTTAAGATGAATCTAAGTCCTCGAGATTGGGTTGGCTAGCAAATAGGTGCGGGTGGTCTCGAAGAAGATCTTCTTCGCGCTCCCAGGTGGCTTCTTCCTCGGTGTGGTGACTCCACAGCACCTTGCAAAATTTGATGACCTTGCTGCGGGTGACTCTGCTTGCGGTCTCGAGAATCCGGACGGGTTTCTCCTTGTAGGTCAGATCACTGTCAAGCTGTATGGCCTCTAGGGGCACTGTATCTCTCAACGGAACATCGGCCATGTCGGCATGACACTTCTTCAGCTGAGAAACATGGAAGACATCATGAACTCCGGACAATCCTTCCGGCAATTCCAACTTGTAAGCAACCTCTCCACGACGTTCGAGGATTTTGTAGGGGCCAATGAATCGGGGTGCTAACTTTCCCTTGACACCAAACCTCTTGATTCCACGAAGTGGAGACACACGAAGATATGCTCGATCTCCCACTTCGTAAGTCACTTCCTTGCGCTTACTGTCGGCATAACTCTTACGTCTCGATTGTGCTATCTTGAGCCTGTCTCGAATCAGCTTGACTTTCTCTTGGAATCCTTGATAAGATCGGAACCGAAAAGTGATCGATCTCCAACACTATCCACAACAATGGTGTTACGCACCTCCTTCCGTATAGAGCTTGAAAGGGGCCATCTTGATTTGGATTGATAACTGTTGTTGTATGAGAACTCTGCGTATGGCAAATTGTCATCCCAGCTAGACCCATAGTCTAGCACACAAGCTCTCAACATGTCCTCCGAATCTGATTGACTCTCTCGGTTCCGTCCATCTGCTGCGGATGAAAAGCTGTACTTGAATTCCAGCCTCGTACTCCAAAGTTTCATGCAACTGCTTCCAAAACTTTGAGGTAAACCGTGTTCCTCTATCGACACGATTTTCCTCGGAACTCCATGCAGACATACGATCCTGGTCATGTATATCTTGGCCAACTTAGCACTGGTATAGGTAGTCTTCACGGGAATGAAGTGAGCTACCTTGGTCAAACGATCAACCACTACCGGATAGAATCATAACTGAACGGGTCTGGGTAATCTGTGATGAAATCCATTCCAAGTTTTTCCCATTTCCAATCGAGAATCGGCAAAGGTTGCAGTAACCTGGCGGCACGATGTTACGCCTTTACTCGTTGACAAACATCGCATACTCGCTACGTATTCGGCAATATCCTTCTTCATACATCCACCAGAAATTTTCCTTCAAATCCAGGTACATCTTGGTGTTACTGGGGTGAATCGAAATCTGTGAATCATGAGCCTCTGAAGAATTAGCTTCACGAGTTCGGGATCATTGGGCACATAAATGCGATCCTCGAACCATATAGCTCCGTATTCATCCTTACGAAATCCTTTAGCTTTTCCTTCATTCATCTTTTTCTTTATCTCATCAATTTCCTTGTCCGACTTCTGGGCTTCACGAATCCTTTCGGCCAAAGTGGACGGAACGTCGAGTTGCAACATATCCTCTCGGAACTATCTCCGATCGGAGATCTCTGAGGTCATCGACTAACTCTGGGGTAATCCTCCTGCTATAAGGGTATTCACATAACTCTTACGGCTCAAAGCATCTGCTACAACATTAGCCTTTCTGGGTGATAATGCAATCTCATGTCATAGTCCTTGATTAACTCTAGCCATCTCCTCTGCCTGAGGTTCAGCTCTTTCTGCGTGAAAATATATTTCAAGCTCTTGTGATCTGTGTAAACATCACAACGGTTTCCGATGAGGAAATGTCTCCAGGTCTTGAGTGCATGCACTACAGCTGCTAACTCCAAATCATGCGTGGCATAATTCAGCTCGTGTGGTCGTAGCTGTCTGGAGGTATAAGCTACAACTTTTCCTTCCTGCATGAGTACTCCTCCAAGTCCACGACGAGAAGCGTCACAATATACCGGTAATCCTTGTGTATGTCCGGCAAAATCAATCTTGGGGCTGTAACCAAACGCTTCTTCAATTCCTGAAACTGGCTTCACAAGCCTCGGTCCAAACATACTTGGCTTCCTTCTTCAACAGCTCAGTCATGGGCTTGGCAATCTTTGAGAAATTCTCAATAAACCTCCGATAATATCCTCGCGAGTCCGAGAAAACTGCGGATCTCCTTGGTATGGTGGGTGACTGCCAATCGGTGGTGATACAACCTTGGTGGGGTCAACTGCTATTCCTTCTCCTGAAATAACATGTCCGAGGAATCCGACTTCCTTCAACCAAAATTCACATTTGCTGAACTTGGCATACAACTGATGTTCTCGAAGTTTCTCCAGAACTAGACGCAAATGTTCCTTATGCTCTTCCTCGCTCTTGGAGAAAATCAGTATATCATCGATGAACACCACGACAAACTTGTCCAGATATTCCATAAATACCTTGTTCATCAAATTCATGAAGTATGCACGGGAGCATTAGTCAATCCAAGCGACATGACGGTATACTCATATAAACCATACACGGTAGTGAATGCTGTTTTGGGTATATCCTTTTCACGGATCTTCAATCGATGATACCACGATCGAAGATCGATCTTGGAGAATACCTTGGCTCCAACTAGCTGATCAAATAAATCATTAATCATCGGTAGAGGGTACTTGTTCTTGATGGTCACGTCGTTCAACGAGCGATAATCAACAACCATTCTCAAGGTTCCATCCTTCTTCTCTACCAAAAGAACTGGGGCTCCCAAGGTGATGAGCTTGGCGAATATATCCCTTCTCCAATAGCTCATTAATTTGGTTCTTGATCTCCTTCAAATCGTTCGGTGGCATCCGATAAGGTCTCTTGGATATTGGGGCTGGCTTGGGCAATAACTCAATCAGAAATTCAATGTCCCCGTCTGGTGGCATTCTGGTAATTCCTCCGGAAAACATCGGAAAAGTCTTGCACTCGGCACCTCCTCTGAACAACTCCCGTGAGGGAATGCACTGATTCTTCATCTGGCTATGCACGGCTACATACTTGATCCTCTTACGCTCCGGTGGTGAGCGAGAATAGACTTGCTGAGCACGATCTATGTTCCCTTCAAACTTCGTCAACCAATCCATGCCAGGATTACATCCAAGGTCTGGGTTTCCAACACTATGAGGTCTGTGGGAAATTTATGGTTCCCGATGTTGAGGGTTGCATGACGCCCTAAGCACCTGCCATCATTTCTCCTCCTGCTGAGCCCGACTTCGAAGGGGGCTTCTAAGGGTTTTAGTGGGCAACCCGTACTTTTCCACAACTACCCTTGATATGAATGAATGCGTTGCACCAGAATCAAAGAGAACCAAAACTGAACGTGAATTCAATAAAAACTTACCAACCACAGTGTCTGGCTGATCATAGACGTCCTCCACGTCGATGTGGTTCACCTGAGCACGAGGGAACGGATTGGGCTTCTTCGCTGAGCCTCCATTGCCATTTCCATTCCTCTGCTTGGCCTCCGGGCAGTCGGTGGCATAGTGCCTGTCTTGGCACTTGAATTAGGTGATGTGGCTCAGATCCTTCGGAGCCGGGGCAGAACGGTGCTGATTGCCATTACCATTGCCATTGCCATTGCCATGGCCTGACTTGTTGTCCTGTTGGCGGTTGTTCCCATTTCCTCCATGGTTATGACCTCCATGGTTGTGATGGGTGTGCCCTCCTGAGTATGGTGCAAAACGGGGCTTCGCTGAGCTCTGAGTTGTGTTTCCCCCGGCTGTACTTCCGCTATGCGGCTTTCAATCTGCTGCTGCTTGCCTTCAAGTATGGTGGCCTTGTCTACCAGCTCACGGTAATTGTTGAAGGTAGCCACGATGAGCTGCATGCTTTCAGTTCATCATTGAGTCCCTCAAGGAACTTCTCACGCTTGGCGGCATCTGTGGCCACATCATCAGGGGCATAGCGAGCAAGCTTGCTTGGAATTCATCCACGCATCTTGTGCCACAAGACGGTTCCCTGGCGTAAGTTGCGGAACTCACGCTTCTTGAGACTCATGGCTCCGGTGAGACATGAGCGGTGCGGAAGGCCTGCTGGAATTGATCCCAAGTGATGGCACCAATGGGGAAAGTGGCGGTGTAATTCTCCCACCAAGAAGCTGCAGGTCCATCCAGTTGATGCGCGGCAAAGCGCACCTTCTCAGCATCAGTGCATCCAACGGTGACTAGCTCTCTTCCGACTTTGCGGAGCCAATCATCGGCCACAATCAGCTCAGTGCTACTAGAGAACACTGGCGGATTCAACCTCAGAAATCGAGTCAAGTTGTCAACAGGGGGTGGTGGCGGTGGCGGTGGGTTGTTGGCGGTGTTGTTACGATTACGAATAAGGCTGCATCGGTGCATTCTGCTGCTGGAGCATTTGGGTGAGCTCGGCGGGAAACCCGATGTCACGTCTCGGAGGCATCTGGCGTTTTGGAGTGGGTGAGAAGATTAGAATAGAACAATGGTCTATGAGAATAACACTACCCATATGAATGCACAATCATAACACACCAATCATTTATTCATTCCACTCAAACATGGTTCAAACTTGATTACAAAAGCTCATGACTAATCGAAGGAAAACATCGGCCTAACTGATCGACGAAAAAAGTAAAAGATAACATGGTGGTCGACTAAAAAAGTCTTCATCGGTGGCGCCTCCTCTTGGGGTTTCCTTGATGGTGCTCCCTTGAAATCTCGATCATTGCTCACGAGGGGTCCTTCATCTCCACTTGGGTAAAGGTCCTCTCCCAAGTCCATCTTTTCCTCTATCGCGGCAAGCTTCATCTTCTGGTCGTCGACTATCTCCATGAAGTCCGTGATTTCTTCCTCATGGCCAAGGAAGTCTGCGCGTGCCTTCTCCTCCAGTTCCAGTTCGCGGAACAAAAGCTTCCGGTGTGTATTCGAGTTACGGCAGTCTGAATCTCTCGTTTCCTGAGAAGACACTCCAAGTCCTGGATGTACGAGAGAGTGGAATCGTCCTCAATGGTACGGATGATATCTCCATTCCTTGCCCTGCGAGAAACCATGGCGAGGTCTGAGTGATCGAGCTCGGCCCTGTACTCCTCTCGGAGATGTCCAAGTGCTCGATAGATCGCCACGTCCCTTCCAATGATCCAGTTGAACTCGGTGAACTCAAAGTTGATAGGCTCCGTGTGTCCTCCGAAGGTTCTCCACAGGATATGCACCTCAATCTCAGAAGCGGTGTCCGTCGGGAGTGCATTGGTTGGCTTCCCGGTGATCGAGGGCAGAGCTATCTTCAGCTTCTTCACCATTTGGACCAGCTTCCTTCGAAGGGCATCGTCTCATCGGTGGCAAAACTCGGTAGCAAAAGCGGGGTGAACTCGACGGCCATCTAGAATGTTGAAAATAGGAGAAGAGTCGAAATTGAACAGGGAGAATTACGGAATGAAAAGGATTTGAAGTAAATGGTCTCGCTAATGGCTTTCCGATCCTAGGGGTTACGATCCTACGGTCATTGCAGTGTTTCGACAATACCATCTCTATGGCGACCTGACCCAAAATCGGTCAAATCTACGTATGCATGCCATCCCAAGATCATCTTTGGTACTCACGGTACATCGATATAGTAATCAAAGTTCAATCACACCTGAATATTATTACACGATTCTCATATAGAGTCTTTATTACAAGGGAATAAATTTGGCTCAAGGCCAACTCATGAGAAATAAACTACTAATGCTTTGCAGGCGTCGAAGGTAAAAGCGAGTCCATCCGACTCAAAGGGCAATCGCCAAGCGCGAGCGTAGCCTCACTCCGATCGGAATATACCTACGCAACATAAGGCGTTGCAGCCGTGTAGGTCAGCTTTTTGAATAAGCTGGCAAGTCATGAAGAATAACAATAATAAAGTTACTAACACTATATGCATTTTGGCTGTGGAGCTCTAAGTTTCATCTTTTTGCGAAAAGCCAATTTTATCCTACTACAGTGGACTTGTTTGCAATTTGCTACAAATTGTTGGTAGTTATTGAGATGGTTCCGCCAACCAATATCTCGTTCCCAAATTATTAAGCATAAACCCCTCAAATTAATTCATTAGTTTCAGTGTTGAGATATCCGAATACTTCCAAGTTCCAGAGGCTCAAACGTCCGTAACCGGGGACACGGCTAATCGATTAGATCTTTAAACTCTGCAGAGGTTTGCGCACTTTCTCGCAAGAATCATTCCCTCCTTTAAAGTCTTACGCACTTCATGGTGTTTGAAGACGGACGAATGAAACAGGGTCTTCCAAAGAGTTCTTCCGGCCAATTGCCAGTACCCATCCAATCCTACCGTTCTTCTACATCTCGTAGTACCGGCCGACCAGCGTCACTACTAGGGTCAACCCAGCAGAGCCCATAATGGCTTGCGGCTGCATGTGTAAGCTTCCGGTCATGGGGCATCCATCCTTCTCTCGTGGCTGGGTGAAGCTTTCATTGAGGATGTCATGGCGCTTCTCCATGCATCCCGCCACCACTGGTGCTCCAGGTGCCCGGCCAAACCGATCCTCCACCCAGTAGTGATTTTAGAAGTCCATCTTGATCATTGTAGTTCATGGGGTTGTCATCATCATTGACTCTCACATCTTGCTTATGGATTTCACTCAACCCAAAACCCGCTTAACGAGCATAGCAAAGTAACTACTACGTCCGGGGTCATGGTAACAAGGGATTGGTTCATCCTACCACATGATACTACTCAAGTTTAATGACTTCAAGATTTCACTACTGCATGCATGGTGGGGTGGTGACAACTACTAATGCACAAAACATAGGTATAGAAATAACATGATCAAGACTTGCCTTCTTGATGATCCTCGTAAGCTAAGGAGTCGTAGTAGCAAGCTTCAAGCACTCAGGAAACTCTACCGAGACAAACAATGAACACAATAAGCAAAACAATAGGATCACATAACACAACATAACAAAAGTAACATAACACAACAAAGCAACCAAAACCAAATCCAAAGGAAAACTCAAAGAAAATCACTCAAAGTTTTTCCTACTCCAAACAATAACTAAAATAGTTTTATATAACAAAAATTCCTTAATATAACCTAATCATGGTTTTAAGTTAACTTAACAGAAAAGGATTCACTAAGCAACTAGGAGCAAAAAGAATTAATTTAAAAGCTATTATAAAACTCATTTTAGGCCTAATCCAATTTCTATTAAGAAAATAATTTAAAAACTTTTATTAATTATAAATAAAAGTTCATCTACTAGAATGACAGAAACTAACCTAGAATAACTAATCACAAGTTAAAAATAAATTAATTTACTAATTAATTTAATAGGAAAAACAGGAACTAGTTAATTAATTAGGATTAATAGGATTCTGCTTAAAACTAATTATTTATTAGTCCTAAAATACCCAAGTTAATTTCTATGGTTTGGCAATGTCAAAATAAAGTTGGGACAAAAAGAATCATGCAAAAATAATTTTTCTAACTCAAGTTATAACAGATTTACTATTCTGACTAAAACTAAATTAAAGCAATTTTAATTAATTTTAACATAGCTAAATATATATTCTACAGAAACTATAAGAAATTTGCAAACCAACAAAAAAGAATCACTTAAAAAATATTAAGTAGACTAAAAGATATGAATTTTTCAAATCTGAAACTATTCTGTTAAAACAGAAAAACGAAAATAAAGAAAAATGGCCTAATGGGCCTAACCTACGCACTGAGCGTAATATAAACTAAACGGGCCCTAGGGTTAAACGAGTCGGGCCGGGCTAAATAAAAAAAACCCTAACTAAATTTAAACCGGAACTAAACCGGAGCGAACCGGTTTTTATATAAAAGAACATACCCCTTCGGGGGTGTTCTAATCTACACCGTAGATGCTAGATCGGACGGGGGGGTGTGATCTCCGGCGACTCACCGGCGTTGGACGGCGGCGGCGGCTCGGTGGCGAGTGCGTCGACGGCTCCGGTCGTCGGGGAGGGCGGCGGAGTGGTCCGGCGGGTGCGGGGCGACGAGGGAGGGGTTCTGGTGGAGTGGGTGGAGCTCGGGAGGGCTAGGGCGGCGACGGCATGACGCAAATGGCGGCGGTGAGGCCTGGCTCCGGAGCGTGTGAGGAGGGAGGGGTTCAGGGGGCAAGGGGGAATGGGGTGCGGGGGAGGGGTATAAATAGGGGTCCTCGGCTTGGAGAGGAAAGGGCGGGCGAGGAGATCATGGGCGGATCCGGATCCTGCGGGATTCCGTGACAGCGGGGTTTGCGTGGGCGAGGGAAGAAGAAGAGAGGCGGGCCTGCTGGTCGAGAGAGAGAGGAGGTGGGGTCGAGCGGGTGGCCGAGGCTTGGGGGTTTCAGGTGGGGAGTGGCGGTCGGGTGGGCTGGTTAGCCATGTGTGGGCATTTGGCTGGGCCAGACTGGGGGTCTTGGCGCTGGGCCTGGGGTGGCCTGGCGCCCCAAGTGTTTTTTCTTATTTTTTTAAATAAAACAAAACAGAAATAAAACAATATCTGTAAATATTTTATATAGGGTATATATATACCAAAATGATCAGGGAATATTCCCTTTCATTTGAACATTTTTCCAAAGGCAAAATCCAAACTTTATAAAAATCCATTTTTTCAAATTCAAATAAAATTCAGATTTGAATCCAAATCTTTTGGCATTGTTTCCTCACGATATTTTTTTTTGGAGTGTCATGTTTGCTCCTCTCATACTTTTGATCAAGTATTTATCGGGCTTAGTTTTTGAAATGTTTCCCACATGCCAAAGTTTGAAATTCAAATTCAAAACTCAAAATTCCCTGAAACTTCAAATGGCATTCAAATTCAAACAGGATGCATAGGATGCTTAGCTATAATTGTAAAACATTCCAAATAGGAAATTTGGGATGTTACAAACTTGATCATGAACATGTTGCACAAGCTTGGGAAAGAATGAAATTAATGATACATAATTGCCCTACTCATGGTTTGAACTTATGGATGATTATACAAAAAAATTATGCCGAATTGAATTTTGCTTCTAGAAATCTTTTAGATTCGGCCGCGGGAGGCACTTTTATGGAAATCACTTTAGGAGATGCTACTAAACTCCTAGATAATATTATGGTTAATTATTCTCAATGGCATACTGAAAAATCTTCTAATAAAAAAGTGCATGCGATAGAAGAAATCAATGTTTTGAGTGGAAAGATGGATGAACTTCTGAAATTATTTGCTACTAAGAGTGTTTCTTCTGATCCTAATGATAAGCCTTTGTCTACCTTGATTGAGAATAACAATGAATCTATGGATGTGAATTTTGTTGGTAGGAATAATTTTGGTAACAACGGGTATAGAGGGAATTTTAATCCTAGGCCATATCCTAGTAACCCTTCTAATAATTATGGAAATTCCTACAACAACTCTTATGGAAATTATAATAAGATGCCCTCTGAATTTGAGAATAGTGTTAAAGAGTTTATGAATTCACAAAAGAATTTTAATGCTTTGCTTGAAGAGAAATTACTTAAAGTTGATGGTTTGGCTAGGAACGTTGATAGAATTTCTCTTGAGGTTGATTCTTTAAATCTTAGATCTATTCCTCCTAAGCAGGATATCAATGAGTCTCTCAAAGCCATGAGAATTTCCATTGATGAGTGCAAGGAAAGAACCGCTAGGATGCGTGCTTCCAAAGATGCCTTTATTAAAGCATGTTCTTCCAATTCCTATGAAAATCGAGATGAAGATCTAAAATTTATTGATGTGTCCCCTATCAAATCTTTGTTTTGCAATATGAATCTTGATGAAACTGAATATGATCTTCCTTTACCTAGAAGGCGTTCTAAAAATTTGGAGTATTTAGATCTTTATGATGAAATTGATGAAAGTGGGATTGAAAGAAATAAAAATCTAGATGTTGCTAAACCCACTATATTGGATTTTAAGGAATTTAATTATGAAAGTTTCTCTTTAATTGATTGTATTTCCTTGTTGCAATCCGTGCTAAATTCTCCACATGCTTATAGTCAAAAGAAATCCTTTACCGAACATATTGTTGATGCCTTGATGCAATCTTATGAAGAAAAGCTTGAGTTGAAAGTTTCTATCCCTAGAAAACTCTATGATGAGTGGGAACCAACAATTAAAATTAAAATTAAATATCATGAGTTTTATGCTTTGTGTGATTTGGGTGCTAGTGTTTCCACTATCCCCAAAACTTTGTGTGATTTGCTAGATTTCCGCGATTTTGATGATTGCTCTCTAAACTTGCATCTTGCGGATTCCACTATTAAGAAACCTATGGGAAAGATTAATGATGTTCTTATTGTTGCAAATAGGAATTATGTGCCTTTAGATTTCACCGTTCTTGATATAGATTGCAATCCTTCTTGCCCTATTATTCTTGGTAGACCTTTCCTTAGAACGGTTGGTGCGATTATTGATATGAAGGAAGGGAATATTAGATTTCAATTTCCATTAAAAAGGGCATGGAACACTTTCCTAGAAATAAAATAAAATTGCCATATGAAACTATCATGAGAGCCACTTATGGATTGCCTACCAAAGATGGCAATACCTAGATCTATCCTCGCTTTTATGCCTAGCTAGGGGCGTTAAACGATAGCGCTTGTTGGGAGGCAACCCAATTTTATTTTTAGTTTTTTGTGTTTTTCTTCTGTTAGGGAATAAATAACCCATATACCTTCTGTTTGGATGTGGTTTTGTGTTTAAATTAGTGTTTGTGCCAAGTTAGACCTATTGGATCTTCTTGGATGATAGTTATTTGATCTTGCTGTAATTTCCAGAAAGTTTGCGTTCAGTGCCCGAATTATTGAAAATCATCAGAACGTGATAAAATACTGATTCCAATTGCTGCTGATCAATAAACAAATTTTCTAGGTCGTCCAAGTTTGGTAGATTTTTTTGGAGTTCCAGAAGTTTGCGTTAGTTACAGATTACTACAGACTGTTCTGTTTTTGACAGATTCTGTTTTTCGTGTGTTGTTTGCTTATTTTGATGAATCTATGGCTAGTAAAATAGTTTATAAGCCATAGAGAAGTTGGAATACAGTAGGTTTAACACCAATATAAATAAAGAATGAGTTCATTACAGTACCTTGAAGTGGTCTTTCGTTTTCTTTCTCTAACGGAGCTCACTAGATTTCTATTGAGTTTTGTGTTGTGAAGTTTTCAAGTTTTGGGTGAATTCTTTTGATGGATTATGGAACAAGGAGTGGCAAGAGCCTAAGCTTGGGGATGCCCATGGCACCCCAAATATAATCCAAGGACACCAAAAAGTCAAAGCTTGGGGATGCCCCGGAAGGCATCCCCTCTTTCGTCTACTTCCATCGGTAATTTACTTGGAGCTATATTTTTATTCACCAACATGATATGTGTTTTGCTTGGAGCGTCTTGTATTATTTGTGTCTTTGTTTGTTATCGTGGCACAATAATCCTTGCTGTACACACCTTTTTAGAGAGCCATACATGAATTAGAATTTGATAGAATACTCTATGTGCTTCACTTATATCTTTTGAGCTATGTAGTTTTGCTCTATGTGCTTCACTTATATCTTTTGAGCGTTATAATTTTGCGCTATGTGCTTCACTTAGATCTTTTAGAGCATGGTGGTGGATTTGTTTTAAAGAAACTATTCATCTCTCATGCTTCACTTAAATATTTTTGAGAGTCTTAATAGCATGGTAATTTGCTTAATAATAACATGCTTGGTATTCAAGATTTGTGAAACTTTCTTTTGAGTGCGTTGAATACTAAGAAAATTTGGATGCTTGATAATTGTTTTGAGATATGGAGGTAGTAATATCAAAGTCATGCTAGTAGAGTAATTGTGAATTTGAGAAGTGCTTGAGTTAAAGTTTGCAAGTCCCGTAGCATGCACGTATGGTAAACGTTATGCAACAAACTTGAAACATGAGGTGTTATTTGATTGTCCTCCTTATGAGTGGCGGTCGGGGACGAGCGATGGTCTTTTACTACCAATCTATCCCCTAGGAGCATGCGCATAATGCTTTGGTTTTTGATGGCTTGTAAATTTTTGCAATAAGTATATGAGTTCTTTATGACTAATGTTGAGTCCATGGATTATACGCACTCTCACTCTTCCATCATTGCTAGCCTCTACTGATGCAGTGCATTGCCCTTTATCACATCGGGAGTTGGTGCAAACTTGGCGGTGCATCCAAACCCCGTGATACGATACGCTCTTTCACACATAAACCTCCTTATATCTTCCTCAAAACAACCACCATACCTACCTATTATGGCATTTCCATAGCCATTCCGAGATATATTGCCATGCAACTTTCCACCATCCAGTTTATCATGACACATTCATCATTTTGATATTGCTTAGCATGATCATGTAGTTGACATAGTATTTGTGGAAAAGCCACCGTTCATAATTATTTCATACTTGTCACTCTTGATTCATTGCATATCCCGGTACACCGCCGGAGGCATTCATATAGAGTCATACTTTGTTCTAGTATTGAGTTGTAATCATTGAGTTGTAAATAAATAGAAGTGTGATGATCATCATTCAATAGAGCATTGTCCCAAAAAAAAGAGAGAAAGGCCAAAGAAAAAAAAGAAGGCCCAAAAATAAGAAAATAAATAAAAAGGGGCAATGCTACTATCCTTTTTTCCACACTTGTGCTTCAAAATCTTCATGATAGAGAGTCTCGTGTTTTGTCACTTTCATATACTAGTGGGAATTTTTCATTACAGAACTTGTCTTGTATATTCCAACAATGGGCCTCCTCAAGTGCCCTAGGTCTTCGTGAGCAAGCAAGTTGGATGCACACCCACTTAGTTTCTTTTGTTAAGCTTTCATACATTTATAACTCTAGTGCATACATTTGCATGGCAATCCCTACTCCTTGCATTAACATCAATCGATGGGCATCTCCATAGCCCATTGATTAGCCTCATTGATGTGAGACTTTCTCCTTTTTGTCTTCTCCACATAACCCCCATCATTATATTCTATTCCACCCATAGTGCTATATCCATGGCTCACGCTCATGTATTGCATGAAAGTTTATGAGTTTGAAATTATTAAGGTATGAAACAATTGCTTGGCTTGTCATCGGGGTTGTGCATGATGAGAGCATTCTTGTGTGACGAAAATGGAGCATGACTAACCTATATGATTTTGTAGGGATGAACTTTCTTTGGCCATGTTACTTTGAGAAAACATAATTGCTTTGTTGGTTTGCTTGAAGTATTATTATTCTCTATGTCCATATGAACTTTTGTCTTGAATCTTTCTAATCTGAATATTCATACCACAATTAAGAAGATTTGCATTGAGATTATGCCAAGTAGCACTCCGCATCAAAAATTCTCTTTTTAGCATTTACCTACTCGAGGACGAGCAGGAATTAAGCTTGGGGATGCCTGATACGTCTCCAACGTATCTATAATTTTTGATTGCTCCATGCTATATTATCTACTGTTTTGGACTATATTGGGCTTTATTTTCCATTTTTATATTATTTTTGGGACTAACCTATTATCCGGATGACAGACCAGAATTGTTGTTTTTGCCTATTTCAAAGTGTTTCAAGAAAGCAGAATATCAAACAGAGTCCAAACGGAATGAGACCTTCGGGAACGTGATTTTCTCACCGAACGTGATCCAAGAGACTTGGACCCTACGCCAAGGCATCAGAGAGGCGGTCATGAGGGTGGGGGTGCGCCCCCCCTTAGGGCGCGCCCCCTGCCTCGTGGGCCCCTCGGAGCTCCACCAACGTACTTCTTCCTCCTATATATACCTACGTACCCCCAAACGAATAGAGACGGAGCCAAAAACCTAATTCCACCACCGCAACTTTCAACTCAATGGAAGTGTGAGTATCCACGAGATCCCATCTTGGGCCTGTTCCGGAGCTCCGCCGGAGAGGGCCGTCATCACGGAGGGCCTCTACATCATCATAGCCTCTCCGATGAAGTGTGAGTAGTTTACCTCAGACCTTCGGGTCCATAGTTAGTAGCTAGATTATGTTTTTCTTGCCATGGGAGAAGTGCTTAGCTTTGGGTTCGATCTTGCGGTGTCCTTTCCCAGTGACAGAAGGGGCAACAAGGCATGTATTTTATCGTTGCCATCGAGGATAACAAGATGGGGTTTATTTCATATTGCATGAATTTATCTCTCTACATCATGTCATCTTGCTTAAAGCGTTACTCCGTTTTTAACTTAATACTCTAGATGCATGCTGGATAGCGGTCGATGAGTGGAGTAATAGTAGTAGATGCAGAATCGTTCCGGTCTACTTGTCACGGACGTGATGCTTACATACATGATCATGCCTAGATATTCTCATAACTATGCACAATTCTGGCAATTGCTCAACAGTAATTTGTTCACCCACCGTAGAATACTTATGCTCTTGAGAGAAGCCACTAGTGAAACCTATGGCCCCCGGGTCTATTCTCATCATATCAATCTCCATCACTTCAATCCTGCTTTGCTTTTTTACTTTGCCTTTTACTTTTCACTTTGCATCTCTATACCAAAAATACCAAAAATACTATCTATCGATCTCACTCGTAAGTGACCGTGAAGGGATTGACAACCCCTAATCGCGTTGGTTGCGAGTAGCTATCGTTTTGTGCAGGTACGAGGGACTTGAGCGTGGCCTCCTACTGGATTGATACCTTGGTTCTCAAAAAATTGAGGGAAATACTTACGCTACTTTGCTGCATCATCCTCTCCTCTTCAGGAAAACCAACGCAAGCTCAATAGGTAGCACCCCCATTCCCAGAACGCCGACAAACTCTAAGCAGTAGCGGGCATGACAAACAAGCATGAATGAGTAGGCACCTCAGGGCTCAAACAACTCCTACTCATACTAGTGGGTTTCATCTATTTACTCTGGCATTGACAGGTCATGCAGAGGAAAGGGGTTCGACCACCGCAGCATGTAACAGATGAATCGTTGTTGTCCTAATGCAGTAAAAGAGAGCATGAGAGAGAGAGAGAGTGGGATTGTATCAAAATGAACAAGGGGGGTTTTGCTTGCCTGGCACTTCTGAAGGAACAGGCCCATCTGTCATAGACCCTTGGGGTTACACTAATCAGTGGTTAGCGCTAATTAATCCTGCACCACGTTATCTAATCTGGCAACTAACCGCCGGCGGTAAGCAAACTCGGCGTCACTCCTCGTCCGGCCATCTCCGGCATCGGCTGGACGCGCGGATGGGCACGCTAGAAAGCATGTGGTGCAGCGCATTTATTGGTGGCCATGGTGTGTGCTGGGGCAGCGTCACTACAAAAAAAAATACACTTCCGTGATGATACGTGTTTGTCACAGTAGGTCGCTTTTTTGTCATGCATGTACATCCATGACAAATTTATGACAGAATCAAGGTAGTCATACTTGTGCTTTGTCAGAGAAGTGTTCCATGACATTACCAAAATTATCATCACGAAGTGTCCACTTCCATGACAATAAATCGCAGCGTCATAGAAGTGCTTTTCGTCAAGGGTGACCGACACGTGGCATCCACCGTAACGCAACGCCGTTAAGTTATCGAATTCGGGTTTTGGATCCGATAACCCATTAATAGCCCGACCAATGGGGATTTTCCATGTGTAAAATCATCATTGGTCGGAGGAGACACGTGTCAATCTCATCCAATAGGCGTAGACGCGCTTATGATATGTTGGACGTGGACCGACCCATCAAGTTTAAATGGGCCGACCCAACTGAAGGCCCACAAGATTTTGCGGACCATAATGGGCCGACCCAGCTAAAGGCCCACGAGATTTTGCGGACCATAACGGGCTGGCCCAGCTAAAGGCCCACAAGATTTTGCAGGCCATAATGGGCCGACCCAGGTAAAGGCCCACAAGATTTGGCGAGCAATAATGGCCGGCCTGGTAAAGCCCACAAGATTCTTGCGGGTCATAATGGGCCGGCCCAGCTAAAGGCCCACGAGATTTCGCCGATATTAATGGGCCGGCCCAGCTAGTAGGCCGGCCCATTAACTGGCTGCCATGTTTTGGGCCAAATGTCGGCCCATATTTGATCCGGTCCATTAATGGCCTGCCACGCTCCGGGCCTAATAGTGGCCCATATGAGATCCGGCCCGTTAAAAGCCTACCACGTTCTGGGCCAAATTACGGCCCAGATCAGGTCCGACCCTTTAAGAGGCTTTGGGCTCAATTATGGCCCATATCAGATTCGGCCCGTCAACTGGACACTATGCTTTTGGGCCCACTTGCTAAAGGCCCACTTAGTAATTCGGCCTGATATTAGATTTGGCCTGTTAAGGGCCCGTTTAACATTTCGGCCCTATATTAATTTCGGCCTGTTAAAAGCCCGTCATATAGTTGGGCCTAACTACGACCCTGTTTGCATCCGGCCTGCTCGCAGCCGATATCTGATTGGGCCAAATAAGGACCGAGACAATTTTGGCCTGTTAAAAGCCCGTGATTTGATTCGCACAATCATTGGCCGGGGTTCATTTCGGGCTGCTGCGTAACTAGTATGAATTAAGAACAAACCTACTCTATACAATAAAGAAATTATGGCATAGTAACTTAGAATAAACCTACACTATACAATAAAGGGTTTAAGGTATATTACATACAATGGGCATCGAAGTTCGCCACCAGTGATCATAAAGCGCAAAGAAGAAGCAGACATAAAAGCGGGCACCGCTGCAAACAGAATAAAATAATACCGAACCGAGACCACTTCCAAGACAGTTCAAGAAAGGTTAGCCTTGGGGGAACTGCACATGAAGCTGGCCGAGCAAGGCTGTGAGACCGGCCTAGCATGTCGGGTCATAGCTTCCAGTGTGTAGTTTAGCGATGAGGTTCTCATTGGTGTTCTCCGCAATCTTTCTTAGAGATAGGACTTCAAGTCGAAGTTGAGTTGCAGTAATGCCTTCTGCTAGAACTTGGGAATTTGAAGAAGTCGAACTGATTCAGACAATGAATTATGTGAGCTTGTCTGACTGTTAGTCTCAAGTAACTTGAACACTGCATCAAGACAAGACTTTGGGGTTGCTTCGCTATCTTCAAGATGGTTTGCCTTCTTTGCTGCCATATATGTTGGGTTTGTCTCATAGCCTTCAGCAGACTTGTGCATGCCATCAAGCATATCACCCTGAAACAAAGCAGAGAGATGACAGGTTTTCCACGTGTATAAACAAAGATGATAATTGTTCTGTCAATTCTATCCAATTTCAAATTAGAAAATAAAGAGTATGTTCAAAATATCAATAGCATAATTTGGCATTGTTCATAATGCGGGGAGCTCCACCACACTACTGGATTACCATGTCAACACAACAAGCATAGATGAAGGGCAAAGAAAATCATTGTATCTATTTTGGATAATGTGCATGGCATGTTGTTCATATCATCAGCCACATCAAGAAGATAAAACAGGAGATGACAAGGTGCAAACGTGGGCTGCTTCACCATTATTAATCGGATTATAGATCCACAAAAACAAGCATACATATAGGGAGTATTAAGTAATGTGCATCGTATGAATAAGAATTTGGTTTTACAAGTAAAACTTAGAACTTACGGTTCTTACGAACATGCATTTTGGTAGAAACAACAAACTAAACATCAAGAACGATAGGGAGTATGAGCAAATTAAACAGCAGTTGAGGATAAAGGCTTTAGAAGGACTAACTTACATTAATAGTTAACACCGGCTTTATAATGCCCTTCTCCATGTCAAGGGAAGGATAACTCAAGAATTTCAGCACAGAATCTTCTTCATAAGCATTGCCTGTACTCTACATTTTGTAGAGAGTAATTATAGATATGATAATCTTTGGAAGGGATAGAGGATAATGAAGATAAGATGCAGATTGATGCTACATAATCAACTACCAATCCCTAGAAGTACAAGCGTTACGAGGACAAAATGTCTTGACAAGAGCAATGGGCTACACTTCTACGCACTTGGCATTGTCAGGTATTCTACTTGTTGGTAAGATTAAATATAGATCTCGATCTTTTTAGTAAATGGTGGGCGAGGGAGATAAGATGCGAGAATGCTACAAAATGAACCAATCTTCTTCCCATAATACAAGAGTGTTTTTGAACACCGGTGTACTGTACAAAACGTTCTTATATTATGGGACGGAGGGAGTAGCTGTTAATGTAAGTATAGTGATAGACCACGTTTAGTCCTTACAAGAGGACTGCAGAGCTAAACCTCTTCAAAAGCATTGGGTTGATTCTAAATTTATGTAAGAGTCCATACGGATCTTATAATGTCCACTAAATGGATGTTTACGAGGCTAACATGTGCAGTGATGCTACATAATCAAACAGTTATGAAAGCAAGTATGGTCATACAGGGCAAGAGGTACTCACAAGAGCAATGCAGTGTGCAGTATAGTTGCGAGATTCTGTGGTCCCTTGAGAACGAATGTTCTTACGCTATGATTTTTCGTACAAGTGAGACATTAAGGCAAATGCAGAAATGTAGTTCAAATTGTGATGTGATATCATAGACAAGCGGTACCTTACGTAGTGGCCGAGACCAATGGGTAACAAGATATTCCACTCACCGTCGGATAAATGTACCACCGGAGACTTTACAGAAATTTCGTTCAGAGGCTTGCCATCGAAGTGCGCTTGCCTCAGGTAGGAACGATACTTCATCAATGAGTGCTTGAAAAGCACAACCAACCCTTGCTCGTCATCACAATCCAGTTTGCGCCTCGCCTATTTAAAAGAATGAAATCTTGTGTCTTACGTCACAGAAACATATGCAAGAATGACCATGAATAACATTAGTACATTACTTACGTGTAAGTTATGGAGGAAGATTGAAATTGTTACGTGTTCATGTATAATCTTTCCATGAATGAAAGATGCGCACAAAGTTCCTGACAACAACATAAGCTTCGTCTTCTAAACTATGAAGAAATGGAACAGGGGTCCTATTTGCAGCAATTGGGGCTCATTCAGGTACGAAAAGGGATTTGGAAACTGGACTTGGTGTACTCTTTCTGGAATGGGGTTTCGTCGTGCAATTTGGTGCTATGTCAACTAGCATAATCATCTGCTTGTCGCAGCTTGGGGTCTCATTGAGTTGGGGCATCGTAAATGACTAGTGTAGTAGGGCTAGAGTCTGCTAGAGTTGGGGTATTTTGTGGGTCAGGTGATATTGCAACTACACCTAATGGGCTATTTGATTTATCGAGGTGCCACTACCTTTTCAAATACTTTGCTTGTGCTCCTCCATGATCGCAATCACCCTCTTCCTTTTGAACGTCTAATACACAAGAACAACATTTGAATGGATAAATATGGTATGATGACAGATGGAATATGTGCTTGAAAATGGATAGGCAGGTGTATTCAATAATACCACGATGTGTAAACTAAGCTAATGGCTGTTCAACGAAGTAGAAGCAATGCAAAGCATCAGTTGCAAGATATGTGCGAGCAATGTAACCTTGGAAAGTTAGAGCAAGTACCATGATGGGTGAATAAGATAGGGCATCTTCCTCTGACTCCTCCACTAGGGAGCTACATTGACTTAGGTCTCCATCTAGCTCAGAATCACTGTTAGGATCATATTCTGAGCATGAATCTTTAGATGGAGAGTGTTTGCATTGCATTGCATCCAGACTTGATTTCAGTCCCTTAATGCCAAGTTTGACAACCATAGCATTGTTCTGCTTTATTCTTTTCATGAGCGCAAGCTCATAATCATTATGATGCTATTCAGAATCTGAGATTCATGAAAGCATAAAAAGTAGTCAGATTATCTATGGAATGCATTATGGTTTCAACTGGAGAGTGTCTCCCTATAAAACCACCGCATATGCAAAGTTCACCTCCCCAACCGTGTTGACCAGACCACACACAGAGATACACACCCGAGCGGCGAACATGCATTTTCAAAACTAATTTAGGAACATTTAGCTGACCAATTAAACAACTCTGTTTTAGATGGGTGGAGCAGTGTTATTATGACACGAAGCACGTATTCTGATCGTATAGTGATCATAAAAGGGGGAAACTCTAAGCATATATTTTTTAGCAAAAGAGGGTTTCCCCTCTGATTTCTATTAAAGAAACCACCACGGAATGATCAATTAAACCCTAAGCATGATCAATTAAACCGTATTATGGCTGTGCCATGGCAGATTTGAAGCTGCAAACCGGAGAAATGATATTTAGCATCCATTGTTTGCTTCGAACTAAGAACTAAATTCTAAGAGCTGAAAAGAAAGTAGAGTAACCAAGTTAAGATCTATTTTCTGGTTGAGATCAATAAGTTGAGGAGAAATGAAGTACCACCTCTCTTGCGGCGCCGTGTAGGCATCGAAGTGCGATGGTCACGATGTCGTTGAAGCAGATCTGCGATGGTAGACGGGTGCATCGGGGATAAGTCCCGTGCGGTGGAAGAGAAGGTCGTGTGAGCTGCCCGGCAAATAGGACGACGGGCGCCCGATGAAGCGATAGGACGCGATGCAAGGCTATTGGTCCGTCATGAAGTGGATGAGAAACGTCCATCTCTAGCTGGGCAAAGGGACTGACGCGGTCTTGGTAGGCGCCCGGCATGGTGGAGGACGGTGGCGATGGATGTGGTGGAGGACGGCGGCGATGGATGGGGTGGCGGACGGAGGCTGGTGTGGGAATGGGGTGTTCTAGCGGGACGGTGTATGAATGGGAAAATGGAGGGAGAGGAATGGGGAACCATGTTTTTGGGGCCTTTATCTGGCGAAAATATGGGAAAGTTCTGAACTTACCCCCATTTCAAATTTGGACGCCTCATCGGTTGGGGATAGGACGGTAATCTCGCATCTCCCAAATATTTGCGGTAACTATTTTGGGCGAGGAGAGGGTGTTTGCCGCCCACGGTTGGCGCCCACGGTGTATGAGCAGGGGCGATTGGTAGGGTGGTTGTGTCATGTCCGATGGAAGTTACACATCCGCCCCTATTTAAAAATATTAGCCTACATCTATTTCAGACGAGGAGAGTTTGTTTTGCCGCCCACCGTGTATGAATGGGGAATGGAGGGAGAAACAGAGGTCTTTCGGACGACTTGAATCAAATGAGTTTTGCCGCCCATGTTTGACGCCCACCGTGTCGGAATGGGCTTAGAGGCAGTCGTGTCACGTCTAATTGAAGTTACTAACCTACCCCTATTTAGAGCAGTGGAAATCGGGCCGATGGATTGTCCGTGTAATGGGAAGACAGTAATTTCCATCTCCCAAACACTTGGCTTCAGGCAGCCGATGTGGGAGTGGACATTTTACTGTTTCTTTGAATTTTGGGACAATAAGCATCCACGTTTACCTCGGCAACTAAATTGAATCCATTTGTATTCCTATATGAATCTTTATAAATCATTCTATTTGTTTTTATATATCTTCAAAAGAATGACAAAGATGTATTCCACTGTCATATATGAATATGGTTTACAAATGCCGATACTCAAATTCAGAAACTAGAATCCAGTTTAAGGTGAATTCAAATATTTGGAACACTTCATGTCCAACTGAAATGTCACACGCCACATAATGTGTACTCCCATTTAGATATGTACACAAGCGATGTATCAAGATTCAAATACCGAGTCAATCAACCAAGAATGTACGGAACTAACAGACATATAAACACTTATAGAGTATATGGATCAATAATATCAACTAACATACATAAGCCAGGCCGCTGTACTTTTTTTTGGCTACAACAGCATCCTTTTTTTAGCCAGCATCTTGGCCCTTTCCGATGCGTGCCACTTATGGTCCATCTATACTACTATTGCTGAATGCACATTCAGCCCGATTGGCATATTTGTAGGTCTGGCACAGCAATCCAAATGAAATGTCTCCGAGTCTTATCAATTAATACAGACTTGTGCTCAAATAAAATTACAAACAAAAAAACAAAAATCAATTATTACATGATCTCTAAAACAAATGGTTTGATTGATTACATGAACAGACAACACAAAGGTTATTCAAGAACATTTCACCTATGATTTACCAAGTAGGAATTTAATTTCCTTTTTTCCTTTTCATAATCTGGTCAGTCTCAGCTTGCTTCGTTTTGAAATCCACCAAATATTTTATGGTTGTCTTGAGTACTGCTTGTGATTGTGTTGTTTGCTTCGTCAACATGTTAACTTCATCTCTAAGTGCTTGATGTAATCTCTTTCTACCACTAGTTTAACCTCTAGAGCATCAGCAGTTGGCAATTCATAATGCACGATTGGGCGGTGCCCTTTGCGTGGGATGATGCAACGTCCATGGGGACCTCGCTCTTTTGATCTTGGGCTAACCTGTTTTGCCATTAAAGTTCCGATTGGATTCGGAAAAGTTGAAGTTAGCAAAACATCTCAACTGGGAGTTATAACAGCAAACCAGTTAAACAAACAAGGAATTAAAGAGTTTCAATTGGATGCTGAAAAGTAGTTACTAACATCATTGTAACCCGCTATTGCAGCTGACAAAGCAGTTAAACAAACAAGTAGATATTTAAGTTAAGGCAAACAGGTAATTCTTAACAGTAAGTATCAAACACATAGATAGGCGCGATCTACAATATGATTAACGAAATTTGTGCCATTATGTAATTAGTAGCAAACTAAATTAAGCCAAGCAACGTAATTGAACAATTTTGCAATAAGTGGCTAACTAAAATTCCGAGAAGGTGTAAATCGAACTTACGCTAGTTCTTTATGCAGCACACTGCAACTTCTTTTTCGCTTACAAGGTTGTACGAAGGAGTCCATGGCATCAATTGCTTGGATACGCAGTCCCAATACTTCTTTCTTCCCACACTGCATGGGTAAGTCGAATGGTTAATCTAGTAAGATGGTGCGTCCTTGATATGTTATATGAGGACGTGTAGTCAGACTAGTTGTAGCCAAACACATCACAATCGGCTTTTCTTTGTATATTTCATGCTATTAATTTTGGCATATCGAGATCTAAGCAATCTACAATGGGATGAAAATACTGGCATCCTTCACGTTATTGGCGAAATCAGTTCATAGAAACAAGCAATTCAACCATTCTGTGGGTAAATCAAAAGCGCCACTGGAATATTTTTCACTATCCAATCATACAAGCAAAAAGGCGACGCCACCATAGGGGCTGGTATGGCGGCGCCTCGGTGGCTGGAAAGTGTGCACCTAGTTTGAGTCGTCCAGGTTGGCTCACGCTAGTTTTGTTCATCCCAACGCACGAGGCAATGTAAAAAATGAAGAAAAATGTTTCAATTTGGATGGTCCAATAACATAAGTGCAAGGCAGGCCCTATAGCAGGCTCGCGGCCCAAACGAGCGCCTCCCATATCGATCTACAGCAAGAAAAATCCCAATTCATTCGCTCCAGCCTCCAGTCTGGTTCACTCCTAACCTAGCCGCTGCTGGACAGACCAACACAGCACTTCCTCGCGCCCTCGTTGGAGGGCGGTTGCCGGGCTTCAAGCGAACGGAAGGACAAGAAGATGAAGATCCAACCCTGGGTGTAGCCTGCGTGGGAGGCAGCGGCGGCAGCACGGGCATGGCATCGAGCTTGCGCAATGGACGATCACTAATTGCAAGAGTAGCCTGCGAACGAAAGCAGGTACATCACATCCCCGATTATATCTAATTCAACTCTTCAATTTCTGGCCAATAGTTAAACTCGACGGTGTTGTAAAGCTGCTTGTATGTAGGGAATCTATGAGAAAAATGAAACCAATTTCTACTTATTTTATAACTCCCCCAATCAATCTTGAATCGACTGAATCGATGTATCTAATCAAGTTTCGGTGCAAACATACACGCTCATGTTGTTCTTGAGCCTGAAGTGTCTAATGAACAGGCTGCTAATGAAGGATTTGATGCAAACATTTTACATGCTCTTGGTGATGAACATATAGTGTGTAATGAGGGATCTAATGCAAGCATTTTGCAAGCTCATTGAAGGATTTAGTGTCTAATGATGATCTACTATGTTGAGAGAGACAGATTTGCGGGCATTGATGACAAGCAAATTATAGTGCATTTTCATAGCTTGAGGAAACGTCGAGGCCATCTACCAGAAAGTCCCCGTATCATGACAACATAGCATAAATACTTTTCTAATCCGTTGTTTGAAACTATTGGCATACTTGTGTAGGATAGATATATTGATATGCAGTTTGCGCACTGGTTATACGTCCAATTACACTTCGATATTTTCAGCCGTGAGAACGAATAATTGAAGCGGTATAGACCATGTTTGTAGTCCTTGTACACCATGTTGCATTTTGTGTTTTTGGTGCTTGCATCATTTAGTGTTTATAATCTGAACTACTTTGGATCATTAGCTGGTTTTCAAAGTGCATGTAGCTTCACATTTCTCAAGTTATGTTGATTTCCATGATGCAACCGCCTTCGTATTTTTAAGTTAAATGTTCGCCTCGGTAACTTGAATTCGTGGATCAGCCACTGCACACAAATCATACACGAATGCCGGTGCGAATTAAATGAAATGCAGGACTTACTCTAGCTCGTTATGCGGGCTCACTTTGCAACTCGCTTTGCGCTTGGGATGTTCCATGTACAAGTCCATGTTACCACTTGCTTGGATGTGCGGGCCTTGTGCTCCTTGCATCCCTTTACGCATTTTTGACACGGGCGAATGGTTGATCAAATAAGAGGAATCGACCTTGATGTTGTGCCGGAGGATGAATACTTACAAGGTTATACTGGTGTGCAAGATGTGTACCAGATCCCGTAGCGCCGTCATGCTTTGCTAAAATATGGATTTGCTTGTTTCAGATGATATCTCCAGAAGAAATAAGAGTTAAGGTCAAAGTTGCATAGGCGTGTAAGCTAAGAGAGCAGTGAAAGGATATCCAAACATCGTCGGAACAGCGCACAAGGGAGTGATATGTGGATACCTAGTTCGGGCCGGCGTTTGGGCATGCTCGCCTAGCTAGAGTGCGGGTCACTTCAGAGCCATTGAGGGTGATCTTGCTGGCGTCAAGGCTGGCAGCGCACGGATGCAGATCTTGAGTGGCAGCGAGGCGCTACGATGCGGTGGGCGAGACCGTTGGTGAAGCCCCAGCGGCCTCCGGGGGGCGAAGAATGCGACGATGTGCTTTCGGTGAAATGCTTGATGAGCTGGGGAGGCGGCGTTAGTGGCCTTTTTGATCTGCGGTGGAACTTCGGTGTATGTGAGGCACGTCGGTTGCGGTGGCGGCGTTGTCGGTGGACCACCGGTCTGCGGTGGGCGAGGCGTAGATGAGGTAGCTCCGGTGCGGTGGTGAAGCGGCCCGTCGTCTTCCGTCTCGTCGTCCCATAGCGAGGTGGGGGAAACGGTGGGGAAAGAGACGAGACGAGGGGAGATTCGAGGGTTGGCGGCGAATTAGGGATTTGACCAATCTGGGCGCGGAAGGGGACGGTGGAGAAGAGAGATTTTGCAGGGCTGGAATTGGGGCCGCCAGATATTTCAATCCGAAACGTGGAAGCGTGAACTTATATTGTCGTCGTCCTTTTTTGGGGGGGGGGAGGGGGGTGGGTGGTGTTGGGGAACGTAGCAGAAATTCAAAATTTTCTACGCATCACCAAGATCAATCTATGGAGATTCTAGCAACAAGAGAGAGGGGAGTGTATCTTCCTACCCTTGAATATCGTGATGCGGAAGCGTTATAAGAACGCGGATGAAGGAGTCGTACTTGTAGCGATTCAGATCGCGGTTGATTCCGATATAAGCACCGAACAACGGTGCCTCCGTGTTTAACACACGTACAGCCCGGGGACGTCTCCTCCTTCTTGATCCAGCAAGGGGAGAGGAGAAGTTGAGGGAGAACTCCGACAGCACGACGGCATGGTGGTGATGGAGCTCGTGGTTCTCCGGCAGGGCTTTGCCAAGCACTACGGAGGAGGAGGAGGTGTTGGAGGAGGGAGAGGGCTGCTCCAAGGGAAGGGTGTGCGGCTGCCCTCTCTCTCCCTCACTATATATAGGGGTAAGGGGGTGGATGAGGCTCCCTAGGGTTCCTAGGGGAGGGGTGGCGGCCACAGGGGAAACCCTAGATGGGTTTGGGCGCCCCCACCCCTAGGAAACTTGCCCCCCAAGCCGGGAGGGGGGCCTGTCCTAGGGGAGGCGCCCCCACCTCTCCTGGTTACGTGAGAGGGGCTGGGAGGGGCGCACCACCCTTTAGTGGGCTGGTTTGCCCTTCCCTTTGGCCCATGAGGCCCTCCAACACTTGCCGGGGCTCCCAAAACACCTTTCGCTCATGGCCATAGCTCGTACCCCGGAACACTCCCGGACTCCAATAATTTTCTTCGTCCCAAAGATATCGATCTTCACCGCTGCACCATTCCGGAACTCCTCATGACGTCCGGGATCACATCCGGACTCGAACAACCTTGGTAACCACATACTATTTCCCATAACAACTCTAGCGCCACCGAACCTTATGTGTAGACCCTACGGGTTCGGGAATCATCGGAACATGACCGAGACATCTCTCCGGCCAATAACCAACAGCGGGATCTGGATACACATGTTGGCTCCCACATGTTCCACGATGATCTCATCGGATGAACCACGATGTCAAAGATTCAAACAATCCCGTATACAATTCCCTTTGTCAATCGGTACGTTACTTGCCCGAGATTCGACCGTCGGTATCCCAATACCTCATTCAATCTCGTTACCGCCAAGTCATTTTACTCGTTCCGTAATGCATGATCCCGTGACTAACTACTTAGTCACATTGAGCTCATTATGATGATGCATTACCGAGTGGGCCCAGAGATACCTCTCCGTCTCACGGAGTGACAAATCCCAGTCTCGATTCGTGTCAACCCAATGCACACTTTCGGAGATACCGTAGTGCACCTTTATAGCCACCCAGTTACGTTGTGACGTTTGGTACACCCAAAGCATTCCTACGGTATCCGGGAGTTGCACAATCTCATGGTCTAAGAAAATGATACTTGACATTAGAAAAGCTTTTAGCAAACGAACCACACGATCTTGTGCTATGCTTAGGATTGGGTCTTGTCCATCACATCATTCTCCTAATGATGTGATCCCGTTATCAATGACATCCGATGTCCATGGTCAGGAAACCATAACCATCTATTGATCAACGAGCTAGTCAACTAGAGGCTCACTAGGGACATATTGTGGTCTATATATTCACACATGTATTACGGCTTCCAGTTAATACAATTATAGCATGAACAATAGACAATTATCATGAACAAGGAAATATAATAATAACCATTTTATTATTTCCTCTAGGGCATATTTCCAACAGGTGGCTGGGTGCTACGCGTCCGTCCGACACACGCGACCACCCCGACACGACCCTGGTTTGCCTGGTGCGCCTACATTTGAGAATGCAAACTAATCTTCTTTCATTTGCAAACAAATCTGTATGTATTACCATGCCCGTGTTTTCCTTGCAATAATTAGTCATTCGAAACGAGATACTGCATCCGTTCACTTTTGTAAGTCGTTTCAGACAACTTAAAATGAACTGTTTTGCACATTGTCTAAAATGTCTTCAAGGTCTTATAAAAGTGAACAGAGGAGTACTATAAATTAATTAATGAGGAGTTATTTGAAAAAAATCAAACGGTACCCACGCTTAACGTGGATTAGAGTGTGTCTCACATAATTAGTTATTTGAATTAGAGTGTGTGTCATGTAGTTAGTTATTTGAATGATGTGATCCCGTTATCAATGACATCCGATGTCCATGGTCAGGAAACCATAACCATCTATTGATCAACGAGCTAGTCAACTAGAGGCTCACTAGGGACATGTTGTGGTCTATATATTCACACATGTATTACGGTTTCCAATTAATACAATTATAGCATGAACAATAGACAATTATCATGAACAAGGAAATATAATAATAACCATTTTTTTATTGCCTCTAGGGCATATTTCCAACAGTCTCCCACTTCCACTAGAGTCAATAATCTAGTTCACATCACTATGTGATTGTAATGAATCCAACACCCATTGGTTTTGATCATATCTTGCTTGTGGGAGAGGTTATTAGTCAACGGGTCTGAATCTTTCAGATCCGTGTGAGCTTTACAAATCTCTATGTCATCTCCTAGATGCAGCTACCACGCACTATTTGGAACTATTCCAAATAACTGCTCTACTATACGAATCCGGTCTACTACTCAGAGTCATCCAGATTAGTGTCAAAGTTTGCATCGGCGTAACCCTTTACGATGAACTCTTTTACCACCTCCATAATCGAGAAAATTCCTTAGTCCACTAGTTAGTAAGGATAACCTTGACTGCTGTCCTGTGATCCATTCCTGGATCACACTTGTACCCCTTGACTGACTCATGGCAAGGCACACTTCAGGTGCGGTACACAACATAGCATACTTTAGAGCCTCGTCTAAAGCATAGGGGACGACCTTAGTCCTTTCTCTCTATTCTCTTTGTGGGTCATGTCTTGAGTCTTACTCAATACTCACACCTTATAACACAGCCAAGAACTCCTTCTTTGCCGATCTATTTTGAACTCCTTCAAAATCTTGTCACAGTAATGTATTCATTTGAAATTACTATTAAGCATTTTTGATCTATCCTTATAGATCTTGATGCTCAATGTTCAAGTAGCTTAATCCAGGTTTTCCATTGAAAAACACTTTTCAAATAAACCTATATGCTTTCCAGAAATTCTACATCATTTCTGATCAACAATATGTTAATAACGTATACTCATCAGAAATTATATAGTGCTCCCACTCACTTCTTTGGAAATACAAGTTTCTCATAAACCTTGTATAAACCCAAAATCTTTGATTATCTCATCAACGCGTATATTCCAACTCCGAGATGCTTACTCCAGTCCTTAGAAGGATTGCTGGAGCTTTGCATACTTGTTAGCATCTTTTTGGATTGACAAAACCTTTTGGTTGTATCACGTACAACCTTTCCTCAAGAATATCATCGAGGAAACAATGTTTTTTACATCCTATCTGCAAGATTTCATAAATCATGCAGTAACTGCTAATATAATTCCAACGGACTCTTTAGCATCGCTACGAGTGAGAAAGTCTCATCACAGTCAACTCCTTGAACTTGTCGGAAAATATCTTAACGACAAGTCGAACTTTCTTGATGGTGACACTTACCATCATTGTCCGTCTTCCTTTTAAAATCCATCTATACTCAATAGCCTTACGACCATCGAGTAGTTCTGCCAAAGTCTACACTTTGTTTTCATATATGGATCCTCTCTCGGATTTTATGGCCTCGAGCCATTCATCGGAATCCGGGCCCACCATCGCTTCTCCATAGCTCGTAGGTTCATTGTTGTCTAGCATTATGACCTCCAAGACAGGATTACGTACCACTCAAGCAAAGACGCATCCTTGTCGACCCACGAGGTTTGGTAGTGACTTGATCCAAGTTTCATGATCACTATCATAAGCTTCTACTTCAATTGGTGTAGGTGCCTCAGAACAACTTCCTCGTGCCCCTGCTACACACTAGTTGAAGTGATGGTTCAACAACCTCATCAAGTCTCCACCATCCTCCCACTCAATTCTTTCAAGAGAAACCTTTCCTCGAGAAAGGACCCGCTTTCTAGAAACAATCACTTTTGCTTCCTAGGATCTGAAATAGGAGGTATACCCAACTGTTTTGGGTGTCCTACGAAGATGTATTTATCCGCTTTGGGTTTGAGCTTATCAAGATGAAACTTTTTCACATAAGCGTCGTAGTCCCAAACTTTCAAGAAACGACGGCTTAGGTTTCTCTAAACCATAGTTCATACGGTGTCATCTCAACGGAATTACGTGGTGCCCTATTTAAAGTGAATGCGGTTGTCTCTAATGCCTAACCCATGAGCGATAGTGGTAATCGATAAGAGACATCATGGTATTCCCCATATCCAATAGGGTGCATCTATGATGTTCGGACACACCATCACACTATGGTGTTCCAGGCGGTGTTAGTTGTGAAACAATTTCCACAATGTCTCAATTGTGTACCAAGCTCGCAACTCAGATATTCATCTCTATGATCATATCATAGACATTTTATCCTCTTGTCACGAAGATCTTCAACTTCACTCTGAAATTACTTGAACCTTTCAATAATTCAGACTTACATTTCATCAAGTAAATATACTCAACATCTACTCAAATCATCTGTGAAGTAAGAACATAACGATATCCTTTGCATGCCTCAAAGCACTCATTGGACTGCACACATCAAAATGTGTTACTTCCAACAAGTTGCTTTCTTGTTCCATCTTCTTTGAAAACGAGGCTTTTCAGTCATCTTACCCATGTGGTATGATTTGCATGTCTCAAGTGATTCAAAATCAAGTGAGTCCAAACGATCCATCTGCATGGAGTTTCTTCATGGGTACATACCAATAGACATGGCTCGCATGTCTCAAACTTTTCAAAAAACGAGTGAGTCCAAAGATCCATCAACATGGAGCTTCTTCATGCGTTTATACCAATATGACTTACATGGCAAAGGCCACAAGTAGGTGGTACTATCATTACTATCTTATATCTTTTGGCATGAACATGTGTATCACTACGATCGAGATTCAATAAACCATTCATTTTAGGTGCACGACCATTGAAGGAATTATTCAAATAAATAGAGTAACCATTATCCTCCTTAAATGAATAACCGTATTGCGATAGACATAATCCAATCATGTCTACGCTCAACGCAAACACGAAATAACAATTATTTAGGTTTAACACCGATCCCGATGGTAGAGGGAGCGTGCGATGTTTGATCACATCAACCTTGGAAATACTTCCAACACATATAGTCACCTCGCCTTTAGCTAGTCTCCGTTTATTCCGTAGCCTTTCATTTCGAGTTACTAACACTTAGCAACCGAACCGGTATCTATTACCATGGTGCTACTAGGAGTACTAGTAGAGTACACATTAATATAATGTATATCCAATATACTTCGACCTTGCCTGCCTTCTTATCTACCAAGTATCTAGGGTAATTACGCTCCAAAGGACTGTTCCCCTTATTACAGAAGCACTTAGTCTCGGGTTTGGGTTTAACCTTGGGTTTCTTCACTAGAGCAGCGGCTGATTTCCCGTTTCATGAAGTATCCCTTCTTGCCCTTGCCCTTCTTGAAACTACTGGTTTCACTAACCATCAACAATTGATGCTCCTTCTTGATTTCTAATTTCATGTGTCAAACATCGCGAATATTTCAAGGATCATCATATCTATCCCCGATATGTTATAGTTCATCACGAAGCTCTAGTAGCTTGGTGGCAATGACTTTGGAGAAACATCACTATCTCATCCGGAAGATTAACTCCCTCGATTCAAGTGATTGTTGTACCCGGACAATTGAGTACAAGCTCAATGATTGAGCTTTTCTCCCTTAGTTTGTAGGCTAAGAAACTCGTTGGAGGTCTCATACCTCTTAACATGGGCATGAGCCTGAAATCCCAATTTCAGCCCTTGGAACATCTCATATGTTCCGCGACGTTTCAAAAAAAACGTCTTCGGCGCCACAACTCTAAACCTTTTAACATTACCGAACTATCATGTAGTCATCAAAACGTGTATGTCAGATGTTCGCAACATCCACAGACTACGTTCGAGGTTCAGCACACCGAGCGGTGCATTAAGGACATAAGCCTTCTACAGAGCAATGAGGACAATCCTCAGTTTACGGACCCAGTCCGCATAATTGCTACTATCAACTTTCAACTATATTTTCTCTAGGAACATATCTAAACAGTAGAATTAAAGCGCGAGCTTACGACATAATTTGTAAAGACCTTTTTGACTATGTTCATGATAATTAAGTTCATCTAATCACATTATTTGATGAACTCCCACTCGAATAGACATCCCTCTAGTCATTTAAGTGATACATGATCCGAGTCAATTCAGGCCGTGGTCCGATCATCACGTGAGACGGACTAGTCATCATCGGTGAACATCTTCATGTTGATCGTATCTACTATATGACTCATGTTCGACCTTTCGGTCTCTTGTGTTCCGAGGCCATGTCTATACATGCTAGGCTCGTCAAGTCAACCTAAGTGTTTTGCGTGTGTAAATCTGGCTTACACCCGTTGTATGTGAACGTTAGAATCTATCACACCCGATCATCATGTGGTGCTTCGAAACAACGAACTTTCGCAATGGTGCACAGTTAGGGGGGACACTTTCTTGAAATTTTAATGAGGGATCATCGTATTTATGCTACCGTCGTTCTAAGCAAATAAGATGTAGACATAACAAACATCACATGCAAATCATAAAGTGACATGATATGGCCAATATCATCTTGCGCCTTTGATCTCCATCTTGAGGCATGGCATGATCACCTTCGTCACCGGCATGACACCATGATCTCCATCATCATGATCTCCATCATCGTGTCTTAATGAAGTTGTCCCGCCAACTATTACTTCTACTACTATGGCTAAAGATTTAGCAGGTCATACAATAAATTAAGACAACTCCTATGGCTCCTGCCAGTTGTCATACTCATCGACATGCAAGTCGTGATTCCTATTACAAGAACATGATCAATCTCATACATCACATATCATCCATCACATTCTTTTTGGCCATATCACATCACATAGCATACCCTGCAAAAACAAGTTAGACGTCCTCTAATTGTTGTTGCATGTTTTACGTGGCTGCTATGGGTTTCTAGCAAGAACGTTTCTTACCTACGCAAAAGCCACAACGGTGATATGCCAATTGCTATTTACCCTTCATAAGGACCCTTTTCATCGAATCGATCCGACTAAAGTGGGAGGCGGCACCCGCTAGCCACCTTTATGCAACAAGTGCATGTCGGTCGGTGGAACACATCTCACGTAAGTGTGCGTGTAAGGTCGGTCCGGCCGCTTCATCCCACAATACCGTCGAAACAAGATAGGACTAGTAACGGTAAGCATATTGAACAAAACCAACGCCCACAACTACTTGTGTTCTACTCGTGCATAGAATCTACGCAATAGACCTAGCTCTGATACCACTGTTGGGGAACGTAGCAGAAATTCAAAATTTTCTACGCATCACCAAGATCAATCTATGGAGATTCTAGCAACAAGAGAGAGGGGAGTGTATCTTCATACCCTTGAAGATCGCGATGCGGAAGCGTTACAAGAACGCGGATGAAGGAGTCGTACTCGTAGCGATTCAGATAGCGGTTGATTCTGATCTAAGCACCGAACAACGGTGCCTCCGCGTTCAACACACGTACAGCCCGGGGACGTCTCCTCCTTCTTGATCCAGCAAGGGGAGAGGAGAAGTTGAGGGAGAACTCCAACATCACGGCGACATGGTGGTGATGGAGCTCGTGGTTCTCCGGCAGGGCTTTGCCAAGCACTACGGAGGAGGAGGAGGTGTTGGAGGAGGGAGAGGGCTGTGCCAGGGGAAGGGTGTGCGGCTGCCCTCTCTCTCCCTCACTATATATAGGGGTAAGGGGGTGGAGGAGGCGCCCTAGGGTTCCCTAGGGGAGGGGTGGCGGCCACAGGGGAAACCCTAGATGGGTTTGGGCGCCCCCACCCCTAGGAAACTTGCCCCCCAAGCCGGGAGGGGGGGCTGCCCTAGGGGAGGCGCTCCCACCTCTCCTGGTTACGTGAGAGGGGCTGGGAGGGGCGCACCACCCATTAGTGGGCTGGTTTGCCCCTTCCCCTTTGGCCCATGAGGCCCTCCAACACTTGCCGGGGCTCCCGAAACACCTTTCGGTCATGCTGGCCATAGCCTAATGATGTGATCCCGTTATCAATGACATCCGATGTCCATGGTCAGCAAACCATAACCATCTATTGATCAACGAGCTAGTCAACTAGAGGCTCACAAGGGACATGTTCTGGTCTATATATTCACACATGTATTACGGTTTCCAGTTAATACAATTCTAGCATGAACAATAGACAATTATCATGAACAAGGAAATATAATAATAACCATTTTATTATTGCCTCTAGGGCATATTTCCAACAGGTGGCTGGGTGCTATGCGTCCGTCTGACACACGCGACCACCCCGGCACGACCCCGGTTTGCCTGGTGCGCCTACATTTGAGAATGCAAACGAATCTTCTTTCATTTGCAAACGAATCTGTATGTATTACCATGCCCGTGTTTTCCTTGCAATAATTAGTCATTCGAAACGAGATACTCCATCCGTTCACTTTTGTAAGTCGTTTCAGATAACTTAAAATGAACTGTTTTGCACATTGTCTGAAATGTCTTCAAGGTCTTATAAAAGTGAACAGAGGGAGTACTATAAATTAATTAATGAGGAGTTATTTGGAAAAAGTTTGAAACGGTACCCACGCTAACGTGGATTAGAGTGTGTCTCACATAATTAGTTATTTGAATTAGAGTGTGTGTCACGTAGTTAGTTATTTGAATTAGAGTGTGTGTCGCGTAGCGATCTCCAATTCTAACGTGGATTTCGCATTTCCTTTGTATCCATGCTACTTTTTTAATACAAATTCATATGTATATGATGAACACCATGGTAGTGAGAAAACTTTTGGATGGATTCAAACGTATGACCTACAAAATAGCACAACAAACTGAGTCAATGTCAACTTTTCGAAACTTAGTATGGCAATTAATTCAAATAATTACCAGTATGCCTGGTCCTCGGTTCAAATCTTACAATGTACACCAATTGAAACATCGATATTAAGTGTCGTACTATGTACATTCAAATGTTGTTTTTAGCCCCCCCACACAAACGCTTACATTCTTCCTCAGATCGGTCAATCTTCCTCTCCTAACCACCTTGGGAAGCTATCGGTTTCCAACACACGTTCATTCTTTCTCTCCATGTTTCGATCTCTAAGTCTCTCAACTACACAACCCCTTTTTCCACTCTGTTACCAAATGTATTTACCTCACACACCCGCCATTGCACCCCATCCCGAGCTCTCTCTCTCCCCCTCCCTCTCACCCTCTCGCGCTAAATACATGCATTGCCTATCTAGCCCCCCAACCTCTTGTGCATGTGCACGCACGCACGTTGTATATCTAGGTCACTCCCTCGAGACTGTCTCACTCTTTCTTCCGCACGGCGGGCCACACTCGCTCAATCTCGCTCTCTTTAGCTGAGTTTCGTTTAACCTCGTTTTCTTTCACACACAAATGATATATCTCCCTGTTCGTGCCTCGATCGACACACTCTATACTCTCTCACGCAGATTGTCTATCTAGGTCAGTCCATCCAAGCCGCCACCACTCTTTCGACCTCATGGTGGGCCATGCTCACTCAATCTCTCTCTCTCTCTCTCTCTCTCTCTCTCCGTATGTCTCGATTGACCTCGCTCTTTCTCGGACAAAAACGATATATCACCATGTTTGAGCCCAATTCGACCTATTCACATTGTATACTCTCTCACGCACATCGTCTATCTAGGTCACTCTCTCCAATCCGTCTCACTCTTTCGATCGCATGGCGACCCCATGTGATCGGTTGACCTTGCTTCCTCCCACGCACAAAATATATCTACACGTCGGATCGGATCATCTATCAAGCTCTATCTTACAGCCCTCACCCTTGCCAAAAAGCTCAATCGGACAATATCTCCGGAGCATATATATTTGTTCAATGAATGTCGGACCACACTCACTTTGTCTCTCTATTTATATGTCTCGATTGACCTCGCTTTCTCACCGTATCTTCCACGCGTTGAAGCTACTACCTCTCCAACCCTCGCAAAGTCGGAGCTATTTACATTGCGAGGGGCACTCCAACCTTGGATTAATTTGTGTAGGCATTTATTCCGGTCGGTTTAGATTATATTTTTGTAGCGTTCGGCCCACAAATACACCAAACACCGTTGCAACCCACGCAACTGCCCTAGTTGATTTCCCTCTGGCTCGGTCATCGCTCTCTCGCAGGTCCTTACTCGCCTTCAACGTTGCACCATGGTATTATTGAAAAACTATGTTGTTCTCTTTAATTATTATAAATAAGCTACAAAACTACACAACGATAGTCCACTTGGAATGGAACAAATTTCGACCCACAAATTAAAGTGGTACAAACTACACACCGAGGGGCCCACATGTCATGAAACAAATTTGGACCCATATACAAATTAAAAAATAAAGGACGAGGATCGAACATGCGACCGGGCATTCAAGCCGCACGTCAAGAGTAGGCAACATACGTAGAATAGCAATGTTTGTTGTACCCCCTTTGTTCACATAATGTTTTTATATTACCACAACCTAATTAATGGATAACATGTAATATTATTTTTAGTACTATTTGCCTTCACTTACCGGTGGGTTCCATGTGTGCTCTCTCTCTCTCCTCCCTTCTGCGTTTAGACCTTGCGGGCAAATAGGGAAGAACTCGCGGCGATGTTGCCGTTGACCATATCTCGACGCTGCTCACAAGTCACGGCACCCGATTTCATGTACTAGCGGCACTAGTCGGTGTACGCGTGCAATGCACGTTAATTTGGAAGTATATTAAGTGCATGCGGATATTAACTACTAGGATATTATTTGCGTGTTGTCATGTGATTAGCACTATTTTTGGCATGAAATTAATCGCACGCTAAACGTGTTGAGCGCTCGACATTCAAGCGGTCTAGGTCGTTGGATGACAAGGAATACATGTGGCTTGATGACGCTTTTATATTCAATTTGATACGGCTCTAGCGTAACATTCAATCGATCAAACCATACATTTCGCTCAGTCGACTCCGACTTTAAATTATACGACGATCGATATAAAATAAACGGAAATGATAAACGCTCGGATTTTAAGCATGGCAATCCGAACGCTTTTCATGGCAAATTTAGATTACGTGGCGGCGTAGGGCGCCTCGCAGCGGGAAGCGGCTCCTCGGCATGCTACGTGTATCGCCGGGCCACCGACCGACGGCGACGGGCGCGTCTTGCGCCCGTTGTTGGCATTTCCTGGACGTTAGCCTAGCTTCAAGGAAGGCCAAAATGTTACGGACTTCGAGCGAGTCGACCGGCGGGAGGAGGCGATCGAGTTGGTGCAAGGAAGCTGACGGCGCCATCCATGCGGCCGAGGGGGCACCGCACCGTGGGGACAGCGCCAACAGCGCTGGAGACATTCGTGTGCACGCACAGCAACGCGGCTACAGACGTCACAGACGCAAGACAAGCGCCGGGCAGGTGCACGGTGCGTGAAAGTCGGCGGGCACCTCGTGGAACCCGTGGGATCAAGCTCGGCGACAATGCGGCTCCCAGCCCATCAATGCCACGGGATGGCGCCTTGATCAGGCGGCAGGGCCGGAGCAGGGAGAAGCGGGAGCGGTAGCGGTGTCTTCCCGCAAGGCCAGTTCAAGCTCGTCCCAAAGCATCTTATGGTCTTGAGACTCCGGTTGGGTGTCTTCCTCAGGAAACTGGAACACTAAGGGTAGACCATCGTGATGCGGCATGGCGTACGTTTAGGTCAGGCTAGTTGGAGGTAGACGACAGGAGAATCGGAGAGGAAGAGAGAGGATTGTAGCGATACTCCCTCCTTTCCGGTTTATAAGGCTCAATTCAAAAATCTCACCAACCAAGGTAGATGGTGAGTGGTGGAATACTTTTTGTAGTTTTCAAAAGCACCCAATTAATGCTCTTGTTTTTCTCAAAAAAATATGTTTACCAATGCATTAGTTGCAATGCGTGCATGCATAAATTATATGCATTGGTCAATTTTATCTTAATACTTGCATGCAATGATTTAATGCACCTTGGAATCTGAACATGTGATGGGAAACAACAAAATTAAGCCTTATAAAATGGAAAAACTAATATTTTGAGATAAGCCCTATAAACCGGAAAGGAGGGAGTACCGGGTAGAGCGGGGTTGATTTTAAACTGCGGCGCCGGCGACATTAAAAGTGGGAGCAGTTCGAACGACGGTGGGCGGCGGAGCCTGGTCAAAGGACTCGCCTCCCGGTGAGCTCACATGGGTTCTGCTTTCGCAAGACGCCTCCTCGACAGCCGACGCAGCGGTCTACTCGCACGCCTCCCGTCGACTCACACACTTGCTCGGATGGCACCTGCCGATTGCCGATGAGAAGCGGGGAATCGTGGCGGCACGTAAACGCCCACGGTTTCAATAGTGAAAGCGTTCGCCTTAACGTGACATGTCTTTGTTCCAAAATATCTTGGCTCTTCATTTGTGCAACTTGTCATAAGCAGCTTGTCTCAAATTGAAGAAAAAACTTACGAAGTAATATTTGTGCCATATCACGTGACCATGCTTAGTTTCAAGAATTTATGCTCACTTTTGGATTTTTGAAATTTAAGATCCGTGGATTCAAACAATATCATAACCTGGATCATGCAATAAATTTTCAAGCCATACATCTGTCCCATTGTATTTCTTAAGAAAGGATTTGGTCAAACATTTTGCTTAGTTAGACTTTAGACAAGTTATATATGCAGAGTAAAAGGATAATCCCTCCGCATCAAAGTGCATTGCACGATATATTAACTCAAGTACTAGGCACAAACAAACGGGCTCAATTCTCGTGCTCATCCCGGTGTAGTAGTAGTAGTACTAGGCAATGCAGATTGACGGGTGACCTTGACGAAGCGGCGCATCGAGGGAATTGAACTGCGTTTCGCACGGTAGGTAACGTTGTCTAGTTACCAAAGCATCCTCCGTTGTTCATAGGTATTCATTATGGACCGGGGACATGAGGGGAATTTCCTAGGGCTGGAATTCTGGCCGCCAGATATTTCGACTTGAAACGCCGAGGCTCGGTGGTTGGGGTAATGGGTTGCCTAATGTGCATAACGACGCCACCGAAGGACACGAGCCCGGTTTTTAGGATCAACACGAGCCAAGGTCTGGCTGGTACGCGCGTTGGGTCCTACCATTCGAGAATACGAAAGGAACCTTTTAAATTGCCGAATCGAATCTATGTGTATTACAATACCGTATTTTCCTTGCAAATACTAATCTCAACGTGGTAGTTGATTTATGACGAGTTGTTGAATTAGAGTGAGTTTGTGATATAGTGATCTCAACGTGGATTTCACATTTCATGGTATCCCTAGTAAGTTTTCCAATGCAAATTCAAATTTAAAAGATGAACAATATGGAGGTGAGAAAACTTTGTATGTATCAAGCATATGACCACACACACACACACAGAGAGAGAGACACACACGCACGAACACAACAACAATCCAATAAGTATAGTGCATCTATTTTTCCAAACCATGCATGTATGACACGAATTCAAAAATACTCCTTCTATTCCTAAATATTAGTCTTTTAGAGAGTTCAACTAGTTACTACATACGTAGCAAAATGAGTGAATCTAGACTCTAAAATATGTCTATATACATCCGTATGTGCCAGTCCATTTGAAGCCTCTAAAAAGACTAATATTTAGGAACGAAGGGAGTAAAATGTAAGACATCCATGGTCCTCAGTTCAATATTTAAAATTAACATGAAACTGAAACATGAATATTAAGTCTATTACTATAGTAACTGCAAATGTTCTGTTTAGGCAGAGCTATGATTGTCGGGGGTCAACCCCTCAACCTTAGATAAAATTGTGGAGCTCTGTTTAGGGTTGTTTAGATTATATTTGTCCCCACCCTGCCAGCCACCGATTGGTTGTGCACCCCCACCCCTCCTCCCCAGGAGAATATCATGTGCCCCCATACCTTAGATGCTATATGCCGATACTAGTTGCTTGGAGCTTGTAGATCTGAGATATAGCAGCTCACATGATGTGTCTTAATATTTATGCAGGAAACCTTGATGAGTTTGAGAATTGCACACAATTTGTACAAAAACTACTTAGATGCCCTTTGATCCCATATCCAACGACCTCGAAGCTCGTATCACCGTAGCATCTAAGATGAAGGAGGACATCATATTCTCCTGTATGTAAGAATATCATGTGCTACCACACCTTAGATGCTTTGGTGATACAAGATCTTCTGAGGTGTTGATTTGTGAACCAACACCTCCTCGGTGGTTCGAATGGTTTTTTGCGTAAAAGCCCCAAAAGAGTTCGCCATCGCTTACAAGCACAAAGACCGCTCGAGATGCCATTGGATCTCAGATCAAACGACCTCCAAGCTCGTATCACCGTAGCATCCAAGTTGCGATAGCACCTTATGTTTTCTCGCACGGGAGAGTATGACGTGCTCCCGCACCGTAGATTCTATGGTGACACGAGTTCACTGAGATCTAACGGCCCACAATAGGAGGTTTGAATGTTTTTGCAATATACGGCTGATAGAGTTTGGGAAATGCGCAGAAAGTACAAGTACTACACATGTGCCATCCGATCATCGATCATACGACCTAGATGCTCATATCACCGTGGCGGGTAATTAAGCTACGGGAGCACCTAATATGAGCACCGAGGAGCCGTTGGACCGAAGATGCAGCGCACACACGAGGCCTGAATGTTTTATTTGCAAAAAAACTATGGAGAGTTTGGAAATTGCGATAGTTACAAAGACTACTCCCAAGCCATTGGATCTCACTTCCAACGGTGTAAAACTTCGTATCACCATAGTATCTAAGCTGGGGTGGATGTGATATTCTATGTCACTGTCATTTTTGTTCAGAACTTGCAAAATACGTGTAACTCGTGCCGTTACTTGTCTAACCGCCGCAAAGTGTTTGTTCAAAAAACCATCCTACACTGAAATATCGGAACAACACACGGGGTCCCACTTGTCATTAATCAAATTTGGACCTAAAACTAACTAATCTGAAAGACGAGATTCGAACTGGCAACCTGGACTACAAAGTGTAAGTCGATAGCCTAAAAAAACATTGGCTTTGTCCCATAACTTGATTTTATTTATACAGTACTTTCGTTGAGTAGAGTAGAGGGAGTGCCTCGTCAACACGTGCATGACCGTTGTCTCGCCATCGGGTGGGTCCTGTGTCTGCAATCTCAATCTCTCTTCTCTCCATCGTCTAACCTTTGCACGGGCACACACGAAGAGCGGTGCTAGCTTTCCGTGGTGTTATTACAACTAAAAAAAGCTTGGGAAATAGAAGAATCGCCTAGAACAAGAGACGTTGTGGCTGGTCGAGACGGAGCTAACCACATCTATCCTCCAAGCCACGTTTGCATGATGAAGCTGTGTGGCTAGTGGGGTGTTTTCGACCGACTGGCTGGGTCCCGAGGTCGAACCATAGGTACTACGTCGTCGATATAAAGATATTTTACACGCACATTTTCCCTCCGGCCGAGACGTGGCACACCCTACCGCTGGTTTCGGGTCCTCCCGGTGGTGCACGCATATATTCTTCCTGACGTGGGACGCCCTACCGCACGTTTTCTTGGTCCTCCTCCGTCGTAGCGTCGAAGCAAGTAAATGAGTCGTCAAATCATGAAAGACCACCTTTCCTGCCGAGTACATCAGTGAAGCACAGAGTGTTCAAGGTCGACCCTCACTTCTCCAATGCATAACCGTCCAATCACTTCTCTTATTGAAAACACTTTTTAGGCATGAGAGGCAAGTATTTTTTTTTGGTATTTACATTTTTTAATTTTTTTTGTATGTTTCACCCACAACTAAAACAGAAACAAAAAGGAAAAAATAAAATCTACTTAGCGAAGAAAGCAAACAAGCACACACGAGAATATCAACCCCACGCTATTGCTCCCTAACAACAGGCGAAAAGAGCTCGATAATCCCCAAGTGCTGGGAATCATCGTAGCAATTCCCAAAGGTGGAAGTGATAAGTATGGAGTGTCGAACCCACAAGGAGCTAAACGTAAGATCAATAGTCTCTCAAGCCCTATCTGCCACTGATACGACTCTACGTACACCGAATGTTTGCTTCCAACTAGAAACGAGAAATTGAACTATGTTGTGGGTATGAAGAAGATAACTTTGCATGGTATCGGAGAGCTAAAATATAAAAGTAGGTGCTGTTATCATAAAGTTAGAATATATTACTAAATATTATAAATAGCGAGTGTGGAATAATGATGGGTCGGTGTGCAGAATTATCCTAGGCAATCGTTAACAAGACCGGTAGTCGTCATTGCAATTTCATATGAGGGAGAGGCATAAGCAAACATACTTTCTCTTCTTGGATCATATGCACTTATGATTGGAACTCTAGCAAGCATCCGCAACTACTAAAGATCATTAAGGTAAAACCCAACCATAGCATTAGAGCATCAAGTCCCCTTTATCCCATATGCAACAACCCCCTTACTCAGGTTTATGCTTCTGTCACTCAAGCAACCCACTATAAGCGAATCATGAACGTATTGCAACACCCTATAGCGGGAATCCCTCACGCTTGCGCGCCACGGAGGGCACAATAGGACAACACCAAAATAAAACATACAACTCATACCAATCTAGATCATCAATCAACCCAAAGACAAAGGATATCTACTCAAAACAGCATAGGATGGCAACACATCATTGGATCATAATATGTGGCATAAATCACCATGTTCAAGTAGGGATTACAGCGGGGTGCGAGAGAGTGGACCGCATAAAAGAGATGATGATGGTGATGCTGATGAAGACGATCACCGCGGCGATGATTCCCATCCCGATGGCACTCCGGCGCCACCGAGAGAGAGGAGGAGAGGTTCTCCCCCTTGTGATTCCTCCTCCATGGCCTCCCCCTGGACGGGGAGAGGTTCTCCCTCTAGATATTGGCCTTCATGGTGATGATGGCCCCTCCGGGATCCTCCTCCAAGCCCTCCAGTGATGATGGCCCCCTCCGGCAGGGTGCCAGAGAGGGCCTAGATTGATTTCTGATGGCTACAGAGGCTTGCGGCAGCGGAACTTCCGATCTAGGTTATTTTCTGAAGGTTTCTATATTTATAGGAGAGGATGGCGTCGACAACAAGTCAGGGGGTCCCCGAGGTGGCCACGAGATAGGGGGCGCGCCCCCCACCCTCGTGGGGCCCACGGGACTCCCCTCCGGTAGATTTTTGTTCCAGTATTTTTATATTTTCCAGAAAAATTCTCTGTTGATTTTCATCGCATTCCGAGAACTTCTATTTCTGCACAAAAACAACACCACGGTAGTTCTGCTGAAAATAGTGTCAGTCTGGGTTAGTTCTAATCAAATCATACCAAAATCATATAAAACTATTGTAAACATGGCATGAATACTTCATAAATTATAGATACGTTGGAGACGTATCACCCACAAGTATAGGGGACCGCAACAGTTTTCGAGGGTAGAGTATCCAACCCAATTTTATAGATTCGACACAAGGGGAGCCAAAGAATATTTGTAAGTATTAGCAGCTGAGTTGTCAATTCAACCACACCTGGAAACTAATTATGTACAGCAAAGTGATCAGTAGAAAAGTAGTATGATAGTTTTGATAGTAGTAGCAATAGCAATAGTAACGGTAACAGTGATAGCAATGATTTTGTAGCAAGTGCAATAGTAACAATAGCAGTAGTAACTTAGCAAGAACAATATATTGGAAACTCGTAGGCATTGGATTGGCGATTTGTTGGATGATATTCATCACGTGATAGTTATAACCTAGGGCGATACGACACTAGCTCCAGTTCATAAATATAATGTAGGCATGTATTCCGTAAATAGTCATACGTGCTTATGGAAAGAACTTGCATGACATCTTTTGTCCTACCCTCCCGTGGCGGTGGGGTCCTATTGGAAACTATGGGATAATAAGGCCTCCTTTTAATACAGTACCAGAACAAAGCATTAACACACGATGAATACATGAACTCCTCAAACTACGGTCATCACCGGGAAGTGTCCTGACTATTGTCACTCCGGGGTTGCTGGATCATAACACGTAGTAGATGACTATAACTTGCAAGATCGATCTAGAACATAGATATAATGGTGAGAACATAAACAGTTCAGATCTGAAATCATGGCACCCAGGCCCAAAGTGACAAGCATTAAGCATGACAAAGTCATAGCAACATCAATCTCAGAACATAATGGATACTAGGGATCAAGCCCTAACAAAACTAACTCGATTACATGATGAATCTCATCCAAATCCTCACCGACCAGTGAGCCTACAAAGGAATTACTCACTCCCAGTGGGGAGCATCATGGAATTAGCGATGGAGAAGGGTTGGTGATGATGAAGATTGAAGATCTCCCTCTCCGGAGCCCCAAACGGACTCCAGATCTGGCCTCCCAATGAAGAACAGGAGGCGGAAGTGGCTCTGTCTCGTGAAATGCGATAATTCTTTCTCCCTGATTTTTTTCTAGAAAAATGCGATTTTATAGCGTTGGTTTCAGGGTCTGCGGGGCCACTAGGTGGGGACAACCCACCTAGGCGCGCCTGGAGGGGGGGCGCCCTGGTGGGTTGTGTCCACCTAGGTGCCCCCCTCCGGTGGGTCTGGGCTCCATAAATTCTCTTTATTTGTATAAAAAGTCCTCGCAAAGTTTCGTTCCACTCCGAGAACTTTTGTTTCTGCACAAAACAACACCATGGTAGTTCTACTGAAAACAGCGTCAGTCCGAGTTAGTTTCATTCAAATCACGCAAATTAGAGTCCAAAACAAGAGGAAAAGCATTAGAAAAAGTAGATCCCGACGGAGACGTATCAACTCCCCCAAGCTTAAACCTTTGCTTGTCCTCAAGCAATTCAGTTGATAAACTGAAAGTGAAAAAGAAAAACTTTTACAAACTCTTTTGCTCTTGTTTGCATAAATAAGCTTAAACGGCACCTGTGTTTTCAACCAAGATTATAATTAACCATGTCAAAAATAACCCATAAAATTATATTAACTCATATCAATGACATAATTAGCTAGCGAGCAATAATAGGATATCTAAAACAGCAACACGTTGTCAAAACAACCATGATGTAATATGACAATAGTGGTATCTTGCTAGCCCTTTCTGAGACCGCAAAACATAAATGCAGAGTACATCCAAAGTTCAAGCAGTGACTAAAAATTGTAATTCATGGTAGAAAAGATCTAGTCATGATGCACCCAACATTAGCTACACACAATGCATAAGCATGACAACAAGGTTTCTCTCGTGTTCTCGGTGCTTATTTTAGAAGGTGATGACACAACATAAAATTAAATAGATAGTCCCTTCGCAGAGGGAAGCAGTGATTTGTAGCAGTGCCAGAGCTCAAGTTTTTAAAATAGAGGTAAATGAAATTTTGAGAAATGCACCCTTCTTGTTTACTTCACGACCATTAGTTATCGGTATCTTCCATGCTAAACACATTAGCGGCGGTTCCCAAGCCATAAAGTAAAGGTTATTATTCCATAGGAGTTTTTGTTTCATTATTTGTAAGTTCTTTTGCAGTTTGGGACTAGGAATCCCTATTACCGCCCTCTCGTGCAAGGACGAGTGAATAAACACTCATCATGAGAATAACCCGCTTAGCATGGAAGATACTGACTACCTCCTGTTGCTCTATGAACAATCCAGGCATACAAAAAGGATTTTTATTTGAAGTTTTTAGAGGTGGCACATGCAAATTTACTTAGGACAGCAGGGTAATACCGCATATATGTAGATATGGTGGACTTGTCTGGAATAACTTGGGTTTAAGGTTTTTGATGCACAAGCAGAATTCCCGCTTAGTACAGGTGAAGGCTAGCAAATAGGTTGAGAAGCGACCAGCTAGAGAGCAACAACGGTCATGAACATGCATTATGCGTAAGTAACATTGGACACTAGCATGAGTAGGATATGAACACCATGAACATAAATATCATAGAGGCTATGTTGGTTTTGATTCAACTACATGCATGAACATGTGCCAAGTCAAGCCACTCAAACATCCAGAGGAGGATACCATATCATCATACTACATCACAATCATTTTAACGCAATGTTGACATCTAAGATAAATCATTATCCACTCCTAGCTACCTAGGCATGGCATGAGAAACTATAATCTCTAATTGTCATTGCAAACATGTTTGATCATAATAGTTGAATCATGGATACTAGGTTAAACATATTTGCAAAAGCAGAACAAGTTGAGTTCATACCCGTTTCTCTCTGCCACGGCCAGTTCATCAAATATCGTCATTATTGCCTTTCACTTGCACGACCGAACAATATGAAAATAATAATAGTGCAAGAGTGCCATGGACTAAGCTGGAATCTACAAACATATTATTCAATAGGAGTAGACAAAGCAATATGGGCTCTTTGTTAGATCAACAATAATGCATATGAGAGCCACTTGACATTTTCATCGTGGTCTTCTCCTCGGTACGACACAATAAAAAGGGGAAAATAAATTCAAAGAAACACACTGAAATAATTTTGGAGTCTTTGTTTTTCTTGAAGAAGCAAATAAAAGGGAAAAGCAAAAACGAGAAAAACTATTTACACGGGAGAGCTCCCAACAAGCAAAAGAAGAACAAGGAAATCTCTTTGGGTTTTCTTTTTAGATACTACAGCTAACTACACTAGAAAGAAAAATAAAAAATAGGCAGGAAATATATTTTTGGATTTTCTCAAAGTTTTTCAAACACGCAAGAAGAAAGCGAGAAAATAAATTTAGCATGGATAATACAATGAAAGAATGTGGACACAGACAACTGGAATGAAATGTGTGAACATGAATGTAATGTCAGTGGAAATACGTACTCCCCCAAGCTTAGGCTTTTGGCCTAACTTGGTAATTGGTCAGTAGCCTGCATAATGGTTGGAGTGATAGCTCATGGAGGCTCTTGGTGCGGATGCTACAGCCTGCCGTGCGGCCACAACTGCCGTGTTATGGGCTTAGGCCTCGCTCTCAAGAACAAAATATATTCCCCTACTGTGAAGATCAAAGAGAGCAGGTGCAGGCAAATATGTGTCCACAACAGAACTTTTATTAAACAACAGGTTATAAGTGAAATTATGGGGTTCACCACTAAGGATCTTATGATGTTTCATATCATCAAAGTCCAAGTACTGTGTGGGTAAAATAGGGTCATAAGGCAAAGGTGAAACACCCAGCTCTCTTGCTAAGCATGTGGCATAAATTCCACCATAAAAATATCCACTGCCAGCGTTGTGTTGCAACCTACGTGCAACAATCTCTCCAAGATTATATTTTGTCACCGGTGAGAGCGGTGCCTATGAGGCTCAAGTCTGGAGCACAAAGTGTACTACAATCTTGTTTACCTACAATACATTTTCCATTAAATAATGCAAAGTACTGGATTGAGGGAAAATGAATGCTCTTTATTCTACCTTGCGTCACTCCCCTAGTCTCACCATAGCAAAGACTAGTCAAGAATATCTCAAATTCAGACCTTGATTCGTCCAGCGAACCCCAGAATGGGATTTTACAGTGGTGAGCAAATCTCTCTAAAGATATGGTAAATATTTAAATGACACCCTAGACTCACAGGGATGGAATTTAAATCCTTAGGTAAATGATTCAGTGAGAGTGAGGTGTTTGTTGCACTTATCTGAAATGTAGGGACCGAGCTCGGCATTGTGAACATATTGCTCAAATTCTTCCTTAATGCCAACACTCACCATATAATCGTTACATGGCCATAACCATGTTTTGTTGGCGGCATCTCGTATGGAACTTTCACTTGGTTCAACATAAGACCGACGAGTGGAGATGCTACTAGAAGATGCCTCCGAGGATCTCCTCCTCGAAGAACTCCTTCCAAAGAGGTTCCTCATATTCACGTACAATTTTTTGGAAAAAAAAATTGGCCACAAAATTTGTTGACAAAACTTCACAAGATTGAAAGCAACTACTCCTAGGGATGCATAGAGGCCATAGCAAGCATTCAAACTACTTAGAACTCTAAGAATTCAACATGCAAGCTCATCTATAGCAGTACCAAGAGTAACTAATTATTCAAAATATAAACCCCTAAAGCCAAAACTAATTGGACCAAGCAACAATCCCCCGATACAGTTTCGGAGACGGAGCTTCGAGCAAAGAGATCGAAATCCGTGGGTTTGATAGAAAGAACACGAGAGAGAGAGAGAGAGAGAGAGAGAGAGAGAGAGAGCAATGGTGATTTTTTCTGGAGGTAGGTGGTGATGTGGGATGAAGAGATAAGCGAGAGGGGCCACGTGGGGACCACAACCCACCAGGGCGCGCCTGGGGTCTGGCTACGCCAGTGGGTTGTGCCCACCTGGTGCACCTCCCACTGATATTATTTACACAAAAATTTCTTAAATATTCAAAAAAATGGTATTAAATTTTCAGAGCATTCTGAGAACTTTTATTTTTGGGTCATTTTTTAGTGCACGGGAAATTCAGAAAACAGACAAAACATGGCACTTTGTTTTATTTAACTAATAAAAACAAAAATCAAAAGGTAGGGACAGAAACTAGTGCTTACTAAATTCATCAACTTCATACCTCTAAAAAATGATCCATTAATAAGGCTGATCAAGTGTAATTAACAACTACTTTCGATTAGCATGAAACCGAAGAACTTTTGTAAATCACCAAGTTACCTCAACGGAGATATGAATGTCCCCAACAATAAGCATTTGATGTTTCTTTTTAACAGTAGGTAGAGGTAGTTGAAAACTTCCAATAGTGATTGTTGGAGATTTTTCAATAACATTAATACCATTCACTTGGAATTGTTTCTTCGGAAAGTGCATCGTATGCTCACTACCATTGATATGAAAAGTGACATTGCTTTTATTGCAATCAATAACAACCCCTACAGTACTCAAGAAGGGTCTGCCAAGGATAATCAACATGGTGTCGTCCTCGGGCATCTCAAGTATAACGAAGTCAGTCAAAATAGTAACATTAGCAACAACAACGGGAACATCCTCACAAATACCGATATGTATGGCAGTAGATTTGTCAGCATTTGCAAAGATATTTCAGTAGGTGTGAGTTTATTCAAACCAAGTATTTTATATAAAGAGAAAGGCATAACACTAACACCAACTCCCAAATCACATAAAGCAGTTTTCACATAGTTTCTTTTGATGGAGCAAGGTATAATTGGTATTCCCGGATCTCCAAGTTTTTTAGGTACTCCATCTTTAAAATTATAATTAGCAAGCATGGTGGAGATTTCAGCTTCCGTTATTTTTCTCTTATTGGTGATGATGTCTTTCATGTACTTTTGCATAAGGAGGCATTTTTAAGATATCGATCAAGCTGATACGCAAAGAGTGGCCTCGGCATTTCAGCAAAGCGTTCAAATTCTTTGTCATCTTTGTTTTTAATGACTTAGGTGGAAAGGGCATAGGTTTTTGAACCCATGGTCCTCTTTCCTTACCGTGTTTTCTAGCAACAAAGTCTCTTTTAACATATCTTTTATTCTTGGGTTGTGGGTTATCAAGATCAACTGCTGGTTCTATCTCAAGATCATTGTCTGGTTCTTTATTATTTGTCTAAGTATCTTCACGAACCTCATCATTATCTTTTTCATTATCATAAGGTGAGTGTTCACTACTAGATTGAGTTTCAACATTAGAGATAGAAACTTCATTATCATTAACAGGAGGTTTTTCTACTTTAGGTTCACTAGAGGCATGCAAAGTCCTATCATTTTTCTTCTTCTTTTTTCTTTTTAGAAGGACTAGGTGCATCAATGTTAACTCTTTGAGAGTCTTCTTCAATTATTTTTGGGTGTCCTTTAGGATAAAGTGGTTCCTGAGTCATCCTACCTCCTCTAGTCATTACTCTAACAGCATGATCATTGATACTATCATTCGTTTCATCAAGTAACTCTCTTTGAACCATAGAAGCATGCTTCCCCACACCTCTAACATCATTTGATTCTAAATAACAAGTCACTCAAGCGAGCAATCATATGAGAATTGTATTTCAATTTTTCCATAACATTTGCATTGAAGTGATCTTGCTTTCTAATGTAATTTTCAAACTCATAAAGGCATTGGCTAGGGTACGAATCGTGAGGATTATCATTATCGTTGAATTTCATTAGAGAATTTACCTCTACCACCTTATTGTTGGAAATATGCCCTACAGGCAATAATAAATTATTTATTATTATATTTCCTTGTTCATGATAATCGTTTATTATCCATGCTATAATTGTATTGAAAGGAAACTCGTGATACATGTGTGGGTACATAGACAACACCATGTCCCCCGGTAAGCCTCTAGTTGACTAGCTCGTTGATCAATAGATGGTTACGGTTTCCTGACCATGGACATTGGATGTCGTTGATAACGGGATCGCATCATTAGGAGAATGATGTGATGGACAAGACCAATCCTAAGCCTAGCACAAAGATCGTGTAGTTCAGATATGCTAAAGCTTTTCTAATGTCAAGTATCTTTTCCTTAGACAATGAGATTGTGCAACTCCCGGATACCATAGGAATGCTTTGGGTGTACCAAAGCGTCACAACGAATCGGGTGGCTATAAAGGTGCATTACGGTATCTCCGAAAGTTTACATTGGGTTGGCACGAATCGAGGCTGGGATTTGTCACTCCGTGTAAGCGGAGAGGTATCTCTGGGCCCACTCGGTAGGACATCATCATAATGTGCACAATGTGACCAAGGTGTTGATCACGGATGATGTGTTATGGAACGAGTAAAGAGACTTGCCGGTAACGAGATTGAACAAGGTATCGGTATACCGACGATCGAATCTCGGGCAAGTACAATACCGTTAGACAAAGGGAATTGTATCACGGGATTGATTGAGTCCTTGACATCGTGGTCCATCCGATGAGATCATCGTGGAACATGTGGGAGCCAACATGGGTATCCAGATCCGCTATTGGTTATTGACCGGAGAACGTCTCGGTCATGTATGCATGGTTCCCGAACCCGTAGGGTCTACACTTAAGGTTCGATGGCGCTAGGGTTATAAAGGAAGTATGTACGCGGTTACCGAATGTTGTTCGGAGTCCCGGATGAGATCCCGGACGTCACGAGGAGTTCCGGAATGGTCCGGAGGTAAGGAATAATATATAGGAAGTGAGGTTTTGGCCACCAGAAGTGTTTCGGGGGTCACCGGTAATTTACCGAGACCACCGGAAGGGTTCCGGGGGTCCACCGAGAGGGGCCACCAGCCCCGGAGGCGTGCATGGGCCTAGTGTGGAAAGGGACCAGCCCCAGAGTGGGCTGGTGCGCCTCCACCAAGGCCCAAGGCGCAGCTAGGAGGGGAGAGGGAAACCCTAGGCGCAGATGGGCCTAAAGGCCCACCCTAGGGGCGCCCCCTCTCCTCCCCTCTTGGCCGCCCCCTCCAAGTCCCATCTAGGGCTGCCGCACCCCTTGGGTGGGAACCCTAGATGGGGGCGCAGCCACCTCCCCTCCTCCTATAAATAGTGGGGTTTTGGGGCTGCCCAACACATGAGAACCTCTCCCTCCTGGCGCAGCCCTACCTCTCTCCCTTCTCCTCTCCCGCGGTGCTCGGCGAAGCCCTGCAGGATTGCTATGCTCCTCCATCACCACCACGCCATTGTGCTGCTGCTGGACGAAGTCTTCCTCAACCCCTCCCTCTCCCGTTGCTGGATCAAGGCGTGGGAGACGTCACCGGGCTGTACGTGTGTTGAACGTGGAGCTGCCGTCCGTTCGACACTAGGATCATCGGTGATTTGAATCACGATGAGTACGACTCCATCAACCCCGTTCACTTGAACGCTTCCGCTTAGCGATCTACAAGGGTATGTAGATGCACTCTCCTTCCCCTCGTTGCTAGTTTCTCCATAGATAGATCTTGGTGACATGTAGGAAAATTTTGAATTTCTGCTACGTTCCCCAACAGTGGCATCATGAGCTAGGTCTATTGCGTAGATTCTTTGCACGAGTAGAACACAAAAGTAGTTGTGGGCGTTGATTTTGTTCAATATGCTTACCGTTACTAGTCCAATCTTGTTTCGACGGTATTGTGACAGGGATGAAGCGGCCGGACCGACCTTACACGTACACTTACGTGAGACAGGTTCCACCGGTCGACATGCACTTGGTGCATAAGGTGGCTAGCGGTGCCGATCTCTCCCACTTTAGTCGAACGGATTCGATGAAAAGGGTCCTTATGAAGGGTAAATAGCAATTGGCATATCACGTTGTGGTTTTGCGAGGTAAGAAACGTTCTTGCTAGAAACCCATAGCAGCCACGTAAAACATGCAAACAACAATTAGAGGACGTCTAACTTGTTTTTGCAGGGTATGCTATGTGATGTGATATGGTCAAAAGAATGTGATGAATGATATGTGATGTATGAGATTGATCATGTTCTTGTAATAGGAATCACGACTTGCATGTCGATGAATATGACAACCGGCAGGAGTCATAGGAGTTGTCTTAATTTATTGTATGACCTGCGTGTCATTAAACAACGCCTGTAATTACTTTACTTTATTGCTAACCGGTAGCCATAGTAGTAGAAGTAATAGTTGGCGAGACAACTTCATGAAGACACGATGATGGAGATCATGATGATGGAGATTATGGTGTCATGCGGTGACGATGATAATCATGGAGCCCGAAGATGGAGATCAAAAGGAGCAAAATGATATTGGCCATATCATGTCACTATTTGATTGCATGTGATGTTTATCATGTTTATGCATCTTATTTGCTTAGAACGACGGTAGTAAATAAGATGATCCTCATTAAAATTTCAAGAAAGTGTTCCCCTAACTGCGGCACCGCTATGTAAAGTTCGTCCGCTTCAAGCACCACGTGATGATCGGGTGTGATAGATTCTAACGTTCACATACAACGTGTGTAAGACAGATTTACACACGTGAAACACTTAGGTTGACTTGACGAGCCTAGCATGTACAGACATGGCCTCAGAACACAAGAGACCGAAAGGTCGAGCATGAGTCGTATAGTAGATACGATCAACATGAAGATGTTTACCGATGATGACTAGTCCGTCTCACGTGATGATCGGACACGGCCTAGTGGACTCGGTTCTTGTTATGGCTTAGATGACTAGAGGGATGTCTATCTCGAGTGGGAGTTCATAAGATGAACTTAATTATCTGAACATAGTCAAAAACCCTTTGAAAATTATGTCATAGCTCGCGCTTTTAGTTCTACTATTTTAGATATGTTCCTAGAGAAAATATAGTTGAAAGTTGTGATGGCGATTATGCGGACGGTGAAAGCTTATGTCCTTAATGCACCGCTTCGGTGTGCTTTGAACCCCAAACGTAAATGCGTGGATGTTGCGAACATCGGACATACACGTTTGATAACTACGTGATAGTTCAGTTAAACGGTCTAGAGTTGAGACACCAAAAACGTTTTTCGAAACGTCGCAGAACATATGAGATGTTTCGAGGGCTGAAATTGGGATTTTAGGCTCGTGCCCGCCCGCAGGTATAAGACCTCCGATGATTTTCTAAGCCTGCAAACTAAAGGAGAAAAGCTCAATCGTTGAGCTTGTGCTCAGATTGTCTGAGTGCAACAATCACTTGAATCGAGTGGGAGTTGATCTTCCAGATGAGATAGTGATGTGTCTCCAAAGTCATTGCCACCAAGCTGCTACAGCTTCGTGATGAACTATAACATATCAGGGATAGATATGATGATCCTTGAGGTATTTGCGATGTTTGACACCGCGAAAGTAGAAGTCAAGTAGGAGCATCAATTGTTGATGGTTGGTAAAACCACTAGTTTCAAGAAGGGCAAGGGCAACAAGGGATACTTCATGAAGCGGCAAAAGCAGTTCTTGCTGCGCTAGTGAAGAAAACCCAAGGTTGAACCCAAACCCGAGACTAAGTGCTTACGTAATGAGGAGCAGAACAATCAAGCGGAACCATCCTAGATACTTGGTAGATGAGAAGGCTGGCAAGGTCGATAGAAGTATATTGGATATACATTATGTTAATGTGTACTTTACTACTACTCCTAGTAGCACTGTGGTATTAGATACCGTTCGGTTGCTAAGTGTTAGTAACTCGAAATAAAAGCTACGGAATAAACGGAGACTAGCTAAAGGTGAGCCCGACGATATGTGTTGGAAGTGTGTCCAAGGTTGATGTGATCAAGCATCATGACGCTCCCTCTACCATCGAGATTGGTGTTAAACCTAAATAATTGTTATTTGGTGTTTGCGTTGAGCATAGACATGATTGGATTATGTCTATCGCAGTACGGTTATTCATTTAAGGAGAATAATGGTTACTCTGTTTATTTGAATAATACCTTCAATGGTCTTGCACATAAAATGAATGGTTTATTAAATCTCGATCGTAGTGATACACATGTTCATGCCAAAAGATATAAGATAGTAATGATAGTACCACCTGCTTGTAGTAATCGCCATTTGAGTCATATTGGTATAAAACGCATGAAGAAGCTCCATGTTGATGGATCTTTGGACTCACTCATTTTTTAAAAAGGATGAGACATGCGAACCATGTCTATTGGTGTATACGCATGAAGAAACTCCATGCAGATGGATCGTTTGGACTCACTTGATGTTGAATCATATGAGACATGCAAATCATACCACATGGACAAGATGACTAAAAAGCCTCGGTTTCAGTAAGATGGAACAAGAAAGCAACTTGTTGGAAGTAATACATTTTGATGTGTACAGTCCAATGAGTACTGAGGCATGCAGTGAATATCGTTATGTTCTTACTTCACGGATGATTTAAGTAGAATCTTGAGTGTATTTACTTGATGAAACACAAGTCTGAATTATTGAATGGTTCAAGTAATTTCAGAGTGAAGTTAAAGATCATCGTGACAAGAGGATAAAATGTCTATGATATGATCATAGAGATGAGTATCTCGAGTTACGAGCTTTGGCACGCTATTAAGACATTGTGGAAATTGTTTCACAATTAATACCGCCTAGAACACCATAGTGTGATGGTGTGTCCGAACATCATAGTTGCACCCTATTAGATATGGTGCGTACCATGATGTCTCTTATCGAATTACCACTATCGTTCATGGGTTAGGCATTAGAGACAACCGCACTCACTTTAATAGGGCACCACGTAATTCCGTTGAGACGGCCCAGTTTGAACTATGGTTTGGAGAAACCTAAGTTGTCGTTTCTTAAAAGTTTGGGGCTGCGACGCTTATGTGAAAAAGTTTCATCGTGATAAGCTCGAACCCAAAACGGATAAATACATCTTCATAGGACACCCAAAAACAGTTGGGTATACCTCCTATCTCAGATCCAGAAGCAAAAGTAATTGTTTCTAGAAACAGGTCCTTTCTCGAGGAAAAGTTTCTCTCGAAAGAATTGAGTGGGAGGATGGTGGAGACTTGATAAGGTTATTGAACCATCACTTCAACTAGTGTGCAGCAGGCACGTGAAGTTGTTCTATAGGCGCCTACACCAATTGAAGTAGAAGCTTATGATAGTGATCATGAAGTTTGGATCAAGTCACTACTGAGTACCTCGTGAGGGGCGACAAGGATGCGTACTACTTGAGTGGTACAGTAATCACATCTTGAAGGTCATGTTGCTAGATGAACCTACGAGCTATGGAGAAGCGATGGTGGGCCCATATTCCGTCAAATGGTTAGAAGCCATGAAATCCGAGATAGGATCCATGTATCAGAACAAAGCATGGACTTTGGTGGACTTGCTCGATAGGCAAGCCATTGAGATAAATGGATCTTTAAGAAGAAGACGGATGTGGACGGTAATGTCACCGTCTATGAAGCTTGACTTGTGGCGAAGAGTTTTCACAAGTTCAAGGAGTTGACTACGATGAGATTTTCTCATCCGTGGCGATCTTAAGTCCGTCGTAATCATGTTAGCATTAGCTGCATTTATGAAAATGGCAGATGGATGTCAAAGCAGGTTTCCTTACCCGGTCTTAGCAAGGAAAGGTTGTATGTGATACAATCGGAAAAGTTTTATCGATCCTAAGGATGCTAAAAGGTATGATGGCTCCAAATGATCCTTCTAAGGACTGGAGTAAGCATCTCGGAGTTGGAATGTGCGTTTTGATGAGATGATCAAAGATTTTGGGTTTATCTGAAGTTTATGAGAGAAACTTGTATTTCCAAAGAAGTGAGTGGGAGCACTATAGAATTTACGATGAGTATATCTTTGTTGACATATTGTTGATCGAAATGATGTAGAATTTCTGGAAAGCATACAGGGTTATTTGAAAGGTGTTTTCAATACAAAACCTGGATTAAGCTACTTGAACATTGAGCATCAAGATCTATAAGGATAGATCAAAACAGCTTAATGGTAATTTCAAATGAACACATACCTTGACATAATCTTGAAGGTGTTCAAGATGGATCGATCAAAGAAGGAGTTCTTGCACGAGTTGTAAGGTATAAATTTAAGAGTTAAAGCTCGACCACGGCGGAAAAGAGAGAAAGGACGAAGGTCATCCCCTATGCCTTAGGCGTAGGCTCTACACGGTATGCTATCTTTTGTGTACCCCGTCTTAGGAAGTGTGCCTTGCCATGAGTCGGTCAAGGGTACAAGAATGATCCAGGAATGGATCATTGGACAGATGATCAAAATTGTCCTTGGAGTAAATAAGGACATGTTTCTCGATTATGGAGGTGATAAAGAGTTCGGGCGTAAAGGGTTACGCCGATGCAAGCTTTAACACCTATCCGAGTGACTCGAGTAGCAAACCGGATACGTATAGTGGAGCAACCATGTGGAATAGCTCCAAGTGGAGCGTGGAAGCAGCGTTTACAATATGACCTAGAAATTTGCAAAGCACACACGGATCTGAAAGGTTCTGATCCGTTGACTAAAACCTCTCTCACAAGCAAAACATGATCAAACTTCAGAACTCATTGAGTCTTAATCACATGATGATGTGAACTAGTTTACTGACACTAGTAAACTCTTTGGATGTTGGTCACATGGCGATGTGACCTATCAGTGTTAATCACATGGCGATGTGAACTAGATTATTGACTCTAGTGCAAGTGGGAGACTCTTGGAAATATGCCCTAGAGGCAATAATAAATTAGTTATTATTATATTTCCTTGTTCATGATAATCGTTTATTATCCATGCTATAATTGTATTGAAAGGAAACTTCGAGATACATGTGTGGGTACATAGACAACACCATGTCCCTAGTAAGCCTCTAGTTGACTAGCTCGTTGATCAATAGATGGTTACGGTTTCCTGACCATGGACATTGGATGTCATTGATAACGGGATCGCATCATTAGGAGAATGATGTGATGGACAAGACCCAATCCTAAGCCTAGCACAAAGATCGTGTAGTTCGTATGCTAAAGCTTTTCTAATGTCAAGTATCTTTTCCTTAGACCATGAGATTGTGCAACTCCCGGATACCGTAGGTATGCTTTGGGTGTACCAAACGTCCTGGCAACGAATCGGGTGGCTATAAAGGTGCATTACAGGTATCTCCGAAAGTGTACATTGGGTTGGCACGAATCGAGGCGATTTGTCACTCCGTGTAAACGGAGAGGTATCTCTGGGCCCACTCGGTAGGACATCATCATAATGTGCATAATGTGCACAATGTGACCAAGGTGTTGATCACGGGATGATGTGTTACGGAACGAGTAAAGAGACTTGCCGGTAACGAGATTGAACAAGGTATCGGTATACCGATGATCAAATCTCGGGCAAGTACAATACCGTTAGACAAAGGGAATTGTTTACGGGATTGATTGAGTCCTTAACATCGTGGTTCATCCAATGAGATCATCGTGGAACATGTGGGCGCCAACATGGGTATCCAGATCCCGCTGTTGGTTATTGACCGGAGAACGTCTCGGTCATATGCATGGTTCCCGAACCCGTAGGGTCTACACATAAGGTCTGATGGCGCTAGGGTTATAAAGGAAGTTTGTATGTGGTTACCGAATGTTGTTGAGTACGGATGAGATCCGGATGTCACGAGGAGTTCCGGAATGGTGGAGGTAAAGAATAATATATAGGAAGTGAGGTTTTGGCCACCGGAAGTGTTTCGGGGTCACAGTAATGTATCTGGGACCACTGGAAGGGTTCCGGGGTCCACCGAGGGGCCACCAGCCCCGGGAGGCTTGCATGGGCCTAGTGTGGAAAGGACCAGCCCAGTGGGCTGGTGCGCCTCCCACCAAGGCCCAAGGCGCAACTAGGAGGGGAGAGGGGAAACCCTAGGAGATGGGCCTAAAGGCCCACCCTAGGAGGCGCCCTCTCTCCCCCTCTTGGCGCCCCTCCAAGTCCCATCTAGGGCTGCCGCACCCCTTGGGTGGGAACCCTAGATGGGGCGCAGCCACCTCCCTCCTCCTATAAATAGTGGGGTTTGGGGCTGCCCAACACATGAGAACCTCTCCCTCTGGCGCAGCCCTACCTCTCTCCCTTCTCCTCTCCCGCGGTGCTCGGGCGAAGCCTGCCGGGATTGCCACGCTCCTCCATCACCACCACGCCCGTTGTGCTTTGCTGCTGGACAAAGTCTTCCTCAACCTCTCCCTCTCCCCTTGCTGGATCAAGGCGTGGGAGACGCCACCGGCTGTACGTGTTTTGAACTCGGAGGTGCCGTCCGTTCGGCACTAGGCTCATAGGTTATTTGAATCACGACGAGGACGACTGAATCAACCCCGTGCGCTTGATCGCTTCCGCTTAGCGATCTACAAGGGTATGTAGATGCTCTCTCCTTCCCTCGTTGCTAGTTTCTCCATAGATAGATCTTGGTGACACGTAGGAAAATTTTGAATTTCTGCTACGTTCCCCAACACTTATATGGTGGTGGTGTATCAAGCCCATGTATTTCTTCAATAGGAGGTAAATTTTTTACATCCTCAGCTTTAATACCTTTTTCTCTCATAGATTTCTTTGCCTCTTGCATACCTTCAGGACTGAGATATAAGATACCCCTCTTCTTCGGAGTGGGTTTAGGCAGTGGTTCAGGAAGAGTCCAATCATCATAATTTTTTAATATGTTATTCAATAATTCTTCAGCTTGCCCAATAGTTCATTCCCTGAAAGCACAACCAACACAACTATCTAGGAAACCGCTAGAAGCATCAGTTAGTCCATTATAGAAGATATCAAGTACTTCATTTTTCTTAAGAGGATGATCCGGCAAAGCATTAAGCAATTGGAGAAGCCTCCCCCAAGCTTGTGGGAGACTATCTTCTTCAATTTGCACAAAGTTAAATATTTCCTGTAAGGCAGCTTGTTTCTTATGAGCAGGAAAATATTTTTCAGAGAAGTAATAAATCATATCACAGGGACTACGCACAGAACCAGGAGCAAGTGTATTGTACCAAGCTTTAGCATCACCCTTTAATGAGAACGGAAATAATTTGAGAATATAGTAATAGTGAATTTTCTCATAATGAGCAAAAAGGGTGGCTATGTCATTCAACTTAGTAAGATGTGCCACAACAGTTTCAGTTTCATAACCATGGAAAGGATCAGATTCAACCAAAGTAATCAACTCTGGGTCAACAGAGAATTCATAATCCTTATCATCAACAAATATAGGTGAAGTAGCAAAGAGGATCACATTTCATTTTAGCATTCATAGTCTTTTATTTATACTTGCATAATAATTTTTCTAGATCATCTCTATCCTTACAAGCAAGAATATCTCTAGTTGTCTCCACATTCATAACATAACCTTCCGGTACCTTTGGCAATTCATATCTAGGAGGACTAGTTGTGATAGGTGTTTCAAGATTTTCAGTTTCAAGCTCTTCACCAGTTTCAACAATTTCATTAGTTTCAACATTCTCAAAAGCTTTAGTTCTAGCAAGTTGTGCATCAAGAAATTCCCCTAGTGGCACATTATCATCAAGCAAGGTACTAGCATCATCATAAATATCATTCATAGCAGAAGTGGCATCATCAATAACTTGCGACATATTAGGATTAATAGCATGTGGTGGTGTTGCAAGTTTACTTATAACAGAAGGTGAATCAAGTGCAGAGCTAGATGGCAGTTCCTTACCTTCCCTCGTCTTAGACGGAAAAAAATTAGTCTTAGCATCCTTCAGATTCTTCATAGTGATAAATTGATAATAATCCCAAGTGACTCAACAAATATAGCTATGCTCCCCAGCAACGGTGCCAGAAAAAGGTCTTGATAACCCACAAGTATAGGGGATCGCAACAATTTTCGAGGTAGAGTAGTCAACCCAAATTTATATATATTACGACACACAAGGGGAGCCAAAGAATATTTGTAAATATTAGCAGCTGAGTTGTCAATTCAACCACACCTGGAGATTAATTGTCTGCAGCAAAGTGATTAGTAGAAAAGTAGTATGATAGTTTTGACAGTAGTACCAACAACAATAGTAACGGTAACAGTGATAGCCATGATTTTGTAGCAAGTGCAACAGTAACAATAGTAGTAGTAACTTAGCAAGAACAATATATAGGAAACTCGTAAGTGTTGGATCTGCGATTTGTTGGATGATTTCATCATGTGATAGTTATAACCATCAAATTCGTCTCGGCCTACCCGTTGGAGAGGGTGCTCAGGAGCCCCAACTCTGCCGGAAGGGTCACCGAGTGGAACATCGAGCTGCAGGCATTCCAGTTGGAGTTCAGCACCACCAGGGTCATCAAGGGAGCCGCACTCGCTGACTTCGTGGCAGAATGGACGGATGCCCCGACGCTGGAAGTAGGCGAGGAGCGGTCCACCTCGCCAGGAAGTGAGGCGCCCGACGGATGGGTCATGTATTTTGATGGCGCCTTCGCGCACCAGGGCATGGGGGCTGGAGCAGTACTCATCTCGCCCACGCAGGACAAGCTATACTACGCTGTGCAGCTACGCTTTCAACAGGCGAGAAGGTCTCAACAACATCACATAATACGAAGGCCTCATAGCTGGCACGAAGGCGCATGGGTAGCTCTAGGGGTGAAGCGCCTCACCGTTAGGGGCGACTCACAGCTCCTCATCAACTTCTCCAACAAAGTGTACGAGCCAAAGGACAAGCACATGGAGGCGTACCTCGCAGAAGTACGTAAGATGGAAAAGCAGTTCCTAGGCCTGGAGGTGCAGCATGTGCCCCGTGGCACCAACAAGGAAGCCGACGACATCGCCAGGAGGGCATCCAAGCGGCAGCCCCAAGAGCCTGGCGTCTTCGAGGAGCGGCTCTTCAAGCCGTCAGCGATGCCACCACTTTCAAGCACAGCACAGCCTCGAGAGGAGCTCCCTCAACCGCCTGCCACGGGAGCCCCAGCTAGGCCCGACCTCAGAGGCTCGCGCTCATGGCGCTCGAGCCCCAAGAGGATGTTGGACCAAGGAATCTAAGGAATATCCGATGCAAGGGCGCTCTGGGAGAAGGAAGAGGACCTTGAGCACGTGGCCCGGCAAGCCACGGCATACGCATCCGTGATGGTGAGTTATGCGAGAAGCGACCAAATGATGTTACATTGCGTTGCATTTCCAGGGAACCAGGGAAGGAGTTGCTGATTGACATACACCGGTGGGGACTGCGGACACCACTGCGTCATCACGGACTCTCGTCGGCAAGGTATTCCGCAGTGGATTCTACTGGCCCACGGCGCTCAACGACGCAGCTGAGCTGGTGAAATCCTGCGAAGCTTTCCAGTGTCACGCCAAGCAGGTCCATCAGCCAGCTCAGTGCCTCTAGACTATACCGCTCACAAGGACATTCGCGGTCTGGGGGCTGGATATCTTGGGCCCATTCCCTCGAGCACCAGGGGGCTACCGCTACCTCTACGTCCCATCGACAAGTTCACCAAGTGGGCGGAAGTGGAAGCCGTCCACACCATCCCAGCCGGCTCCGTGGTCAAGTTCACTAAGGGCCTCGTGAGCGTTTGAGAATCTAACCGCATCATCACCGATAACGGCTCGCGAGTTCACCAAGTAACCTCTTCAAAACATCTTGTGCTAACCTTGGAACGCAGATCTGCTACGCTTCGGTGGCGCACCCCAAGAGTAATGGCCAGGTTGAACGCGCCAACGTGGAAGTCCTGAGAGGCCTCAAGACCGGGACCTTCAAGAAGAAGCTCGAGGCATGTGGTAGGGGCTGGCACGACGAGCTCCTATCCGTGCTGTGGTCCATCCGCACCACCGCCACTAAGCCGACGGGTAAGACCCCATTCTTCCTTGTCTATGGAGCCGAAGCGGTCCTCCCTCATGAGGTCAAGCATTGCTCCGCATGGGTCCTGGCGTTTGATGAAACGCAATAGGACGCCACACGGGGGATGGACCTCGTACTGGGGGAGGAACGACGCCGCGAAGATGCACTGAGGAGTCACAGGACGGGGTACCCATCCAGAGACATAGGACAGGGTACCCATCTAGAATGCCTGGAACATCCATCACCTCCGGAAGTTCTACCCATGAAGCAAGGCCCAGTGCCTGTGAAGAAAGGCCGAGTGCCTGTGAAGAAGGCCCGGTGCCTGTGAAGAATCGCCGCCCGTGACACTCTCACATAATAATGAGTGGGGCTGTACACGCCTCGGAGTCTCAGGAGTGCCACCCTCGGGCCTCGGGGGCTCCCTCCCACGCCTAGTGGCAGCACTTAGCTCCGCTCTGGTGAGAAGACTTGAAGACTAGACTAGGTGCCGGACAGGGATTTTCATTTGCTTTCCGTAGTTGGCTCGTCTTCTCTTGATCGAAGTTTGCTTCTGGTGTTCCTTGCCGATTTGGTTCCGTCGCCTTTTGCCGCCTTTTTCGACTCTAGCTCACTGATGTTCTCTCTCTCGCATACCTCGCGAGGAGGCTACGTAGGTACCCTCGCGAGGGTTTTTTCCTCCTGTGTTGTTCATCCCTCTGCCTTCGATCTACTTTCTCGCGAGGCAACCTCATTCGAGCCCACAAGCTGGCGCATCTCTCCTAATCCGTGCCCCTCGGTATCGTGAAATAGGCTCGGGTGAACAATAAGTCTCCTAGCAAGCTTCCTAATGAATCTTTTGTAGTTCCCGAGCAACCACTAAGCCAAGATGGGCACGGGGAAACAAGTGCCTTGTGAAGAAGAGGCTGCCCCGAACGCGCCAGGCTAAGTTATCTTCGCATAAAATAACGACACAACACAGAAATAACAAGCATAGCGTAATGATCGAGGAATCACAGTTCGATACACGCCCCTCCTGGCCCATACTGGTTTCATTTTGATGCAGGAAAGAAAAGAAGAACAAAACAAAAGCGGCGTTGCAGCGATCCATGGGGGCAGGCCCCTGGCGACGTCCCGAGCTCAGCCGGATCCCTCCTCGCGCTTCACGAAGGCGCGACGACCCGCTACCACCTTCGAAGCGGTCGCGGCGGCATGGTGGCTGGTCGTAACCGCCTCTGCTGGAGCTTTTGCCAAGAGAAGAGCCACCGTATCTGGACGAGGCGCAGCCAGCGGGCTCGCCCTCGCCCTCCTCGCGGCCATCGCCGAGACCGAGCACCTCCTCGTTGTCGTTCGTCTCGGGGCAGCACCCGGCACGACGACCATCTTCCCCAAACACCCTCACGTAGAGGGTCGCATCACCGTCGTACTTGAAATGGAGGGTGCACTGCCTCCCCAGGCCGCGCGCGCGGGCGAACGTCTGCCAACCGCGGGACAGAGTTATGTTGCCCATGGCGGAGACCTCAACCGCGCCCCAGGAGGCCCTGCTGCAGCAGCCGTCACTGCAGCCAGTGAGCCCGCGCTGGACCAGAGGCGGCAGCCGTCGACGAAGAAGCGGAAGCTAGCAGCGGTTGCGGCGGATCCTCCGACCAGACAACGAACTCCGGCAGCACCTCCGCCCGAGTGGAAGCGCGGCTGGGGAGGCTTCGCGACCACGGCACATCTACCCTCATTGATAGGGCTGCCGCGACCGGAGCGACCCCCGCCACGCGCAGCGACTCCACCCCGGGAGCGGGGGGGCGCGGCGGGAGTCGCAGTGTGTGATACGTCTCCGTCGTATCTACTTTTCCAAACACTTGTGCCCTTGTTTTGGACTCTAACTTGCATGATTTGAATGGAACTAACTTGGATCGACGTTGTTTTTGCAGAATTGCCATGGTGTTATTTATGTGCGAAACAAAAGTTCTCGGAATGACCTGAAACTTCACGGAGATTATTTTAGGAAATAATAAAAAATCTGGCGAAAGAATCAAGGCCAGGGGGCCCACACCCTTTCCACGAGGGTGGGGGCGCGCCCCCTGCCTCGTGGGCCCCCTGGAGCTCCACCGACCTCAACTCCAACTCCATATATTCGTGTTCGGGGAGAAACAATCAAAAAAAAAAGATTCATCGCGTTTTACGATATGGAGCCACCGCCAAGCCCTAAACTCTCTCGGGAGGGCTGATCTGGAGTCCGTTCAGGGTTCCGGAGAGGGGAATCTGTCGCCATCGTCATCATCAACCATCCTGCATCACCAATTTCATGATGCTCACCGATGTGCCTGAGTAATTCCATCGCAGGCTTGCTGGACGGTGATAGGTTGGATGAGATTTATCATGTAATCGAGTTAGTTTTGTTAGGGTTTGATCCCTAGTATCCACTATGTTCAGAGATTGATGTTGCTATGACTTTGCTATGCTTAATGCTTGTCACTAGGGGCCCAAGTGCCATGATTTCAGATCCGAACCTATTATGTTTTCATGAATATATGCGAGTTCTTGATCCTATCTTGCAAGTCTATAGTCACCTACTATGTGTTATGATCCGGCAACCCCGTAGTGACAATAATCGGGACCACTCCCGGTGATGACTATAGTTTGAGGAGTTCATGTATTCACTATGTGTTAATGCTTTGGTCCGGTACTCTATTAAAAGAGGCCTTAATATCCCTTTGTTTCCGTTAGGACCCCGCTGCCACGGGAGGGTAGGACAAAAGATGCCATGCAAGTTCTTTTCCCTAAGCACGTATGACTATATTCGGAATACATGCCTACATTACATTGATGAATTGGAGCTAGTTCTGTGTCACCCTATGTTATGATTGTTCCATGATGAACCGCATCAAGCATAATTCTCCATCACCGATCCAATGCCTCTGAGCTTTTCACATATTGTTCTTCGCTTATTTACTTTTCCATTGCTACTGTTACAATCACTACAAAACCCAAAAATATTACTTTTGCTACCGTTACCGTTACTTCCATGTTACTTTGCTACTAAATACTTTGCTGCAGATACTAAGTTATCCAGGTGTGGTTGAATTGACAACTCAACTGCTAATACTTGAGAATATTCTTTGGCTCCCCTTGTGTCGAATCAATAAATTTGGGTTGAATACTCTACCCTCAAAAACTGTTGCGATCCCCTATACTTGTGGGTTATCAAGACTATTTTCTAGCGCCGTTGCCGGGGAGCATAGCTCTATTCTTTGAGTCACTTGGGATTTATATCTGCTGGTCACTATGAAGAACTTGAAAGATGCGAAAACAAAAATTTATCCCTCAACTACGAGGGGAGGTAAGGAACTGCCATCTAGCCCAGCACTTGATTCACCTTCTGTTTTGAGTAAGCTTGCGACACCTAAACCTGATTCTGCTATTAATTCTGATATGTCGCATGTTATTGAAGATGCCACTTCTGCTATGCATGATACTTATGATGAAACTACTTCTATGCTTGATACTAGTGTGCCACTTGGTGAATTTCTTGATGAACAACTTGCTAGGGCTAGAGAGAATGAAATTATTGAAACCGATAATATTGATGAAAGTGATGATGAAGACTCTCCCCCTAAATATGAATTGCCTGTTGTGCCTGAGGGCTATGTTATGGATGAAGAAACTGCTAGAGACTTTCTTGCTTGCAATGATAGAAGTGATCTTAAGAAATTATTAGCTAAGCTTAAAAAAAACTCTGAATGCTAGAATGAAATATGATCATGCTTATGCTACTTCACCTATCTTTGTTACTGATAAGGATTATGAATTCTCTGTTGATCCTGATATAGTTACTTTGGTTGAATCTGATCCTTTCTATGGCTATGAATCTGAAACTGTTGTGGCACATCTTACTAAATTAAATGATATAGCCACCCTGTTCACTAATGATGAGAAATCTCGCCACTATTATATCCTTAAGATATTTCTGTTCTCATGAAAGGGCGATGCTAAGATATGGTTTAATTCTCTTGATCCTGGTTGTGTGCATAGTCCCCAGGATATGATTTACTACTTCTCTGCTAAATATTTCCCCGCTCATAAGAAGCAAGCTACTTTAAGGGAAATATATAATTTTGTGCAAATAGAAGAAGAGAGTCTCCCACAAGCTTGGGGGAGGCTTCTCCAATTACTTAATGCTTTCCCTGATCATCCTCTCAAGAAAAATGAAATACTTGATATCTTTTATAATGGACTAACTGATGCTTCCAGAGACCACATGGATAGTTGTGTAGTTCTGTTTTCACCGGATGAAGCTGAAATTCTATTGAATAATATGTTGACAAATGCAAATAATTGGACACTTCCTGAACCAACACCTAAGCCAACTTCGAAGAAGTGGGGTGTTCTATTTCTCAGTCCTGTAGATATGCAACAGGGAAAGAAATCTATGAAAGAAAAGGGTATTAAAACTGAAGATGTTAAGAATTTACCTCCCATTGAGGAAATACATGGTCTTAATTTACCGCCTGTTGAAGAAATATATGGACTTAATTCATCACCTATTGAAGAAACACATGGTCTTGATAACCCGAGACAGGTAGTAAAGGTAAATTCTCTCTATAGATATGATAAAGCTGAAATCCCTCCTACTAAGTTTGCTAGCCAATGTTTGGATGAGTTTGATAATTTTATGGTTAAGCAAGAAGACTTTAATGCTTATTTTGGTAAACAATCGAAAAAAATGCTTATATGATTGAACACTTGGGGTGATTATATGTATAGAGTTAAAGGTGAACTTAAACTCATTAGTAAACATGCTTCTATGGTTAACACTCAAGTAGAACAAGTACTTAAAGCTCAAAATGATTCGCTCAATGAACTGAATAATAAGAATAATGACTATGCTATTAGGGTGGCTACTAGAAGTGGTAAAATGACTCAGGAACCTTTGTATCCTGGAGGCCATCCTAAGAGAATTGAGCAAGATTCTCAGAGAAATAATTTAGATGCAACTAGTCCTTCTAAGAAGAAGAAAAAGAAAAATGATAGGACTTTGCATGCTTCTAGTGAACATGTTATAGACACACCTGAGAATCCTAATGATATTTCTATTTTTGATGCTAAAACACAATCTGGTAATGAACATGAACCTAGTAATAATGTTAATGATGATGTTCATGTTGATGCTCAACCTAGCAATGATAATGATGTAGAAATTGAACCTGTTGTTGATCTTGATCACCCACAATCAGACAATCAACATTACGATAAGAGAGACTTTGTTGCTAGGAAGCACGGTAAGGAAAGAAAACCTTGGATTCAGAAACCCATGCCTTTTCCTCCCAAACCATCCAAGAAAAAGGATGATGAGGATTTTGAGCGCTTTGCTGAAATGATTAGACCTATCTTTTTTCGTATGCGTTTGACTGATATGCTCAAAATGAATCCTTATGCTAAGTACATGAAAGAAATTGCTACAAATAAAATAAAGATACCGGAAGCTGAAATTTCCACCATGCTTGCTAATTATACTTTTAAGGGTGGAATACCAAAGAAACTTGGAGATCCAGGAGTACCCACTATACCATGCTCCATTAAAAGAAATTATGTTAAAACTGCTTTATGTGATCTTGGAGCCGGTGTTAGTGTTATGCCTCTCTCTTTATATTGTAGACTTGATTTGAATAAGTTGACACCTACTGAAATATCTTTGCAAATGGCTGATAAATCAAGCTGCTATAATTGCCGGTATTTGTGAGGATGTGCCTGTTAGGTTGCAAACGTTACTATTTTAACGGACTTTGTTATTCTTGATATTCCCGAGGACGATAGTATGTCTATTATTCTTGGAAGACCCTTTTTGAATACTGCGAGGTCTCGTTATTGATTGCAATAAAGGCAATGTCACTTTTCATGTTAATGGTAATGAGCATACGGTACACTTTCCGAGGAAACAACCTCAAGTCCACAGTATCAATTCTATTGGAAAAATTCCATCGATTATTATTGGAGGTTTTGAATTTCCTCTTCCTACTGTCAAAAAGAGATATGATATTCTTATTGTTGGGGATGTGCATATCCCCGTTGAGGTAACATAGTGTTATTCGAAATTTCTCCGGTTCCATGTTATTCGGAATGAGTTTGTTAATAAGACTTGATCAACCTTGTTAGTGGATTCCTTTTGATGAGCATGAGATGGATGAAATTAGAAGGCACAACCTTCTGTACCCTTCTTTTACTTTCTGTTATTTAGAATGAATAAAGTAAAAATAGTATTTTTCTGTCTGTTTTCTGAATTATTCGTGCAATATAAAAATACCCCGAAAATAAAATTTCTCCAAATGCCCTGCCAATTTAATATGATTTTTTCTGGAATATTTGAGATTATTTGGCACTGAGAACACAGCAAGGGGAGCAAGCACCTGGGCACGAGGGTCCAGGGTGTGCCCACCCCCTGGGCGCGCCCCTGCCTCGTGGGCCCATGGTGGCTCCCCTCCACTTATTCCTGCACCCACACACTCCTTCTTCCTCCCAAAAAAACCACCAACCAGCTCAAGCACGAGTTCTAGCTCATTTTGCTGCGATTTTTGATCTCCTTGCTCAAAGCACGTCTCACAAAACTACTTTGGGGGATTGTTCCTTGGTATGTGACTCCTCCATTGGTCCAATTAGTTTTTGTTCTAATGCTTTATTCATTGCAAATTTGTGTTGCCTAGGTGACCATGTTCTTGAGCTTGCATGTCAAATTTATATGGTTCCAAGTAGTTCTAATGCATGCTTTAGTCTCTAGGCACTTGTAGGAGTAGTTGCTATCAATTTTGTTGAGCTTGGTTCACTTTTATTTGAAGTTACTAAAAATTTCAGAAATTTTCAGAAAATGATGAAGAGATTTTTGAGGGGCTCTTCGAGCCGAAGCTCGAAGGATAAGCAAAGTGAAGAAGCGGAAAGGCCCAAATATAATCTGCCTCGCACCATGGAGGTTCGGCCGTGTGAATGGCCTTGCGATGATTTCTTGAGAGCAGCCGGGATTTATGATGATTTTTATGAGTTGGCTGAGAATGCAGGCCTCACCGACTTCCTCCGCGACTAACGCTGTAATGAAAAGATTCTCTTACTCACCAATACCTTTGTGCAAAATTTTCATTTCCACTCTAGGAGGTCACCACCTACCGTGGATTTTTATTTATATGATGAGTATAAGGAGATGACTCTTCAAGAATTTCGTGAGGTTTGCAAGTTACCTTTTTCGGGTTTCATAGAGGAACCACATAGTAACGATGTGGAGGGGTTTATTGATACAATTGTCAGAGGGGAAACGAGGAAGGTTTTCGACGCATACTAATCACTAGCATACATTTTCTTGTTCTACATTACTTTGCTATATTTGCTAGTAGATTCTTAATTGGTCACGGAAACCGTGGGACACTGAGTGTCCTCGATATCATTATTTTGTGCCATGCTTTGTTTCGTGGATGACACATTTAGTATGGGCGCTATTGTTGCAAAGCGGTTAAATCTTAACCGTACTAAGGGCCCCATCTTGGGAGGCATCTTCGCCTCATGCCTTGTTGCATACTATAACATACCTATTAGGCACTATGATAAAGAAGAAAAATTGCTGCCTACTGTTTATTTAGATTATAAGAGTATGGTAGCGCATGATTTTATTGTTAAGAATAGGGAAAGGGCGCTTAAATACAAATTTTTGTTTGATAAAAGTCACCTCGAGACTATTACCTTGCCTGCTCCTTCCTTGTTTGATTTATCTGCAGGTCAGTATCTCGTTCCGCTAGCTAACATCCAAGCATACCGGAACCCTACATCAGCCAGCCAAAGCCGGAACCACAATTTGATCCTCCATGACAGTCTAATTACTAGTGGGATCCAGAGATGATTGCCAACCAGTGGCAATCAGAGGCTTCTTCTTCTCAGTACGATCCCAACTACAACTTTGGATATCCGCGGGCCATCCGGGTATAATAGACCAACTTAGGCCAAAAGCCTAAGCTTGGGGGAGTACGTATCTCTCACCGACATTACATTCATGTTTACACACTCATTGCTAGATGTCGGTGGTCATACTTTTTCACTGTAATATCCATGCTAGTTTATTTTCCTTTTTATGCTTTCTTCTTGTGTGTTTGATAAACCTTAAGAAAACAAAAAATTAGTTGTAGCTTTTAGCTAGTTTACTTTCCATCTTTGTAGTAGTAATAATTAAAAGAAAACCCAAAAAGATTTTTTTGTTATTCTTTTGCCAGTTGGGAGCTTTCCCGTGTAAATAGTTTTATTTCTTCTCTTTTCTTTGGGGGTCGATAGGAGAGGACCATAATGAAATTGTTGAAGTGGCTCTTATGTGCATTATTGTTGATTTAACCAAGAGCCCATATTGCCTTGTCTTCTCCTGTTTATTGAATGCTCGCAGATTCCAGCTTAGTCCAGTGAATGTGCACTATTATTATTATTCACATCGTTCGGTAGTGCGAGTAAAAGGCAATTATGACGATATATGATGGACTGATTAAGATGGGAGAAGCTGGTGTGAACTCGACCTCTCTTGTTTTTGTAAATATGATTAGTTCATCGTTCCTAATTCAGCCTATTATGAATAGACATGTTTGCAATGACAATTAGAGATTATAGTTGCTTATGTCATGCTTAATTAGCTAGGAGCTTATAATGGTTTACCTTGTGTGCCAACATGCTATTAAGATGGTTGTGATGTGGTATAGTAGGGTGGTATCCTCCTTTGACTGATTCAAGTGACTTGACTTGGCACATGTTCACGCATGTAGTTGAAACAAATCAACATAGCCTTCCAGATATTTATGTTCATGGTGGATTATATCCTACTCATGCTTGCACTCAATGTTTATTAATTTTAATGCATGTTCATGACTTGTTGTCGCTCTCTAGTTGGTCGCTTCCCGCCTTTTTCTAGCCTTCACTTGTACTAAGCGGGAATACCGTCTGCATCCAATCCCTTAAACCCCAAAGTTATGCCATATGAGTCCACTATACCTTCCTATATGCGGTATCTACTTGCCGTTCCAAGTAAATTTGTATGTGCCAAACTCTAAACCTTCAAATGAAATTCAGTTTTGTATGCTCGTAGCTCATGTATCAACTAGGGCTGTCCGTATCTTCCATGCTAGGCGGGTTATTCTCAAGAGGAGTGGACTCCGCTCCTCACTCACGAGAAAATGGCTGGTCACCGGGATGCCCAAATTCCCATGCTTTATGCAAATCAAATCAAAATAATTGCAAATAAAAACTCCCGGACTGTTGTTAGTTGGAGGCACTCGTTGTTTCAAGCAAGCCATGGATTGATGCTTGTTGGTGGAGGGGGAGTATAAACTTTACAATTCTGTTTGGGAACCGCCTATAATGTGTGTAGCATGGAAGATATCGCCATCTCTTGGTTGTTATGTTGATAATGAAAGTATGCTGCTCAAAAATATTATTTATCTCTCGCTTTAAAAATCGAGCTCTGGCACCTCTAAAAATCCATGCTTCCCTCTGCGAAGGGCCTATCTATTTACTTTTATGTCGAGTCATCACCCTCTTATTAAAAAGCACCAAATTGGAGAGCACCAATGTCATTTGCATCCATTAATATTAATTTATATTGGGTATGACTATGATCGGATCTCTTTTACCATGAATTACAATGTTTAGTGGGTCCTTGATCTTTAAAGGTGCTCTGCATTTATTTTTTGCGGTCTCAGAAAGGGCTAGCGAGATACCATCTTGTTATATCATATTATGATTATTTTGAGAAAGTGTTGTCATCCGAGATTTATTATTATTGCTCGCTAGTTGATTATGCCATTGATATGAGTAAACATGAGACCTAAGTGTTATTGTGAATATGGTTGAGTCATAATCTTTATTGAAAACTTGAATGCTTTGGCTTTACATATTTACAACAACAAGAGCAAACAAAGTTTGTAAAAGTTTTTCTTTATCACTTTCAGTTTATCAACTAAATTGCTTGAGGACAAGCAAAGGTTTAAGCTTGGGGAGTTGATACGTCTCCGTCAGATCTACTTTTCCAAACACTTTTGCCCTTGTTTTGGACTCTAACTTGCATGATTTGAATGGAACTAACCCGGATCAAGTTGTTTTCAGCAGAATTGCCATGGTGTTATTTATGTGCGTAAACAAACGTTCTCGGAATGACGTGAAACTTCACGGAGATTATTTTTGGAAATAATAAAAATCTTGGGCGAAGAATCAAGGCCAGGGGCCCACACCATTTCCACGAGGGTGGGGCGCGCACTTCTAGCGCCCCGCCTCACTTGGGCCCCACGGAGCTCCACCGACCACAACTCTAACTCCATATGCTTTTTCGGTGAGAAAACAGAAAAAAAATTCATCGCGTTTTATGATACGGTGCCTCCGCCAAGCCATAAACTCTCTCGGGAGGGCTGATCCGAGTCCGCTCGGGGCTCCGAGAGGGAATCCGTCGCCATCGTCATCATCAACCATTCTCCATCACCAATTTCATGATGCTCACCACCGTGCGTGTGAGTAATTCCATCGAGGCTTGTCGGACGATGATGGGTTGGATGAGATTTATCATGTAATCGAAGTTAGTTTTGTTAGGGTTTGATCCCTAGTATCCACTATGTTCTGAGATTGATGTTGCTATGACTTTGCTATGCTTAATGCTTGTCACTAGGGCCCGAAAGTGCCATGATTTCAGATTTGAACCTATTATGTTTTCATGAATATATGTGAGTTCTTGATCCTATCTTGCAAGTCTATAGTCACCTACTATGTGTTATGATCCGCAACCCCAAGTGACAATAATCGGGACCACTCCCGGTGGTGACCGTAGTTTGAGGAGTTCATGTATTCACTATGTGTTAATGCTTTGGTCCGGTAGTCCATTAAAAGGACTTAATATCCCTTAGTTTCCGTTAGGACCCCGCTGCCACAGGAGGGTAGGACAAAAGATGTCATGCAAGTTCTTTTCCATAAGCATGTATGACTATATTCGGAATACATGCCTACATTACATTGATGAATTGGAGCTAGTTTCGTGTCACCCTATGTTATGATTGTTACATGATGAACCGCATCCGGCATAATTCTCCATCACCGATCCAATGCCTACGAGCTTTTCACATATTGTTCTCCGCTTATTTACTTTTCCGTTGCTACTGTTACAATCACTACAAAACCCAAAAATATTACTTTGCTACCGTTACCGTTACTTCCATATTACTTTGCTACTAAATACTTTGTCATAGATACTAAGTTATCCGAGGTGTGGTTGAATTGAAAACTCAACAGCTAATACTTGAGAATATTCTTTGGCTCCCTTGTGTCGAATCAATAAATTTGGGTTGAATACTCTACCCTCGAAAACTGTTGCGATCCCCTATACTTGTGGGTTATCGATTGTGCTTGCGGGGGCGGCGTCCCGCTTGGCGCACGCCAGGAGAGCGGGCCCCTTGCGAGGGGCCTTCCCTTTCTCCGCGGCGGAGAACCTCTTCGACGACGCCATTGGAGTCGGTGGTGGAGCAGAGAGGAAGAAGCAGGCGGAATGGGAAGAAGTGGGGGATGGGGGCTCCGCCCCCTCCCTCATTTATAGCACGAGAAGGCCAACCAGCGCCCCCCACGATCACAGGTAATGATGGTTTTCCTTGCATGTCGTAGGGACTTGTCAAGTCGGGCAGTTGCCGAGGAAGCATGGGGAAGCGGAGACGCCCACGTCCAATCAATCGCCACGCGTCAACCAAGGCCGTAGGCTCTTGGGGCCCACGGCGCTCCGCGCTTGACCCTTGGCTTTGCCTCGAAGCCAAGCCCGATCGCGCCTTGGGCCCGGGGACTACTGTCGGCGTTCTGGGAGCGGGGGTCCCCAGACTTGCCTGCCTGCAGCCCACGGCATGGCTGAGCTAGCAGGCCCGTACGGCCCATCTTCATCAACAAAGCATTCAAGACCCTCGCGAGGGGCCAAGCCTTGCAAGGCGAACGATGCAAGACCTCCTCAGGAGCAGCCTCGCCAGGCAGGCTCACGAGGGGCGGAGAGATCAAGGCTAGGCAAACCTCGCGAGGTCCTCGTGACATGAGCCATGACGATCGAGACGAGGCGGGCGCCAGGCAGGCGCCAGCGCGCGCAACATCCTTGTTTCCTCTTTAGTGCCAAGGGGCAAGCGCAGGCGCGGAGTACCGAGGCATCAAGCAAAGGTTCCATATCGGTGCAACGAGACCAAGCCCAGCAGGACGGCAAGACGGAGGTCACCATGGAGCCCGAGACGGCGTCACCACCAGAGCCTTTTGCAGGCGAAGACCGCTTTTGTTAGGATAAGCTGTACTAGCTGTCCCCTTTCAAATTGCCCATTGTTGGCTCCCTTCCCGCTCAATATTTGGGGAGAGGACCAGGGCCTAATTAAGTAGAGCTAGCCACCACCGAGGGATCGGGAACTCATTCAGAGGCATCTCACCCACAAAAGTTCGTCAAGCACAAGAACACCTAAACCTCAGGAGGTTGTTCTTCCCCTTGTACTGTTCATCATCAGCCCAAGAGGCAATCCACCACGACCACTGAGGGAGTCCCGGACTAGGGGGCGTCCGGATAGCCGGACTATCGTCACGGCCGGACTCCAAGACTATGAAGATACAAGATTGAAGACTTCGTCCCGTGTCCGGATGGGACTTTCCTTGGCGTGGAAGGCAAGCTTGGCGATACGGATATGTAGATCTCCTACCATTGTAACCGACTCTGTGTAACCCTAACCTATCCGGTGTCTATATAAACCGGAGGGTTTTAGTCCGTAGGACAGAACAACAATCATACCGTAGGCTAGCTTCTAGGGTTTAGCCTCCTTGATCTCGCGGGAGATCTACTCTTGTACTACCCATATCATCAATATTAATCAAGCAGGAGTAGAGTATTACCTCCATCGAGAGGGCCCGAATCTGGGTAAAAACATTGTGTCCCTTGTCTCCTGTTACCATCCGCCTAGACGCACAGTTCGGGACCCCCTACCCGAGATCCGCCGGTTTTGACACCGACATTGGTGCTTTCATTGAGAGTTCCTCTGCCGCCGCTGCCGTAGGATGCCTCGCCTCGTCTTTAAAACGATACCATCGCCAAAGAAGCCTTGGCCACTGGTCAGAATCTTCGGCTTAGCGGTTTTCTCATGACCGCTAGTTCGGTTACTTGGCGACGATGACCTCTCGAGTCATCGAAACCAATCTCCATGTTAGTTCGAACTTGCCGAGCAGTTAGATCGATCGAGCTCTCCTCCATAAACGAGCTCTTGGATCGCATCGCCGCCCGGGAGTCGCCACAGTTACACCATCGATTAGGCCTAAAACTGATCTCGAGAGAGATCAACTCTCCTCAAAGCTACCCATCATGTTGCTGTGATAGAGGAGCAATGCGGCGATTCTTCTTCTACCTTAAGGACTAGTTACGTCCGGATTCCCGATCCCTCCATGCCGGATTCCTGCGGAGGGACGGATGTCGATCAAGCCCTGAACCTAAAGTTAGGCGGCGGGCCGGACTCATTGGATTGCACTCAAAAATCCAAATTTCCGAGTTCGGAAACTTCTCGGCCCTTGATCCTGAATTGGACGGGGTTCCAGATTTAGTGCCACCCGCCCACCCAAACATTGGCGATCTCTCTCGAATTCGGCAAGAGCCTCAAAACAAAGACATCATTCTTGGGCGATTCCTCCTGGTTATGAACAGGATAAAGGACTGCCGAGAGGAGGACGCAATCCCAATTTTTTGCAATAATTGCACGGACAAGGGAATCCTAAACGCCATAAGTCGTCGCAAAATTACACAATTTTCTGACTTGGTGACCATAGTACAAAAGTACTGTGCGATGGAGAGTGCCTGGAAAGCCGAAAGTAGCTTTTGGAATAATCCGGCCCCGAATACATCCCTAGTCCGGAACAAAAGGGTGCATCATTATCAAGCACAGGGTTGAATACCAAAAACCAAAACCCCTAAAGGGTAGGAATCTGCATCGAGGGTTGGCTAAACGGACCCGCAAAAATTCATAGCACGTAGGGCGCCACTCCAACTCATAGCCTTCGAGCATGTTGGATACTACGGCGGTGGCCAAAAGTGGCGAAGAGCTTCTAGCTTCGTAATCCCAGCCCAAAGAACACCAAAGACGGTGTTATCAGCTTTCGAGACTTTCGCATCAAATAACATGCGAAAACGACAACTCCGCAACCTTGTCAAGTCTACCAAGTAGCATCAATAAATCCATGGGTGACACGGCTATTACCTTCAATGCCAAAGGATTTAACCTAAATTCGAATCGCCCGGCACCAAATTGCATTGGTTCTCAAATCGATAGTAGGCGGCTTCGCCTTACTAAGGTACTCATGGATGGCGGCAGCGGACTAAACCTCATCTATGAGGAAACCCTCCGAAGATGGAAATAGATCGAACCGCATTGAAGCGAAGCAGCACAACCTTTAGAGGAATAATCCCGGCCGGGAAGCATGCTGCCACAGGGAAAAATCACGCTGGATGTAGTGTTTGGCTCACGGACAATTACAGGTCCGAGGAGGTCACATTTCAAGTGGCCCTGCTTCAACAAATACGCCGGTATCATGCTTTACTAGGACGAGAGGCATTCACAATTTTTCAAGCTATACCCCATTATGGGTACATGAAGCTTAAAATGCCCGGTCCCAACGGAATCATCACTCTCGCTAGTGATCCGAGCATAGCACTTCGCGCCGAAAATAAGACAGCCACACTAGCCCTCGAGGCACTATCCGAAGCCCTAGCGACCGAGGAACTCACCGCGATGCGCTCCACGGTGAATGAGGATTTATGTGGTACTTGATAAAAGATCCAAGTCCACCTCTTTAAAAACCAGCGGATGAAATAGTCAAATTCCAAGTCCACCCAACGGACTGCAAAGACGGCCTCCATCGGGGCACAATTAAACCCCTGATGTAGACGCGCAGACTACGAGAATTTCTACAAGAAAAATCGGGACATCTTCGCCGGGCACCCTTCAGATATGCCAGAATCCCATCGTCATTTGGCCGAGCATGCCCTAAATATCCTAAAAGGATTCAAGCCGATCAAACAGGCTCTTGGCGCTTTTCCAACCCAAGAGACAAAGCCATGGGAGAGGAGCTAGCCAAACTTTTGGAGGCAGGATTCATCGGAGATATAAAACATCCGGACTGGCTAGCGAACTGGTGATGGTACCAAAGAAGGATAAATCATAGGCGCCTATGTGTTGATTTCAAAGACCTTAATAAGGCTTGCCCAAAGGATCCCTTCCCTCCCGCGAATTGATCAAATCATTGACGCCCACAGCAGGACACAACTCATTGTGCTTCCTCGACGCTGCTACTGGTACCACCAAATCAAGATGGCGGAGCTGCACCAAGCTTGCAACAGCGATTCATCACTCCATACAACCCGTTCTGCTTCAACAATATGCCCTTTGGGCTCAAAAAGCCGCGCAACATATCGTCAAGCATGATTCGTATACATGTCTGGCCAACCAGATCGGCAAAACGGTGGAAGCATATGTAGATGGCGTGGTCGTCAAAACCAAGCACGTCGAAACTCTAGTAGACGACTTGAGGCTCACATTCGACAATCTTCGAAAATATGACATCAAGCTCAATCTGGAAAAATGCGTCTTGGCGTTCCGGTAGGAAAGCTCCTGGCTTCATTGTGTCCTAGAGAGGAATTGAAGCAAACCCAGCCAAGATTCGAGCTCACACAATTGGATATTCCAAAAGACCTCAAACAAATACAAAAATTGACGGGATGTGTAGCGGCTCTAAGCCGCTTTATCTCCGCTTAGGAGAAAAGGCATTACCTCTTTACCGCCTCCTCGCCAAGACCGAACACTTCGAGTGGGCCGGATGCCGCGAACGGCCGGACTTCGAAGAAATAGAGGCCATTTTCGCAACAAATCCAGTCTCGGCAGCGCCAACGGGCGTAACCAATGCTATTATATATCGCGCAACATATCAAGTTGTCAGCCATGTGCTCGTTGTCGAATGAGAGGCAGACCGGACACCGTTCCCTGTTCAAAAACCATTTATTATGTGTCCACCGTCCCTAACTCCATGCAAGTCCGGTACCCACACTATCAAAAGATAGCATATGCGGTGTTCATGGCATCCGTGAAGCTGCGACACTACTTTCAAGAGTGTTCGATAACGGTAGCCTCAAGTACCTCTTAACGACATTATAAACAACCATGACGCGACGGGCCGGATTGCTAAATGGGCCATAGAGCTCCTTCCATTTGACATAACTTATAAGCCACGGCGAGCTATTAAGTCGCAGGTTTTGGCCGACTTCGCGGCCGAATGGACCGAAACCGAACTCCCTAAAGAGTACCAACATACTCAATTGGATCATGCACTTTCGACGGCTCCAAAATGTTGGGTCGGCACGAAATTTTGGCGTCGTCTGGCGTCCCCGATCGGGGACACTGATCAATACGCCCTTCAGATAATGTATATGAGACTCCAACAACGCGGCCGAATACGAGGCCCTTACGCACGGCCTCCGGATGGCGATCTCCATGGGCATTCAACGCCTAGAGGTGCTGAGGATTCAAACCTCTAATATCTCAAATAAACGGAGACTTTGACGCCAAAGATCCGAAAATGGCAGCATACCGCCAATGCGGTCCTAAAAATGTCAAAGACGGTTCAAGGGGCTCAATTTTATCATATAGCCCGGATAACAACCAGCGGCGGATATCTTGGCACGCATCGGTGCAAAACGCGATGCTGTCCCACCCAATATCTTTTTGGAGCGGCTGTTCAAGCCATCCGCATTATGGGAAGAAGTCCGCAATAACAATCCGGACCCAACCGCACCGCCCGACGCCAACACTCGACACAAGCGGAGGCTCCGCCCGAGATAACACCCTCTGCTCACGAAATAATGGCTGATTTATCGCCCGTGGGCAGAACCGTTCCTAGCCTACCCTAACTAGGCAGGAACCCCCAAGGACCAAAATGAGGCTCGCTTGCATAGTACGGGCGCTCTAAAGCCTATAAGGTCCATGAGGAGAGCTTTATAAGAAAAAGCACTACCGGAGTCCTTCAAAGTGTATCTCCGAAGAGGAAGGGCGAAACCTCCTTGCTGAAATTCATCTTTGGACTGGTGGGCACCACGCCTTGCAGCCCGGGGCCCTTGTAGGCAAGGCCTTTCAGACAGGAGTTTATTGGCCGACGGCCCAATGGCAGAGAAGCAAGAGATTTAGTCCAACGATGCGTCGGTTGCCAGCTTTTTGCTAATTAAAGCCACATGCCACCCACCGCCCTCAAACTATACCCATCACACGGCCGTTCGCATGATGCAGGGGCTTGACATGGTTGGACCTTAAGGGAGGAAACCCACAAGCAAAAATACCTATTGGTCATGGTGGATAAATTCACCAAATGGATAGAGGCCAAGCTCGTTAAAACGGGCGAATCCGGACCGTGATAGACTTCATATCGTGGGTAGGGCACCGTTCTGATTGTCCCCCATAGTATCATCATCGATAACGGCACCAACTTCACAGCCGATGAGGTCAAACTATGGTGCAAAAACATGGGCATCAAGCTCGATTACGCCTCGCCTATCACCCTCAAACTAATGGTCAAGTCGAGCGGCAAACGGTCTAATCATGAGCGGCATTAAACCCAGACTAGTGCGGTCCCTTAAGGAATCTAACACGCACCGGTAGAGGAGCTCGACTCAGACTCTGGGGCTGCGGACCACGCCCGAATCGCACTACGGATTCACACAATTCTTCATGGTGTACGCGGCGCAGAGTCGGTCTTGCCTGCGACATAATACATGACTACTACAGACGCATGTATGAAGAAAGAGAAGCCGAGCTTCGATCGGCGGAAGGACAGTTCTGGACGCATTGGAGGAGGAGCGCGACATGGCAAAAGCTCGTTCCGCATTCTATCAACAGCAGAGGCTCGAAGATATCAAAGCGAGGAAAGTACGGGCCAAAGCTTATAACGTTGGCGAACTAGTTCTACGCTTTGCCGGACAAGAAAAGGACAAACTCAAGCCCAAATGGGAAGGTCCCTTCATCATTGACCAGGTCCTGACCGGGCGGAGCATACCCGTCTCTTAAACGCATCGGATAACCGACTCGAGCCGAACCCATGGAACACAGCCTGTCTCACGAAGATTCTCGCCTAAGTGCGGACTCCAAGTTCCTCTCCTTCCTCCGTCTGCATTCTTTATTTTTGCTTTTACTGTCTTTTATTTCTCTCCTTCCTCCTTCTTCTTCTTGTAGCCTTTAGAGGCTCGTTTATGCTTTTTTCCAAGACACTAATTTGACGCGCTTATCCGCTCATTATACCTTAGGCTTCTTTAATGAAGCTTATTTATACGGGCTTCATGCCCAAGACATGTGTTAAACTTCCGCATGTACCTTTTGTTCACCATTATATGCATCGATATGACTTAAGTTTGGCCAAGATGGGTTGCCTGCTCTCCTGCGGTGCTTACCCCTAATGCTCCCATTGTTCGGCTAGGTGGTAAAGGGAGCACCTTCCTGGGCGATTGTTATCGCTGGTCAGCCTGATGTGTACCTCGGATGGGTGAAGCCGAAGCTAAGCGTTCTTAAGGGAATATTCGGTCGGTGAATTGAAAGATGATTTTTAATTTTTACCCATCTACCCCTGATGATTTTCTGCTTTCATAGCAGCTTTGACATGCACTTTAGGGCATGCACCCCAGCGAAAGGAACCCTTAACGGAACTATTCTCCTTGGAAGATGCTTCTTACTACCCATGTAATATAGAACAACTAGTTGGCCACTTGTCTGATACAGCAACAACGACCCCTACGCCTTGTCTCCATGCATACCACGGTTCTTATATAACCACAAAGGTATTCGGACACACTCCGGACTATTGGGTCCGGAGGTTGAAGCTTAAAAGGTCCGGCTACAACAAATGATCTACAATCCGCTAGAAGACATTTCTTTCATGTCATATTTTTACATAGTCAACTCGACTCATTGTATTCCTCCTCAATGCCATCTAACAGGCTATCTAATTTGCAATCTTCTTTAGGAATACTTGGCGGCCAATTCTACTTGGTCAGTACACTAAGCTTACAGGATCTCCATCCCATCCGCCCCACAGTCCGACCTCGGCCATGTGGTTTGGGTCGACCTTCGTGTACCGCGTCTTCACCATGGCCCAGCCTCCTCGGGCGCCTTGACCGCAGCCGATATCTTCCATAGCCTAAGCGCCATTGCGTCTCTTGAAGCTGCTCCGCCACCTCCCCAATGCTAACTGTGCGGGAGATAGATGGCCACAAGGCTTGGCCGATGCCTTTCATCACCTGCCGGACTCGCTGCGGTAAATGACTTGAATTCGGGAAGGGAGACCACCAAGAATTGGGCATCTCCTCCTCGGGGCGACCTGTGAGCAAACCTACATACATGTTTATGTTAGTCGCCTTCCTTGTCGAACTCTTTCAAAAGTTCGCTCAAGCACTTATCGAAATGCCGCGACAAAGCCACGATTCTCCTCTTTACGGAGTCGAGATAACCGGGCACGAACATCCTTCAGTTCCTCACCCAGCTTGGTGTTGGCGTCTTAGAGGTTATTCTTCTCCTGCCGCACCTACGTAAGCACGCTCTCACCAGCCTTTAACTGGTGTAAGAGCTGTTGCTTGTCCGGATCCAGTCCGGCGCCATCTGCAATGTTTTTATCAGCTTTACACACACGCCGCACTTCCTAAATTATTTATCTTTTGAAGGCGTATATTACTGGGGGGGCCTCTGTAGGCTCCCCACAGCCAGCGGCTAGTGCGGCCTCAAGTTGGGCTTTGCACTCTTCAAGCCCCGACACGGTGGGTATTCTTTTTGTAAGATCCTCGCATAACAAATGATCCTTAAATCAGTTATTCTAACTATTTTAAGTCTCGGGAGACTCAAGGCGATATAAGCTTGTCAAATTTACTTACCAGTATGTCCTTCACATACTTGCTCAGTGGCTCACAGCTAGTCCATCTTGAGCGGCACGGAGGTGCGCATCTCCGAATCAAAGGCATTCAAGGCCTCTTGGGAGAAACACGCCACGAAGAACCGTCCGGCGGCGCTTTGTGGTTCAAGGCGCTCTCCACCTCGGAGTTGGTGGCGGACAACCCGTCGGGCATCCTCTCTCGTCGGAGGAGCATCCGACGACGCCTCGTGCTCGCTTTCAGCCTCCGGACCCGGCTTTGAAGCCTGTCCGGTGAAGGTTCGATCGGCAACCTCTCCGGACTCGATCCGGCGAAGCGCTTTTTCCCGAAAAGGGTATCGGCGTTAGTACGCCTTCCGTGAATCAATCCACAGGAGTATGGTGACATGCCATACCGCTATGGGCGTGAGTTTCAATCCGACCGCACTTCTTTTTAACCCTGCGGGCGCATCGCCCTTTGTTGGCCAGCCGCCGCAGTGCTCGACTCTCGAAGGTACCCCTGCGAAGCACCATTGGTATACGGTGATCAAAATAAGCATGGACCGTCGTTATCGTGGTTTTGGGATCTCGGTCTCATTTACTGTGAGGCTGGAAATATTCCGGTAATCACCGGCGTAATGGCGACCAACGCATTGTCGATGCTAAGTTGGTAGAATACCCGTCGATCAACTCCACCTTTACATCCGGATCCTCTTCGGAGGTCGGATCGAGGACCGTTCCGGATCCTCGGGTTGTGGGGCGGGCTATGTATCTTCTCGATAGTCCGCGCAGTTCTGCGCAAGAAAAACCATGAAATGAGATATTTAACTACGGAACATGGATCGGACAGGTCACAAAGATATTTGCTTACCCAGCCGAGGATTACTCAAGAAAACTCCTTCAAGGGTTGAGACGGAGGAAATCCTCCTCCTCTCCTTTACATGGCAGATAAGATCTTCACCAGTTCGGTGACCGATTCCGCCCTTTCTGCGGCCATGGCGGGTGGCATCGCCCTCCCGTTGAAGTCCCACATGGGGTGGCCCCTCAGATCGGAAGCGTTGCACTCCTCTCATAATGCTGATTGACATGACTCCTGTCATGGTCAATCCGCATGAGCCAAGAACCTTATTCGCTCATCAAATAACGGATATCCGGTCATCTTCTCTTCAGGGCTCCGAGGGCGCCAGCTTAGGCGCTTCTTCGTGAGGAGCATTCTTGAACTCGGAAGGCCGATCCAAACAGGATCCGGCAGCGGACGTCCTCCATGTAAAACCATTCAAGGCTGTCTTGACGCTTTCTTTGGGGTTCCGGATAGGTATCCGGTCCCGGCGATGCGCCATAGCTATTTCACGCCCACTTGATATATTGACCCCTCATAAGAACGGGTACTAGGCAGAATATTCTCTTCCACAGTCCGAAATGAGCCTCGACGCCCAAGAATAGTTCACAAAGGGCCACGAAGCCCGCAATGTGCAGGATGGAGGCAGGAGTAAGGTGGTGCAATTGGAGGCCATAGAACTCCAAGAGCCCCCGGAGAAACGGATGGATGGGAAATCCGAGGCCTCTTACTAGATAAGAGATGAAGCATACTCGCTCTCCTTTAGAGAGATCGGGGACGCTCTCCGCTTGCTTTCTGCCCTTGTAGGTGGCAAGTCCGGCTGGAACCGGAACCAAGAAGGCCGGGGGGAGAAATCCCTTGGTTTGTAGTATAACTAGCTTGCCATGCGGACCTGAGCATCTCTCCCAATTTCTGGTTGAGGGCTGGGAGCGAGAAGAGGAGCAGCGTCATTTGTCCATGATGGAATGGGCTTTGGTCGAGGCGCTACGATGAAAGCTTGCAAAGGGGGATGGTGTGACTCAGATCTGGATCCTTGCTCCTTTTATGGGCGGCTCATTTGCGCAGCTAGGGGGGTAATTGTAAAAATACCCTGGCTGTTTGCATTCATTCAAACACGTGGTAGATGGCCATTATTGGGAGTAGAAGCCGAAGAGCGCAGCATTTATCAGAAGCCGGACACTATTCGACAAGTATACGGAATTTGGAGAAGAACCCGCCTCGCAATGCCAAGAGAATCAACGCCACGGACTCATCGTCATTGAAGCCTGGTTCGGGGCTACCGAGGGAGTCTCGGACTAGGGGTGTCCGGATAGCCGGACTATCGTCACGGCGGACTCCAAGACTATGAAGATAAAAGATTGAAGACTTGGCCCCGTGTCCGGATGGGACTTTCCTTGGCGTGGAAGGCAAGCTTGGCGATACGGATATGTAGATCTCCTACCATTGTAACCCGACTCTGTGTAACCCTAACCTATGTGTCTATGTAAACCGGAGGGTTTTAGTCCGTAGGGATGTAACAAACAACAATCATACCGTGAGGCTAGCTTCTAGGGTTTAGCCTCCTTGATCTCGTTGTAGATCTACTCTTGTACTACCAATATCATCAATATTAATCAAGTGAGTAGGGTATTACCTCCATCGAGAGGGCCCGAACCTGGGTAAAAACATTGTGTCCCTTGTCTCCTGTTACCATCCCCCTAGACGCACAGTTCGGGACCCCCTACGCGAGATCCGCCGGTTTTGACACCGACAACCACACTGGAGTAGGGTATTACACCACAACGGTGGCCCGAACCAGTATAAATCTTGTGTCTTTCTCAGGTTGTTGCGAGAGTTCGTGAGTCTCACGATCTTAGAGAGATAGGGCATGGATCGGTAGGGAGGAAACCTTCGTGCGCACCCTAGTGTTCGAACCTTGAGGGTTTTGCCGGAACCTGTGATCCGACGGTTTGTCAACTGAATTGCTTGAGGACATGCAATGGGTTAAGCTTGGGGGAGTTTATACGTCTCCATCGTATCTACTTTTCCAAACTCTTTTGCCCTTGTTTTGGACTCTAATTTGCATGATTTGAATGGAACTAACCCGGACTGACGTTGTTTTTAGCAGAATTGCCATGGTGTTATTTTTGTGCAGAAATAAAAGTTCTAGAAATGACTTGAAACTTCACAGAGTTCATTTTTGGAATAAATAAAGAAATATCGGTGAAAGAATCAACCGAAGGGACCCACACCCTGTCCACAAGGGTGGAGGGCGCGCCCACCTCCCTGGGGCGCGCCCTCTGTCCTTGTGGGTCCCACAGACCTCCACCGACCTCAACTCCAACTCCATATATTCACGTTCGGGGAGAAAAAAATCAGAGAGAAGGATTCATCGCGTTTTATGATACGGAGCCGCCGCCACCTCCTGTTCTTCCTCGGAAGGGCAGATCTGGACTCTGTTTTGGGCTCCGTAGAGGGGAAATCGCCATCGTCGTCATCATCAACCATCCTCCATCACCTATTTCATGATGCTCACCATTGTGCGTGAGTGATCCCATCGGAGGCTTGCTAGACGATGATGGGTTGGATGAGATTTACCATGTAATCGAGTTAGTTTTGTTAGGGTTTGATCCCGTATCCACTTTGTTCTAAGATTGATGTTGCTATGACTTGGCTATGCCTAATGCTTGTCACTAGGGCTCGAGTGCCATGATTTCAGATCTGAACCTATTATGTTTTCATGAATTTATTTGTGTTCTTGATCCTATCTTGCAAGTTATAGTCACCTACTACATTTTATGATCCGGCAACCCAGAGTGACAATAGTCGGGACACTTCCCGGTGATGACTTTAATTTGAGGAGTTCATGTATTCACTAAGTGCTAATGCTGTGGTCTGCTACTCTATTAAACTAAGGCTTTAATATCCCTTAGTTTACAATAGGACACTACTGCCACGGGAGGGTAGGACAAAAGATGTCATGCAAGTTCGTTTCCATAAGCACGTATGACTATATTCAGAATACATGCCTACATTATATTGATGAATTGGAGCTAGTTCTGTGTCACACTATGTTATAACTGTTGCATGATGAATGCCTCCGACATAATTATCCATCATTGATCCATTGCCTACGAGCTCGTTTCATATTGATCTTTGCTAAGTTACTCTTCCGCAAGCACTGCTACAATTACTACAAAACTGCCATCTGTTACATTTTTACACGATTACCATTACTTCCATACTACTTTGCTACTAAATACTTTGCTGCAGATATTAAGTCTTTCGTGTGTGGTTGAATTGATAACTCAGCTGCTAATACTTGAGAATATTCTTTGGCTCCCCTTGTGTCGAATCAATAAATTTAGGTTGAATACTCTACCCTCAAAAACTATTGTGACCCCCTATACTTCTGGGTTATCATTGCTTCATTTGATTTCTCAGGAGAGGAGGGTGTTTGGGCGCCTGGAACTGCGCCCAGAACAGCCAATGCTCGGTATCACCCTCCCGAGACGCAAAATGCCTTGCCGCATCTGCCGCACTCCTCAGGAGATCCATAAACGCGCCCGAGGAACGCCACACTCGTGTGAGCAACCTGTGACCACCAAAGACACTTTGTAGTAAGTATGTCTTACCATCCGCAATAAGCTTCACTTTATGGAGTTATTCTTGGGGCGCCTCGCTTTACATGCCCTTGCCTCCGTGAACTCCGGCTTCATTAAGGAGAGAGCTTGGTGGCTTGTCCCTTTTTTTTGCTCAAAGGTCCTCACATTTAGTGATGGCATCATTGAGCTCCTGCTGCACCTCAGCCACTCTAGCCTCATGCTTGTCACCGACGGTCTTCACCATAGACAACCTTTCGGCGGTCGCTTTCGTTTGGCGGGCCGCCTTATACGATTCGGCGACCACTTCCTTCGCCTTCCTCAACTCCGCTTTGAGGCTTGACCTCCGCTGTGACAGCTCACTCATAATAACGCACTCTTTGCTTAGGGATAACCATGAATACTTTGCTTAATTAGGCAAACCAAACTATTAAACAATACTAGTCCGGACTAACCTTGCGCTTTGTCGAAACGCTTGTTGAGAAGGTTGAGCTCCTCATTGGAGATCTTGAGCTTCTGATTCACTTCGGGCAGCTCCGCGGCATTGGCAGCTGTCATCGAAGATGAGGCATGCACAATAATTCACACATATTAGACTCCCGACCTATTGATTTTCGATCTTCGGCCAGGCTTTTCCAACCCTGCCAGAGTTTCGGGGGCTACGACTTGCTTTTTGCTAGAACAGGCATTTCTTTGTATTTTTGATCCCTGCTCGAGTTTTTCAAACTCGCCCAGGGCTGGGGAGCTTCTATACATGAGGATTGCATGACCTTGCTTAATCAATCCTCTATATAAAAAGGACATTACTTAGCTCACCTCGAAGCCCGTAAGGAGGCCGCCAAAAGCTTCCTTCGGTCTGCTGTTAACAGACCGAATACTTTTGCCACAAGCCGAAGTGTGCCTGGACCCGCAGAAAGGCCTCATAGATGAAGATGAAGGCCAAAATATGCAGAAAGGAGTTTGTGGTGAGATCATGAAAATCTAGCCCATAGAAGAACATCATCCCCCTGGCAAAGGGGTGGAGAGGGAAGCCCAGACCCCGGATGAAGTGGGTGACGAACACCACCCTCTCGCGTGGCTGGGGCATGGGGACGACCTGGCCCTCCTCCGGAGCCCGGTGAGTCACGTTAGCCGGGAGGTAGCCGGCACGCTTCAGATCCTCGATGTCATCATTGGTGACGGTGGAGGACTCCCACTTGCCTTCCGAACCAGATCCGGCTATGGCTGGATTGAAGAAGTGGCTAGCTGGGGATCCTTGAGGAAGGATGGATCCGGGCGCTGGAGCTCAGTAGATTGGGAAAGCAATGGCAAGAGAGGAAGGAGAAAGTCTGCAGAACAAGCGGTGGTAGTTTCCTTTTATAAGCTGTCGTAATACCAAGAGTCCCTTTACTGCGTCGCGGACCTTGCCACTTCCCAATATAATCATGCCATTAAGCGCGCATGGGATAACCCGAAGAATTGATCATATCCCTTAAAAACCAGGCACGATCTCCATATTGATGGGACGTGCCAATGGAGGAACTGCCTGCTACTTCTTCCTGCGTTGGTTTTTCCCTTGAAGAGGAAAGGGTGATGCAGCAAAGTAGAGATAAGTATTTCCCTCAGTTAGAGAACCAGGGTATCAATCTAGTAGGAGGTACAAGCAAGTCTCCAATCTGTGCATCTGCACAAACAATCAAACACTTGCACCCAATGCGATAAAGGGGTTGTCAATCCCTTCACGGTCAATTGCAATGGTGAGATCTGATAGAGATAGGTATAAAAGATTGTGAAAACGTAAAAGTAAATAAATTGCAGCAAGGTATTTTTTGGTTTTTTTGGTTTATAGATCTGCAAATATATGATGGAAAATAGACCCGTGGGCCATAGGTTTCACTAGAGGCTTCTCTCTTGAAAGAAAATAGTATGGTGGGTGAACAAATTACTGTCGAGCACCTGATAGAAAAACGCAAAGTTATGATGATATCCAAGGCAAATATTATACATATAGGCATCATGTCCGTGTCAAGTAGACCGAAACGATTCTGCATCTACTACTATTACTCCACACATCGACCGCTATCCAGGATGCATCTAGAGTATTAAGTTCATAAAGAACGGAGTAACGCCTTTAAGTAAGATGATATGATGTAGAGGGATAAACTCAAGCAATATGATGAAAACCCCATCTTTTTATCCTTGATGGCAACAATACAATACGTGCCTTGCTAACCCTACTATGTCACTGGGTGAGGACACTTCAAGATTGAACCCAAAACTAAGCACCTCCCCCACTGCAAGAAATACCAATCTCGTTGGCCAAACCAAACTGATAATTCAAAGGGAAATACAAAGATATCAAATCATGCATATAAGAATTCAGAGGTGATTCAAATAATATTCATAGATAATCTGATCATAAATCCACAATCCATCAGATCTCGACAAACACACCGCAAAAGAACATTACATCGGATAGAACTCCAAGAACATCGAGGAGAACATGGTATTGAAGATCATAGAGAGAGAAGATGAAGCCATCTAGCTACTAGCCATGGACCCGTAGGTCCGAGGTAAACTACTCACGCTTCATCGGAAGGGCAATAGGTGTCGGTGTTCTGGGAACGGGGGTACCCAGACTTGCCTGCTTGCGGCCTGCGGCATGGCTCAAGGGTGGCCAGACGCCCATCTTCATCAAGACACAAGCTCAAGACCCTCGCGAGGGCCAAGCCTCATGACAAGGCGGACGACGTGAAGCTTCCTCGAGCACGCAGCCTCGTTAGGCTGGGTCGCGAGGAGGCGGAGAGATCAAGGCGGGGTACCTCACGAGGTGCCCATGACGTAAGCCATGATTTACTGTGGGCGCCAGGGAGGCCGAGCACCGACCAGCAGTTGTCCTCATTTCCTCTTTGGTGAAAAGGGGGCAAGCTTGACGAGAGCATCAAGCAAAGGCATCCGTTTCGGTGCAACAAGACCAAGACCGGCCGTGAACGGCAGGAAGGAAGTCATCGTGGAGCCCAAGCCGGCGTCACCACCAGAGCCTTTGACGGGCGAGGACCAACTTTAGTCAGGATAAGTGTACTAGATGTTCCCCTTCAAAATGGCCAATTGTTGGCGCCCTTCCCGCTCAATATTTGGGAAGAGGCCCAGGGCCTTTGCCTATAAATAGGACTAGCCACCCACAGGGTAGAGGCAGCTTGATCAGGCATCGAGAGATCAATCGCAGAGAGAGAGAGAAGCGACCGAACTCCCCTAGCGATTCATCGCACTCACCAAGAAAGCAGGACCCTCGCGAGGCTGTTCTTCCTTGTATTGTTCATCATCAGCCCAAGAGGCAATCCACCACACCACAAACTAGAGTAGGGTATTACACCACAATGGTGGCCCCGAACTAGTATACACCCCTGTCTCTTGTGCTGTTCCTTTCATAGTTTAGATCCTAGCGAGGCGGCGAGGTGCGTGTAGGTAGGGGGCGAGATCTCGCGTGCACCCTGTAGTTCGAACTTAGAGGGTCTCGCTGAACCAAATCGGAAATTTGGCGCCAGGTAAGTAGGTGCACCGTATCCGTCTTCCGCCGCTTCGTTTCTTTCGCCACCCATCGCTGCGTCCATGTCGACGCTGCTGGGCCCCGCTGAAGGCCGAGCCGCTCTCGCTACCTGCGTCAGCCAGATTGCCCCCTGCCGGCGGGCCGCTTCGCCGTTTTCTGGCCGTCATGCCATTAACGCCGCCACCAGCCCGGCGAAACGTGCAGCAGCATCATCTCAAAGATCCGTCCGTGAGGCGAGACGGCGCCGATCGCCATAACTCGCCGCTTCCAGCCTGGTTTCGCCCGTCTCGGCGCTCACGCACTTCTGAAGGCTCGAGCTGCGCCATCGCGGCAAGCGAGCTCCTGCGCTACCGCCCTGTCGACGACGTCTCACGAAGAGTGGCTCGACTGGCCGCCGAAGCTCGCCCGCGCCGCGAGGCTCCTCAGCTGGCTCTTCGGCTGCCGCGCCCGCCCTGCATGGGCGATGAAGCTCAGGGCGCCTCACCGCCTCCCCCTCAAGAAGGCGTCTTGGCCCCAAGCGCGTGGCCCTGGCGAACCCACTCCGTCCGGCGCCAGCTCAGCAAGAGCAGAGCTGTCAAGAGGTCCCTCGCCCCCAAGAAGCTGCCCGGGTGCTCCCTACACCGGCTCGTCACGACCACGCTCCTGTTCCAAAGACGCCAAGACCCCAAGGCTGCTCCCAGCGGCGGCAAACAGATGGGGACCCGCAAGACCAGGCTCTTCGTCACCAAAGGCCTCCCATGGCCACAGCAGAGCTGGCCTTCACCACCGAGTCACAGCCGTCGCTGTCGCGTGGCCCGGCAAGTTCAAGCCAGACCTGCCTCGCCTCGCCACGACGGCACGCCACCCTCGGAGTTCCTCCAGCTCTCACGAATGGGCATCAAGCCGCCAGCAGGGACGAGAAGGTCATGGCGAACTGGTTTCCCTAACCTTTGAAGGGCGGAGCCCGCACTGCTCTGAACACAGCTCGCACGATCTCCTCCTGGGACGATGCGCACCCGCTTCATCGCCAACTTCCAAGGTACTGTGGATCGCCACCGCTGCCGGAGCGACATGCGCCCGCATCAAGCGGCAGCCGGGAGACCTGCAGAAATACATCCAGCCGCTTCAACAACGCACGCCTCAAGATTCCCAAAGGTGACCGAGGAGGCCATCATCTCAGACCTTCTCCGATGGTGTGCGGACGTCAAGATGAAGGAGGAGCTGGCGATGCATGAAGATCTGCACGCGTCCTTGAGCTGTTCAACTTGGCGTACCAAATGCGCGCCAGGCTGAGGAAGGACGCCTTCCCTCCTCGGCTGCGAGCCGCAGAACCCAGAAGAGAAGAAGTCAAGGCCAAGGACGTGAAGCGCAAGGGGGCTGCCGTGCTTTCATGCGTAACTGCATACCAAGCGAGGCAGAGACCAGCCCGAGTCTTCCAAGGGCAGCCGATGCGGTGTACCACGATCTCCATACCCACAACACCAACGAATGTCAAGAGCTCCGAGCCGTGCGAAGGGAGAATCGGTCGACGCCTCGATCATGAACGACTGGGCTACGGCCGAGGACGAGGAAAAAGAAACACAGGGCCTTTGGGAAGACTGTGGCCCTCGCCAAGGGTGGCGTGACCCGACCTCGCGAGGATCGCTGGCGAGGATCAGCCTCGCAAGGGAGGCCGGAGGGATCTACCTCGCGAGATCGACCGCAAGGAAGCGCAAGCCTCCCTCCTCTGCCGCCGTGAAGCGAAGGAGAAACGAGGACCATCATCGAGCGAGGCGGCTGGGGGCTTCAGAGCTGCCGCGATCGCTTGCATCCTGGGTGGAGCTCAAGCCCGACCTCTCAACGCATCTTCAAGCAGTTCGCCCATGAAGTGAATGCAGTCCTTCCCAAGCTCGAGGGCGCGCCCTCTGGAGTGGTCACAGCCCTCACGTTCAGCTCGGATGGATCCCAGCTCAAGTGCGGCCTGGCCACAACCGGAGTCCTCCCGATGCTTTGTTCTCCAATCATCAGCAGCGTGCAAGTCACCAGGAACCTCATCGACGCCGGAGCAGGGCTCAATGTCCTGTCCAGAGAGACATTCAACAATCTCCAAGTGCCTTTACAATCAGCTTCACCAACCAAGCCTTTCTCCGGAGTCACCGATGGCTCCATAGTTCCAATTGGGCAGGTCCGCCTCAGAATCCTTGGTGGCGTGACAACTATCACAGACCGAGCTCAATGACTTTGATGTCGCCACATTACTTTGCCATACAACGCCATCCTCGGGTACCCAGCTCTGGCCAAGTTCATGGCCGTCACTCATCACGGCTACAACTTCCTCAAGATGCCAGGAAGCGGTGGAGTCATCACGGTACCTTGCAAAGAGAGAGATGCAGTGTGCTCCCTGGAGCGAGATTTTCAAGCAACATCACTTGAAGACCCAGATCGCGGGAGCGGGAGGCTCCTCGAGACTACTCCCAAGAAGAAGAAGACATCGCCAGGCCCGACCCCTCGGGAGGCAGGCCCCTCAGTGGTCGCGCTACTGTTCAGGGGGCACCTCCTTCGTCAGCCGCATAGGAAGGCGCGGCCGGCGCCTCCTCAAGCAAGGCTCGGGGCTCTCTCTGGAGGCCACCGACCTTGCTAAGGTCACGAGGGAGGCGCTTGGGCACCACTTGGAGGCGTGTTTCAAAGCACGTTTCCCTCAGGAAGAAGCGAGGCAAGGAGGGCCAAACCCTCAGGAGTTCGTCAGCCAGATCATTCAGGAGCTGCAAGAGTCAAGAGTCATGAGTTGCAGCCGCCGCTTACCCGCCGTGGCTCCCCATCCAGGCGAGGATGGTGGGCTGCGCGTTTGCATCGACATACCAGGGCTCAACCGAGCCGCCTCTCAGGAGCGCTTCTGGCCCTCACGCGTGGGCGGCTGAAGGTCCACCCCACCGGCTACGTCAGATGCCTTACGGTTTGGTCAACGCGGCCGCCACGCACTGGGCCTCATGAGGAGCATCACAGGAGGCTCAAGAGGCCAGGCGTTCCGCAGTCTGGGCGGAGATGGAGATGGTCCGCGAGGAGCCACTAGCGCCTCCGAGCCTCCCGAGGCTCTGGGCCTGGGGCTCGTGAAGGTCGGCTTCGCAGCCCACGACGTCCGCTACTTCAACATCCCTTCGCCGTCTTCAACGCTATCGGTGACATCCTTCAAGTTTCATTTCCACTGGAGCGCCCCAGGGCTGCATCATTCCCGTGCCGTGCAGGGTCCGTCCTCTGGCGTGTATCCCTTTACTTCATGTTCCTAGCTTACTTTGTTGGGGCGCCTCGGGCTGCATCATCCCCAAGTCGCTCGGGCTGCACTCCAGTGAAGTACATCTTCCCGCACCTATTTAAATGAACTTGCTCCTTCGTGATTAACGTGCTTGACCTAGTTGCCCCGCTTCAACCGACACCAACTGATGAAGCTGCTCCCAAGCGGCACGACGCTTGCACATGGGTCCGCCCCTGCAACGCCGACAAACCTGAATGGTGAGCTCGGCGCGGCAGCCAGCTGGCGCCACCTCGTCACGTGCCTTCGCCTCGTCACCTCTCCAAAGCCACCAACGGCTGACCATCGCTTGTCATAGTAGACCCTTGTTCTTCTTGTGGTGAGCCTGCAGGATCCCTTCAAGAAGCGGCGCCAAAGTAGGCCCTCACAGCGTCTTCTTCACTCCGCCCGTCCTTGAACCGAACGCTTGCACCTTGCAAGTTAAAGGGGGGTACCGAGCATCGCGACTCATGGGCTCCCTCTTGGCTCTCCAGCCCTCACCCTCTGGCCTTGACCACGGCATCGCGACCTGGCATACCAGCGACGGCTGAGACCCGCTTGAGGGCCGGGACCCGAGGACGTAGAGCAGAAAGGGGAGCAAAGGCGAGAGGGAAGAGGCACGCGGGGACCTCGCCAGGCAAACCCTCGCCTGCCGACGCGCGGACCTAACGTCGCACCAGGAAGCGGTTCCTAACTCCCGAGATAAGTCACCCTCCGGAAACACTGGCTATCACAGCACCGACCTCGCGCCTAATGCAGCCCCGTGTTAGCAACGTCGCGCTCCTTTCTCACCGAACGATGGCTGCTTGAGCGCTAAAGGGGACCTCCTGAGCATCGCGACTCAGGGGCTCTTACTGGACCCCGGGCGCTCACCCTCTGGCCTTGACCACTGTGACGCGACACAGCATACCAACTGACGGTCGAAGCCTGCCTTGGGACTGGACCTGCTGGCCACAGAGCACCAAGCCCTCGTGAGGTTTGAAAGGAAGAACTAAGCTAAGAAAGAATGAGCATCTCGCACTACTTCATGGCAAGGACTATATTAACAAATGGAACCACAGGCACCTTTACTGAAAGTGCGTTATATCGACTAGAGGGGGGTGATTAGGCGATTTTTATGAATTCTTCACTGAGGAATTTGCCGGTGAGGAAATTCCATAGCGAAGAACTACTTGTAGTGCAATAAGTACTCAGAAGTAAGCCTAACAGAATACATGCATGGTCATCATGATGAAATGAAGACAATCACAGAGTACAGAAAGCGTAAACACAGGATAACACAAGATGAAGACAAACAGATCAAGAAATTGAACGAGGAAGTAGAGAAAGTTTTGGTCAAAGTCTTCAAACACAGAGCATATGAACGAACACTCAATACAAGAATGAGGAAATGAAAGAGTTGAGGAAATAGAACCCGGTCGGGTTGGTGAAGACAATGATTTCAGAGATGGGCCAGTTCCAACTGCTGTCTCGGTTATGCGCCTAGTTGGAGCGGCTGAATATTTAAACTCGAGGACACACAGTCCGGACACCCGATCGCTGAAAGCACGCAGCTCAGGACACCAAGTCCTCACCGTATTCTCCTTGAACTAAGGTCACACAGACCTCGTCCAATCACTCGTGGTAAGTCTTCAGCGACTTCCAAACCTTCATGCACTTCGGTCACTCGGCGATCCACAATTCCTCTTGGATGCTTCTAGACCATGACGCCTAACCGTCTGGAAGAAGCACAGTCTTCAAAGGTAACAAGCGCCGGATCCACGCAGCATCAATCTCTTCAAAGGATGCTCAATCACTTTGGGTTTGTAGGGGTTTGGTTTTCGGGTTTTTCCTCACTTTCGATGATTTTCGCTCAAAGTCCCTTGAGGATGGGTTGCTCTCAAATGACAAGTGTCAAGTTCTCTCGAGCAGCCAACCAGCTAGTTGTTGTAGGGGGCGGCTATTTATAGCCTAGGAAGCAGCCCGACATGATAAGACACAAATGCCCTTCAATGATATGACTGTTAGGTGGATAAGATATTTTGGGACAATGCCAAGAAGACAAAGAATGGTCGGAAATTTGACTCTCAAATTCCTCAGGGCTATCATGTTCCTCATGTGTAGGCAATCCAAGACTGGCAATTCCTAACTCCTCGGGTCAGAACAAATTCCTCAAATGACCAAAAGAACTTCGTCTACATCCTTTGAGGAAATTGACTGAACTGTATGAGATTTCCAAAGGCTTCACTTTCGAAGGGATTGGTAGGTGTAGAATTTTGAGTTGAGCATCACATGGAAATTTTTCCTTAGTATTTCCTCGAATTTCTTTAACAAAGACGGTGTTTCCTATGACTCAAGAAAGAGAAACGAAACTACAAAAACAAAAGTCTTCTCGCTTCATGTTCCTCAAATGAATACCAAGTCTTCAAAGTCACACCAATTTCTTCACTTTCAAAGTCTTCTAAAGTCTTCGTAATATCAAAGTCTTCAACAAGAACTTCATTTTTAGGGTCGACTTTTGTCCAGAAATATCAAACTCCTCATAGACTTATAGACCTGTGTACACTCATAAACACATTAGTCCCTTAATCTATAAGTCTTGATTACACGAAAATCACTAAGGGGCACTAGATGCACTTACAATCTCCCCCTTTTTGGTGATTGATGACAATATAGGTTAAGTTTTCAACGGGGATAAACATATGAAGTGTAAATACTGATATTGAGGAATTTGATTGCAAGATATAGAAGAACTCCCCTTAAAGATGTGCATAGTGAGGAATTTGCTTTTGAAGCATTGCACATTTGAAGAGTTGAATCATGGAGATCTCCCCCTATATCTTGTAATTCATACACGCATTTGACATATAATATGAAGAATTTGAAATGCATGATGAAATATGGTGATCGATGTAATTCAAAGCATGCGTGTATTAACATCTAATGAGGAATAAGCATGCAGAGGAACACATCAAAAGTATCAGAGCACCATCGGGTTTAAGATTACAACTCGATCCAATAAAGTTTCGTAAGAACGAGAGTTGTAACTTAGCAAAAAACGCCCATATAGTAGACCCGCTTGAAGACTAACTCAAATTTCCTCCCTTTGTCATCAAATGACCAAAAGGATTGAAACCGAGGACTAACGCCTCAAGAATTTCAAGTTGATGAAGGAACGCCCGGCGTTGTCGGGTCGGTTGTCGAGTAGGGCTCGCCGCAAAGGTCGCCCAAGTCTTCATTTTCATCTGTCGCGATGAAGAATAGGAGTAGCCACCAAGGAAGGAACCTTGACCTTCTTGAATTTCTTCTACGGAGGTGCGCACTCACCAAATTCTTCCTTGAGACCCATTGTCTTTAGTTCTTCACAACAGTAGACATTAGAAAGAACAGCCTGTGTCTGGGTTGAAGGTTTCATGGAGGTAGTATTGGTTTTTCTTCACCGCATTGTGTGTTGAGGTCATGTTGTGAAGAATTGAACCAAACCGACGCTTGACCCATTTATGATTGCGATCAACCTTCCGATGAAGACCGAGGAGTAACTCACGATCACCATCACCTCGGTGTCAGAGCTTGAGGATTTTGCTTGGCTGAGGTATTGGCGGCAGAGTCATGTGTGGCAGAGTCATCATTGGTGGAGTAGGATGCAGCTTTGTGAAATTGACCATCCAATGGACGAATGCCTTCATCTATCACAGCAGTTGCCTTGCCCTTGTCATCAACTGAGGAAAATGTCTGTTTGAGGACTTAAATTGGAGGCAAGTAGCTGCAGTGGTTCAGAGTATCAGCCTTATAGTTGAGTGAAGACCTTGTCCTGATGAACCTCATAATCCATGGTACATAAGGCTTCAGCTCAAAAGGTGACATAGCAATGTTCGCCGGAGTCCTCATGAAGAAATCATGGAAGTTGACGGGAACGCCATGAATGATATTGAAAAGCATATTCTTCATGATGCCAACGACTTCTTCATCATTTGAGTCGTGGCCTTTGATAGGACTCATTGTCTTCGCTGAATGCGATAGACCCATCCGCGTACACATATAGTAATTCCTTGACGAAGAATTTGGTTCGAGGTGCCCGCTTCGGGCTTCAAAGGCTTCATCAAGACTTGCATGTAATGATTTGAAAGCTTAGGTTCGTTGTAGATGAAACGAGCACCATCAAGGGGAGGATCGAGTGGAGGGCACGGGCAATTCGGGCTTGCCGGGTGCCTTGTAGTGAGTATTTTCCGTCATCCAGTCCAATACCCATGAGTTCACATCTTCGAGTCTCCGGTGATGTGCAGTCACGATAGAATTGAAGAATGAGTTCTTCATTCCAATCACAGTATGTCAAGCGCGTAAATTCAAAGCAATCCCGTGCATCATGAAGAACACCGAGGACCGGCTCGATGCCCCGCGTAGATTCCATGTCCACATGAGGAATATGTGCATGATCGAAGACTTTGTCTTTGTTGAATTGCACAAGAGGAATAGAAGTTGGCTTGAATAGCAGTCCGTAAACGCCTCTTCCTTATGCGAGCAGTAGTCATATGGGTTGTAGTCATGAAGAATACATGTTTCGCGGAAGAAATCTTCAGCCTTGAACTTTTGCTTTGTTGAGAATGGATTCTTTGGCTTTGGCAAAGGAGTGTCATGAGTTGCATCACGCACCCCGTGAATCGCAATCTCAGGTTCTTCAGCCGAGGATTTTCTTGTTCCTCTTCATATGCAGTCCAAGCGTGTTCATAGGATCAGCAAAGAAGCAGGTTCTTCAAAGACTAGTGGCTGGAATTTCTTCATGCACGGATGAGTTGGGATGAGTTTCTTCAGAGCCCATTTGAACTGCTAAGGTGGGACTCGAGGAATTTGTTGGATTGGGGTGAAGAGTGGAGAATTGGGATGCTGACTTTCCCAAAAGTCATCGCTTCATCACAAAAGCGTGGTTCATCGAATATCCACGTCTTCGTCTTCAATTTCTCAACACCAAATTTCTTCACCGTGTGAACCGAGGCATAGGCGAGGAAATGATTGGTGTTGAAGGGATTGCATCAACTTCTATTTCTTCATCAACTGCCTGGACGGCAAGCAGCAGAATGATTTTCTTTCATCGATCCGCTTGGGATCTCATATTCTTCACCAAAAGGAACAAGGTCCTTTGATGGCATGGAGGAAATCGAACAACATCAATTGGATTTTCCAATGAGCTGGTCATAGTCTTCATCTTCTTCGGGTCAAGAATGTGAAGTACCTGATGCTTTCCTTTTTCTTCACTGCAGCTCGCTCTGCAGTTTGGTCTTCTTCACATCTCGATGCGTATGGAAGGATTGGAGTTGGTGTAGGCGCAGGAGGAGCCGAGGAATCTGCTTTAATTTCCTCGTGTGCAACCGATCTTGATTGCCCTCGACTTCTTCGATTTCTTCAGCGCATCTACTAGTGGATGCTTCCGCAATTTCTTTCAATGGGCCGGAATGGAGTCATCAGCCTCGAACTAGCATTGTCTTCAAGAGAGTTGAAAATCATTAGCGGTGTTGGCATGTGTTCTTCAAAGGCTGAGCAGAGGCTCCAGCTACGAGGAATTTCTTGTTGCGTTGGGGCTGCAACATTTTAGAACTTCTTTGTCGATTGACAAATCCGACTTTGGCTCCTTGCCAATCAAAGCATAATAGGCATCAAAGTTATCACCGAGGGCTTTGATTTCGCATCGGATCTTGAGGAGTTCTCGCTTGTCATTCTCGACAACGCTTTTCCTCGTGAACTTCTCTTTCCCGAATTGAGCCTTCTTGATCTCGCCTTGCCTTTTCAAATTTCCATTTCTCTTCGAGAGATGAAATGGGTCAAGATGTGACTTTGTCTGTGTGTCGATGAAAATCAGGCATAGGTGTCTCTCGTATCCTTGTGCCGTAGATCAATGTACTCGAGGATCGCCTTTGGATCCAAAAGCAAGTGTATGTGTGTGCCTTTGGCTCTAGCAGCCCTTTCTTGTCGGTCTCGATGATTTCGCAAGTTCATCATCATCGCCTTCATCATGATGGCACTTGGAAGGCGGCCTGTTTCTTCTTCGGACTTGGCCGAGGACCTCGTCCAAAGAGCTTGCCTTTTTTCTTCAGCAGAGTGGCGCCTGATGAAGAATTTGGTGCAACTGAGGAACTTGCTGAGACACCAGAGGCAATTGAGATGCCTGCAGTCCTTTGGCACGTGGCCAGATGCACAGGTGCTGAGGACTTTGGAGGAGCTGCTGAGGACATTGGAGAAGGAGCTGAGGATTTGGGAGGAGCAGGTGCAGCATGAGGAACTGGCCATGAGGGCATAGAAGATTCTGGCCGTGAGGGCATTGCCGAGGATTTTGGCCGTGAGGGCACTGCTTGTGAAGCACTTGGCTTGTGCGCTTGGCTTCTTTGCCATTGATCTTCCGGGCTGAATAGGGCTTCAATTAAGCGGCGGCAGGGAGAGCAGAGTCTTCATTGAATTTCCTCACCGCTTCTTGGCTTGTCTCGCTAACTTGGCTTGGCGCTTGGCCCATTCTTCAGAAAGTCCTCACCACGCTTGATCTTTGGTGGGAATTGACTTCTTGGCCAAAGGTGCCAATGGAGCTCTTGGGCATGGAGGATTCGGTAATTTCTTCATGTACTTTGGAGTAACATACCTGTACCACCTCCATTCCCTTGCCCATCTCCTTTCAATCCTCTGAATGCGCACCTTGCTTGATTTTTGTTTTCCTTGCCAAACTTGGCTCCATCGAGGTGTGCAATAGTCGGTATATTTCCTTAGGTATCTCGAAGCGGTCATGACCTCGTGCCTCTTTCCTCCTTTCTGTGGCTTCTTCCTTCCGCCATATTCTTCAAATGAGGAATTTGAACAATCGAATTCTCTCAAGAAGTATGCAACTTTTCTTCGAGCAACGCTGCAAATGAGTTAAGTTGATGAGAACCTAGTGATTCAAGATGACATGAGTACCGTGAATGAGCAGTATAGTTGCGAGGAATTTGGAGAGGTCATATGCGTTCTCAGAAGATTTTTCAAAAAGAACTAGTTTGAGGAATTTGACCAGATGAGCCTTGAAGAATTTCACTAAGCGTTCTTTGTCTTAGGTTCCAGAGTTGTATAGATCGAGGATCCACACAATTGAGGAATCTTGAAGAAAAATGATGCTTAGAGAAACGAATCAAAAGCATATCACGTTTGAGGTGTTCATATGTGTGAAGATTTGAAGAATAAACACCTTTGAAGATTTTCAGGAAGGTTTGAGAATTAAAGCGATTAATAAAAGTAATTTTTAATTACCCGAACTGAAGAACACAACGAACTGAGAAGTGTAGATTAGAAGTTCGTCAGTTCAGATCTCCCACGCCTAACTCTCAAGCGGAGGAAGACAGCTACCACAAGGCGGAGTGAAGATTTCCGCGGTCATGTTGAAAGTACGACAACGACGAGGTCAAGGCAGTGAAGCTCTTCCTCACCGGGCGATGATGGAGAAGCGGCGGGCGCTTAGGGTTTGAGAAGCTCGGCGAGAGAGAGAGCGGTCGAGCGGAGTAAAGGAAGTGAGGAAGGGGAGAGGGTATATATAAGCACGGTGAAAAAACCGTTCGCCGAAGATTTTGGACTAACGTGTCTCACCCTTCTCATTCGCTTGACATGTGTCACCCACGCATGCGAAAAGTGGAGGTGATGTTAGATCATGGGTGAATAGATAAGTTTATCGTGGGATGCGGAACGGTTTGAGCGGCAAAGCCGAAAATTTGGATAAGATAAGTTAAAAGTTTCTGCTCGAATTTCTTCACCGACAAGGACATAGTGAAAGATTTTGAACGAGTTTCAAAATAGAACGCATATGAAGAATTTGTGAATAGATTGGGTTGAGTATAGCATAGAGGGGAAGGGTCGATCACATTCACTTAGCGTAAAAAGCAACTTGAAGAAATAGCCATAAGTGAATGTCAGAGAGGACATAAACCCATATATATATATATATATATATATATATATATATATATATATATATATATATATATATATATATATATATATATATATATATATATATATATATATATAGTCAATGAAGAAAGACAACGGAAAGCAGTGAAGATTTTGCAAAGTTGAAGAATTTGAAAAATCAAGAATTTAAAAGCGAGAAAAACTCAATTGAAGATTTTCAACTTTGGTGGTGGCGTGACCCACATGATAAGAATGATGATTTTAGAGACCGCATACAATTGTCGTAGGGTTCTGAGAATCAAATTCTTCATTAATTTCTTCACACTTAGAGTGTTATTCTTCATTGATTGAAGAAAAACGTTTCTTCATGTGTTGCACATCTAAGTCATCAATTTTGCATTAGTGTCAGGATGTGTCTCCTTTTCAAAGAACATTTGAAGATTCTAAGATATTTAGCTCACACCGCAACTTGCTAAATCTCTTCTCATCCAAGGGCTTAGTGAAGATATTGTCTAGCTGTTCTTCAGTCTTCACATGCTCTATTGAGATGTCGCCCTTCAACACATGATCACGAAGAAAATGATGACGAATCTGAATGTGCTTTGTCTTCGAGTGCTGAACCGGGTTGTGAGCAATCTTGATGGCACTCTCATTGTCACAAAGAGAGAGGCACATTCTTCACGTTGATGCCGTAGTCCTTGAGGAGTTTGCTTCATCCACGTGAATTGAGCACATCAAGAACCAGCAGCAATGTACTCATCTTCCGGTGGACAATGAATGATACGCAGCTCGCTTTCTTCGAGGACCAATGCAGACCAAAGATCGCTCGAGGAAATGACAAGTACCAGATGTTGACTTACGGTCCACACGATCACCAAAGCATAGTCGTAGTCGAGAATATCCAATGAGATCAAAAGTAGAGCCCTTGGGGTACCATAATCCTAGTGTTGGTGTGTGAGCTAGATATCTAAGAATATGCTTCACACCTTATGGTGTGATTCCTTTGGTGTAGCTTGAAATCGGGCACACATGCAAACACTAAGCATTATATCCGGCCTAGATGCACATAAGTACAATAAAGAACCAATCATGGAGCGGTATACCTTGTGATCGAAGTCAATACCATTTTCATCGGCATAGATGGCCATTTGTGGGCATAGGAATTTTGACGCCTTTGCAATCTTGCATGCGAATTTCTTCGTAACATCTTTGAGGTATTTCTCCGAGATATGAATATGCCATTGTGTTGTTGATTTAATTTGAAGACCTAAGAAGAATTTCAATTCTCCCATCATAGACATTTGATATTCTTCACTCATCATATAGGAAAATTCATCACTATAACGTTGGTCAGTACAGCCAAAGATAATATCATCAACATATATTTGGCACACAAACAGTTCACCATCATATGATTTAGTAAAGAGAGTAGGGTCGAGTGAACCGGGTGTGAAGCCATTCTTCACAAAGAATTCCTTCAATGTATCATACCACGCTTAGTAGAATTTTGTTTGAGGCCATAGAGGACCTTGTTGAGTCTGAAGACTTTGTCGGGATTCTTTGGATCTTCAAAACACGGGGTTGAGCAACATATACTTCTTCCTCAAGCTTACCATTGAGGAATGCACTTTTCACATCCATTTGATATAAAGTGATATTATGATGGTTAGCATAAGCAAGTAATATCACGAATAGCCTCAAGTCTAGCAACAGTGCAAAAGTTTCATCGAAATCAATTCCTTCAACCTGTGTGTAGCCTTGAGCTACAAGTCGCGGCCTTATTCCTCACCACAAGGCCATTTTCATCTTGCTTGTTGCGGTAGATCCACTTTGTGCCAATGATATTATGCTTGCGAGGATCTGGACGTTTGACCAGTTCCCGGACATTATTGAGCTTCGAACTGATGTAATTCTTCTTGCATTGCCTCAATCCACTCAAGCTCCGTAAATGCTTCATCTACCTTAGTGGGCTCTGTGGATAGAGACAAAAGCATAGTGCCCACAAAAGTTAGATAAATGTGAAGCTTTTGAGCGTGAGAGGACCTCGGTGCTTCAATGTCATCGATGATTTTGTCAACTTGCACTTCTTTTGCAACGCGAGGACGGGCTGGTTGTCGCCGAGGAATTTGATCAAGATTTTCTTCAAAGCCATGTTCTTCAAAGATTATCTTCGTGTGCATCAGCTCGACGTTCTTAGCATACAGGAATGAATTCTTCAGCAGATTCTTGATGAGGGAATGACATCCTCGAGTCGCTTTGAACTTGATAGATTCCTCGGTGCTGGTTCATCTATCACGAAGCTAGGTGCTCTCTTTGCGAGCCATTAGTTTCATCGAATCATAGGATCTACAGCTTTCAACAATCTTGTAAAGAACATTGTTGAAGACTCAGTAGGTGTGCGAGTCCTTTCCATAACCAAGCATAAAACCTTCATGTGCTTTCGGTGCGAATTTAGCATTGTGATGAGGATCTCTAATCCAAGCATTTAGCAATCAAGACTTTGAAATAACTCACATTGGGTTTCTTGTCGGTGAGGAGTTCATAGGCAGTCTTCTTGAAGAATTTGTGAAGATATACTCTGTTGATGATGTGGCACGCGGTATCAATTGCATCAATCCAAAAGCAGTAGGCGTTTTGTATTCATCAAGCATAGTCACAGAGCCATCTCAACAAGAGTTACGTTCTTGCGGCTCCACGACGCCCATTTTGCCGAGGAGTATAGGGAGCAGATAACTCATGAGTAATACCAAGTTCATCAAGATAGTCATCAAGACCGAATTCTTGAACTCAGTTCCATTGTCACTCTGATGTGCACGATCTTCACACCAAAGTTGGTTGAAGCCCTCGAGGAAAATCGTTTGAAGACTTCCTGCACTTCATGTTTGTAAGTGACAATGTGTACCCATGTGTAACGAGAGTAATCATCAACAATAACAAAGCCGTGAAAGAGATGCATCATTAGTGACTTGCTGAAGTAATGATTAGGACCAAAGAGGTCCATGTGAAGCAATTGAATGGACGAGTAGTGGTCATGATAGTCTTCACCGGATGCTTGGCCTTGGTCATTTTTCCACTTCACGTGCTCCACACAAGTGATCCTTGAGGAATTTGACATTCTCAATGCCAATGACATGCTTCTTCTTCGCAAGTGTGTGGAAATTCCTCATGCCTGCGTGACCAAGTCGTCGATGCCATAGCCAGCCTTCTGAAGCTTTTGCAAGTAGACACACGGCTGGTTGTGGTCCCAGAGAGAAATCAACAATATACAAGTCTCCTCTCCTAAAGCCTTCAAGACTTTGGAATTGTCAGCTTCCATGATCACAACACAACGATATATGCCAAAGACAACAACCATATCAAGAACACAAAGCATTGAGAATGACATGAGGTTGTATCCTAAGGACTCAACAAGCATGACTTTGTCCATGTGTATGTCCTTAGAGATCGCAACCTTACCAAGACCCAATACCGACTTTTTGCCTTTGTCGCTGAAAGATGATATGCTTTGCAGATGTGACGGTGATAAGGAGCATCCATCAATAGATTCTTGTCACTACCATGTGATTTGTACATCCACTATCGAGGACCCACTCATTGGCTTTGGGTTGATCATCCTTGGCACCCTTTGCCATGAAGCAATAGGTGGGAGCGTAGTCATCACTATCTTCATCAGCGTTGTTGGTGAGGTCAATTTCTTAAGAGTTGAAGATGGACTTGCTGATGAATGCAGTAGCGAGAGCCAGACTTGCCACACCCGACTCGGACACTTCTGATGCCTCCTCTTCCTCATGTTCCTCAGATTCAACTTCAGAGTCCATTTCCTTGCCAATGAATGCCCGAGCCTTCTTGGAGCTGCTCTTCTTGTGAGATGAAGACTTTGAGGATTTTGATGATGAAGATTTCGACGATTTCTTCTTCTTCTTAGCATCATCAGAACTGTAATCCTTGTATTTCTTCTTCTTTAATTCCTTTTCCCACTGAGGACAATCTTGGATGTAGTGACCAGGTTTCTTGCATTTATGGCATAGCCTTCTCTTATAGTCACCGGATGAGGAATCACCGCTCCTTGAGGATTTTCCAAAGCGACCACGCCTTGAGAACTTCGAATTTCTTCACGAAAGCAGTTAGCTCTCGGCTCAATTCTTCGTGATCTCCAAGGCTACTACCAAAGTCTTCACAATCAGATTTAGACACAGCCTTTGGCCTTCGTGGCACGTGATTTTCCATAGCTAGAACCATAGAGATCTCTCTTTCAAAGAAGCTGGAACTCATGAGTATTTAGCCTCGAGGATATCACCGGATCAAGTGACTTGTAGTCAAGACGCTCTTGTATCATCGGTGCTAGAGTATCAAATGAGGAATCAAGAGATCTCAACAATTTCTTCACCACCTCATGGTCGATGATGTCAAGGGCACCAAGCGCTTGAAGCTCATTTGAGATGTCAAAGGAGGCGATCAAAGGTTTGTTGAACATTTTCATTGTCGAGTATTTTGAAGCGGTTGAAGAGATTTCAAAGAACATCAACTCGAGAGTCACGCTTGAGTTGAGACTCCTTCATTTACTTTGGACAGCTCGTCCTGCATGAGCTTAGCAGCTTCCAAAGCACTCACTCTTCCATACCTGTCCCTTTGCTCGAGATAGCTACATATGATATTCTTCGCTTGAGAATCGAGTTACTTGAATCTCTTCACATCGGTAGCGTTCAGTGAGGGTGAGACAGAGGGAACACCATTTTCCACAACATACCAGAGATCATTGTTAATTGCCTCAAGATGTATTCGCATCTTGTTTTTCCAGTAGGGGTAGTCCGTCCCATCAAAGGTAGGACACCCAACTAAGACCTTGATCATACCTGCGGACGACGTAACTAAAACTCCAGGTGGTGAAATAAAATCACATGTAACAAGGGAGTACCTTTTGCTCGATACCAATTGAAAGTGCGTTATATCGACTAGAGGGGGGGTGAATAGGCGATTTTTAAGAATTCTTCACTGAGGAATTTGCCGGTGAGGAAATTCCTTAGTGAAGAACTACTTGCAGCGGAATAAGTACTCAGAAGTAAGCCTAATAGAATACATGCATGGTCATCATGATGAAATGAAGACAATCACAGAGTACAGAAAGCGTAAACACAGGATAACACAAGATGAAGACAAATAGACTGAAGAAATTGAACTGAGGAAGTAGAGAAAGTCTTGATCAAAGTCTTCAAACACAGATATGAACGAACACTCAACACAAGAATGAGGAAATGAAAGAGTTGAGGAAATAGAACCAGTTAGGGTTGGTGAAGACAATGATTTGGTAGACCAGTTCCATTCTTTGTCTCAGCTTGTATGTCTGTTGGAGCGGCTGAGTATTTAAACTCGTGGACACACAGTCCCGGACACACATTCGCTGAGCACTCATCTCAGGACACCAAGTCCTCACCGTATTCTCCTTGAACTAAGGTCACACAGACCTCGTCCAATCACTCGTGGTAAGTCTTCAGCGACTTTCCAAACCTTCCACAGACTTCGTCACTTTCGGCGATCCACAATTCCTCTTGGATGTTTCTAGACCATGACGCCTAACCGTCTGGAAGAAGCACAGTCTTCAAAGGTAATAAGCTGCCGGATCCACGCAGAGGATCAATCTCTTGATGATGCTCAATCACTTTGGGTTCAGAGGGGTTTGGTTTTGGGTTTTTCCTCACTCGACGATTTTCGCCAAAGTCCTCGGAGGATGGGTTGCTCTCAAATGACAAGTGTCAAGTTCTCTTGGAGCAGCCAACCAGCAAGAGGGGGTAGGTCGCGGCTATTTATAGCATAGGGAGCAGCCCGACATAATAAGACATAAATGCCCTTCAATGATATGACCGTTAGGTGGATAAGATATTTTGGGATAGGTGGCGCCTTGTGACAAAGAACGGTCGGAAATTTGACTCTCAAATTCCTCGTGGCTATCATGTTCCTCCTTTATGTAGGTAATCCAAGATCTGGCGACCTTTATCTCCTCGTAATGAACAAATTCTCAACACTGTAAGAACTTCATCTCTATCACTTTGAAGAAATTGACTGAATCGTATGAGATTTCCAAAGGCTTCACTCAAGGGATTGGTAGGTGTAGGATTTTGAGTTGAGCATCACATGGAAATTTTTCCTTAGTATTTCCTCGACCCCCTTTAATAGTACGGTGTTTCCTATGACTCAAGAAAGAGAAAACGAAACTACGAAAACAAAAGTCTTCTCGCTTCATGTTCCTCAAGTGAATACCAAGTCTTCAAAGTCACACAAATTTCTTCTTTGTCACAAAGTCTTCTAAAGTCTTCGAATATCAAAGTCTTCATTCGAAGAACTTCATTTTAGGGCTCGACTTTGTCCTCAGAATATCAAACTCCTCATAGACTTATAGACCTGTACACTCATAAACAGATTAGTCGCTTAACCTATAAGTCTTCAATACACCAAAATCACTAAGGGGCACTAGATGCACTTACAGTTACAAGCCCCCACGGGGCGCGCTTTTCGATTCCTCGCAGGGAACAGATCCTAAAGAACGCTAACTACACGCGCTTCCGCGAGAGACGCCATCATCAACAGTGGGCCGTCAGGCACCGGCGCCAACCTCATCCAGTCGAGGCGGCGGCGGGCTCGCCGAGCCCGCCTGCCCGAGAGCGGCGCAGCTCGGGGCTCAGAGGCTGCCGTCAGCCTCTCGAGTCACGAGAAGGTTGGCGGAGTCGCTGGATCCTCCGCCGCCTCCGCCGCCTGAGGAGCTGCTGAGGGAGCGGTCGGCGAGCCTGGTCCTCGCCGTGGCAGGTCCCCGACCACCTTTCTCAGGGCAGCACTCCAGCCGACGTCCTTCCGTGTCGAAGACCTTGAAGAGCATCATGGAAGCGCCTGTCAGACTCCTGTGTGGACGCTGAGGGCCCCTCGTCCCTGCAGAGACCAGGCGATCTCGCCCCAGCCTCGAGTCATGAAGACCTTGCCCGAGCGACGATCACCGCGACCTCGCCGGTCGCGAGGGTGTTGCAGCCGGCGTCTTGCAACCGTAAGCTCAAATATCCCCTGCGGCATCACGAAGGCGAAGGAGGGAGAAGGTGGATCCAAGACTGAGGAGGCATGGCGGCGTGGAGTACAAACTCTCGGGAGGAGCCCTCGACATGAACTCCAGGAGGAACAACGCGCACCGCCGTGACCCGACGACGCCGACGGCGGCGTCGCCCATGGCGCCCGGTGTCAACTCCTTAAAGGCCCTCCAAGCGGGCATACAAGGGCAGCGGGAACCCCGGCGGCGGCCGCTCGCACCAAGGCCTCGACACCTCCTGCCGGGCGCTCTCATCTCGACGGCATAGGGCTAGCCGTTTCTTCAGCGGAAGCGGGTCGGGACCCTCTCGGGGGCCCTTTCCCTTCTCTTCCGCGGAGAACCGATGGATCGAAGCCATTGCCGCGAACTGGAGCAGGGATGGAGAAGAAGGAGAAGCAAGAAGAGATGGACTGGAAGGGCACGCGCCGTTCCGTACTTATAGCCGGGGGAGGCCAACCGCCGGCCTCCACGATCGCAGGTAATCATGACCCGCTTTGCATGCGTGGATTTGTCAATTCGCAGCAGTTGCCGAGGCGCCGGGGAAGCGTGAGCGCCACGTCCAATCAACCGCCACCTTGGCGCCCAAGGCCGCAGCTGTTAGGGGCTCATGGCGCCAGACTTGCCCCTTCGCTTCTGCCAACAAGTCCAGCACGCCTTTGGGCCTGTGGGGCTACTTTGCCGGTGTTCCGGGAACGGGTACCCAGACTTGCTCGGCTCATGCTCATGGCGTGGTTTCAAGGGTGGCCCAAGACGGCCCATCTTCATCAAGACAAGCTCAAGACTCGCGAGGGGCCAAGCCTCACGGGCGGACGATAGGAAGCTTCTCGTGCACGGCCTCGTTAGGCTGGAGTCATGAGGGAGGCGGAGAGATCAAGGCAGGGTACCTCACGAGGTGCCCATGACGAAGCCATGATTTACTGGGGCGCCAGGCAAGGGCGCCACCGCGCAGCTTCCTCTTTGGTGCAAAGGGCAAGCACAGCGAGCATCAAGCAAAGGCATCCGCTGGTGCAACAAGACCAAGACCGTGAACGGCAGGAAGGAAGTCATCGTGGAGCCCAAGCGGCGTCACCACTGGAGCCTTTAACAAAGTAGGACCAACTTTAGTCAAGATAAGTGTACTAGATGTTCCCCTTCAAAATGGCCAATTGTTGGTGCCCTTCCCTCTCAATATTTGGGAAGAGGCCCAGGGCCTTTGCCTATAAATAGGACTAGCCACCCACATGGTAGAGGCAGCTTGATCCGGCATCGAGAGATCAATCACACAAAGAGAGAGAGAGAAGCGACCGAACTCCCCCTAGCAGTTCATCGCACCAGCCAAGAACAGACCCTCGCGAGGCTATTCTTCCTTGTATTGTTCATCATCAGCCCAAGAGGCAATCCACCACACCACACACTGGAGTAGGGTATTACACCACAATGGTGGCCTGAACCAGTATAAACTCTGTGTCTCTTGTGTTGTTCCTTTAGTAGTTTAGATCTCAGCGAGGCGGCGAGGAACAGGTAGGTAGGGGGCGAGGTCTCCGCGTGCACCCCAGAGTTCGAACCTAGAGGGTCTGCGGGAACCCGAAATCCGACAATAGGGTTGATGTAGATGCCCTCCGGGATCGAATCCCCCTGCGGCATATCGCCGGAAAAGGCCCCAAGATGGGATCTCACGGGAACAGAAGGTTCCGGCGGTGGAAAAGTATTTTCGTGGATGCTTCTGTTGATAGTGGAATATTTGAGGATTTATGGAGCTGAGAGGGAGGTCGGTGGACTCTCGGGGGGGCCACAAGCTAGACCCCCCTAGGGCGTGACCTGAAGGCTTGTGGAGTCCTCAGGACTCTTATGACTTGGCCTCCGTGGATGTCTTCTGGTCCAAGAAAAATCATTGTAAAGTTTTATTCCGTTTGGACTCCGTTTGATACTCCTTTTCTGTAAAACTCAAAAACAAGGAAAAAACAAAAACTCGCACTGGGCTCTAGGTTAATAACTTAGTCCCAAAAATAATATAAAATAACATATTAATGCATATAAAACATCCAGAATAGATAATATAATAGCTTGGAACAGTAAAACATTATAGATACGTTGGAGACATATCAAGCATCCCCAAGCTTAATTCCTGCTCGTCCTCGAGTAGGTAAATGATAAAAACAGAATTTTTGATGTGGAATGCTACCTAACATATTTATCCATGTAATTTTCTTTATTGTGGCATGAATATTCAGATCCATAAGACTCAAGCATACTAATAAAGAAATCATGTCTTCTCAAAACAACATGGCCAAAGAAAGTTATCCCTACAAAGTCTTATAGTCTGGCTATGCTCCATCTTCATCACACAAAGTATTAAATCGTGCACAACCCCGATGATAAGCCAAGCAATTGTTTCATACTTTTGATGTTATCAAACTTTTTCAACTTCCATGCAATACATGAGCGTGAGCCATGGATATAGCACTATAGGTGGAATAGAATATGGTGGTTGTGGAGAAGACAAAAAGAAGGTGATAGTCTCACATCAACTAGGCGTATCAACAAGCTATGGAGATGCCCATAAATAGATATCTATGTGAGTGCGAGGGATTGCCATGCAAATGTATGCACTAGAGCTATAAGTGTATGAAAGCTCAAAGAAACAAAGTGGGTGTGCATCCCACTCACTTGCTCCACGAAGACCTAGGGCAATTTGAGGAAGCCCATCATTGGAATATACAAGCCAAGTTCTATAATGAAAATTTCCCGGTAGTATATGAAAGTGAAAAATTAGGAGACTCTCTATCATGAAGATCATGGTGCTAATTTGAAGCACAAGTGTGGAAAAAAGGATAGTAGCATTGCCCCTTCTCTCTTTTCTCTCATTTTTTATTTTGGGCTCTTTGGCCTCTTTTTTCTTTCTTTCCTTTGTTCTCTTTTTTTATTTTTTGTCCGAAGTCTCATCCCGACTTGTGGGGGAATCATAGTCTCCATCATCCTTTCCTCACATGGAACAATGCTCTAATAATGATGATCATCACACTTTTACTTACTTACAACTCAAGAATTACAACTCAATACTAGAACAATATATGATTCTATATGAATGCCTCCAAATGTGTAATTGGATGTGCAATCACTCAAGAGTGACATGTATGAAAAAAATTAATGGTGGCTTTGCCACAAATAAGATGTCAACTACATGATCATGCAAAGCAATATGACAATGATGAAGCGTGTCATAATAAACAAAACGGTGGAAGTTGCATGTCAATATATCTCGGAATGGCTATGGAAATGCCATAATAGGTAGGTATGGTGGCTGTTTTGAGGAAGGTATATGGTGGTGTAATGTACCGCTAAAGTTGGGCCGGTACTAGAGAGGATAGCAATGGTGGAAGGATGAGAGTGCATATAATCCATGGACTCAATATTAGTCATAAAGAACTCACATACTTATTGCAAAAAAATATTAGTCATCGAAATGAAGTACTACACGCATGCTCCTAAAGGGGGTATATTGGTAGGAAAAGACCATCACTCGTCCCTGACGGCCACTCATAAGGAAGACAAACAATAAATAAATCATGCTCGGACTTCATCACATAACGGTTCACCATACGTGCATGCTACGAAATCACAAAATTTATCACACGTATTTCTACCAATCCACAACTACTCACTAGCATGACTCTAATATCACCATTTTTATATCCAAAACAATCATAAGGAATCAAACTTCTCATAGTATTCAATGCACTTAATATGAAAGTTTTTATTATATCCGTCTTGGATGCCCATCATATTAGGACTAAATTCATAACCTAAGCAAATTACCATGTTGTTTAGAGACTCTCAAAATAATATATGTGAAGCAAGAGAGTTCAACAATTTCTATAAAATAAAGCCACCACCATGCTCTAAAAAGATATAAGTGAAGCAATAGAGCATATTGTCTAGCTCAAAAGATATAAGTGAAGCACATTGAATATTCTAATAGATTCATGATTCATGAGTGTCCCGCTCAAAAGGTGTGTACAGCAAGGATGATTGTGGCAAACTAAAAAGCAAAGACTCATATCATACAAGACACTCTAAGCAAAACACATATCATGTGGTGAATAAAAATATAACCTCAAGTAAATTTAGCGATGGATTGAAGACGAAAGAGGGGATGCCTTCCGGGGCATCCCCAAGCTTAGGCTCTTGGTTGTCCTTGGATATTACCTTGGGGTGCCTTGGACATCCCTAATCTTAGGCTCTTGCCACTCCTTATTCCATAGTCCATCAATTTTTTATCCAAAACTTGAAAACTTCACAACACAAAACTCCACAAAAAACTCATGAGATCCGTTAGTATAAGAAAATAAAATCACCACTTTTGGTACTGTTGTGAACTCATTATTTATTTATATTGGTGTAAAATCTACTGTATTCCAACTTCTCGATGTTTCATCAACCCCTGATACTACCCATGGATTCATCAAAACAATCAAACAACACATAGAAAACATAATTTGTCAAAAACAGAACAGTGTGTAGTAATCTGTAAACTTCGAATACTTCTGTAACTCCAAAAATTCTGAAAAATTAGGACAACGGAGAAATTTTTTAGGTCAATCTTGTGCAAAAAAAATCAGTATTTTATCACCCTTCTGTGATTTTTAATAATTCTAGCATTGAGTACAAAAGTTTCTGTTTTTCAGCAAGATCAAATCAACTATCACTGTAAGCCATCCCAAAGGTCTTACTTGGCACAAACACTAATTAAAACACCAAAACACAATTACTACAAAGGTAATAATGTGTATTTTATTCAAGAATGGTAGCGAAACAAAAAAACCAAAACAAAATTGGGATGCCTCCCAACAAACGCTATTGTTTAACGCCCCTAGCTAGGCATATTGCAATAGATCTAGGTATTGTCATCTTTGGTATGCATTTCCTGCTTAATCAAATCTTCCAAAACTTTTCCTAACAAATCTATCCTGCCATTTATTTCCCTTCTAGTAGGTTAACTTAGTTCATGACAAGGACTTTGATTAGCGATTTTGACATTCATAAACCCGTAATCTGGATCATCACCATATATATCATCATATAAAACACGTATCTCATTTTTATGGGTTCCCTAGTCATCTTTTCCAACCAATCATCATTAAATCCTACATAAATTCCCCTTGTTATCTAGTCAAATTTATCATAATTCTCAAGGTAGAAGGTCTGAGTAATTTCCGAGTAGGGAACCCTCCTCCAAAGATTGTCGCTATAAGATTGATAATCTCTAGAGTAAGTTTCTTTATCATGGAGAATCTCCTCAATAGTAGGGTGTTCAATATCTTTATTATAGAAAGTAAAATTTTCCCTAGCCCCATGTATTATAAAATCAAATTCCCGCATAACGATGATAGTGGTAATCTTCTTAGCTTTAGGATGATTAATACTGGGAAGTTCATAAAACACCTTTTGCAGAGCGGGGTGGATATGCACAAATTTTCTTTCCAACTTTTCAATAAGCATGAAAATGGCATCCGCATAATAATATATATCGAGAAGAACAAATCTTTTACTAATAGGCATAGTTCTCGTACAATCAAAGAATTCTTGAATAACACTTTTCCCAATAATAGTAATGTCTCCCACATGAAAAGTTTTCTCTTTATAATTAGGAGGGTTTTTAGTTTCGTTATTCAAAGAACAAGCATCAAGTTTTTCCTCAAGATTTAAGCCTGCAATATTCTCAAAAAAATTAACGATAACCTCCCCTGATTCAAACATGATGGTAACAAACCGATCTAGCAATCCAAGCAAACAAAAGGCAAACAAAAAGATGAACGGAAGAAGAGGCTTAATAAAAGGAAAATCTTTTGGTATTTTTGAAAACCATTTTAGAAGTGGGGTAGAGGAAAACTAGAGGCGAATGGCGAATAATGTAATGCAAGAGATGAGAGTTTATGATGGGTACTTGGTAGGCTTGATGTAGACCTCAACGGCAACGGTGCCAGAAATTATTCCTGCTACTTCTTGAGGTTGCCTCGGTTTTTCCCTTGAAGAGAAAAGGGTGATGCAGCAAAGTAGACATAAGTATTTCCCCCAGTTAGAGAACCAAGGTATCAATCTAGTAGGAGGTACAAGCAACTCTGCAATCTATGCACCTGCACAAACAATCAAACACTTGCACCCAACGCGATAAATGGGTTGTCAATCCCTTCACGGTCAATTGCAATGGTGAGATCCGATAGAGATAGGTATAAAAGATTGCGAAAACATAATAAATGAAATAAATTGCATCAAGGTATTTTTGGGTTTTTTTGGTTTATAGATCTGAAAATATATGATGGAAAATAGACCCGGGGGCCATAGGTTTCACTAGAGGCTTCTCTCTTGAAGGCAAATAATACAGTGGGTGGACAAATGATTATCGAGCAATTGATATAAAAGCGCAAAGTTATGACAATATCCAAGGAAATGATTATGAAATATAGGCATCACGTCCGTGTCAAGTAGACTGAAACGATTCTGCATCTACTACTATTACTCCACGATCGACCGCTATCCAAAGCATGCATCTATAGTATTAAGCTCATAAAGAATGGAGTAACGCCTTAAGTAAGATGACATGATGTGAGCGGATAAACTCAAGCAATATGATGCAAATCCCATCTTTTTATCCTTGATCGCAACAATACAATACGTGCAGCGCTACCCCTACTATGTCACCGGGTGAGGACATCGCAAGATTGAACCAAAACTAAAGCCCCTCTCCCGCTGGGTAAACAAATACCAATCTAGTTGGCCAAACCAAACCGATATTTCAAGAGAAATACAAAGATATCAAAGCATGCATATAAGAATTTACAGGAGATTCAAATAATATTCATAGATAATCCGATCATAAATCCACAATCCATCAGATCTCGACAAACACATCGCAAAAGAATATTACATCGAATAGAACTCCAAGAACATCGAGGAGAACATGGTATTGAAGATCATAGAGAGAGAAGAAGCCATCAAGCTACTAGCTATGGACCCGTAGGTTTGAGGTAAACTACTCATGCTTCATCGGAAGGGCAATAGGGTTGATGTAGATGCCATCCGTGATCGAATCCCCCTCGCGCATCGTCGGAAAAGGCTTCAAGATGGGATCTCACAGGGAGCGAGAAAGTTGCGGCGGCGTAAAAGTATTTTCATGGATGCTTCATTGATAATGGAATATTTGAGGATTTATAGAGGTGATAGGGTGGTCGGTGCTCTCCCGGGGGGCCCACAAGCCAGGGGCGCCCCCCTAGGGCGCGTCCAGGAGGCTTGTGGATTCCTGGGGACTCTTCTGACTTGGCATCCAAGCTCCGTGGATGTCTTCTGGTCCAAGAAAAATCATAGTAAATTTTTATTCCGTTTGGACTCCGTTTGATATTCGTTTTCTGTAAAACTCAAAAACAAGGAAAAAACCAGAAACTGGCACTCGGCTCTAGGTTAATAAGTTGGTCCCAAAAATAATATAAAATAGCATATTAATGCATATAAAACATCCAAAATAGATAATATAATAGCATGGAACAAACAAAAATTACAGATACATTGGAGATGTATCACTGCCCCGAACCGCGAATTGAGTTTTTGTGACCGATCAATGGCTATGGCTTGATGTGATCTTTCTCCAATAGTTGTCAGGAAAGGGGATATTTCACACTAGATCGGTTTGCCTTCAAGGCTAAGTAATGTATGCAATTCGGAAATCGGGACATAATAAGGTGAAGGCACAACGAAATTTGGATGGGCAACCTTTAGATGTTCGGCTAAGGATAGTCGCATCACTGGCTTAGTACCATGAAGAGAGGAACTGGTCCACAAAGCCAGCGATTCCCATACATACTCTCGTCTTCAAGACTAGTTCGGGGGCTACTAAGGGAGTCTGTGACTAAGGGGTCCCTGGGATCCCAGCCTTATCTCTTTGTGGGCCCAGACGGGTGGGCCGCTCTGTGACTACTATTGGAAGACCAAGCTATAGGACGACTCCATGTTCGGGAGGAAAACATTTGAAGCCTTGGTTTGTGCTCCAAGTTAAGATAGAAAATCGCCATGTTTATCCTGATAGTAACAAACTATATGTAACCCTAGGTACCCCTGGTGTCTATATAAACCAGAGCGTTTAGTCCATAGAGGCTAGAAGAAGAACCATCATCCTACTTACCTAGGGTTTAGTTCATCTGATCTCGTGGTAGATCGACTATATAACCATCATATACACATCAATACAATCAAGCAGGACGTAGGGTTTTACCTCTTCGAGAGGGCCTGAACCTAGGTAATCATCACCCCCTTCATATCATGTTCCCCATTGATCCAAGATCCACAACTCGAGACCTCCTACATAAGATCCGCCGGTTTTGGCGCTGACAGTAGGTGCGAAAATAGAGGAGGCGCAGTAATTTTTTCGAGAAAGGGATGCCTCGATTTCCAGGCCTGACAAATATGCGCAAAGATCCATTGTGATGTCACACTTGTTCTCCGGAAATTTAGGAAGATGACATCACGTTTTAAAGAGAGAAAAGGTGTTAAGTGTGGAAATATGATAAGCCGGAACATATGACCCAGCCACGACGCAGAAGGTTATGTGGAGTTATCATCAACCTAAAGATTGACATGAATAAATTCAAATCAATCTGGGGTTAATGTTGGGGATATAACCCCATGGTATGAGCCACCCGTTTAGGGCCGGGCCATCTAGTGGCGACTTAAGAGGCATGGCTTGACGATGGCTGCAACTTAAGAGGTAGATGCCCAGGAGATGAGTCGCCAGGCGGGCCGACTCATGGCTCAGAAGTATAAGTCGCTGGTACCTTCAAGACGCTGAAGGAAGTTTCCTTACTTAGGAAGCAAGGCAAGTAGAAGGTAGAATTAGTCATGGGTTATACTACGACCCGGACTCTATTGTAATCCCAGGGCCTCTACCTGTATATAAAGGGGAGCCCATATGGTGGAAAGACCAAGTTACAAGCTCGAGTACTAGAATAGACAAGTTGCACCGTTGTAATCAAGATCCCACGCAATACTCAAACCAAGCAGGAAGTAGGCTATTACCTCCAAAGAGAGGGGCCGAACCTGGGTAAACCCTTGCCTCTCGATTCTGATAAACCCCAGTCAAGCTACGCGGCGATGGCCTCATGACTAAGTCCTTTCACGAGGACATCTGCTGTGACAAAACCATGATAGAACTTGTAATACACTAGCAGTATAAGGAGAATCTGTAGAGAGGCTCCATTTACGTTGTTATGAGAGGACCACAATCATCCCCATCCTTACTCTTTTCCTTCCTCTTTTTTGATTTTGCCTTGTCAAGTCAAACCCACAAGAAAAACGAATAAAATTTGCTCTTCAAAACTCATTGATGCATGATACGGACGAACACTACATTGATGTAAGGAAACCGCATGATAGGAGGATGGAATATGTATGAAAAATAGGACGACATGACAAATTGACACTTATGATGTGTAAAGTATAAACTAAGTAGAAGGCGTGTCAACTAATTAAGAGGAAGCAATGCAAGCTAGACACCATATGAAAGATGAAACCAATATCACTCTGCCAAATTAAAAGGGTGGCCTCATAAGGGTATTCCAACAAATTAGAAGCTATACATCGCTACAGGCTAGAAATCATATGCAATATGCAACAAATAAAGGTGCCTGATCGTAAGTGATTGATGCAGGATACACAAGAATGATAGTTTCATGTAAGAACATGGTTAATAGATAGATGTAGTATGTACCAAAAATGGAAAGGCATGTCGTATCTATTATATAATTAAAACAAGAGACAAATAAGCCACCACGTTCATCCACATAGATTAAATTATGAGAGCCATTAATGTTAAGAGATAAGCGGCTCAGATATAAAGATATAGCGTTACATACAATTATGTACATGTATTATTTTGAACATATGATGTGTCCCGTCTAACGTACATGTTTTTGGAGATCGCCACGTACATGATTTAGTGATGGAAAAGTGCAACCACAAACGTGTGAGAAGGACACTACAAAGATTACATGTCATCATCACGTAATCAATTCCGTTTTGAATTAGAAAACGGACAGAAAAAGCAATAGGAAATCACGCTGTACATGGGCCAACCTGGCACAAATATTGGCCCAGTTCACACTCTAGATCGGCCTACCCTTTGGCGAACAATAGTGGGACACACCAAAAAAGAGGTTTGTCTGAAAAAATAAGATCATATATGTCGGCGTTCTGGGAACGGGGGTACCCACACTTGCCTGCCTGCGGCCTGCGGCGTGGCTCAAGGTGGCCCAAAGACGGCCCATCTTCATCAAAGACAAGCTCAAGACCTCGCGAGGGGCCAAGCCTCATGGGCGGACGACAGAAGCTTCCTCGTGCACGGCCTCGTCGGACCGGCTCGCGAGGAGGCGAAGAGATCAAAAGAGGGAACCTCACGAGGTGCCCATGACACAAGCCGTGGATTTACCAAGGGCGCCAGTGGCGCCAGCTGCCAAGTGTCCTCGTTTCCTCTTTGGTGCAAAGGAGGCAAGCGCAGGCGAGAGCATCAAGCAAAGGCTACCATTTCGGTGCAACAAGACCAAGACCAACACAACAGCAGGAAGGAGGTCATCGTGGAGCCCAAGCCGGCGTCATTGTTAGAGCCTTTGACAGGCGAGGACCAACTTTAGTCAGGATAAGTGTACTAGATGTTCCCCTTCAAAATGGCCAATTGTTGGCACCCTTCCGCTCAATATTTGGGAAGAGGCCAGGGCCTCTGCCAATAAATAGGACTAGCCTCCCACAGGGTAGAGGGGTGGAATCTTGAATCGAGAAGCAAGGGAGAACAGAGTGAGAGCATCTTAAGTCGAGAGAGAGAGAGAGAGAGAGCGGCCGAACTCCCCCTAGTAGTTCGTCGCACCGGCCAAGAACAGACCCTCGCGAGGCTGTTCTTCCCAGTACTGTTCATCATCGGCCCCTGAGGCAATCCACCACACCACACACTGGAGTAGGGTATTACACCACAATGGTGGCCCGAACCAGTATAAACCTTGTGTCCCTTGTGTTGCTCTTTGTGTAGTTTAGATCCTTGCGAGCCGACGAGGGGTAGGTAGGTAGGAGGTGAGATCTCCGCGTGCACCCCAGAGTTCGAACCTAGAGGGTCTGCCGGAACCCGAAATCCGACATTTGGCGTGCCAGGTAGGGGTGCGCCGGAATCCGCCTTCTGCCGCCCTGCTCTTCGACGCCCCTCGCACCCATGTCAGATGCTCGTCAGGCCAGCGCGGCCGAAGGCCCGCTCGCTACTCAGCGTCGCCCAGACGGCCCCGTTGCCGGCGGCCTCCCCGCCGTTCCCTGCCGCCGCCACAACGCCGCCACTGCCCGGCGGGAACGAGCAGCAAGCGTCGTCCCAAAGCATCCATCCATGAGGCGAGACGGCGCACCTTTACTCCTTTCCTTCGCCGCCTACGGTGCTATCTCGCGCGCTTCAAGGCCCGCTGCCCCATGGAGGTTTCGAGCCAGCTCGCCATCGCAAGAACGAAGCTCCTCATATCGCCTGGCCGACGATGTCTACGAGGAGTGGCTCGCTGCTGCCGAGCTTCGTCACGCCGCAAGGGGCTCACCCGCGCCGTCCTTCTCACTGCACCGCGCCCCGCCTTGCGCAGGCGATGAAGCTCCGTGGGCGCCTCAGCCGCCTCCCCCTCAAGAAGGCGCCTTGGCCCCAAGGCGCGTGGCCCCTGGGCGGAACCCGCTCCGTCCGGCACCAGCGCAGCAAGAGCAGAGCTGTCAAGAGGTCCCTCGCCCCCAAGAAGCTGCCCGAGTGCTCCTCGCACCGGCTCACACGCATCAAGGCCTCTGCTCCAAAGACGCGCTAAGACCCCACGCTGCTCCTGGGGCCGCAGCAAGATGAGGACCCGCAAGACCAAGCCCTCCGTCACCAAAGGCCTCCTGTACATCAGAGGCTGCCGCGCCTTCACCGCCGAAGCTACGCAGCTGCCGCTGCGGCCCGGCAAGTTCAAGCCGCACCTGCCTCCACGCTTACGACGGCACGGCCGACCTCGCGGAGTTCCTCCAGCTTTTACGAGCTGGGCATCGAAGCCGCCAACGGGACGAGAAGGTCATGCCGAATTGGTTTCCATGGCGCCAAGTACGGTGCCCGCACTGCTCTGAACTTGACTCCTGGCACGATCTCCTCCTGGGACGAGATGCGCACCCGCTTCATCGCCAACTTCCAAGGCACTCGCGACCGGCCTCCTGCCGTGAGCAACATGCGCGGCATCAAGCAGCAGCCAGGGGAGACCCTGCAGAAGTACATCCAGCGTTTCAACAATGCACACCTCAAGATTCCCAAGGTGACCGAGGAGGCCATCATCTCAGCCTTCTCCGACGGTGTGCGTGACGTCAAGATGAAGGAGGAGCTGGCGATGCATGAAGATCTATGCACGTCCTTGGAGCTGTTCAACTTGGCGACTGGCGCGCCGTGGCTGAGGAAGGATGCCTTTCCCTCCTCGAGCTGCCACCGCAGACCCGTAAGAGAAGAAGTCCAAGGCCAAGGACGTGAAGCGCAAGGGGCTGCCGTGTCATGCGAATCCGCATACCAAGCGAGGCGTAGACCAGCCCGAGTCTTCCAAGGGCAGCCAGCATCAGGTGTACCACCACGATCTCCATACCCACAACACCAACGTAATGTCAAGAGCTCCGAGCCGTGCGAGAAGGGAGAATCGGTCGACGCCCCGATCGCAACGACCGGGGCTATGGCCGAGGACGAGGAAGAAACGCAGGACGCTGGGAAGACCGTGGCGCTCGCCAAGGGTGGCGTGACCGACCTCGCGAGGATCGTTGGTAGGATCAGCCTCGCGAGGATCGCCCGCAAGGAAACGCAGGCCTCCCTCCTGTGCCGCCACAGCCAAGGAGAAACGAGGACAATCATCAGTACGAGGGGGCTGGGGGCTTCCAGGAGCCGCGCGCAATCGCCTGCATCCTGGGCGGAGCTCAAGCCCCAGCCTCTCAACGCATCTTCAAGCAGTTCGCCCAAGTGAATGCAGTCCTCCCAAGCTCGAGGCCACGCGCCCTCTCAGGTGGTCAGCATGCGCCATCATGTTCAGCTCAGCGGAACAGCTCAAGTGCGCAGCCACAACCGGAGTCCTCCCGATGCTTCGTTCCCCAATCAACAGCAACGTGCAAGTCACCAGGACCCTCATCGATGGCGGAGCAGGGCTCAATGTCCCGTCTGGCCGAGACATTCAACAATCTCCAAGTGCCGCATAATCAGCTTCAGCCAACCAAGCCTTTCTCCGGAGTCACCAATGGCTCCATGGTTCCGATTGGGCAGGTCCGCTTCTTCCGTCACCTTCGGGCGCGCGACAACCATCAAGCACCGAGCTCATCGACTTCGACAAGTTGCCCACATTCGCCTGCCATACAATGCCAACCTCGGGTACCCAACTCTAGCCAAATTCATGGCCGTGACTCATCACGGCTACAATGTCCTCAAGATGCCAGGAAGCGGTGGAGTCATCACGGTGCCTTGTGAAGAGAGAGACGCAGTGTGTTCCCTAGAGCGTGCTTTTCAAGCCGCATCAATTGATGACCCAGATCATAGGAGCGGGAGGCTCACCGAGGCTGCTCCTAAGAAGAAGAAGACATCGCCTGGGTCCGACCCTCGGGAGGCAGGGCCCCCTGTGGTCCGCTACTGCTCAGGGGGCACCTCCTTCTGTCGCATAGGAAGGCGCCCCCGGCGCCCTCATCAAGCAAGGCTCAGGGTCTCTCTCCTAGAGGCCCACCGACTATCCAAAGATCACGAGGTAGGCGCTTGGGCACCACTTGAGGCGTGTTTCAAAGCACGCTTCCCTCGGGGAAGGAGCGAGGCAAGGAGGGCCAAACCCTTAGGAGTTCATCAAGAAGATCATTCAGAGCTGCAGGAGTCAAGAGTCATGAGTGGCAGCCGCCAGCTTACCGCCGTAGATCCCCATCCGAGCGAGGATGGTGGGATGCGCGTCTGCATCGACATACCGAGTGGCTCAACCGAGCCGCCTCTCGAGGCGCCTCTGGCCCCTCACGCGTGGGGCGGGTGGAAGGTCCACCCACAGCCCACGTCAGCATGCCTTACGGTTTGCTTTGAACGCTTGGCCACGCCGCCAGCGCCTCATGAGGAGCATCACGAGGCTCAAGTGGCCAGGCGTTCCACAGTCTGGCGGAGATGGAGATGGTCCGCGAGGAGCCACCAGCGCCTCCGGAGCCTCCCAAGGCTCTCGGGCACAGGGCTCAGGTGGATCGGCTTCGCAGCAAGACGACGTCCGCTACTTCAAAGCATCCCTTCGTCTTCAACATTATCGTGTGACATCCTTCGAAGTTTCATTTTCACCGGAGCGCCTCTGTGGCTGCATCATTCCCTGTGCCGCTGCGGTGGTCCGTCTCCTGCGGCGTGTATCCTTTTGCTTCATGTTCCTAGCTTACTTTATTGGGGGTGCCTCGGAACATCATCCTCAAGCCACTCGGGCCGCACCCAGGTGGCATGTATCGCTTCTTGCGTTTATTCGGTTGTCGCGTTTGACCCATCATGATTGTTATTTGGTGCCTGTCCACGGCACCCCTCTTCCTTCATGTCGGCCGCTTGCACGTTAAATGGGGGTACCGAGCATCGCGACTCATGAGCTCCCATCGCTCTCCAGCCCTCACCTCCGGCCTTGTCCACTCAGCATCGCGACCGCATACCAGCGACGGCCGAGCCCCGCCGAGGGTCGGGACCCGAGGACGAGAGCCTCGACATCTAACCAAATTTGCAGTGAACACATAACAAGTTAAGGCTTCAGTACAAAGAACTCGCTTTGAGGTAGGGCCTCTGTGAGTCCCGCTACCGGCTCACGGGTGCCCAGATACACTCGTCAGCCCCACCGTACACGTGCCCACGCATGTCGTGGCGGGTCAGACACGGCCCGGGCTCCTCCCGAGGGGAGCCCCCTCCCACGCACTGCAAGGAAGCACCATGCTTCGCTACCGGGTCGACGACATCGCCGAGGAGCGGCTATGCCTGCACACATACGGAAGCGCTATACTCATACCGGTGATAAATAATCGAGGGTGGCCCCGCCGCGATCAACCTCAGTGGAGCCCAGAGCTCAATGTCTGGCCTGATCATAACGCCTCCCCTCGGGAGTGCCGCCATGAGGGTTGGACACGGGCTACGCTGGGTCATGCGCCATCACGACGCCATTCACCAGCCCCTCCGGCCTGGTTCGTCGCACGTCTCTCCCCGAGCGGAGCCAAGGTACGAAGGCCGTTTGAACGTCAAGGGGGACTCCTGAGCATCGCGACTCAGGAGCCTAACTGGTCACGTAGCCCCTCACCCCTTAGTTCCGAAAGGCTAACGGCGGTTGAGGTAAGCCTTGAGCGGGCCGGGCTCACGTGAATGGTAAATTCACCCATACATCTTGCCTCTCTACTTGCTGCTCGTCGTCAAGGGGACTCTCGAGCATCGCGACTCAGAGCCTAACTGTGTGACGTGAGCCCTCACTCCTTAGTCCCGTCACTGGTTTCCGGTCGGGGCTTCTTGGCAACGGCTGAGGGTATCAGCGGGGCAGGGCTCTGCCGACGTAGAACATAAGCAAGTAGGAAGGAAAAGCGCAAATCTCAAGGAATTTAAAAGCAAATATTACAGTCCATAACTATTTTCATGACGCCAAACGCAAGTTTAAACGCCTCCACGAGGCATGATGCATGTTGCAGGAGCTGAAAGCAGGACATGAGCCACGCAGGAGTCACTTGTTAGCAGCACCATCACTGGCGGCTGAGCTGCGCTGGGCGGGTTCGCCTCGTGAAGCCTCAGGATCGGCAACACCTCGCTTCGGCTTGGTGCTGAAGGCCCGGAACTTCGCCAGCAGAGCCTTCGCTCGACCCTTCACGGCCTCAGCAGCGGCAGCGGCAAGCTCACCGCTCACAGGCTCCAACAGGCTGTCAAGGTCGACGTTGGGGTCGCGAAGGTAGACGTGGGTGAAGACGCGCGTCAGCGCTGCAGAAGACAGGACACGCGCCTCGGCCTCAGCCGTGGGACCGAGGCCAAGGGTGACATCTTCAAGGGCGCGGACCAGGAAGGGAAGCAGCTTGGCAGGGCCGTCCTTGGCGCCGGCCAGCGGGCTTTCCAGGCCGCTGTCGTAAAGCGACCTCAGCAAGGTGCGAGCCTTCGCCTCCAGCTTCACGAAGGCCACGCGGTCCTCGGCGAGGACCCGCGCCTTGCCGTCCAACTCAATCCTCTTCGCCTCCAACTTTTGCTCCAGCACACCCAAGCGGTCACGGCGCTCGCCAAGCTTGGCATCCCGGTCCTTGGCGGCCGCCTCACGAGCCTTCATGTCTTCCTCCTTCTCTTGGCGGACGCGGGCCTCCTTGGCAAGCTGGTCGCGCAGGCCCTGCAGCTTGCTCTCCAGCGTCTTGTAGCGACCTCGGACGTCGGCTACCTCCCCCAAGGCGGCGTTGCGAGCGGCCTTTGCCCCAAGGACGGCCTGCTTCTCCTCCTCACAAGCCTTCAGGGGTTCAACCCGGCCGCCGCCGAATTGAAGCATCAGAGCGAACCCAGGCCAGGCCACCTCAGGCGTCCGGCCACCAAGCGAGGGTCAAGGCCACTGTAAGATCTTGTTACACTTGGGTCCGGTCAGGTTCAAGAAGCCAGCACGATCCAGTGATGAGAAGGAGTCGGAGAGATGGCAGTTGGCGGAGTAGGAGGAGAGGACGGCAGCGTAATCACAGCACCATGGGTCGGGCCTTCTGCGCCCGATGGCTGGCAGTGGCATCGTGCAAGGATACCTCGAGAGTCGCTTGGGCCATGGGGGGCTGAGTCGCCCCAACTAGCCCCGCCAGGCCTCGCGAGGATGACCAAGGCTGAGAGGCCCGCGTCTTGCCATCTCCTTCTTCAAGGATGGAGGCGCTACCCCGGACGAAGCCTCAGGAGCCCCCTTTAGCTTTTTTGCCGCAGGCGCCGGCCTAGCCAAGGAATATGAATATCAAGCCTCAACGACAAAGCAAGAAGTAAAACAAGAATCAAGCACTTACTGGTCATCGCTCGCGGGCTCGAGCAACCTCCGGCCGAACTTGAAGCCCGAGAGCCGGCTACAGGGATCAGCCTCAAGAGGCTCGGGAGCAGGAGGCGCGTCTGCAGATCGCCTCGGAGCCGGGGCAGACCCGCGAGGGACCAGCCCCGTCCTGTCCTCTCCCGGGATCGAGGCAAGCTCTCGCCGATCGCCCATCGCCATCATCCTCATCGTCGTCACGGCAAGAGGCGGAGAGCCTTGGGACTGCGCCGGGAGGAGGCACTCTCGACTCCCCGTCCAGTCGCCTCGGGTCGGGCCCCTCTTCCCGCCCTCTTCTTCCTCCTCTTCGCTGGAGTTGCCGGAGGACACGTTCACGTCGCCGCCAGGCCGCCGGGTCATCGGGAACCTCCAGGGCACAAAGCCCGTCCCGTTTGAAAGCGGGCATGGAGTCCACCACCTGCTCCCAATCATCTCAAGGAACAGGGTACAGGAGCGCCTCAAGCCTCGCCACGTCTCCCCGACCAAAGATTGGAGGACCGCGCCAGATCTTCGTCGGCCAAGACTACGGGGGCTCGGGCGAGGCCTCCACCATGGAAGCGAAGTCTTGATCGACATGAGGCCACCCGGTGCTCCAGGAACTCCCTCGGGAGACGCCTTGGTCCGGCTCGCCCGTCGCCATGTTGCCCGCCACAGTCCGCGTTCATCTTCTCCAGCTGGCCAGCATGAGGATCCACGAAGTTCCACATGAGACCAATCGTCGATGGGCGTGGGCTACTCCGTGGGCAGAATCAGCCGAGGATGGATGCGCCAGCATCTACCATGACCCACTTGCTCCTGAAGCCTTCAATCCTCTTCTCGGGCTTTGAGATGGCTTTGGAGCTGTAGTACGCGACAAAGCTCGCGCACGCGGTGATGGGGCCGCGAGAGGCCCGGAGGTAGAAGTAGTGGCGCAACAAGGCCACTGAGGGCTGCACCCCGACATGAGCCTCACAATAGTAGGCGAAGATCGCCAGGAGAAGAACAGAGTTGGGGTGGAGGTGCAGAGCTTGCAGTTTGTAATGGCGGAGGATGATGTAAAAGAAGAACTTCGAAAAGGGAGGCACCAGGACCAGCGGCAATGGCGCCACGAAGAGCGGATAGAAGGTGCTTCCTTGGTCCTCAAGAAGGGCGCGAGCCAGCCTTGAGCACCGCTGCCCCATCGTTGCCTTTGCGCCGCCATCATCCGGCGCGCCTGTGCAAGGCTCTTTCTCCGACACGCTCGGGGAGTCCAAAGCGGGCGAGTACCGAGCTCGCCGGTGTCCGGCGAGGCGCCATATCTTGCTAAAGGTCTTGTGATCGGAGTAGATCCGGGGATTTGGAAGCGAGGAAGGATAGCGCAAGAAAGGGGATCCGGGCAATGACCGGAGAAGGCAAAGGAGGTAAAGCCTAGACAGGTGCCGCTCTTTTGTCAATTCGCGGCAATCGCCAAGGCGTCATGAGGGAAGTAGAGACGCCCATGTCCAATCAACCGCCACGCTGGCGCCTAAGGTCAGCAGCTATTAGGGCTCTTGGCAGTCAGACTTGCCCTTCGCTTCTCTCGCTAAGCCAAGTCCAGCGCCGCTTTGGGCCCGGGGCTACTGTCGGCGCTCGGGAACGGGGTACCTGTGACTTACTCGCAGCCCGCGGCGTGGTTTCAAGGGGTGGCCCAACACGACCCATCTTCATCAAGACAAGCTCATGACCATCGCGAGTGGCCAAGCCTCGCGGGGCGGACGACAGTGAAGCTTCCTCGAGCACGGCCTCGCTGACCGCAGCTCGCGAGGAGGCGGAGAGATCAAGGCGGGTACCTTCACGAGGTGCCCATGACGCAAGCCGTGACGACCAAGGGCGCCAGCGGACGCCAGTCTGCCAAGAAGTTGTCCTCGCTTTCCTCTTTGGTGCAAAGGAGGCAGGTGCAGGCGAGAGCATCAAGCAAAGGCAGCCATTTCGGTGCAACAAGACCAAGACCAACACAAAGGCAGGAAGGAGGTCATCGTGGAGCCCAGGCAGGCGTCATCGTCAGAGCCTTTGACAGGCGAGGACCAACTTTAGTCAGGATAAGTGTACTAGATGTTCCCCTTCAAAATGACCAATTGTTGGCGCCCTTCCCGCTCAATATTTGGAAAGAGGCCCAGGGCCTCTGCCAATAAACAGGACTAGCCTCCCACAGGGTAGAGGGGTGGAATCTTGAATCGAGAAGCAAGGGAGAACAGAGTGAGAGCATCTTAAGTCGAGAGAGAGAGAGAGAGAGAGAGAGAGCGACCGAACTCCCCCTAGCAGTTCGTCGCACCGGCCAAGAACAGACCCTCGCGAGGTTGTTCTTCCCTGTCTTTATTCATCATCGCCCCCGAGGCAATCCACCACACCACACCTTTGAGTAGGGTATTACACCACAATGGTGGCCCGAACCAAGATAAACCTTTGTGTCCCTTGTGTTTGCTCTTTGTGTAGTTTAGATCCTTGCGAGGCGATGAGGGTAGGTAGGTAGGAGGTGAGATCTCCGCGTGCACCCAGAGTTCGAACCTAGAGGGTGCCGAACCCGAAATCCGACAATATAAACATTAAAGGCTAAAAAACATCCAACCAATTGATGGATAACTCTTATCTTACGAGATGAATAAATAATAAATTTTATATATGAAATCAAAATAAGGAAAAATGTGTTCATCCATATAAATTAAATTATCGTAATGGTCGTTAATTGTTAGACATTTTGAGGTGTAAATTGTTCAACAAGCTAATCTATCTGGAATTATGCATTAGTCCATCACGGAAGATAGCAAATATATCTCTACTCAAATTATATGAAAAAATGAAAAGAGAAGTGTACGTGCATGGCAAGGGGAGTGGACCAAAGAGAACACTAAATTATTTCCTGCAGAAAGGTTGACTCGCATCCTAATTTTATTTACCTACTTCAAACCGTACCAAAATAATTTGAAAACACATTGATGTTTGATGTGATCACTGCAACTTCATACTCCATAGAGAAGTATCTTATTTTTATTAAAAAATTCTGTTCCATGAGCAAATACAATAGACTATATCATTAAAATAGAAAAATGAATCACAACATTTATTTATAAAGGCGAATTATGTACTATGGAATTAAAAAGGTTTTTTTTTCTAAATTTTGGGACAAGTGCATGTGAAAGCCACAAAACCCAAATTTGAGAACAAAAAGGTTAATTTTGTATATGCTAGGATTTATTGGAAAATATTGATAAATTTACACAAATATAGAAATTTAATTTGTTGTACGCAAATAAGTTTGATTTTCGTATGAAATAATTTAAGACATAAATATAGCGTACAATCTAAAAAAATATTTAGTTTGGATTAACTAAAAGCAATATATATTAAATAAATTGGTTATAATAAAATCAACAATTTGTTTTTACTATATCATATACAATACGTAGAACTAGAGTCTACAAGTTATACTTTTGAATTTAACAGTAACATGCATCAATTGTATCAAGATTAATGGATGTGGCACTTAGATATATAAACATGATATGTTTTAGGTACATGGAATAAGGATATGGGACCAGCATGAAAAACCGAGCGGCGAAAAGAGGGAATGAGATCAATAATCTTCAAGTGACACACATCGGCATGTCTTCACCGTAATTTAATATAATACTTTTGAGACAATTATATTTTATAATAATAGATGAATAAAATAATAGTATATAACGCATTACCTTTATAGCAGTTAACATGAAATAACAATTGACCAGGAGAGCAAATAACTCGAGAGATAAATAATAGTACGTAGAACAATGTACGGAAAATCTAGTACGCAAATGCGCAGGTCATTCTTTTAATCAAACAAGGTATTGAAAGTTTTGGATGGAGAGCGGTGCGATGAAGAGAAACAAACACAAAACAAATTGGGTGTCTCTAGTGAGACAACCTGATCAATGGAACAGTGAAGAAACAAATATACAACTTTTTCACAAGGAGGAGCTTAGTCCGCAGTATCTAGAAGGTTGGCAAGAAATAAGAACTACACAACCGACCTTTTGGAGTACTAATATATCTACAGAATGACTACGATCTATCCAAAATCAGAATTGCAAATAAAGTCATAAGTTGGTATTTCATGTCGAGCCGGCCTCAAATGGCTAATAGTCCATCGGGCCAACCAAATTTCGAATTCTATCATTTATAAATGAAACAATTTTCTTGACATATAATGAGCAATTTTTTATTTTTATTTTCATAACAGGAACATATTTGATTACCAAACAAATATACTTTTACATGCATTAAAAATAGTACATGCAATAATCATAAAATCTAGCCGCGCAAATGCTCGGGTGACTCTGCTAGTTCACAGGTATAATGTGTAAACTAAGCACATGCACTTTACCCTAATTAGAAGCAATACAAACTAGACACCATATGCAACATGCAACCACATATCACACGGCCAAGTTAGAGCAAGCACATGCAATGGTGGTGTAGGGGAAATGTGGTCCCCAAGTACAGAGCTACGTTGAATATCTTCATCTAGCCTTATTGTTTCTTGAGAATCATGTGGTGAGGATGAAACTGCGCTCTTTATAAGAGTAGCGCGTCTCATACTAACCCAATAGCGTGACTGTTTCATCATAAGTGATAGATGGAGGATACAAAAGAACAATAGTTTAATGTAAGAACATGGTGTGATAGGCAGATGTAGTATGTACCAAAAACAGGAAGGCGTGTCATGTTCACATGTATAATGTGTAAGCTAAGGAGATGCAATTCAACAAATTAGCAGCACTACAAGCTAGGTACCATATGCAACATGCAACCACATATCACACTGCCATGTTAGAGCAAGCACCCGGGGTTGTGGAGTAGGGGAGATGAGATTTGGAACTTGTATTGTAGTAGGAGTAGCAGGAGAATGCGGAGAGATCATCATTTGGTTGCTCGAGAGACTCACCATCATTCCGATGCATTCATCCTTCTAGATTTTTCCTTGTCAAGTCAAACCCATAATAAAAAGGAATGAAATTCCCTCTTCCAAATTCGTTGATGCATGATACTGATGAACACTACTTTCATGTAAGGCAACCACATTATAGGAGGATGGAATATGTATGAAAACGCTAAGCAGAAGGCATTTTAACAAATTAGAAGCAATGCAAGTTAGAAACCATATGAAATATCCAACCAAAATTACTCTAGTGTCTCATTGTAAGTGGCATTTCAATAAATTATAGGCAGTACATGCTTGAAATGATATGCAAGATGCAACCAATATGACACTGTCAAGTTGAAGGTGTCTCATCAGAAGTGATTGATGTGGGATACACAAGAAAATTAGTTTGATGTAAGAACATGGTTGATAGAAAGACGTAATATCTACCAAAAATAGGAAGGCATGTCATATTCACAGGTATAATGTGTTAACTAAGCAGATGCAATTCACCCTAATTAGAAGCAATACAAGGTAGACACCATATGCAACATGCAACAACATATCACACTGCCAAGTTAGAGCAAGCAACTGCGATGGTGGTATATGGGAATTGTTGTCATCAACTACAGAGCTACATTGACTATCTTCATCTAGCCTTGTTGTTTCTTGAGAATCATGTGGGGAGGTTGACACTGCATTTTTTAAAAGAGTAGCACGTCTCACAGTAACCCACTGGCATGACTGTTTCATCATAAGTGATTTATGAGGGATACACAAGAGCATTAGTTTGATGTAAGAATATGGTTAATAGACAGATATATGTACAAAAATGGGAAGGCTTTTCATTATCAAAGGTATAATGTGTAAAGTAAGCAGACCCAATTTAACCAAATTGGGAGAATACAAGCTAGACAACATATGCAACATTGAACCACATATGACACCAGGAAGTTAAAGCATGTGCATGGGATGGTTGTGTATGGCGATTGATATTATCAAATACATAGCTACGTTTACCATCTCCATATGCTGACACTACACCCTTTAGAGTGCTCCAACTCTTCGGGCTTATCCACGAATTAGACTGGAGCAACTTCCATCTTTTCTTTTGTGAATTTGACAACAATGCGTTAAAGTCTGAAGTACCCATGCATAAAAAACAATAGTGTGAGTATGGGTGAAGTATGTACACAAGTAGTACACTGTAAATGTAGCAGATAGTAGGTGGGCCAAAAACAAATGACGACACCCATATGATATCTCTAGAAATGCATGGCACACACAATTAGATTCTAGGATTTTGAAATATGAGAACAAGGATGGTTTGGAAGTGCAGGTAATCCTCTGGCAAAGCACCAAGTGTGGTCCTATGAAAATAATAGGCGACTGGAAACAAATAGGTCAGTCCATTTTTTCTACACTATTCGACGTACAACGAGCATTTAGATGGACTTCTATAGGATCGAGAAGAGGTGTCTACATGGGGGGTGATTAGACCCTCAACAAAGAAAAAGTAGCAGTTTTAATTTCTTTAAGTTAAGGTGGAGTTTTAGCACAAGTTTAAACATTCACAATACATTTCAAGCAAGCATGGCAAGAGTATATGAGCAACGGAAAGTAAAGCATGCAAGTTGCAATAAAGTAAAAGGATGGGAATGGAGTGTGCAAACGCAATTGGAGACACGGAGATTTTTGGCATGGTTCCGATAGGTCGTGCTATCGTACATCCACGTTGATGGAGACTTCAACCCACGAAGGGTAACGGTTGCGCGAGTCCATGGAGGGCTCCACCCACGAAGGGTCCACGAAGAAGCAACCTTGTCTATCCCACCATGGCCATCGCCCACGAAGGACTTGCCTCACTTGGGTAGATCTTCACGAAGTAGGCGATGTCCTTGCCCTTACAAACTCCTTGGTTCAACTCCACAAACTTGACGGAGGCTCCCAAATGACACATAACCAATCTAGGAGACACCACTCTTCAAAAGGTAATAGATGGTGTGTTGATGATGAACTCCTTTCTCTTGTGCTTCAAATGATAGTCTCCCCAACACTCAACTCTCTCTCACAGATTTGGATTTGGTGGAAAGATGACTTGAGTGGAAAGCTACTTGGGGAAGTCTAGAGATCAAGATTCTTGTGGTTGGATTGGAATGTCTTGGTCTCAACACATGAGTAGGTGGTTCTCTCTCAGAATATGAGTAGTGGAAGTGTAGGCACGTTCTGATGGCTCTCTTCACGAATGAAGGAAGGGTGGAGGGGTATATATAGCCTCCACACAAAATCTAGCCGTTACACACAATTCACCAAACTCGGTGGGACCGAATCGAGAAACTCGGTTAGACCGATATGGTTCAAAATGTGAACGTTAGAGTTTTCGATTGGGACCCGATATGATCAACTTCGGTGGGGCGGATGATGTGCTAGGGTTAGGGTAAAACCTCAACTAGATTTGACCGATTACACAAACTCAGTGAGACCGATTTTCGTAATAAGCAAAACAGAGAGTTGGTCAAGCAAACTCGGTGGGACCGAATGCGTATCTCGGTGAGATCGGAATAATTGAAATAGGCAACAGAGGGTTTGCAAGCCCATCTCGGTGAGACCGAGATCCCATCGGTTAGACCAAACTGATTAGGGTTTCTGGCAGTGGCTATGTCAAGTGAACTCGGTGGCGCCGGATAGATCAAATTGGTGGGGCCGATTTTGAATTTTGGTTTGGGACATATGTAGAAATGAGAAAGTGGTTGAGGGATTTGGAGCATATCACTAAGCACTTTGAGCAAGCAGGTAATTAAGCAACACCTCATCCCCTTTTAACAGTATTGGCTTTCCTATGGACACAATGTGATCTTGGATCACTAAAATGAAAATGAAGAGTCTTAAGCTTTTGCCAATCCTTGTCCTTAGTTTCTTGAAGGGGTTCCACATCCTCTTGTCCATGCCACTCCACTATTGAACTCATCTGAAATATACTAGATAGAAGTATTAGTCCAACAAGAGATATGTTGACATTAATTACCAAAATCACCCAGGGAGCACTTGTGCTTTCAATCTCGCCCTTTTTGGTAATTGATGACAACATACATCAAAGCTTTAGATAAAGATATGAAGAATAACAAGTAAAGCTTTGGAAAGACATGTAACATGCATAGGCTCCCCCTTTATGTATGCAATCATGTAAATATGGAATGTAAGATCATGTGAATGCATAAGCATGACAGAGCAAGCAATGAGTTACATGTATCTTGGCTATATGCATCAGAGCAAATGATATAGATATAGGATATATACCTTCATGTTCATGAGTCCTTCTTGCAAACAGTATGTACATCAGCAAGAGATCATCATGCACATGAGTGTGATGCATATACTTACCTTGTGGTCTTGAGTTGGCTTTGGAAAAGATGAACCTGAGTAAAAAAGGTTAGATAACATAGAAACATCTGGTAAACAGAGCAAGCAGTAAACCACAAGAGTACCAAGATTGGGATGACATGTAGTAAGTGAGTACTAGGTACTCTATTGGATATAGACATGTCCCCAAAAAGATATGCAATGAATTCAACGATTTCCTTCCCTTAGATGTCTTTCTCCCCGTAAATCTTATATGGGATAATGGGAGAAGGCAGGGAAAAGAAAATCAGAGCAAAACAATCATAACACATACTAACATGTCTTTCCCTCTTAAAGACATGTGACTTCTCTCCTCTTTGAATACCAAGCATCACGGGAAGACTAAGAAATATTTCCTTCCCATAGGGTTTCCATCTCCCTTTGATGTGATTAAGCTTGATGTGATCTCTCTCCCACTTTGACATCAATTTCCAAGAAGGGATCTTCTGGAGTGTGAGTCGAATAGGTTTGGTCCTTGAGTCACATAACGAAGCCGCATATAGAATGTGATGCAGGTAGAGGACAAGAAACATTGAGTGGAGCTGGAATAAGTATGCAGGATGCAAATGGCAAAGTGTCTTCTCATCATTGAAATTAGTAACACCGAGTTGTTTTCTTTGGTGGCACCGAGGTGGTTCGGTTAGGCCAAAAGAAACAAGCCGGTGAGTCCGAGTTCAACACAGAGAGAAAAAAATTGTCATCTCTTCTCACTTAGGCAAATAAATTCTCACAAAGATTTGCAAGGAATTAACTGAAAGATTTGCAATGAATTGGATGCAGGGAATGCAGGACATAAAAAAAGATCTAGATGAAGTGAAAGGGAAACATGCTAGGCACAAATGCAAGGACACAAGGAAACACTAGAGAACTTCATCTAGAATTGGTTGGCGACAAAGTCACCTATGTTAGAGTATATTGACTGAGGAGACAAGTGAGAACACTTGATCGTTGGTCATACTCACCGTTTAAGCTCTAAATGGGGTTACCATTTTTTGTTTTAAGCATTTTGATGTATTCACATCTTGTTGAGCTGCTTTGACCCATGACTTGGGGTAAAGCTTCTCTAAGATGGAATAACATACCTTGGGTGGTGGTGTTGATCTTGATCATGTAGTTGAACTTGTGTGGGATGCTCAAGGTTGATGTAGCTCATCAATGAGCTAGGAGCACCGCTTGTAGTTTGAGTTCATCTACCTACATGGGTTAGTTTTGCAAGGAAGAGCACTTGTGTATCCAAAATGACAATCATGAAATTTGATACCAAATGAAGTTTGATATAAAGAAATAGTCAAAGGATATGTTGAAAGGTTTCATGCTTCCTTGTCTTCAACCACCATATTGTAGAGACTTGGTGATGTAGAGATTGCTTAAGATGTGAGTGAGTTGCAATCTCTTAAATTCAAGCTCATCCAAGTACCTACAAGGGTTAGATAGCATGCAAGGGTACAAGTGTAGATCCAAGACATATGATCATCATCATAAGAGAAATATCAAGGATTAATCAAAGGCTCATGCCTTGCATGTATCCAAATGGAGTTTCTACTCCAAGTTTGAAGCATCAATGATGTTCAATTCACCTCTCAAACATCAAAATACTTTCTCATCAAGCGGTTTGGTGAATATATCCGCCAATTGCTTAGCGGTACGAACATGCTTAAGATCAATATCACCTTTAGCAACATGATCTCGAATGAAATGATGACGGACTTCAATATGCTTAGTTCGAGAATGTTGCACAAGATTGTGAGCAATCTTAATAGCACTTTCATTGTCATAAAGCAATGGAACATGTTTCACATAGATCCCATAATCTTTAAGAGTTTGGGTCATCCAAAGTAATTGAGCACAACATGAACTAGCGGAAATGTATTCCGCTTCGGCGGTGGATAAGGATACCGAGTTTTGTTTCTTAGAGGACCAAGACACAAGAGATCTACCAAGAAATTAACAAGTACCTGAAGTGGACTTTCTATCAACCTTGTCACCGACATAGTCCGAATCAGAGTATCCAACAAGATCAAAAGAAGACCTCTTAGGATACCAAATACCAAAATTTGGTGTATGAATTAAGTATCTCACTATCCTTTTCATACCCTTTAAGATGACATTCTTTGGGGGCCGCTTGATATCATGCACACATTCACACACTTAGCATAATATCGGGACGGGAGGCACATAGATATAACAATGAACTAATCATAGAGTGATAGACCTTTTGGTCAACCGGTTTGCCATCCTGTCGGGGATATCTAGTGACATATCTCGAGGTGGCTTATCATGGATGGGGACAAAATGCGTCGCTTGAGGGCTCTAGAAGCAGGAGTGAGCGAGGCGCATGCGCTGCGAATCTTACCAGTGTTCGGGGCTCTCCGTGGAGATAAAACCCCAATTCCAACACCACGGGGTCTCCGCATGATGGCTATGATCTACAGGGTAGCTACAAGATTGCTCCTTGAGTTGTTCGGCTAGAGGAGGAAGAAGGGCAAGGCTAGCTCTACAGTTGTATAATCTCTAAGGTTGTGAACACCTTGCATGGGGCAGCCTGGGGGGTTTATATAGGCCTACCCCCAAGGGGTACAATGGTAATCCGGCCGGGGTAGGACCCGGCCGTCAGTGTCTTCGGGCCGGCTACTGGGGCCTGCTGCTTGGTGGGTCCTGCCGGCTGCCGAGGACTCAGCCGATAGGTAGGGCCCGCCGCCTGCGGGTCATGCCGACCGCTTTATATTGTAGCCTTGCTCCTGATGACGGAGGCTTTGTCGGGCGAGTGTGGCTACAGTCCCACCGCCTGGCGGGCGCTCACTATAACCACACCCTGTCTCATCTGGTTAATGGCGCGCAGACTCTAAGGGGGAGGGGACGCCTGCTAGTATTCGGCCCACCCTCATTGCCACCTGCTAGGGATTCGCCGCCTCCTGGGGCTCGCGGATAGGCAGGGCCCGCTGTCTGCTGGCCGTACCAACCGGCCGTCGTGGGAGCATGGCTCCCTCTGACGTAGGCGATGTCATGGGTAGCATGGCAACAAGCAGGATCTTGCATGGCGGGGTGTCCGCTGTATCTTCTCTGATGTGGCCATGTTCCGCCCTGGATTCGGGGGTGGCAGGTTGCGCTGTAGCCACGCCCTGTCCCATCATGGTTATGTCGGTGCAAACATTGAGTGGACGAGGGGCCGTCTGCTGGGAGTCGGCCCCCTCGTGGCCGCCTGCTGATGTCTTGTCGTCTTCTAGCAGCCGGCCTCTAAGACCAGTCGGCCCAATAAGCAGGCCGTTCGCCCGGGAGGTGTGAGGGGCGCAGCTAGCCCCGATGTCTTGAAATACCATAAGGGGCCGATGAGGCTACCCGTGATCATTTACTACAAAAGTACTCCGTGAAGGTGGTGGGGCACCACGGCCGAAATCGAGGAGCCTCAGCAGCTTCCTACTCTAAGGGTCTTGGTGATCCTGTCTCGTCCATCTTCTAGAGATGCCGACTGTCAGGAGCCGGCCAAGGCCGGGCCGGCCGCCTGGTGAATTCAAATCGCCGTAGTGAAGGCCGGGTGGCGAGCCACCCGGATGATAGGCTTGCCACCCGTTGCTCGCTCGCAACGCGGCACCAATAGACCAGGCGGCCTGAAATCCCACGCAGCGACAGGGGCGTCGCCGCGAGCCGTGCCGGCCACTCTGGGCCTCGGCGCGACCTGCGGATCCTTCTGGCCGAGGCGGACGGTTGTGCTTCTCAGGTGCGTTAAGTACATGCCGTTATGGCGCGGTAAACACGGGGTCGTGGGGGAGTGGGCGCAGTTAATCCTGCACCCCCCACGTCTCGCCCCCTCGGCTCCGCCACCGAGGGGCTATAAGTAGGAGGAGGAGGGGGCGACAGAACACACGCGCGCCCTCCTCACCCTTCGTCTTCTTCTTCATCCGTTATCTTGCTGCCGCTGTGCCACCGCTCGCCGCCGGACCTCCTCTGCAGCCGTCGTCACAGGGCTTCTCGACCCTTGCGACCGTCACGCTTTCGCCACCGGCGCCAGCGCCACCGTCGAGCCGCATCCATGGCGCGCGGCGGGTGCTCCGGCGATTGGGACGGTTCCAACATCCACGAGGATCACCTCGGGTTCCGTCGCCAGACGCGGTGGCTGCCCCGCGCGTCGCATGTAAAGGTGCTCATTCCTCCCAAGGCGGAGATCTCGCTGGCGTTAGTGGATGGTGAACGCGTCTTCTTCCGGTCGCACTTCCTCTGCGGCTTCGGCCTGCCGGCGAGCGGATTCCTCCACTCGTTCCTCACCTTCTACAAAGTGCAGCCCCACCATCTCACACCAAACACGGTGGTGCCGCTCTTCGCCTTTGTCACCCTCTGCGAGGGATATCTCAACTTCCTGCCGACGCTCGAGCTGTGGGGGGGGGGGGGAGCTCTTGGCACCGCTGCCAAGGACGAGGCAGCTCAATGCGAGGCCTGTGTCCTAGTGGGGCATCCGGGTTCTGGGGTCCACTTCCCGGCCCTCGCCTTTGCTTCTGATCCGGTCAAGCCAGCAAAAGTCGATACTTCTCGTCGAATATCCTCTCGACAATGGATTATGTCAATCTGCCGGCTTACGTGGTCGGTCGCTGCTCAGCCCGCACCAAGCCGGAAGTTTTGGCCGAAGAATCTGTCGGACGCCTCCTCCGCCGCTCTCACCCGTCTCCAGGAGATGACGGAGTCGGAGGACCTCGGGGCCTCGAATTTACTGGCCGCCTTCGTGGAGCGCCGGGCGCTGCCCCTTCAAGCCCGTCCCAACATAATCAGCAACATGAGTGGGCGTCGGGACCCATGTCGGATGTGCACCAAGGCGCTGCCAAACGTGGAGGTGGTTCGGCTGGTTAACTTCTTCTCTGACTGCAATCTGTCGGAGATGGACTGGCGGTTCAACAGGGAGCCGTACAGCCGTGCTAACCCGCCGCCTGCGGTATGTCTTCTGGTTCTCTTTCTACTTGTTGGTCCGCATTTCTTCTTGCCGCCTGACCACCCGGCCACGATGCAACACTTCCGAGCCAGACGGCGACCGACACGCTGGCCCTGTGTCATCGCATGCAGCACACCGAAAGCCGAGAGCTGGCGCAGACGACTTACCGAGTTGGGGGCGACTGCCGTGGAGGAGGACGACGCCGCATGCGGTGGTGGTAAGGTAGCAGGCGGCTCCTCAGGAGGCGGCCTCAGGGAATGGCCGGATGACAACGAGCCACGCCGCACCCATGGCACCAAAAGGACAGGCACCGGCTCCTCGGCCGTGCCGACTGCAGTAGCCGGCGCGCCGAAGCGTCGGGCCGACGCCGGGCTGTTCGGCAGTCGGCCCAAGAAGCCCAAGACCTCCTTCGCCGCGACCAAGCGGCAAGAGGTGACGACAGCGGCCTCCTCTAGAAGGCCCCAAAGCGGCTCCCGCTGGTGCCCGCGTAAGTGCCTTGATTTTTCTTGCATTTGTTTTCCCTTTGCTTTCTTCTTTCTTGCAGTATTCTTATTTCCTTCTTCCTTTGGTGTGTAGCGCGCCACTTCCTTGTCGCGAGCCTCGTCTGGCTCGGTGATTGGGGCGGCAGACGGCTCTGAGCCCCGCCTCATGGATCCACTTTCGGTGATTGGCGCGGAGGCGCTTGAGAGGCCGGGAGGCCGCCCGCCCGGGAGGCAGCCGGAGGTGGCGCGAAAGGAGGCTGATCTGCCAAGGCTGGAATAAGCCGACGCGACAGCCAAGGAGCAAAGTGACGGCTGCCAAGGCACGGGAGGAGGAAGCATCCCGCAGCCGGGCTCCAGAGCCCACCGGTCCGCAATTTGCGGAGCCAGTGGTGCCGGAGGGCCAGGTGCCCATTGGAGGGGCTGGTGACGACCAGCCGGCCTTGGAGAGGGGAGGGAGCGACCCCGTTGTCTTGGGGGCGGAAGTGCCTCCGAGCGCACCGACTGCCGATGGGCAGGGCAGTCGGACCGAAGCGCCGCTGGTGCCGCCATCTGGCAGCAAGCTGGTGGTGGGTCCGACTCCTCCGACCCGCGTTCCAGCGCGCGAGCGCCCGGTGAAGGCGGCCTTAGCACCGAGGCCGATGGAGATCGAGGCCTCGAGCTCGTCGGCACTCAACACCGACGCCACCAACGCCGCCCCTCCGGACTTGACGTCTGGAGATGGCTCGAGTGTGCTGAACGTGGCGGTGCAGGACGTCCTCGCCTAGTTCAACACCCAAGGCACCGTTCTTCAGCAGTCGATGCAGAAGTTCTTGGCGACACGGACGGTCGTCCGCGTACGCGATTTTGCTTCTTTCCTTTTAATTCCTTCAATCTTCCGTGGGGGCGCGCCACCGCACTCATTGGGTATAACCCCCGAGTTCCGGGCCGGCTGCTGACACTACAAAAAATGACACATCCGGTGACATTTTGGGCGAGCTAATTTTTTTCTGTCATGCTTATGACACTTCTATGAAGATAATTGTGACAAGACCGGTATCATCATAGATGTGGTGGGCTCCTACTTCTATGACAAAAAATCATGACATAAAATGGGATTTTTGTCAGGCGGGCGGAGGCAGCAGCTGCATGACATTCTTCGGGCCGTGCATAGCCCGGAAAAACCGTGGTAGAAGCGAGGGCGAGGAAAATATCTGGGAGTTCCCGGTTACGGTGGGTGGTCGGGGCCGAGCGATGCACGGAGGTTTGCGCGTTTCTCTCGTACACGTACGCGCGTGTGTGCGAGGCGTTGCGCTCTAACTGAACCCGAGCGATTGCACTAGCTACGTTACTGAACCCCGATCGATCCCTTGCTGTTAACTGAACCCGAGTGATTCCTTCGCTCTGCGCTGGCGAAATCGGTCGATGCTGCCTCTGGATGAGCGATGAGTGTTATTGGGGGTTTTGGATGAGCAGTTCTGAGTGGGGGTTGGATGAGCAGGACCCCATGGTAGTAGAGGTCGTTGTTGCTGGATGAAAAGGACCCCGATCGATCGAGCCGGTTGGGGGTAGATGAACGGGACCCCGTGGAGGGCTGGATGAACAGGACGACCCCGTGGAGGGCTGGTTGAACATTAGTTGGTGGAGGGCTGGATGAACAGTAGCCCGTGGAGGGGTGGTTGAACAGGACCCCATGGAGAGGGCTGGTCGAACAGTAACCGGTGGAGGAGCGGTGGAGGATGGATGAACAGGAGCCCGTGGAAGAATAGTCGCAGGTGGAGGCTGGAGGAGGTCGATAGTGGATAAATAGTAGCCCGTGGAGGTAGTCGACGGTGGAGATGAACAATATCCCGTGGAGTCCCGTTTTGCGGTACGCCACACCCCTCCCGATGAACAGGACCCCCGTTCCGACCGTAACGCTCCAACACATGTCCATTTCCTACGTTTTGCGGTACGCCACAACCCTCCCAATCAACAGGACCCTGTTTCGACCATATGAGGTCCAAGAGAAGTCCGTTTCCTCCGTTTTGCGGTACGCCAGACCCCTCCCGATGAACAGGATCCCGTTTCGACCATGGCTGGTTGAACACAAGGCCGTTTCCTCCGTTCTGCGGTACGCCAGGTCTTGTTTCGATCGGCTGCTCCGTCCAAGCCGGTTGGCTCCTGATGAACACGACGTATTCCGTTGCCCCACGATGAACACGACGCATTCTGTTGCCTCCTGATGAACACGATGACGATGCAGTTTCTCCGTTCCGACCCAGCCATATACACGAGACCTGGCCGTACGTATCCGCGAGTAGGCATTCGAGACCCCGCCCGTATGTACGTACGTGCCCGTATTTACTTTCTTGCAGCCTGGCTATATGTACGTGTACATGCTACGTGTGTGCCTCTACTACGGCACGTGCCCTTCCTTACTCGGCCACGGTTCATCACTGCAGCCTGCAGACTGACCGATTGACCAGTATGTACGTACACGTTCGCGACCAGAATGACAACGCTACCTACGCTTCAACCAGGTGGGTCCCAACTGTCAGGCACTTCCTTAACGTGCGAAGATGTAGCTGGTGGGTCCCGGCGGTCGTGAAGCGAATCATTTTTTGCCCATAATATTGGCGCGCACTTTTGTTGCATTGAAGATGTAGGCTGGTGGGTCCCGGTGATCGAGGAAACATTTTATTTTTTGCGAAATAGGGTGGCACATCGGTGGGTCCCTGCTGTCAGGTGGAGGAATCATTATTTTGCACGTAATAAGGAGGGACTTCCTTGCTGCGGCTGTGGACCTAGCTTGTCGACCTCTCCACACTCTGATACTCTTCCGATGGAAGTGGTTCCTTGACCACATAGACCACGCTTCTTGAGAGCACCAAAGGCGGGCCTAGGAAGGGGACGACGCGTGAGCGCTGGAAGACGCAGCGGTGGATGCCCACGCAGAGAGAGTCTGAGGATTCACCGTTCGACTTGGTGTGAGGCTGCTGGCCCGCCGCAGGGCTTTGGCCCGGCAATGGTGGGAGTAGTAGGGGGCGGTGAGGCCTCCGCGGCATCCTGACCCGGCCACGGGAGGCGGAGCATGCGGTACTGACCGGCGCTGGTTGGTAATTTGAGCAAGAAGACCAAAGGTTGAAGAAGCACGATGGCCGTTGGATGGACATCGTACGGTCACTGCAGCTAGATCGTTTATATTGACTAAGTTGACAAAGCCCTTGGTACGTGTCAACTTACTAGGCCCTGGTCAATACCTCGAAATGGTGTGCCCCAGATGTCAGGGGGAGGAATCATTCTTGGGCGGCTGAAGCAAGAATATCTGAGATTGAAGAAGAAGCACGACATCCGTTCGATGGACATCCAATGGCCACTGCTGCAAGAACCGTGTGTTGACTATAAGTTGACAAAGCCTTGCATACGCGTCAACTTAGTTTTTGTTTTTTTAGGGGACGCTTCAACTTAGTAGTCCCACAAGTGTATGGAAGAGAACATATAGCCCATTTGCGATTTGTAAGAATGTACAGCCCATTTTTGAATTCTAATGGAATTTAATACAACCCATTTACAATTTGTTAAAAGTACATCCCATTTTCTAGCTAATACAATGATTAATAATTTCAACCAACTGCTCAAAACAGAATTCAATAAAATTTCCCACATTTTGATGGGATCCGAAATATTTTTATCCCGAAATTTCTAGTCGGATTAAATATAATTTCAAAACAAATTTGTATTACGTAAAAATCCAACGAAATATTGCGTGCGCAACAAGTAATGAAATTAAAATTTTCAAAATCCAAAAATAATATGTATTTTTAAACTAATTACGTGTTTGGTGCATTTTTTATAATTACTGCCCAGTTTTTATAATTACATCCCATTTATTATTTCTTAAAGCCCATTTTCTTGTTAAGCCTAATGCATCCCTCCTAGGAACGATTTGCAGCCCACCGGGGCGAGAATAACAAGTTGACCCGGATTGTGTACAATTGTCGGCCCAGTTGCATTGCTGATGTTGAAAAAAAAGGTCTGTGTAGTAGAGTACAACCTTACATGGCTACTCAGCCCACATTCAGCGAAGCCAGAAAGGCCCAAACAAGGCTTCTGTACAACTTTTTGAAGTCAATGAGCTCAATTAATAACTTAAGAAAAAAGTTAGAGTACAGTGGAACCTAATTAAAAGCTGTCACGAGCAAAGAAATAATTCAACAGGTCCCACTTGTGCGTGTGTGTGTGTGTTTGTGTGTGTGTGTGTGTGTGTGTGTGTGTGAGAGAGAGAGAGAGAGAGAGAGAGACCCATCGGTCGATGCTCGTAAATACATCTTTCAGCCATATGCATTGATGATGCTCAGTCAAAACTTATATAGTTGACACAATCATATAGAACATCATAGCACACTGAACTTGCATACAAATATTTCACGCAAGCGGCACAATCAGGGTGGAAGCAGTGGATCGCTATGGGTAGGGCTATGTTGAAACCAACAACTCGTACATAACGGTTCATCGTCTTTATCAATGACGGGAAATATATTGAATGATGTGCAAAAGAAAAGCAAGTGAACAACACAATATATATGTTCTACTAGAACATTAAGTTGACGATACAACCCTTTCTAAAAACTTTCGGGTAAAAAATAGAGCGGTCACAATCAAATGTCTTGGCACATTAGTGCTTCACACCTATAGCTCGGATTTAACTAGTATCTGACAAGATTCAGTTGTTACCTCAAATTAGAGCACATCCAGGCAGCCGACCCTGCCTGTTCTCCCAAAGAAGCAGTGGCCACCGCCGCGCGATGGAAGTGAACCTCGTGCCATCCATCGTTCTGAGCAACACGGGGAAAGTCTGACGTTGACTCCTGTAATGGACGTCGTCGACGAACTCGGGCACCAGCGGCGGCGGCAGGACTTCGATTGATGGATTGACCACTTCTTCGACATGCACAAACAGTCGATACAGGTACATCCCTAGCATGGTCCGCCGCGGCCTTTGTGGCGATGAATAGTACAACCCAGGTTCCTGCACCGGTATCTCAACACCAATCACCTTCAGTATGGTGGATGGCTTCTTCATCCATGCCATAACAATCGAGCCCAGGTATGCGGAGGAACAAACATACTCACGAGCTCACCTCCAAGGTTCGTTGATAAGCTCATTCATGGACTCATTTGTCGAGCACGCGTCGAGGCATGCCGTGGAAGGTAAGCTTTGTTAAAAACTCAAGCTCGGATGGCACCGAGCCCCATCACAGGTGCCACCAATCAAAGCTCACCAGTAGCGGCATCGTAGAACAAACCTTTGGAAGATTCAACACACGATCGAGTCAAAAGTTGTCAGGAACCTGACGAAGAAATCAGCGATGGCGGACGGACGACGAGCAAGTCACTTATGTGGATGCCGTGTGCAATACCAAGAGCTTTGACAAGGTTGTCCGGTGAGACGGGAGGCCAGTCACCGTTGATGGTTACCATCAGCACTTTGCTGGCAAACTGGTAGTCAAGCGCTGCCATGCCACTGTTGAGCGACAACATGCAGCGGCCAAGGCGGGGCCGGACCTCGGGATCTCTGGCTCGGAGATCCGCATTTACAGCGACATGATAGTGCGCTTGAGTATAGGGAGAATCTTGGAGGAATTTGGGGGCCCCGGAGTAGGAATCGAGATTCCAGAGGTGGGGGAGGGTGGGAGATTGGGGATGAAAAGGTAGAATGAATTTTGAACACACACCAATATGCTCTCAGCATACAAACACCGGTGGCCCCCACATGTCATTGCGCATGAGTCCCAATTCTTTCTTTTTTTGAGAGCCTGGCCTTTTTTAGGATATTTTCAGAGCCCGACCTAAGAGTCATAATTGACATGTTTGGCATTGGGTTACTACTCGGCCCATATTCAACAACACCTCACTGGCCCAAACAAGTGTACATCATCGAAAAGACAATCGAGCTCAAATTATAACTTGAAAAAGGAGATATACTCTGAACACTTTGGAGAATGGTGATGCCCTCATTTAGCCCACCAGTGATTCGTGATAATAAACAGTTCGAAACAACGATATATACAACATTCAAACAGCGACTAGTGACTACTCACGACATAGACAAAGACAAGACATGATAGTTCATAAGAAGTCTTTCTACACCACCAGAACGCGCCCATCTGCAGCGCTCATACTCTCGTGATCCAGACAAGAAAGACATTCTAAATAGAGGGAACTATTACATAGTAAGAGTGACATAGACGAGTAGGACCAAATGACAAGGAATATGCATAACAAAAGGGAGAACTACCCATCCAGAACAAGCAGGAAAGAAAACAAGTCATTCGAAGAGGGATGATCCAACACCATCATAATTTGCAGGCCTGCTTCAGCCACCAGTGATCCGGAGACACCAGTACTCCACCCTTCGACGCAGTTAACAGCCCCATTACCTATCAACACAAGGCTTGAACCACATCATTGCATGTCGGACTTGACACATCCAAGAATCAAAGTTAATCTAGATGCCATTGTCATTCTCACCTTCTTTTGGCTGCAGGCTGTATCGTTGAAAATCAGGGGAGTTTGCTCCCGAACTCCTAGGGCTCGCCGTGTCACTACAAAAAAAAAGACACATCCGTGACATTTTGGGCCGAACGAAATTTTTTTCTGTCATACTTATGACACTTCTATGACAATAATTGTGACAAAACACGATATCATCATAGATGTGGTGGGGTCCTACTTCTATACAAAAAATCGTGACAGAAAATGGGCTTTTCATTCTGGGCGGGCCGGAGACGCAGCTGCGTGACATTCTTTGGGCCGTCCATGACGGAACCATGGTAGAAGCGAGGGCGAGGAAAATATCAGGGTGTTCCCGCTTACGGTGGGTGGTCGGGGCGGCGTCTGGCGTTTCTCTCATTACGCCTTGCAGCGTGGGTAGAGGCGTTGGGCTCTAGCGAACCCGAGTGAGGCGTTGGGCTCGCTGAACCCAAGCGATTGTACTGCAGGCTACGCGTTCACATCGAACCCGGCGATCGATCGATGGCTGTAATCGAACCCGATCGGCGATTCGCCGCTCTGCTACTAACCGAAGCCGATCGATGCTGCCTCTGGATGAACAGTGAGCGTTGCTGGGGGCGTTTGGATGAACAGTTCCCGATGGGGGTGGATGAACAGGACCCCGTGATGTTGCCTCTAGATGAATGATACGTCTCCAACGTATCTATATTTTTTTATTGCTCCATGCTATATTATCTACTGTTTTGGACAATATTGGGCTTTATTATCCACTTTTATATTACTTTTGGGACTAACCTATTGACCGGAGGCCCATTTCGGTAATTGTTGTTTTTGCCTATTTCAGAGTTTCGAAGAAACGGAATATCAAACGGAGTCCAAATGGAATGAAACCTTCGGTAACGTGATTTTCACACCGAACGTGACCCAGGAGACTTGGACCCTAAGCCAAGGAAGCTTCGAGGAGGGCACGAGGTAGGGGGGCGCGCCCACCCCCCAGGGCGCGCCCTCCACCCTCGTGGGCCCCACGTTGCTCCACCGACGTACTTCTTCCTCCTATATATACCTCCGTACCCCCAAACGATCAGAGACGAGCCAAAAACCTAATTCCACCGCAACCTTACATACGCTTACGAGATCCCATCTTGGGGCTGTTCGGAGCTCATGGGGGGGCATCCATCACGGAGGGCTTCTACATCATCACCATAGCCTCTCCGATGAAGTGTGAGTAGTTTACCTCAGACCTTCGGGTCCATAGTTAGTAGCTAGATGGCTTCTTCTCTCTTTTTGGATCTCAATACAATGTTCGCCCCCTCTCTCGTGGAGATCTATTCGATGTAATCTTGTTTTTGCGGTGTGTTTGTTGAGACCGATGAATTGTGGGTTTATGATCAAGATTATCTATGAACAATATTTGAATCTTCTCTGAATTCTTTTATGTATGATTGGTTATCTTTGCAAGTTTCTTCGAATTATCAGTTTGGTTTGGCCTACTAGATTGGTTTTTCTTGCAATGGGAGAAGTGCTTAGCTTTGGGTTCAATCTTGCCGTGTCCTTTCCCAGTGACAACAGGGCAGCAAGGCACGTATTGTATTGGTGCCATCGAGGATAACAAGATGGTTTTTTTTATCATATTGCATGAATTTATCCCTCTACATCAAGTCATCTTGCTTAAGGCGTTACTCTGTTTTCATTAACTTAATACTCTAGATGCATCTTTGGATAGCGGTCGATGAGTGGAGTAATAGTAGTAGATGCGGTGAGTCGGTCTACTTGTCTCGGACGTGATGCCTATATACATGATCATACCTAGATATTCTCATAACTATGCTCAATTACGTGAATTGCTCAACGATGAATTCGTTCACCCACCGTAAAATACATATGCTCTTGAGAGAAGCCACTAGTGAAATCTATGGCCCCCGGGTCTATCTTCATCATATTAATCTTCCATCACTTTATTATTGCTGAGGGAGTCCCGGACTAGGGGGTGTCCGGATAGCCGGACTATCATCACGGCCGGACTCCAAGACTATGAAGATACAAGATTGAAGACTTCGTCCCGTGTCCGGATGGGACTTTCCTTGGCGTGGAAGGCAAGCTTGGCGATACGGATATGTAGATCTCCTACCATTGTAACCGACTCTGTGTAACCCTAACCTATCCGGTGTCTATATAAACCGGAGGGTTTTAGTCCGTAGAACAACAACAACAATCATACCATAGGCTAGCTTCTAGGGTTTAGCCTCCTTGATCTCGTGGTAGATCTACTCTTGTACTACCCATATCATCAATATTAATCAAGCAGGAGTAGGGTATTACCTCCATCGAGAGGGCCCAAACCTGGGTAAAAACATTGTGTCCCTTGTCTCCTGTTACCACCCGCCTAGACGCACAGTTCGGGACCCCCTACCCGAGATCCGCCGGTTTTGACACCGACATTGGTGCTTTCATTGAGAGTTCCTCTGTGCCGTCGCCGTCAGGTAGGATGCCTCGCCTCGTCTTTAAAGACGACACCATCGCCAAAGAAGCCTTGGCCACTGGTCAGACTCTTCGGCTTGGCGGTTTTCTCATGACCGCTTAGTTCGGCCGATTGGCTACGATGACCTCTCGAGTCATCGAAACCAATCTTCATGTTAGTTCAGAACTTGCCCGAATAGTTAGATCCGATCGAGCTCTCCTCCATAAACGAGCTCTTGGATCGCATCACCGCCACAGGAGTCGCCACAGTTACGACCGGATCGGGCCTAAACCGATCTGAGAGATCAACTCTCCCGGGCTACCCATCATGTTGCTTTGTGATAGAGGGGCAATGCGGCGATTCTTCTCCTATCTTAAGGACTAGTTACGTCCGATTCCGATGCCTTCATGCGGATTCCTGCGGAGGGGCGGATGTCAATCAAGCCACGAACCTAAAGTCGGTGGCGGGCGGACTCATTGGATTGCACTCAAAAATCCAAATTTCCGAGTTCGGAAACTTCTCGGCCCTTGAGTCCTGAATTGGACGGGGTTCCTGAAGTGCCGCCCGCCCACCCAAACATTGGCGATCTCTCTCGAATTCGGCAAGAGCCAGCTGAAACAGTACATCATTACTGGGCCAGATTCCTCCTGGTTATGAACAGGATAAGGGACTGCCGAGAGGAGGACGCAATCCAAATTTTTTGCAATAATTGCACGGACAAGGGAATCCTAAACGCCATAAGCCGTCGCGAAATTACACGCTTTGCCGACTTGGTGACCATAGTACAAAAGTATCTTTGTCACGATGGAGAGCGCTTTGGAAAACCGAAAGTAAATTTTGGGATAATCCATTTGAATCGTCCCTAATCCGGAACAAAAGGGTGCATCATTATCAAGCACACAGGTTGAATACCAAAAAACCAAAACCCCTAAAGGGTACAGAACCGTCTTTGGAGGGTTGGCTAAACGGACCTGCAAAATTCACAAGACAGGGCGCACTCCAACTCATAGCCTTCGAGCATGTTGGATACTACGGACAGTGGCGAAGTGGCGAAGAGCTTCTAGCTTTAATCCCAGCCCAGCAACACCAAAAGACGGTGTTAACAGTCTTGAGACTTTCGCATCAAATAACATGCGAAAACGATAACTCCATAACCTTGCGAAGTCTACCAAGTAGCAACAATGAATCCATGGGTGACACGGCTATTACCTTCAATGCCGGTGGCGAACCTAAATTCGAACTGCGGGCACCGGCCGCATTGGTTCTCGGCCCGATAGTAGACGGCTTTCACCTTACTAAGGTACTCATGGATGGCGGCAGCGGACTAAACCTCATCTATGAGGAAACTCTCCGGAAGATGGAAATAGACTGGAACCGCATTGAGCGAAGCAGCACAACCTTTAAAGGAATAATCCCCAGCCAGGAAGCATGCTGCACAGGAAAAATCACGCCGGACAATTACAGGTGCGAGGAGGTCACATTTCAAGTGGCCCCATTCAACAGCGGATATCATGCGCTACTAGGACGAGAGGCATTCACAATTTTTCAAGCTATACCCCATTACGGGTACATGAAGCTTAAAATGCCCGGTCCGAACGGAATCATCACTCTCGCTAGTGATCCGAGAATAGCGCTCCGCCGAAAAATAAGACAGCCGCACTAGCCCTCGAGGCACTATCCAAGCCCTAGAGGCCAAGGAACTCAGCGATGCGCTCCACGGTGAACAGGGGGCGATGTGATACTTGATAAAAGATCCAAGTCCACTTCTTTTAAACCAGCGGATGAAATAGTCAAATTCCAAGTCCACCCAGCGGACCCTCGCAAAGATGGCCTCCATCGGGCACAATTAAAACCTGATGTAGACGCTCGACTACTGAACATTTCTACAAGAAAATCGGGACATCTTTGCACGGCACCTTCAGATATGCCGAGAATACCACGTCGGTGGCGAGCATAGCTTAAATATCCTAAAAGGATTCAAGCTACCAAGCAGGCTCTTGGTAGCTTTTCGAACCCAAGAGACAGGCCATGGGAGAGGAGCTAGCCAAACTTTTGGAGGCCGGATTCATCAGAGATATTAAACATCCGGACTGGCTAGCGAACCTGGTGATGGTACCAAAGAAGGATAAATCCTGACGCCTATGTGTTGATTTCAAAGACCTTAATAAGGCTTGCCCAAAGGATCCCTTCCCCCTCCCGACTCATTGTGCTTCCTCGACGCGTACTCTGGCTACCACCAAATCAAGATGGCGGAGCCAGACCAAGCTGCAACAGTATTTATCACTCCATATGGCCTGTTCTACTTCAACACAATGCCCTTTGGGCTCAAAACGCCAGTATAACATATCGGTCAGCATGATTCGGACATGTCCGCCAACCAGATCGGCAAAACGGTGGAAGCATATGTAGATGACGTGGTCGTCAAAACCAAGCACGGCGAAACTCTAGTAGACGACTTGAGGCTCACATTCGACAATCTTCGAAAATATGACATCAAGCTCAATCCGGAAAAATGCGTCTTCGGCGTTCCAACCGGAAAGCTCCTGGGCTTCATTGTGTCCGGTAGAGGAATTGAAGCAAACCCAGCCAAGATTCGAGCTCTGTCACAATCGGATATCCCAAAAGACCTCAAACAAATACAAAAATTGACGGGATGTGTAGCGGCTCTACGCCGCTTTATCTCCCGTTTAGGAGAAAAGGCATTACCTCTGTACCGCCTCCTCCGCCGCACCGAACACTTCGAAAGTGGGCCGGATGCCGCCACTGGCGGACTCGAAGAAATAAAGGCCATTTTGGCAACAAATCCGGTCCCGCCGCGCCCAACGTAGGCGAACCAATGCTATTATATATCGCCGCAACACATCAAGTTGTCGGTAGCGGTGCTCGTTGTTGAGCGAGAAGCGGACGGACACGGTTCCCTGTTCAAAACCGGTTTATTATGTGTCCACCGTCCTAACTCCATGCAAGTCCCGATACCCACACTATCAAAAGATAGCATATGCGGTGTTCATGGCATCCGGAAGCTGCGACACTACTTTCAAGAGTGTTCGATAACGGTAGCCTCCGAAGTACCTCTTAACGACATTATAAACAACGCGATGGCGCGACGGGCGGATTGCTAAATGGGCCATAGAGCTCCTTCCATTCGACATAACTTATAAGCCACGACGAGCTATTAAGTCGCAGGTTTTGGCCGACTTCCATTGGCGAATGGATCTGGCCGAAAGCTCCCTAAAGAGTACGGCGCATACTCCAATTGGATCATGCACTTTGACGGCTCCAAAATGTTGGCTGGTACTTTGCTTGAAATTTGGCGTCGTCTGACGTCCCCAATGGCGAGGACTATACAGGTCCAATACGTCCTTCAAATAATGTATATGGACTCTAACAATGCAGCCGAATCGAGGCCCTTCTCGCACGCCTCCGGATGGCGATCTCCATGGGCATCCAACGCCTAGAGGTGCGCGATTCAAACCTCGCAATATCTCAAATAAACGGAGACTTTGGCGCCAAAGATCCGAAAATGGCAGCATACCGCAATGCGGTCCTAAAATGTCGGCCACGGTTTGAAGGGCTCGAATTTCATCATATAGCCGGGATAACAACCAGGCGGCGGATATATTGGCACGCATCGGTGCAAAACGCGATGCCGCCCCACCCAATATCTTTTTGGAGCGGCTGTTCAAGCCATCCATTACTATGGGAAGGGGAGTCCGCAATAACAATCCGGACCCGACCAAGCACCGCTTTGACGCCGAACACTTCGACACAACCGGAGGCTCCGCCCGAGATAACACCCTCTGCTCACGTAAATAATGGCGGTTATTGCCCCATGGATGGAACCATTCCTAGCCTACCTAACTAGGCAGGAACTCCCGAAGACCAAAAATGAGGCTACCGCTGCATAGTACAGGCGCTCCAAAGCCTATAAGGTCCATGAGGGAGAGCTTTATAAGAAAAGCACTACCGAGTCCTTCAAAGGTGTATCTCCGAAGAGGAAGGGCGAAACCTCCGGCTGAAATTCATGCCGGACTGGGTGGGCACCACGCATCAGCCCGGGCCCTTGTAGGCAAGGCCTTCAGACATGATTTTATTGGTCGGCGGCCGGGCAGATCGCAGGACTTAGTCCAACGATGCGTCGATTGCCGCTTTTGCTAATCAAAGCCACATGCCACCCACCGCCCTTAAAACTATACCCATCACCGGCCGTTCGTCATGGGTCCGGGGCTTGACATGGTTGGACCCTCAAGGGAGGAACCCACAAGAAAAATACCTATTGGTCATGGTGGATAAATTCACCAAATGGATAGAGGCCAAGCCTGTTAAAACGGCCGAATCCGGACCAGTGATAGACTTCATATCAGGGGTAGTACACCGTTACGGTGTTCCCCACAGTATCATCACTAATAATGGCACCAACTTCACAGCCGATGAGGTTAAACTATGGTGCAAAAACATGGGCATCAAGCTCGACACGCCTCGATCTATCACCCTCAAACTAATGGTCAAGTCGAGCGGGCAAGCGATCTAATCATGAGCGGCATTAAACCCGGACTAGTGCGGTCCCTCAAGGAATCTAACACGCCTTTGGGTCGAGGAGCTCGACTCCGTACTGGGGCTGTGGACCACGCCGAATCAAGACTACGGATTCACACCATTTTTTATGGTGTATGCGGCGCGAGTAGCAGTCTTGCCTGCGACATAATTCATGACTCACCTCGAAAGTGCGCATGTATGAAGAAAGAGAAGCCGAACTTCGATCGGCCGGGACAGTTTGGACGCATTGGAGGAGGAGTGCGGCGTGGCAAAAGCTTCGTTCTGCATTCTATCAACAAAGCAGGCTCGAAGATATCAAAGCGTGGAAAGTACGGGCCAAAGCTTATAACGTTGGCGAACTAGTTCTACGCTCACGGACAAGAAAAAGGACAAACTCAAGCCCAAATGGAAGGTCCCTTCATCATCGACCAGGTCCCGACCGGCGGAGCATACCGTCTCGCGAAACGCATCGGATAACCGACTCGAGCCGAACCCATGGAACGCGGCCCGTCTATGAAGATTCTACGCCTAAGTGCCGGACTCAAGTTCGTCTCCTTCCTCGAATCCGCATTCTTTATTTTGTTTTTGCTGTCTTTTATTTCTCTCCTTCCTCCTTCTTCTTCTTGTAGCCTTTAGAGGCTCGTTTGCGCTTTTCCGCACTCATTATACACGGGGCTTCTTTAACGAAGCTTATTTATACGGGCTTCATGCCCGGCACATGTGTTAAACTTACGCATGTACCTTTTATTCGCCATTATATGCATCGATATGACTTAAGTTTTGGCCAAGCTGGGTTGCCTTGCTCTGTGCTTACCCCTACGTTCCCGATTGTTTGGCTAGGTGGTAAAGGGAGCACCTCTGCGTTATTCTTCTTGCTGGTCAGCTGGATGTGTACCTCAGACTAGGTGAAGCCGAAAGCTAGCGTTCTTAAGGGAATATTCGGTCGGTGAATTGAAAGATGATTTTTAACTTTTACCCATCTGCCCCGGATGATTTTCTCGCTTTCATAGCAGCTTTGACATGCACTTTAGGGCATGCACCCCAAATGAAAGGAACCCTTAACGGAACTATTCTCCCTGGAAGATGCTTCTTACTACCTATGTAATATAGCATAACTAGTTGGGCACTTGTCTGATATAGCAACAATGACCCCTACGCCTTGTCTCCATGCATACCACGGTTCTTATATAACCACGAGGGTATTCGGACACACTCCGGACTATTGGGTCCGGAGGTTGAAGCGAAAAGGTCCGCTACGACAAACGATCTACAATCCGGCTAGAAGACATTTCTTGCATGTCATATTTTTACATAGTCAATTCGACTCATTGTATTCCTCCTCAATGCCATCTAATAGGCTATCTAATTTACAATCTTGCTGGGAATACTTGGCGGCCAATTCTACTTGCCCGTACACTAAGCTTACATGGATCTCCATCCCATTCGGCCCCATGAGTCCGACTAAGCCATGTGGTTTGGGTCAACCTTCGTGTACCGTGTCTTCACCATGGCCCGAGCCTCCTGGCGCCTGACGGCAGGCCGATATCTTCCATAGCCTAAGCGCCATTGCGTGCCTTGAAGCCGCTTCCGCCACTCCCCAATGCCTTCGGGCAGGGAGATAGATGGCCACAAGGCTTGGTCGATGCCTTTCATCACTGCCGGACTCGTTCGTGCTGGTGGCCGACGAATTCGGGAAGGAGATCACCCAAGAATTGGGCATCTCCTCCTCGTGACGACCTGTAAGCAAACCTACATACATGTTTATATTAGTCGCTTTCCTCGCCGAACTCTTTCAAAGTTCGCTCAAGCACTCTTGAAAATGCCGCCAAGCCGCCGATTCTCCTTTACTGAGTCGGATAAGCTGAGCACGTAACGTCCTTCAGTTCCTCACCCAGCTTGGTGTTGGCGTCTTGGAGGTTATTCTTCTCCTGCCGCACCCTTTGTCAAAGACGCTCTCGCCAACCTTTAAGCTGGCGTAAGAGCTGTTGCTTGTCCGGATCTAGTCGGCGTATCTCGCAATGTGTTTTGTCGACATTACACACCGCCGCACTTCCTAAATTATTTATCTTTTGAAACGTATATTACGGTGGGGCCTCTGTAGCTCCCCTGTGGCGGCTAGTGCGGCCTCAACTTGGGCTTTGCACTCTTGAGCTCACAGGGACAATCGGGTATTCTTTTTGTAAGATCCGTGATAACAAATGATCTTTAAATCAGTTATTCTAACTATTTTAAGTCTCGGGGGCTACTTGCATATATATCTGTCAAATTTACTTACCCATATGTCCTTCTCATACTGCTCCGTGGCTCTGGCTAGTCCATCTTGAGCGTCACGGAGGTGCGCATCTACCGAATCAAAGGCATTGAAGGCCTCCCAGGAGAAATCTGGCGTCATGAAGAACTGTCCGGCGGCGCCTGTGGTTCAAGGCGCTCTCCACCTCGGAGTTGGTGGTGGACAACATGTCGGCATCCTCTGTCGGAGGAGCATCCGACGCATGTCTCGTGCTCGCCTCAACCTCCGGACCCGGCTTTGAAGCCTGGCCGGTGAAGGTTCGATAGGCAACCTCTCCGGACTCAGTCCGGCGAGCACTCTTTTTCGAAAAGATTATCGGCGTTAATCGCCTTCGAGAATAAATCACGGGAGTATGGTGACATGCCATATCGTTGCGGCGGAGTTTCGATCCGGACCGCACTTCTTTTTAGCTCGCGAGGCCGCATCGCCCTTTGTTGGCCAAATGACCGCAGTGAGCTCGACTTCTGCCTTAGAAGGTACCCCTGCAAGCACCATTGGTATCTGGTGATCAAAAATAAAGCATGGGCGGGTGCGTTATCGGATTTTGGGATCTCGATCTCATTTACCGTGAGGCTGGAAATATTCCGGGGTAATCAGCCGTAATGGCGACCAACGCGTTGTCAATGCTAATTTGGTAGAATACCCCATCGATCAACTCCACCTTTATATCCGGATCCTCTTTGGAGGTCGGATCAAGGGACCGTTCCGGATCCTCGGGTTGTGGGGGCGGGCTGTGTATCTTCTCCACAGTCCGGCGCAGTTCCTGCGCAAAAGCCATGAAATGAGATATTTAAACTACGGGAACATGGATCGGACAGAGTCACAAAGATGTTTGCTTACCCAGCTTGAGGATTACTCAAGAAAACTCCTTCGATGGGTTGAGGCGGAGGAAATCCTCCTCCTCTCCTTTGTACATGGCAGATAAGATCTTCACCCGGTTCGGTGACCGATTCCGGCCCTTTGCGGCCATGGCGGGTGGCATCGTCCTCCCGTTGAAGTCCCACATGGGGTGGCTCTCAGATTGAAGTTGCACTCCCCTCATAATGCAGATTGCCATGACTCCTGGCATGGTCAATCCGGCATGAGTGATAACCTTATTCGGCTTATCAAATAACGGACGTCCCTGGTCATCTTCTCTCCGGGGCTCGAGGGCGCCCGGCTAGGCGCTTCAGAGGAGCATTGTTGAACTCCGGAAGGCCGATCCGAATAGGATCCGGCGAGGACGTCCTCCATGTAAAACCATTCCGAAGGCCAGTCTTTGGACGTCTTCTTTGGGGTTCCGGATAGGTATCCGGTCCCGGCGATGCGCCATAGCTCGGCTCCGTCCACTTGATATATTGACCCCTCATGAGAACGGGGTACTAGGCAGAATATTCTCTTCCACAATCCGAAGTGAGCCTCAACGCCCAAGAATAGTTCGCCGAGGGCCATGAAGCCCGCGATGTGCAGGATGGAGGCAGGAGTAAGGTGGTGCAATTGGAGGCCGTAGAACTCCAAAAGCCCCCGGAGAAATGGATGGATGGGAAATATGAGGCCTCTTACTAGATAAGAGGTGAAGCATACCCGCTCTCCTTTAGAGGGATCGGGGATGCTCTCCGCTTGCTTTCCGCCCTTGTAGGTGGCAAGTCCGGCTCGAACCGGAACCAAGAAGGCCGGGGAGAAATCCCTTGGTTTGGAGTGTAACTTTCGTTATGCGGGTGAGCATCTCTCCCAATTTCTGGCTGAGGGCTGAGCGCGAGAAGAGGAGCCGCTACGATTGTCCATGATGGAATGGGCTTTGGTCGAGGCGCCTGATGAAAGCTTGCAAAGGGGGATGGTGTGACTCAGATCTAGATCCTTGCCCTTTTTATGGGCGGCTCATTTGCGCCGGGTTAGGGGGTGATTGTAAAATTACCTGGCTGTTCGCATTCATTCAAACACGTGGAAGATTGCCATTATTGGGCGTAGAAGCGAAGAGCGCAGCATTTATCGTAAGCCGGACACTATTTGACAAGTATATGGAATTTGGAGAAGAACCGCCTCGCAATGCCGAAGACAATCAACGCAGCGGACTCATCGTCATTGAAGCCTGGTTCGGGGCTCACGAGGAGTCCCGGACTATGGGGTGTCCGGATAGTCGGACTATCGTCACCGGCCGGACTCCAAGACTATGAAGATACAAGATTGAAGACTTACGTCCGTGTCCGGATGGGACTTTCCTTGGCGTGGAAGGCAAGCTTGGCGATACGGATATGTAGATCTCCTACCATTGTAACCGACTGTGTAACCCTAACCTATCCGGTGTCTACATAAACCGGAGGGTTTTAGTCCGTAGAACAACAACAACAATCATACCATAGGCTAGCTTCTAGGTTTTAGCCTCCTTGATCTCATGGTAGATCTACACTTGTACTACCCATATCATCAATATTAATCAAGCAGAGTAGGGTATTACCTCCATCGAGAGGGCCCGAACACAGGTAAAAACATTGTGTCCCTTGTCTCCTGTTACCACATCCGCCTAGACGCACGCTTCGGGACCCCTACCCGAGATCCGCCGGTTTTGACAATCGGTACAATTGCCTTTTGCTTTTTTACTTTTGCTTTTTATTTTACTTTGCATCTTTATCACAAAATAATACCAAAAATATTATCTATCATCTCTATCGATCTCACTCTTCGTAAGTGACCGTGAAGGGATTGACAACCCCTTATCGCGTTGGTTGTGGAGGAGTTATTTGTTTTGTGTAGGCACGAGGGACTCGCGTTGTAGCCTCCTACTAGATTGATACCTTGGTTCTCAAAGACTGAGGGAAATACTTACGCTTACTTTGCTGCATCATCCTCTCCTCTTCAAGGAAATCCAACGCAAAGGCTCAAAGAGGTAGCAAAGAAGAATTTCCAGCGCCGTTGTCGGGAGTCTACATAAAAGTCAACATACCAAGTACCCATCATCACAATTCCTTATCTCCGCGTGATTACATTATTTGCCATTTGCCTCTCATTTTCCTCTCCCGCACTTCACCCTTGCCGTTTTATTCGCCCTCTCTTTTCGGGTTTTGCCTTTTTCTCACTTGCTTTTGTTTGCTCGTAGTGTTGGATTGCTTGTTTGTCACAATGGCTCAAGATAATACCAAATTATGTGACTTTACCAATACCAACAATAATGATTTCCTTAGCACTCCAATTGCAACTCTTACCAACATCAATCTTGTGAAATCAATAACGCTTCGTTGAATCTTGTCATGAAAGATCAATCACCGCCTTCCTAGTGAAGATGCCGCCACTCATCTAAATAGCTTCGCTTGATTTGTGTGATATGCAAAAGAAGAAAGATGTTGATAATGATATTGTTAAATTGAAGCTATTTCCTTTTTCGGCTTAGAGATCGTTACTAAAGCTTGGTTTTCGTCTTTGCCTAAAAATAGTATTGATTCTTGGAACAAGTGCAAAGATGCTTTTATCTCTAAGTATTTCCCTCCTGCTAAGATCATCTCTCTTAGAAACAATATTATGAATTTTAAGCAACTTGATCATGAACATGTTGCACAAGCTTGGGAGAGGATGAAATTAATGATACATAATTGCCCTACTCATGGATTGAATTTGTGGATGATTATACAAAAATTTTATGCCGGATTGAATTTTGCTTCTAGAAATCTTTTAGATTCGGCCGCAGGAGTCACTTTTATGGAAATCACTTTAGGAGAAGCTACTAAACTCCTAGATAATATTATGGTTAATTATTCTCAATGGCACAATTTGAAAGATCTACTAATAAAAAGTGCATGCGATAGAAGAAATTAATGTTTTGAGGAAAGATGGATGAACTTATGAAATTATTTGCTACTAAGAGTGTTTCTTCCGATCCTAATGATATGCCTTTGTCTACTTTGATTGAGAATAATAATGAATCTATGGATGTGAATTTTGTTGGTAGGAATAAATTTGGTAACAACGCGTATAGAGGAAACTTTAATCCTAGGCCTTATCCTAGTAATCCTTCTAATAATTATGGAAATTCCTACAATAACTCTTATGGAAATTTTAATAATATGCCCTCTGAATTTGAGACTAGTGTTAAAGAGTTTATGAATTCATAAAGAATTTCAATGCTTTGCTTGAAGAAAAATTGCTTAAAGTTGATGAATTGGCTAGGAACGTTGATAGAATTTCTCTTGATGTTGATTCTTTAAATCTTAGATCTATTCCTCCTAAGCATGATATCAATGAGTCTCTCAAAGCCATGAGAATTTCCATTGATGAGTGCAAAGAAAGAACCGCTTAGGATGCGTATACTTAAAGATGCCTTTATTAGAAGCGTTGTTCTTCCAATTCCTAAGTGAAAATCAAGATGAAGATCTAAAAGTTATTGATGTGTCCCCTATGAAATCTTTTATTTTGCAATATGAATCTTGATAATGATGAGACTGAATATGATCCACCTTTACCTAGAAGGCGTTCCAAAAATTCTTGTAGTTTTTAGATCTTGATGCTAAATTTGATAAAGTGGGATTGAAGAAATCAAAACCCTAGATGTTGCTAAACCCACTATTTTGGACTTCAAGGATTTAATTATGAAAATTTCTCTTTGATTGATTGTATTTCCTTGTTGCAATCCGTGCTAAATTCTCCTCATGCTTATAGTCAAAATAAAGCCTTTACCAAACATATCGTTGATGCCTTGATGCAATCTTATGAAGAAAAGCTTGAGTTGGAAGTTTCTATCACTAGAAAATTTTATGATGAGTGGGAACCAACTATTAAAGTTAAGATCAAGTATCATGAGTTCTATGCTTTATGTGATTTGGGTGCTAGTGTTTCCACTATTCCCAAAACTTTGTGCGATTTGCTAGATTTCCGTGATTTTGATGATTGCTCTCAAAACTTGCACCTTGCATGGATTCCACTATTAAGAAACCTATGGGAAGAATTAATGATGTTCTTATTGTTGCAAATAGGAATTATGTGCCTCGAGATTTTATCGTTCTTGATATAGATTGCAATCCTTCATGTCCTATTATTCTTGGTAGACCTTTCCTTAGAACGATTGGTGCAATTATTGATATGAAACAAGGGAATATTAGATTCCAATTTTGCTATGGAAAGGCATGGAACACTTCCCTAGGAAGAAAATAAAATTACCATATGAATCTATCATGAGAGAGCTACTTATGGATTGCCTTACCAAAGATGGCAATACCTAGATCTATCCTTGCTTTTATGCCTAGCTAGGGGCGTTAAACGATAGCGCTTGTTGGGAGGCAACCCAATTTTATTTTTAGTTTTTTTGATTTTTCTTTTGTTTAGGAATAAATCTTTGATCTAGCCTCTGGTTAGATTTTTTTTATTTTTTAATTAGTGTTTGTGCCAAGTTAAACCTATAGGATTTTCCTGGATGATAGTTATTTGATCTTGCTGTAATTTCCAGAAACTTTCTGTTCAGGAAAATAATTGTTAAAAATCACCAGAACGTGATAAGATAGTGATTCCAATTGTTGCTGATTAATAAACAAATTTTCTAGGTCTTCCTATTTTGGCTGATATTTTGGAGTTCCAAGTTTGCGTTAGTTACAGATTACTACAGACTGTTCTGTTTTTGACAGATTCTGTTTTTCGTGTGTTGTTTGCTTATTTTGATGAATCTATGGCTAATAAAATAGTTTATAAAACCATAGAGAAGTTGGAATACAGTAGGTTTAGAACCAATACAAATAAAGAATGAGTTCATTACAGTACCTTGAAGTGGTCTTTTGTTTTCTTTCGCTAACGGAGCTCACGAGATTTTCGCTGAGTTTTGTGTTGTGAAGTTTTCAAGTTTTGGGTGAAATCTTTGATTTATTATGGAACAAGGAGTGGCAAGAGTTTAAGCTTGGGGATGCCCATGGCACCCCCAAAGATAATCTAAGGACACCTAAAGCCAAAACTTGGGGATGCCCGGAAAGGCATCCCCTTTTTAAATCTACTTCCATCGGTAACATTACTTGGAGCTATATTTTTATTCACCACATGATATGTGTTTTGCTTGGAGCGTCTTGTATGATTTGAGTCTTTTCTTTTTTAGTTTACCACAATCATACTTGCTGTACACACCTTTTGAGAGAGACACACATGATTTGGAAATTATTAGAATACTCTATGTGCTTCACTTATATCTTTTGAGTTATATAGTTTTTGCTCTAGTGCTTCACGTATATCTTTTAGAGCACGGTGGTGGTTTTGTTTTATAGAAACTATTGATTCTCTCATGCTTCACTTATATTATTTTGAGAGTCTTAAATAGCATGGTAATTTACTTAAAATAATCTTAATATGCTAGGTATTCAAGACTAGTAAAAACTTTCTTATGAGTGTGTTGAATACTAAGAGAAGTTTGATGCTTGATGATTGTTTTGAGATATGGAGGTAGTGATATCAAAGTTGTTCTAGTTGAGTAGTTGTGAATTTGAGAAACACTTGTGTTGAAGTTTGCAAGTCCCGTAGCATGCACGTATGGTAAACGTTATGTAACAAATTTGAAACATGAGGTGTTCTTTGATTGTCCTCCTTATGAGTGGCGGTCGGGGATGAGCGATGGTCTTTTCCTACCAATCTATCCCCCTAGGAGCATGCGGCGTAGTTCTTGGTTTTGATGACTTGTAGATTTTTGCAATAAGTATGTGAGTTATTTATGAGTAATGTTGAGTCCATGGATTATAATGACTCTCACCTTTCCATCATTGCTAGTCTGCTTCTTGCATCTGCATTGCATTTTCTCACATTGAGAGTTGGTGCAAACTTGGCGGTGCATCCAAACCCCGTGATATGATACACTCTTTCACACATAAACCTATATATCTTCCTCAAAACAGCCACCATACCTACCTATTATGACATTTCCATAGCCATTCCGAGATATATTGCCATGCAACTTTCCACCGTTCGTTTATCATGACACGTTCATCATTGTCATACCGCTTTGCATGATCATGTAGTTGACATAGTATTTGTGGCAAAGCCACCATTCATAATTCTTTCATACATGTCACTCTTGGTTCATTGCATATCCGATACACCTTGAGATACATTCATATAGAGTAATACTTTGTTCTAGTATCGAGTTGTAATCATTGAGTTGTAAATAAATAGAAGTGTGATGATCATCATTTTCTAGAGCATTGTCCCAAGTGAGGAAAAAAAAGAGAAAGGCCATAAAGAAAGAGAAGGCCCAAAAGAATGAGAGAAAAAGAGAGAAGGGACAATGCTACTATCCTTTTACCACACTTGTGCTTCAAAGTAGCACCATAATCTTCATGGTAGAGAGTCCTTTGTTTTGTCACTTCCGTATACTAGTGGGAACTTTTCATTATAGAACTTGGCTTGTATATTCCAACAATGGGCTTCCTCAAATGCCCTAGGTCTTTGTGAGCAAGCAAGTTGGATGCACACCCACTTAGTTTCTTTTGTTGAGCTTTCATATATTTATAGCTCTAGTGCATCCGTTGCATGGCAATCCCTACTCCTTGCATTAACATCAATTGATGGGCATATCCATAGCTCATTGATTAGCCTCGTTGATGTGAGACTTTCTCCTTTTTTGTCTTCTCCACATAACCCCCGTCATTATATTCTATTCCACCCATAGTTCTATATCCATGGCTCACGCTCATGTATTGCGTGAAGGTTGAAAAAGTTTGAGATTACTAAAGTATGAAACAATTCCTTGTCTTGTCATCGGGGTTGTGCATGATGAGAGCATTCTTGTGTGACGAAAATGGAGCATGACTAAACTAGATGATTTTGTAGGGATGAACTTTCCTTGGCCATGTTATTTTGAGAGAACATAATTGCTTAGTTAGTATGCTTGAAGTATTAGTATTTCTAGGTCAATATTGAACTTTTATCTTGAAACTTTCGGATCTGAATATTCATACCACAATTAAGAAGAATTACATTGAAATTATGCCAAGTAGCATTCCACATCAGAAATTCTGTTTTTATCATTTACCTACTCGAGGACGAGTGAGGGAGTCCCAGACTAGGGGGTGTCCGGATAGCCGGACTATCGTCATGGCCGGACTCCAAGACTATGAAGATACAAGATTGAAGACTTCGTCCCGTGTCCGGATGGGACTTCCCTTGGCGTGGAAGGCAAGCAGCAATACGGATATGTAGATCTCCTACCATTGTAACCAACTCAGGTAACCCTAACCTATCAAGTGTCTATATATAAACCGGAGGGTTTTAGTCCGTAGGGACACAACAACTTCATCATCAACAATCATACCGTGAGGCTAGCTTCTAGGGTTTAGCCTCCTTGATCTCGTGGTAGATCTACTCTTGTACTACCCATATCATCAATATTAATCAAAGCAGGAGGTAGGGTTTTACCTCCATCGAGAGGGCCCGAACACAGGTAAAAACATTGTGTCCCTTTGTCTCCTGTTACCATCCGCCTAGGAAGCATACAGTTCGGGACCCCCTACCCGAGATCCGCCGGTTTTGACAACGACATTGGTGCTTTCATTGAGAGTTCCCCGTGTGTGCCGTCACCCGATAGGCCGATGATAGCTCCTTGATCATCAACAACAGCAGCGGTCGGTGAGACTTTTCTCCCGGACGAGATCTTACGTGTTCGGGCGGCTTTGCATTGCGGGCCAATTAAGCAGCGCTGGCCAGGCGAATCGAAAGCTCGCCCCTGGCCATCGAGTCAGATTTGGAAGTTTAAACTATACGGCCGATATCCGCGGCATTTTGATCTTGACGGATTCGACGCGTAAAGCGTGCGCCGCTTTATTTCGATGGGCATGATCTCGCTCTGCAGCCAATAGCGATTGCCACGGAGGCCGCATCAGTATCCGCTCCGAACCCTTAATGTCGGGCCGGGACTCCCGTCGAGGGGCAGTGGTTGGACACCGCCTCGGGGCTACAATCTCTGACTGGCAATCGAGCGAACTCCATCCTGTCGCTGCGAAAGCCTCGACTCCAGGTGCGGACTCCTCTCGGGACTCCGAACCCCCAGCGCCCTTGTCGAATCCGATTGGGCGCCCGGTCATGGAGTTCAACGCCGCGGACATCTTTCCTTTTCGCCCTTTGGCGACATCACAAAATTCACTAAAGTCTCTCTCTTTATCCAGGAGAGCCTGGCCAGGACTACGGACGGGAAGGTTGGGATGCAGACGACGAAGAAATTCAACGCCCACCACCACCCACTTTATAGCCAACCCTTGTCGATGATTTAACCGACATGCTCGACTATGACTCGAAGACATCAGCGGCATGGACGACGGCGCGGAGACAACGAAGACCCAGCGCCCACGAGAACGCTGGAAAGCCACCTCGTCATATGACATATACATGGTGGACATCCGAAAGATAGAACGGCGATGGAACAACGGAGGATGACCCCTCAAGAAACAGCCGAAGCGCCAACGTCGTGGCGCCGCTCTAAATCCGTCACAATAAAGCGGTGATTGAAGCACGGAGATAATAGCACTCCGGAGAGTGCGAAGAGAACCCTCCTCAGCGGGGACTCGCGGCGGTGGAGGGAGAAGCAAGTTCGCCTGACGATGCGGCGGCCGAAAGAGAGGTCGAGGACAATAATTACGCGCCTCCCTCCGAAGATGAGGCAAGCCTCGCTTGACGACGAATTTGCCGTGCTGAGGATCCCTTGAACAGGAGGCGTTTTCAAGCGGAAGGCTTATAGCCACGGGCAACCTCAAGAAAAAGCAGCGGCAAACTTAGAGCTGATCAAGACACGCTAGGTGACGGATGGATGAAGTCCTTGCAGCGAAGAGTATGAACTTCGACGCAGCCTCCAAAAGCTACCCCAAACGCAGGCCGTTGCCTCGACTAGAGGAGGAAGCACCCAAGTCGCCAGTGCACGACATGGCAGACCGGCCACCTTGCAGCCACGATAGAGAAGCCTCTCGGCCCTCCGCTCAAGCCACAACCCAACGCCGCTCAAAAAGTACCAAGGCAAGGGAAAACGTGCCAGACTTGCGAGATATATTGGAGGATAAGGCCAAAACATACAAAATTCGATCTACGGATCGCGTGGGCGCCCTAGCAACACGGGATGATTACCGTCAGCGCGGATCACAGCAAAACTGCCGCCGGGCGAACACAATGGAGACAAAGCTCGTATGAGCTACGCCGTGATATAGCCCAATCTGAAGGCGCCGCACACCCACTATGCTTCACGAGATGAAGTACTGGATCATCAAACCCCCGAGGGCCACAAGCCCGTACACCTCGAATCACACGATGGTACCACAGATCCTGCGGTCTGGATCGAGGATTATCTCCTCCATATCCACATGGCTCGCGTTGATGATCTACATGCCATCAAATACCTCCCCCTGAAGCTTAAAGGACCAGCTAGGCATTGGCTCAACAGCTTGCCAGCCAGAATCAATTGGTTGTTGGGAGGACACGAAGCCGCATTCCTTGATAACTTCCGGGGGCACATATGTGCGACCACCGGGCGACCGATGACCTTAGCCACATAATTCAGCGACCGGAAGAATCGGCGGAACAATTACGGACTCGGTTCCTAACAAAGAAAAATCAAATCGTTGATTTGTCGAGGCGCAGCGGCCCTTGTAGCCTTCAAACATAACATCGCGATTGGTGGCTTGCCGGCACCTAGGGACAGGAAAAGCCGGAAATCTATGGCAGCCCTCACAACCCTCATGACTACGCTTTTTGTGCGGAGAGGATAGCTGGCTAGCTCGAAGCAACAACTTGGCCAAACATCACGATAGTCCCGATACCAAGGACAACAATGGCAGGTCGGCGTCGCAACAAGAACAAAGCGCCACATTAGCGGCGATAATCTGAAGACACGGCCGTCAATGCGAGATTCGATGGCTCTAAACCCGGTCGTGAAGAAGCCATTCAAAGAAATACCTAGGGCCCGTCAACTTGGACCCGAATACTCGACCGCTTGTGCGGATACATGGCACCCCATCTGCAATCACACCGCGGGGACTGTTGGGTGTTCAAACAAGCGAGCAGAGATTGGGTGCGAACTCAATAACAAGGGGCTGCATAGCGATGACGAGGAAGAGCCCGACGCCGCCGAGCAATAAAGGACGGAAGGGTTTTCCTCACGCAAGTGCGGACGGTGAACATGATATACATAACCCACATACCCAAAGGGAGCGGGCGTGCACTAAAGGGCGTATATGCGATGGAGCTAAGTCGCCCCAAAGTTCAATCAATGGTCTTCACCGCCCGATCACCTTCGATCGAAGGACCACCCACTAACATCCGGAATCACGGCGGCTTCGCCGCATTGGTTGTCGACCCAATTATCGACGGATTTCACCTCACCGTAGTCCTGATGGGCGGCGGCAGCCTGAACCTGCTTTACTAGGATACGTGCGCCAAAATGGGCATTGACCCCTCAAGGATTAAACCTACAAAGGCGACCTTTAAAGGCGTCATACCGATGTAGAGGCCGGTTATGCAGAGCTCGATTACACTCGAAGTGGTCTTCGGATCTCCGGATAACTTCCGCGAAGAGTTAATCTTGACATCGTCCCATTCGCGGCGGCTATCACGCCTTTGCTCGGACGAACCGCATTGCCAAGTTCAATGCGGTGCCGACCACGCATACCTCAAGCTCAAGATGCGGGCCCTCGAGGAGTAATCACGGTCAATGGAAACACGAGCGCTCTCTCCGGACGGAGGAGCATCTGGCGACCCTCGCGGTGGAGGTGCAAAGCAGCCTCTCACGGCAATTCTCGAGTCCGGCCACTAAGCGTCCGGACACCGCCAAGCAGCGCCCGGAGTAACCTGCAACAAGACCACAGCACGATTCAAAGCACGGTAGCAATCCGGCCCCAACCCAGCCCTCACGAAATTGCAAACCCGGTATTGCATTACATAATTACGCTCTGAAGATACCATGGGCATATGGGGAGGGGCAAGACAACGGCTGCGCCAAAATGCGACTCGACCGCACGAGGGGCTACATACGTGTCATTTCTTTTTCCTTTTTCCTTTTTTCTTTTTTACTTTCAGGACTCCGTCTTGAACAGTCCTGTCCGGCACTTGAATCGCGAACTCACGATGCAACAGCCGAGAAGCGGAAGGCCACGTCAAGTGCTCGGGTGGTCTACATTATGAGCATTATACCTGTTTTACATACCATCCATGACTTACCCACGGAGAGGGACTTGTTAGATAGTCCCATCGCCTTGCTTACCGCACAATTTGTATCGATTACGCTTCCATTACGGTACCTTTTGAATAAACAATACATAGCTCTTGCTCATTATAGCCTTTAATTCCTTTATATATATATATGTTCATTTCACGACATATACATAGCTGTACACTTTAGTGCGGCCAATACACGAGGGCTTAAGTATCCCAAAATTATGGGCGTGATAAAGTGGGACACTTTCACAAGTGCGGCACCCGAACTTATAGCATTATATGAATTGGCTCGAATCATGTCTTGGGTCAATAGTTGGGTTTGCCCGGGCTCCCGTGTTTCGTGCCTTCGTTCCGCTATATCGGCTAAGGTAGCACCGGAGAACCACTCTGCGATTGTGCCCAGGTTATTCTGGTCGAGCACCTCAATGGAGAAAGCCAAAACGGCCGTCATGATAAGGCGAGCGATGCGCTGTTCGAGAGGTTTTTTGGGTCCCTAAAGACTTATGCCGCTTCGGCGAGGAACAGGAATTATCCGGCCAAAGGCGTGGATGGCGCGCCCGAACTTCGATCTTCCGAATACTAGGGGCTTTGCGAAATTTAAAATCATAGAATTCTATGGCTAAGTGAGAGTGTTCAAGCATTATAAGTCCGGTTGCCTTGTTACGTTGTGTTGGCGCCTCCCTAGATGGACCCAAGAATGGGAACAAGAGCGCTCAAGTTTATCGAACACCCCCAACTCTCGTGGCATGTGGGCTGAAACCAGCGACTTGCCATCTCTCAAATTTGATAAGCGGCCGCCTGAAGGTAATATTTTATTTTAAATTAATAAAGCGTTGCTTAAGCGCATATGAACAAGTTTTCAGCGTCTGAGAATAACAAGCGAGTCTATTCAAAATTACATCCTTGGAGCACTCATCCGCTATTGGTGAGCACCCTTCAGAGGCCCTCATAATACATTTCGGGCGATGCGATGCTCCTTGCCCTTCGGTGGCCCGTCGTCACAAGCTTCTCCGCATCCGGCTTCCCCGGTGCACTTTAGCGGGCAAGGGCCCAACGGACCCCTTCAATGCGAGCCAGGCGCTTGATAACTTCAAGCCACGGACAAGCATCCACGGTAGCTGCACCAAGCGAAGTAGCTCCGGGCATGGCCTCCAATGGCCTTGGCCGCTCTATAAGGCCCCCATGGCCTGTTCGGCGACCTTGTGGAGCTCGACCAAATTGCTTCAGCTGAGTCGCTTAGAAACACGGATGTCCGGCCTCAGCATCTTGAGACCTGAACACCTTCTCCGTGGAGCTCCCCTCCACAGGCGCGGTAGAGCAGCTGCTGACATCGGGCGCTTCTGGGGCAAATCTGCGAATGCTCTGGAGAGCTCCGAGAATCCGGGTAAGTCATAGATAATTGACTTTTACATTCTTGCTTTGCATAAAGAATGCCTTACCCGCCCGATATCTTCTTTAGTGCTTGATTTCTTGGAGGGCTTTTGGGCCACGGCCTTAGCAGCTTTGGCACTCTCAAGGCCGAGGCAAGCGCTCGGACTCTCGGGTCTTTGAGTCACGCTCCAAACCCTCGTGTTTCTTCCACGAGAATCTGGAGCTCTTGCGCACCTCCATGATGCGCCTCCCCTTTCTCTCGCTCGGTGCGCTCCGCACTTGGCCGCTTTGTTTCAGCCACGCCACCGGCTTCCCTCGGGGTCTCCACCTCGGTCGTGGCCCTGCGGTACCCATGTTATTTCTGTTATTTTTTGCAACCAAAACCTTTTCCATAAGAGTATTTCTTTAATAAGGCGTTTCTTACCTTCCTTGTCCTCGAGCTGCTTTTTGGCTTGTCCGAGCTCGTTCTCGGAATGCTTTCGAGGTTACCTTCCGAGTGTATTGACCTCCATGATCCCGGTCTGGCGAGAGGTGACAGCGTAGCTGCATTCCCATATTGACATACTTATATTAGACTCCCTGCGTATATCTTTTAGATCCTCGATCCGACTTTTCTTCCCGAACACGAACTAAGCATCGAGGGCTACTGTCTGTCATTAACATTTTTATATGTTTTAAACTTACCTCAAAGCCTGTTAGAAGGCTGGTACAGGCTTCGTCGATCCCTCTTGGCGGATCTGAACCGTCGGATGACCGCACTCATAATAGTGCGGTGCTCCTCCTCGATGGGCGCCGTTGGCGCCTCTAATGCGCTTATCCGGTGCCTTGGGTTGGGCCGGAGGACACGGCGTCTTACCCTTGTTGCGAAGGATCCGCTATGGGACTTGGAACCGCTGATAGTTCCAGCATGGAGTCGGACGAGGTCGGGCTTAGAGCCCTGGGGTCTTGCCCCAGGCGCTGGAATCCGGGAGGTCGCCTTGTGGCGCCTCCTGCGCTACCTCCTCTTGACCAAGCCCTCCTTGGGGCCCCACCTTGAGTGTCGTCATGGCGTGGAGGCGAGGCGGCGGGAGGCGAGGCACTCTCCATTCCGCAGCCCGAGGGACCCGCTTGATAAATTGCAAGCTTCGCCCTTGGGTGAGCTGCATGATGTTGACCGGCATTAGAGAACATTATGCAATTATGAAAAACCATGGGTATCCGGACACTACGATCTCTCCGGGGCTTGGTCCTTGTTGGCGAGTCCTCCTGCGTCATCGTCGGCGTTGGTGGAGAAGTCGAAGGAAGGTTCTTCCTTCTTGGACCCTCGGCCTCCCCCATTAGGGGCGGCCTTCCTTTTCTTCTCCTCCCTCCTTTGGGGAGGAGCTTCTTACTTCCTCCTCGTCCTCGGGAGAAAGATTCCGCTTGAGAACGATGACACTTGGCGTGGGGAACTCCTTGAGTTCGTGGCCTCCTTCTTGGCCTTCTTCTCGGCACCACATGAAGCGCCTTGGAGCCAACAGCCTTCCAAATCAATGGGCGTCCTCCAGGTCTTCGGCAAAGGAGCCGGACGGTTAATCTGTCGGCCGTCTTGACTTGATCTGTCAAAAATTAGGGAGTTTTAGATCCCGCATAGAGTCAATCTATGAAAAAAGAGTCCGTAAAGGATAAAATAACTTACCTCGCGGCTGGGCCGCGATGCGCTGTACTCCGCGATCTTTGGTAGCGGATGTTGGGGCTTGGCCTTGAACGGCACCTTCCGGAGGGCATCTTCGTGCGTAGTGTCGAAGAGCGGCTCAAGGTTCTTGTCATGCTGGATCGAACTCCACAAATTAAAAGGCCCGTCGTTGGCGGGGAGAATCCGGCGGATGAGCATCACACAGATTACGTCGACAAGCTTGAGATTCTTGTCCACCAGGTTTTGGGCGCATATGCGAGTCCGGATAGCTCTTCCGAATCCCCCACGTCCAGGCCCGTTTCTTTCCATGGCGAGAGTCGTGTGGGGAAGCCAGATCTGAATTAGGGGCCGCCGCCCATTCAGGGTCGCGTGGCTCGGTGATGTAGAACCACCCGATTGCCATCCCTTACAATCTCCACAAAAGCGCCCTCGAGCCATAGGACCTTGGCCATCTTGCCAACCATGGCGCCTTCGCACTCCGCTTTGGCGGCCGCCTACTACCTTCGGCGGACATTGAAAATCTTGACCATAAGCGAAGTGGGGCTGGATGCGCAGGAAGGCCTCACACCTGACGATAAGCGCCCGAAATGTTGAGGATGAAATTGGGGCGGATCGTGGAAGTCCGGGCCGTAGTAGAACATGAGCCCGGACGAAAGGGTGAAGAGGAAAACCCTAGTCCAGCGGAGGAAGTGGGGTAGAAACACTACCCTCTCATGGGGCCGGGGGTTGGAATGAAGCTGCCCGCTTGAGGCCTTTGTCTGTGATGTTCTTTGGACAAGTATTGACCTCCCGCAACTTGGTGATGTGCCCTTCCTTGTGGAAGAGGCCATCCACTGCCTCCGCTCGACATGGTTGGAGAAAGGTTAGAGGTGGGATCTGCGGACTTAGTATTTGGAGCTCGAGTCTTGTGAAATGGATAAGCAAAGGAGGAAGAAGGCGTGGGTGACAAGGTGGATCGTTATCCCTTATATGGATGGGCCGAAGCTATCGTCCCCCACCGACTGATAAAACTTCGCTTATTCCCCAAGCGTAGTAATCAATGGCGCGGATGGGTTACCCACGTCCGTATTGGCGAGAATCTTGGAATAAGGGGCACGATCTATGCTTTGATAAGGCGTGCCAAGAAAAGCCTCGCTAAACACGCTGAGGTGGAGCAGTAAAAGCGATTCATATAAAGGCACGGCCGTGGTGTGATGTCACGCCCGCGGAATACGTCAGCAGAATCTGTGCAAAAATTATTCTCTCTACGGTGTTATGTGGAACTTGTTTTGCGAGCGGACACTATCCTTGTGTTCAAAACCTTCTATGAAGTATTGAGGAGGAACCCGCCTTGCAATGCCGAAGACAATATGCGCCGGCCGGACTCATCGTTATTGAAGCCAGGTTCGGGGAGCTACGGGGAGTCCCAGACTAGAGGTGTCAGGATAGCGGACTATAAATCTGGCGGACTCCAAGACTATGAACATACAAGATTGAAGACTTCGTCCCGTGTCCGGATGGGACTTTCCTTGGCGTGGAAGGAAAGCTTGGCATGTCTGGATATGTAGATCTCCTACCATTGTAACCGACTACTGTGTAACCCTAACCTATCCGGGAATTGTCTATATAAACCCGGAGGGTTTTAGTCCATAGGACACAACAACTTCATCATCAACAATCATACCATAGGCTAGCTTCTAGGGTTTAGCCTCCTTGATCTCGTGGTAGATCTACTCTTGTAGTACCCATATCATCAATATTAATCAAGCGGGGAGTAGGGTTTTACCTCCATCGAGAGGGCCCGAACACAGGTAAAAACATTGTGTCCCTTGTCTCCTGTTACCATCCGCCCTAGACTCACAGTTCGGGACCCCCTACCGAGATCCGCGGTTTGACACCGACAGCGAGCAGGAATTAAGCTTGGGATGCTTGATACGTCTCCAACGTATCTATAATTTTATTGTTCCATGCTATATTATATTACATTACGGACATTATTGGGCTTTATTATACACATTTATATTATTTTTGGGACTAACCTATTAACCGAAGGCAGCCTAGAATTGCTGTTTTTCGCCTATTTCAGAGTTTTGCAGAAAAAGAATATCAAACGGAGTCCAAACAGAATGAAACCTTGAGCGTGATTTTGAGCGAGCGTGATCGAGAGGACTTGGACCCTATGTCAAGACATCAACGAGGAGGCACGAGGTATGAGTAGCGCCCTCCAACCTCGTGGGCCCCTGTTGCTCCACCGTACTCCTTCCTCCTATATATACCTCGTGCCCCCCAAACTACCAGATCACGGAGCCAAAAACCTAATTCCACCGCCGCAACCTTACATGCCCGTGAGATCCCATCTCGGGGCCCACCATTAGGAAGCTCCGCTCAGGAGGGGCATCGATCACGGAGGGCTTCTACATCAACACCATAGCCTCTCCGACGATGTGTGAGTAGTTTACCTCAGACCTTCGGGTCCATAATTATTAGCTAGATGGCTTCTTCTCTCTTTTTGGATCTCAATACAATGTTCTCCCCCTCTCTCGTGGTGGTCTATTCGATGTAATCTTCTTTTGCGGTGCGTTTGTTGAGACCGATGAATTGTGGGTTTATGATCAAGATTATCTATGAACAATATTTGAATCTTCTTTGAATTCTTTTATGTATTATTGGTTATCTTTGCAAGTCTCTTCGAATTATCAGTTTGGTTTGGCCTACTAGATTGATCTTTCTGGCAATGGGAGAAGTGCTTAGCTTTGGGTTCAATCTTGTGGTGTCCTTTCCCGATGTGATAGGGGCTGACAAAGGCAAGTATTGTATTGTTTCCATCGAGGATAACAAGATGGGGTTTACATCATATTGCATGAGTTTATCCCTCTACATCATGTCATCTTGCTTAAAAGCGTTACTCTGTTCTTATGAACATAATACTCTAGATGCATCTTTGGATAGCGGTCGATGTGTAATGGAGTAATAGTAGTAGATGCGAGGCGAGTCGATCTACTTGTCTCGGACGTGATGCCTATATACATGATCATACCTAGATATTCTCATAACTATGCTCAATTACATCAATTGCTCAACGATAATTTGTTCACCAAGTAAATACTTATGCTCTTGAGAGAAGCCACTAGTGAAACCTATGGCCCCTGGGTCTATTTTCCATCATATTAATCTTCCAAGACTTAGTTATTTTTATTGCCTTTTATTTTACTTTGCATCTTTATCATAAAAATACCAAAAATATTATCTTATCATATCTATCAAATCTCACTCTCGTAGGTGACCGTGTAGGGATTGACAACCCCTTATCGCGTTGGTTGCGAGGATTTATTTGTTTGTGTAGGTGCGAGGGACTCGTGCGTGGCCTCCTACTATATTTATACCTTGGTTCTCAAAAACTGAGGGAAATACTTACTCTACTTTGCTGCATCACCCTTTACTCTTCAAGGGAAAACCAACGGAGTGCTCAAGAGGTAGCACGGCCTCTTGACGACCCCCGCCAGACCGACGGTGCGGCAGCCCCAACGTCGACGAGCCTGCGTTCGGTGTCGGCGGGTGCCTACCTTTCGAGGTCGACTGCCCTACCTTTACACGCGTGCTGCGGCAAGTCCGTTGGCCGTCCGTTCGCATGTTCAAGCCGGAGATCCCCGAGAAGTACGACGGGAGAATGAACCCAACAGAGTTCCTGAGCATCTACACCATATTTATTCGAAATTTCTTAGGGGGAAGAGGCGAGAAAGGTGTTAGCCAACTACTTCCCGTTGGCTCTCAAGTCCAACATGAGAACTTGGCTCATGCACCTGCTGAAGAACTCCATTTCGTCATGGGAAGACCTGTGCCACGAGTTCATCGGTGCACCTTGCCGGTGGCCCACGAGGCAGCGGCAGCCCGGCGACCTATAACTTCTCCGGCGAAGGAAGGAAAAACTCTCCGTAAGTATTTACAAATATTGATAAAGTCCATAGAAATATTCCAAATATCCATCCGATTAGCTGTTATAGCAGCTTTCCGGTCAATGTCATGGCAAATCGCATTCGTTCTAAGATGAGCGTATGGTTGCCCAAGGCTATGAAGGAGCTGTACACCCTAGTGGATAAGTGTGCTTTCGGATAGAGGAAGGAAGGAATTTGCCGGGGAGGAGGATTGCATGAATGTTGATTCGGAGGATGAAGATATGAATCAATTTGCAGTGGAGAAAAGGAGCAAGAAAGCGTAACAAGAAGCCAAGGGATAAAGCGGTGATAGTGTGGAAGGTTACGGCACACCTAGTACCGACAAGAAGGCCAAAGGCTGCGGCCCCGGCAAGAAGTTGCCACGTGCACTACTGTAGGGACATTCTTCTTCTTGAGAAAAAGCCAGGAAAGGTGATGGGCCGTACTACAAGATCCACCGAACCAAGGGCCACGACCTCCATGAATGTCATCAAGTTGAGCAGCTTGTCAAGAGATAGAGGGCAGAGTATGATAGGCGTGATAAGGAGAAAGGTCAGAATGCTGCTGGCGGAAAGGGCCGAGGCAGTGAAGCAAACTGCTTGACAAACTCTTTGGAACCACGAAAAAACCCACGAGGGGCCAAGAGAAGGAAACACTGTGATGATTTGAGTGATGGAGAATGAAGAGGGAAACCGAGGGAGCAGGAATTTGGAGGGCCGCGGCGCCCTATGCATTGATGGGGTTGCGTGTTTGCACTCCTCCCATCGCTTGACTCAAGCGATGGGCACGAGAATCAATGTTGTGGAGCGGCGCCGGAGAAATCCGGGAAGCCGCTCAAATGGTCCCGCACACCCATCATCTTTGATGAGGAGGACCACCCTTGCCGCACCACTGTGGTGGGGTGCACTACAAAAAAAAGACACATCCGTGACATTTTGGGCCGAACGATTTTGTTTTGTCATGCTTATGACACTTCTATGACGATAATTGTGACAAAACCGGTATCATCATAGATGTGGTGGGCTCCTACTTCTATGACAAAAAATCATAATGAGAAAATGGGGTTTTCGTCACAGGGCGGGCGGAGCGCTTGTTGCATGAAATTCTTTGGGCCGTGCATGTGAAAAAACCGTGGTAGAAGCGAGGCGAGGAAAATATCGAGGAGTTCCGGTTACGGTGGGTGGTCGGGGCGGCGATGTGCGTTCTCTCATACATGTAGGCGGCGTGGAGTGCGAGGCATTGGGCTCTAATTGAACTCGGCGAGGCGTTAGCCCTCACGAACCCGGCGATTGCACTCTGAGGCTACAGCGTTCTTGAATCCGGCGATCGTTCGATGGTACATTAACCAACCCGATCGGCGATTCCTTCTCTGCTGCTAAGCTGAAGCCCGATCGAACACTGCTGCCTCCTTCCCTTGATGAACATTGGCGTTGTTGGGGGGGTTGGATGAACAGTTCGGCGGGGGTTAGATGAATAGGACGGCGTGGTAATAGAGACCGTTGCCCTTTGGATGAAGCAGGACCCCGATCGATCGAGGCGGTGGATGAGCGAGGACCCGTGGAGGCTGGATGAACAGGACCCCATGGAGGCTGGATGAAGCGGGACCCCGTGGAGGGCTGGTTGAGCGATTACCGGTGGAGGCTGGATGAATAGTAGCCCGTGGAGGGTGGTTGAGCAGGAGCCCGTGGAAGGGCTGGTTGAGCGATAACCCGATGGAGGTTTGGATGAGCAGGGAGCCCGTGGATGAGCAGGTCACATGTGGAGGAGGAGGAGGTCGACGGTGGATGAGCGAGGGCCGTGGAAGCGGTCGACGGTGGATGAGCGATAGCCCGTGGAAGCAGTCGACGGTGGAGATGAACACTATCCCGTGGAGTCCCGTTTTGTGGTACGCCACACCCCTCCCGATGAACTGCGCTCCAACACAAGTCTGTTTCCTCCGTTTTGCGGTATGCCACACCCCTCCCGATCAACAGGACCCCCGTTTCGACCATAGGAGGTCCGTTTCCTCCGTTTTGCGGTCGCGCGGACCCCTCCGATGAGCGGGATCCCGTTTGACCGTGGCCGGTCGAACACAAGACCGTTTCCTCCGTTCTGCGGTACGCCAGGCCTCGTTTCCATCAGCTATTCCGTCCAAGCCAGTTGGCTCCCGATGAACAGCACGCGTTCTGTTGCCTACCGATGAACACAACGCATTCTGTTCCCTCCCCATGAACATAGCGGCGATCACGGTTTCTCCGTTCCACCCAGCCATGTCACGGGGAGCCTTGGCGCGTCACGTATCGCTGAGTAGGCGTTCGAGACCCCGCCCGTATGTACATGCGTGGCCATATTTACTTTATTGCACCCTGTCCGCTGTACGTACGTGTGCATGCTGCGTGCACGCCTCTACTACGACACGTGCCCTTCCTTACACGGTCACGATTAATCACTGCAGCCTGCAGACAGACCGATCGACCAGTATGTACGTACACGTTCGCGACCAGAATGACAACGCTTCGTGCGCTTCGGCCCGGGTGGGTCGGTATCCGGGCACTTCCTTGCGTGTGAAGATGTAGCTGGTGGGTCCCCAGCGATTAGGGGCGAATCATTTTTTTGCCTGTAATATGGACGCACTTTCTTGTGTGCGAAGATGTAGCTGGTGGGTCCCAGCAGTAAGGGGGGAAACGTTTTTTTCGTGAAATACGGTGGCCTGTCTGGTGGGTCCCTCCTGTTAGGTGGAGGAATAATTATTTTGCGTGTAATAAGGAGGCACTTCCTTGCTGCGGCCATGGACCCATTCTATCGACCTCTCAACGTCTGCAGTACTCTTCCGATGGAAGTCGTTCATTGACCACATTGACCACGCTTGGCAAAGAGCACCAAAGGCGGTGGACGACGGCGAGCCTAGGAAGGGAACAACATGGAGCAGGGAAGACATGGCGGTGGATGCCCACAGCGAGAGGAGAATCTGAGGTTCACTAGTTACTTTGCGGTCGAGGCTGCTTTGTCGCCCTGTGAGGCCTGGCCAGCCAGTGGTAGTAGTAGGTGCCTGTGAGGCCTCCGCGGCACCTGACCCGACCATGGGAGGCGGGAGCGAGGCGGCAAGGCGGCTATTGCTCTGGGCATCTGGAGCAAGAAGGCGGAGGTTGAAGAAGCACTGCGACCGTTGGATGGACATCGTCGGTCACTTCAGCTAGAATCGTTTATATTGACTAAGTTGACAAAGCCACAGATGCAGCGTCAACTTAGTAGGCCTGGTCGACCTCCAAATGGTGCGTCCCGGATGTCGAGGGAGGAATCATTTTTTGGGTGGGTGAACCTAGAATATCCGAGATTGAAGAAGAAGCACAATGTTGGATGGACATCAATAGCATTGTTATTAGAACCGTCAATGTTGACTATAAGTTGAAAAAGCCTTGCATACGCGTCAACTTATTTTTTTTAGCAGGCCCACAAGTGTGTGGCAGAGAACTTATAGCCCATTTGAGATTTGTAAGAATGTACAACCCATTTTCGAATTCTAATAGAATTTACTACAACCCATTTACAGTTTGTTAAAAGTACAACCCATTTTCTAGCTAGGACAATGATTAATAATTTCAACCAACCGTTCAAAATAGAATTCAATAAAATTTCCCACATTTTGATGGGATCCTAAATATTTGTATCCCTAAATTTCTAGTCAGATTAAATACAATTTCAATATAAATTTGTCTTACGTAAAAATCCAAAGAAACATTGCGTGCGCAGCAATTAATGAAATTAAAATTTTCAAAATCCAAAAATAATATTTTATAAACTAGTTACGTGTTTGGTGCATTTTTAATAGTTACAGCCCGGTTTTTATAATTACATCCCATTTTCTTGTTAAGCCTAATGCATCCCTCCTAGGAAAGATTTGCAGTCCAGCGGGGCGGAGGATAACAAGTTGACCTTGCCTGGTATTCCTAAAAAAAAAGTATTGCTGGGCTAGCCATTTTTAGCTTGAAAAATAATTATATTTGGGCTGGATATATGGCCTGGGCTAGACGGACCATAGCCCGCCCAGTTAATACCTTGCTCTCCTCTGAACAACAACGAAAACATCGCTCTTGTCTCAAAATAAAAAAACGAAAACATCGCTCAAGAAAAACTCTGCAGTGCTCACACCTGAAAAACATAAATACTGCTCGAGCTGCTTGAGTCCCGGTATCGGCCGCTCCTTGCGCAATTCTCTCGTTTATTGACTACATAGGTTGACAATGGTGTGGGACCGTGATGTTAGGAAACCAGGAGGAAGCAAAATAAATTACAGTTGTAGTATATAATAAGGAGGCACTTGCGTACGTGCGGCTATGGCCCTGGTGGGTCCCTACTGTCATCCTCTCCAAGTAAAGCCATCTCCTCATTCCTCATGTCTATTGACCATGTTGACAACAGCGAGGCAATGGGCGCCACGGGCGCAACAACTTCGAAGGGCAGCGAGAGGGCCTCGCAGCCCTCGGATGGTCTAATCTGGCGCCCACGCTCATTTGGGAAGCCAAGATCATAGGGCCACATGTCCGCGGCGGCATTGTCGTTAAACTTGTTCACGGTGCTCGTTGACGAGGCGGAGGTTGCAACACATGTCCTCCTACTTATTTGGTAGCTCTTTCGTCATTAGGGCGTCAAAGTGCGGCCACACCTGCTCTATGGTGAACACGGCATGAACCGGCTTGGACAGTGGCGCCGGCTCCTGGTCGGAAGCTACGTCCATTGTCTGATTGTCGTCGCTCAGCTTGGCGATCTCGCTAGCGAGCCAACATGTCCGGCTCCTGGACCGACCCGCTGCCAAGCACGAGTATGACTGCCCTGGCTCACTCCAGACCGCCTCCCTCGCCCGCGCATGCTTTCCGCCCAAAATGGTCAGCGCCGCCCGCCCCGCTTCCCGGTGCAGGCGATTGCTCCGCCTTCAAACGACACAAGTGCCATCCGTCCATCCATCTGCCGCCCACATTAATGATACGCGGTTGCCGAGGTGGCTACCACGGCGCCACACGTCCATCCCTCTGCCGCCCACCATTGTAATATAAACTGCTGCGCCGGCCATAGCCACAGTCATCCGCCTCCGTTCCCTTTATCCTTTCCACATCACTACTGCCCACCATGGCTTCCTTGCGCTCCAGCGCTCTCCAGAGCCAGGACGGACGACGGACCACAAGGAGATGGCAGCCATTCTTTGTCATTGCACCGGCTGGCGAGCAGCCGGAGGCAACGACGTCCCAATGGAGAACATGGTAGTCGACGATCCGGCGCCAACCCCCTCCTCCGCGCCATCCTCGCAGGTGGATTGCACCATGACCATCGGCGAGGCCTGTGCCCACTACATGGACACGGTGAGGCAGAAGCGTGAGAAGCAGTTCCGGGAGGCGCAGACCGACGCCGCCTACAACCACCATCTCCTCTAGGAGCACCTGCAGGAGGAGGAAGGCGGATCGCCCATGAGTGGGCGGGCAGCGGGAGAGCCTTTGCTCGACTCGTGCCGCTCCACCATGAGGCCGCCTCGAGTGCTCGCGGTACCGCATGCGGATGGCGGAGGCTGCGGCCACCTACAAAGAGGGCGATGAAGCGGGCGAGGCGCTATTTGGCGAGACCGAGGACGAGGCAGAGGACAATGCCGACTCCACCGAGGTGGCTACCACGGCCGCTGTCGTCGACGAGGCCATGCTCCGCTGAGGCCCCGCAGTGCCAACAACGAGGCAGAGGACACCGTCGGCTCCACCGAGGCCCCGCCCCGCCAGCACAGAGGCGGAGGCCCTACTCCGCCGAGGCCCCGTCCCGCCAACAAAGAGGCAGAGGACATTACCGGCTCAGCCGAGGCCGCACCCTTCCGCTAACGAGGGGGAGGATTTCCCCCGCTCCACTGAGGCGCCGCCCCGCCGGCAATGAGACAGAGGACATCACCGGCTCCGTCGAGGCCCCGCCCCGCTGCCAACGAGGCCGCGCCACATAGAAAACAAGGAAGAGTAGAACACGGTGAGTGCCGCCCGCTCATGGGTCCAAGTAAGGCCACCGCTTCTACCCTCCGGTTGAAGCCAAGCTAGGAGGGTTGACCATTGACGGCCGATTAGCTTCTTGGCGGTGACGTGGAGTTGGAGAGCTATGTTGGAGAAGGATGCCGCTTCTACTTAACTGCTGGTGCAGTTGGCTCACTGACACATGGGCCCAACAAGCATCTGGGCCACATGTCGATTATCTGCAAGCTGCAATAGTTAAATCAACTAGCTTCGATCCATTGGAGAAGAAGCTTTTGTTCGGCTCAGCTGGACACAGGTGGGTAGCTTCGATTAATTAATTATACCTCCAAACACACCTCTTTTTAGTTGAAGAATGTATGAAATGTAATGAAATCCGGCATGTTTATATGAAATCCGATCGTGCATAAATGAATTTAGTTCAATTAGTTCAAATTCTTGTATCACTGGCATTGGATGAACATGCAAAACAAAACGTACTAGCATTATTCCCAGGGTGATCACCTCGTTTGCAGCAGTTTCACATATACTCCCTCCGGTCCTTTTTAGTCTGCATACAAGTTTTGTCTGCAGCTTTTTAGCGTTCTTGTACATTGCAATCAAACACACAGGCCTGGCAATTCATAGAGGACATTCAAAACAATCGATGATTATGCATCTCAGCGATTCACATGTCAGAGCCAATATTTACTTCACAACTAAAGAATAAAGAAAAATAGATCAACGCTGCTGACAGCAAAAGGCGTCCCGTTCGAAAATATCAAATGCATGTCTTCTTGCTAACATCAATGAGCAAAATTTGACAAGGTTGTCCCGTTCCAAAATGTCAAATGCTTATTGTTTTGCGCACATCAATGAGCAAACTTTGACAAGGTTTTCCCATTCCAAAATATCAAATGCCTACGATTGTGGAATGGGCAGGGTTTGCCATCAGTTTGGACATTGACATGGAACCTCGTGCTAAATAAATCAGCTGTTCTTTTTGTGCAGTTCCACCAAAATCAGCCAAATTCGCGCGTAGTTTGTATGATTTCGCCCTTATATGTTGCAACACCTTGAATATATCGGCACTCCTTTCTTGTGGTGGAAATGAATGATTCGTTGTATTCATAAACATTTTGTGCAGTTCCCATTGAAATCAAGCTGAGCACCCCTTTTGCACAAATACAAAAAAAGTGATTAGTATAAAGCAAACTGTACTATGAATTGACAGTTTAAATAGGCACCTACATGGTCCATGTAGAGCACACTTTAAAAAAAATGGAACTCATGGAAAGAATCCTAGAACAACATTGTACTTGCGCATCAGAGCAAAAAGATGGAGATATGTCAGTCCTTCTGAGCTGAAGTTAGTTTTGTCTTGTGGGGAGTAATGTAACCATCCTTCATTGCTCCTTGATGAGAAGATAGACATGGCTTCTTAAATCCTGGCATAATCGGAACTAGTCACTTCACGTACTCCATATTCTTCTTGAGGAGGAGGATGATCTGTTATTGCAAAGACAAGAGGACAACTAAATGCTAGCATCTCTGTTTGCTCGGGAAAAAGGAAAGGAAATATTTAAAACAACACAGATGAAGCACTTCTCAAGGACAATACCACTTTCTCATGACAGTATCTAAACAGTAGCACAACACCAATAGAGATGACAAAGCTCAATCATGTGGATGAAATCCATTGGGCAGTACCAACCTTTGTCGGAGGAGGTTTATTGTGGAGAGCACTCTGACGAACAAGCACTTCTCCGGAACCATCTGTTGCTATCTACTGTGGTTGCCATGCTTACTATATACTCCTCGATTAGTTTAATGTTTCCAACATCTTCTTGTGTAGTTCCACTAAAATATATGGTATCTTCAAAGAAGATCCTGGACTGCACAAGTAGACATAATTACATATTACATTAAGAGTGGTATCAAATGAATGGAAAAACAATTGCTCGTTCTAGCCATAGCAATAAATTAAGATGCAAAACTATATCATTACTTGTGTCATCACAGTTCCGATTGCTTCATTACTGACCGGGGAGTTGATTTTTGTTTTTCTTCCACTTGTTCTTCCCTTCATAACTTGGTTCAATAATGAGACAAGCTTAGCCTTCAATTTAAGATTTGGCATGTCAATTAGGGAGCACAAGTATAGCACTAAACAACGACATTAATTTTCTGATGAAAGTGGCAAAATACAGGACAACAGTTATGAAGTATCCTTATCTTACCTCAATGGGATATTACAGTGCACATATAGATTGGAAGTCTTGTCTCCATTTGTGCAGTTCACTAAAATCAAGCAACATTACCGTACAAGTAGCACAACATATGAAAGCACACTGCACAATCATGTGAAAGAAAGCTAATCTTGACCTCTCATGACGCTGGAATTCAAACAACTCACAAGAAGAAGATCTGAACCAAATTTGCCAACACGGATAGGAAGTAAGATCTCCTCTTATGCAGTTCCACTAAGATCAAGCAATCAAGCAACATTGTCCGATTGTGACATTTTGGTTGAACTGCACAAAAACTCTTAAAACAAAAGTGTTTTGTGCGGTGCAACAAAAGGTCACAATAGCAATGAGGTGTCTTGAGATAACAGCTGTTTACGAGAGGTGCAAAGGAAACAACTAGTGGTCAATAACGGTGGATGACACAGAAGCCAACAAAAAGAAGCATCTAACTTATCTATATGGGAAATAAAGCAAGACAGTAGCATTTCTCAAACTGTGGCATTGATTAATATTAACAGAGAGATTACATTAACAATAAAATTTGTTAAACATCTAATTTGCTTGTAATGTGGCATTGCATCAATTTTCCAGCTGCATTATTAGAGGGTGTTTGTTTATAGGGACTTTTGGTGCAGGGACTAAAAAAGTCTGTTTCAGTCCCACCTAAACCAAACAGGAGGGACTTTTAGGGACTAAAAGTGGGCATTTGGGACTAAAGAAAGAAGACCCCGAGGGAGAGTCTTTTTGGGACTTTTTCCAACAGTTGCCCCTGCCCCGCATTGCACCTTGTCTCTATCAGTTCATTACTAGGGGTAACATGGTCTTTTAGCAAGTTATTTAATAACCTCTAGTCCATGTTTAGTCCCTGGAACCAAGCAGGTGGGGACTAGGGACTTTTTAACCAAACAGGGCCTTAGATTAACAATAGCTAAAGAGTTGCATGGGACAATGGGCCTTTTGGCACCATGTGCATCTACCGATGTATGAAGGTGTGATGCAGTCGATGCATTGCAACAAAGAACAAACAACCAAGGAGCATATTTGTGTTGGTCCCAGTTTTGTTATCTTTAGACACCTTTCCCTATGTGAGCGCAGCAAATCTATTCATGCTCAAACTCTACAGCCTTGTCCCCCAAAACAAAAAGATCGGTTCGTTACAGACGTGCGTACTGCGTTTTTCATTGTTTTCCCTTTTAGACCAACGTAGGTGCTGGATAGCCAGTCTGTACTAGTACTTTCCCCCTTCCTTTCCTCTTTGAACCACGTCCTAGATTCATGCTATACAACTTTCCCCACTACGTTCCCCCATTCCTTCCCTCTTTGAACCACGTCGTAGATTAAAGCGATACAACTGTCCCCACTACTTTCCCCCCTTCCTTCCTATTTTTTACCCCTCCCTAGCTTCTTGCTATACAACTTTCCCCACTACTTCCCCCATTCCTTTCCTCTTTGAACCACATCCTAGATTCATGCTATACAACTTTCCCCACTACTTTCCTGTTTGATCCAACACCTAGATTCAAGTGCAGAAGCGGAAAAGCCCACATGCAGCTAGAGAAATGCATGTTGAATAAGTAAATTATACCTTAAGGTTCTTGGGGTGTGGTTCGATTGGGCATCGGAGGAGGATTCGACCCACACTACGTATGGCACCGAGGGCCAGAAGGGTCGGAGGCCCTCGTAGTGCCACCGGCCCGGGTGAAAAGAAAACAGTGCGCCGGTGGTGGATTCCCTCCGTCGCCCGACAGCGGCAATGTTAAGCCTCCTTCCCTTCTCGACGGACGGGTCCTGCCCGGCTCGTTGACCAGCAGAGAGGGGAGAGAGAGGCCACCGACGTCTTGTTTAGATCTAGAGAGGGTGAGAGAGTGTGAAGAGAGCAATTACAATATTTGAGGCTCCAGCGTGTATATATATACTGGAGAGAGAGTGTGAAGAGTGCAAACCCTAGAAAACAAGCGCCGAGGCTGCACCGTATACGTGATGAGGTGATTATACGGTCACTACGAGATCGTATAGCTCCGTATCCATCCATTTTGACCAGTCAAAGAATCCTCTTGGCACCGCCGATCACTTTCTCTCTCATCATCTGGGGGCCTACATGTCATTGGGTGGAAGAAAGAAGTCGAACAAAAACAAAATTATGCTCAAGTGTAGTTATCCAACCCAAGACCTCAAGTTTGATGAGCGAACAGGCTAACGACTTACACCACCCTCCGTTATGTTTAACGAGAGGAAAATAACCTTTATACATTACTTCATTAGTGTGACAAGCATGCCGTGTTTTTTTGCGTCACGAGTCATTGGGATTTAAATCATAATCGTGTCATGTGGCTTTGGTGGTAAGGTCTTTTGGGATTTAAAGCAGTGTTGGTAGTACAAAAATAATGCAGCCTTAGTCACCTTACCTCTCTCCATGCAGACTAAGGCATAGCCTAGTGGTGGGAAGGGGCTGATGCCTTCCCACCCACCCAGGTTCAAGGCATGGTACTTGCAATTTGGGTTTGTTGCACCAATTATACTGTAAGGGGTTCCCTTACAGTCTTTCTGTCAAAAAAAAACCTTACCTCTCTCCACATAGTACGTTGGGTCCCACCAATCAGAGGGTGAAACAAACAAATTAATAAGAAAAGTTAAAAGCGCCAGTGGTGTATCTTACCACACACATCTCGCTACTGCTCGTGAACATTGTCCAATTGATCCCTCTGTTCGCTCACGTACTATTTTAAGCGAATCCTTATTAGAACATGCACACAATTTTGGGCACTTGTATTCGACCTAAGTCAGCGTGCCACCGTATCTCGTACTACTCCTTCCGTCTAGGTGTAATAAGTCACGTTAGAAGGCGCAGCGGGGCCAAGGTGCAAGAAGATTGGAGGAGAAGGAGAAACTTAACCGGTCCTTCCTCCAATCAAAGCCCTGATTTCTGTCTCTAAATGCAACAATCAATCCCAACAACTAAGAGATGCCGTTTTAGGTACCATGCAGGGCCACATATTAACTCACATGCAAGCCGATTTTGATTTCTTGGTGATCAACGCTGTAGTTGCGCCTCCATTCATTGGGTTTAGGGAGATAACAAGGCAGAGTAAGGAGCGTTTGGTTACATTGCTTAGGCTGGTCATAGTGGTGAGTAACTTGGACTAGTAACATGCACGATATTCCTATTCTATGAACATGTGTGTGCGTGTGCGTGTATGTTTAAGAACATGTGTGTGTTAGAGAGAGCGACACATCGACCTACTCCTACAGAGAGATGGTGTGTAGTGAACGATTTAGCCGCGGGAGTCGGTGCATCCTCTTCTGGGCGTCCGGTCGGGAAAGGCGAACCGCTGCCACGCCCGCTTTTGACCAGCCAGGCTCACCCAAAGCCCCTCCATCGCCCGTGCGCGCCTCCGCCCAAAGCAGTGGTAGCAGCTCAAAGAATCGGTGCCGCATTCATGCCCGGGCAGAGCGGACGCGACCTCTCACTGGCGCCTGCCACTACAACAACAACCCCGTTGAAGAGAGAAGCGGATTCAAGAGTGATGGTTGCTTCGTCCATCCAACTTACTGCTGGGTCTATGTGATTTGACGGCTCATTGGTCATTATTACTGAGGTGGTAGGACAGCTGGATGTCCCACGCTTTCGGTGAAAGGAGGTACTACTAGATTACAATTTTCTCGATTCTTACAGCAGAGGAGTGCGAGAGCAGTGAAAACACGCAGGCTCAGTGATTACATGGCCCACCTCACATTATCACCATATTTTCTGGACACCGTGCGACACCTAACTCTTTACATAGTACTACTAGTATAGTACGTACTGTAATTTATCAGCGAGATAAATTTGTACAATGCTATGAAGCTTCCAGCTTCTGTTTCATGTATCTTGTGTCCAAGGTTGCCCGTTGCAACATTTCATCAAATACAAAGGAGACTAACATGCATGCTATTGCATCTCAATGATTGACAGATCATAGCCAATATGTACTCCCTCCGTTCCAAAATAAGTGTCTCAACTTTATGCAAACTTTAGTACAAAGTTGTACTACTACTAAAGTTGACACTTATTTCGGAACAGAGACAGCTAAAGAAAAAAACAATCCATGCAGTCCCTAGCCCTTGAACCGTAAACCCTAACCAGGCTTTAATTTGCTGGCAACGTTGGAGCTTCCGAAGAAATGAAGTTTGCAACCCTTTGATCATCCGATCATTTTGTGCAGTTTCACCAAAATCGAGATGAGCATCCATGTGGCAAAGAAATTGAAGAAGCGTGATTAGAATAAGATTCTTTGGGACTAGTTGATGAGACATAAACTCATCACAAATACAGATTCGTAGAAGCCGTAGAGGTATGTGTGGGGCAAGAAGTAGAGAAATACCCACATGGAGTGATGTGGGCAGTTGGAGCAGTGGTGCAAGCCGGCTGTAAAGGGAGTTGTACCTGAGGGATGTCGGGACGTAGCTCAACCTAGAGGGGGGCGGCGGGAGGCGGCAACTACCCACGTCACGGCACTGAGCAAGGGTCGAAGGCAACCTCACCGGCTTTGTGAGAGAGAACAGCGGGGACCCCTGATCGGGACGTGCCAACAGTGGGTTTTCGCCGTCGGCGACGGCGACCGCATCTACACTAAGCATCCACCCCTTCCCCCGGTGGACGTGATCCAACGGGATGTTAGAGATGTGGCCACAGTCGTTTTGTGCGAGAGAGTGTGATTTGAGCAACCCCGGCAAGCAACCGTGTAGGCTCGTCCTGCCCCACTGAAGAAAAAAAACTTTATTTATAAATGACGTGGCACCTACTACTCGTTCTCCTATAAACCTTGCGCTTGGCATCTTCAAAATATTAACCTTGCGATTCGCTCTTCGTCTCTTCGGGAAGTCAAGCAATAATAGTACTGCAGTATATATCATTCTGGCTATATGAGACCGAATGAATTGCTGCACGTCCACCACGTGGGCGAAATTCGAGGGCGAGGGAGAGTGCGTATTATTACGTCTGCTTCAATATGGACTACATACGGAGCAAAATGAGTGAATCTACACTCTAAAATACGTCTATATACATCGGTGTTTTGGAGTATGTACTAGTAGTTCATATTGAAATCTACTAAAGGACATATATTCCAAACAATATGATAATCTCTCTAACCAAGGTAGGGACGAGGAGTAAATGGAGGGAGTAGTAAAATTTTCTCCTCATCTTGCGAGCCACCGCGCGCGTGGGCAAGGGAGCGGGCGTAAGGCGTAGTACTACTACCTCCGTCCTGGTTTATCGGTCACCTTTGTAGTTCGTGCCAAATTTTGACCAAATGTTTAGCTAACAAAATGTTAATGTATGTCAACAAAAATTATATCATTGGATTCGTATTTCAACATAGTTTTCAATGATATAATTTTTAACATGCACGAACATTTTGTTAGTTCAATCTATAGTCAAAATTTGACACAATATACAATGGGGACAAATAAACCAATATACAATGAGTAGTAGTAAGCAAGCTTCACCACGTCCTGTGAGCCACCGCGCCCGTGGGCGGGGGAGATGGCGTAGTAAGCAAGCTTCTCCTCGTTCTACGAGTTGACGGGACACATCAAAAGTAATACGTACAGAGCATCTCGAGTGTATAGAACCTTGCCTCTAAGGTAGGCCCCACATGGTTTGCCTCTTTTTAACATAACGCGTCCAGTCGCAATTTGTTTGTCCACCCATGGTAGACAACCTCCATCAAGTGGACAACCAGTACACGTGTCAAATTACCACGTGGGCTGCCTTTTCGTACAGAAATGAGCTCCACCGGGTACCCGCGCGGGTGTGGTTGGGAAAGAGACGGGAGTACATGCACCATGCGTGCACCTCTTGTCTTCGTGCATGTCCCCCACCTACATGGGTGTGTGTGAGAGAGATACAAACCTAGACAGATGGCGTGTGCATTCGTGAGTGTTTTTTGTTTTGGGGGGGGGTGGTGTGATTTCGTGAACGTATCTGTGGTTATATGCGTCGATGACATCTCAAACAAAATTTTGCATGAAATGTGTGTCTAATAGAGGCCTATCCATATCATATATAGAGGGGGCGATCCATGAGAAGAGAGGGAGGGGTCATAGATATCGATAGAGTCGAAGAGAGGATCAAGTGGGTGGGTGGAGATCGATGAAGAGAGCCATCGAAATTGTGTGTGTGCAAGTCAAAGATATAGGGCGACTGACCTACCGGAATGTCAGAGGGCACAAGGCAAGTTTGTGTGTGGCAGGGAGACATGACTAGAGCACTCGATGTATCGGTGTGTGTATGGGGGGGTGGGGGGAGGTGGGAGGCAGAGGCCTGACTAAAGAGGTAGAACGACCCGTATATGTGTTGAGAAGGAGAGACCTAGCTATGTCTTGATGGAGAGCAGTCGACATCCATACATATCTGAAGGACAGGAAATAGGTTGGGACAGAGAGAGAGAGAGAGATGAGAGAGAGAGGGAGAGGGGTAGAGTGCTGGATGGGTGATGGAGTTGCTTCTCGAAGATGGTGGGAGAGGCCTACTAGACAAACTGAGGGTAGAACTGCAATATTATCAATAAGAGTGGCAATGTGTTTCTGTGTGTGCATGTGCATGATAGATCTGTTGGGACGCATGCATGGATGATGAAGGGGAACCATGTGTTTGGTAAGCAAACCTACTAGATCGGTAGATCAATTGTTGTTTGTCGGAGGAAGGGAGAGACATAACTAATGAGGTAGATTGATCGACGCGTGGGGAAAACGAGTTATAAGGACCTAGCTAGCTATATGTATAGCGGGAGATCCGTTGGTGTACATCCATTTGTTAGAGGCAAATAAGGCCCAGCGAGACGGATAGACAGGGAGAATGGAGCTAAGAGGTGGTGCGAGAGGCCGAGCTACTAGCTAGATAGGGGGAGGATTGTGCGGTTGTGAGATCAATGAAAAGAGGGGCGAGAGTTTACACGTGTGTGGGACCGTATGAGAGACACGAGGCATGGACACAAAAAGGAGGAGATGGAAGGTGTGTGTGTATGTTGTAGGCAGACATCGCTGGAGAGGTTTATCAATCAGTGTGTGTCGGAAAGGAGTTGTGTAGACTGTGCGATGGATAGAATGCTAAGGGAGGGGGAGGGCGAGGAGGGCGTGTGCGTGCACGAGAGGAAGTTAGTGCTAACTACAAAGGTTAGAGGATTGTGTGGGTGTACGATACTAAAAAAGATCATAATTTGATATGAAAGTGGATTCATATATTTGAATAGGAGATCATAGTGTTATAAACATATGCATGCATGAATATAGCGGCGTGTGCTATGGTTTTGCACATGTTATACCATAATGTGATAATGCATGTATGGCGTTTGTAACTCACATACTAAATGTCGAACAATCTAAACCATACTATACATCGAACAATCTCACATTTTATTTGAATTTGTGATAATGTGTGGCGTTTGCAGCTTACAACTAAATATCGAACAATCTAAACTATACTATATATCGAACAATCTCACATTTTATTTGAATTTGTGGTGTTTGCAACTCACATCTAAATACTTGTAGGCGTAGGGGGGCGGGGCACCATACATTATGTGATAAACACATTATACATATGAGACATGGTTTAGATTATGAAGACCTAGCTAGAGCTTGAAATGTACTATGATTTAAAAACAACATAAAGTGGATTCAAAAAATCGAGTGAGTTCATATAGTACACATAGTTCATATCTAACTCGAGAGTAATCATGTGGTGTGCTGTGAAGATAATACACAAACGATGGTTTAACTTGACAATAATGATGATTGTAGATCTGATTAAAATAGAGAAACGAATTCAAATGGTTTGACTTCACAACAATCATTATTGTAGATCTTATTCAAATAGAGAGACGAATTCAAATTTAGTTCATATTGAAGCGGTAGTATATATATTTGAAATGCACTAAAATGTTCATTTGAGTAGCATGTTGCATGCATTATACACGTAGCGAAATATTTTAATTGAACATAACATGAATTCCAAGTTTTGAATGACATTTGTAGTGCGAATTGATTTGGTACAGTACACGGGACTAGACTCTCTTGTGTGCTGCGAATTGATTTCTTTTTGTTTTTTCATCGACGAAAGTGCGAATTGATTTGGTACTGTACACGTTAGGCTTGTCTAGAAATTTCAACCCGCGCCTTGTTATCCCGACATATTTAAGATATATCTTTGTCTCGTGCAGTTCGGCCAACTCCTCCATCTCAACCCGCGCCTTGCTATTCCAAAATAACAACGCAGCGTAAAAACTCCCACCTCCTGTGAAATCCCGACACGCGAAATGCCCGTGATACCTGAACCGAAAGAACAGCCTTGGTCAAATCGGTGGGGTACTTTTGTAACTTACCCACATTTCGGACAAGCGCGTCCCTAAGCCATGGTTCCCCACTCCCCATCCCATCCATCCACCCACCCATTCGTACATTCCAGGGCCGCAAAAACATGAAGCCCCACACCCTCCTCCGTCCGCCACCCAGCTAGAGCCTCTTCCCGACAACGTTGTCCACAACAACACCTCGGCGTCCCTCATCCTTTATGCGGATGAGGATCCGTCGTCGATCTAAATCATCCCGCCGCTTCAGCCACCCTGTCCTCCACCTCCAAGGAGCTGCCTCGACGTTCCCCTCGTCTTTTGCGCCACCTCCATTCCCACACCGCCGTCTTCACCTGCACCACCGAAAGAGCATCATCATCACTGTTTCCTCAGATGAAGCTGAGGCCTAATCTGCGCCACCAAAGAGGTTGTACACTAATTGCTGCATTTTATTCTTGATTCGATCTCACGGTGCTGCCGGCGCTCGGTCCCGAGCCAACACGGCGCGACTCCATCCACGACGCCGTCGCCGGCCACTTCCTCCACGGTGTCGCTCCCTCGGCGGAAACGTCCACATCAGTAGGAGCTGCTGCTGCTTTAGCTCTTGCTTCATCTTTGCCGCCTTTCTGCTCTTGCTCCAGTCCCCCGCAGTCTGCTCTTGCTATTGCTCTTGCTTGCCCTGCTGCTCTCGCTCTTGCTCTTGCTTGTGATGTTGCTCGATTTAGCTACACCTTGATGTTGAATTGACTTTTAGGTCACCGATTTTCAGGGGTGGTGGGGGGGGGGGGCTCGCGGAGTTAGGAAGAACCAGCCACAATGGGAGGGGGGCTCACAGAGAGGTACCCCACTATCTATCTTAGTGTTCAGGGTGGGGCGGTGGTCGTCGGCGGTGGTGAGGCAATGGCGTGGGGATCGCCGGAGAAAAAGCTCGGCACGGGGGGCCTAGAGGGATGGCCGGGCGGCGACGGACCGGCGGCGGGGAGTGGTTTTGGCGGCAAGACAACCGCCATGAAGCGGCGGGGGCGACTGTTTGGCTGGTGGTGGCTGCCGGCTCAGGGGGTGGAGGTTGAAGATGAACTGCAGGCCCTTGATTTCGTATCCAACGGCTGGAAAATCGACTGACCAGAGATGAAAAAGTCAGTCGACTGACGTGTAGCCTCACCTGATCTTTGCTACCACGACCAGCTGCCCCGACTCTCGTGACCGCCGCTGCTTGCTTCTTTGCTACTCGCTTTTACGCTACTAGTGCGTTCGATTTTACAAGATAATTCAGTTTCGACAAAGAAAATTCAGTTTTGATGTTAAGTTCGGTTTGACGGTTAAAATCAGTTTCGACAGTTAAGTTCAGAGATGAGTGGCCGATGTATTTTACATCTAGCACTTTGTAGTTATGTATTTTACGTCATCTATTGGAGATGCTATTATAATCCCACTCAGGTTAACGTTGTCTCTCCTATCCTACTTCAGCCTCGGCGTCGTACAACTCACCGGAGCTCCTCCAACGACGAAACCCTCCATCACAGCGGAGCAGTACCCAGGGCTCCATATGAAGATGCCTAAGATCTTCTTCCCCTCCTCCGATAGCCAAGTCAGCTGGATCATCCTCACCGACCAACCCAATCACGCTGAGATCGACATGGCTTCGCCAAAGAGGTTGTACACTTGTTGCATCTCTTTTTTACTCTACGTGTTGTATATATTGTCCACTGAGCACACGCAGTAACGTGAAATACGATTAGTTTCTCCTACTATATGACAAGCAGTGAGGTACCACGCAACTTAGCTATCCGTGATGGACTCTCTTAAACGCCATCATTATTTACCTCTGCGCGTTTGAGCTGTGCATTTGTCGATGGGCCTGGGAGTTGAGCTAGTAGGGCAGTGGCCTGGGTCCAAAGTAGTAGAAGTAGCACAAAAACATTTTTTGAGTGTAGGCTTTTCCTTGCTTAAGCCTGCCTGCTAGAATCGCCAGTGCTTGAAAGGAAAAGTGAAGGAAAAACATAGGAATTGGAAAGTTTCCTATGGTACTACTCTTCATGCATTTGGTTTAAAGGAATGGAGCAAAGGAAAGTTGTAGGATTTGTTCCTTTAGTGTCTCCTTGAAAGAAAAACCGTAGGAATTTTAATATCCACTTGTCCTCCTTTTCAAATTCCTATTCATGTAGCACAAGACTAAGAGATAGTAGCATAATAGCATTATAAGCGTACATTTTCTTGTTGTTTGACTTAATCTCACCATGCTTCTTTGCATCCTGTGATCTTCCAATTCTTGTGAACCAAACACCCAGATTGGCAGAAATCCTGTGTTTTTGAATTCTCTGTTTTGCACGTGCATTCCTATCCTATTACCGTGTATTTCCTTTCCTTGCGTTGTTAGAATCCTCCAATTCAAACGAGCCCTTACAGAATTACTTCTCTTATAGATAGTTGTCAAAGAAAACCTTGTGTGGTTTGTCCCGCTCTTGCTACGCCGTCGTCCACCCCAGCTCAGCTGCTCCAACGACAGAAGGGTCCGGCACAACAGGGATCCGGCCTCCAGACTGTCTTTCGCCGCCTCAGATCTTCTTCCAGACCGCTGGTAGCCATGAAAACTGCATTACCATCATCAACCGATTAGATGACCTCGAGGACTACACAGGTCCGCAAGAGAGGTCGCACTCTTTCGTGTCTGCCTTACATTATGCTTCGCAATATTACATGCTACTTTATCGTCACATTCCTTTGATTAGACTCTGAGTCAGCACCAAACTAATGGTCAAACTTGAGTTTTTAAATGGTTGTGGGGTACATATCGGGGCCGCAGTCAATGGTATCTATCTACTATCTAGTTAATCTATGGTGTCTACTATGAGTTTCATGTTGGTTGGGAAACAAACAGTAAAGAAGCCATTATCTGTATTTTTTAGCTGAAGCCATTATCTGCCTGCTATCATTGGTTTTGGGTCTATCCACAGGTTGCTACCATCACTCTGGATTTCTGCATGCACTCCTTACATAATCTCACTATGTTTTATGCCTATGCATGTCAGTTATTGTATACAATGGAACTGAACATGTAGAGCAAAAGAGACGAGCCTTAACGTGGCAATAAAATTTCATGTAGGCGATAAGCTACATGGTGGTAGGCAAAGGCATCCCCCTCTCCACCCATTTCGGATTGTAATCTAGAGGAAGATACATTACGAGGGGGATTCAAAAGGTGAAGACCACTCCTATTTACCCCGAAGGTCTTCGCTCTAACTTGGCATGTTGATGTTGGTTATATCATGCATATGGTGCCTTGCATTGCTTACTTTATACATCAAATATGTCATCTGCTTAGTTTAGACATGCTTTGTGTGAATGTCATCTGTTTAGTTTATTCATCATTTATGTGAATTATGCAACGCCATCTTGTTTAGCCAGGCATCATATATGTGAATTTTGCAATGCCATCACCTTAGCCAGTCATATTATATGTGAATTATATCAGGCCATCCTTTTTCTAATTACGTATTACATTTGTCAACAATGTTAGTACATTCAACTACTCTTCGTGTGCATCAGCCATTTGACACGGTGCTGGAAAATTCTGGAGAGAAAACAAAGGTCTTCGTGAGCAGACTATGCTATCTAACGAAACGCATATCTCGCTGGTTACGGATAGCTCCTCAGAGGAGGATTCAGAGACAGATGACCAGTCCTATTCCCCCCCAAGGTGTATGCTCTAACTTGGCAGGGTTTTGTTGCTCATATCGTGTGTATCGTGTCTTGCATTGCTATGTCATTTGATTAGTTTAGACATGCTTTGTGTGAATGCCTCCTGTTTAGTGTCTAATTACCATATATGTGAATTATGCATTGCCATCTTGTTGCAAGACATTATATATGTGTATTATGCAATGCTATCTTGTTGCAAAGGCATTATATATGTGAATTATCCAATGCCACGCTGTTTAGCCAATCATCATGTATGTGAATTATACCATGCTATCATTTTTTTGTATTACGTGTTCCATTTGTCGACAACATTTGTATATTCAACTACTCTTCCTGTGCATCAGCCATTTGAAGCGGTGATGGAAGTAGCTGGAGTGAAAACAAGGTATTGAGCAGACAATGCTACCTGCTTGAAGCAGACATCTTGCTTTGGTTATAGAGAGCTCCTCGGAGGAGGATTCAGAGACCCGATGACCAGCCCTATTTCCCCGAGGTCTATACTCAAACATGGCAGGTTATATTACCCATGTCATGCATGTTGTCTTGCATTGCTTAGTTTTTACATCATATATGGATTGCCATCTGCTTACCTGCCTACTATATAAATCATATATTTGAATTATATAATCCCATCATGTTTACATACACAACATCTATCTGAATTATGGCATGACAACCCATTTAATAAAGACATCATATAGTTATATCATCTCCTCCTGTTTAGTGTTTACAGTCATCATATTTTGAATTATGTCATTCTATCAGTGAATTAGATCATGCTATCATGTTTCCATAGGCGACATGTATGTGAATTGGCATGCCAACCTATTTAATAAACACATTATATAGTTATATCATGTCATCCTGTTTACATAGTCATCATATTTTGAACTGTGTTTTTCCATCTTTTTAGTTAGCCATCATAATGTGAAATTGTGGTCATGCTATCCTGTTTAGTTAGCCATCATATATGTGAAATTGTGTCATGCTATCTTGTTTGGTTACACAACATAAATGTGAATTATTTCATGCCCTCTTTTATTCCCCACTATCCATTTGCACCTGTCTTATCATACAATGTCTGTACATTCAATTACTTTTCTTGTTTATCAGCCATTTGAATTGGAGAGGGTGATGGCAGTATCTAAGGGAGTAACAACACGGTCTTCAGAAAAGATAGTGCTACCGGTTGATGCAGATAGAACCACGGTTGTACTTGCCCAAGAACCAGCCCCACCACACATAACCCAGACTCTCGCAGATTGTGCCCCTACCTAGTTGGACAGAGAACCAGCTACACCCCTTCTAACCCCAACCCCAGTAGATAGTAACCCTGTTCCAGTTGACACAGCACCGTCTCCACCACAGAGCACCCAAACACGATCAATTAGTAAGGGAACTGCAGACCCCAAAGCACGAGGACCACCACTCCGAATCCCAACTCAATGCTTAAAGGAGAAGAAGAATTGTTCTCAGGCCAGGTTCTGTAGCTATGGTTCATACTCCTTTGCTCTTGCATCATTGTATTTACTCATACCAACTATTTTCAAATTTGAAGGATGGAATTGAAACTCCAATGGCTCAACAGGTATGTTTTAAACCTGTTTCTTTAACTAGTTTCTTTGTTGTAACTTGCTCTATGTTGATTTCAGTTTCAATTGAATAAACAATGATGTTCTCATGTCATGCACATTACAAGTGTTGTTATTGCTCCATAGTTTCCCACACTTATATTCTGTCTATTCTTCTTTGTCTTGAACAAATATTATTTGAACTGTGTCTCTATCTCGATTTGGCAACAAAAACTAGAATGATATAGACCATAAAGTGACCATGGTACATAGATATATGTTTGCTTCATGCTATTATCCTGTCCACTTTACTACTGAACTGATTTACCAAAATGAGTTTCATATACAACATGGTAAACCTGTGATGTATGCCTTGTTTCTCTTTCAGAATGCGGACAAAATATTGGAGAACAGTACCTCGTTATGCAATGGTAAAGGAAGTAATGCAGATAAGGTTCAAGATAGTGAGACATCCCTGTTGGTCTCCAAGAAAGCTGAAAAACTATCTTGACGACAGTGAGAGAACCCAAAAGTCCTTTCTTGATGTAGTGTTAGGAGTTCTTGGCCACTACTGCTGGCACAAGCTCTTGAACTTCATTGCTGAATAAGTTCGTCTTCTTGAGTCTCAACTTCAAGTTGAAAGACATCGATCGGATGTGCTACGATAGGAAGAAGTGAAGGACTAAGGAAGTCCTGCGAATTCAGGATGCATGCTTTCTGGTGCAACAACAAGCGCTGGAGGATTTAAGCGCCAAACAAGAGAAAGTTAATAAGCTTGCTAAGTATCTTGCCAGCATTATGGGTACCCAGGATATTGTTTCTTGAGATCTTTTGAAGTGGTTTCTGTTCTGTACTTTTTTTGCTGTGGCGTTTATTTGTACTGCCAACTTTGACAACCAGTGTATATGGTATGCTGCTTTGTTCCCTATATTTGCACTGGTGGCGAACTTTGATGCCCAATGGATGTAATATGTGTAATAGCCGTGATAGCCTAGCGTAAGTTGCTTGCTTATTTATTTCCTTGTTGTTTTGTTTATTTGTTTGCTTGTAGTCAGTGCAGTTCTTTTTTCGTGGTTTGGCCGCAATAACCTATTTTTTAAAACTAGGCCACAATAACCATGGGCTACATATTTACTGTAGTTACCATGGGCCTGCTATGGGCCGTAGAAACAATGGGCCTTGTAAGGGCCGTAGAAACAATGGGCCTTCTATGGGCCGTAGCATCAATGGGCCTTCTACAGGCCGTATGATCGATCGGCCAAACATGGGCCAATAACAGACCGCACTATGGGCCGTAAACGGGCTAGATTTTGAATCGTCCGTTCATGGGCCGATAATAACGGGCCGTCTTTAATCGGCCGTATTTGATGATGCTATGAAAACGCGGCCAACGGATTAACGGGCATAAACGGGCCGATTGTAACCACGGGCTGAATTTTTGCCCACAAGCGTAAAAGGCTAGTAACGCAGACCATAAGTAACCGAATCGCCGGAAATAAGCCCAATAATAAATGGGCCACGAGAAAATTTGAAAGATAACACGGTTGAAGCGGCACAATGGAATAATGGGCCGTTATTAGGTATGAAGCGATACACTGTTCATTGCGGGCTAGATTCACTACGGGCCCGTTAATGGGCCAAGAGTTACTAATGGCCTCGTATGGGCCGAAAGACATCATGGTCCATACATGGGCCAGAAGTTACAACGGGCTGGAATCCTATTGGACGGCCCAAATGAAGCTACTGGGCTTAATTCCGGAAGGCCGTAACGGGCGTGAGTTAGTGGGCCGTAATGGGCTATATAGGTATAGGCTTTCCGTGGGCTGGCCCGTTACCTTTTGACCAAGTAAAATGGGCCGGCCTTTTCACTGGAATGGGCCTCTGTTGGGCCGTGCCACGTGTCGACCTATCATAAGCGCCTCTGTCCAATGAATGGATGACATCTGTCCCAGCGGTGAGCAAACACGTGTTTCCTCCGGCCAATGACAATTTTACGCGTGGAAAATCCTCATTGGTCGAGTGATTAACGGGTTATCGGATCCAAAAGCCGGACCGGTAAGCTTAATGGCGACCTGTTACGGTGGATGCCGCGTGTCGGTCACCCTTGACGAAAGCACTTCCATGACGTGCGATTTATCGTCAGGAAGTCGGCGATTCCGTGATGATAATTTTGGTAATGTCATGGAACACTTTTCACGACACGGTATGACTATCTTGATTCTGTCATAAAATCATCATGGATGTACATGCATGACAGAAAACATGACCTACTGTGACAAACACGTATCATCACGGAAGTGATTTTTTTGTAGTGGTGTTTGCCGTTGTTGGTCTCCCCAACAATTCGCAACCTCAAGGTCACCAAGATGTTAGTGGATGGCGGGGCTGGGTTGAACCTGATTTGCGCAGCAGTCATGAACAAGCTTCAAATAGGAGAGGAAGAGCTGGAGGTTACCGACACGTTTCAAGGAGTCAATCCCGGCAGGAGCCGTCCCAAGGGAAAGATTACGTTGCTGGTGACGTTCGGGCGAGAGGTGAACTATGGGAGTGAGAAGATTGTGTTTAATGTGGTTGAGCTCCCCCTGCCGTACAATGGGATTCTGGACCTCCAGCCTTGTCCAAGTTCATGGCAGCATCCCACTATGCTTACAACACTTTGAAGATGCCTGGGCCGTTGGGAGTCATCACCATCCCATCGGATGAGAATGATGCGATTATCTGTGTGGACATGATGTATCGGGATGCCGTCATAGCAGGGGCTGCGGCGGCAACGGTCCCCGCCAAGGAAAGCAAAGGAAAAAAGAGGGATTGTAGGACCTCCGGCAAGGAGTCCGGGAAGCATGCCCTCCTCCAGGGTGCCAATTGCAGATTGACTGACGTCTTTGGATTGTTCCAACAGAAGAGATCCAAGGTTGCAGCACCGCTTAAGTGAAGAAAGGTCCGGCAGAATGGCGGTGTTGATGGCACTTTCACCATCAGCGCCACCCTTGACGACAAATAGGAAAGCCCGCTCATTGCCTTCCTACGGGCGAATATCGATGTGTTTACCTGGCAACCATCTAATATCCCCGGTGTTCCCAGGGAGGTAATCGAGCACCACCTTGCTGTCTGCCCACATGCCTGACCCGTCAAGTAGAAGGTTAGGAAGCAAGCCTTGGAGCGGCAGCAGTTCATTGCCGAGGAGATCAAGAAGTTAGAGGCAGGTGGATTGGTCAGAGGTGTACTGCACCCTACATGGTTGGCGAACCCAGTGGTAGTTCGGAAGGCGAATGGGAAATGGAGGCTTTGCATTGATTTCACAGATCTCAATAAGGCTTGCCCAAAGGACCCGTTCCCCTTGCCGCGCATTGGTCAGATGTGGATTCCACTTCAGGTTGTGGTCTACTCTCCTTTTTGGATGCTTACTCCGGATATCACCAGATCTTCGTGTCCAAAGAGATTGAGGAGAAAACATCATTCATCACTCCGTGTGGCACATACTGTTTTGTCTGCATGCCTTTTGGATTGAAGAGTGTCGGGTCTACTTTTGCAAGAGCAATCGGATCGATTTTTGAACCCTGACTACGTAAACATGAAGCCTATATGGATGACATTGTGGTCAACACCAAGGATAAGGCCACCCTTATCCAGGATTTGGAGGAGACATTTGCTAATTTGCACAAGATCAACTTGAAGCTCAACCCGGAGAAGTGCGTCTTTGGTGTTCCCTCCGGCAAGCTGCTTCGATGCTTCGTGTCCCACCGGGGGATTGAAGCCAACCCTGACAAGATCAAGGCCATTGAGCAGATCCAAGAGCCAAGGACGGTCCAAGGATGTAAGGCGCTTGACGGGATGTGTTGCAGCGCTAAGCCAGTTCATCTCCAAATCCGCGGCGTGCCCTCGCCATTCTTCAAAATTTTGAAGAAGGCGGGGCCAATGTAATGGACGAAGCGAAACAGCCTTGAAAGATTTGAAGGCTTACCTGTCATCTGTGCCCACCTTGGTTGCGCCCAAGCCTCAAGAGCCGTTACTGCTTTACTTGGCAGCAACGAACCAAGTGGTCAGTGCAGCTTTGGTAGCACAGCGGGAAGCAGAAGATGTGGAAAGTGGCCAGATCACGGCAGAGTCAACAGAGCAACAGGACAGCAGTGAGCACGGCAATGATGGCAGCCCCAAGGACGCGACAAGGAAGAAAGTGGTGCAATGCCCGGTTTACTTTGTCAACTCCTTGTTACAAGGAGCTAGGTCGAGGTACTCTGGTGTGCAGAAGTTGATCTTTGGCCTCATCTTGGCCTCAAGGAAACTGCGCCACTACTTCCAAGCCCATGAGATCATGGTTGTTACTCGTTTCCCATTGTAGAGGATACTCCAAAACCCTGAGGCTACTGGCAGAATAGTGGTGTAGGCTTTGGAGTTGTCCATATTTGGTTTGAAGTTTGAGAGCACTTCAACCATTAGGAGGCGAGAACCTTTGGCGAGTTTATTGTAGAATGGGCGCCAACCCACGATGAGGAGAGCAGCAGCTTGACTCTCCCCGGCAAGGAATCATCCCAAGAATGGATTATGTATTTTGATGGTGCTTTTTCCCTACACGGTGCAGGAGCTGGCGTGCTTCTTGTTGCCCCCTCCGTGGAGCACCTGAAGTACGTCGTCCAAATGCACCTTGCCCAGGAAGAAGCCACCAACAATACAGCAGAGTATGAAGGGCTCCTTGCCAGGCTCAGGATTGCAACATAATTGGGAATCAAGAAATTGATCATTCGAGGAGATTCACAGTTAGTAGTGAGACAAGTCAACAAGGATTACCAAAGCCCATTGATGGAAGCATACGTCGAGGAAGTAAGGAGGTTGGAGGAGTGCTTTGGACGGGTTGCAAAGCAGGCACATACCCGTGCAAAAAGCAGCATAGCCGATCATCTGTCAAAGTGTCTCACTTGTGAAGCTTCTGTGGAACCAGGAACTTTTGTTCTCCACCTCTCTCAACCCTCGGTATCACCAACCACAACGGCCTAGAAAATGAGAAAGTTTGGACTACAGTAGTTTCCTCTCTCGGTCGAGCCATCCGCTCCCGGCAGAGACCTGCGGAAATGACTCCTCATAACTTCGGACCACCCCTCGGCCGGGCCTATGGACCCTTGTCTGGTGGTGCTCCCGCAGCCAAGGAGGTGCCGCTAGTCCTTGTTCCCGAGCCTCAGGCTCCAAGTTGGGCAAGGCACATCGTCCACTTCCTCCAAACCAGATAACTCCCCGGCGACCCAGATGAAGCTGAGAAAGTAGCCCGGAGGGCCAGTATATATCAGTTTGTCGATGACACTTTCTGTCTGAGAAGGGCGTAGCAGTGTGAAATTGAAGTGTGTCTTTGGGAGGATGAAAGAAACAGCAGTGGTTTGAGATTCACAGCGAGGAATGTGCGGCTCACACATTGGATCAAGGGCATTAGTTGGAAAGCATTCCGGCAAGGATTCTATTGGCCCACAGCTCTCCAAGACGCAGTTGATCTTGTCACGACATGTGAAGCCTGTCAGTTCCATTCCAAGAGAACACACCTGTCTGCCCAAACACTTCAGATAATCCCTCTGTCATGGCCATTTTCAGTCTGGGGGCTCGATATCCTTGGCCCCTTCCCCCGAGCAATCGGGGGCTTTGAATTCTTGTTCGTCGCCATCGACAAGTTTACAAAGTGTCCAGAAGTGACTGCCATGTGGAAGGTGACTGCCTAGTCAGCTATCAAGTTCTTGAAATAATTGGTGTGTCGTTTCGGAGTTCCGGCAAGGATCATCACTGACAATGACACCTGAGGGAGTCCTGGATTAGGGGGTGTCCGGATAGCCGGACTATAACCTTTGGCCGGACTCCTGGACTATGAAGATACAAGATTGAAGACTTTGTCCCGTGTCCGGATGGGACTTTCCTTGGCGTGGAAGGCAAGCTTGGCGTCTGGGATATGTAGATCTCCTCCCATTGTAACCGACTCTGTGTAACCCTAGCCCTCTCCGGTGTCATATATAACCGGAGGGTTTTAGTCCCAGTAGGATGAACAACAATCATACCATACGCTAGCTTCTAGGGTTTAGCCTCTACGATCTCGTGGTAGATCTACTCTTGTACTACCCATATCATCAATATTAATCAAGCGGAGTAGGGTTTTACCTCCATCGAGAGGGCCCGAACACAGGTAAAACATCGTGTCCCCTGTCTCCTGTTACCATCCGCCTAGGCCTTGCGGTTAGGGACCCCCTACCCGAGATCCGCCGGTTTTGACACCGACATTGGTGCTTTCATTGAGAGTTCCGCTGTGCCGTCGCCATCAGGAAGGATGCCTCATCCCGTCTTTAAAGACGGCACTGTTGCTAAAGGAGCTTTGGCTATCGGCCAAACTCTCCGGCTAGGCGGTTTTCTTATGACCGCTTTGTTGGCTGACTTCGCCGATGATGACTTCTCGGGTCATCGAAAGCAATCTTTCCGCCAACTCGGAACTCGCCCGAGCAGTTAGATCCGATGGAGCTCTCTTCCTTAAATGAGCTCTTGGATCGCATCGACGCCCTGGGAGTCGCTACAGACTACGATCAGATTGGGCCTAAACCCGGTCCGAGAGAGATTAACTCTCCCCAGGTCACCCATCACGTTGCTGTGGTGGAGGAACAATGCGGCAAGCCTTCATCTATCTTAAGGACTAGTTATGTCCGGATTCGATCCTCAAGCCGGATACCCGCGGAGGGGAGGACGTCACTCAAGCCCCGAACCTAAAGTCAGGCAGCGGGCTAGATTCATTGGACAACATCCAAGAACCCAAGCTTCGGAGTTCGGAAACCCCTTTGCCCCTGAGTCTCAGATTGGGCGAGGTTCCGAATTTAATTCCACCCGCCCACCCAAACATAAGCGATCTATCCCTAATTCGGCAAGAGCCCTTGAAGCGATACACCATTCTTGGGCGAGATCCCTCTGGTCATGAACAGGATAAAGGACTGCCGCGAGGAGGATGCAATTTCATTCTTCGCAATAATTGCACGGACAACGGAATCCTCAACGCCATAAGTCGCCGTGAAATTACACGCTTGACTCGGCGTCCATAGTATGAAAGTACTGTGCGATGGAAAGCGCACAGAAAACCGAAATAAAATTTTGGGACAATCCGGCCTGAATACAACCTCAGTCCGAAATAAAGGGTGCATTATCGCCAGCACACAGGTTAAACACCAAAAAGCAAAAACCCTCTATAGGGCATGGAACCGTACAGGAGGGATGGCTCAATGGACCCTGTAAAATTCATAGTACAGAGGGCGCCACACCAACTCATAGTGTTAGAGCATGTTGGATACTCCGGCAGGTGGCCAGAAGTGGCAAAGAGCCTCTTAACGATATTATAAACAACGGCAACGCGACGGGGCGGATTGCCAAATGGGCCATTGAGCTCCTCCCGTTCGACATAACCTATAAGCCACGGCGAGCTATTAAGTCGCAAGTTTTGGACGACTTCGTCGCGGAATGGACTGAAGCCGAACTCCCTAAAGAGTACGGCACATATTCCAACTGGATCATGCACTTCGACGGCTCAAAAATGTTGGATGGTCTAGGGGCTGGCGTCGTTCGACGTCCCCAACAAGAGATCTGAGTTCAATACGTACTCGAGATAATGTATCACGGACTCCAACAACGCAGCCGAATATGAGGCCCTTCTACATGGTCTCCGGATGGCGATCTCCATGGGCATTCAACGCCTAGAGGTGCGTGGGGATTCGAACCTCGCGATGTCCCAAATAAATGGAGACTTTGATGCCAAGAGATCCGAAAATGGCAGCTTATCGCATAGCGCCGTCCTAAAAATGTCAGCTCGGTTCGAGGGCTCGAATTTCACCATATAGCTCGGGAAAACAATCAGGCAGCAGACGTCTTGGCACGCATTGGCGCAAAGCGGGATGCCATCCCCCCCAACATCTTCTTGGAGAGGCTGTTCAAGCCATCAGTATTATGGGAAGGGGGATCCAGAAATAACAGCCCGGACCCAACCGCACTGCCGACACCGAACATTCTGACACAACAGGAGGCTCTGCCAACGAAGTAACATTTTCAGCCCACGTAATAATGGCAGTCATTGCCCCGTGGACAGAGCCATTCCTAGCCTACCTAATCAGGCAGGAGCTTCCCGAGGACCAAAACGAGGCACGCTGCATAGTGCGGCGATCTAAAGCCTATAAAGTCCATGAGGGAGAGCTTTATAAGAAAAGCACCACCGAGTCCTTCAAAGGTGTATCTCCGAAGAGGAAGGCGGAATCTTGGCTGAAATTCATGCGGACTCGGCGGGCACCACGCCGCAGCCGGGCCCTTGTAAGCAAGGCCTTACATCACGAGATTTTATTGGCCGGCGGCCGGGCAGATGCTCGGGACTTAGTCCAACGATGCATCGGTTGCCGACTCTTTGCTAACCAAAGCCATATGCCACCCACCGCCCTCCAAACTATACCCATCACCTGGCCCTTAGCGATGCAGGGGCTTGACATGGTTGGACCCTTAAAGGAGGAACACACAAGCAAAAAATACCCTCATCGGTCATGGTGGATAAATTCACCAAATGGATAGAGGCCAAGCACATTAAAGACAGCCCGAATCCGGACGGTGATAGACTTCATATCAGGGGTCATACACGTTCTGGCGTCCCCACGGCATAAATCGCGATAACGCAGCACGAACTTTACGGCCGACGAGGTCAAACTTCTGGTGCAAAACATGGGCATCAAGCTCGACTATGCTTGATCTATCACCCACAAACTAATGGTCAAGTCGGCGAGCAAATGGTCTAATCATGGCGGCATCAAACCCAGATTAGTCACGGTCCCTCAAGGAATCTAACACGCCTTTGGGTAGAGGAGCTTGACTCCCGTACTACGGGGCTGCGGACCACGCCCGAATCGCACCATTCTTTATGGTATCTGGCCTTGAGGCGGTTACGCCTGCGACATAATTCATGACTCACCTCGCGTGCGCATTTACGAAGAAAGAGAAAGCCACACTCGATCGGCAGGACAGTTTGGGCGCCTTGGAGGAGGGCGTGATGTGGCAAAAGCCCGTTCCGCATTTTATCAACAGCGGGCTCAAAGGTACCAAAGCGTAGAAGACGGGCCCAAAACTTACAATGTTGGCGAGCTAGTCCCTCGCTTTGCCCGGACAAGAAAAGGACAAACTCAAGCCCAAATGGGAAGGTCCCTTTATTATTGACCAGGAGTCTGACAGCGGAGCGCACCGTCTGTGTGATGCATCGGATAATCGACTCGAGCCGAACCCATGGAACGCAGCCCGTCTCCGAAGATTCTACGCCTAGCGCCAGACTCTGTGTTCGTCTCCTTCCTCTGTCTATTTTTTACACATTAGCTGTATTTTATTTCTCTACTTCTCCCTCCTTTTCTCTTACAGCCTTTAAGGGCTCGTTCGCGCCTTGTTCGCACGCAATTGACGCGCTATCCACGCTCATTATACTGGGGCTTCTTTAACGGAAAGCTTATTTATCTGAGCTTCATGCCCAACACATGTGTCACACTTCCGCATGTACCTTTTATTCACCATTATATGCATCGATATGACTTAAGTTTTGGCCAAGCTGGGTTTTTGGCTCACTGCTTACCCCTCACGTTCTGATTGTTCGGCTAGACGGTAAAGGGAGCACCTCTGCGATTATTCTTGCCGGGTCGAGTAGGATGTGTACCTCGGTGGGTGAAGCCGAAAGCTAGTGTTCTTAAGGGAATATTCGGTTGGTGAACTAAAGATGATTTCCCACTTGTTTATTTATCCGCCCCGAGAAGCTTTTCTGCTTTTTTCGCAGTCTGGACATGTACTTTAGGGCATGCCTCCCAGGGAAAGGAACCCCTAACGGAACTATTCTCCCTGGAAGATGTTTCTTACTAACCATGTAATATAACATAACTAGTTGGGCACTTATGCATTCAAGCACTAATGACCCCTATGCAGGTCTCCACGCATGCCTCGGTTCTTACATAGCAGAGAGGGTATTCGGACACACTCCGGACTATCGGGTCCGAGGTTGAAGCAAAAAGGTCCGCCATGACAAGCGATCTACAATCCGGCTAGAAGGCATTTTTACATGTCATCTTTAGTTACATAGTCAATTTGATCGGGTATATTCCTCTTCAATACCATCCAATGCTGTCTAGTTTACTGATCCTGTTGGGAATATTAATGACCAACTCTACCTGGCCGTACACTAAGCTCACAGGATCTCCTTCCCATCGGGCCCCACAGTCCGACCTCGGCCATGTGGTTTGGGTCCGCCATTAGTGCAGCGTCTTCACCATGGCCCGGGACTCCTGGCGCCTTGACGGCAGGCGATATCTTCCATAATCGGAGCGCGCGCGCTCATAAGCCTCTCTGCAAGCTCTCCAAGGCCTTGGGCATGGAGACAGATAGCCACAAGGCACGGGCGAAGCCTTTCATCACTGCCGAACTTGTTCGATGCAGGTTATAAGAGCTTCGGGAAGAGGGTCACCCGTAGAACCGGGCATTTCCTCTGCAGGACAACTTTGTGAGCATACCTCACTGAGACATAACTCATTAGTCGACTTCCTCACGAACTCTTTTTCAAAAGTTCGTTCAAGCACTTACTAAACATGCGGCGTCGAAGCCGCCAATTCTCCTGCTTGAGTCAGGCGGTTGGGCACGAACATCCTTTAGTTCCTCGCCCAGCTGGGTGTTGGCGTCTTGGAGATTATTCTTCTCCTGCCTCACCTTCGTAAGCACGCTTTCGCCAGCCTTTAACCGGCGCAAGAGTTGTTGCTTGTCCGGATCTACTCCGGCACCATCTGCAATGTTAGTATCAGATTTGCACACATGCCGCGCTTCACCACATACTTATCTTTCAAAGCATATATTACCAGAGGTGGTCTCCTTGGCCTCCCCTGCCGCGGCTAGTGCGGCCTCAAGTTGGGCTTTGCACTCTTCCGACTCTGGGGACAGTTGGGTATTCTTTCTCAGAAGATCCTACATAACAAATGATCCTTAAATCAGTTATTCTAACTGTTTCAAGTCTCGGGGGCTACTGACATATATAACCATCAAATTTTCTCACCCGTATGTCTTTTACATACTGCTCCGTGGCTCTGGCTAGACCATTTTGAGCGGCACGGAGGTACGCATCTCCCGAGTTGAAGGCATCCAATGCCTCTAGGGAGAAACAAGCGTTGCGAAGAACTGTCCGGCGGCGCCTGTGATTCATGGCACTCTCCACCTCGGAATTGGTGGCGGACAGTCTGTCTGCATCCTTTGTCGGAGGAGCGCCAGACGCACGCCTTGTGTTCGCCTCTGCTTCCGGACCAGGCTTTGGAGCCTGGCTGGTGCAGGTGCGATTGGCAACCTCTCCGGATATAGTCCGGCGAGCCCTCTTTTTCCTAAAAAGCACAGGCGTTAGTATGCATCGCCAAGAATAATACCTTGAAATAAGGCAGCGCGCCTTACTGCTGCGCCGGTGCCTCGACCCGGACTACGTGGCTTTTTAGCCTGCCCGCCTTCACGGTCCCTTGTTGGCTATTCGCTGCAGGCTCGGCATTCCGCCTCGAGGTCGTCCCCTGCGAAACACCACTGGAATGCGGTGATAAAAAATAAGCACGGACGGATCATCTTGAAGTATTGAGACTTCGGTCTCGGTTACACTGTGAGGCGGAGCATCCGGGGTAATGTCGTGTAATAGCCACCAAGGCATTGTCGATGCTCAGTTGGTAAAATACCCCATCGATCAGCTCCACGGATATGTCCGGATCCTCTTGGGAGGCCGGATCGAGGGACCATTCCGGATGCTCGGGTTGTGGAGAAAGGTTGTTTATATCCTTTACGGCCTGGCGCAGTTCCTGCGTTGGAATCACAAGATGAGAGACTTAACCATGGGAATATGGAACGGATGGGCAAAAAGAAGTGTCCGCTTACCCAGTTTGGGGGATTGTACATAGAAAATCTGCCCCGTGGATTGACGCGGAGAAATTCCTCCTCTTCTCCCTTGTACAATGCGGACAAGATCTTCGCCGAGCAGCAACGATCCTCGCCCTCATACCGCAGCCGGGTGGCATCATCCTCCCCGTTGAAATCCCACATGGGGTGGCCTCTATACTGAAGCGGCCGCACCCCCCGCGTAATACATGTGGCCACGACCTCAATTATGGTCAGTCCGAAATGAGCTAACAATCTTATCCGGCTCATCAGGTAAAGGACGTCCTTGTCATTTTCCTCCTGAGGGCTCCGTGGACGCCAGTTTAGGCACTTCTTCAGACGAGCACTATCAAACTCAGGGAGGCCGATCCGAATAGGATCCGGCAGGGGGACGTCTTCTATGTAAAACCATTCTGAAGGCCAGTCTTCGGACGCCTTCTTTGGGGTTCCGGATAGATATCGGTCCGGCGATGCGCCATAGTTCGCTCCGGCCACTTGATATATCGACCCCTCCACGAGAACGGGGCACAAGGCAGAACAGCTTTTTCCACAGCGCGAAATGAGCCTCGATGCCCAAAAACAGCTCGCAAAAGGGACTACGAAGCCCATAATATGCAATATGGAGGCAGGCGTGGGTTGTGCAACTGGAGGCCGTAGAACTCTGTGGAGCCCCGGAGAAATGGATGAATTGGAAATCCGAGCCCTCTTATCAAATAAGGGACAAGGCATACCCGCTCTCCTTTGGAGGATTGGGGATGCTCTCCGCTTGCTCTCCACCATTATAGGTGGCAAGCCCGACTTCGAGCAGGGGACCATGTAGGCTGGGGAGAAACCCTTGGCTTGGAGCGTCACTAGCTCGCTGTGCGGGACGGAGCATCTCTCCCAATCTCCAGGCTGAGGGCTGGGAGGGCGAGAGGAGGAGTTGCGTCGACTGGCCATGATGGAATGGATCTCTGTCGGATGCGCTCCGATGAATGCTCGTGAAGGGAGGATGGTGTGATTCGGATCTAAATCCTCGTCTCTTTAATAGACAGCTCATTTGTGCAGCTAGGGGGGCAAATGTAAACACCTGGCTTTTACGCATTCGTTTGACACATGGAAGATGGCCATTATTGGTATGAAGCCAAGGAGCACAATATTCACAAGAAGCCGGACACTATTCAGCGGTATATGGAATTCGGAGAAGAACCCGCCTTGCAATGCGAAGACAAATCTGCGCTACGGACTCATCATCATTGAAGCCTGGTTCGGGGACTCTTGAGGAGTCTGGATTAGGGGTGTTCGGATAGCGGACTATAACCTTTGGCGGACTCTGGACTATGAAGATACAAGATTGAAGACTTCGTCCCGTGTCCGGATGGGACTTTCCTTGGCGTGGAAGGCAAGCTTGGCGATATGGATATGTAGATCTCCTCCCATTGTAACCGACTCTGTGTAACCCTAGCCCTCTCCGGTGTCTATATAAACTGGAGGGTTTTAGTCCGTGGGGCGAACAACAATCATACCATAGGCTAGCTTCTAGGGTTTAGCCTCTCACGATCTCGTGGTAGATCTACTCTTGTACTACCCATATCATCAATATTAATCAAGTAGGAGTAGGGTTTTACCTCCATCGAGAGGGCCCGAACCTGGGTAAAAACATCGTGTCCCTTGTCTCCTGTTACCATCCGCCTAGACGCACAGTTCGGGACCCCCTACCTGAGATCCGCCGGTTTTGACACCGACAAAGACCCAATTCACGAGCCACGCCTTCATGCAATATGTTGAACCCTCGGATGCAAGATCTCATTTGCTTCGTGGCACACCCGGAGCAATGGACAAGCGAGAGGGCGACCTTAAAGTGCTTCGTGGACTCAAGACAAGGACTTTATATACGCTGCAGAAGCACGACAGGCGGTGGATCGAGGAGCTGCTGGTAGTTCTCTGGTCCCTTAGAACGACACCTAATCGAGCTAACAGGGATCCCTTCTCCCTGGTCTATGCGGCAGAAGCAGTTATCCCCACAGAACTCATTTATGGGTCTCCCTGGGTTCTTGCCTACAATGAATTAGAGCAAGATCAACACCAGTGTGACAACGCGGTGCTACTCGAGGAGAACCGTCTCTGGGCCGCTACGCGTGTTGCATGCTATCAACAAGCCCTGCGCTGCTATCATAGCTGCAGGGTTTGTGCCCGGTGTTTTGAGGAAGGTGACCTTGTCTTTAGGCGCGTTCAGTCCGCCAAGGGTACACACAAGTTATCACCAAAGTGGGAAGGCCCTTACCGGTGTCTGAGTCTCGGACCAGTATGATCCAGTGGAGACCGGAGATGTCACACCATTGCAAAACTCATGGAACATTGAGCATCTCCGTAAGTTCTACCCATAAGGCGCACAGGCTGCCGGGCCCTACCTGGCAACCACCCATTGTACATGGGCTTGCCGAAGTTGCATGTAACCCCTTGTACAAGCCGGGGTGATGACCCCGTGCAAGAGAAAATAAAGAAGCACTGTAGGGCTGCCCCAACTAAGATTGCATGCATGCACAAGCACACCCAGATCATTGCATAAGCACTTCATGAGCATTTGCATGTGCATATAGATAGGATTGCATCCTGCATTCATTCTCATCTACATGGAGTTGTAGGTTCTTGCCATGAACCTGGCTTCGACAAGGGATGAGAAGATTACTTATGACACAGCGATCCCGACAAGCCAAACAGATGAGTTCACCTCTTGTCCATTAGTATACGTAAAGCTACAACTTTTGCATGAGAAAACCTCGCCTCTCTCTTTGAAACTTAGGTGCTCCCACGCATGACTCGAACGCTGCTTCGGTCAGGGTGGTCGCAGTGGCCTTTGGAAAAAAGGAGTTGGCGCGGAGCTGGTCCCTCTGTCTGTTCCCCGGCAGACGTGGCTCTCCGGCAGACAAAAGAGGTGCCGGCAGGATATCCTGCCGGGGAAAACTCGTTTATTTTATTAAAGAGGCACTTCACCTCTGCATGGACATACACATGCACGGGTTCCTGGCAAGATTTATCTTTTTCATTCATATGCAGTTACAAGTACAAGCATTGCAGAATACAAAGATGGACTTGAGTGATTACATTATTTGAATTAAAATTTGGCAATTCCCGACAGGTTTAAGATTGAAAAAAGATAAGTGCCCCGTGAACCCCTCTTTTCCTTTCTCTGCTCCTTGTCCCAGGGTGCCAAGGTCAGAGGGAAAGGAGAATAAAAGGAGCATCTGGGGAGGGCAGCAACGAAGGGACCGGCGAAGTAGTCATCCGCCGCGACCAGTAGGTGGCGTGCACCCAGGAGCTGCGCAAGGTAACGAGCAAGGCCCGTCGTCCCTCCCCGAGCGAAAGGAGGAAAGGAGGGATAGGGGGAAGTGGCAGTGGCGGTAGCGGCATCACCCACAACTGGTATACGTCGCTACCATCACTCCAGCCAACTGGAAGGCACACCTGTCGTCGACAACGGCCCCAAGATCTCCGGGAGGGGCAATGCTGGGATTACCAGTGATCCCCAGCTCCGCCACCCGGCCGAGCCTCGAAGAGACCAAGAAACTCACCGCGCCAAGGACCACGCTCACTGCCCAAGCATCAACATCGACATAACGCAACAACTGCCTCGAGCGGGAGCCCGGGAACCGGCCCTGGGCCCTTCCCTTCGACATCACCAGAAGAAGCAGAGGACCAGAAAAGAAGAAGAGGGATGCAGAGGTGGATGACTCCGCCTTCCCCCGCCCCTCCTTTTATAGGCAGGCCGGGGAAGGGGACTGCTCCATCAACGGGCGACCACTGAGGGAGTCCTGGATTAGGGGGTGAGGGAGTCCTGGACTAAGGGGTCCTCCGGCGTCCGGCCTGTTATCCGTGGGCCGGACTGATGGGCTATGAAGACATGAAGGCCGAAGACAGTACCCATGTCCGGATTGGACTCTCCTTGGCGTGGAAGGCAAGCATGGAGATCATCTATGAATATTCTTTCCTATGTAACCGACTCTGTGTAACCCTAGATCCCTCCGGTGTCTATATAAACCGGAGGGCGTAGTCCGGATAGCATAGATATTCATTACCATAATCATACAGGCTAGACTTCTAGGGTTTAGCCATTACGATCTCGTGGTAGATCAACTCTTGTAACACTCATATTCATCAAAGATCAATCAAGCGAAGTAGGGTATTACCTCCCACGAGAGGGCCCGAACCTGGGTAAACATCGTGTCCCGTCTCCTGTTACCATCGATCCTAGATGCGATTCGGGACCCCTACCAGAGATCCGCCAGTTTTGACACCGACATTGGTGCTTTCATTGAGAGTTCCACTGTGTCGTCGATGAAAGGTTCGATGGCCCCTTCAATCGTCGATAGTGACGCTGTCCAAGGAGAAACCTTCCTCCCCGGACAGATTTCTATATTCGGTGACTTCATACTGCGGGCCAACTCGCTTGGCCATCTGGAGCAGATCGATAGCTACGCCCCGAGCCATCAGGTCAGACTCGGAAGCTTGAACTACGTCGCGGACATCCGCGGAGACTTGATCTTCGACGGATTCGAGACCGCGACGATCGCTCCCCCTCGTCCCGATGAACATGACTTAAATCGGTCATCAGATCACACCCAGGAGATGGTTCCTGTTGCTGCAACGACCATAGAACCGGAGCAGGTCGAGCCATCCGAGACCATAGAGTCCGCGGCGTTGGAGCCACACACGGACTCGACACCCTGCAATATTTGCGTCAACGGAACTCCGGACTCGTCTCCGGCTATAAGTTCCGGACCATATCTGCCCTGTGGACACCGAAATTTGGATCGGTTGTCGATTTTCGAATTCAGCGCGCAGACATATTCCAGCACTCACCTTTGGGTGATGTGCTAAACTCTTCTGAAATTTTTCCTTGGAGAAGGACTCACACCCGAACTATGTTCGGTTAGAGCGAGAGGCTGATGATGGGGAATTTTGCTTCCCACCCGCCACCCACTTTGTAGCCACTGTCGACGAACTAACGACGTGCTTGATTATGGCTCCGAAGACATTGACGGTATGGACGACAATGTCGACAAGGAGCAAGGCCAAGACCCGCCATTCACTGGACATTGGACGGCCACCTCTTTATACGATGTGTACATAGTTGACACACCTAAAAAACAAGCGACGATGACAAAGAAGATCCAGTTGCGAATAAACCTTCTGAGACACAATCCAAGCGCCAACGCCCTAAACGCCGTTCTAAGCCTCGTCGCTCAAAAGATGGCAACACTGGCACCGAAGAAAATAGTACTCCGGGCGACGCCGAAAACAATGAAGACCCTGTTGGAGCTCCATCCGAACAGGAGGAACAAGACAACGGGCAAGATAACCCTGATAAACAGGGCAGGCCCAATGACCCGATAGCGATAGTTATCGTCCGATCTCCGAGGATGAGGAGAGCCTTGGCAGCGAGGATTTCATTGTGCCCGAGGCACCCTCGAGCGAGCACTTCAAGCGCCAAGAAATAGCTCTGACAGAAGCACGAAGAAAAAGCAGCAGTAGCTCAAGCTGATCAAGACCTACTCATTGACAGATGGGTGAGGTCCTAGCAGCCGAAGAATACGGCCCCAAGCACCCAGCCAAGAGTCACCCAAAGCGCAGACTGCTACCTCAGTTCGATGAGGAGGCACCAGATCCCATACCTCCCTCGCGTAATGTGGAACGACCACCACGCATTCGGGATAGTGCGGCGGACCGACCGCCACGCATTCGGGATAGTGCGGCGGACGCTTTTTTCCCTATAAAAGTCATGAGCACTCAAACGCTTCCTAGGAACGTTGCTCTAAATACTGAATTGTGAGCTACACCTTTGCGGCGACGTTTAAGTCCGCGCCGCGCTCCACTTCCGCCCACTGGTCCGAACTAGCCCTTGTTGGTCGCCCGCGGAGCTCAGCTTCGCCCTAAGGCGCCTCCTGCATAGTGCCATCATATATGGTGGTCAGAAATAAGCAAGGAAGGAATGACGGTGTCAGGGCTTCAGCCACAATCACCTGGGAAGCCGGATGTAGTCCGGGATAGTCGGCCGTGATAGCGACTAAAGCATTGTCCATGCTGAGCTGGTGGAACACCCCGTCGATTAGCTCCACCTTGATGTCTGGATACTCTTCGGAGGCTGGATACTCGGGCTGCGGAGCCGGACTTAGCATTCCCTCCATGGTCCGCGCAGTTCTGCGTCGAAGAAGAACATGATATAAGAAACTTAAGTTTCAAAAGGCACGGGTCGGACACGCTGAGTGTTCGCTACCCAAGGCCGGGATTATTCATGGAAAACCCATTTAACAGGTTCGTCGAAGGAAATCCTCCTTCTCCCCTTATACAGGGCGGACAAGATCGTCACGGATCTTGGCCGAATCCGCCCTAACGGCTATGACGGGTGGCATCGTCCTCCCGTTGAAATCCCACATGGGGTGGCCCACATATTGTAGTGGCTGCACCCCAGCGTAATGCATGTTGCCATGACTCCAATCATGGTCAACCCGGCATGGGCCATGTAACCTTATTCGGCCCATCAAATAATGGGCGCTCTTGTCTTCCTCCGGATGGGGCTCGCGGGCGCCAACTAAAGGCGTTTCTTCAGAGGAGCATTGCTGAACTCAGGAGGCCGATCCGAGCAGGTCCGGCAGCGGGCGTCTTCTATATAAAACCATTCCGAGCGGTCTTGAGCGCCTTCTTAGGGTTCCGGATGGATATCGGTCCGGCAATCATATATTTGGCGCCGCCCACTTGATATATGGACCCCTCGTGAGAGCGGGGTACAAGGCAGAACAACCTCTTCCATGGCGAAGTGGGGCTCGGCGCCGAGAAAGCTAGAAGAGCTACATAACCCGCATAATATGCAGGATTGGTAGGCGTGAGGTGATGAAAATTTGGAGTCCGTAGAACTCCAGGAGGCCAGCGGAGGAATGGATGTCACGAAATCCGAACCCTTATCGAGATAGGGAATGAAGCATACCCGCTCCCCTTTGTTGGGATTTGGAGTAACCTCTGCCTTGCTTCCCACCTTTGTAGGTGGCCAGCCCGGCTCGAACCGGAACCATGAAGGCGGAGGGAGATATCCCCATTTGGAGCTTCACCAGCTCGTTGTGCGGAGCAGCATCTCCTCCAATCTCACGGCAAAGGGCCGGGGCCGAGAAGAGGAGCAGCGTTGACGATCCATGATGGAATGGATTCTTGGTGAAAGCGCTCCGATGAGTATTTGCAAGAGGAAGATGGTGACTTGGATCTGGATTCTTGCCTCCCTTATAGGCAGATTGTTCGCACAACTAGGGGTAAAACATAAAAGACGCATACGGCTTTTCACATTACGACGCAGCGTGGAAGAAGGCCATTATTGGGCGTGGAAGCCAAGGCAGCGCAACATTGATGAGGAAGCTGGACACTGCTCGGCAGTGCGTAGAACTTGAAGGAGAACCCGCCTTTGCAACGCCGAAGACTACACGCATGCTTTGGACTTATCGTCATTGAAGCCTTGTTCGGGGCTCTTGAGGGAGTCCCGGATTAGGGGTGTCCGGGATGGCGGACTACCATCATCGGCGGACTATCATCGGCCGGACTATCATCATCGACCGGACTCCAAGACTATGAAGATACAAGATTGAAGACTTCTCCCGTGTCCGGATGGGACTTTCCTTGGCATGGAAGGCAAGCTTGGCGATACGGATATGTAGATCTCCTACCATTGTAACCGACTCTATGTAACCCTAGCCCTCTCCGGTGTCTATATAAACCGGATGGCTTTAGTCCATAGAAGAACATCAACAACCCTTACAATCATACCATAGGCTAGCTTCTAGGGTTTAGCCTCCTTGATCTCGTGGTAGATCCACTCTTGTAAACATCCACAATATCAATATCAATCAAGCAGGACGTAGGGTTTTACCTCCATCAAGAGGGCCCGAACCTGGGTTAACATAGTGTCCCTTGTCTCCTGTTACCATCCGCCTAGACGCACAGTTCGGGACCCCCTACCCGAGACCCGCCGGTTTTGACACCGACACCAGGCCATAGCCGAACTATGATGTCCTTCATGGCCGCTCCGGACATCTTATGTTGCTCGGCCCACTGCGCCATTTGGTCGTTTAGCAGCGCCGGGCGCTCCTGTGCCGTGAACTGTGACCAGAACAGCTTCTCCGCTACATGTCCTTCCTAAGCTTGGAAGAATTGCACAGCGTCGGCGGCACTCTTCAGCAGATCTGAAAACGCGTCTAGAGAACTCCACAGTCGACTAAGCAAGGCATATTTCTGATCGCCAAACTTAGTCTGTAAAAGAAAGGGCTTACTAGCCACTATCTGTCCAGCTTGCCGGATCTCCTCGCGAGCCGCTCTAGACTCGGATCGCGCCTCTTTGGCTTCCTGAAGGGCCTTGTCGAGTTCGATTGCCTTGGCTTTGTTCTCCTCCTTAAGGGACTTGCACTTGTGGGCAGAGTCCTTGAGCTCTTGCCCTATGGCAGATATCCGCTCCTCGAACTGGCACCGGGTGGCTTGTTCGGCCTCCAAATCTGCAGTCGCTTTGTCAGCGGCCGCAGTGCTCACCCTTGCCTACTCCTTGGCCCGGGCAAGTTCAAGCCTAAGGGTCTCGACCCCGGCAGCACCATCTGCAATTATGCATATAACAGCGTCTAAGTTTCATCCTAGCGTTCGTACATTCATATAGGACAAACGGGATGTTCGAAACATACCTTGCGCCTAGTCAAGCCACTTGTTAATAAGGACAATGTCCTCATCAGCCAGCTTCAGTTTCTGCTTTAGTTCGGCAACCTCCGTGGCCTGGGCGGTCGGCGCTAATAGTGAAGCCTGTTTTTCCAATCAAATAAGTATGTTACTTCCTGAAGATATCTATAGATCCTCTGTTCGCCTCTCTTTATGAGCCGACCAGAGTCTCAGGGGCTACTATCTATATACATGCGTATTTTTCATATGGAAAGCGGCTAAGGACATTACATCACATACCTCGTGTTCGCACACGAACACGTCACCGTGTACCTCCGACGCCGAGGGTGATGCACCGCAGCTCGCGCCGAAGGAGACCCGTCCGAAGCGATGCACGCAGCAATCCGCGGGCGCTTTTGAGCACCGAAACCCCACGCGGGGAGGACTCCGTTTGGATGCCTTGTGGCGGCTATATGGGCTGCCCTAGGTCGGTTCGCCCGCCCCTAGAGCCTCGAGGATCGCTGCCCTTCAACGAAGAACGAACGAAGAACGAGAGAGAAAGAACAAGGGAGAGATGTAAAACTAGGGTAAAAGGTAGATTGTGTGTTGTTATTCAATCGGCCGTCACCCCTTGGGTATATAAGAGGCGGCTGGACTTCTCGTGCAAGGAAAAGGCTTGGATTCACGTCCAAAACCCTAGTCAAATTCGGATCGACTTTGTCCGAACTTTCCAAAACTGCTCGGTTTAAACTGGCTGCACCTTGCGGGTCTTTTTTGTGGTGGTAAACAATATCGGATGGAAACGAGCCCAAAAGCAATCTTGACTGTTTCGACGAGACGAACAACTTTTATGTTGAACGTTTTCCGATTCGAGGCCATCTTCTGGGGCAAAACACTCACGCATTACGTCAGACACTTGCCAAGACATGTCTGGTCTCCCGCGTCATATTTCGCCTCTTGACAGGGCTGCATTCAGATAGCTCTAACTTTTGCATACGAACTCGTATTGAGATGATTTTTATATAAAAATCGACCGATTTGACGAGACGAAGACAATTCATGTAGAGCATTCCTTCATCCGAGGTTGTCCTGGAGGCTTAATTGACCAAAAAGCACTCTGAACACCTAAACATGACAATCTGAGTGTAGTTTTGGTCTTTGATATGATGCCGAATAATTATGGTCCAAACATTAAAGTTGTTCCATTGGGTGATGTGAAACTTTTCATACTGAAAACCCTTTCACTCTGTATCTTGCCAAAATCAGGCGTCAACACATGCCCCCCTGTTTTTCGGCAAAGCTAGCGCGCCGAAAAATAACTTGCAAAACGTTTGTCTAAGGACGATGTCAACACTCCATCGCCATTTATATGCGCTTAGGGCGATAATCTCTATATCGGCCATGTTTATGCTTAGGGCGATAACCTTATATCGGCCATGTTTATGCTTAGGGCGATAACTTTATATCGGCCATTGATTTTAACTTCTGGTTCACATCATACCTTGTAACCGATTACCACCAATCGGTTTTAAAGAGATGGGAATGAACCCGTTCCTTGTAGCACTAAGGAAATCAAACTCCGAGAGGTCACGCCTGTTAAGCAAGTAACATCGGGATGATTCCAATCCACCGATGCATCGGCCAAAGCAACACAAGTCAATTATCCGCGTGAATGATTTCTACCTCATCATCGATCCATTGTATTAAAAATTGATGCATGGTAGATGGCACACATTGGTTAGCATGAACCCAATCACGACCTAATATAACATTATAGTTACCTTGCACCTCGGCGATGAAGAATGTGGTGGCCAAAGCTTTGCTTCCACGGTGAGTTCCATGCACATCACACCTTTGGCCTCTGTCTTTTCTTTACCCTCGAATCCATTAAGTACCATATTGGTCTTCATCAATGCATCATCATCTAACCCCAACTTTTTGAGGATCGAGTAGGGCCTAAGATTTATCACAGCACCACCATCAACGAGCATCCTAGCAACCGGCGATCCATTAATATGACCTTTGAGGTACAATGGCTTCAAGTGTTTCACCGGTTCTCTTGGCTTCTCGAAAATAGCATTCTTAGGACCAAAATTCAGCTGGGCTACCTCCCCTTCTTCACCTATAGCACGAAACTCGGCAGGTAAGTAATATACCATATTAATATCCATACCTTCCCGAACCAAGCGATATTCATAATCCACCATCTCATCTTCGTCTCCCAATGTGAATATTGGGCTCAAAGATTCCTCAATTGAAGGGGATGTTTCAGGTGGTGTGGACGATGTAATAGGGGTTGCATCATCCTCTTTTGGTGGTGAATCTGTTGTTGTAGCTAATGTAGAAGCATCTGCGTTTTCTTTTCTTTAGGCCTCCACACTTGTTTTGTGAGTGCCATGGGTAATTTCACTTAACAATTAGTCCCTTTGCCTCTCCTCGTTGTGCTCTACCTTCTCGTGGTTCCTCATGCGTTGTAATCTCCTTTTCATGGTCTTGGTTAAACCGGAGGACACCACTTAGGTTGAGTATATTTGGGATCCCTTGGTTTGGCCTTGCTTGTGCTCGCCTCATGATCACTAAGCATGGAACCCTGCGGAAAAATAACAATATCACCATTAGAAGTAGCGAGATTATCAACAACCGGCTGTGTGAGCTCCTTTTGCTGGTCGCATTCTGAAATTTCCGCCCTAGATGACTTAAGACGCCACACTTTTTATTGGCCTTACTTGGAGAAATTTTTGTTGGCGATTAGCACCATATCTCAAACGGCCTTGTGTAGGATAATAAAGCCTCTCACGAGCAGGCCTTCTAGGTGCTGCCCACCCCATATGGAAAGCATAAGGAGCCATTGGGAGCTGCCCCCATCCTCCACCGAAGCCTCTCATGTAATATGGCGCATAGGAGGGTTGTGACATCCATGGTGTCGGTGCCTGACCCATATAGCCTTGCATATCGTTGAAACTCTTGCTCAGGAGGCAATCTCGAACGCTTTGAATGTGATGGCCGATTAGAGCTAGAACCGCCGCTTGACTTGCATATTTGGATAGCAACATATCAAAAGTTGGCTTGATTCTTTTGTTCTTAGTTTCATTCTTTTTCCACTTGCCAACTTCTGAATTCTTGGGCTTGATCAATTCAACATGAGCATCCTCTTGTACTTGCGGTTTGCCTCGAGTGTGGCATTCTTTATAGTGATCTTCAACACGTCCTTGCCATCTGGTTGCTTCTCAAGCACAATCTTTCTTCCCAAGACCTTGTCGCCCTCCTTGCTATTCCTGGGTTCACCAATAACAACATTATATTTATTAGCAGATTCGGCTATGCTAGGCCGAATCAACATTTTCTTTCCCTCCAAGTCCATGGTGTTTATCGAAGGGCTGTTTATCAACTTGCATCTCAAAGAAAATTCAATCGTCCGTCATTAATGGCCGATTGTATCTATCGTCGGAAAACATTGCAATCGTTAGTAGCATGAGAAAATGAATTATGGTACTTGCAGAATAAGCACGCTGCTTCAGCTCCTCAAACGGCGGTATGGTGTGTGATATTCTAATCATCTTATCTTGCAAGAGTGCATCAAATATTTTATCACACTTTGATATATCAAAAGTAAACCTCATCTCCTCATCACGATTCTTGCGAATCGGCTTAAGAGCATTGCACATATAGGGTTTGGCCTTTGAGGACCAAACAAATTCAGAGTATAGACATCAACCTCATCGTCCGAATTATCATCATTGTGTTCAACCATATGCATTCTAGGACGATCGGTTGTAGAACCTATGGACCTCTTTACTTCGACTCTCTTGGGCCCAAAGCTTTTTGTAAGACATGATTAATGCTCAAAAACTCATAACTTTCTAGCTTCTCTTTAATGTGAGTTTTCAAACCATTAAGAACAAGATCTCGCTAAGACTCTCTCAGTTATCACTAAGCTATAACATCCCCTTTTAATATCTCTAAATATCTTGACATAAACGGTGACCCGATTCATCATGTTTACGCTTAACCGATGTAAGATGTGACAACTTCAGCTCATTATCGCCGCTATAAAAATGATCATGAAACTTTTGCTCTAATTGCGACCATAAGAGAATTGAGCCATGTGGTAAAGCAGCAAACCATGAAAATGTGGTGCCAGTTAAAGACAAGGGAAATAAACGCACTTTCAACTCTTCTATGGAACCCGCTTCACCCAGGTGTGCTAGATCTTGACTCACATGCTCCCAAGTTGTTTTCGTACCCTCACCACAAAATTTAACAAAATCAGGAACCTTATAACCTTGAGGGTAAGAAATTGCATCGAAGTGTTTAGGATAAGGCTTTTGATACACACGACTCTTTACTTTCGGCTCGTTTCCGAAAGTTTCTTGAAACTATCTTATGCAAATCCTCCCTTAATTTAGCTAAAATTGGATCCGAGGTAGATGAAGATGTTTGTGGCAATGACATAGGAGCAACCTGAGTACTAGCTATTGGTGCAACTTGTGGGATGGGCGCCGAACCATAATTCGGCGGAAGACCAAACATGCTTGCGCCTATGGGTGGTGTGACAAAGTGATTCGGCGTTGACGCCGAATTGGGCACACTCATAATAGGATTAGGGTATGTAGGTGTAGTCACAAGCTGGTTGGTTTGACTAGGGTAAAAATTCAATGGCATACTATATTGTTGTTGTATAGGAGGTGCCGATGAAATAGGTAAAGTTGGACTAGCGTTTTCAGATACACCAACAAGTACCACTAGATGACGGAGGCATATTTTTCTGAGCATTAGCACTAGCCACAAAAGAATTGTATGCCATCACATTACCCTTACTAACAAGACTTTCAATCACAGCCACTTGCTCAGGAGAAAAACTTTACTCACAGTGATTACATCTTGTTCGCCGATGAGGGGAGGAAAATTGACGTTTCCAACCAGAGTGATGTTGCCTTGACGGTCCTTCTTGAAACTTGAAAGAAACGCTTCCAAATCCTCCTCCTCGCGCTTCTTCTTGAGCGCCTCAAAAGCCTCTTCACGCTGCTTCTTGCGCGCTTCAGAGGCTTGGCGATGTTCATCCGATAGCTCATCAAGACCGGGCTTAATGATGTTATCGGTGTCAACTTCGAGGGCTTGGGGAGATTAGACATGGTTGATGATGATTCTTGATCTTTCGTCCCCAGCGGAGTCGCTAAAAGTGTGTTCGCACACCTAACACGTCACCTTCTGTACCTCCGACGCCGAGGGTGATGCACCGCAGCTCGCGCCGAAGGAGACCCGTCCAAGCGATGCACGCAGCAATCCGGCGGGCGCTTTTGAGCACCCGAAACCCCACGCGCCTGGGAGGGACCCCGTTTGGACGCGCAGCGGCTATGGGCTGCCCTAGGTCGGTTCGCCCGCCCCTAGAGCCTCGAGGATCGCTGCCCTTCAACGAAGAACGAACGAAGAACGAGAGAGAAAGAACAAGGGAGAGATGTAAAACTAGGGTAAAAAGTAGATTGATTGTTCGATTGTGTGTTGTTATTCAATCGGCCGTCACCCCTTGGGTATATAAGAGGCGGCTGGACTTCCCGTGTAAGGAAAAGGCTTGGATTCACGTCCAAAACCCTAGTCAAATTCGGATCGACTTTGTCCGAACTTTCCAAAACTGCTCGGTTTAAACTGGCTGCACCTGCGGGTTTTTTGTGGTGGTAAACGATCTCGGATGGAAACGAGCCCAAAAGCAATATTGACCGTTTCGACGAGACGAACAACTTTTATGTTGAATGTTTTCCGATTCGAGGCCATCTTCTGGGGCAAAACACTCACGCATTACGTCAGACACTTGCTAAGACATGTCTGGTCTCCCGCGTCATATTTCGCCTCTTGACAGGGCTGCATTCAGATAGCTCTAACTTTTGCATACGAACTCGGATTGGGATGATTTTTATATAAAAATCGATTGATTTGACAAGACGAAGACAATTCATGTAGATCATTCCTTCATCCGAGGTTGTCGTGGAGGCTTAATTGACCAAAAAGCACTCAGAACACCTAAACATGACAATCTGAGTGTAGTTTTGGTCTTTGATATGATGCCGAATAATTATGGTCCAAACATTAAAGTTGTTCCATTCGGTGATGTGAAACTTTTCATGCTGAAAACCCTTTCACTCTGTATCTTGCCAAAATCAGGCGTCAATACCTCGAAGCCTGTTAGTAGGCTCGTGAAGGCGTCATTTAGCCCGCTTTTAGTAGACTGAATCTTCTCAATCACCGTACCCATCAAGGTACGGTGCTCCTCAAAGACGGATGCACTTTGCAGTATGTCCATCAGAGTGTTCGACGCCTCCGAATTCATGGAGGTCTCCGTAGGAGTAGTATTCGGCTGGGGGCCGGACAATCCACGGCCCCCATTGCCAGTTCCCGCGGGGGTCGTGCCCCCCGTGCCCTTGACAGCCGAGGTGTTACCCTCTGGCGCCGTCTTGATGGTCCCCCGCACCTCTTTGCGATCCGGAGAAATCCTCTGGGATGACACCTCAAGGTCATCCGCCCTAGGGGGAGAGGAAGCTTGTCGAGGCATCTCGCTCTCCATCATCTCCGGCGGCAAATCCCCCGATGAGGAGGATTGTTGAGGAAGATCGCGGGCCGGACCGAAAAACGTAATTTAACATTATTATCACAATTTCACAAAAGATCGGATGTATGTGAAACATCCTTAGGTACTTACGACGCGGCAATAGGCTTGGCCCGGGGGCGGTGCTTGGGGATTGCTTCGGTATCCGAACCAGAGTCATCCGATAGGGATATTCTTCCCCTCTTGGATGCTCCCTCCTCTGGATCTACGGAGGCCGCCCTCTTTTTCCCTTTGAGTGGAGGGTTCTCTTCTTCCTTCTCCTCCTTGTCCTCATCTTTGTCTCCCTCGTGAGAGGAAGGAGCCACGGTCCCTCCGGACGTAGCACCCAAAGTACCTCCATGGTGGGGGCCATCTTCGGCCTCCTTGCCCTTCTTCTTCTTGTCCTTCTTTTCTGGCGCCTGGGAGGGCGCCGGGACCAGCATCCTCATTAACAGAGGTTGAGCTAGGTCTTCAGGGAGCGGAGCCGGACATCTGATCTGCTCCGCCTTCTTTATCCAGCTCTGTTCAAGGGGCGGAATTTTCAGTACCCCTCCCCAAGATTGACGAACTAGGTAATGTTCAGAAATTTTATACTTACTGGGGAGGCCGGATTGTTGCAGTCGAGGCCGGTGTTGTCAGACGTCCTCGGCCATGTTTTCTGGCTCTTGAAGAGCAGCTTCCGGATCCCTTTGTGCGTTGTGCCGAAGAATCGCTATAGGGTCCGTGGCCCTTCCGGGTTGAACTCCCACATGTTGAGAGGCCGTCGTTGGCAGGGAAGAGCTCGGCATATAAGCATCACCTGGACCACATCAGCAAGGGTAATGTCCTTTTATATCATACTCTTGATGCGCTTTTGCAGCATCAACACCTCGTCAGAGGATCCCCAGTCCAGACCCTTGTTGGTCCACGATGCGAGCCACAGCGTAGGTCCGGATCTGAAAGCAGGAGCGGCCGCCCACTTGGTGTCGTGGGGTTCGGTAATGTAGAACCGCTCCTGCTGCCATACCTTGACAGTGTCCACAAATGTCCCTTTGGGCCAGGTAACATGGCGGAGCTTGCTCACCAAGGTGCCGCCGCACTCGGCGTGTTGACCGTCGACCACCTTCGGCTTCACGTTGAAGACCTTGAGCCACAGGCCGAAGTGTGGGGGACATGGAGGAATGCTTCACACACGACAATGAACGCCGAGATGTGGAGGAAGGAATTCGGGGCCAGATAGTGGAAATCTAGCCCGTAGTAAAACATGAGACCTCGGACGAAGGGATGGAGGGCAAACCCAAGACCTCGGAGGAAGTGGGGGATGAATACCACTCTTCCGCCGGGCTTTGGGGGTAGGGATGACCTGCCCCGGGGTAGGAAGCCTTTGTGTAATCTCTGCCGTCAAGTACCTCGCTTCCCGTAGATCCTTAATGTTCTTCTCTGTTACGGAGGAGGCCATCCACTTGCCCTGAGAACCGGATCCAGCCATAGCTGGAGAGGTTGGGGGTGAAGGGAAAGATGGAACTAGGGCGCTGGAGCTCAAGGACGTGAAGGGAGTAAGGGAGGAAGGTGTAGGGGAGAAGGATAGATTATTATCCATTTATATAAGCTACGAATGTCAAGCACCTCCTCCCTCATAAGCCTTAAATTTGGCCTATTCCCAAGGGATCGTGCAGGTGGCACGGTTGGATTACCCAAGCCCTCATTGATGAGAATCCCGTAATAAGGGGACACGATCTCTGCTTTGACAAGACGTGTCACCGGAGGCTGCATCTTGAAACGCGAAATGGGAGATTGAAAAACGATTCGAAATAATGAAGAGGCCAGACGTAACGTCTCACCAGCAAAACTATCAGTAAAGATATACCATGTTCTTTGATTAAGTATTATGCCCTTGCGGTAGTGGGTTGTAACTGTTAAACAGAGCCGGATATAGTTCTTGTTGATCAACTACTTTGAAGTGTTCGGAGGAGGAACCCGCCTTGCAATGCCGAAGACAATCTGCACGCCGGACACATCTTCATTGAAGCCTGGTTGAGGGGCTACCAAGGGAGTCCTGGATTAGGGGGTCCCCGGGCGTCCGGGCTATGTGACGTGGGCCGGACTGATGGGCCATGAAGACACAAGATAGAAGGCTTTCCCCCGTGTCCGGATGGGACTCTCCTTTGTGTGGATGTCAAGCTTGGCGTTCGGATATGAAGATTCCTTTCTCTGTAAACCGACTCTTTACAACCCTAGGCCCCTCCGGTGTCTATATCAACTGGAGGGCTTAGTCCGTAGAGGCAATCATAATCATCCAAGCTAGACATCTAGGGTTTAGCCATTACGATCTCGAGGTAGATCAACTCTTGTAACCCCTATACTCATCAAAGTCAATCAAGCAGGAAGTAGGGTATTACCAGCATTAAGAGGGCCCGAACCTGGGTAAACATCGTGTCCCTGTCTCCTGTTACCTTCAATCCTCAGACGCACATGATGAAGCTATGTACCTAGGGTAGGGTCATGGACCTACCCAAGATACCCTCCCCAAGGACATCTCTAGAAGAATCACCTTTCCATCGACTCAGGAGTGTTCCACTCGACAGACTCGAAGACACTCGACCATGAAGCCAACCACTTTCGGCGGCCCGGAGATCTAAAGCCACTCCGCACACTAACGGTCGGGTCATTAAGTAGCTTTTATGGTCATCACAGCACTTTATTTGTGGCGTATCGATAACGCCCGACCTTAATGTACCTTAAACCTTGCATAGCCGAGGCCGGAGGGTCCGGCGAACTCTATATAAGCCACCCCTCCTCGGTGTCAAGGGTTCGCACCCGTAATTCATACACGCATAATCCAAATGACCGCCTCCGGGCTCCGAGATGTAGGGCTATTACTTCCCTCGAGAAGGGCTGAACTCGTAAAACTCGTATGCGTATACAACTACTCCATAGCTAGGATCTTGCCTCTCCATTCCTACCCCCATTCTCTTGCCAGACTTAGAACCACGGCGGTTGGTGCCCAAATGCAAGGTGTGTCTTAGCGACTTCTTTGGAGAAGTTGCAGTTTTTCCGATCCTCGTGATCATGGTTTCAGGCGGAGGTTTGGCTGAGGGTCAGCGAGATCCGCCTCTCGCTGGCGCTTCGTGTTCGTCGCCGACGACTCCGGCTTTCCGTGGAGGCACCACTGACGCCGACGGCAGCGCTCCCTGCTCGGGCAACGTGACTTTCACGTGTGCATCCATGGCGTCCCTCTTGCGGCAGCCGTCGACCCGATGTCGGTCGGCTCCTCGTGGGCGTCCTCCCTCGCTGTTCGCTGGCACAATCGTTCCGGCCAGCCGAGGCTTCGGCCGGTGGGTGAGAACGCGGTGGTTCGCCAATCGGCCACCCCCAAAGTCATGTGATCGAACCCGACGAATCTCTCTCACGGCCTGTTCGACCGATCCACGAGACTGCACCCGAGCGCGACAAAGAAGGATCCAGCCGGTGGAGGTCCTGATGGTCGATGGACCACGCAGTCCTCCCAGCTTTCCCCGCGCCGACGGTGGCGACGGTGAAGGCGCTCCGTCGCATGCCCATGAAGAGTACCTCCCCGAGCCCCTCACTTCGCTGTAGAGGGAGGAACTTCGCCACCGGAACATGGATGCACTTCACACTCCTATAGTTGGAGAAACCCCGAGGTCTGCGGTTTTGAAGACGCAGCCATTAACTTGGCTGAGCGCACTCGATCGAGAATCTCCAAATGAGTACTCGGCGAATAATGAGCGACAACGGGTCTCGACATCCACGGCGTCGACTCTTTCAGCCACCGACCAGTATATCAAGTCCGATTCAAAATTTAGCAAGCGGCCCGTATAGCAGTAGTCGATTCAGCCTTCCCGGTCCGAGGCTGGCAGAGGCTTGTTGCAGATCGAGAGCATTACTCCGGCAGCAGGAGACCAGAATTCAGCAAGATATCACGCGATGCGAATAGGATCCACAAAGAACCGTTGTTGCAGACATAGCTCACTGGCTCACAGCCCAAGATTGCCCCCGAGGCGTGAGAGGCGTGAGACCGGCGAGATCAAGATAGGAACCGTGGAGGAGTATGATCACCGACTTCGATCGCGATGATCGACGCCGAGTGCCCACCCTCCCCAAGGAGTGGGTCATACGTGCCTCGGCAATGAGGATGACGAGCGCCCTCACAAAGGTCTTTGGGCGAAGGATTCCGGTCGACCCCAGAGAACCAGGCTTTGATGCGAGATCCATTCTCGTTTAGGGTCTGGTCGACAGAAACAGAGCTCACTGAGGAGGTCATGATAGAGATGTACCCACCAGCAGCAGAGTGCACGCCTCAGACTGTAGTGCTTCAACAGAGCCATCAGTGGCCGGGCCTGTGATTCCTCCCAACTTTAGGTTGGCGATCGGAGTCGATAAGTTCACCGGTGAGTCCAAACCTGATACTTGGCTTGAGGACTACCGAGTGGCTGTTCAGATTGGCAGCGAGAATGATGAGGTGGCCATGAAACACCTGCCTCTTATGTTGGAGGGCTCGGCCAGAGCGTGGCTGAACTAGTTAGCACCCAGCAGCATTTACACTTGGGAATATCTTTCCCGAGTGTTTGTCGAACATTTGAAGGGACACCGCAAGTTTACAAGCAGGTTTGACAGAATTGCAATCTTGCATGCAGAAGACAAATGAAACTTTGAGGGATTACATCCAGAGATGGATCACGTTGCATCACCCAGTGGAGAACGTGTCGGATCACCAGGCAGTTTGTGCCTTCAAGGAAGGCGTTAAGTACAAAGAACTGAATCTGAAATTCGGTCAAACTGGAGACATGTCTCTGAGTCGAATGATGGAGATTGCCACCAAGTATGCTAATGGTGAAGAAGAGGATCGGCTCCGGAGTGGCAAGCACAAGTCAGTCGCTCATGAAACCGGAGGAGGTAATTCCACGGAAGGTATGAAGGCCGAGCCAGCTGATCCTGGAGAAGCCTTGGCCGTGACTCAAGGAAAGTTTAAGGGGAAGCCCAAAGGGCCTTGGAGCCCCAAGAAAGTGAAAGACCAAGACAAAAATGATGTATTAGACCTGCCATGCCACATTCATACAAAGAAAGATGATGAGGGTAAACTCATTTACCCAAAGCATACCACTCGACAATGTCGGCTCTTGATCCAACAGTTCCAGGGGAAACAGCCCAAAGATAAGGAAAAGGAGTCAGACAAAATTGAAGACAAGGGAGATAGTGATGATGGATACCCCCAGGTCAATTCCACCCTGATGATTTTTGCTGACGTTGAAAGCAAAAGTCGGTTGAGAGTTATCAACCGAGAGGTGAATATGGTCGCTCCGGCGCCTTATATGAGGTTACTACCGAGTGACTGACTTGTAGGCCCGGGCGATCCTGTCAAATCCTGCAACAGTCGCGCGCGTGATATGTGGCGAAAAGGTGGCGCAGAGATCGAGGCGACCCTGCCTTATCCTATCCGATTATTGCGTCCTCCTTCGCCTGGCGCTGTCGAATCTGAATCCCGCGAAATCATGAGCTACAAAACAACTTGTCGACGGAAGATCTCTTCCACTACGTCACCGGAGCTCTTCAAGTAAAGAAACTCACTCGACGAAAACAAAGAATGGATCAAGGCGACTGAAAAAGAAGTTGCTATCGTCACCCAGGTTCATTGATCTAGAGCAAGGTATACTCATAGCAAGAACAATGGGTCGGCAGTGTGTTCAACTCCTTCCCCATTCAAACCTCGATCCATTCGGGGGCTAATGATGAAGCTATGTACCTAGGGTAGGGTCATGGACCTGCCCAAGATACCCTCCCCAAGGACATCTCTAGAAGAATCACCTTTCAATCGACTCAGAGTGTTCCACTCGGCTGCACTCAAGACACTCGACCATGAAGCCAACCACTCGACAGCCGTGAGATCTAAAGCCACTCCGCACGCTAAGGGTCGGTCATTAAGTAGCTTTTATGGTCATCACAGCACTTTATTTGTATGCGTTCGATAACGCCCGACCTTAATGTACCTTAAACCTTGCATAATCGAAAATCGGAGGGTCCGGCGAACTCTATATAAGCCACCCTCCTCAAGGTCAAGGGTTCGCACCCCCTAATTCATACACGCATAATCCAATCGACCGCCTTCCGCTCCGAGACGTAGGGCTATTACTTCCTCTGAGAAGGGCCTAAACTCGTAAAACTCGCGCGTATACAACTACTCCATAGCTAGGATCTTGCCTCTCCATTCCTACCCCCCATTCTACTGCACGAGAGCACATTCAGGACACCCTACCCGAGATCTGCCGGTTTTGACACTGACACCCACTGCCCTGCTCCACCAATTCAAGACAAGCGGGCCCTCTATGACACGTGCCTCCGTTACCTACCCCACATGATGCATGCAGCATACATGGCCACGGATAAGAGCGCGCCGTGGGAAGAGTAATTTGACAGTTTCTACCCCGTGCATTAAAGTCATTCACGGGCCATCACTGCCGCGGCCCCACCACTGTTGGCTTTACACCACGCGCTGGGGAATCAGAAACCGCCCCCAAGATCAAGACTAATGAAGCGGCAAAGGAAAAACTCAAGGAACCAACTCCTTCAGCAGCCCTGCCTGTGCACTTATTAGGCCCTACCCCGACGATGCTCCGCATCACGTTCGGGGCAGGCCCGGGGGCTTCTGTCGGTGCAACAGACCCTGGGTATGTTGACCAACTGTGCACAGGCACAAGATCAAGATTGAAGCACCAGCTCAAGCCAGAGATTGGGGAATCAAGAGGTTTGAAGTACCAACATACAATCCCAGAGAGACCAAGGACAAGCCAGGAGAACAAGATATCTACAGGGAAAGGGCCTCCCTCGCTGGGAAGGCGAGCCCGGCAAGGGGCTAGGCCACCACCAAAAGCAAGCAACCAAGACCCCCGGCAGGGTTTGCCGGGGCTAGCGGGGGGCTGAACCACCCCGCCAACCGCGCAAGTACAACCCACGTTGTCAATCAGTGCGGTGTCAAGCTGCAAGATGGTTAAGCGGCAGCATTTGCCACATGGCAGCCACCTCCTACAGAGGAATCCCACAGATGACACCCGTCCAACGACGTGTCAAGAGCACAGATGTGGAGCTGGCAAGATAAGCCCGTGTGGCACCCCGAGCCGCATGGAGCAGGGGGCCTTCGCACGTCAGCCCAGGATAACACCTGACGCACGACAGGTCCATAATACAGCATTCCAGGTACAATAATATTCATCAAATACATGTGCATAAGCTTACATCATTGATGAATACAATCATCTGGCATAGCCCTACGGCTATTTGAATGGCAGTGGAAGTCTATTAAAATGGCGGCGGAAGTCTTGTTTTGGCAGCATAACAACTCTGGCTGGGCTCCACAACTCACAGGACTGGCAAGGTTACGGCCTAGCACGACGGATCAAGCGAACAATTCGGGTACGACCTACAAAATCGCATGACACGCTGTGTCAAGACATTGAATGTACTTGCAAGACAACCAATTACATAGCATCCAAACAAGCATAAGACAAGGCAAGAACCAAGCGTATGCAACAACCTATCTCATATCAATTACTAAACAAGGCATGATATAGATCAACTGAGCATGAACAATATCATAACATCTACTAACATGGCAATGGCATGGCATATTAGATCATGCTTCTAACATGGCAATGGAAAAACATAGCATATCATCTCAATCATGGCATAATTTAACATGTCAATCAATGCATGGCATGGCATCATAAAAACTATGCTGAAAATAAACTACCAATAATATCCAACGCAGACATAGCAGGTTTACTTTATGCAATCATCTTTTGTTCTGCCTTGGTTTTAAAATGCAACATATTACTCATGCAATGCAACCAAACTTGTGCACCGAGTCCCTCGGACTCTCTTGCCAACGGGTTGCCTCGCAACCGAACGGTGATCTTTCCGGCGATCACAACCATGACCAACACTTGGTCTCCAACACTCATCGAGACCTCGTCTCGTGATCATATCAAAACATCGTCGTGACTTCTCACGACTATCTCATAGTCCAAGTCACCATATTCTCGTTATCACATATTTATTTACCAACTTAATTATTTAAGGTTTGTCCTCCATTTCGACCAAGACCTGATAGTGGGACCTACTACGAACTGTGTTGCTATCGATAGACTTTATATACACTCTGCAGAGGTAGCACACTGTACCCACACCACAGAACCCATGGCCTCGTCATCCCATTCGGGTGGACCAACGACATTCGATTTAAATCGATTTCCATCGCCATGACACTCTCCCGCCACTCCGACCCACTCCCAACTGGCTAGTCCTGGATGGCCCCGTGTTCACTAAAGACACAACGACCACCGTCGTGGCAAAACGTCCCTCACGAGGACCGGTACCAAAAATTCTAACAACGGGCACACAAGATTATGTCCGCCTACCTCATCAGGGTAAGCATGCCCATAACCTTCCCTAGTTGGAAGCACCGACGAGATGCACGACAATAGATCGCATTAAGGCCTTACCACAAGGCAAATGTGGCTGCATTGGAAAAGTTTGATTTGGTGGCACTATGACTCGATCCCATCGATGACGGAGGAGGTTTGTTATTATTAAGTCATTTTAGTTCCTTCTCCATCATCATGAACATGAATGCAACAATGATCATGCAGCATACAAATGCATGAACAAAATATTGAACTTCTCAAGTGCACAACTATAGCATAAAGAACATGACAATACCAAGTAATAGCATATCAACGGTGCATTACAATCCTCATAATATTTTATAATGAGGACATGCAAATAAAGTAGAGTAGTGACATGGCATTATCAATAACAACATTCTAATTAGCATGGCAAACGATATCGTGAAAACACAAGCATGCATGACAGGCATAATGGAATAACTGCAGACGAAAACGATATGAAACAACTGCAACTACACACACAAGGTGCAAGCAAAGTCAACATGCAAGTTCGGGGCTCATGATAAGAGGTTGGCTTGCCTGGGGTCAACAAATACTCTGGGAAGAAGTGTGAAACGACCGCGGAAAGAGTTGCCGGAAACAGTTCTCTCTCAGAGGGGGCTGTTTACGGGCAAGGGCAAAATGGTCATTTTCAGAATGTTCAAACATCAAGAAAATGGTCCCATCGAAAAGGGCTCGACGAACAAAGAAATTGAGCGTTGGAATCACCTTATTCGGAGTTACAGGTAAAAAGATCCGGGCGTTTAAAGCTCAGGGACTAGTCTGTAAAAATACTTCTACAAACAGGTCCCTGGTAGTTTAAACAGAACGTGTCTTTTTTGAAAATACATCTTCCAGAGAGGGAAACATATTCCCGGCCGAAGGAGAGGAAAAATACGCTTTCTGAGATTGAAAACGCACTTTCTAGAAATGCACTTTCGCGCGGAGAAAACGACTTCACGGCGGGGGCGCCGCCACTTATCCGACGTGGCGCTGGGCGACGCCTGATCGCCCGATGTGTGGGTCAAGGCGAGAGGGGCCCGCCTGGCCCTGGCGTCTTCAACCTCCCGCTCGGGGGCGCGACGAGCCGAGGCAAGGGATCGCCCCGACGAGGATCGCCGGCGACTCCGGCCACCTCATGGTCGTAAGCGACTCCACCAAACGCGCAGCAGGATGGAGAGGCGCATCTCGGTGGTGGTTGCTGCCGCCAAAGCGCTGCAATGTCAAGAAGAAGGCTTGCGGCCGAAAGGTGGCTTTGGCCGCCAGCGGAGAGGACGCTCCGGTGAGGGATAAGGGAGGCCGAGGCTATAGAGTGTCTCGCTGGAGCATGGTGGATGCAGTGGTGGTGAGAGAACGGAGAGGAAAGCACGACATCGCCGAAATCAGGAGAGACCCGAGGCGGCGGCTATGGCGACGGTGGAGGTCAGAGAGGGGCTCCGGGCTCGGGGAGAGGCTCGGGGAGGCTTGTGGACTGCGAGGGGGGCTCGGGAGGGCTACTTATAGCCGCGAGAGAGCTCGGGAAGGAGGGGAGGAGGTGGCACGTGGCAGGCGACGTGTCTGCGTGCCGGCGAGGGGCACAGCATCGGCAGGCGCGGCCAAAGCTCATGGGGAGCGGCGGGAAGGCGACGTGGAGGATGCATACGAGCGCTAGAGGCTCACGGAGATGAGAAACGCTCGGAGACGAACGAAGAAGAGGACATGAGCGAGGAAGGCGACGATGGCTACATCAGCCCACTGTTCGGTCGTTGCCACGGCTCGCCGGAGAAGAAAACAAAGGGGGCCAGAGTTCCAGGGGGAAGACGACGTCGAGGGTGAGCTGTTGGGCATTAATGGCGAGGCCAGAGCCGGCTTGAGTCGGAGCAAATGCGATTTACAATAACAAAGGGCTAGACCACCGTTTTGGCTGGTTACACTCGTAGTCACCACTAGCATGGCACGCTTTGGGGTTTTTACTGATGTAATCTCATGTCTACCGCGTAGTCCTTCGAAGATAGAGTGTTACTACAGCAAAGGATCGGGCAGAGACAAATGGAGCTGAGTAAACCAAGCTTCACAAGTTTGCTGTTGCAAACTTTACCACACTCTAGAGATTAAACCAGAGAGGTTAAAAGGTAAATAGGTTGTCTGGGAGGCTTAGGGTAGAAAGGACTATGGTCCTGGAAGTTATGAGGTAATTTGGACAACTATTTACCATAGTTGATGTACAACTGGTAAATCTGACCCAGAAATTAAATCATGAAGGAGAACTCACTAGGAGTGATGGATTGAGCTAAATCTTGGCAAAGCCTGATGATTTGGACATACAATGATGCTGTAAAAAGTTCTTATCAAATGGATTTACCAAAATGGTACTTCCTTCACAGCTATAATTTCTGTCCAAAAACTTCAGAAACATCCTCAGGGCAATTGGCTAGATGAAATGAGCCAAAATCTTGTGGAGATGGATCATATAGATAGGAGAAGGCCTGGGAATATTTTCAGCCATAATGGAGCAAGATCAAATACACTTGCTTCACAAACTGAAAAATTGGACAGAAACCAAGATTTGCTCCTGTGCTCACATAGTTCAAAGAAATGAACTGAATTTGGGTGGAGGCTGATGATTTGAGATATTTGGGAGTATGGAAAAGTTTCATCCCATTTGGAAACCCTATGAAGGTACTTCCTTCACAAAGTTGTATTCTAGTCAGAAACTTTGAAAAATTGCACAGGGAGCTACGATGAATGGATTGAGCTCATATTTGGCATCCATGGGTTATTTATACATGTTAATCACCCTGCCAAATTGCAGCTCCATTGGAATTAGGAATAAAGCACTTCCTTTGCAAAATTTTAGAGAAGGCAGAACTTGCATTGGATCATGTGCCAAATTTTGAACTGAGGAACATGAGATTAGGTTGGAACTAGTGATTATATAGCAAGGAGAAGCTCTACAATTTATGTGGGAATTTTCTATGCTATAAAAATAGTAGTTCCTTTGGAAAATGGCAGGAATGCAATATTGGCATTAAATAGGAAAAGGCAATTTTCCTTATTTAATTATGGCCAATATACTTTCCGGAGCTTGGATTAGGCATAAGTATCAACTCCACCAATTCTCATGAATTTAGGAGATGGCTAGCTATGCCTTTGGATTTTATTCCTCGGAAAGGCAAGAAAAGGAATAAATCATAATTCAAAAATATTGCATGGGACTTAGCAATTTTTCGCATATCCAAGGTTCAGGGAGATAGGAGGATCTCTGGGAACAATTGGGATGATCACCAGATCAAGGAAAATGATGACTCCTTTGCATTCACAAAGGGCATATCCAAATTCCAAAAATTGGAATTTGGGTTTGAAAGGATTTGAGCTGATGCAACTGAGGCCTTGCCCACTGAAAAAGACATGAGCAAGATTTTGAAAGGTTGGAAATGACAAAATTTTCTCAGAGTCATCCAGCAAACTCAGGAGAAAATTTTGAAAATGAGTGCCAGAAGAGAATAACAACACAAAAATTGATAACCCAATTTTGGGGTCATTACAGTAACAAGCGTGCCTTGCCGGGCAAATTAGCGACGTGATAATCGAGCGGTGCATTTAATGCACCCTGTCAGCCCACAGAGTTAGGTATGATAGCACTGTTTGCTATCATATTAGTGGGTAATCACCATTTTGCCACTGTGGTAACCCCTTAATCTGTAAAAGGAGGCCCATGGCGTTCGTAGGAGGGGGCTAGAGGGTTGGAAACTTGACAAACCCAAGCCACCAACGCGTGTGTGCCACCGTAGCCCTGAGGCAGGCCTTGCCGGGCAAGTGTACCACGCACCACCATGTTCGTTTCCACCATCAATCCACCAAATGAGTAGGGTCTTACGCCTCGCGGCGGCCCAAACCTGGGTAAATTGCTTGTGTGCTCTCGTCAGGTGCGGCGCCGATTCGCTCTTTGTGCAACGCGATGTCCCCTCATGGAACCAAAGAAGGGCCGCCTGCCCCATAGGTGGTCATGGATATCCCGCGACACAATTGAAGAAAGAGATAGAGGGCGGGAAATATTGTATATATGTGGGCGAGAGAGTAGGAGAGAATCCTAACGAGAGAGAGGAAGTGTGTGGGAGATATTGTAGGGAGGAAGAAGTTAGGTCTGTAAGAAAAGATGGCGACATGTAATATAAGGAGTGAGATGCGTCTGCATCGGGATTTTGTACATGTGTAAGGAGAAGAGACAAAAGGTTTGATGAGAGAGCTCAAAACAATGGATGAGAGGGGAAGGATTTTGTGGGCTCAGGGATTGATAATTTTGTGCAGAAGGGCGAGAGAGAAGAGAAATGAAATGAGTTACTCAGCCGTCGTCACGTCATCCTGCTTCCAAATGGCCCCGTAGTCTCTAATGCGGTCTGGTCGCCTTCTTCATTCTTCCTGATGCCCTCCTTGAAGATCGAGGTGGTGTGCATGTCAGGGTGCAGAGTAGCATAGGCGAGGGAGGGTGCTATATAACCTTGGATGGGGATGGATAGTGTGCTCATGGGGGGGTGTCACATAATGAGAGAAATCAAACCTATGGAGAGAATGTGTGTGTATAGTGAGCACACGAGAGAGGGTCGAGACAGATACATCGTGTGCATTAATGTCTAAGCAATATAGAGATATTGTGTGTGGGATACAAAGAGAGGACTATGGGAGTGTGGTTACGAGGCAAAGAAACATAGCGAGAGATAAATGTGTGCGCGCTGTACATGGTCTGTATGTGACGGAGAGGTATATGCCAAATAGGGTTTTCATGAAGAGATTGTGTGTGTGAGATAGAGGGCGATGTAGGGGCCCTGAGGCGGGCAAGGGCTGGGTTGGGGTGTCAAAATGTGTGCGTTGATGCATGTTACAAATAGAAGACCGTTCTCTCATGTATACACAACATCTCGACATATCTCTATGTCTCACTCATACATGATCATTTGCACATTCACACCTCTCTATGCCTCTATCACATGCACACTATCTCCACATTGTCCTTCCACCACAACACACATATAGACACATCCACGCATTCTCTCTCTGTTACAGACACATAATCTCTATTGAAAACTATTTCTAGGGGGCACCTAAAATGTCCAAATCCAAATAATCACGAACTGAAGCTAAATTCAAATATATGGAAATATTGTAGTGTGAAGAACTTTTCCAGCAAAAAAAGTAGAGTAATATTCAGGGATGTTTTCACACACACGAATGTCCTTCCAAATACGACACCGTGACGCTGTCAGTTCGATCGATCACAAGGCCCTTTGGTGCAAGGCACGCTGCTTGCACATGATTCCATATTGATGATGTGCTAACTAAGGTGGTACTAGTATGTATATACGTGCAATATGCATGTCTTAACAGTGTTGTTTGTATGATTCTAGTTTATATCTATATCTATACCACTATCTATATCTATATCTATACCACTATATAGTGTATATAAGTTTTGAATTGCAGCTACAACATCAATCCTAACCGTTGGCCCCATAGATCTAACGACTGAGATTCAAGGGATTCAGAGTGAGCAGTAGCCCACAACAACATGTGCTAGGTTCTTGAACCATCATGCCATACCTCGTGTATCCTCTGCCAGGGCGTGTATGAGAGACTGGCCAGGAAGGAGAAGCAAAAGTAAAACAATTTGTGGGTTCCCCATGTACATCTTGATTACTTGTATCTGCGTTGGTAATTCCCCGAAGAGGAGAGGATGATGCAGCACAACAACGGTAAGTATGTCCCTCAGTTATGAAACCAAGGTTATCAATCCAGTAGGAGAACCAAGCAACACTATGTAAACAACACCTGCACACAAACCACAAAAACTTGCAACCCAACGCATAAGAGGGGTTGTCAATCCCTCCTCGGTATTGAGATAGATTAAATTGTATGAGATTGGATAAATAGATCTAGCAAAACACAAAATAAATAAATAAATAAATAAAAAGTGCAGCAAGGTATTTTTGGATTTTTGGAATAATCGATCTGAAAACAATATGATAGGAAATAGACCCGGGGGCGTAGATTTCACTAGAGGCTTCTCTCAAGAAAATAACATACGGTGGGTATACAAATTACTGTTCGGCAATTGATACGAGAGCAAATAATTATGACGATATCCAAGGCAATGATCATGTATATAGGCATCACATCCAAGATTAGTAGACCGACTCCTGCCTGCAATGATGAGATTAAACGTCAAGTAGATCTTGCTCGATGAAGAATAAAAGAAGAAACGCGTCAGAAGGCAAAGCCAAGAGCCAGCAAACCAAAGGCAATCTCAGATCGCCATATTCAAAATGTTGCAACTGATGCACCTATAGACACAAGTACTCCTCAGCAGCTGATTCCACCATCCCCTGTTCAGGAGGATGATCCCATGCAACAAGCTGCGCCTGTGGTAGTTATCATTCCTACCTCAGTTGCTCAGGAATCTGATGTGGTGGATATCTTTTTGAACAAGACTGACGAGGAAAATGTCTTGTCCGAGCAGCAAGCCCTAGAAGAGAAAATTGACGAAGAGACTGAGGTTGAGAAGGCCATTTCATTGCTTCTGAAAGAAATGCAAGTTGAGCCGTCCGGATCCAACAAGGAGGATGACAAGGTTGAGGGGGAGCTTCTCGAGAAATACCACCCCGGTCACCTCATCTGGTGCCCCTACCCAGATGGAGGTTGATCCTTCTCCTACTTCTACTGCTTCACAGCCAGAATAGGAAGAAAATAAGTTTGAAGAGCCATGGCTCACGAGCAAGTGGTACCACCTGTTGTGCCCAAGGAAACCGAAATAGATGTTGTTGTGATTGAAGTGTCCGAAGTGGCTATTGTGCCTCCCTCTGTTGAAAATGCACTGAAAGAAAAGGCCCTAGTCCTGATAGTCAGAAAGCCGCTGAAGGAGTTCAAGCGAAATAAAATGAAAGTCAGACTAGTGCCTCTGCTCCACTGAAGATGAAAAGGACCCTTGCTCCACTCAAACCCATTGACGAAAATAGGCCAACACCAGATGATTCTCAGCCCATGGATATAAGCGATGAAGAAGATCGTAAAAATCCTAAGGAATCATTTCCCTTGTTCCCTGCTGGATTTGGCCCAAATGCTCTTGCATTCAATTATCAGCTTCATCTTTCGAAGGTTGCTTTCTTTGGGACAAGCCCCTATGAAGGAGAAAGGACTTTGTTGTCACCCAGATTTTGGACTGAAGAACAGGCTGTGTATTATGCCCGGATTTTATTCGGCAAGTATCGGATTTTCAACCACAAGATATTGAAATTTTCTGAGCTAGAAGAAATGCCCTGCTTCCACCATGCCATCGAGCATTTTGAGCATGCATTCCTAAAAGGTTTTCTTCACTTCAATCATGGATGGAATCGAGAAGTGATCCATCAATTCTATGCCACTTTGTACATCTCTGGAGAACTTGGAGATAGCCCAACATGGATCCTCGAATAGATGACCGGAAGGGAGAAGATCAAATGCTCAGCATATCAGTTTTTAGCTCTGCTTAATCTTCCTCAGTGTGAGTTTGAAAAAGGTCGTGAACACAGGCTGCACTACTTGGATATGTCCGAAGAACACATTCACATGCTGATGGACCCCAACTTGGTTGGAGATGAATGCATTAACATAGATCCCAAGAAGTTGGCCTATGAAAACAAAGAGACGTTTTATGTGTCGTGCAATTTTCTCACGCCAACGAACAAACGAGATTCTATCAATGACATTGTGGGAAATGCTCTTCTGGCCATCTCTCAAGGAATTCTATTTGACGTTCCAGATTTATTCATTCACAAATTGGCTTGTGCCGCTGATAACCCCCAATCATTGAAGCCATATGCTTTGTGGATCACATATGCAATTTTGCAGCTCATCGATGAAAAATTCTTATGCCCTTATGTTCCGGAAGTTTTCATGCCACAGTATGTGATACTCTCCGTATGGTGAAGGATATTGGAAAAGGAAAGGCACCCGTTGATGTTGTTGGCACTGCTTCTACATCTAAGACTGCTCCAAAGGTTAAGAAAGCAAAGATTGAAATCCCTCGTAATGAAAATCCATCTCTGTATGAAATTTGCATTCGCACTCAGCTAGCTTTGGAAAACCACATCAAGGTTGATCGAAAAGAAAGGCTAGAGTTGATGACTGAGTTGAATTTGCTTCATAACTATGCACACCAAACCCTTCTGCATGAGAAGGAGGCAAAGAAGCGCTCCTGGACTATTCTCAGGCAGCATTATTCTCGCAAGCAGCTGGCTGCCAAAGGCATCATGAAAGATTATGACGACCTAGATTTACTTGCTGTTCCTCACATCCGAAGGCAGATTCCTGTGCTCCCTCGGTGTTCTACATCAACTGACCTGCTATTTGTCGGACCTGATGATGAAATTGAAGACATAGTTGGAACACTCATCTACAAGCCAGATGTTCATCGCAACATTTCTTCTAAAGTCCATGTTGTTACTCCTACTTCTACCTCGACCATTCCTCGCTCTGTAGATTCTCATTCATCGAGCAGTTTCAATTCTGATTCTGAGGACACTCCAGATGAGTAGTTCCTCGTATGTTTTCTCTTTCCTTTTTGACACTTGTTGACAAAAAGGGGGAGAAGTACATTGAATGATAGATGAACGGGGTATTTGCAGGGTGTTTTTAATTCGCCATTTGCTTTTCGCAGTCGAATGTTTTGGTTTTCCTTGAACAATTTGCTTGATGAACTTAACACACCGTCTGTGGTGTTGAAATACTCGGTCACCATGTAATGTTAATAACCCCCCGTGCAAAATTATTTGCTTCCAACTATCTATCTGCAGGTGCTATCGAAAGTTTTCCCTTGCAATGTTTATCCTCGAGATTTATCTTTCTTGCAGGAAAAGTAAAAGTTCTACAAGGACAGGAAATCATCGAATTATTGTACAAATGGGGAGAAGTACATTGAGTAATAGATCAACTATATTTCCTATGGTTGTATATGCTATGATTATTATCCTTGGATTATCTAACCATACAGGAGAATATAGTCAGCCTCAGTCCAGATTTTGTATGACGTGAAAGTTATCCTTATGACTGACAAAGTGTTTTCCCTCACATATATCCTTCATATCATCTCTATTGCAGGAAAACCACTTCTGAAGCTTACCCACACCGAGCAATATACTCATGTTTATCTTGCTCTGTTCTTACTCGAATATCTAATATGCAGGAAAATTACATCTCGTGTGGATTCAAATTGTGTTATGAGAAAACCTTCATGTTATATCCTTCGTCACAAATCATTTCAAAGTACTCACCAAATCAATCTAATTCATTTCAAAGATTGTGTGATAGGAATTATCTCAGACACTGTTGAGTACATTGAAAGAATCTTCGAATGAGATCATAGGTCAATGTCACTCATACGAAGAATTACCTCGCTTCCCTCCAGTTTATTTTATGCTCTGATGCATACCTTCAGGGGGAGCATGTTTTATCTTCTCAATTATCTCTTGTCTTCTATTATTCTCCGCATTTCATTCCATTCATTATCTATCCTTCGACGTGTTCTGTTTTGTCAACAACCGTCCAAAAAGGGGGAGATAGTTGGTGCAATCTCTGCCTACCTATGTTTTGGGGATTGTTCACAGAAACATGTATGTATTGATTTGTTTGCTAGTGCATACGGAGAGAAATAGTCCATACAGAAATCGAAGAGTATGCTTTCTCCGGTGCTAAGTTTGACGAACTTCACCGAGGTATATCTGCATTGCAGAGAAGAACGAGCAACATCTGTTAAAGATATGTATACGAGAAGATTGCTTTGAAGAAAGTATCCCCTCGAAAGATTACTGCTGAAGCAAAGCATTTGGTTCGGTGTTGTTGTCTGAAGAAATTGACTGCAGCGAGTGAAAGTCGAAGACAAATTGAAGACATAGTATTCTTTTCATCTTTCTTCTTCAGTTCCTTTGAGTCATAGGACCTCCGTACTATTAAGAGGGGTATACACTACTGCTGGTTGCTCCAAACGCGATAGTCCAATCAGAGAGCCTTCAATGAAACTGTGTGCGATGCATTAATCACATACGGTGATGTAATAAAACCGTCAAAAAAGATACAAAACGTTTGTGATGGCAGTGACATCAAACACGGTTCAGATTAGAGTTGCGTGTGCGATGCGTGGCAAATGGTTAATCCAGCAGAACTGTTTGTGATGAGGCAGAACAACAGAAACGTGCAACCAGATGAGGGTGTGTGCGATATATGGCATACAACTCATTAGGATGAACTATGTGTGATTAGGCAACACAATACAAATAGTCAGCCAGATCAAGGTGTGTGCGATGGAGGGCATATAGTTCACTCGTATGAACTATTTGCGATGAGCCAGGACAACAGAAACAGCTCAACTGAACAAGATGTGTGTGATACGCGGCAAACAGGTCCGTAATCAGAAATGTGTGCGAAGACCAATAATAACACAGACGGTTGCTGCTAATGAGCCATGTGATTTGCTCTGTCTACAGAAGAATAACATATATATATATAACTGAAATAAACATCCAATTACATAAGTGACTATACAGATCATTCACACACACCTCAATAAACAATTGCATGCATTCTAAACTAGGAGAAATGATCGTCTAGTCATCTACTTCTTGTGACGCTCTTGCCACTACTCTGTGGCTCGATCCCTTGTCTGGGACAGGAAGAAGACACTTCCTCATGTTAACGATCTGCCTGTACATCTCATAGCTTGTGTACGCGTCCTTGGCCGTGTACTTGACGTCTTGTTCATCCAGTCTCTGATGCCAGACACTATGCCGGGCGTTCTTGTCCTTCTTGCTCTCATCCTTAATCTTCATGTAGTAGGGTTCGATGATGGCTGAGGTGACGTCAACCAGGGAGTTCTGTTTGTTGTCGTCGTCGCCCCAAACCTTGTAGTGGTCCTGGATGTTGACAAGATTCTAGCATTTCAAGCCCAAAACCTTGAGTGCTTTTAGATTGTTGGTGGTGTCCACCGTAGCAAAACTGTAGTCGGAGCTATTGATAAACCTAGAGAAACTCTCGCAAGGCCTTGTGGCCATGTGGTAGTGGTAGACGAGGACGTCACGTCGCACGCACAACTGGGCGACGACAACCTTCTGATCGTGCCCAGCACGACCGATGGTGAACTCGAGGTCGAAGCCGACCACTTGATACTTCTCCTTAGCAAGAAACTACTCCATAGTTTGGATGGAGCTCTCCACCAAGACCGACTTGTTCATGTACACCACGGAGAGAGCCTTCCCCCTCACGTGGGTGTCCACTACATGATGCGCGGTGAACTGCCCCCCGTTGTCATCGTCGGCCGCTGGGAGCACCATTGGAGCCACGGGAGGCGCCATTGGAACCATTGGATGTCCTCTCTGCATGTGTCATCGTGGGTGTGCTTATTGTGTCGTGTGGCGCGAGAGATGAAGGTAAATGGCCGCAGGAATAAATGGTGGTCGGGCGGCCTGGATTCTCGGCACGTCCGCATGGCAGTTTTTGCAATGGGTAACTGCATCGTGGCACCGCGCCCGGCGCAACCGCGTGCATAATGGCAGCACGAACTTACGTGCCTATGTGCCGGCCCCAAACACTGGCAGCGTGTGTGGAGGGACGAGGGTAGAGCACGGGAGGGACATGAGACCACAGCGCGCGGTTAGACGCGAGCAGAGCGCGCCGCGGCCGCCTCAACCACGAGCAACCACACGCATAGAGCAGTTGAACATGCAGGGAATGGTCATCTACAAGCCAGCTGGCAGTTGCGACGCTGCGTAGAGAGCGACCGTGTGCTACTACCTCCGTCTTCGTCTATTAGTCCCCTTTAAATTCTGTGCCATATTTTGACCTTAAATTTAACCAACAACATGATGATGCATGTTATAAAAATTATATAATTGGAAAGTATGTTCAAATACGAATCCGACGATATAATCTTTGGTGACATCCATTCGTATTTTATTAGTTAAATCTATAGTCAAAATATGGCACAAAAATACATAGACGACTTATAAACCAGGACGGGGGTAGTAGGTAATTAGATCGCAAATGTTTTTTTATTAACCATATGTGTATGTGCCCTTTCGTCCTCCTATCGCACGTCTTGTCACCTCGCTGTCGCAGACGGCTTACAGCGCAAGCTTCCGCAGCGCGCGGGGGCGTTCTTTTGGCCAAACGGTGGCTCGAAGTGGCGCCAATGGATCATCAGTGAGCCCGTTCCCGCGCAAGCTTCCCGCCCGACTCGGTGAAATCCCCCAAAATCCCAATGCATACCGGCCTACAATACAAACCCTCACAACCGGTGAGTCTTGCGTGCATTTTCCCCTCCCTCCCTGTAGCCTATCTCATCTGCTTCTCCCACAATCACCAATGGCACCGGTCTGTCGTCGTCCCTCAGCCACTCCGACGTCATCAGAGGACAGCTTAGTTGGGAGGCTACACCGCGGCGGCGGCACATTCCCCGGCGTAGTGTAGTGTGCGTGGCGTCCCTGTTGGGTGTTCGCGGAACACCCACCACACGCTCCGACGCCTGCCCGTCGGCAGCTGTTGTCGGCCGCCATTGCCACCTCCCCACCGTCTACAGCCGTGGTTGCCACACCACTGTCGAAAGCCAGGGCCATCGGCCATCGCCTGCTCCACCATCGCGACCCGAAGGCGGGTGGTGGCCGTCGTGGCCGCCACTCCACTACCGGCCACAATGACCATCACCCGCTCCGCCACCACGGCCCGAAGGCGGGAGGTGGTGGTCGTGGTCACCACCCCATCGTCGGTCGCCGTAGCCGCCAGCCCACCGTCGATCGCCGGGGTCATGACCCGCTCTACCACCGCCGCTCGAAGGAGGGAGGTGGAGGTGGAGGACCGTACGTGCGTCAGCCTTGCATACTATATCGAGTTCCTTCGGGAGGAGGAGGAGCGCCTCGTCGAGTATGCAAAGAGCCTTATCGCCGCCATGGCCGTAGCACACGCCGCCGCAGAGGCGAGGAATCAGGAGATCTACGAGGAGTCCTGCCTCTTCAAGAGGGGTCGTCTGGAGCGGCAGAGGGCGTTCGAGGTGAGCATCGCTGAAGGTGCAGTAGTGGCAGGCACCGTACTGTAGTTGTCCAGCTCGTCGGTAGACTCCTCCTCCTCTGCCTCTTACTGATCGCGCTTGGCAGAGGGGAGGCTGCCGGAAATAGTACAAAGCCCCTCCGTAGTAGTATTTAGGGGCTATTTTGTTCAGTTCATCTGACTATTGATGTGGTGGAACTATACAACGTACTTAAAGTTAGCTAGTATATATAGTTGAACTAGCTATTTCAGTACGTGGTTGGCAAGAATTAGGGAAAAGTTTGGTCGGTTCAGCTGTCGAGGTGAACTGTTTGTATAATGAACAACTGCTTAATATATGAATTAAATCTATGCTTAATTACTGAATTTTAGTTGCAAAAATTAGATAGTGCTAGTGATTTTTAGCTGCATATTTTGACAAATGGCAGTGTTACAAGGTTGACAAAGGGCAATGTTACTAGATCAACAAATGTCAATCTTTCCTGTATGATAAATGGCAATATACCCAATATGAAATATGCAAATCTTACCAAATTGTCTGTACATGGTTGCACATGGGTCATCCGAAAAAACCGTTTGCATTGAAGAGATGCACAAATCTTGCGCGGCGAATTTTCCCTCGGCTTACTGGGGAAGACCATAGCTCTCACTTTGTATACGGGTGTTCTATCTAAAAAGTTTGCGATGAAGAGTTGCACAAATCCTGCTCGGAACATTTTCCCTTGGCTTACTGGGGAAGCTGTCAGTTTGCATACGGGTGTTCTATCTAAAACGTTTGCGATCAAGAGCTGCACAAATCCTACACGACACACTTTCCCATGGCTTCCTGGGGAAGTTGTCGGTTTGCATACGGGTGTTCTAACTAAAACGTTTGCGATGCGTGTTTTATATTTAAAAACCATTGACCTTTTTTTCTTGCCTCCTCAACTTCTATGCTCTGCTCCTCTGTTTCACCGCTCTGCCCAAACTCCGCTCCCATCACCTTGAGCTTGATTGCGCCGGAGAGTGTTCGTTCTGTGGCTCCGATGGCCAACATCCCAATTGACCCGCGTCCTTTCGTGCCTCATGGTTTCGACATTAAGCAGGTCCCTGACCGCAATGGGGTGGCTAGGGTGGTGCTACCGCAGCGTCCTCGTCGCCATGAAGATTGGGCGATTGCGACCATCCATCTCCTCCCCGCCGATGCTCCATTCCCCAATGTAAGAGATGTTCTTGAGGAGTTTATTGTTGAACATAGGCAGATGGGGTTGAGGGACGTTCAGCGCTGCCCGTTCGGAGAGGCCTATGTTCGGCTAACAAGGGTTAGGGACGGGGATAAGTTGGTGCTAGACAGTCCTCATGAGTTTGGTGATGATGTGTTCATTACTTTTGTGAAGCACGATGAGGGAAGAAATCACAGGAGGGTTCATTTCAATAGAACTTTTTGGTTGCTTCTGACGGGAGTTCCATTTGATTTCCGTAACACTGAAGATTTGGCTTGTGCTGTCAGTAAGTTCGGCCGCATGATATCCTGGGACAAGGAGGATGATCACATGGGGCGTATTGTGGTCAAGGCTAGAGTTATGAACCTAGATATCATTCCTAAAAGTATGCGTTGGTCTGAAGGAGATGAATTTGAGGAGGATGGCTGGTCTTCCTCCATTGAAGTGCTGGCAAGTGAGCTCCTTGGTGGAGGTCCTGCAGATGAGGATCCAATTCCTCCTTCCAATGTGGACCCACACCCTCTCCCTGAAGATGCTGTGCCTGCTCTTGGTTTTCATGATGATGCTGCCAACAATAATGATATGGATGCTCAGGTTGCAGAGAATTGGGATAACTGGGAAGAGATTCAGCAGAATCAACAGAATGCTGACCTTGAGGATCTTTTGGATGCTGTGCAACAGGAAGAAATGGCCTGGGCAGATGGAGAAGAACTGCATCCTGCTCCAAGTAACAGCAGTATATCCTCAGACATGTCTTTCTCTGAGGGAGACAACACAAATTTGCTTTTGGCCTCTGTTGCATTGGAGACTATCCCTCCAAGGGAGGCAGCGCCTGCTATTATTCCTCCCCCTGCCATGGTGATTGCTAAGGGCCTGCAGAACATAATTCAAGCCTATCAGTCAGATGATGAGGAACCTCCTTTATTGCAAGAGAACATCCAGGATGCTGCTTTGGTTGCTGATGTTTTGCATGATCAAGTACAGGGTGTTGCAGAGCAACTGCAGCATGTTGCTTCCAATAGTCATGGAGCAGATGCCATTGCTGATGTTTCTGCATCTCTTCATTTGGATCCTGCCCCACATGTGCTGCTGGAAGTTGCAGTGGAGCCTGCCTTGGTTCATGTTCCATTTTTAGATGCTGTGTCAACCGATAGGAAAGTTAAACCTTCACTTGATGGTGGATCTTCATTTGTTGTCCTGGCATGCAGTCCTGAACATGTTACTAATGCTAGGGGAAACTTGCAGCCACTGGAGAACTTTGAGGATCTTCAGTCAGGGTTACAAGGTAATTGGGTTACTCAAATAAATGAACACTTTAGCATGGCTCCTTCCTTTCTTGGTTTGAAAAGAATTCAGATGGCTGCTGCTGCTACTAATGATCATCAAGCTTCAAGAAGGCATGCTACTGTGGAAACACCACTTTAAGGACCAATCCTTGGAAAATAGGAGCTCTTTCTATACCAACATTCCTGTAAGTTGGTTTAACTTTATTGTTCACCTGCTTCTGTCCCCTGATAAGTTTGCCTGGACTGTTACTATGTTAAAATCTGGAATGTGGGAACTGTTCACTGCTGTGGAAAATATGGATCAAGCCTTTCTGTTTCATATACCTGACAAGTGTCCTACCTCTCATGCACCTATTTGTAAGGTCATGGAGGATGAGGTCAAGGACAAATAAAATATTGGTGTGGCTGCCAATATGCAGGATGTGGAGTCCCAGGCCCTGTTGCAACCTTTTGGTTCAGATAACTTGAGGAAGAGAAGATGTGAAAAGAATCCACTAGTGGAAATAGAGGTAAGGAGAAGTGATAGAATTAAGAAAGACAATGCTGGTTACAAGAGAAACTCCTGTTCTAATAATAATTGTCTACCCTGCAATGCTGTCCCTCCCATCATACAAAAATCAGTTGTTAAAAACCTCACTGCCTCTTTCTGTAAGGTTGCTGAGGGGGAGCTGGAGGACAAGCTGGCCAAGAAGCCCAAGAGAAGGCAAGAGGATGTTTTGGACAAGGTGCCCTTGGCCAAAGGAGAAGGACATACCTCCAACTCATCTTAATGTTTATGTCCCTTACTTGGGGTTCTGTGTGGAGGGTGTGTGTTTGTGGTTCCCCACCTAGTTTGATGCTGTTTTGGATCAATGTAAGACTTGGATATTGGCACTTTATGAACTCTATATATCTGGTGATGTACTATCCTATTACTGCTTCTTTGATGTATGATTGGCTGCTCTGCTGGATATGTGTTGTGCTGTGGATCAGGGTTTTGTGCAATTTTCCTTCATGTGTGGATGATCAAGTGCTGGTACTTGACCTCTGTTACAAAATAATTATGTGTTTCCTTGAATAACACAAAAAGAAGCTGGAATATTCTCAGTTGGAACATTAGAGGAATAAATTCTGAGGAAAATGGTTGGCCTTAAGGCAGAAAATTGATGAGAGTGACTGCAACATTTTGTGTCTTCAGGAAACTAAGAGAGACTTTTGACACAGCTTACTTAAATTTTTTTTGCCCTTCCAGACTTAATAAATTTGCCTACCTGCCCTCTGTTGGAGCTTCTGGGGGTCTCCTTGTGGCTTGGAATGGCTCTTAGTTTTCTGGAGAAGTCATTGCACAAAATAGGTTTTCTCTTTCATTACAATTTACCAGTCTTCTCTCCAACCAGTCTTGGATTATTTCCAATATTTATGGGCCATGTGATCCACAAGACAAAATTGAGTTTATTAACTGGTTCCTGAATATTCACATGCCTGATGGTGTTGAGTAGATCCTAATGGGAGATTTCAACCTTATGAGGGCACCATCAGATAGGAACAGACCTGGGGGAGATGTCAATGATATGCTTATGTTTAATGAGGCTACCAGTAATCAAGGTTTAATTGAATTACCTTTGCATGGCAGAAAGTTTAGTTGGAGTAACATGCAAGATGATCCTCATTGGTAAAACTTGATTGGTTTTCACTTCGCCTCTTGGATGACTACTTTTCCAAACACAACTGTGCTACCTCTTGCAAAGCCTATTTCAGATCATCTGCCTTGTGTAATAAAAGTTGGTACTTCTATCCCAAAGGCAAAAGTGTTCAGGTTTGAAAACTACTGGCTCCAACATTCAGATTTTAAGCAGGTAGTTGCCAATGCTTGGAATATTCCAGTTGGCAATCTTGATGCTGTCAAAACCTTGAATGCTAAGTTTAAAAACTTAATAAGAGCTTTGAAGCTGTGGGCTAAAACCTTGTCTTGTCTGAAAACTCAAATTGCAAAGCTGAATGAGTTCATATTCCTGTGGGATCTCTTTGAAGAATTTAGAGAGTTGGACATTCATGAATGGAATTGCAGGGCTATTCTTAAAGAACATCTACTTATTCTATTGAGGAATCAAAAGATTTATTGGAAGCAAAGAGGAAAAATCAAGGGGGTGAAGTTTGGAGATGAGAACACAAAGTTCTTCCACACTAAAGCTGCAATTAATTACAGGCATAATCATATTGCTGTACTCCAAAATGATGACCAAGTTGAGATATCTGATCATGCTGGGAAAGTTGCAATTCTATTGGCCACTTACAAAAAAAGAATGGGCAAATCTCAAAAAACCTCAATGCATTTTGACCTGGCTTCCTTATTTGGGCAGAGACAACATTCAGATATCTTTCATAAACTTGAATTGCCTTTTACTGAAGAGGAAATTGATGCTGTCGTCAAAGATCTTCCAACAGACAAATCACCAGGCCCTGATGGTTTTAACAATGAATTTCTCAAGTCTTGCTGGGACATTATTAAGGGAGATGTGCTCAAATTCATATATGATTTTCATGCAGGGCAAATTTCTATTGAGAGCTTAAATACTTCATACATTACCCTCATTCCAAAGGGGAGTACTCCTTGATGACAAATGATTTTAGACCAATCTCATTACTAAACTGTTGTCTGAAGATTGTCACTAAGCTGCTGGCAAACAGGTTGCAGAAAGTGATCCTCAAGTTGGTTCATATCAACCAATATGGTTTTCTTAAAGACAGGTCTATTCATGACTGTTTGGGTTGGGCATATGAATATCTACACCAATGTCATAAGTCTAAAGATGAGATTATTGTACTTAAACTGACTTTGAAAGGCTTTTGACACAATTGAGCACTGTGCAATGCCGATATTTTAAAGGCCAAAGGTTTTGGGGACAGATGGATTTCATGGATCAAAATGCTTTTCACTTCGCTTCATCTGCTATCTTGCTAAATGGTGTCCTGGAAAAAGTTTTATTGTCTTAGAGGTGTCAGGCGGGGACCCTCTTTCCCCCCTCCTGCTTGTGCTTGCTGCAGATCTTCTTCACCGAGTTCTCAACAAGGCAATGCACATGGGATTGCTATCTGCTTCCCTTGCAAGTGGAGTCATGCCTCGAATTTCCAATTGTCCAAAGGTATTGATGACACCGGGTTATTCTACAAGTAGATGCCAAGCAACTACATTGCCTTAAAGCCCTCCTCAATACTTTCTTTAGATGCCACTTTGGACTTAAAGTAAACTACAATAAATCCAAAGATGATTCCAATAAATGTGTCAAGAGAAGATGGAGATTTTGATAAATACTTTTCATTGCAAGAAGGAATCTTTTCCAATCCAATATTTGGGAGCACCCTTAGGCCTTCATAAACCCACTGTTGAGCAATGTTTTCCTCTTGTCACAAGAATGCAAAAGAAGCTTCTGGGTTTGTCCTCCTTTATGACAATGGCTGGAAGATTGCTGTTGGTGAAATCTGTCCTCAATTCTTTGATGATCTATCTCATGGGATGCCTTGATGTGCCTGTCACCATCAAAACCCAAGCCATCAAGTATTTGAGACACTGCCTGTGGAGAGGCCCAGATCTCGAGGACCATGACACCTGCCATGGTGGCATGGAGCAATCGTGGTGCAAACCCAAAAATCAAGGAGGTTTGGGTGTCATGGATATCTTTATTCGTAATAAGGCCCCGCTACTTAAAAAATCTGCACAAGTTCTATAATAGACACAATAATTTCGGGTCAACTTGATCTGGGAATCATATTACAACAATGATACACTGCCTGGTAATCACTGGATTGGATCTTTTGGTGGAAGGCAAACCTTAAGCTTATTGATAACTATAAGTCCTTGGCCAGATGCAACATAGGTGATGGCAAGAGTGCCTTCTTTTGGACTGATTTGTGGCACTCGCTTGTTTGCAAGACATGTTCCCTCATTTATTCTCTTTGTGAAGAACAAGGATGCTCTTGTCCACACCATTCTCCAAGGTAATTCTTAGAGGATCTATTCCATCTACCCCGATCGTGCAAGCTTTCCAGAATTTGAGGATATGGAGGACATTTGTATTGATTTAAGGGCCTCCGATGCACTAGATTGCACCGACACTTGGAGCTACATTTGGGAAATGAACACTTCTCAGTTGCTAAGGCCTATCAAGTTATGATGGGAGTAAAAATCGCACAAGCAGTTCAACTGGATTCGAATAGCTCTTGTCACCAAAGCACAAGGTGTTTTTTTGGAGATTGCTCCATGACAGGCTCAATACTAGAAATCTTTTGAGAAGGAAAACTTTTCATTTGGCTAACTACAATCTGTCTTGTCAACAACCTGGGCTCACAGGAAGAAACTCTACAACATCTTTTCTGGACCTATCCTTTTGCAGCTCAATGTTGGGACTTGATTTGCCCTTCACGACAGGCAAATGTTTCAATTCTGGAAGCTTTTCTTGATCTCAAACTGAAGCTACATGTTCCTTTTTTCATGGAAATAATCATCCTTGCTTCTTGGGCTATCTGGATCTCAAGGAACAATTTGATCTTTCAAGCAGTTCAACCTACCATCCAGAGGTGGAAAACTGTTTTCCTGGAGGAGCTCAATCTGCTAAGATTTAGAATTAAGCGGAGTTATGCTGGAGACTATTGTTCTTGGCTTGACAATCTTGTGCTGTAATTCTAGAATCTAGTTAGTTCTTTTCTTTCTTCTTCTGCTCTTCTGGCTTATCTCAAGCCTTTTGTACAGTGGAACCTTTTTTTGTCTTAATTAATAAAAATTGCAGTGGGGTTTTGCCTCATCGTGTACAGTCAAAAAAATTGACCTTTTTTAAAAGAAAATCATTTGATAAGTCTGTACATTCAGAGAGAAAAACGCAAGTTCGTTCAAACCATATCTTTCATTCAGTCACACTGGAAATTCATATTCATATGATCGAGGTACAGTATTGAACCCAAAAAAACTAATTCCGGCGACAGCGGAGGCGGCGTGCCACGCCGGCGTTGTCGTTGTCGTCCTCCAGGACGCCGTTGTTGAAGTCTTCAAGGCAGCACTTAATTCTTCACTTGGAAATCAAACATCATGTCATCGCGCGATCGACGGGCGGGGCGTGGGAGGATGGCAACACGCGGCGTTACGAGGTAGCGGTCGACGGCGGCGTCCCATGCCGCTGAGGGGGGCTTCTACTTCTTGAGCTTGCGTTGGTTTTTCCCTTGAAGAGGAAAGGGTGATGCAACAAAGTAGAGATAAGTATTTCCCTCAGTTTGAGAACCAAGGTATCAATCCAGTAGGAGACAACGCACAAATCACCGAATACTTGCACAAACAATCAAACAAGTTGCACCCAATGTGATAAAGGGGTGGTCAATTCCTTCACGGTTACTTGCAAAAGTGAGATCTTATAGAGATAGATAAACGATAAGGTAAATATTTTTGGCAATTCTAGTTTATAGATCAGAAAGTAAAAGATTGCAAGAATAGTAGATCGGAAACTTATATGATGGAAAATAGACCTGGGGGCCATAGGTTTCACTAGAGGCTTCTCTCAAGATAGCAAATAATACGATGGTAAAACAAATTACTGATGAGCAATTGATAGAAAAGTGCAAAGTTATGATGATATCTAAGGCAATGATGAATATAGGCATCACGTCCGTGTCAAGTAGACCGAAACGATTTTGCATCTACTACAATTACCCCACACATCGACTGCTATCCAGCATGCATCTAGAGTATTAAGTTCATAAAGAACGGAGTAACGTATTAAGTAAGATGACATGATGTAGAGGAATTAACTCAAGCAATATGATGAAAACCCCATTTTTTATCCTCGATGGCAACAATACAATACGTGCCTTGTTGCCCCCATCGCTACTAGGAAAGGACACATAAGATTGAACCCGAAGCTAAGCACTTCTTCCATTGAAAGAAAAATCAATCTAGTGGGCCAAACCAAACCGATAGTTCGAAGAGAATTACAAAGATATCAAATCATGCATAAAAGAATACAGAGAAGATTCAAATAATATTCATAGATAAGCTGATCATAAATCCACAATTCATCGGATCTCGGCAAACACACCGCAAAAAAGTACTACGTCGAATAGATCTCCAATAACATCAAGGAGAACATGGTATTAAGAATCAAAGAAAGAGAAGAAGCCATCTAGCTACTAGCTACGGACCCATAAGTCTATGGTAAACTACTCACGCTTCACCGGAAGGGCAATAGAGTTGATGTAGAAGCCCTCCGTGATCGAATCCCCCTCCGTCAGGGTGCCGGAAAATGTCCCTAGACGGGACCTCATGGGTACAGAAGGTTGCGACGGTGGAAAAGTGTTTTCGTGGATGCCTCTAGTGGTTTGGGGATATATGGGAATATATAGGCGAAATAATTAGGTCAAGAGGTGCACGAGGGGCTCAAAAGGGTGGGGCGCGCCCTTCGTCCTTGTGACCACCTCGTGGTTCCTCCGACTTCATCTCCAAGTCTCCTCGTTGTCTTCTGGTCCAAGAAAAATCATCACGAAGTTTTTATTCCGTTTGGACTCCGTTTGGTATTCCATGTCTGTGAAACTCAAAAACAGAAACTGGCACTGGGCTCTAGGTTAATAGGTTAGTCCAAAAAATAATATGAAATAGCATAGTAATGCATATAAAACATCCAAAATAGATAATATAAAAGCATGGAACAATCAAAAATTATAGATACGTTGGAGACATATCAAGCATCCCCAAGCTTAATTCCTGCTCATCCTCGAGTAGGTAAATGATAAAAACAGAATTTTTGATGTGGAATGCTACCTAACATGTAATTTCTTTATTGTGGCATGAATGTTCAGATCCGTAATATTCAAAACAAAAGTTTAATATTGACATAAAAACAATAATACTTCAAGCATACTAACAAGGCAATTATGTCTTCTCAAAATAACATGGCCAAAGAAAGCTTATCCCTACAAAATCATATAGTCTGGCTATGCAAAATCTTCATCACACAAAATATTCAAATCACGCACAACCCCGATGACAAGCCAAGAAATTGTTTCATACTTATGATGTTCTCAAACCTTTTTAACTTTCACACAATACATGAGCGTGAGCCATGGACATAGCACTATAGGTGAAATAGAAGGTGGTTCTGGAGAAGACAAAAAGAAGGAGATAGTCTCACATCAACTAGGCGTATCAACGAGCTATGGAGATGCCCATTAATAGATATCAATGTGAGTGAGTAGGGATTGCCATGCAATGGATGCACTAGAGCTATAAGTTTATGAAAGCTCAAAAAGAAACTAAGTGGGTGTGCATCCAACTCGCTTGCTCACGAAGACCTAGGGCAATTTGAGGAAGCTCATCATTGGAATATACAAGCCAAGTACTATAATGAAAAATTCCCACTAGTATATGAAAGTGACAACATAGGAGACTCTCTATCATGAAGATCATGGTGCTACTTTGAAGCACAATTGTGGTAAAAGGATAGTAGCATTGCCCCTTCTCTCTGTTCTCTCATTTTTTGGGGCTGCTCTCATTTTTTGGCCTCTTTTTTTTGTCTGGAGTCTCATCCCAACTTGTGGGGGAATCATAGTCTCCATCATCCTTTCCTCACATGGGACAATGCTCTAATGAAGATCATCACACTTTTATTTACTTACAATCAAGAATTACAACTCGATACTTAGAACAAAATATGAATCTATATGAATGCCTCCGGCGGTGTACCGGGATGTGCAATGAATCGACAGTGACATGTATGAAAGAATTATGAACGGTGGCTTTGCCACAAATACGATATCAACTACATGATCATGCAAAGCAATATGACAATGATGAAGCGTGTCATAATAAATGGAACGGTGGAAAGTTGCATGGCAATATATCTCGGAATGGCTATGGAAATGCCATAATAGGTAGGTATGGTGGCTGTTTTGAGGAAGGTATATGGTGGGTGTATGGTACCGGCGAAAGTTGCGCGACACTAGAGAGGCTAGCAATGGTGGAAGGGTGAGAGTGCATATAATCCATGGACTCAACATTAGTCATAAAGAACTCACATACTTATTGCAAAAATGTATTATTTATCGAAACAAAGTACTACGCGCATGCTCCTAGGGGGATAGATTTGTAGGAAAAGACCATCACTCGTCCCCGACCGCCACTCATAAGGAAGACAATCAATAAATAAATCATGCTCTGACTTCATCACATAACGGTTCACCATACGTGCATGCTACAGGAATCACAAACTTTAACACAAGTATTTCTCAAATTCAGAATTACTCACTAGCATGACTCTAATATCACCATCTTCATATCTCAAAACAATCACAAGGAATCAAACTTTTCATAGTATTCAATGCACTTTATTTGAAAGTTTTTATTATATCCCTCTTGGATGCCTATCATATTAGGACTAAATTTATAACCAAAGAAAATTACCATACTGTTTAATGACTCTCAAAATAATATAAGTGAAGCATGAGAGTTCATCAATTTCTATAAAATAAAACCACCGCCGTGCTATAAAAAGATATAAGTGAAGCACTAGAGCAAAATTGCTTAGCTCAAAAGATATAAGTGAATCACATAGAGTATTCTAATAAATCAAGATTCATGCGTGTCCCTCTCAAAAGGTGTGTACAGAAAGGATGATTGTGGCAAACTAAAAAGCAAAGACTCAAATCATACAAGACGCTCCAAGCAAAACACTTATCATGTGGTGAATAAAAATATAGCCTCAAGTTAAGTTACCGTTAGACGAAAACGAAAGAGGGGATGCCTTCCGGGGCATCCCCAAGCTTAGGCTCTTGGTTGTCCTTGAATATTATCTTGGGGTGCCTTGGGCATCTCCAAGCTTAGGCTCTTGCCACTTTTTATTCCGTAGTCGATCAAATCCTTTCCCAAAACTTGAAAACTTCACAACACAAAACTCAACAGAAAATCTCATAAGCTCCGTTAGTATAAGAAAATAAGTCACCACTTTTCTTACTGTTGTGAATTCATTATTTATTTATACTGGTGTAATATCTACTGTATTCCAACTTATCCATGGTTCATACCCCCCGATACTACCCATAGAATCATCAAAATAAGCAAACAACACATAGAAAACGGAATCTATCAAAAACAGAACAGTCTGTAGTAATCTGTAACTCTCGAATACTTCTGTAACTCGAAAAATTCTGAAAAATTAGGAAGACCTAACAAATTTGTTTATTAGTCTTTTGCAAAAACAGTCAAATCAAAAGCACTCTTCTGTTAAAATTGATAATTGTTTTTCTAAGCACAAAAGTTTCTGTTTTTCAGCAAGATCAAATCAACTATCACCGTAAGCTATCCCAAAGGTCTTACTTGGCACAAACACTAATTAAAACATAAAACCACATCTAACCAGAGGATAGATGAATTATCTATTGCAAAACAGAACCTAAAAAGCAAAAACAAAAATAAAATTGGGTTGCCTCCCAACAAGCGCTATTGTTTAACGCCCTTAGCTAGGCATAAAAAACGAATAGATCTAGATATTGTCATCTCTGGTATGCAATTCTTCAATTACACAATTATAATCTTAAGGGGATTCTTTGGTTTCATCAATGATCAAACTCTTTGGCAAGAAATCAAGAAAAAATTCATTCCTGACAATTGGTTCCTTAATAATATCGAAAAATTGGGGTGAACTCTTATTTATTTGAGATCTTTATTTTCTTTACTCGAAGATTCACCCTTATTCTTAGGAACGTAAGTAAACTTGGCAATCTTAGTAGGAGGAAGATTTTGAGTATTTTTAACGGAGGAAAAAGCGGAACCCAAGTTGGTAATAATTATCGGATTTCGGGTTCTGCAAACCCTTGAGAGGTTCGAATTCTGGGGTGCGTGTGAAGAACTCGTCCTCCCCAGTCTGCCTACTCGCTAATCTCACAGCCTAGCTCGCCGAACTGTAAGGTAAAGGGACACAACCGTTTACCCAGGTTCGGGCCACCTTGCGGTGTAAAACCCTACTCCTGCTTGGTGGTGGATTGGCCTCGAGGGGCTGAGGATGAACTAGTACAGTGGCAAATAGCCTCAGGAGGAGAGGTGTTCTCGGGCTTGAGTGAGCTGGTGAGTGTGAGGGTGAAATGGATCTGATCCTTCCCTATGGTGGTGGCTAAGTGCTATTTATAGTGGCCTTGGTCCTCTTCCCAAATTAAGGCGGGAAGGGATTCCACAACGGCCAAATTCGAAGGGAGACAACTAGTACATTCTATCCTGACAGAAGTAGTCTTCACCTACAAAAGCCTCTGGTCGTGATGCCGCGGTGGGCTCGATGATGACCTCCTTCCTGCCGTCCTGGCGGTCTTGGTCTTGTTGCACGTGAATGGAAACCTTTGGCAGATTCCTTGGGACTCCACGCCTGCGCTTGCCTCCTTAGCACCAAAGAGGAAATCGGCACATCATGCGTCACTGGCGCCCTTTGGCCTTGGTCGTCATGGCTCACGTCATCCGAACCTCACAAGGTGAGGCTTGCATAGAGATGTCCGCTCCTCAGGAGCCAGCCCGAGGAGGCCGCTCCGGCTGAAGGCCTTGGTGTCGTCCGCCTCGCGAGGCTTGGACCCTCGCGAGGGTCTTGAGTTGTTGTCGCGGAAGTTGGGCCATACCAGGCCGTCGATGGAGCCACGCCGTGGGCCGCAGGCGGGCAAGTCTGGGTACCCCCATTCCCAGAACGCCGACACTAGCCCCCGGGCCCAAGGCGCGCTCGAACATGGCTTTGAGGCGAAGCCAAAGGGCAAGTGCGGAGCGCCGCGGGCCCTAACCGCATGCGGCCTCGGTCGACATGTGGCGATTGATGGGACGTGGGCATCTTCGCTTCCCCATGCGGCCTCGGAAACTATCCCTGGCTGACAAAAAGGCTAGCGCTTGCCGTTGAGCCTTCATTGCCTTTCTTCCATCTTTCTCCAGATCCCCTTCTGCCTCTGCTCAGAAAACCTCTAGATCTACCGATCTTCCCTGAGCTCACCACCGATGGCCTCCGATAAGGCGAAGTCTTCGGCTCCGATTGCGTGCCCAGATTCTTGGTTCGAGCCAGCCCTGAGCGCGTCCAACATCGCCGACGAGAAGCACCTCGCCGCCGCGCTCTAGCTGACGGCGTGCAGCAGAAACGAGGGGGGAGAGATGGCGCTCTGGGTCGGCTCTGCCAAGCCGGAAACCTTGGGTGGCACCTTTTACCCCTTCTTCCTGCACAACGTCTTCGCCGGGCTGGTTCCCCCTTCTCCAGTTTCTTCTACGCCATCCTTCGCCATTACGGGCTCCACGCCCTCCATCTTCACCCCAACTCCATCCTCCTCCTATCGATCTTCGCCTTCTACTGCGAGGCGTTCATGGGGGTGATGCCCTCCGTTGCACTGTTCCTCCACTTCTTCTACCTCCGGACGACTAGCGGCCAGTGCTCTGGGTGCCCCAGCTACATCGTGACCAAAGGCAGCAACGCGATCTCTCAGGCTGAGAAGAAGGTGGAGGACTTCCGGAACAAGTGGATCTTCATGGACGCCAAGAGCTCCTACGCTCGAGTGGAGCTGCCGACCTGGCTGCCGATGCCCCGGGATGGATGTTGACGGTGTCCTGGACTAGGGGGTACTCACCACGTCGTCTCCCGATCAGTTGGATTGGGCCGAGGATCCCCATGGCCGTATACTCATGGGCCAATCAGACGGTTACCGCATACAAGGAAGATTCCACAAGACTTGGCGATCAAGACAAGGACTCCTCCCCCACCGGCGTATTCGGCTAGGACTCTTGTTATCCTAGGCCTCTGGTGCAATATATAAACCGAGGCCAGGCTAGTCGATAGACAATCTCATATACAACATTCATACCATAGGCTAGCTTCTAAGGTTTAGCCTCTCTGATCTCGTGGTAGATCTACTCTTGTACTACCCGTATCATCAATATTAATCAAGCAGGAGTAGGGTTTTACCTCCATCGAGAGGGACCGAACATGGGTAAAAACATCGTGTCCCTTGTCTCCTGTTACCATCCGCCTAGACGCACGATTCGGGACCCCTACCCGAGATCCGCCGGTTTTGACACCGACATTGGTGCTTTCATTGAGAGTTCCGCTGTGTGTTCGGCAAAAGGTCGATGGCTCGCGTGCAGATCAACTGCGACTTCGGCATCTTCGTCACCAGCTCGACTGGTCACCTTGGTTCAACCAAGGACTGCGCCCCACCTCCGATCGTCATGATCGGATGAGGGCCTTCATCAAAATCAGCTCCGATCTCTATCAAGATCATGGAGGAATCGTCCAGGGAGCCCCGGGGCTCAATGTCAACATTGCCCTCGGGCGACCGTACTGTTTTTCTGGATAGCGGACTTGTGTCCCCCGCCACCGCCTCCTCAAGTGTCGTTTTAACGATTGCTTCGGTGGAATTGTGCGGAATTGGGTCTACAACAACCCTGGAAAATTTTGTCGAGTTCCGATGGAGGAATTTCTGGCAATCTCCGATATAACGGAGCAGCATTAAATATGGACGAGAATCCGGACGAGTTTAGGGCGTGGTGTCCAGCTTCTAGCTCGGACCTCCTTTGGAAGATCCAACTGTTGATCGGCTGCGGAATTCCTATATCTACCATCCTCAAAATTTCAGCTCGATCCGACCGTCCAAAACTCCGGGAACCTTCCGATTAGTGCATCACTTTTCGGATCTGTTTTCTGACGAAACGAATCCGAGCCGAGTTAAATCTTTTTATGAACGGAATTCGGACATCCTTTTGAAGGAAGTTTTGTATGGGGTATTGTGTTTGTTCCGAACACATCCCACTAACTTTAAAATCTTTGGAACATGATCTTCAACATCATCTTTGGTGTCAAACCAGTCCGGCAATATTGCTCCACGGCTGCCGACCTGCGCTAGACATGTCTTCACTTTATTGAGCCGAGCTCAACTTCTTCGGATCATCATCTCGGCAAGCCGAACAAGAGTCCAGCATCGCGAAGGATAAATCATCACCAACATCGCCTCCCCACAGACTACACGGAGCGGGCATACCAGCATCGCCGCACGGTCGCTTCATTAAGCCGGCATCGACCACGTCACGACCTGCATCGGCAGGGCCGCACTATTGCTTCTTCAAGTTGGTGCCCATCACGCCGACCTACTTCGACCTCCCGGCTGGACCGGGCTTCGCCATCTCTTCATCAACCTACTCCGGACACTTCGGGCGCCACTAGCCGAAACCCGGCTCACGTTAGGCTGGACCGAGGGCTTTGCCTCGGCAACCAACCTTTGCCAAGATTGCCATGCCGTCGTTTTATCGCCCATTAGGCAATGGGTGCGCGGATCGAGTCCCAATTTTGGGAATCACCTTCCTTCGGATTACTACAATAAATAAACCAGTGCTATTAATCCTAGTATTTTTTGCTTGTTTGGGTTCATTTTCCCAAGGAATTATTACTCTAGTTTATCCATCATATGTGCACAGGTCTATCAAGTGGTGGCGCATTATCGACGGTCGCATGATGGTTCTGTCGGTTTCAGACATAGTCCAAATAACGCCGCACCGAACTCGAACCGACCTGTGAATTCAGGCCTTGCCATGCCTTTACCGCATCACGCCGTCGCCTGCGCCGACATTGACTTCGCGCCAGCCATATTTCTTTTATTACTCACTTTGCATAAATTATTTGTTATGCAACGAATTTTTTTATTACTATTATCTCCGGTTTGCACTATTTTTCGTGCACAGGAAAATGATCCAGCCGAACTATATCCTTTGGCGTCACCTCGGCTGGACGGGGGCTTCACAACACTTCATTACCCCATGCAGGGACTTGGCATCACTCGTCTGCCCCATTACCGTGCTATGTCACCACTTCGAGTGCCGAGCTCTTTGCTCACGCCACCTCGGGACCCGGCTTGGGGATGGAACCTTGTCCCAAGATCAAGCTCGGATCTGCGTCGTCAATACCGAACACATTAACCAGCTAAGTTGCCTTCATGCTCAAAGTTTTAAATTTTTAACTTGTGTTCGGCTCGACCAAGCATTATACTTTTTGGAAAAGTTGTTTGTAAAATTTCCTTGTCCAAACTTTGTTTGTGACGCCGCAAATTCAAATACCCTGCTTACTTGGGGCTTCCTTCATGAAGCTTTTTCCTCTTGCATATGATTATACTTGTACGGCTTCGCTCCTTGTTCGTTTATTATGCCACAATATGCACCATATTGACTTAAGCGATTTTCAAGATGGGTTGCCTGGCTCCTGTGCTTACCCCTAAGTTCCCGATTGTTCGGCTAGGGAGTAAAGTGAGCACCTCTGCGATTGTCACGATCGGGTCACCCGAGCCGGACCTCAGACTGGGTGAAGCCGAAAGCTAGCGCTCTTATTGTTTTCAATCATGGTCGGCACACAACGGAACTCATGAGTACAAAAAATCTATTGCACAAGTCTCATATTAACAATGAGCGCCCGAAGAAAGGTATCGGTGGGGTACTATTTTCTTCAAGATGCTTCTTACACTTTATTAGTAATATAGCATAAGTTCCTCGAGCGCGCTTTATGTCCGTTCTGACCTTATGGCCTGATTGCACGGTTATTGGAAACACCGTCGATATTCTCGGCAGATGGAGTACATAACACTTTTCGGTCCTTGACCGAAGAGGGAGAAGCCGACGGTCGGTTAAGACGCGTTTAAAGTTCGGTTGAACATAGATATGATATAAGTACTTCGGTACATACAATCATTCTTTTACCCAAGTCACTTGGGGGCTCTTATGTTTATTTGAGCCGTTTCATAATAAGTGTTTTTCTTCTTAGTCGTTGCAAAGTTTTTATTATTATTTATCACTCCTTTTTCGACACGAGTGTGCGGTCACTAGCCGGGAGCCTAATTTCTCTCTCAAAACCGCTTAGAGTTTAGTTTTCTAAACGGCCTAATGAGAAGTACTCCACCTTGAGGATGGGAGACCGTCAGAGGGTTGACCCGCTTGAAGTCTTGAGATAGGATGTGTCATGTTAAAGCAACGGCTGAAGCACCTTTTTTTTCTCTAAAGTCCAATTTTCGGATTGGCACCGAACACTTGATCTTGTTTGGACGTCATGTTTTTACTGACGTTTTTTGGTTTTCCAAGCTTTTGGCACTTTTAAACTATTTATGTGTTTTCAGCACAAGTCTCGCAGTGCAACGCCGGACACCTTTAGAGATTCGGCAAAAATATTCTCGGATATTGCTATATATGCACCGGTTTCGAATTGTGTCTTCGGTCAATAGTTGGGTTGCCCGGCTCCTGCGCTTGCCTCATACGTTCCGCTTTGTTCGGCTAGGTGTGCAAAGGAGAACCATCGCGATTGTGCTTCCAGCTCACATGGTTAAGCACCTCGGAGAAAGCCAAACCGACCGTCACAATAAGCGTAAACTGGTCACGATCCGATGACGGTGTTAAACGACGGGCCATGCATAACAATGGCCAAAGTGTTTACGGCTTGACCTTTGATCGCCGAACACTACCGGGGCTATTAATCGCCTCCCAAACTAAATCCTCGATATTTTGCTCTTACATTGGAGCTGAGGTTTCATGATCATGCTTAGCATGACAACCCAAAGAAAGGAACCGATAAGCGGGACTATTTTCTTTGGAAGACATTTCTTACATTAAACAGTAATATAACATATCTCTCTGCGTACCTTTGTTTATAAAACCGTATGGCCAGATTGCCTTGTTTGTCATAAATCTTTGCCCTCATAAAGGCTTTATAAAGTAGGACAAACACTCCTCGGCCATCGCCGAGGAGGTTGAAGCTGATGGTCGGTCAACAAAGTTTTGTACAATGCGGATCGAGCATTAATGACATAAAGTACTTGGATACATTGAGTCATTACACATAATTTGTGATTTTACTATGGATATCGATCCTTAATTCGCCACCCGTGCCGCATTAAGGCTCGGGGCTACCGGGCTTCGGGCTTATTATTTACAAATATTAAAGGGCACATCGATCCCCTGATGCAGTGTTGCCACCCGACCAGTGTTTCGGGGCTACCGCATTGCCTGTTCTATGCGAGAAAATTTTAAGTGCAATCTGATTTCGAGGAGATTTTGATCCTCGGGTTGGTCGGCCGCACCCAACCCGAGTCTCGAGGACCGAGCACGCCCGCTTTTTGTGTCCCAAGTATTCTGGCTGAGCTAGGACTTGATCCTCGAGACCGATTTTGCAAATCAACTTTGAGTCTCGGTGACTACGGGGATCAGCGGTCTTATGTCATCCTTCATGTGCATCTCGGGTTTTAGAATACCCACCTTGAGGGCTACTGGCTATGTATCTCGGCAGAGAATAAATTGCACCAATCAAAAATATTGACAAAAATCGGCCCACATTCGGGTGGTGCACCACCGGAAGCGATCCCGCATAAAGCTCCTAGCGCTAGTGGTCGGCTCCATAGAGGGCATTCCGGCATTAAGCTCGGCTAAACTCCTTCAAACTTCTTTGAACCAAGGTGATTTACGACACCTCGAATACAGTCCGGCGTTGGAGCTTGGATACATAGTCCGGCGTTGGAGCTCGGATACAATCCAGCGTTGGAGCTCGGATACATAGTCCGGCGTTGGAGCAAGGATACATTCCGGCGTTAGAGCGGGGAAGCAGTCCGGCATTGGTGCTCGGCTGCAAAAGATACCTCGAATGCAGTCCGGCGTTGGAGCTTGACGCAAGAGGACGCTGCCGCTTGGAACAACTTCAAACCCGAGGTGTGGCATAAAAATAACAAGGCATTGATAAAGGCCGGAAATTTAAAGGGGCTCCTCGGATACCCGACGTGTAAACTCGTCGAATGCATTTCGGCGATCCTCAAGATCGAAGATGAGGAGATTTGTTGAACCAGTTTTCAAGACCGGCAACTGAAGATGAAGAACAGTTCGGAAGAATCGAGGAGCGTCCCTAACTTGAAGACCGGTTCAGGGGGCTACTGACGGTGTCCTGGACTAGGGGGTACTCACCACGTCGTCTCCCGATCAGTTGGCTTGGGCCGAGGATCCCCATGGCCATATACTCATGGGCCAGTTCGGACAGTTGCCGCATACAAGGAAGATTCCACAAGACTTGGTGATCAAGGCAAGGACTCCTCCCCCACCGGCGTATTCGGCTAGGACTCTTGTTATCCTAGGCCTCTGGTGCATTATATAAACCGAGGCCAGGCTAGTCGATAGACAATCTCATATACAACAATCATACCATAGGCTAGCTTCTAGGGTTTAGCCTCTCTGATCTCGTGGTAGATTTACTCTTGTACTACCCGTATCATCAAGCAGGAGTAGGGTTTTACCTCCATCGAGAGGGCCCGAACCTGGGTAAAAACATCGTGTCCCTTGTCTCCTGTTACCATCCGCCTAGACGCACAGTTCGGGACCCCCTACCCGAGATCCGCCGGTTTTGACACCGACAGATGTGCTCACGAGAAGCTCACCGACCCCCGCGGGGAGCAGTTGCTGGAGAGGATGACGGCTGACCTGAAGGTGGAGGACCCGAAGGCGGAGAGGCGGGGCCATGATTGTTAAATAGTTCCCGACGCAGCGCCTGGCTCCGCTCCAGGCGCACTCGTGCCAACTGTGGAGATTCAAGGTCGCGGAAGACGACCTCCGGTTGCGCCCGGACAACTTGTCTGACGAGGAGCTGAGCAAGGTCATATGCACCTTGCTCAGAAAGGACCAGGTTGGCTCCACGGACGCCAATCTCCTGCTGTACCGTCATCCTGATGGGGAGAAGATAGCCGCCTCTATGCCTGTCCTCAACAAGCGGGGACTCATGCCGATGGAGCCTTCCTTGCCCGCAGGCTCCTCGGTGCCGGTGTCCTCCAGTGATCCCTCCAGGGAGGAGGGGATCGAGAGCTCGGAATCGACCTTAGAGGAGGTGGGGGAGACTTCTCCCCCACGGCAGAGCGAACTCCTCCACGCCTTCTCTGACGACGACGCTGGCGAGCACCCAGTCAGGGAGTCATTGCGCTCCATCGGGGTCACGAGAAGGTCTAGGGGCACCCCTCCGAAGAAGGTGAATTTGGGGATCCCGAAGAAGGACAGGTCGTCGTTGCTTCCCCGGGGCGGCGCTTCTGCCTCGTCGCCGGCCTCCATCGCAGAGCCGGCCGTGCACTCGTTTGCCCCTGGGACCGCGGCGCCGCCCGTGCCCAGGAAGCATGGGGCCATCACGCTCCTGGGCAGGAAGAGTTATTACATCACCGAGGATCAGTAAGTATTTCCTTGCCCTTGCTCTTTGATCTTGACGTAGTACTCAATATGTCTGTATTGATGCCATGCTGATGTCGGCGACGAAGAGGAAGAAGGAGGATGTTGGAGCCGCCGAGTCCAAGCAGCCTGCCGTGGCCGTGACGACTCTCGCTCAGAAGGACGAGGCTGCCTCCCATGCTCCTGCGCCAGGGTTGTCCTCCCGAGGCTCCGGGGCCCAACCTCAGGAGAAGCCAATCCCTATGGCCGAGCCGACTCTGTAGGCGCTCGCCCTCAGCTCGCCTGCTGTGGACCCGAGGGCTCCGGAGCCCCTGGTCATCTCTGTTGTTTTTGCCACGCCAGTCTTGACGTCGGCACCGCTTCCTCCCCTAGCCATCACAGCAGCGGGCCGTGGTTCTTCTGCCATGCCCGATGCTCTGGAGGAGGCTTTCTCCATGCTGGACCAGCTCCGGGACGATCTTCGGTGCCCCGACCGGCGCAGGGAGTCGAGGCGCCTGGAGCTGTTCTCGGGGTAGCTCCAGGCCGACGCGTTCATCAGGGCGGCCTGGGGTCAGGCCAAGGCGGCCGCAGAGGAGGGCCAGAAGGTGGCTAGCCTAGCCGCAGTCGCCTGTGACGTGGCGTTGAAGGACGCCAAGGCCACGAGGAGCGCTGTCGTGCAGCGGAGGCCGAGTTGAAGACCCTCCGCAATAAGCAGGCCGTCCAGGCCCGTCGCCTCGTGGTGTAAGAGGAGGAGCTGAAGGCCCGGGAAGCTGCAATCACCGATCGTGACGCCGAGCTGGAGTAGGCGACCCCGCAGCAGGCCATGGAGCGCGGCCGCCTGGAGAAGCTGAAGGAGCGGGTGGAGGCGGCCTAGGTGTCCCACACCAAGCTTGCCTCCGACGAGAAGGCTCAGCTGGAGGCCAGGGAGAGACTCCTTGCCAACGTTGAGAAGGCGGCCACCATGGGGCGTGCCGCCTTCGACTCCCTCGAGCAGAGGTCTCGCAAGGCACTGCAAGATCTCTACGGGAGCGGGTACAAGGAGTTGCTGGTGACTCCGGAGGAAGGCCCTCCTGGGCTACTCCTCAAGCTCGTCGCGGCGTTCGAGGACATCGTCGTCGGAGTGGGTGATTGCTCTCTGACTATGGCACCAGAAAAGCTCCTGTCTGCTAGGACTATGTCGGTATTTCCCCAAAGAGGGAGGCATGATGTAGCACAGTGAAGATAGGTATTTCCCTCAATGATGAAACCAAGGTTATTGAACCAGTAGGAGAACCAAGCAACACAACATAAATAGCACCTGCACACAAATAACAATACCTCGCAACCCGATGTGTTAAAGGGGTTGTCAATCCCTGTAGGGTAACGATGCCAGAAATTTGTAATAGATTGAAATAATAGATCGCCAATAAAATAAAGTGCAGCAAAGTATTTTGGTATTTTTGGTTTAATAGATCTGAATAAAAATGCAAAGGAAAAGCAGATCGCAAGCAAATATATGAGAAAGAAGACCTGGGGGCCGTAGGTTTCACTAGTGGCTTCTCTCGAGAAAAGTAGCAAACGGTGGGTAAACAAATTACTGTTGGGAAACTGATAGAACTTCAAATAATTATGACGATATCCAGGCAATGATCATTACATAGGCATCACATCCAAGATTAGAAGACCGACTCCTGCCTGCATCTACTACTATTACCCCATGCATCGACCGCTATCCAGCATGCATCTAGTGTATTAAGTTCATGGAAAAACGGAGTAATGCAATAAGAACGATGACATGATGTAGACAAGATCCGTTTATCTATTGCGTAGATTTAGATCCCGTCTTTTTATCCTTAGTATCAACGATACATACGTGTTGTTTACCTTTACGTCACTAGGATCAAGCACCGTGAAGATCGAACCCACTCATCGGGCACCTCTTCCCATTGCAAGATAAATAGATCAAGTTGGCCAAACAAAACCCAAATATCAAAGAAGAAATACGAGGCTATAAGAGATCAAAGAAACTCAAATAACTTTCATGGATATAAAAGATATAATCGATCATAAACTCAAGTTCATCGGATCCCAACAAACACACCGCAAAAAAGAGTTACATCATATAGATCTCCAAGGGACCATTGTATTGAGAATTCATAGAGAGAGGAAGCCATCTAGCTACTAACTATGGACCCAAGGTCTACAAAGAACTACTCACGCATCATCGGAGAGGCACCAATGGAGGTGGTGAACCCCATACGAGATGGTGTCTAGATTAGATCCGGTGGTTATGGACTCAAGGGCGGTTTGGATGAATATTTCGTCGATGCTTCTAGGGTTTACGAAATATTGGGGTATTTATAGAGTAAAGAGGCGGTCCGGGGCACCCGAGGTGGGCACAACCCACTGTGGCGCCTGGTCTCCTTAGGCGCCTGGTGGGTTGTCCCCTCCTCGGGACTCCCCCCAGGTGCAACCAGGGCCCAACTTCTTCCTTTTGGTCCATAGAAAATCATTGTAATGTTTTGTGGCATTTGGACTCCGTCTGATATTGATTTCCTGCGATGTAAAAAACATGCAGAAAACAACAAATGGCACTTGGCACTATGCCAATAGGTTAGTACCAAAAAATGATATAAAATGACTATAAAATGATTATAAAACATCCAGGATTGATAATAAAACAACATGGAACAATAAAAAATTATAGATACGTTGGAGACGTATCAGCATCCCCAAGCTTAACTCCTGCTCGTCCTCGAGTAGGTAAGTGATAAAAACAGAATTTTTGATGTGGAGTGGTGTTTATCATACATATCATATTCTTTTCTTTATAGCATGGACATTTAGACTTTAATGTGATTCAAAGCAATAGTCTAATTTGGACATAATAATTTAGATACTCAAGCATATCAACAAGCAACCATGTCTTTCAAAATATCAACGCTAAAACAAGTTATCCCTAGCCCATCATGCTCAAACATTGGTCCATTCATGAAACACACTCGAATATTAGCTACACCCAATACTTAAGCATGATCATTTGGTGCTTTTATAAGAGAAGACGGAGACTCAAATTCAAAATAAAAATTGCATAAAGTAAAAGAAAGGCCCTTCGTAGAGGGAAGTAGGGATTTGTAGAGGTGCCAAAGCTCAAAGCGAAAAAAATAGAGATAAAAACATTGGGAGGTGTATCCATCCCACCAACGAAAACGACATAGAGCTACAAACACTTTCCATGCTAGATATGCCATAGGCGGTTCCCAAATAGGAAATAAAGTTTATTACTTTTTCCACTATACTTTCACTTTCCATGGCTAGCCGTATCCACGGGTGCCTTCCATACCAACACTTTCCAAGGAATTTATTATTTGACAACATAAAGTAAATTCATTTTTGCATTTCGGGACTGGGAAACCCTAAAACCTTTTTCTTACTCTCGTGCAATGACAAGTGAATAAGCACTCATCGTGAGAATAGCACATCCAGCATGGAAAATATTAGCCACCATTACTGCTTCATGAGCTTAAACAAACACACAAAAGAGAAGTTTATTTTTAAAATTAGAGATGGCACATGCAAATTTTCTTAGAATGGCAAAAGAATGCCGTATCTAGGTAGATATAGTGAACTCATGTGGCAAAACTGGTTTAAAGGATTTTGGATGCACAAGTAGAGGTCATACTTAGTGCAAAATGAAGGCTAGCAAAAAGATTGAGAAGCGACCAACCAAGAAATGAATAATCTCATAAGCAAGCATTAAGCATAATTAACACCGAATAATACACCACAAGTAGGATATAATTTTCATTGCATGGTTATTGACTTTCATGCATGCATAGGGAATCACAAACCTTAACACCAATATTCTTACTAGAGCACAATTACTCATCAACATAACTCACATATCACATCATCATATCTCAAAACTATTAATAAGAATCAAGTTTATTTTTTCCAATGATCTTCATGAATTTTTTTTCTTTTTTTCTTTATCCTTCTTGGATATCTATCACTTTGGGACTAATTTTCATGTGTTGCTTTTCATAAGCTCAAACAAATATAAGTGAAGATCATGAGCATAACAAATTTTCTTTCTCTCAAAATAATTTAAGTGAAGCAAGAGAGAATTTATTCAAAATCTTACTAACTCTCAAATAAATCTAAGTGCAGCAAGAGAGCGTTTCTTCAAAAATACTAAGCACACCATGCTCAAAAAGATATAAGTGAAGCACTAGAGCAAGTCCTAGCTCATAAAAGATTTAAGTGAAGCACAGAGAGCAATGCCGGGGCATCCCCAAGCTTAGGCTCTTCTATCCTTCTTTCATCCATCGTAAGATAACCCAAAACTTGAAAACTTCAATCATACAAAACTCAACAAAACCTTTGTGAGATCCGTTAGTAAAAGAAAGCAAACCACTACTGTAAGTGATGTATCAAACCAATTCATATTTTGTTTTTGTATTATATCTATTTTATTCCAACTTTTCTATGGCAAAAACTCATCAAAGAAAACCATAGAGCCATCAAAATAAGCACACAACACAAAGAATACAGAATCTGTCAAAACAGAACAGTCTGTAGTAATCTGACTATTTCGGATACTTCTGTAACTCCAAAAATGCTAAAAAATTAGGACGACAAGGGTAATTTGTATATTGATCTACTGCAAAAAGAATTGATATTTTATCACATTCTGGTGATTTTTAAAAATTATTTTCGTGATCACAAAGTTTCTGTTTTTTTCAGCAAGATCAAACAACTATCGGCAAAGAAGATCCTAAAGGCTTTACTTCGCACAAAAAACCAATTAAAACATATAAAACACAATCATACCAGTAGCATAATTGTGCAAACACACAAGAACAGAAAACAAAAAGCAAAAATAAATTTTATTCATTGGGTTGCCTCCCAACAAGTGTTATAGTTTTACGCCCCTAGCTAGGCATAAGATTTCAATGATGCTCACATGAAATATAGTGATTGGAACACAAAAAAGAGCATCATAAAACATTTCACAAACACATTTAAGTCTAACTCTCTTCCTATGCATAGGCATTTTATAGGCAAACAAATTATCAAGACAACAAATATCTAGTTTATGCAAAGGAGAGGAATCAAACATTGAAGATCTCAACATAGCTAGAAGTAATTTAGTAACATGAAAATTTCCACAACCATATTTTCCTCTCTCATAATAATAACATGTAGGATCATACTGAAATTCAACAATATAGCTATCATATAAAATTTTCTCTACATGATCCACATGCATGCAAAGTTGACACTCTTCCAAAATAGTGGGATTATCATTACCTAAAGTTGACGCTCTTCCGAACCCACTTTCAATATTGTTGCAAACATATTCATCATGAGGCTTAAATAAATTTTCAAGATCAATAGAAGAATCACCCCAATCATGGTCATTGCAACAAGTAGTGGACATAACAAAATTAGTATCCCCGAGCTTGGATTTTTGCATATTATTGGCACAATTGACATTAATAGAATTTATAGTAAAATCATTGCAATCATGATTTTCATTCAAGGAGCTATCATGAATCACTTCATAAATTTCGTCATCACAAATTTCAGATTCACGAATCTCAAGCAAAACTTCATAAAGATAATCTAGTGCACTCAAATCACTAGCAATTGGTTGATCATGATTGGATGTTTTAAAAAGATTAGCAAGTGGATGGGGATCCATATCAATAGATTTTTAGCAAGCGAAGATGCAAGCATATAGAAGGCACATGACAACACAAGAAAACATAAGATCAAATGAGAAAAAGGCGAATGAAAAAGAGGGCAAATAAAATGGCAAATTTTGTGCAGTGGGGGACAGGAAAACGAGAGGCAAATGGCACATAATGTAAATTGCGAGGAGATGGGATTTGTGATTAGGAACTTGGTATATGTTGAAGTTCCTCCCCAGCAACGACGCCAGAAATTCCTTTTGATTGCTCTCTGACTATGGCGCCGGAAAAGCTCCTATTTGCTAGGACTAAGTCGGTATTTCCCCAAAGAGGAAGGGATGATGTAGCACAGCGAAGGTAGGTATTTCCGTCAGTGATGAAACCAAGGTTATCGAACTAGTAGGAGAACCAAGCAACACAACATAAACAACACCTGCACACAAATAACAATACCTCGCAACCCGACGTGTTAAAGGGGTTGTCAATCCCTTTCGGGTAACGATGCCGAAAATTCATAATAGATTGAAATAATAGATCGCAAATAAAAAAAGTGCAACAAAGTATTTTTTTTCTATTTTTGGTTTAATAGATCTGAATAAAAATGCAAAGGAAAAGTAGATCGCAAGCAAATATATGAGAAAGAAGACCCGAGGGCCGTAGGTTTCACTAGTGGTTTCTCTCGAGAAAAACAGCAAACGGTGGGTAAACAAATTACTGTTGGATAATTGATAGAACTTCAAATAATTATGATGATATCCACGCAATGATCATTACATAGGCATCACGTCCAAGATTAGTAGACCGACTCACCACTCGCATCTACTACTATTACTCCACACATCGACCGCTATCCAGCATGCATCTAGTGTATTAAGTTCATGGAAAAACGGAGTAATGCAATAAGAAAGATGACATGATGTAAACAAGATCCGTTTATCTATTGCGTAGATATAGATCCCATCTTTTTATCCTTAGTAGCAACAATACATACGTGTAGTTTCCCTTTCTGTCACTGGGATCAAGCACCGTAAGATCGAACCCACTACTGGGCACCTCTTCCCATTGCAAGATAAGTAGATCAAGTTGGCCAAACAAAACCCAAATATCGGAGAAGAAATATGAGGCTATAAGAGATCATGCATATAAGAGATCAGAGAAACTCAAATAACTTTCATGGATATAAAAAGATATAACTGATCATAAACTCGAAGTTCATCAGATCCCAACAAACACACCGCAAAAATAGTTACATCATATGGATCTCCAAGAGACCATTGTGTTGAGAATTCAGCAAGAGAGAGGAAGCCATCTAGCTCCTAACTACGGACCCGAAGGTCTACAAAGAACTACTCACGCATCATCGGAGAGGCACCAATGGAGGTGGTGAACCCCATCCGAGATGGTGTCTAGATTGGATCTGGTGGTTCTGGACTCTGCGACGGCTGGATGAATATTTCGTCGATGCTTCTAGGGTTTCTGGAATATTGGGGTATTTATAGAGCAAAGAGGCGGTCCGGGGGGCAACCAAGGTGGGCACAACCCACCAGGGTGCGCCTGGGCCTCCTGGCACGCCCTGGTAGGTTGTTCCCTCCTCGGGACTCCCCTGGTGCAACCAGGGCCAAACTTCTTCCTTCTGGTCCATAAAAAATCATCATAAAGTTTCGTGGCATTTGGACTCCGTATGATATTGATTTCCTACGATGTAAAAAACATGCAGAAAACATCAACTAGCACTTGGCACTATGTCAATAGGTTAGTACCAAAAATGATATAAAATGACTATAAAATGATTATGAAACATCCAATATTGATAATAAAACAGCTTGGAACAATCAAAAATTATAGATACGTTGGAGACGTATCATTGGGCCCCATGGTGGAGGGAGAAGCCCGCGTGCTTTCGGCCTCGGCCGCAACGCGTGTCTTTAGCCACCTCCATATTCGGGACCCCAGCTTCGACTTTGGTGCCCTGCTCGAGCAAGTGGCCCCTTAGCTCTAGAACGCTGCTGCCGAGGCCGTGAAGGGTCAAGTGGAGGCCCTGCTGCGGAAGTTCCTCGCCGTTGACCCGTGCCTAAGGCTGACGGCAAGGACGGCGGCGACGTCGTCGGTGACGGGACTCCCCGGGCGGGCAATGGTGGCGTCCAAGGCTGAAGGTGATGGCGGCACTTTCCCCTTGTTTTATTCCTGCAACATGCATCGTGCCTCGTGGAGGCATAAGAACTTATGCTTTGGTACTTTAAGAGACAATATATTTTGTAATAATTTGCTAAGGTTCTGGGATTTCCTTTCCGTTTGCTTTAGTGTTCTGCGTCGGCAGGGCCCAGTCCCGCGCATACCTCAGCCGCCGTTGGGTCATCCGGATTGCCCGGACGAGACCAAGGGGTGAGGGGCTACGTGGCTAGTTAGGCTCCTAAGTCAAGATGCTCAGGAGTCCCCCTTGATGTACGAACAACCCTTGGGAAGGAGACGCGAGAGTGGGCCTTGGCGTTCTGCGTCGGCAGGGCCCGGTCCCGCGTGCACCTTAGTCGCCGTGGGGCGTCCGGATCACCAGGACGAGACCAAGGGGTGAGGGTCTACATGACCAGTCAGGCCCCTAGGTTGCGATGCCCAGGGGTCCCCCTTGACGTGCGAATAAAAACCCCATACCTGTCCTCGCCGGGCTCTCGCTCGGGAGGGATGCGCGAAGACCAGGTCCGAGGGACCTGGCAAGGTGGCATACGCCAGGCATGACCTGAGCGTAGCCCTCGTGCCCAGCCCCCTCGCACTACCCTCCCGAGGGGAAAGCAGCGCGGTGAGGTTGGACACCGAGCATGATGGCTCTCCTGAGGTTAGTGAAGCCGTTAGGCTGGCCGCAGTTATTTATAACCAGCACGGAGCATGGCGCTTCCGCTCTTGCACGAGTATAGCCGCTCCTCGATCGTGTCGACTACCAGCAGGGAGCATGGTGCATCCACTGGTACGTGGGTGGGGGCTCCCTCTGAGGGGAGACCCCAGGGCGTGTACAACCCCGCCCTGACACGTGGCTTGCACGGCAGGGCTAGAGGTGGTGTGTATGGGCACTCGTGAGCCAGCGCGGGACTCACGAGGCCCTACCTCAAGGCGGGTTGCGCCTGAATTTGATTTGTAACACTTGTGATAGTCCTGCGAGATGGTTAGGCAACCTGCACCGAGTGAATCTCTTGAGGTTATCGCATGAGAAGGCCAAACACCAACGATCCCAGGAGGTGATGTGAACGGGACCGGCCGGCCAGACGGAGCTCAGCCGTTGGGTTTGTCGACGCTACAGGGACGAACCCGAGCACAGACGTTGTGCCCAGTCTTCTCATGCGAATGTCCTGAAGAAACACAACTGGCGCGTGGCTCCCGTGGTGGCGAGGCGCCGGGTCGCGCGCCCTAACTTACCCGTCCCCGATTAGCTCATGCGAGAACAAGGCACCAAGGGCCATGGGAGGTGACATGCACGGGAGCTGGCCCGCGAGCCAGAGCTCAGCCACTTTGGGTTTAGCGACGCTGCAAGGACAGACCCGAGCACAGACATCGTGTCAGTCCTTAATCATGAGGCGGTCGTGGGTGGGCTTGCAAGGGCGTACGACGTTCATGGTGACGCACTGGACAAATAGATGATAATCATAAATCAACTCATGGATAGGGTAAAGCTAGTTCTGTTAGGTGTAAAACGATACATGCCGCAGGGACTGACCCACGCGGCTTGGGGATGATGCATCCCGAGGGGCACCCTCAAGTGAACAAACCAGAAAATGTCATTTGGCACCATTGCAGAAGAGATGTTGGAGTAGCTGAAGACGCGTGCCGTAGAAGTCGCTCCTAATGAGCCACCCAGGCCCTAGACCTCGGGAGGCTCTGGTGGCCCGGGGGGCTCGCGAGGATCCGTCTCCTCCTCTGATAGGATCGCCCGGTGCCTGGCCTCGTGAGCCGCCAGGACGCTCCGCATGTGGCACTGGAAGGTAGCAGTCGCGTTCAGCAGGCCAAAAGGCATGCGAACGTAGCTGTGAGGTGGGCCCTTGCACCGGCCAGCACGGGACGGCCAGAACCACTCCTGAGATGCGACCCTGTTGAGCCCTGGGATGTTGACGCAGGCATGGAGCTCGCTGTCCTTGCCGTGACAGGGAGCTGCTTCGGGTGGTGGGCGACAGTCGCCTCGATAGCTCTCACCTCTTGAAGCTCCTCGATTGCCTTGGTGATGAACTCCTGAGCACCTGGCACCTTGCTCCTTGTACCCTCCTGGCGAAAGCGCACGCTGAAGCACGCCTCCACATGGTGCCCGAGCGCCTCCCTCGTGACGTCGGTCAGGTCAGAGGCCCCCCAGAGGAGAGCCCCCGAACCCAGCGTGAGAGGGGTGCCGGGCGTGCCTTCCGACGCGAGAGAGGGAGGCGGCCCTTCAGTGGGCGCAGGTCCTGAGGTCGTGCCGCTGGACACCCCGCTCTCCTGAGGTCCTTGGTAGAGCAGCTACTTCTTCTTCTTGGGGACAGCCTCAGGAGGGTAGACGACACCTTTGTCATTCAGGTTCTCGACCGCCGCAGCTTTGTAGGCGCGCTCGAGAGAGCACACCACGTCCTTCTCCTCGCAGGCGACCGTGATGACGCTGCAACTCCCTGGCATCTTGAGGACATTGTAACCATGGTGAGTCACTACCATGAACTTGGCCAGGACCGGATACCCAAGGATGGCGTTGTATGGGAGGCAAATGTGGGCGACTTCGAAGTCGATAAGCTTGGTGCAGTAGTTGTCGCGCTTGCCGAAGGTGACAGGGAGGCAGATTTACCCTATCGGGGTGGTGGAGCCATCGGTCACTCTTGAGAAAGGCTTGGTAGGCTGCAGCTGGTCATAGGGCACCTGGAGTCGGTCTAACGTCTCGATGGAGAGAATGTTGAGCCCCGCACCGCCATCGGTGAGAGTCTTGGTGACAAGCACATTCCTCATGGTAGGCGAGCAGAGCATCGGGAGAGAACCGGTAGTTGCCGCGCACTTGAGCTGGTCGGATGAGCTGAAGGTGATGGTGCATTTGGACCATATGAGCGGACGCGTAGCCTCAAGCTTGGGGAGGGCCGCGTTCACCTCACGGGCAAACTGCTTGAAGATGCGATGAGAGGCAGGGGCCTGAGCGCCGCCCAGGATGCAGGCGATGGCACAAGACTCTCGAAGCCCCCCCCCTAAATCCCACAGTGGTGGTCGTCATTCCTTCTTGGTGGTGGCGGTAGCGGAGGAAGGCCAGCATTGCCCTGAGGACAGTCTTCACGAGGCTGGTCCCTCCAGGGGCCCTCGCGAGGCTGGGCCTACCAGTGGTCCTCACGAGGCTGATCACACCACTCATGGCGGGGCTCGCGGTCGTCCCAGCGTCCTCCGCCTTGGCCTCCTCTGCGGCCGTAGCCTCGATCGCTGTGCTCGGGCTGACGACCGAGGCGCCCGTCGTGGATGGCCCTGAGCTCGTAGTAGTCGTTGGTGTTGTGGCTGTGCATGTTGTGGAAGACGCAGAACGGGCGGCTGACCTTGGATGACTCTGGGTGGTCACAACCGCGCTTCATCCCTGGTTCGACCGCGAGCACAACCGGTCGCTTGCGCTTCACGTCCTTGACTTTGGCCTTCTTGTCTTCTGGGTCAGCCCCTGGGAGCTCCAGGAGGGAGAGGCGACCCTCCTCAGCTCTCGCACACTTGGTTGCCATGTTGAACATCTCCAAAGCCGTGCACAGGTCCTCGTGTATGGCGAGCTCCTCCTTCATCTTGACGTCGTGGACACCATCAGTGAACGCCGAGATGATGGCTTCGTCTGACACCTTGGCGATCTTGAGGCGAACGCTGTTGAAGTGTTGGATGTACTTCTGCAAGGTATCTCCTGGCTACTGCTTGATGCGCCGTAGGTCACCCGTAGCCGGTGGGCGGTCGCGTGTGCCCTGGAAGTTGGCGACAAAATGCTCCCGCATTTCATCCGAGGAGGAGATCGATCCCACGGGCAGGTTCAGGAGCCACGATCGTGCACCATCCTTGAGGGCCATGGGAAACCAGCTCGCCATGACCTTCTCGTCGCCGTTGGCTACCTCCATGCTCAGCTCGTAGAGCTGCAGGAACTCGGCTGGGTCGGGGTGCCGTCGTAGCATGGAGGCAGGTCGGGCTTGAACTTCCCAGGCCAGACGACGTTGCGTAGCTCCAGAGTGAAGGCGCGGCAACCCGCTGTGGTTATAGGAGCCTGTCGTGGAGGTGGAGCCTGGTCTTGGCGCTCACGCACCACCACCGCAGGCGGCGGGCGGTCTTGACGTGGGGGTGCTGGGAGTGCATGAGCATCTTCTTGCGGCCGCTGCACCACCTAGCAGCTTTCCTCTTCACGCGCCGGCGCCCTGCGCGGCAGGTCGCGCTGCGAGGCCTCGCCTCTTGGCCCGAGGGCGACGTCTTGACAGGGAGGTGGAGGAGGTACTCCCTGGGCTACGTCTCCCGCAGCAGGCGGCGGGTGAGGCAGCGAGCGAGACGGTGCAGGAGAGTCCCCGGCGGTGCTGACAAGCTTGGCGATGTGGCCCAGCCAGTCTTCATGGAGGTCCTCGACGGGGCGGTAGCGCAGGAACTCGCTCGCCATGAGCAACGCAGCCTGCGCATTCGCCGGCCCGCGACGAGCATGAGACGATGAACCAGCCGAGTCAAGGATCGGGTGTCAGTGCGCCCATCCGTTAATGTAAGGGTACAACGACGGCTTAAGTTGCTGCCATGAGGCCGGTGGCAGCGTTCACCACTGGAGACGGGGGACAACGAGGGAAGCTGTCTTCTGCAGGCGCTGACTGAGCGACGCGGGCGGCGAGGGTAGCCCAGCGCTTAGCACGAGCTCGACGAGCGTCAGCCATGGAAGCGGTGGAGCGGTGGCAGATCGATCGGCGGAGGAGAGGCTCTAATGCACCCCTACCTGGTGTGCCAAATGTCGGATTTCAGGTTCCGCAAACCCTTGTGAGGTTCAAACTCTGGGGTGCGTGCGAAGAACTCATGCTCCCCAGTCTGCCTACTCGCTAATCTCATAGCCTAGCTCGCCGAACTATAAGGAAAAGGGACACAACAGTTTACCCAGGTTCGGGCCACCTTGCGGTGTAAAACCCTACTCCTGCTTGCTGGTGGATTGGCCTCGAGGGGCTGAGGATGAACTAGTACAATGGCAGACAGCCTCAGGAGGAGAGGTGTTCTTGGGCTCGAGTGAGCTGGTGAGTGTGAGGGTGGAATGGATCCGATCCTTCCCTATGGTGGTGGCTAAGTCCTATTTATAATGGCCTTGGTCTTCTTCCCAAATGAAGGCGGGAAGGGATCCCACAATGGCCAAATTTGAAGGCAGAAAACTAGTACATGCTATCCTGAAAAAGTAGTCTTCGCCTGCAAAAGCCTCTGGTTGGGACGCCGTAGTGGGCTTAGTTATGACCTCCGTCTTGGAGGTCTTGGTCTTGTTGCACGGGAACGGAAACCTTTGGCTGATTCCTCGAGACTCCGCGCCTGCGCTTGCCTCGTTAGCACCAAAGAGGAAACTTGTACACTGCGCCTGCTGGCACCCGCCTAGCCTTGGTCGTCATGGCTCACGTCATCCGGACCTCACGAGGTGAGGCTTGCACAGAGATCTCTGCTCCTCAGGAGCTAGCCTGAGGAGGCCACTCCTGCTGAAGGCCTTGGTGTCATCCGCCTCGCGAGGGTCTTGAGTTGTTGTCACTGAAGTTGGGTCATACCAGGCCGTCGATGGAGCCATGCCGTGGGCCGCAGGCAGGCAAGTCTAGGTACCCCCGTTCCCAGAACACCGACAATAATATCTTCTAGTTTGCCAATTCTAGTAGAATCTTGATCTATCTTTTCATTAACTATTTGTTCCTTTTCCCTAAGATTCTTTAAAGTAACTCCTACTTTAGATCCATATTGAGTAATCTGATTATGAATATTTTTATCCAAATTTTCAATCAACTCTACATAGCAATTTTATTCTCAATAATATCAAGTCTTTGCATCACATGTTCCAAGGTTAAAATAGTTCCATTGATCAAAAGAGGTCGGGGGGGGGGGGGGAGGGGCTAGCAAATCTATCATGGCATTGTAAGAATCAAAAGTATGGCTCCCCAAGAAATATCCCCCGGTAATGGTATCTAGAACATATCTATTCCAAGGAGTAATGCCCACATAAAAATTGTGAAGAAGAACGGCAGTAGATTGCTTTCAAGTAGATCTATTTTGAGCATCGCAAATTCTATACCAAGCATCTTTTAAATTTTCTCCTTCCCTTTGTTTAAAATTGAGGACTTCATTATCAGGAGTGCTCACAATAGTGGGGGGACTAGCCATGAGAGTGAAACAAGCGATCAAACGCTCGAGCACACAAAAAGAAAATTAAGAAGACGAACGGAAGAGGGGTGAAGAAAAGGCAAATCTTTTCGAAAATCGTTTTAGAAGTGGGGGAGAGGAAAACGAGGCGAATGGCGAATAATGTAATGCAAGAGATGAGAGTTTATGATGGGTACTTGGTATGTCTTGACTTGGCATAGATCTCCCCGGAAACGACGCCAGAAAGTCTTCCTGCTACTTCTTGAGCTTGCGTTGGTTTTCCCTTGAAGAGGAAAGGTTTATGCAACAAAGGTGAGCGCCGGTGATGTCGAAGTCGAACCATCCCTAAGTAGTCAAAACACATTAGGAAACGGGAACCGCGACTCAAACTCTCAAAGACCAAAAGAGTCAAAATTTTGTCGGAGTCTGTAGCGTGTAAGCGATGGTGGTTGCGGAACTGGAAATGGAGTGGCAATGCGGAAGTGTGGGCGGGGGCTGAAAATTTTCGGGCAAAAAATTTCAGTTTCGTCAGGGAACGTCGGACGTTTGGTGGTGGTCGGACGACCGATACTCGTCGGACGTCCGGTCGCTGTCGGACGTCTGGTGCCTGGGTGATTTCGGGCACGAGATGAACTCAGATTTTTGTGGTGGAGGTGGCAAAATTGGTCGAATTTGGGCGATTTTGTGGATGGAAATGGGGGAAATGAAGGGGGAAAGCTAGATCCACTCGAGGCAAAGAAAATCCATTGATCAAATCCAACAAAACTTAATCAAAACCAACAAATCACAATTTTTTTGGGAGGGCTATTTTTGTGGGGATTTTCGAATTTGGGACAAAACCAACAAAGCAAGGCTAGAAAACAAGGGTAGGGACTCCAAATTCGTGATCAACCAAGGCTCATGATACCAAGATGACATAGGGTGGAAACTCTAGGGCCGATCTTTCACGACTAGAGCGGATCCTACGAAGAATGCTACTTCTTGAGCTTGCGGTTGTTTTTCCCTTGAAGAGGAAAGGCTGATGTAGCAAAGTAGAGATGAGTATTTCCTTCAGTTTGAGAGTATCAATATAGTAGGAGATAACACACAAATCACCGAATACCTGCACAAACAATCAAACAACTTGCACCCAACACGATAAAGGGGCTGTCAATCCCTTCACCGTTACTTCCAAAGTGAGATCTGATAGAGATAGATAAACGATAAAGTAAATATTTTTTGGTATTTTTGGTTTATAGATCGGAAAGTAAAAGATTGCAAAATAGTAGACCAAAAATTTATATGATGGAAAATAGACTCGGGGGCCATAGGTTTCACTAGAGGCTTCTCTCAAGATAGCAAATAATACGGTGGGTGAACAAATTACTGCCGAGCAATTGATAGAAAAGTGCAAAGTTATGACAATATCAAAGGCAATGATCATGAATATAGGCATCATGTCCGTGTCAACTAGACCGAAATGATTCTGCATCTACAACTATTACTCAACACATCGACCACTATCCAGCATGCATCTAGAGTATTAAGTTCATAAAGAACGGAGTAACGCATTAAGCAAGATGACATGATATAGAGGAATTAACTCAAGAAATATGATGAAAACCCCATCTTTTTATCCTCGATGGCAATAATACAATACGTGCCTTGCTGCCCCTACTATCACTGGGAAAGGACACCACAAGATTGAACCCAAAGCTAAGCACTTATCCCATTGCAAGAAAAATCAATCTAGTTGGCCAAACCAAACCGGTAGTTCGAAGAGAATTACAAAGATATCAAATCATCCATAAAAGAATTCAAAGAAGATTCAAATAATATTTATAGATAAGCTGATCATAAATCCACAATTCATCAGATCTTGGCAAACACACCGCAAAAAAAAGTATTACATCGAATAGATCTCCAAGAACATCGAGGAGAACATGGTATTGAGAATCAAAGAGAGAGAAGAAGCCATCTAGCTACTAGCTATGGACCCATAGGTCTGTGGTAAACTACTCACGCTTCATCGGAAGGGCAATAGAGTTGATGTAGAAGCCCTCCATGATCGAATCCCCCTCTGACAGGGTGCCGAAAAAGGTCGCGGCGGTGGTAAAGTGTTTTCGTGGATGCCTCTGTTGGTTTGGGGATATATGGGAATATATAGGCAAAATAATTAGGTCAGGAGGTGCATGAGGGGCCCACAAGGGTGGGGGCGTGCCCTACCCCCTGGGCGTGCCCTCTGTCCTTGTGGCCGCCTTGTGGCTCCTCCGACTTCATCTCCAAGTCTCTTGGTTGTCTTCTGGTCTAAGAAAAATGATCGTGAAGGTTTTATTCCATTTGGTATTCCTTTTATGCGAAACTCAAAAGTAGGGAAAACGGGAACGGGCACTGGGCTCTAGGTTAATAGTTTAGTCCCAAACATAATATAAAATAGCATATTAATGCATATAAAACATCCAAAATAGATACTATAATAGCATGGAACAATCAAAAATTATAGATACGTTGGAGACGTATCAAGCACACGAGGGGGAAACACAAGGGGAAACATGAGAGGAAACACTCAAAGCAACAAGATTCGATTAGACATGTGCTAGATCCTCGGAACACAAAGAGATACACGATCCACGATCAATAAAGCATGATACAAGTAGCAAGTTCTTCTCCATAAGGAGGCCTTGAGGGGGTCTTCCCGTGAGGGGTCTTGAATCCACTTGGGGGATCTTCTCCGAAGAGGTCGTGAACTCCAATGGAGAAGGGTATCAAGTGGATGAGCAAATATCTATCTCTCAAATGAGCTAATCCTTTGCTAACCCTAAGATGAGGGAGGAGGAGTATATATAGTGTACTATCACGAAAGGGTAAGTGGGCTTCGGCTCCACACGCTTTCAATGCACACGCATCGCACGTCCGACGTCTACAAGTCGTCCGACGTCTACAAGTCATCCGACGTCTCAAGGGGGCTCGGATGTCCGGTACGCGTCGGACATCCAACGTTTCGGCTCTAAAGTGCATCTGTCGGATGTCCGATCAGGGTCGAACGTCCGAGGCGCCGGTCGTCCGGTGTCCTCCATACTTCCGATGTTTTGGTCCTGGACTGGTGGTCACGATCGTCTGGCGTGGCTCAGTTGTCCGGGCACTGGGAGGTGTCGTTCATCTGGTGCGCGTCAGTTGTCCGGCCGCTGTAGCGTTTTCTAGCTGGGGCTTGTTGGGCTGGCGGAAGCTTCAGGCGTCGGACGTCCGACAAGTCTCGGTCGTCCGGCGGCTAGAGATTTCCTGGCTTCTTCTCTTCTTGTTCCTTATACTTGGTGTCCTCGTCGTCTTGTCCATTGGGAGCGGCTGTCCCGTGGCTTCCCTCCAAGTACCTGATCACGCATAGTGTTTCCGCTTGAGGTAGTAGCCATGTCTCATAAGTGGAAAGTGTTAGTTCGGAGAGGAGCGAGTTCACCTTATCTTCAATAGCCTTTGCTCGAGCTCTTATCATTGGTCCAAGTGGTGTCATGGGAGACGTAGGTAGGTCCATGGGGATGACCATGGGATGCTCCGCATCATCAAAGAGGACCGGAAGCATGGAGACAAGGCTCAAAGCGATGGAGCAGCAAGTCTTCAAGTGTCAAGGGATGGCTCCGCATTATCAAATTAACCCGTGACCACAAATTGGACGCCAAGAACATCGGAGAGCCCATCTTCAAGCTTCATGAGAAAATCAAGAATCTCCAAGCCCAAATCTATGACCTGCAAAACCAAAACTGTGAGTATGAATACAAATTTAAGAGGATGAGTTTGGCTGCAGATTTGAGGATCCCGGAGACTCGTTCATCTTTTTATGGTGGTGAACCTATGCCTTGGAAGACAGAGGATAAGCTTATTTCATCATCAACAACTCCGTCATCACCACCTCCAAAGAAAGAGACTTGAGTACGTGGGTATGTGCACTCCCGTTGGCTTGTGCCAAGCTTGGGGGAGGTGCCCCGGTATCATATCACCATCACACCTTTACCTTTATCGTTTTTCTTAGTTCGATCCTTTTGATTATATCTTGGTTTAGTAGAATAAACTTTTTAGTTTGATCTAGCTTTGTGTTCCCTTTATGTAATCGAGTCCGAGAGTTATATAATAAAGAGTATTTTTGAGTTGAGGGCTTTGCTTTCTTGCTATGATCTTGATAAAAAGAAATAAAGAAAAAGAATAAAAGAAGTGAAAAGAGTATATAATGATCTTATGGAAAGTGATGACTTCACATATAAGAAGTATGAAGATTGAAACTTGTTGTGAGTTGTCAAACATAATCTTGGTCATTGTTGCAATTGAAAGGAAGTAATAAAGAAAGAGAGGTTCACATAAAAATGTATTATCTTGGACATCTTTTATGATTGTGAGCACTCATTAAAATATTATATGCTAAGAAGTTGATGTCGGACATGGAAGACAACATAATGAGTTATGTTTACTTATTTCCAAATACAAGTTATATTGTCATGGATCCTCTAACATGTGACGCTTGCTTCCACCTCATACTAGACAAAACTTCTGCACCAAGTAGAGATACTACTTGTGCGTCCAAACACCCTAAACCCATTTTTGCCATGAGAGTCCACTATACCTACCTATGGATTGAGTAAGATCCTTCAAGTAAGTTGTCATCAGTGTAAGAAATAAAAACTGCTCTTTAAATATGTATGATCTATTAGTGTGAGGAAAATAAGCTTTATACGAACTTGTGATATGGAAGAAATAAAAGTGACGGATTGCATAATAAAGTTCTTTAACACAAGCGGAAATATAAACTGACGTTCCTTTCCATTAAGATTTTGTGCATCCAACCAAAAAAAGCGCATGACAACCTCTGCTTCCCTCCATAAAGGTCCGATCTTTTACTTTTTAGTTTTTACCTTTATGCTAGAGTCATGGTGATCCTCACCACTTCCTTTATGTTGCCTTCTTCTTTTGGCAAGCGTCATGTGTTGGGGAAAGATCTAGACACATATATCCACTCGGATGTAGGTGATCATGAGTTATTATTGTTGACATTACCCTTGAGGTAAATAGTTGGGTGGCGAAATTTTAAGCCCCTATCTTTCTATGTGTCTGATGGAAGCTTTGACCTCATAAATACCGCGTGAGTGTTAGCAATTGTGAAACACTAAAAGATGGTTGAGTATGAGGATTTTCTATACAAGCTCTTTTATTGACTCTTTCCGATGTTATGATAAATTGCAATTGCTTCAATGACTGAGATTATAGTTTGTTAGGTTTCAATAAAGTTTCTGATTCATACTTTACCTTGTGAACGAATTGTCACTTTAGCATAAGAAATTATATGATAATATATGTTGCTGTTCTAAAGATGATCATGATACCTTCATGTCTGTATTTTATTTTTTTATTGACACCTCTATCTCTAAACATGTGGACATGATTATAAATTTCAGCTTTCGCTTGAGGACAAGCGAGGTCTAAGCTTGGGGGAGTTGATACGTCCATTTTGCATCATGTTTTTATATCAATATTTATTGCATTATGGACTGTTATTTCACTTTATGGTACAATGCTTATGCCTTTTCTATCTTATTTTACAAGGTTTACATGAAGAGGGAGAATGCCGGTAGCTGGAATTCTGGACTAGAAAGGAGCAAATCTGAGAGACCTATTCTGCACAAGTCCAAAAGTCCTAAAAATTTAAGGAGAAATATTTTGGAATATATAAAAAATATTGGGCGAAGAAAATACCAGAGGGGACCCACCAAGTGCCCACAAGCCTGGGGCGCGCCCTACCCCCTGGGTGCGCCCTAGGGCTTCTAGGCCCCCCGGCAGGTCTCTGGTGCCCATCTTCTGCTATATGGATGGTTTTGACCTGGGAAAAAAATAGAAGGAAGCCTTCGGGACAAAGCACCGCCGTCGCGAGGCAGAACCTAGGCAGGAGCAATATAGAGCTCCGACAGAGCGGTTCTGCCGGGGAAACTTCCCTCCCGGAGGGGGAAATCAAAGCCATCATCATCACCAACGATCCTCTCATCGAGAGGGGGTCAATCTCCATCAACATCTTCACCAACACCATCTCCTCTCAAACCCTAGTACATCTCTTGTATCCGATCTTTGTCTCAAAACCTCAGATTGGTGCCTGTAGGTTGCTAGTAGTGTTGATTACTCTCCGTTGTTGATGCTAGTTGGTTTATTCGGTGGGAGATCATATGTTCAGATCCTTGATGCTATTAAATACTCCTCTGGTTATGAACATGAACATGCTTTGCTAGTAGTTACGTTTGTTCCTGAGGACATGGGAGAAGTCTTGTTATAAGTAATCATGTGAATTTGGTATTCGTTCGATATTTTGATGAGATGTATGTTGTATTTCCTCTAGTGGTGTTATCTGAACATGGACTACATGACACTTCACCATGATTTGGGCCTAGGGGAAGGCATTGGGAAGTAATAAGTAGATGATGGGTTGCTAGAGTGACAGAAGCTTAAACCCTAGTTTATGTGTTGCTTCATAAGGGGCTGATTTGGATCCACATGTTTCATGCTATGGTTAGATTTATCTTAATTCTTATTTCATAGTTGCAAATGCTTGTGAGAGGGGTTAATCATAAGTGGCAGGCTTGTCCAAGTAAGGACAGCTCCCAAGCACTGGTCCACCCACATATCAAATTATCAAAGTAACGAATTCGAATCATATGATCATGATGAAAACTAGCTCGACAATAATTCCCATGTGTCCTCGCGAGTGCTTTGCTTTATATAAGAATTCGTCCAGGCTTCTCCTTTTCTACAAAAAGGATTGGGCCACCTTGCTGCACCTTTGTTACAATTGTTACTTGTTACCCGTTACGAATTATCTTATCAAAAAACTATCTGTTATCGATAATTTCAGTGCTTGCAGAAAATACCTTGCTGGAAACCGCTTATCATTTCCTTCCGCTCCTCGTTGGGTTCGACACTCTTACTTATCGAAAGGACTACGATAGATCCCCTATACTTGTGGGTCATCGGCGACGGAGATCGGTTCCGAAGTCAAGCCTCCGGAGCCAGATGAGTTCTCGACTCGGCCAGGGGGCCCAACCCGATAGGATGAGCTCACCACGGGAATCCGCAGTGTATTCGAGGCCGCCAAAGGTCACGATCTAACCTGGGGCGTAGTTCTCGACGGAGGCCAAATGACCTGTCGAGTCGGTGCAAAAGACCATGTTGCTGAACACAAAAAGCTGGTCAGGAGCAAAAACGCTCCCGAGGCCGTTGGAGGAGTTGATCTGTAGATGAGCCATCGATCCTTCTGGCGATCGCACAGCGGAACTCTCAATGAAAGCACCAGTGTCAGTGTCAAAACCAACATACACTACTACGGAAATGCTTATAGGTAGGACCACAGTAGTAGCGTTGGAAAAGAGCAACCGCTGCTGCTAGTTAGCAGTAGCGCTGTTTTAGGGCAGCGCTACTAGTAACTCTTTAGCAGTAGCGCTGGAAAGCAAAAACATGCTACTACTATGTGGGACAAAACAAGGCCACCGATGATAGCTGTAGTAGCAGCGCTGTCCAAAATCCAGCGCTACTACTAAGGTTTTAGCAGTGGCGCTTTATTTTACAGTACCGCTATTGCTAATGGGCCCCTCTTACTAGTAGCGCTTTTCCTAGAAAGCGGTACTACTAAGTACCTTACCAGCAACGCTTTCTGGGAAGCAGTGCTACTGCTAGTTGCGGCTGGTGCCACCTTTTCACCCCCTCCCCTCCTCCCCCACTTTGCCCTCTCTCCCCCTCCTTTCCCCTCTCCCTTCTCCACCATTGTTGCCCTTCTTCTCTCTTCCTCCTACCACTCTTCTCTCCTCATTAATGTCCCCCTCCACCATAACTCTCCTCCATAAATGGCCTCTTATCTCTCTCTTCCTCCTACCTCTCTTCTCTCCCCATTAATGACCCCCTCCACCATAACTCCCTCTCCATTTGTTAGCATGATTGAGTCACCTCTCCTCCCAACAACTAGATCTAGCTAGCTATTTATTTAGACATCCACACTTTCGATCCGTATATAGGTAGCTAAAGGCCTCATCATCTAACCGTGCTCTCTCGATCGGTCTCTCTCGGGAGATATATAGATGAGTAAAAAGCTGTTCATTTCAAGAATGGGAATATGTGTGTGATTGAGAATATGTGTGTTTGGGATATGAAGAGATTTGTGCGAGTGACATGACCCCGAGTTGCTTATGTTTTGCCGAAATGTCGATTTATTTCCGTTTCGGTGAATTTCGAGCAAACTCGATATATCCTATTTTTAGGCAAGGTCATGCCAAAATTTTATATGACTTGAAGCATGCATGCATTTTGTTTATAACCCTTTTGCTTGTTATACCATGCACTTGGTCATGAAGGTGAGTGGATGGAACGTGGAGCGATACATCCAATCCGCGGTGATGGACATGTATGCAAATAATCGGACTAGGATTAGATGTCCATGTGCAAGATGCAAAGGAGTCCTTGTGGACCCTTTTGATCGTGGCACCTTGAAGGCGCACCTGCTGATGAATGGTTTCATGGATGGCTATACTCGATGGATAAGTGAAGAAGAAGAAGATGATGAGGATGTCCACATGGCAGGAAATAACGACATGGAGCTAGACGAAGAGATGACCGATCGACACGAAGACGATGGCGCCGGACATGGCGGCAGGGAAGAGTCCGGAAATGACGGTGGCAGAGAAGATTCTGGACACGGCGAAGAAGAGTCCGTACATGGCGAAGAAGATGCGGTGATCACGCTGCAGTCTTCGATACTACTAAGTGCAGTCGTGCAGGACCCTCATGTTCAAGACCTCCTTCGCAAGAGTACGACTAGCGAGAGAGTTGCTTCTAGAGAGGAGGCCAAGCTGGCGCAACTTGAAGTAGACTCGAAGACTCCATTGTATGACGGTTGCGATCCCGAGGTGACCCGCTTGAGTTTCATGCTCGAACTTCTAAAGACGAAGGACAAAAACAAATGGACAGACAAAAGACTCAATGAGCATTTGAAGTATCTACATAACAAAGTTCTTCCCGCGGGGAACCTGTGTCCTACTAGTGTCGAGGAGGTCAAGAAAATCGTTTGCAATTTTGATTTGCCTCACATTAGGTACCACGCATGCATCGACGATTGCATCATTTATCAGGGGTAGCAGGCGGTAAAAACCAGTTGTCGAGTGTGCAATACTTCTCGATACAAGAAGGAAGGAAATAAAGCTCCTCAGAAAGTTGTATGGTACTTTCCAATCACTCCCCGTCTGCAGCGGTATTTCGTAGATCCTAAGGAAGCAAAGCTCATGCACTGGCACGCGGAGAGGAAGAAGCCTGACGATGGAGATTATCCGAAGCTGAGACACCTCGTAGATGGTAGCCAATGGAGAGCATTCAATGCCGTATATGGATTTGCTGCAGAAGATCCAAGGAAAATCGTGCTTGATGCGAGTACCGATGCCATGATTCTGTTTGGAAACCAGAACACCAACCACAGCACATGGCCCGTCTTTGTATGGATGTACAATCTCCCCCCATGGAAGTGCATGAAGACAAAGTACATACACATGAGCATGCTGATTCAAGGGCCGAAACAACAGGCAAATAATATTAATCTGTATATGGGGCTTCTGCAAGAGGAGCTAGACACGTTATGGAAAACACCGGCATGGACATGGGACACCAGCAAAGGAGAGTATTTCCATATGAGAGTCACGATAATGATGACGGTGCACAACTATCTCGGTTACGGGTACACCTCAGGCCAGGTGTGCCTCGGATACTGCGGATGCATGAGGTGCATGGATGATATAACGTCTCAGTAGCTTACGTGAACGAAAGATGGCGGGTCCGGGAAAATCGTGTACATGGGGCATCATAGATGGCTCGAGAAGGATGACCCGTGGAGAAAGCATGGAGATCTATTCAATGGGTTGGCTGAGCATCGAGGACCTCCACGTAAGAGGAGCGGCACCAAAATCAATGAGCTATTGACAAACTAGGAATAGTGCTCCACGCCGGGAAAGATGAAAAAGGCGCCGGAGCTGCTGCTGAAGGTATGGAAAATGAGGTCTATTTTCTGGGACTTGGAGTACTGGCCCAATCACGACACACATCATTGCCTTGATCAAATGCATATCACGAAGAATGTCCCCGAGAGCTTGCTTGGCACACTGATGAACATGCTGGAGAAGACCAAGGATGGGCCGAAGGCAAGGAAAGACTTGGAAGATTTGAAGATCAGGAAAGATCTCCACCATAAAAAGTCAGCAGAGGAGATGGAGACGGGGACGGAGGAGGGGGAAAGGGGCAGAAAAGTCAACAAGAAGGAGAAGAATTATTGCCCCCCTTCTTGTTTCACCTTAAGTGCGAAGGATATCGATCAATTCATCAAGTGCCTTATGGGAATCATAGTCAGTTCCGGTTACGGTGGGAAGATAAGCAAATTTCTAGACCCCAAGAAGAAAAGGTTTAGCGGGATGAAGTCTCATGACTATCATGTGATGATGACGCAGATACTCCCGGTTGCCATTAGAGGGATAATGGAGAAGCACGCCCGTGGCACGCTTACTTGTCTCTACAACTTCTTCGACGTTATCTCTCGAAAGTCCATAAGTGTGAAGCAACTCCGAAGGCTACAGGAAGAGATCATTGTCATACTATGTGAGCTTGAGATGTACTTCCCGCCCGCGTTCTTTGATGTCATGGTGCATCTGTGTGTCCACATCGTGGACGACATCATCGACCTCGGGCTAAAATTCCTTCACAGCATGATGCCATTCGAGAGGATGAATGGGGTGATCAAAGGATTCGTTCGTAACATGTCCCGTCCCGATGGGAGCATCGTCCAGGGGTATCTGACGCATGAGTGCATCTCCTTTTGCGAGAGTTATATAGGCGTCGGAGACCCTATTGTTAGTTTGACCATCAAGAAGCACAATGGGAGGCTCAAACGAGAAGGTCACAACAACGTCCAGAGGGAATTGCACGTGGACTACTCGGATCGACGGAACGACTTTGACAGGGCTAACTTAGTAGTGCTACAACACCTACATGTGGTAGATGATTATGTGGCACAGCACAAAGAAAAGCATCACAAAGAAGTACCGTGATAAGGGGATGCTCAAGACAGAAGATGAAGTTACTGTAGAGCACAACACCACTTTCTTGCGTTGGTTCAAAGAGCAAGTTCTTGAAAATCCCCGGGTAGAGGGCAATTCGGACGGATTGCTCATACACGCCTTAGCACATGGCCCCGCGTCCAAACTCGCGAACTATCAGTCATACGATATCAATGGGTACATGTTCTACACGGAGTCCAAAGACATGGACAGTGATTACCAGAACTTCGAGGTGACAATTGAATGCGTGATCGACGCCAACGACACAACTGAAAGATTCTACGGAAGGGTCGAAGAGATCTGGGAGCTTGACTATGCTGGAATGCATGATGAGACGATGTTCCATGTCAGATGGGCTAATGACGTCGTAAGAGAAAACAAGTATTTCACTACCATGTCAATACCCGACGCGAAGAGCACTCCCGTGAACGTTAACTTCATCGCCAAAATGAGCCATGGGTACACGCTAAGCACGTGACACAATTCTTCTTCATAACCGACCCGGCCAATCCCAGCCGTGTTGTCGTGAGGAGAGGCAAAAGGAGCATCGTCGGAATGGATGGAGTCGCCAACGAGGAAGACTACGACCAATACGGCAACCCGATGAGGGAAGATGACGATGACGATGAAGCACACGTGAAAAGAAGAATCAATACTACATTACCTAAGAAAGATCGCACTCCATGGTTCCGGAAAAGTCACAAGGAGGGGCTCAATTATTCGGCGACGAACAAGAAAGGGAAGAAGCTCAATGCGAAACATCGTCGACGCAGCTGAGAAACCATCATTTACATATTTTGTGTATGCACTTAAGTAACCGTTATCGGTCAACTGATACGTTACCACCACATGCATGGTTCCGGTGATATTTGCGCAATGTGGGAGAGGGAGACGCCGTCGTCGGGAGAAAAACAAAAAAACAAAAACCAAACGGAGAAAATAATACAAAAGAAAAACAAAATTAAACAGAAAAAAAAGAAAATAATAAAATGAAAAGAAAACTAAAAACTAGAAAAGGAAAATAATAAAAAGAAAAGAAAAATAGCGGTAGCGCTGGTTTGGGAACCAGCTATAGCTAGCTTAGCTATAGCGCTGGATCCTAATCCAGCGCTACTGCTCTTTGTATTTTAGAATTAAAAAATAAAAATTGGAATAGTTAGCAGTAGCGCTGGTTTAGGATCCGGCGCTATAGCTAACTTCATAGTAGCGTTGGATTCCAAACCATCGCTACTGTTATTGTGAGTTAACCCCCCGCCGCACGGGCTCAAAATTTCACCAAGTCATTTCCCCCCATCTTCACCTCTCCACCCTCTGTCGCCGGTCGTCGCCCCTGCCCGTCGTCGACGCCCCTGCCTGCCGTCGACCTCAACGCCAGCCGTCTCCCGAGCCCTCCCTCGACCTCCGTCACAGCGGGCCTGCCCTCGACCTCGACACCGCCGCCCTCTCCCCTGCCCTCGACCCCGCCGCTGCTGCCCTCGACCTCGCCGCCGCCGGCCTCTCCCCCGCCATGTAAGGCTCTCCCTCTCTTCTCCCCTGCCCTCCTCTCTCTCTCTACGCTCTCTCTGCTCTCTGCTCTCTCTCTCTCTCTAATATGAACCCTAGCCTAACTAAGTGTTGGATGTATGAACCCTAGCTAGGAGATGTTGAAGAGAGAGAGAAATTTAGTTTAGGGCAATTTAGCAAATTTAGTTTAGTGCAATTTAGCAATTTAGTTTAGGGCAATTTAGTTTAGGGAAAATTGCACTAAACTAAAAATTAATATCAAATATTTATGAAAAACAACAGCTAAAATTATAAAAAACAATAGCTAATTAGTTTTTGTAGGTATATAAATTAGCAAAGAAAATGAAACTAGGTTTTCAATTTAGGGTTCAATTAGGTAGGCAGTAGGAATCAATTTTAGGGTTCAATTTAGTAATTTTTATTAGGACAAAATATTTATTTGCAAAGAAAATTTCTAGGGTTCTAGGGTTCATAGGTCAAAAGTTAGAAATTTCTTTAACCGCAAAATTAAGTGATGTTGTTGCTGCTTTAAACAAAATTAGTAAAATAAGAAACAATAGCATTTAGTTAGAAAATAAAAAATAGTAGCAAAAATTTATCAAAAACAGTAGCTCCCTAAAATTGTAAAATTTGTGGACTTTTTTAGCTATAAATAAAACAGTGGACATTTTTAACTATAGATAAAAAATAGTAGCAAATTTCCTAGCTACAAATATTTTTGGTAGGTTTGTAAAATAGCTATAAGTAAAAGTTGGCTAGGCAATTTTTGTAGGTATATAAAATAACTATCAATAAAAAATATTAGAAAATTGCACAAAAAAATGGTAGCAAACTTTTGTTTAGGTCAGTAGGAGAGAGAGAGAGATCATTTAGGAAAAAAACAGTAGCAAATAAAACCCTAGATGATGTTTTAGGAGCACGATATGCCCCGTGGTGACAAGCACAAGCATGCAAAGTAGCCTATACAATGTCGTTGTCTTTAACACTTGGTTAATTTGCTAAGTCCTGGAAATCTGTTATATGATGTTGCCATGTTCTCTTGATGATAGCATCAAATTTGTTATATGAACTTGTGCCAATTGTCGAAGAATATCCGAGTGGCCTATGTTTTGCCGGAATGTTGATTCATTTCCGTTCCATCAAATTTTAGGCACTCCATATGTCCACTTTTTAGCAAAGGTCATGCCGAAAATTTCCGTGATTTTTGGCATGACTTGTGCTAGAAACTAGGACATATGGAGTGCCCGGGATTTGCCGGAAGGGGAATGAATAAACATTCGGACCAAATATAGGCCCCTTTTTTCTCTTCATTATATCTTTTATTTACAATTGTTGAATAGGAAACATGTCTACCCACGCCGAAGCCAGGGGTTCTGCTCGCCTCGAAGACCCCTTCGAGGCATCAAATAAATATTTTGATTACCTGGACGAACACTAGATGGGGTTGCATGGTGGCGGCAGTGGAACCAACCCCGACACCGGCACTGGCACCGACACCGACACCACCCCTAAGACCGGCAATGATGATGTCGTAGCCGATAAAGCACCGAAGCAGAAGAGGCCCCGAAGACCAAACGAGCTCGGCATCGAACAAACTGTGGTCACGGAGATGCACCCCAAGAAGTTAGAGCCAACGGCGCCGGAGGAAGCGCGCAAGTGCTGGGGCAATCAACTAGGATGCATCCTCGGGGAAACCGCCAACATCATCGACGAGAAGTTGAAGAAGATACCACATATGGAGCACATGCTCCTAAAGAAGTTGCACAATAGGTTCCTGTTCCCCGACCGGGATGAAAGAAAATTTAAAGGGCCGTGGGACGATGTCACCATGACAAAGATAAACGACAAGGTGATGGTGACATTCACCAACGACTTGTCCTCCTGGAAAGTTCGGGTGAAAAAAGCAATTGCGAAGAACACTACAAAAAAAAATACACTTCCGTGATGATACGTGTTTGTCACAGTAGGTCACCTTCTCTGTCATACCTGTGCTGTCATACAAGTGTCCCATGACAATACCAAAATTATCATCACGGAAGTGTTCACTTCCATGACAATAAATGACGCGTCATGGAAGTGCTTTCGTCAAGGGTAACCGACATGTAGCATTCACCGTAATGGGTCGCCGTTAAGCTATCGGGTCCGGTTTTGGATCCGATAACCCGTTAACAGCCCGCACCAATGGGGATTTTCCACGTGTAAAATTCTCATTGGCCGGAGGAAACATGTGTCAGCTCATGATTGGGTCAGATAGGCGCCTATGATATGTCGAAACGTGCGACGGCCCACTACTAGCCCATTTAGCTTACAAAGGTCGGCCCATTTGACTTGGTCAAAAGTTAGCGGGCTGGCCCATGAAAAGCCTGTTAACGGTCTGTTCGCAAATAGCTCATTTTACGTCCCGGTAACTCACGACCCGTTAGGGCCTTCCCGAAATCGACCCAACAACATCAGGTGGGCCATCGAATATAACACCAGCCCGTTTCACTTTTGGCCCATGTATGGCCCACGACGTCTTTCGGCCCCTATGAGGACTTCCGTAACTTTAGGCCCTTTAGTGGCCCACGGTGACTCTAGCCCATAATCAACAGTAAATTTCTTTGTACCCATTAACAGCCCATGATTCACATGGGCTGTTTCCAGCCCATATTAGCTTTCGGCCTACCGACAGCCCGTACGTTCTTGGGCTCCTTTCCGGCCCGCGATTACTTCCGGCCCATTACTGGCCTGTTCCCCTAATGGGCCAAATTCGGCCCGTGGCAAGAATCGGCCCGTTTGTGGCCTGTTAACCCGTTGTGTCGTTTCCAGCCCGTCCTATATTCTGGCCCATTAACGACCCGTTATGCCTGTGATAGAATTAAGCCGTTGTTGTCCTCCGGCCTATTAACAGCCCATTACTGTTCTAGGCCGATACCAATTACGCCCGTTTACGGCCCATGTGGAACCCTTTATCCGACGGCCCGAAGCCCACTGATTCTACGGCCCGTTGGAGGCCCATTTATCCGACGGCCCATAGGAGGCCCATGGATCCTACGGCCTGTAGTAGGGTCAAGGTTACCACGGTCCGTATATGGCCCATGGTTGTTGCGGCCACTAGCAAACCAGGGAAAAAGAAGACTAGGAAATAAATAAGCCCGAAACTAACGCTAGGATATTAAGGCGATTGCAAAAATTTACATCCACTTGGCATCAAAGATCGCCACCAGCGCAAATATAGGGAACACCCTACACTATACAAAAATGGCTTGCTGTTTTCTTCAGCCGGTGGCTGCACGTTAAGAACAAATTTTGTATCGCAACAAAAAAATTACAACCATAAAACAAAAGGAAGGTTGGCATAAAAGTAAACAATCTGGCAGATAAATGTACCACGAGAAGTTCAGAAGCTCAGTTCATTTGACCTGACTGTTATGTTTTCATGATGTATTGTCCGATGGAGCACCCTTCACCTTCATTTCTCCTAGGCTCCTGAAAAACATAGCAAATGTCTGATAGTCTGGTTTCAAAACCATGCATATCTTGACGACATCGAATAATGTCTGTCCTTGTTTCACAAAGGGTCTCTGCTAGGGAATGGACTTGTGTCTCGAGCGCAGATATAACATTGTTTTGATCTTGCATATCTTGATCATGAGGCAGTTTGCACGAGATTGCCTTAACAACCAACCCAGTATTACGCAGGAACATGCTTTTGTCACTGTTAGTGGACAGGTACTGACCCACTGCAGCAAGAGGTGACATTGCAGTTATAGTTGCCTCATCACCTTCAGAAGGTGGCGGTTCCACCATTTTTTTTCATAGCTTGCTGAAAAATTGAGTTTTTACATTAGTAGTACGAGCGATGTAAGATATTAAGGAGGCAGCAAAACCAAACAAAATAGCTTTGGCCTATATACAGAACTTATTCTGGTGAACCCATGTAAAATATTAGTTGTATTTTAATGCAAAGTACATAATAAAACCAGGTTAACATATGACCATGTACAATGGCTAATGTATTGTCTATTTCTTCATATTCTATTGACAACTAAGGATAAAGAGACAAAGTTTATAATATGGTAAGCATAGTATGACATCATTCATATCACAAAACAACTGAGAACAGACAAACAGGCAATTGTAACGTTGTGTGGGCAAGTCCAGCACGGAACTAGATTATAGATCAAGATCAAAGGAACATCAGTCCTCTCTTTTAAACCTTGTAAGGTGCAATGATACGCTAAGACAATTGTGTATAAAATTGAAAAAAGTAATAGACATTGGCTGCAAACCATGCAGTTCAATGCATAAGTCTGAGTAAGTAGTAGTTAAAAGGCATGAGGATTAAGGACGTACAACAGCGGCTTTGATTGGTGTAGTCATGCCCTTCGTCTTGCTGGTGTGACAGTCCTTGAAGATATCCACAACATTTGGTTCAGGTACTTTTTGGTCCTTGTGGGCTTTCCTCTGCATTTGGAACAAGTCAATATAGATATGATAATATGGTAAAACGAAAAGAGTGAAACAGCAGCTAATTACAAGAGCATTGTAGTGTGCAATATAGCTACGAGATCATGTCATTTGTTGGAATTTCACTTTCGTACGGTTGGCCTTGTTCTTTGAACAGTTCACCTACAAGAAGATAGATTTGTGAGGCACATGCGTAAATAGGACTTCAACATGTGATCTGATCACATATATATAATGTACCTGATACTTTGGATCAGACCAGTGTTTAACGAGGCCTCTCCAGCCTTCATCCGATACATTTTCCACTGGAGATGTTTGGGCAAGTTCACTGTTAGCCTTGCCTTCAAAGTGAGTTTTCCTCAAGTTATACTGAAATCTTGTCACAGAAAGCAGACTTGAAAACATGGGTGCAAGCTTGTCTGGTTGCATCATCTTGGCTATCCAACTTGAACCTCATATGTTGAAAATTACGGGAGTCTCATTATCAGCAACCTAGAAAGTATGGGACAGAGTAAGACGATATTACTAGTTTCCATACATAACCATACTTACAAATAAATGGTCGAGGAAGGTGTTCAAACGGGTTTTGTCTTTGTCATCCTATACTGAATCCATGTTGGGAGGATACGTACATGACACCTAACGGCAATCGCTGCCTCTAATACTAACTTGGCTGACTCTGTAGCATCACGCGTGGCCTTTTAAACCTGCCTCAAAATGGATCTCCATTCTTCCTCCTCTAGATTTAGTTAACCTATTGAGCATTATCCCCGATGTTTGTTTCCTCTTGCGCCTAGGTGCTAGTCCAACAACAAACATAGGAAGTGTTAGTGTACATCAAACTATGAGACTACATATAAAGAAGCATTCAATCAGAATTTGACTCCAAAGCAACTACCTTCTTGCTTTGTTGAAGCTCACAAAGTTCATCTCGATCTTGCTAACTTCGTCTTGTGTCAAGAGTGCTTTGGAAGTAGTGTCGTGGCAAGGGAGCTTGGGAGCGTCGCTAGTCGAGTTGACAAACGAGTAACTTGTGCAGCTGGTGGTACTGTGGAAGGTGTTGCAACAACTAGGGTTGTCTCTGCTTGTTTGGTGGCAGCTATTGGTTTGTGTTTGGCTTGTTCTGCAGCTCGTGTAGCACGAGATACACCGTTTGTACAATTTTCCGCTGGACTTTGACCTTCCATTGCACCATCAGTACCAACAGAATCTGCAGGATTCTTCTGCTTCCCTTTTCGTGTGTCCTTAGTACTAACACCATTCCCTGTCGTTCTGTGTTCCTTCCTCTTTCTCTGTGCCATGTTAAGTCAAGCCGGCAAGAAAAAGGAATAACAATTTAGTTCTTGAGAACGGATTGAGGTGTGATCTGCATTTAACTGAACTTTGATGTTAGATGACCCACATGATAGGAGGATGTAATATGTATGAAAAAATGTGACGACATGAGATAACCGTAACTATGATGTGTAAACTAAGAAGAAGACATTTCACTAAATTAGAAGCAATGCAATGGAAGGTAGACACCATATGAAAGATGCTACAAATATCGCTCGCCAAGTTAATAAAGGTGTCTGCGTCATAATCGGCGTTTAAAACAAATGTGAAGCAAGTACAAGAAATGAATCATATGCAAGATGCAAACAACATCACACTACCAAGTTAACGGTCTCTCGTCATTAGTGCCATTGCATATTCACATATTATGATGTGTAAACTAAGGAGAAGGCATTTCAACAAATTAGAAGCAATGAAATCTGGACACCATATGAAAGATGCAATGAATATCACTCTACCAAGTTAAAACTATCTCGTCATAAGTGACATTTCAACAAATTAGAAGTGGTACAAGCTAGAAAACAATGCCAGATGTAACCTATATCACATTCCCAAGTCAAACGTGTCTTATGATAAGTGACTATTGCAGGTTACACAACAGTAGTACTTTGATGTAAGAACATGGTGTGATAGACAGATATTGTATGTTCTAGAAACAGGAACACGTGTCTTATTCACAAGTATAATGTGTAAAGTAAGTAGATGGAATTAACCATAATTAGAGGCAATACAAGATAGAAATCATACATAATATGCAACCACATATAACAGTGCAAAGTTAGAGGGAGCACCTGTGATGGTGCACTAGGGGAGACGTGCTCATCATCAACACAGCTACATTGAGTGTCTATGCATGTGTTGTCTTGCAAATCATCTTGGGCGGTTGGAGGACTAGAATCTGTAGAGGCCCTCCGTTTGGAAGGAGCACCTTTATCCGTTGCACTACAAAAGAAAGACACATCCATGACATTTTGGGCTGAATGAAATTTTTTCTGTCATGCTTATGACACTTCTATGACGATAATTGTGACAAAACTCGGTATCATCATAGATGTGGTGGGCACCTACTTCTATGACAAAAATCATGACAGAAAATGGGCTTTTCGTCCTAGGCGGGTGAGGGAGTCCTGGACTAGTGGGTGTCCGGATAGCCGAACTATCATCTTTGGCCGGACTCCTGGACTATGAAGATACAAGATTGAAGACTCCGTCCCGTGTCCGGATAGGACTTTCCTTGGCGTGGAAGGCAAGCTTGGCGATACGGATATGTAGATTTCCTATCATTGTAACCGACTCTGTGTATCCCTAACCCTATTCGGTGTCTATATAAACCGAAGGGTTTTAGTCCCAGAGGACGAACAACAATCATACCATAGGCTAGCTTCTAGGGTTTAGCCTCTCTGATCTCTTGGTAGATCTACTCTTGTACTACCCATATCATCAATATTAATCAGCCAGAGTAGGGTATTACCTCCATCGAGAGGGCTGAACACAGGTAAAACATCGTGTCCCTTGTCTCCTGTTACCATCCGCCTAGACGCATACGATTCGGGACCCCTACCCGAGATCCGCCGGTTTTGACACCGACATTGGTGCTTTCATTGAGAGTTCCTTCGTGTCGTCACCTATAGGCCGATGGCTCCTTCAATCATCAGCAATGACGTAGTCGGTGGTGAGATTTTTCTCCGGACAGATCTTCATATTCGCGGCTTTTGCACCGGGCCAATTCGCTTAGGCCATCCAAGCAGATTGAAAGCTATGCCTGGCCATCGGTCGATTTGGAAGCTTGAACTATACGGCCGATGTCCGCGGAGACTTGATCTTCGACGGATTCGAGCCACGCCGAGCTGCCGTGACCGTCTCGATGCTGGGTACGATCTAGCTCGCCACGAACAGTGCCCGGAGGCCGCATCATGCCCACTCGACCCTTTAATCCGGAGCCGGTTTACTGGATCGAGGACGGTTGGTTGGACACCGCCTCGGGGCTGAAATCTCACGGGCGATTGAGCCGAACACCATCCCTGTCCTTTCTGCGGCTTCGTGACTCCAGTGCGGACTCCTTTCCGGACTCCGAACCTCTCGCGCCCTACGGTCGAATCCGACTGGCACCGTTATAGAGTTCACCATGGACGTCTTTCAAAGACTTTTCGCCCTTTGGCGATATCCTGAACTCATTAAAGTATCTCTCTTTGTCGGGAGCCTGGCGAACTTCTGATCGGGAAGGTTGGGATTCGGACGACGAAGAAATTCAACGCCCACCCACCACCCGGTTTGTAGCCACTGTCGATGATTTAACCGACATGCTCGGCTTCGACTCAAAGACATCGACGGTATGGACGACGTGCCGGAGGCGATCAAGAGCGGCGCCCACGGGCACCGGAAGGCCACCTCGTCATATGACATATACATGGTGGACATCCCAAAAGATGGGAATGGCGATGGAACAGCGGAGGATGACCCTCCAAGAAACAACCCAAGCGCCCGACGTCGGTGGCGCCGCTCTAAATCCCGCCACAGTAAAGCGGTGATTCCGCACGGAGACAATAATACCGGACGGTCTGAAGGCGACTCCTCCAGCAGGACTCAAAGCCACGGGAGGAGGGAGAAGCAAGTCCGCCTGACGGTCTTGGCGAAAAAGAGAGGTAGAGGACGATAATTATGCGCCCCCCCAAGAAGGCGAGGCAAGCCTCTCGACGATTTACTTAATTCGTCGTGCGAGGATCCCGTCGTACAAGTGCGTTTTTAAAGGATGCTCATGGCCACGGCAAGCAGCCTCAAGAAAAAGCAGCAATGCCTTTAAAGTCGACCAAGACCTGCTAGCTGACAGATGGACCGAAGTCCTTGCAGGCGAAGAGTACGAACTCGAACGCCCCTCCAAAAGCTACCCCAAAACGCAGGTTGCTGCCTCGATCAGAGGAGGAAGCACCCGCGTCACCAGCGCACGACATGGCAGACCGGCCACCCCGTGGCCGCGACAGAGAAGCCTCTCGGCCCTCCGCTCAAGCCACGCCCCGACGCCGCTCAAAAAGTACCAAGGCACGGGAGAACACGCCGGACTTGCGAGATATCTTGGAGGAGAAGGCAAAGCAAACAAGATCGATCTACATATCACGTGGGCGTAACGACTCGGGATGATTACCGCCACGCCGGATACAAAGAACCGCCGGGCGAAGCCAACACGATGAGACAAAGCTCATATGAGCTACGCCGTGATATAGCCCAATCTGAGGCGCCAAGACACCCACTATGCTTCACAGATGAAGTAATGGATCATCAAATCGAGGGCTTCAAACCCGTAAACATCGAATTATACGATGGTACCACAGATCCTGCTGTCCGGATCGAGGACTATCTCCTCCATATCCACATGGCCCACGGTGATGATCTACATGCCATCAAATACCTCCCACTCAAGCTTAAAGGACCAGCTCGGCATTGGCTCAATAGCTTGCCAGCAGAGTCAATCGGTTGTTGGGAGGACCTGGAAGCCGCAATCCTCGATAACTTCCATGGCACATATGTGCGACCACCAGACGCCGATGGCCTTAGCCATATAATTCAGCAGCTAGAAGAATCGGCCAGACAATTCTGGACGCGGTTCCTAACAAAGAAAAATCAGATCGTCGATTGTCCGGATGCAGAGGTGCTAGCAGCCTTCAAACACAACATCCGCGACGAGTGGCTAGCCCGCACCTAGGACAGGAAAAGCGAAATCCATGGCAGCCCTCACCACACTCATGACCCGCTTTTGCTGGGAGAGGACAGCTAGCTAGCTCAAGCAACAACTTGGCCAAACACCTGGTAGTTCGGATACCAAGGACAACAATGGCAGGTCGCGTCGCAATAAGCATAAACGCCGCATTAACGGTGACAATGTCAAGATACGATAAAGAATGCCGGATTCGGAGGCTCTAAACCCGCCGCCGGAAGAAGCCATTCAAAAGAAATACCCAGGGCCCGTCCAACTTGGACCGAATACTCGATCGCTTGTGCCAGATACATGGCACCCCCGAAAAACCAGCCAACCACACCAACAAGGATTGTTGGGTGTTCAAGCAAGCAGGCAAGCTAAACGCCGAAAACAACGACAAGGGGCTGCATAGCGATGACGAGGAAGAGCCCCGGCCGCCGAACAATAGAGGACAGAAGGGCTTTCCCACACAAGTGCGGACGGTGAACATGATATACGCAACCCACATACCCAAAAGGGAGCGGAAGCATGCACTAAGGGACGTATATGCGATGGAGCCACCGCCTCAAGTTCAACCCATGGTCTTCTCGCCCGATCACCTTTGATCGAAGGGACCACCCCACTAGCATCCGTCCACGGCGGTTTCACGCAAGATTGGTTCTTGACCCAATTATTGACGGATTTCACCTCACCAGAGTCCCGATGGGACGGTGGCAGCAGCCCTGAACCTTATTTATCGTGATACAAGGTCGCTAAAATGGGCATAGACCGTCAAGAATCAAACCCACAAAGACGACCTTTAAAGGCGTCATTCCAGGTGTAGAGGCCAATCAGACAGGCTCCGCTACACTTGAAGTGGTCTTGGATCCCGGATAACTTCCGGAGTGAGGAGTTAATCTTCGACATAGTGCCGCTCCACAGCGGCTATCATGCAATCGCCGGGCGAACCGCATTACATAAAATTCAATGCGGTGCCGCACTTCGCGTACCTCAAGCTCAAGATGCCAGGCCCTCGAGGCGTAATCACGGTCAATGGAAACACCGAACGCTCCCTCCAAACGGAGGAGCATACGGCCGCCCTTGCGACAGAAGTGCAGAACAGCCTCTTAAGGCAGTCCTCTAGTCCGGCCAATAAAAAATCGGACACTGTCAAGCGCGCCCGGAGTAACCTACAGCAAGACCGCGTGGCACGTTCCGAACAAGCGTAGTAATGCGGCCCCATCCCTAGCCCTCGCGAACTCGCGAAGCGAGTACTACGCGCACGTAATTGCACTCTGAAGCACCATGGGCATAGGAGACGGGCCACGACCACGGCATGCCCAGAATGCGGCTAGACCGCACTAGGGGCTCCCGTTTGTGTCATTCCTTTTTTTTTATTTTTTTTCTCTTTTTCTTTTTACTTTCAGGACTCTGTTCTCCAGAAGCCCTGTCCGGCATTCGTGCCGACTACACGATACAACAGCCAGAAGCGAAAACTGCGTCAAGTGTCCAGGTGGTCTCCATTACGAAGCAAGACACCTGTTTTACATACCACACATAAACTTACCCATGGAAGGGGACATGTCAAAAGTCCCGCACCTTGCTTATCGCCAAATTTGTATCGTACTGCTTTAATTTGCAGTTACTTTTGAATAAACAATATATAGCTCTTGCCAAATATTGCATTCTTTCCCATTGTATATATTCATCTATGACATTGCGCAAACGTACAATTTGGTACGGCCACCACACCAGAGGCTTATGTACACCAAAAACATGTTGTGACAAGTCCGAACACTTTCACAAGTGCGGCACCCCGAACTTATAATATTATATGCATCGGCTCCAAATCATCTCTTGGGTCAATAGTTGGGTTTGCCCGGCTCCCATGTTTTGGTACCTTACGTTCCGTTATATCGGCTAAGGTAGCGCTGGGAGAACCACTGCGATTGTGCCCCGGTTGAGCTGGGTTGAGCACCTCAGTGGAGAAAGCTAAAACTGACCGTCATGATAAGGCGAGAGCCGGTCGCTGTTTGAGAGGTTTCTTCGAGTCCCTAAAGACTTATGCCGCTTAGAGCGAGGAACCGGCATTGTCCGGCCAAGGCGTGGATAGCGCCCCGAACTCGGTCTTTCGAATACTAGGGGCTTAGCCGAAATTTAAAATTATAGAATTCTATGGCTAAGTGAGAGTGTTCAAGCATTATAGTCTGGTTATGCAGTTGCATTGCGTTGAGCGCCTCCTCGAAGGACCCAAGAATGGGAACAAGAGCACTCAACTTTATCCCGAACACCCCAGCACTCGTGGCACGGGGGCTGAAGCCAACGACTCGCCATCTCTCAAATTTGATAAATGGCCGCACAGAAGGTAATATTTTAAATTCAAAAGTGTTGCTTAACGCATATGAACAAGTTTTCAGCGTACAAGATAACAAATGCGAGTCTACTCAAATATTACATCTTTGGAGCATTCACCCGCTATAAGACGGGCACCCTTCAGGACGCCCTCATAATACTTCTCGGGCTTGCGATGTTCCTTGCCCGGCGGTGGCCTGTCCGTCCACCGGCTTCTCCGTGTCCGGCTTGCCCAGGTGTACCTTGGCGCGGGCAAGGCCCTCTGGGCACCTTCAATCTGACGGAGCGCTTGATGACTTTGATCCATGGACAAAGGCGTCCACCAGCCGCCGCACTAGCCCGGTAGCTCTCGGCATGGCCTCATTTGGCCACAATGAGCTATAAGGCCCTTCATGGCCTGTTCGGGCGACCTTGTGGAGCTCGACCAATTTCTTCAGTTGGTCGCTCAAAGGGCACTGGTGTTCGGCCTCCTCAAAGACATCGAGACCAAAACAACTTCTCCGTCGAGCTCCCCTCTTCGGCTCGGTAGAAAGCGGCGGCATCGGATACACATCACAAGCAGATCTGCGAAGGCTCTGGAGAGCTCGGATTCGGGTAAGTAACAGATAATTGACTTTTACATTCTTGCTTTGCATAAAGAATGCCTTACCGCCGCTATCTTCCTCATCGCCTCAATCTCCTGGAGGGCTTCTGGGCTTGACCTTAGCGGCCTTGGCACTCTCAAGAGCCGAGGCAAGCTCGGACTCTCGGGTCTTGAGTCACGCTCCAAACCTCGTGTTTTTCCACGAGAGCACGGAGCTCTTGCCGTACCTCCGCCAGCTGCGCCTCCCCCTTCTCTCGGCTTTCAGTGCGCTCCATGGGCCGCTGTTTTCAGCCCATGCTGTCACCGCTTCCTTGTGGTCGCCACCTCGTTCGTGGCCCTGCAGACCTATGTTATTCCTGTTATCTTTTGCAACCACATTTTAACAATTCCATAAGGTATACTTACCTTCCTTGTCCTCGAGCTGCTTCTTGGCTTGGTCGAGCTCGTTCTCGGACCGCTTCGAGGCTCTCCTTCAATGCATTGACCTCATGATCGGTCTTGAGGAGGTCAGCAGGCAGCCTGCATTCCCATATTGACATAATTATGTTAGACTCCTGCATATATCTTTTAGATCCTCAGTCCGGCTTTTCTCTCCTAACACCGAACTAAGCATCGAGGCTCTGTCTGTCGCGGTAATCTTCTTACATATATTGAAAACTTACCTCAAAGCTCGTTAGAAGGCTGTTGCAGCTTCAGTCAGCCCGCTCTTGGTGGATCGAACTTTCGGATCACCACACTCATAATAGTGCGGTGCTCCTCCTCGATGGAGGCGCCGTTAAGCGCCTCCAAAGATGCTATCCGATGCCTCCGGTTGGACCGGAGGACATCAAGGCTCTTACCCTTCTTCTGAAGGGGTCGCTATCGGACTGGAATCATGAAGGTTCCGGATGGAGTCCTGGACAAGGGTCGGGCTTAGAGCCTGGGGGTCTCGCTCCCTCAAGCGCTGAGTCCGGGAGGCTGCCTTGTGGCGCCTCCTGCACCACCTCCTCTTGACCAGGCCCCCCTTGGGGCCCCACCTCGGCGTCATCGGCGGTGCAAGGTGAGGAGGCAGCCGGAAGAGAAGTGCTCTCCACTTCTGGACGGTCAGTGGGACCCGCTTGACAAAGGCGAGCTCGCCATTTTGGGCGGGCTGCATGATTGTTCGGCATTAGAGAACACTATGCAATGAATAAAAAGGCCATGGGTATGTCAGGACACTTACGATCTCGCCAGGCTTGGCTCTCGAGGGCCACTCCTCCTCGTCGTCGTTAGGCGTTGGTGGAGACGTCGATGGGAAGGGTTCTTCCTTCTTGGACCCTCCGGCCTCCCCAGTTGGGGCGGCCTTTCTTTTCTTCTCTCCCCCCGATGGGGGAGAGGCTTCTTTTTCCTCCTCCTCGTTTTCACGGGAGGAGTCTGCCTCCGAGTCGTTGGACGATGAGTCCGACGACACCAGGCGCCGGGTACTCCTTCGAGTCCCCATGGCCTTCTTCTTGGCCTTCTTCTCCGGCACCACGTGAGGCGCCGAGCCAGCAGCCCGCCAAGCGGGCGTCACCTGGTCTTCCGGGCAAAGGAGCCGGACAGCTGACCTTGCCTTGGACGTGCTGGCCAGTCCTATCAAAGGCAAGGGAGTTTAGATCCCGCATAGAGTCAACCTATGAAAAGTAAGATTCCCGTGAAGGGAAAAATAGCTTACCTCGGTAGCTTGACGCTGCGAGCTGAATCCGCGATCTTCTCTTCCGAAGCGGATGAGGTAGCCTCGGCGCCCTAGAACAGCACCTTCCAGGCATCTTCGTACGTGGTTTCAAGAGCCTCTTCGTGGTTGGATGTCAGCCGGATCGAACTCCCACAATTTGAAGGCCCGTTGTTGTTGGCATGGGAGGATCCGGCGGATGAGCATAACCTGGACTACATTGACGAGCCTGAGATTTTTGTTCACCAAGGTTGCATGCAGGTTTGGAGTCCGGCCACTCTTCCGAATTAGCCCACGCCGAGCCGGTCTCCTTCCAAGAAGTGAGCCACGTGGGAATACCAGACCGAATTCGGGGCGCCCGCCCATTTAGGGTCAGCGGCTCGGTGATGTAGAACCACCCCGATTGCCACACCTTCACGGTCTCCACAAAGGAGCCATCAGGCCATAAGATGTTGGCGATCTTGCCGACCATGGCGCCTTCCGCACTCCGGCTTGGTGGCGCCCCACAACCTTCGGCTTGATATTGAAGGTCTTCAGCCATAAGCGAAGTGGGGCTGGATGTGAAGGAAGGCCGCCTGCAGCGATGAACGCCGAGATGTTGAGGATAAAATTGAGGCAGATCATGGAAATCTAGGCCGTAGTAGAACATGAGCCCCAGACGAATGGGTGAAGTGGAAAACCCAGATCCAGCGGAGGAAGTGGGCGAGAATACGACCCGCTCATGGGGCTCGAGGGTGAGGGATGAGCTGCCCTTCGTCGGGCAGCCCGATGTGACGTCGCGGACAAGTATCTCGGCCTTCGCAGTCTTTTTTTATGTGGCCCTCCGTGACGAGGAGACCATCCACCGCCTCCCGCTCCGGACATGGCTGGAGAAGGTCGAGGAGGATCGCGGACTTGGGCGCTGGAGCTCGAAGTCTTGGAAATGGATGAGCAAGGGAGGAAGATGGCATAGGTGAGAAGGGTGGATCCTTATCCCCTTATATGGACGGACGAAGCTATGCGTCCCCCACCAGCCTGGTAAAACTCGTTTGCCTCCCAAGCGCCGCAATCAATGGCGTGGTTGGGTTACCCACGTCCGTATTGATGAGAATCCCGGAATAAGGGGGCACGATCTACGCTTTGATAAGACGTGCCAAGGAAACCGCCTCGCTAAACGCCTTTGAGGTGGGATAGTAAAAGCGATTCAATAAAGGCTTTGGCCGTGGTGTGATGTCACGCCCTTGAAATACGCCGTGATCGTGCAAAATTATTCTCTACGGTGGTATGTGGAACTTGTTTTGCGAGCCGGACACTATCCTTGTGTTCAAAACCTTCTATGAAGTATTCGGAGGAGGAACCCGCCTTGCAATGCCGAAGACAATGTGCGCGCCGGACTTCGTCGTCATTGAAGCCTGGTTCGAGGGCTAATGAGGAGTCCTGGACTAGGGGTGTCCGGATAGCCGAACTATCATCTTTGGCCGGACTCTGTACTATGAAGATACAAGATTGAAGACTCAAGTCCGTGTCAGGATAGGACTTTCCTTGGCGTGGAAGGCAAGCTTAGCATACGGATATGTAGATTTCCTATCATTGTAACCGACTCTGTGTATCCCTAACCCTATTCGGTGTCTATATAAACCGAAGGGTTTTAGTCCGAGGGATTTAACAACAATCATACCATAGGCTAGCTTCTAGGGTTTAGCCTCTCTGATCTCATGGTAGATCTACTCTTGTACTACCCATATCATCAATATTAATCAAGCGGAGAGTATTATTACCTCCATCGAGAGGGCCGAACCTGGGTAAAACATCGTGTCACTTGTCTCCTGTTACCATCCGCCCTAGACGACAGCGATTCGGGACCCCTACCGAGATCCGCGGTTTTGACAAGACAATGAACCCTGACGCGCAGCTGCATGACATTCTTTGGGCTATCGATGGCGGAGAAAATCGTGGTAGAAGGGAGGGCGAGGAAAATATCGGGGAGTTCCCGGTTACGTGGAGTGGTCGGGGCGAAGCGTCTGGCGCGCTTCTCTCGTGCACATAGGGCGTGGGCGTGAGGTGTTGGGCTCTAATCAACCGGTGTTATTCCCGCTGGGTTACGACATTCTTGAACCGAGCGATCGATCGATGGTTGTTAATGCGAACCCGATCGAGCAATTCTTCGCCATCATTGCTTAATCGAAGCCGATCGAACCTGCTGCCTCTTGATGAGCGGTGGCGTTTTTGGGGTTGTTTGGATGAACAGGTTCGGTGGGGGTTGGATGAACGAGGAACCGTGGTAGTAGAGCCGTTGTCAAGCTGGATGAACAAGACCCGATCGGTCGATCCGGTGGATGAACAGGACCCGTGGAGGGCTGGATGAAAGGACCCGTGGAGGGCTGGTTGAGCGATGGCGGTGGAGGGCTGGATGAACAGTAGCTTGTGGAGGAGTGGTTGAAACGGGACCCCTGCAAGAGGGCTGGTTGAGCGAAGAGTTGGTGGAGGAGCTGCGGTGGAGGCTGGATGAACAGGAGCAGTGGATGAGCGATCGCGGTGGAGGCCGGAGGAGGTCGACGGTGGATGAACGATAGCCCGTGGAGGCTGGAGGAGGTCGACGGTGGAGATGAACAGTATCCGTCGAGTCCCGGTATGCTACACCCCTCCATTGAACAGGACCCCATTTCGGACCAGTGGCGCTCCAACACAAGTCTGTTTCCTCCGCTTTGGCGGCACGCCACACCCTCCCTATCAGAGGACCCGTTTCGATTTGTAGGAGGTCCAAGAAATCTGTTTCCTCCGTTTATGCAAGTACGCCTTGAGACCCCTCCCAATGAACAGGATCCCGTTTGCTGACCGTGGCCGGTCAAACACAAGGCCGCTTCCTCCGTTCCGCTGATGCAGACGCCAGCCTCGTTTCCATCGGATGTTCGGCCAAGCCGGTTGGCTCCGGCGAGCAGTAGCGCTTTCCGTTGCCTCCCGATGAACACGACGCGCATTCCGTTGCCTCCCCATGAACACGACGACGGTGCAGTTTCTCCGTTCCGACCCGGCCATGTACAGGAGCCCTAGCCATACGTATGTGCAAGTAGGCGTTCGAGACCCCGCCCGTATGTACGTACATGGCCGTATTTACTTCCTTGCACCCTTGGCCACTATACGTACGTGTAAATGCTACGTGGGCGCCTCTACTACGACACGTGCCCTCTACACTGCCATGTTTCATCGCCGCAGCCTGCAGACAGACCGATTGTATGTACTTACACGTTTGCAACCAGAATGACAACGCTACGTACGCTTCGACCGGGTGGGTCCCGAATTGCCGATCCACTTCCTTGCGAAGATGTAGTCGTGGTCCCAAAGATTGATACGTCTCCAACGTATCTATAATTTTTTATTGCTCCATGCTATATTATCTACTCTTTTGAATGATTATGGGCTTTATTATTCACTTTTATATTATTTTTGGGACTAACCTATTAACCGGAGGCCCGGCCCATATTGTCGTTGTATTGCCCGTTTGATTTCGAGGAAAAAGGAATATCAGCGGAGTCCAAACGGAATGAAACCTTCAGCTGCGTGATTTTTTGGAAGAATATGATCCTCGAGACTTGGAGTTTACGCTGGAAGATCCTCGAGGCAACCATGAGATAGGAGGGCGCCTCTTGTCTGTGGGGCCCCTCGAGCACCCTCCTCGACCGACTTCTTTTGCCTATATAAGCTTCACGCATCTAAAACCATCGAATATCAAGATAGATCGGAGTTACTGGCCATGGCAATTCCTCTGTAGTACCAAAACCTCTGGGAGCCCGTTAGCACCTCACCGGAGGGGGAATCCATCACCGTAGCCATCTTCATCATCCTGGCTCTCCATGACGAGGAGGGAGTAGTTCACCCTCGAAATTTGAGGGTATGTACGATAGCTATGTGTTTGATCTCTCTCTCTCTGGTGTTCTCTCTCGTGTTCCCTCTATGGCACGATCTTGATGTATCCGAGCTTTGCTATTGTAGTTGGATCTTATGATGTTTCTCCCCTCTACTCTCTTGTGATGAATTGAGTTTCCCTTTGAAGTTATCTTATCGGATTGAGTCTTTATGAGAACACTTGATGTATGCCTTGTCAGGTGCTTATCTGTGGTGACAATGGGATTTCACGTGCCTCTTGATGTATGTTTTGGTGACCAACTTGCGGGTTCCGCCATGAACCTATGCATAGGGGTTGGCACACGTTCTTGACTCTCCGGTAGAAACTTTGGGGCACTCTTTGCAGTACTTTTATGTTGGTTGGATGAATCTGAGATTGTGTGACGCATATCGTATAATCATGCCCACGGATACTTGAGGTGACAATGGAGTATCTAGATGACATTAGGGTTTTGGTTGATTTGTGTCTTAAGGTGTTATTCTAGTACTGAACTCTTTAATAGATCGATCCGAAAGAATAACTTTGAGGTGGTTTCGTACCCTACCATAATCTCTATGTTTGTTCTCCGCTATTAGTGGCTTTGGAGTGACTCTTTGTTGCATGTTGAGGGATTGTTATATGATCTATCTATGTTATTATTGTTGAGAGAACTTGCACTAGTGAAAGTATGAACCCTAGGCCTTGTTTCCTAGCATTGCAATACCGCTTATGCTCACTTTTATCATTAGTTACCTTGCTGTTTTTTATATTTTCAGATTACAAAAACCTTTATCTACTATCCATATTGCACTTGTATCACCATCTCTTCGCCGAACTAGTGCACCTATACAATTTACCATTGTATTGGGTGTGTTGGGGACACAAGAGACTCTTTGTTATTTGGTTACAGGGTTGTTTGAGAGATAATATCTTCATCCTACGCCTCCCACGGATTGATAAACCTTAGGTCATCCACTTGAGGGAAATTTGCTAACGTCCTACAAACCTGTGCACCGCAGCCCAACAACGTCTACAAGAAGAAGGTTGTGTAGTAGACATCAAGCTCTTTTCTCAAGGCGCCTGTTCGGGAGTGAGTGCTTGAAGGTATATCTTTAGATCTAGCAATCAAATCTTTTTGTTTCTTGTTTTAACACTAGTTTACTTTATAAAAGAAAACTACAAAAAATGGAATTGAGTTTGTCTCATACGCTTCGTCTTTTTAATATCTTTCGTGAGTATGATGGAAAGGAAAATTGTGCTCAAGTGCTAGAAGAATAATGCATAAAAATGCTTGGTACTAAATCTTTGAATGATGAGCATGATTGCAATGTTGTTAGTATGAATTCCTTGAATATCCATGATGCTAATGATATGCAAGGCCACAAGCTTGGGGAAGCTATGTTTGATCAATATGATATATTTTGTCCCCCAAGCTTTGATGAGCAAATTTATTTTGATGAAAGCATGCCTCTTATTTATGATGATTATATTGATGAAATTGGGTTTGGAAGAGTGTCAACTTTATGAAGTAGTGATCCCACTATTTTGGAGGATGTTGAATCTTATTGTGATGAATATGAAAGTGGATATGGAAGAGTGTCAACTTTATTTAGTGATGAATCCACTATTTCGGAAGAGGTTCCAATTGATTATGAGAACAAAGTTGCTATCTATGATGATTACTGTGATGACTTGTATGCTATTAGGAATAATGATAACCATGAAACTTGTCATCATGATTTTAGTTTTCAATTGGATTATGACTCACATAATAATTATTTTGTTGAGTTTGCTCCCACTATTATTCATGAGAAGAAGTTTGCTTATGTGGAGAGTAGTAAATTTTCTATGCTTTTAGATCATGAAAAGAATGCTTTAGGTGCTGGTTATATTGTTGAATTCATTCATGATGCTACTGAAAATTATTATGAGGGAGGAACATATGCTTGTAGGAATTGCAATAATATCAAGTTTCCTCTCTATGTGCTTAAAATTTTGAAGTTATGCTTGTTTTGTCTTCCTATGCTTGTTGATTATTGTTCCCATAATTTGTTTGCTCAAAAAATCCCTATGCATAGGAAGTGGGTTAGACTTAAATGTGCTATTCATATTCTCCATGATGCTCTCTTTATGTTTCAATTCTTATCTCTTATGTGAGCATCATTGAAATCATCATGCCTAGCTAGGGGCGTTAAACATTAGCGCTTGTTGGGAGGCAACCCAATTTTATTTTAGTTTATTACTTTTTGGTTATGTTTAGTAATAAATAATCCATCTAGCATCTGTTTATATGTGGTTTTGTGTTTTAATTAGTGTTTGTGCCAAGTAGAACCTTTGGGAAGACTTGGGTGAAGTCTTTATGATCATGCTGTAAAAACAGAAACTTTAGCGCTCACGAGATTAGCTAGAAATTTTTACTGGAGAGTGCTATTTAGTTGATTCTTTTTGCAGATGATTACTAGAAAAATTCCTCACGTCCACCAATTTATTTTAGAATTTTTGGAGTTCCAGAAGTTTGCGTTAGTTACAGATTACTACAGACTGTTCTGTTTTTGACAGATTCTCTTTCGTGTTGTTTGCTTATTTTGATGACTCTATGGCTAGTAAAATAGTTTATAAACCATATAGAAGTTGGAATACAGTAGGTTTAACACCAATATAAATAAAGAATGAGTTCATTACAGTACCTTGAAGTGGTGTTTTTGTTTTCTTTTAGCTAACTTAGACTTACGAGTTTTCTGTTAAGTTTTGTGTTGTGAAGTTTTCAAGTTTTGGGTAAAGATTCGATGGACTATGGAATAAGGAGTGGCAGAGCCTCAAGCTTGGGGATGCCCAAGGCACCCCAAGGTAATATTCAAGGACAACCAAGAGCCTAAGCTTGGGGATGCCCCAGAAGGCATCCCCTCTTTCGTCTTCGTTCATCGGTAACTTTACTTGGAGCTATATTTTTATTCACCACATGATATGTGTTTTGCTTGGAGCGTCATTTTCTCTTGTTAGTATTTGCTTGATTTTATTTAGAATAATGTTTTTCATCTTTAGTTTCAATAAAAAAGTCAAGGATAGCCTTTGCCATGCTTATTTTGCTACTATACATGTTGCTGTTTGAAAACAAAAAGTTTACCGCTGTTGCAAAAATTCCCTAGAAAAGTCAGAGCATGATATAATGTTGAAACTTTTTGCATATTGAGCTCTGATAAATTTATTACAGTGGGAATTTTAGTTCATAATTTTTGGAGTCAGGGAAGTATTGATACTCTTGCATTCTTTACAGACTGTACTGTTTTGGTAGATTGCTGTTATGTTTGCATATGTTTGCTTGTTTAATGGTTCTATTTGAGGATAGGAGTATTAAATATGCAGAGCCATTTAGTAATCAATGTGGAATAATAATTTTATTGATTTTTTACATTAGAAAATGATAAGGTTTTGCATTGGTTTATACTAACCTATCTCACGAGTTCTTGTGAGTTTGTTGTGGATGAAGCTTTTGATAAAAGAGAAACCATGATATGAGAGGAATTAAGGAGACACAAAAGTTCAAGCTTGGGGATGCCCAAGGCACCCCAAGATAATATTTCAAGAAGTCTCAAGTATCTAAGCTTGGGGATGCCCCGGTAGGTATCCCACCTTTCTTCTTCAACAACTATCGGTTAGTATCGGTCGAGCCTAAGTTTTCGCTTCTTCACAGGAGTTGTGCTATCCTTGCATTGTCATTTTATTTTGTTTTGCTTGCTGTTTGAATACAATAACAAGATCTGAAATTCCTTAATGTTAGAGAGTCTTCACATAGTTGTATAATTATTCAACTACTCATTGATCTTCACTTATATCTTTCGGAGTAGTTTGTCATTTGCTCTAGTACTTCACTTATATCTTTTAGAGCATGGTGGAGGTTTTATTTTGAAGAAATAGATGAACTCTCATGCTTCACTTGTATTATTTTGAGAGTCTTAAATAGCATGGTAATTTGCTTAAATAATCTTAGTATGCTAGGTATTCAAAAATAGTAAAGACTTTCTTATGAGTGTGTTGAATACTAAGAGAAGTTTGATGCTTGATGATTGTTTTGAGATATGAAGTAGTGATATTAGAGTCATGCTAGTTGAGTAGTTGTGAATTTGAGAAATACTTGTGTTAAAGTTTGTGATTCCCCGTAGTACGCACGTATGGTGAGCCGTTATGTGATGAAGTGAGCATGATTTATTTATTGATTGTCTTCCTTATGAGTGGCGGTCGGGGCGAAGCAATGGTCTTTTCCTACCAATCTATCCCCCTAGGAGCATGCGCATAATACTTTGCTTTGGTAACTTCTAGATTTTTGCAATAAGTATATGAGTTCGTTATGACTAATGTTGAGTCCATGGATTATACACACTTTTTCCCATCCTTCCACCATTGCTAGCCTCTGTAATACCGCGCACTTTTCGGGTATCATACACCCACCATATATCTTCCTCAAACAGCCACCATACCTACCTATTATGGCATTTCCATAGCCATTCAAGATATATTGCCATGCAACTTTCCACCGTTCCGTTTATTATGACACGCTCCATCGTTGTCATATTGCTAGCATGATCATGTAGTTGACATCGTATTTGTGGCAAAGCCACCGTTCATAATTCTTTCATACATGTCACTCATGAGTCATTGCACATCCCTTACATCACTTGAGGCATTCATATAGAGTCATATTTTGTTCTAAGAATCGAGTTATAATTTTTGAGTTATAAGAAAATAAAAGTGTGATGATCATCATTTTTTAGAGCATTGTTCCAGTGAGGAAAGGATGATGGAGAATCCGGACGAAAAAAAAGAAAAAGAAAAAAAGGAGGCCATAAAAAAAGAGAAAAGGCCCAAATAAAAAAACAAAAAAATGAGAGAAAAAGAGAGAAGGGACAATGCTACTATCCTCTTACCACACTTGTACTTCAAAGTAGCACCATGATCTTCATGATAGAGAGTCTCCTATGTTGTCACTTTCATATACTAGTGGGAATTTTCATTATAGAACTTGGCTTGTATATTCCAATGATGGGCTTCCTCAAAATGCCCTAGGTCTTCGTGAGCAAGCGAGCTGGATGCACACCCACTTAGTTTCTTTTGTTGAGCTTTCATATGCTTATAGCTCTAGTGCATCCGTTGCATGGCAATCCCTACTCACTCACATTGATATCTATTGATGGTCATCTCCATAGCCCGTTGATACGCCTTAGTTGATGTGAGAGTATCTTCTACTTTTTGTCTTCTCCACAACCACCATTCTATTCCACATATAGTGCTATATCCATGGCTCACGCTTATGTATTGCGTGAAGATTGAAATAGTTTTGAGAATGTCAAAAGTATGAAACAATTGCTTGGCTTGTCATCGGGGTTGTGCATGATTTAAATAATTTGTGTGGTGAAGATAGAGCATAGCTGGACTATATGATTTTGTAGGGATAACTTTCTTTTGGCCATGTTATTTTGAGAAGACATGATTGCTTTGTTAGTATTCTTGAAGTATTATTATTTTTATGTCAATATTAAACTTTTGTCTTCAATCTTTCGGATCTGAATATTCATACCACAATTAAGAAGAATTACAATGAAATTATGCCAACTAGCATTCCACATGAAAAATTATCTTTTATGATTTACCTACTGAGGCAGTAGGAATTAAACTTGGGGATGCTTGATACGTCTCCAACGTATCTATAATTTTTGATTGCTCCATGCTATATTATCTACTGTTTTGAATGATTATGGGCTTTATTATTCACTTTTATATTATTTTTGGGACTAACATATTAACAGGAGGCCCAGCCCATATTGCTGTTTTATTGCCTGTTTCAGTATTTCGAGGAAAAGGAATATCAAATGGAGTCCAAACGGAATGAAACCTTCGGCAGCGTGATTTGTTGGAAGAATATGATCCTGGAGACTTGGAGTTTACGTCAGAAGATCCTCGAGGCAGCCACGAGATAGGAGGGCGCGCCCCCTGTAGGGCGCGCCCCCCTTTCTCGTGGACCCCTCGAGCACCTCCCGACCGACTTCTTTCACCTATATAAGCTTACGTACCCTAAAACCATCGAATATCAAGATAGATCGGGAGTTCCGCCGCCACAAGCCTCTGTAGCCACCAAAAACCTCTCGGGAGCCTATTCCGGCACCCTGCCGGAGGGGGAATCCATCACCGGTGGCAATCTTCATCATCCCGGCGCTCTCCATGACGAGGAGGGAGTAGTTCGCCCTCGGGGCTGAGGGTATGTACCAGTAGCTATGTGTTTGATCTCACTCTCTCTCGTGTTCTCTCTCGTGTTCCCTCTATGGCACGATCTTGATGTATCCCAAGCTTTGCTATTGTAGTTGGATCTTATGATGTTTCACCCCCTCTACTCTCTTGTGATGAATTGAGTTTCCCTTGAAGTTATCTTATCAGATTGAGTCTTTATGAGAACACTTGATGTATGTCTTCTTAGTGCTTATCCTGTGGTGACAATGGGATTTCACGTGCCTCTTGATGTATGTTTTGGTGACCAACTTGCGGGTTCCGCCATGAACCTATGCATAGGGGTTGGCACACGTTCTTGACTCTCCGGTAGAAACTTTGGGGCACTCTTTGAAGTACTTTTTATGTTGGTTGGCTGAATCTGAGATTGTGACGATATCGTATAATCATGCCCACGGATACTTGAGGTGACAATGGAGTATCTAGGTGACATTAGGGTTTTGGTTGATTTGTGTCTTAAGGTGTTATTCTAGTACGAACTCTTCAATAGATCGATCCGAAGAATAACTTTGAGGTGGTTTAAATGCCCTACCATAATCTCTACGTTTGTTCTCCGCTGTTAGTGGCTTTGGAGTGACTCTTTGTTTGCATGTTGAGGGATTGTTATATGATCTATCTATGTTATTATTGTTGAGAGAACTTGCACTAGTGAAAGTATGAACCCTAGGCCATTTTTCCTAGCATTGCAATACCGTTTACGCTCACTTTTATCATTAGTTACCTTGCTGTTTTTATATTTCCAGATTACAAAAACCTTTATCTACTATCCATATTGCACTTGTATCACCATCTCTTCGCCGAACTAGTGCACCTATACAATTTACCATTGTATTGGCTGTGTTGGGGACACAAGAGACTCTTTGTTATTTGGTTTGCAAGGTTGTTTGAGAGAGACCATCTTCATCCTACGCCTCCCACGGATTGATAAACCTTAGGTCATCCACTTGAGGGAAATTTGCTACTGTCCTACAAACCTGTGCACTTGCAGGCCCCACAACGTCTACAAGAAGAAGGTTGTGTAGTAGACATCAACAGTCAGGGGGGAAACATTTTTTTGTGAAATATGGTGGCCTGATACGTCTCCATCGTATCTACTTTTCCAAACACTTTTGCCCTTCTTTTTGACTCTAACTTGCATGATTTGAATGGAACTAACCCGGACTAACGCTGTTTTCAGCAGACTTTCCATGGTGTTATTTATGTGCAGAAACAAAAGTTCTCGGAATGACCTGAAACTCCACGGAACATATTTTTGGAAAATATTAAACATCGGAAGAAGAATCCACGCCAGGAGAAGCCTGCACACTGTCCACGAGGTGGAGGCGCGCCCCTCGGCGCCCCCTGCCTCGTGGGCCCCCTAACGCTCCACCAACCTCAACTCCAACTCCATATATTCACCTTCGGGGAGAAAAAAATCAGAGAGAAGGATTCATCGCGTTTTACGATACGGAGCCGCCGCCAAGCCCTAAAACCTCTCGGGAGGGCTGATCAGAGTCCGTTTGGAGCTCGGAGAGGGAATCCGTCGCCATCGTCATCATCAACCTTCCTCCATCACCAATTTCATGATGCTCACGGCCGTGCGTGAGTAATTCCATCGTGAAGGCTTCGGGGCGGCGATGAGTTGGATGAGATTTATCATGTAATCGAGTTATTTTTGTTAGGGTTTGATCCCTAGTATCCATTATGTTCTGAGATTGATGTTGCTATGACTTTGCTATACTTAATGCTTGTCACTAGGGCCCGAGTGCCATGATTTCAGATCTGAACCTATTATGTTTTCATGAATATATGTGAATTCTTGATCCTATCTTGCAAGTCTATAGTCACCTACTATGTGTTATGATCCGTCAACCCCGAAGTGACAATAATCGGGACCACTCTCGGTGATGACCTTAGTTTGAGGAATTCATGTATTCACTATGTGTTAATGCTTTGGTCCGGTACTCTATTAAAAGGAGGCCTTAATATCCCTTAGTTTCCGTTAGGACCCGGCCACACGGGAGGATAGGACAAAAGATGTCATGAAAGTTCTCTTCCATAAGCACGTATGATTATATTCGAATACATGCCTACATTACATTGATGAATTGGAGCTAGATTACGTGTCACCCTATGTTATGATTGTTACATGATGAACCGTGATCCGGATAATTCTCCATCACCGATCTAATGCCTACGAGATTTTCATATATTGTTCTCCGTTTATTTATTTTTCCGTTGTTACTGTTACAATCACTACAAAACCAAAAAATATATTACTTTTGTTATCGTTACCGTTACTTCCATATTACTTTGCTACTAAATACTTTGCTGCAGATACTAGGTTATCCAGGTGTGGTTGAATTGACAACTCAACTGCTAATACTTGAGAATATTCTTTGGCTCCCCTTGTGTCGAATCAATAAATTTGGGTTGAATACTCTACCCTCGAAAACTGTTGTGATTCCCTATACTTGTGGGTTATCAAGACTATTTTAAAGGCGCCGTTCGGGGAGCATAGCTCTATTCTTTGAGTCACTTGGGAGTTATATCTGCTGGACACTAAGAAGAACTTGAAAGACGAGAAAAAAAAAATTTATCCCTCAACTAAGAGGGGAGGTAAGGAACTGCCATCTAGCTCTGCACTTGATTCACCTTACATTTTGAGTAAGCTTGTGACACCTAAACTTTTTTTACGCTTATTCATTACGATATGTCGCATGTTATTGATGATGCCACTTACGCTATGCATGATACTTATGATGAAACTACTTCTATGCTTGATACTACTTTGTGCCACTTGGTGAATTTCTTGATGAACAACTTGCTAGGGCTAGAGAGAATGAAATTATTGAAACGATAATATTGAAGATAGTGATGATGAAGACTCTCCCCTAATAAATATGAATTACTGTTGTGCTCGAGGGCTATGTTTTGGATGAAGAATCTGCTAGAGCTATTCTTGCTTGCAATGATAGAAGTGATCTTAAGAAGCTATTAGCTAAATGGAAGCTGACAATCACTTAATGCTAGAATGAAACACGACCTGCTTTTGCTACTTCACCTATACGTATTCTTGATAAGGACTATGAATGCTCTGTTGATCCTGATATAATTACTTTGGTTGAATCTGATCCTTTTTATGGCTATGAATCTGAAACTGTTGTGGCACATCTTACTAAATTAAATGATATAGCCACCTTGTGCACTAATGATGAGAAATCTCGCTATCTTTATATCCTTAAAATATTTCCGTTCTCATTAAAGGGTGATGCAAAGATATGGTTTAATTCTCTTGATCCTGGTTGTGTGCGTAGTCCCCAGGATATGATTTATTACTTCTCTGCTAAATATTTCCCTACTCATAAGAAACAAGCTGCTTTAAGGGATATATATAATTTTGTGCAAATTGAAGAAGAGAGTCTCCCACAAGCTTCGGGGAGGCTTCTCCAATTACTTGATGCTTTGCCTGATCATCCTCTTAAGAAAAATGAAATACTTGATATCTCTTATAATGGACTAACCAATGCTTCCAGAGATTACACGGATAGTTGTGTTGGTTACATTTTCGAGGAAAGAACACGGATGAAGCTGAATTTTTTTGAATAATATGTTGACCAATGAAAATAATTGGACACTTCCTGAGCCAACTCCTGAGCCTATTCCTAAACCAACCCCGAAGAAGAGAGGTGATCTATTTCTCAGTCCTGAAGGTATGCAAGAGGCAAAGAAATCTATGAAAGAAAAGGGTATTAAAGCTGAAGATGTTAAGAATTTACCTCCTATTGAAGAAATATATGATCATAATTCATCACCTATTGAAGAAACTCATGGCCTTTATAATCCGACACAGGTAGTAAAGGTAAATTCTCTCTATAGATTTGATGAAGGTGATATTCCATGCGGAGAGGAGTACGAGGGTTCACTGGTTCGGCTGCGGTGTGAGGCTTTGCCCGTCGCTGAGGCCTCGCCAGCGTGGGAGTAGTAGGGGGTGGTGAGGCCTCTGCGGCAGCACAGCCGACCATGGGAGGCAAGAGCAGGCGTCATGACCGGCGCTGCTTTGGGCGGCTGGAGCAACAAGACCAGAGGTTGAAGAAGCACAACGGCCGTTGGATGGACATCGTACGGTTACTGCCGCTAGAATCGTTTATATTGACTAAGTTGACAAAGCCCTTGGTACGCGTCAACTTAGTAGGCCCACAGGTCAGCCTCCGAAACGGTGCTCCCTAGATGTCAGGGGGAGGAATCAATTTTTGGGCGGGTGACGCTAGAACATCCGAGATTGAAGACGAAGCACGACATCTGTTGGATGGACATCCAACGGCCACTGTTTCTAGAACCGTGTGTTGACTATAAGTTGATAAAGCCTTGCATACGCGTCAACTTATTTTTTTTTTGAGGGGACGCGTCAACTTAGTAGGCCCACAAGTGTGTGGCAGAGAACTTATAGCCCATTTGAGATTTCTAAGAATGTGCACCCATTTTTCAATTCTAATGGAATTTACTACAGCTCATTTACAGTTTGTTAAAAGTACAGCCCATTTTCTAGCTAGGACAATGATTAATAATTTCAACCAACTGTTCAAAACAGAATTCAATAAAATTTCCCACATTTTGATGGCATCCGAAATATTTTTATCCCAAAATTTCTAGTCAGATAAAATACAATTTCAATATAAATTGGTATTACGTAAAAATCCAACGAAACATTGCGCGCGCAACAATTAATGAAAATAATTTTTTCAAAATTCAGAAATAATATTTTATAAACTAATTACGTGTTTGGTGCATTTTTTATAGTTACAGCCCAGTTTTTATAATTACATCCCATTTATTATTTCTTAAAGCCTATTTTCTTGATAAGCCTAATGCATCCCTCCTAGGAAAGAGTTGCAGCCCAGTGGAGCGGAGAATAACAAGTTGACCTTGCCTGGGTATTCCTCAAAAAAAGTATAGCTGGGCTACCCATTTTCAGCTTGAAAAACATCAATATTTTGGCTGGATATCGCTTTGGGGTGAGCGGTCCACAGCCCGCCATTAATACCCTGCTCTCCTCACGAACAACAACGAAACATCGCTCTTGTCTAAAAAGCGGAAACATCGCTCAAGAAAAACTCTGCGGTGCTCACACCTCAAAAACACAAATACTGCTCGAGCTGCTTGGTCCCAGCTGTCGGCCCCTCCTTGTGCAATTCTCTCGTTTATTGACTACATACGTTGACAATGGTGTGGGATCGTGATGTCAGGAAACCAAGAGGAAGCAAAAAAAAATACAGTTGTATATAATAAGGAGGCACCTGCGTACGTGCGACTATGGCCCTGGTGGGTCCCCATTGTCATCCTCTACAAGTAAAGTCATCTCCTCATTCCTCATGTCTGGCTGACCATGTTGACAACCACGAGACGGCGGCGCCACGTGGCCAGAATAACTCGAAGGACGACGGAGAGGGCCTCGCGGGCCCTACGGATGGTCTGATACAGCGCCCGCTGCTCATTTGGGAAGCCAGGATCATAGGGCCACATGTCCGCGACGGCATTGTCGCTCGCTTGTTCACCGGTGCTTGTTGAGGAGACTGAGGTTGCAGCACAGGTCCTCCTGCGCTGGTAGCTCTTCCGCCATGACGGCGTCGAAGTGCGGCCGCACCTGCTCTATGCTGAACACGGCATGAACCGGCTTGGACAGTGGCACCGGCTCCTAGTCGGAAGCTACGTCCATCGTCTGATTGTCGTCGCTCAGCTCGGCGAAGCTTCGGCGAAGCCAGCATGTCCAGGCTCTTTGTCCAGACTACTGACCGCCAAACCACGAGTTTGACTGCCCTAGCCCACCCAGACCGCCTCCCTTGCCCGCGCGCGCTTTTCGCCTAAAACGGTCAGCGCCACCCACCCCGCTTCCTGGTGCAGGCGATTGCTCCCCCTTCAAATGACACAAGTGCCATCTGTCCGTCCGTCTACCGCCCACATTAATGATACGTGGTTGCCGAGGCAGATACTTCGGCGCCACACGTCCGTCCCTCCGCCGCCCACCGTTGCTATATAAACTCGCTATACTGCCATAGCCGCAGCCATCCGTGATTTGTTCCCTTTCTCCTGTCCACACCACTATCGCCCACCACAGCTTCCTCGCGCTTCCATTTTTCTGGATGGGCGGACGACGGACCACAAGGAGATGGCAGCAATTACTCGATCGGTCAAGCGAAGAAGGTGCCGGAGGACGACGACGTCCCAATGGAGAACATGGTAGTCGACGATCCGGCGCTAACTGTCGGTGTAAAAACCAGCGAATCTCGGGTAGGGCGTCCCGAACTGTGCATCTGAGGATCAAAGGTAACAGGAGATAGGGGACATGATGTTTACCCAGGTTCGGGCCCTCCTAATGGAGGTAATACCCTACTTCCTGCTTGATTGAGTTTGATGAGTATAGGGGTTACAGGAGTTGATCTACCTCGAGATCGTAATGGCTAAACCCTAGATGTCTAGCCTGTATGATTATGATGATTGATTCTACGGACTACCCCTCCAGTTTATATAGACATCGGAGGGGGCTAGGATTGTACAAGGTTGGTTTATAGGGGAAGAAAATTACACATCAGACGCCAAGCTTGCCATCCACGCAAAGGAGAGTCCCATCCGGACACGAAGGAAGGTCTTCGATCTTGTATCTTCACGGCCCATCAGTCCCGCCAATATCACACAGCCCAGATGCCTGAGGAGCCCTTAGTTCAGGACTCCCTCAATAGCCCCTGAACCAGGCTTCAATGACGACGTGTATGGCGTGCTGCTCGTCTTCGGCATTGCAAGGCGGGTTCCTCCTCCTCTAAATACTCCAAAGTAATTTGAACAAAAGAACCGTAATCGGCTTTTCGATGACAATGTAGTATCCGGCTTTATATCTTCGGCTTTGTAAGGTGGGTTCCTCTTTGATACTTCGGGCAGCTTCCTTTAAACATCATACCCTTCAGCTTCAGCGCCACCGTCGCCTAGGCTTCCACGTGTCGGACGAATACGAATGGTCCAAGCATTTTTACAGATAACACCCTGACTCTGTGGGGAAGGCGCCTATTTAAGGAGATTGGATCTCATATGCCATTTCACACCAGGCAGATAGTGCGGAGATTAATAAGCTAATGAGCAAAATAAAAATACCCGCCCACTCTGGACTATCTATAATTGAAGTAATGGCGATTTAAATAACGCGAGGCATTCATCCACTCCAATCCAGAGGACTCCCCATGTCGCACTAAAACGGGGAAGATGACGCATCATGCTGCGGGCGCAAGGGTCCGGACAACTTTGCCGCCTTGGCTACCATGTTAGCCGATCTTTACAAAGGGGATAAAGAAGACTTTACTCGCCTTAAATGCCGAGAAGATCTTTCCATGTACAACCCCGCTAGTTGGGTGAGCTTCCAATCAGTATCCTTATTCAATCATCTTCCTGAGTCGTGCTTAGTTGAATTTAATCCCACTATTTTCAATAGGAATGGAGAAAGGTCGTCGCGGGGATCCATAGTCCCACTCTGCAGCTGGAGGACCATATTCAAGACCTGGATCCCGGTTTCAAAGAGGATCCGGATATATTTATAGAGCTCAACGAGGTAGTCTTTTATCAGGCGAGCTATGATGGTACAAAAGTGGCCATTATAGCCGATTACCCCGGTCTTCTCCCCTCCTCCCATGTAAGTACCCAGGAGACGTCTCCTCCAAAATATTTTTCTCATTGCGCCTCACCCACGACACTGTCTCGTGCTCCAAAGGTGTGGCGCTCGTCTCACCATGCCACATCAGAAGCGTCCCTTAAGAAGGCGACACCTGCGCAGGGAGGGTCTTCAAAAAGAAAGGCGGACGGCGATACTGTCGAGCCCTCACCTTCATCGAAAAGGTATGGTTTTAATATGCCCTTGGCAGATATACCGAATTGTGACGATTCTTGCCGTGCCACATTTTTAGGAAGAGCATACACCGGACTGTGTCTGGAGACCTTGCTGGTCATGCATCATCCAATCCACCCCCGAACCCTGCCCCAAGGACTAAGGTTGATACAGGTGCAATGCTGGATTGTCCTCCCTCCGAGGATTCGGATAATGTATCCGTCACCAACTCCGAAGTGGAGAGTGTGATGAACCATCGGCGCCGGAGGGCGGCTATGCGTGACCCAACTTTCACCGAAGAGGTATTCAATTCCTTCAGCTCGGATGCATACATCCGAGCTGCTCGGGATCGGCTCGCTGGAGCCACTCACCAGCTTTCAAAGGATATGCGGGTAAGGCCTGTTGTATAGATTTAATAATCATGTGCGAGTAGCCCCCGAGACTTGAAGTAGTTGACGCAACTGATTTGATGATCATTGTATAATCAGGTACTCATGGAGAAGAACAACATGCTATCTCAGGAGCTGGAAAAATGTTGGAACCAGCTAACTACTGTCACGGCCGAACTGGAGAAGTCCAAGGAGGCACCAACTGGTAATGTCCACTACTGTCCAGAAAATATAATCATGTGCCAGCAATGTTTTTGAAATAAACATTGTTGTATTTGCGATGGCAGGATCGCCGGATCAGCTGGAAGAGACTGAAGGCCGCGCAGGCGGATAAACTACATGCCGAAAGGCAAGAGGCCGCTGGTCAGCGTATACTGACACGGGCCAGGGATGAGAAGAACAAGCTACAAGATGCCAACATCAAGCAGGCCGAGGAACTAAAGGACATAAGAGCCCAATTGTCAGATGCCTTGAAAGAGAACTGAAAGCTGAAAGGCGGGATATTTACTATGTCCTTGAACCTAACTTTCATAGGATTCCCTGATGAATTTTTTTTTGCTCTTTACGAGATTTGATATTGTAGGCTTGTTAACTGGGAGGCCCGAAGGAGAAGTATCCGAATTTCAAGGTGACTTGCTGCAAGAGCTAGCAAGGTGCATGAGCGAGCGTGGAAGGCAATGAGGAACATCGCTAAGGCTTTATGGCCATCCGATTCTCCTCCAGGAAGTATGGAGGAACTCGTTAATTTATTCAAGGGAGCTCGTCGCCGCTTTGGGATATGGAAGATATCGACATGCCGAGAAGGCACACGAGAGGCCTGGGCCATGGTGAAAATGCGGTACACCGGGCTTGATCTGAATCATATGGCCCGGTCAGACCTCGGGGACCAGATGGACAAGAAATCCCTGTTAGCTTGGCGTATGACAAAGTGAAGATAGCCGCCAAGTTTTCACAACAGGATTGTAAACTAGACAACCTGTTAGATGGTCTAGAGGAGGAATAGGTTTTTGAGTCCAAGTAGCAATGTACTTTTTATCGACAGACTTATCTCCAGCCGAATTGTAAAATGATTGTCATGGCAGACCTTCTGCTTCGACCTCCGAGACCCAAGGTCTGGAGTGTTTCCGAATATTATACCGTTGGTAAACGCTGAAGTATGTACGGAAACCAGGCAGAGGGGTCATAGTTGCTTGAACAGACAAGATGTATTCGGTGAGTTATGTTATCTTACAGTTAATCGTAAGAAACATCTTCCAAAGAGAATAGTTCCATTAAGGGTTCCTCTCCCTGGGCTTAGCATGTGTTGTTGTGCATGCCTAGGCTGAGATGCTAAAATCACAGTTTACTTTAAATTTTGGGGGCTTATATTATAATGAGGGTAGTTTGTCCTTTGTCCGCTGACCAATTATTCCCTTAAGAACGCTAGCTTTTGGCTTCACCCGTCTGAGGTACACGCCCGGATGACCCGGCTGTAACAATCGCAGAGATGCTCCCTTTATGCCCTAGCCAAACAATCGGGAACGTAGGACATAAGCACAGGAGCCAGGCAACCTAGCTTGGCAAAAACTTAAGTCATAGAGGTGCATATAATGGCGAAGAAAAGGCATATGTGAGAAGACGACACATATAAATGGGAGCTTGATGCTTGAAAAATAGCAATAAGCTTCTGTGAAAAAGAAGCACCCAGGTATTGTGGGGCATGTACATTTAAGGATGTATACCCCTGAGGTGTGCGGTTTTAGCCGAACACGAGTTTTTAGAAGACGTGTAAAAACGTGAAAAAATAAAAAGGTGAAAAGGAGAAAATAAGGAACGAGAAAGAGGGTACACGTGTGGACTTAGGCGTAGAATCTTCGGAGCCGGGCAGCTGCCCATGGGTTTGGCTCAAGCGGTTATCGTAAGCATTGCGAAGGCAATAGGCTCCTCCCGTGAGAACTTCATCTATAATGAAGGGACCCTCCCATTTGGGCTTGAGTTTGTCCTTTTTCTTCTCTAGTAGGCGTAGAACGAGTTCCCCAACATTGTACGTCTTTGCCCGTACTTATCTGCTTTGATATCGTCGAGCTTGTTGTTGGTAGAATGCGGAACGGGCCTTCGTGACATCGCGCTTCTCCTCCAGTCCGTCCAGATCGTCCCGCCGATCGAGCTCGGCTTCTCGCTCTTCGTACATGCGCACTCGAGGTGAGTCATGAATAATGTCGCAAGGTAAGACCGCCTCCGCGCCGTAAACCATGAAGAAAGGTGTATATCCGGTCGTGCGATTAGGCGTGGTCTGCATCCCCCAGAGTATGAAATCAAGTTCCTCAACCCAGTGCTTGTCTGATTCTTGTAGGGATCGCACTAGTCTGGGTTTGATGCCGCCCATGATCAGACCGTTAGCCCGTTCGACCTGACCGTTTGTCTAAGGGTGGTATACAGAGGCGTAATCGAGCTTGATGCCCAAGTTGGCGCACCAAGTTTTCACCTCGTCGGCTGTAAAGTTAGAGCCGTTATCAGTAATAATATTGTGCGGGACACCATAATGGTGTACGACTCCGAATATAAAGTCTATCACCAGCCCGGTTTCAGCTGTTTTGACTGGTTTGGCTTCTATCCACTTAGTGAACTTGTCGACCATAACCAGCAGATACTTCTTCTTGTGGCTTCCCCCTTTAAGGGGCCCGACCATGTCCAGCCCCCAGACCGCAAAAGGCCAAGTAATGGGGACGGTTCGTAGGGCAGTAGGCGGCATATGGCTTTGATTGGCGAAAAGCTGGCATCCAACGTAGCGCTGTACAAGGTCTTGTGCGTCTGCTCGGGCCGTGGGCCAAAAGAAACCCGTATGGAAGGCCTTGCTTACAAGGGCCCGAGCCGTGGCGTGATGGCCACCAAGACCAGCGTGTATTTCGGCCAAAAGCTGCCGTCCTTCATCTTCGGAGATACATCTTTGGAGGACTCTGGTAGTACTTTTCTTGTATAGTTCTCCTTCATGAACTTTGTAGGCCTTCGAACGTCGAACAATACGACGGGCCTCAATCTGATCATCCGGGAGCTCCTTCCTGGTGAGGTAGGCGAGGAGAGGTTCAGTCCACGGGGCAATTATGACCATGATTTCGTGGGCCGAGGGTGTTATTTCGGTGTCCGAGCCCCTGATGATAGCGGAAGTGTGTTCGGAATCTGGGGGTATGATCGGCTCCAGACTGGTGTTGCCGCTCTCATACTGCCATACCACGGATGGCTTGAAGAGCCTTTCCACAATGTTAGGTGGGACGGGGTCGCGTTTAGCGCCCATGCGAGCAAGGATGTCTGCTGCTTGATTACTTTCTCGAGCCACGTGATGAAACTCGAGCCCCTCAAACCAAGCTGATATTTTGAGTACGGCGTTGCGGTAAGCCGCCATCTTTGGATCTTTGGCGTCGAATTCCCCGTTTATTTGGGATATTGCGAGGTTTGAATCCCCGCGCACCTCGAGGCGTTGAATGCCCATAGAGATGGCCATCCAGAGACCGTGCAATAGGGCCTCATTTCGGCTGCATTGTTAGAGTCTGTGGTGCATGTGGATTTGGAGCACGCATGAATCTGCGGTGTCTCCCTGCGGGGATGTCAGGATGACACAAGACCCAAGTCCGGCTAGCATTCTAGAGCCGTTGAAGTGCATCACCCAGTTGGAGTATGTGTCGTACTCTTTAGGGAGTTCGGCCTGTGTCCATTCTGCGATGAAGTCAGCCAACACCTAAGATTTAATAGCTCGGTGTGGCTTGTATGTTATTTCAAATGGTAAGAGCTCAATGGCCCATTCGGCAATCCGGTCGGTGGCATCGCGGTTGTTGATGATGTCATTGAGTGGTACTTCGGAAGCCACCATGATCGAGCACTCTTGAAAGTAGTGCCAGAGCTTTCGGGATGCCATAAAGACCGCATACGCTATCTTATGATAATGTGGGTATCGGGATTTGCATGGTGTAAGGACCGTCGAGACATAGTATACTGGTTTTTGCAGTGGGAATTTATGTCCCTCTTCTTCTCATTCGACGACGAGCACTGCACTTACCACCTGGTGAGTTGCGGATATGTAGAGCAACATAGGTTCGCCGATGTTTGGCGCAGCCAGGATTGGGTTACTTGCTAACAAAGTTTTTATTTCTTCCAATCCGGCTGTTGCAGCATCCGTCCACGTAAAGTGATCGGTGCGTCAGAGTAGGCGATACAATGGCAATGCCTTTTCTCCTAATCTGGAGACAAAACGGCTTAAAGTTGCCATGCACCCTACTAGTTTTTGGACCTGCTTGAGGTCTGTTGGTGTAGCCAATTGTGACAGGGCTTGGTTTTGGCTGGGTTTGCTTGATTCCTCTATTGGAAACGATGAACCCAAGCAGTTTTCCGGCAGGGACGCCAAAAACACACTTTTCTGGATTGAGCCGTATGTAATATGTTTGGAGGTTGTCGAATGTAAGGCGCGGGTCATCCACCAATGATTCGATGTGCTTAGTATTGATGACTACATCATGTACATATGCTTCAACTTTCTTGCCGATTTGCTTTTCCAGGCATGTTTGAATCATGCGTTGGTAAGTGGCGCCGGCATTTTTGAGCCTGAAAGGCATAGTGTTGAAGCAGAAGGGCCCATATGGGGTGATGAATGCCGTTGCGGCTTGGTCGGATTCCTTCATCTTGATTTGATGGTATCCGGAGTATGCATCGAGGAAACACAGTGAATCATGTCCTGCGGTTGCATCAATGATCTGCTCAATACGAGTAAGGGGAAAGGGATCCTTAGGGCATGCCTTATTGAGGTCTTTGAAATCGACACACATGCACCAGGATTTGTCCTTCTTCGGCACCATCACCAGGTTTGCTAGCCAGTCCGGATGTTTAATTTCTCTGATAAACCCGGCTTCGAGTAGCTTGGCTAGCTCCTCCCCCATAGCTTATCGTTTGGGTTCAGAAAAGCACCGCAGCGTTTGCTAGACTACTTTGTATCCCTTCAGTATATTGAGACTGTGTTCGGCCAGCCTGCGTGGGATTCCTGGCATATCCGAAGGGTGCCAGGCGAAGATGTCCCAATTCTCACGCAGGAACGCGCGTAATGCGGTGTCGACCGCCGGATCCAGCTGTGCCCCGATGGAAGCTGTCTTTTTGGGGTCCGTCGGGTGGACTTGAAATTTGACTATTTCGTCTGCTGGCTTGAAGGAGGTGGACTTAGGTCTCTTATCGAGGATTACGTCGTCCCTATCCACTGTGGAACGTAGCGCAGTTAATTCCTCGGCCGCGAGGGCCTCGGATAGTGCCTCTAGGGCCAAAGAGGCGGTTTTGTTTTCCGCGCGGAGTGCTATGTACGGGTCACTAGCTATGGTGATAACTCCGGTTGGCTCGGGCATTTTGAGCTTCATGTACCCGTAATGGGGTATGGCTCGAAAGCGAGTGAATGCGTCTCGCCCCAACACGGCGTGATACCCACTGTTGAAAGGTGCCACATGGAAGAGTAACTTTTCAGACCTATAGTTTTCCGGCGTGCCGAATGCCATGTCGAGTTTGATTTCCCCCGAGCATCTGGCTTACCGACTGGGGATAATGCCTCGAAAGGTTGTGTTACTTTGCTCAATGCGACTTCTGTCCATTTGCATTTTATTGAGCGTGTCTTCGTAGATGAGGTTTAGGCTGCTGCCGCCGTCCATGAGCACTTTAGTGAGCCGAAAACCGTCCACGATTGGGTTTAGGACCAAGGCGGCTGGTGCCCGGACTGATCGGGATCTTGGTTCGTCATCAGCATTGAAAGTTATTGCCGTATCGTTCCAAGGATTTATTGCTGCTACTTGGCAGACTTCGACGAGGCCGCGAAGCGCCCTTTTACGCTGATTATTTGATGAAAAGGTCTCAAAGACCGTGAATACTTTTAGGTCGTTGTCCTCCGAAGAGTACTTCTCTGAGGTAGTGTTGAGGATACTCTCGCCGCTCTTGGCCACTTGCCGGAGTATCCAACATGGTCGGAGGCTGTGGGTTGGTTCGGTATTCGGCATCATGTGTATTTGACATGGCCTATCGAGCCATCCCTCGAGGACAATTCTATGCCCCGTACAGGGCCCTTATTTTCTTGTCCACAGGATGATGATCGGCTGCCCCGCGAGGGTGCATCCTTTTTGCCCGACCGCGATATGGCTTAAAGGCCCGTGGTCCCCTGGGGCTGTTCTCTGGTTTTCCAGTCATTTCCATTCATGAAGATTGCATACTATGTTAACAAGTCCACAAAGTGCAGTATGCGACGGCGGTTGAGGGCATTAAGGATTCCCTCATCCGTACAGTTATTGCAAAATATTGAAATCGCGTCGTTGTCGCAACAATCTTTGATCTGTTTTTAACAAGGAGGAATCTGGCCTAGAAGTGATGGACTGTTTCCTGAGGCTGCTGCCGCACATACATTAGGTCGCATATATCCCGAGGACCGGAATTTCTTGGGGAATATAGCTTGTGGTGGGTGGGCGGGATTAAATCCGGACCCTCACCCAATGTGGAGTCCAGAGTTTGAAGAATTCCGAGTTTACCAGCCCGGGCTCCGGAATGTCCAGTGATGTTTTAGGCTCAATGCCCGATTCTATGTTTGGAGGACAGGGAGTGTCCCCCCGAAGATGCGTATCCGGTCTCCGAGCTCGGAAATCCGAACACAGTTTGTTCTCAATGTAGGAGAAGAGTTACTGTCGGCTTTTTCCTCCAGAACCGCTACCTGATGGGTGATCGGTGGAGATTTGATTTCTCTCTGATCGGGTTTAAGCCCAGTCCGATCATAGTCCGATGCGACCCCCAGGGCGGCGATGCGATCTAGGAGTTCGTTCAAAGACGATAAATCTGCCAGATCCATCCGTTCGGAGTATTCAGGGCCAACACGGAGATGATTTTTGATGACTTGGGGGTCGCCTTCGGCTCAACAGCCGGACGGGCGCCCATGATGAAGCTGCCAAGCTAGAGGGTTTGACCTGAGACTAGGGCTCCTCCGGAAGTGATACTGTCCTTGATAACAAGACGAGCCACCAATCCTTCTGTTGACGCCATAGAGGAACTCTCAATGAAAGCACCAATGTCGGTGTCAAAACCGAGGGATCTCAGGTAGGGGGTCCCGAACTGTGCGTCTGAGAATCGAAGGTAACAGGAGACATGGGACACGATGTTTACCCAGGTTCGGGCCCTCTTAATGCAGGTAATACCCTACTTCCTGCTTGATTGACTTTGATGAGTATAGGGGGTTACAGGAGTTGATCTACCTCGAGATCGTAATGGCTCAACCCTAGATGTCTAGCCTGTATGATTATGATGATTGATTCTACGGACTAACCCCTCCAGTTTATATAGACACTGGAGGGGGCTAGGGTTGTACAAGGTCGGTTTACAGGGGAAGGAAACTACACATCGGATGCCAAGCTTGCCATCCACGCAAAGGAGAGTCCCATCCGGACACGAAGGAAGGTCTTCGATCTTGTATCTTCACAACCCATCAGTCCGGCCCATATCACATAGCCTGGATGCCCGAGGACCCTTTAGTCTAGGACTCCCTCACCAACCCCCTCCTCCGCGCCATCCTCGCCGGTGCATTGCACCATGACCATCGGCGAGGCCCGTGCCCAATACATGAACACGGTGAGGCAGAAGCGTCTGGAGCAGTTCAGGGAGGCGCAGGCCGACGCCGCCTACAACCACCATCTCCTCCAGGAGCACCTGTAGGCGGAGGAGTAGATCGCCGTGGAGCGGGCGGAGTAGGAGGTGAGGGAGTCCTGGATTAGGGGGTCCTCGGACAGCCGGACTATATCCTTTGGCCGGACTGTTGGACTATGAAGATACAAGATTGAAGACTTTGTCCCGTGTCCGGACGGGACTCTCCTTGGCGTGGAAGGCAAGCTTGGCAATACGGATATGTAGATCTCCTCCCTTGTAACCGACTCTGTGTAACCCTAGCCCCCTCCGGTGTCTATATAAATCATAGGGTTTAGTCCGTAGAACAACAATCATACCATAGGCTAGCTTCTAGGGTTTAGCCTCTATGATCTCGTGGTAGATCAACTCTTGTAATACTCATATCATTAAGATCAATCAAGCAGGAAGTAGGGTATTACCTCCGCCGAGAGGGCCCAAACCTGGGTAAACATCGTGGTCCCCGCCTCCCTGTTACCATCCGCCTTAGACGCACGCTTGGGACCCCCTACCCGAGATCCGCTGTTTTTGACACCGACATTGGTGCTTTCATTGAGAGTTCCACTATGTCGTCATCATAAGGCTTGATGGCTCGTCTTGTTGTCAAGGACAACATCACCTCTGGGGGAGCCCTGGTTGTAGGCCAAACTCTCCGGCTAGGCGGTTTCGTCATGACCGCCTGCTCGGCCCACCGCACCGAGGATGACTTCCGGGTCATCGAAACAACCTCCACATCGGCTCGTGTAATTCGCCGAAGCAGTTGGATCCAATGGAGCTCTCTTCCTTGAACGAGCTCTTGGATCGCATCGCCGCCTTGGGAGTCGCTACGAACTATGATCAGATCGGGCTTAAACCCGACCAAAGGGAGATTAACTCCCCGCCGGTCACCCATCAGATAGTGCTGGTGGAGGAGCAATGCAGTGATCCTTCCTCTATCTTGAGGACAAACTATGTCCGGATTTCCGAGCTCTCCGAGCCGGATACCCGTCTACGGGAGGACATGGCCCAAACCTTGAACCTAGAATCGTGCGGTGGGCGGACTGTTGAGCAACATCCAAGGGCCCGAAACCGCTAAGCTCGGAAACTCCTTCGCCCCTGGGTCTCAGATCGGGTTAGGGTTCGGACTTAAATCCACTCACCCACCCAGATATAAGCGATCTTTCCCACATTAGACAAGAGCCCCAAGAGACAGTACACCACTATTGGGCCAGATTCCTCCTTGTAATGAGCAAGGTTAAGGACATCGCGAGAAGACGTAATCTCATTCTTTTGCAATAATTGCACGCGGACAAGGGAATCCTCAACGCCATAAGTCACCGTGACATAGCACACTTCGCTGACTTGGCGGCCATAATCTGGAAATCTTGTATGATGGAAAGCGCTGGAAAACCCAAACAAAATTTTGGGATCCTCCGCTCTCACAAACCCCCCGTCCGAACTAAAAGGGTGTACTCTCGTAAGTCACCCGACCCAATTACAAAGAAACAAAAGCCCACTACAGGGCGCGGAACCGTATTGGAGGGATGGCTTAACGGGCCATGCAAAATTCACAGTACAGCGGATACCATGCCAACACACAGCCTTAGAGCATGTTGGGTACTCCGGCAGGTGGCCAAGAGCGGTGAGGATCTCCTCATCAAGAACAACACCGTAGAGCACAATCGCGGAAAACAGCAATACAGTATTGATAGTCTTCGAGACCTTCGCCTCAAATAATAGGCGTAAGTGAGCACTCCGCAGCCTTGCCAAAGTCTGCCACATAGAAGCAATAAATCCATGGAATGATACGGCTATTACGTTAAATGCCACTTACGAACCTAAATTCCGAACAGCCCGAGCACCAACGACATCCAATTGTGGACGGCTTCTGGCTTACTAAAGTGCTCATGGACGGCGGCAGCGGATTAAACCTAGTCTATGAAGAAACTCTTAGCAAAATGGAAATAGACAGGAGCCGCATTGAGCAAAGCAAGCATGACCTTGGAGGAATCATCCCTAGTCGGGAGGCACGCCATGCTGGAGAAAATCACACTAGACGTGGTATTGACACTTATTTGGAGAATTATAGGTCCAAGAAATCACATTCCAAGTGGCCCTGCTCAAGAAGGGATACCACGCCCTTTTAGGGCGGGAGGTGTTCATGATCTTCCAAGCTATACCCCATTACGGGTACATGAAGCTCAAAATGCCCGGGCCCAATGGAATCATCACTCTAGCTAGTGATCCGGACATAGCACTCCGCGCCGAGAATAAAACCGCCACACTAGCCCTTGAGGCGTTATCCGAAGCCCTCCCGGCCGAAGAACTGACGGTGCTACGCTCCATAGTGGACAGGGACGATGTGATACTTGACAAAAGATCCAAATCCACCTCTTTTAAACCAGCGAAAGAAATAGTCAGATTCCAAGTCCACCCAACAGACCCTACCAAAACAGCATCCATCGGGGCACAATTAAACCCCATAGTAGACGCCACACTACAGGAGTTCTTACGCGAAAATTGGGACATCTTCGCCTGGCATCCTTCAGACATGCCAGAATCCTGTACGCAGTCGGCCGAGCATAGCCTTAACATTCTAAAGGGGTTCAATCGATCAAAGCAGACTCTTGGCGCTTTCTCTGAACCTAAGCGACAAGCCATGGGAGAAGAACTAGCCAGTTCTTGGAAGCGGATTCATTCGAGAAATAAAACATCCGGACTGGCTAGCAACCTCGGGTGATGGTACCAAAGAAGGACAAATCCTGGCGCCTATGTGTCGACTTCAAGGACCTTAATAAGGCTTGCCCCAAGGATCCCTTCCCCCTCCCTCGCATAGATCAAATTATCGACGCTACCGCAGGACATGATTCATTGTGTTTCCTCGACGCATACTCGGATACCATCAAATTAAGATGGCGGAGTCCGATCAAACGCTTAACGGCATTTGTCACTCCATACGGCCCCTTCTGTTTTAACCCCATGCCTTTCGGGCTCAAAAACGCCGGTGCAACCTATCAACGCATGATTCAGACATGCTTGGAGACAGAGATTGGCAAAACAGTGGAGGCATATGTAGACGATGTGGTCATTAAAACCAGACACGTCGAATCCTTAATAGACGACTTGAGGCTCATGTTCGATAATCTCCGAACATACGACATTAAGCTCAATCCGGAAAAATGCATCTTCGGCGTGCCCGCGGAAAGCTCTTAGGCTTCATCGTCTCCAACAGAGGAATCGAAGAAAATCCGGCTAAAATCAGAGCTCTATCACAGTTGGCCATCCCAACAGACCTCAAGCAAATCCAGAAACTAACTGGATGTGTGGCTGCCTTAAGCCGCTTCATCTCTCAATTAGGGGAAAACGCGCTTTTGCCTCTTTATCGCCTTTCTCCGACGCATCGAACACTTCGAGTGGGACGGATGCGCTATGACGGACTAGAGGAAATAAAAGCCGTTTTGGCCACAAACCCAATCTTGGTCACGCCAAATGTCGGCGAACCAATGGTGTTATATATAGCGGCAACACACCAAGTTGTAGGTGCAGTGCTCAAAGGTTCGTCGAACGAGAGACGGACGAACATAAGTTCCCGCTTCAAAAGCCGGTATACTATGTATCCACTGTCCTCACTCCATGCAAATCACGGTACCCACATTATCAAAAGATAGAATTACGCGGTCTTCATGGCATCCCGGAAACTACGACACTACTTTCAAGAGTGTTCAATTATGGTGGCCTTTGAAGTACCACTCAACGACATAATAAACAACCACGAAGCCACGGGCCGGATTGCTAAATGGGCTATTGAGCTCCTCCCGTTCGAAATAATATGAAAACCACGGTGAGCCATTAAGTCACAAATCTTGGCGATTTTGTCGCCGAATCGGGATGTGAAGCGAACTCCCTAAAGAGTACGGCGATACTCAATTGGATCATGCACTTTGATGGCTCCTAAAGTCTTTGGCCCGAGTCACGAAGCTGGTGTCGCCCTGACATCCCCCACCGGGAGATACAATCCAAAGACGTACTCTAAATATTATACATGACTCCAACAACGCAGCGAGAATCTGAGGCCTGTTACACGGCCTTCGGATGGCGATCTCCATGGGCATTCAACTCCTAGAGGTGCGGGGATTCGAACCTCGCAATATCTCAAATAAATGGAGACTTCGACGACAAGGACCCAAAAATGGCGGCTTATCGCAACGCCGTCCTCAAAATGTCATCTCGGTTCGAGGGGCTTGAATTCCACCATGTGGTCCGGGAAAACAATCAGGCGACAGATATCCTTGCCCGCGTCGGTGCTAAGAGCGACCCGGTCCCACCTAATATCTTTTTGGAAAGGCTATTTAAGCCATCTGTGGTATGGGAAGGAGAGACCAGAAATAATAGCCCAGACCCGGACACAACGCATGAATCCGAACACCACGGCGTAATCGGAGGCTCTACCACTGAAATAACACCTTCCGCCCACGTGATTATGGCTGTCATTTCCTCGTGGACAGAAGCCTTCTTGGCCTACCTAACTAGGCAGAAACTACCTGAGGACCCAAACGAGGCACGTTGCATTGTGCGACGATCTAAAGCCTACAAGGTCCACGAGGGAGAGCTTTATAAGAAAAGCGCTATCGGAATCCTTCAAAGGTGCATCTCCAAAGAAGAAGGACGGCAACTTTTGGCAGAAATTCATGCTGGACTTGGCGGCCACCACGCCGCAGCCCGGGCCCTGGTAAGCAAGGCCTTCCATACAGGTTTTTTACCGCCGATTACCGAAAGTGCATTTATCAGGATCTCGTTCAACGACAAGTCGCTGTTGCCTTTTTGCAAACCAAAGCCATATGCACTTACCGCTCTCCAAACAATCCCCATCACTTGGCCCTTTTTGGTGCAGGGGCTTGATATGGTCGGACCCCTCAAAGGGAAGCCATAAGAAAAATACTTATTGGTCATGGTGGATAAATTCACCAAATGGATAGAAGCCAAACCAGTTAAAACGGCCGAGTCCGGACCAGTGATAGACTTCATATCCGGGGTTGTACACCGTTACGGCGCCCCCACAACATCATCACCGATAACGGCTCGAACTTTACAGCCGATGAGGTAAAAATTTGGTGCAACAACATGGGCATTAAGCTTGGTTATGCTTCTGTCTATCACCCGCAAACTAACGATCAAGTCAAGCGAGCAAATGGTCTTATCATGAGCAGCATTAAACCCAGATTAGTGCGATCCTTAAAGGAATCAGATACACACTGGGTAGAGGAGCTCGACTCTGTACTATGGGGGCTGCGGACCATGCCAAATCACACTACCGGATATACACCATTTTTCATGGTGTACGGCGCAGAGGCGGTACTGCCCCTGCGACATAATTCATGAATCACCTCGAGTGCGCATGTACGAAGAGAAAGAAGCCGAGCTTGATCGGCGAGGACAGTTTGACGCCTTGGAGGAGGAGCGTGGCGTAGCAAAAGCCCGTTCCGCTTTTTATCGCCAACGAGGCTCGAAGGTATCAAAGCAGAAGCACGGGCCAAAACTTATAACGTTGGCGTAACTTCGTTCTATGCCCTCTTTGGAGAAGAAAAAGAACAAGCTCAAGCCCAAATGGGAAGGTCCCTTGTTAGTAACCAAGTTCTAACCCGGTGGAGCGTATCGCTGCAGGATGCATCGGACAATCGACTCGAGCCAAAACCCATGGAACGCTGGCAGACTCAAGGTTCTCGCCTAGTGCGGACTCTATGTTCGTCTCCTTACATTCGTCAATTTTTATATATCTTGTTATCTATCTTTTTATTTCTTTCTTTCTTCCCTTTTTCTTCAAGGCCTTAAAAAGGCTAAAATGTGTCTTGACTACAATAATCTTGACATGCTAGCCGCTCATTATACAGGGGCTTCTCATATAGAAGCTTAATATAACTATTTAAGACTCTATGCCCCACACATGTGTCATTCTTCCACATGTACCTTTTTTCGCCATTATATGCATCGATATGACTTAAGTTTTGGCCAAGCTGGGTTGTTCGGCTCTTGTGTTTATGCCCTACGTTCCCGTTAATTTGGCTAGGGCATAAAGGGAGCACCTCTGCGATTATTCTGCCGGGTTAAATGATGTGTACCTCGAGGCCGGTGAAGCGAAAGCTAAGCGTTCTTATGGAATACTCGGTCGGTGAACAAAAGACGACCTTTATTTATTGTAATATATGCCCCCAGATGTTTATATCCTCGCCTCTTTTCATGATTCGTACATGCACATTAGGGCATGCATACCGAGGAAAGGAACCATAACGGAACTATTCTCCTGGAAGATGTTTCTTACTATCCATGTAATATAACATAGCTAGTTGGGTACTTATGCATTCAAGCACTTATGACCCCTACGCTTTGGTTTCCACGTACACTCGGTTTTTTTTATAACTGAAAGGGTATTCGGATACACTCCGGATCGCCGGGTCCAGAGGTCGAAGCGAAAGGTCCGCTATGACAAATGATTTACAATCCAGCTAGGGACAATACATGTCACTTGAAGTACCTGATACTTAGACTGACTAAATTCTTCTTTTATACCATCCAGCAGGTTGTCTAGCCTACAATCTGTTGGGGAATACTTATGTGACTAATTCTACTTGGTCATACACCAAACCGACGGGATCTCTTTCCCATCGGGCCCCACAGTCCGACCTCGGCCATGGGGTTCGGTCTGCCTGTGGTATATCGCATCTTCACCATGGCCCAAAGCTTCCGTTGCACCTTGTCGGCAGGCCGATATCTTCCATAATCGGAGCGCCGCGCGCTCCTTGAGATTCTCTATAAGCTCCCCATGCCTCTGGGGAGGCGGATAGCCACAAGGCTTGGGCAATGCCACCATCACTGCCGAACTTGTTCGTGCGATTGTGAGAGCTTCTGGCAGAATATCACCCGCAGACCCGCATCTCCTCTGCAGGGACGCACCCGTCGACAAGATACTGCAGACATAACTCTGTTAGCCGGTTTCTTCCAAGAACTCTTTAAAAGTTCGTTCAAGCACTTACTGAAAATGTCGCGTCGAAGCCGCTTATGCTCCTTTACGGAGTCAGCAAGCTGGGCTCGAACATCTTTCTGTTCCACACCTAGCTGGATATTGGCGTCTTGGAGATCGTTTTTCTCCCGCCTAACCCATGTAAGCACGCACTCGCCAGCCTTTAGCTGTCGTTGAGCATGCGGCTCATCCCCTATCACGACTTCCGGATTCATTCCAGAGTCATCTGCAGAATCTATTGTTAGATTTGCATGCATGTCGTATACTACCTGGTACATGTCATTCTTTGCAATAAGTGTTACCAGATGGGGCCTTCTCGGACTCCTTTACTGCGGCAATTGCGGCCTAAAGCTGGGCTTTGCACTCCTCCAGCTCTAGAGTTATCTGGGTATTCTTCTCCGTAAGAACCTATGCAAACAATGATCCTTAAATCAGTTGTGCCAACTGTTTCAAGTCTCGTGGCTCTCGATATACATAATTATTAGATTTTCTTACCCGTATATCCTTTACACTCTTGGTCCGTGGCTCGCAAGACCATTTTGAGCAGCTTCGGATGTCTGGCGTCTCTGAGTTGAAGGCATCGAACGCCTCTTGGGAGAAACAAGCGTCACGGAGTATGGCCCGGCGACGCATGTGATTCATGGAGCTCTCCACTTCGGAATTTGTAGCGGATAGGCTATCCGCATCCTCTGTAGGAGGAACCTCTGGCGTTGGCCCCATGTTAGCGTCCGCCTTTATGTCCGGCTCTGGGGCCCGACTGGTGGAGGCGTGACCGGGAACCTCTCCGGATACAGTCCGGCGAGCGTTTTTCCTACTAGGAAACATGGGCGTTATTATATTTTCAAAAGACGACCACCACGGAGCGGGGTTCTCTTTCGTACCTTTGCGACGGCGTCTCAGTCCTGACCGCCTTCCTTTTAAGCCTACCCGGCTTCGGTGCCCCTTGTTGGTGAGTCGCTGCCCGGGTTCGGCATGGCGTCCGAGGCCTTCCTCAGAAGACACCATATGTGTGTGGTAGGTGAAGTGCGAAAAAGTGATCCTTCTCGGAAGTTGGGACTCCAGTTTTACTTACATGCGATGCAGGGAGTAGTCCAGGATAATCGGCTATGATGGCCACCATGGCATAATTGCAGCTCAATTGATAGAACGTCCTGTCAATCAGCTCCACAAAATATGTCCGGATCATCTTCGAGTCCGAGGTCGAGGGGCGGTCGAGGTCCTCTGGTTATGGGCGGGCTGTGGACCTCCCTCACAGCTTTTCGCAGCTCTTGCTATGAAGTAGCAAGGTAAGTATTTATGACAAAGAATGTGGGAAGGTCTGGAGTAAAAAGTAGCAGCTCACCCAGCTTGGAGGGTTGTACATGGAGAATCCATCCCGTGGCTTGATGCGGATGAACTCCTCCTCCTTTCCTTTGTACAAATAGGACAGAATTTTTGCTAGAGCGGCGAATGAGTCCGGTCCCTTATGACCGCAGCGGGTGGCATCGTCTTCTCCGTTGAAGTGCCACATGGGTTGCCCCCGATATTGAAGTGGCTGCACCCCCCCACATTATACATATTGACATAACTTCGATTACTGTCAATCCCGAGCCGGCCAAAGATCATGTATCCGACCCATCGGGTAAAGGACTTCCCGTTATCTTCCTCCCGAGGGCTCCGAGGGCGCCATTCTGGTGTTTCTTCGTGGGAGCGTTGTCGAACTCGTGAAGGCCCATCCGAATAGGGTCCTAGGAAGGGACGTCCTCCATATAAAACCACTCCAAGGCCAGTCTTGGATGTCTTCTTCGAGTACCGGACAAGTATCCGGTCCCGGCGATCACGCCATATTTCGGCTCCGCCCACTTGGTATATTGACCCCTCCTGTATGGGAAGTGCGAGGTAGAATAGCCTCTTCCATAGCTCGAAATGAGCTTTGCAGCCTGTAAACAGCTTGGCTACGCAAGAAGCGATAGAGCCGTGATGTGTAATATGCAGGCGGGGGTAAAATTATGCAGCTGGAGGCCGTAGAACTCCAGGAGCCCACGGAGGAATGGATGAATTGGAAATCCAAGCCCTCTTAATAAGTAAGGGATAAGGCATACCCACTCCCCCATGGATGGGTTGGTAAAGCTCTCCGCTTGCTCCCCGCCATTATAGGTGGCGAGCCAGCTCGAGCAGGGGACCATATCTGTTGGAGGGAGAAATCCACAGGTGCGTAACTCTACTAATTGGCTGTGGGGGACGGAACACTTCTTCCAATTGTCGGGCTTAGGGCTACGGGAGCGAGAGGAGGAGCTGCGATGGCCGGCCATGTTGGAATGGATTTTTTCGGGTGCGCTCCGATGGATACTCGCTATGGGAGGATGGTGTGATCTGGATCTGAGAATCGCCATCTCTTTAATAGGCGATTTACTCACACAGCTAGGGTGGCAAATGTAAAAACGCCCCGGCTTCCCGCATTCGCTCGGCACATGGAAGATAGCCATTATTAGGCACGGAAGCCAAGGAGTGCAACATTTATGGGAAGCCAGACACTACTCAAGAGGTACTCAAATTTGGAGAAGAAACCGCCTTGCAATGCCGAAGACAATCTGCGGCCGGACTCATCGTCATTTAAGCCTCGCTCAGGGGCTCTTGAGGAGTCTGGATTAGGGGTCCTCAGACAGGCCGGACTATATCCTTTGGCCGGACTGTTGGACTATGAAGATACAAGATTGAAGACTTCGTCCCGTGTCGGGGTGGGACACTCCTGGGCGTGGAAGGCAAGCTTGGCAATCCGGATATGTAGATCTCCTCCCTTGTAACCGACTCTGTGTAACCCTAGCCCCCTCCGGTGTCTATATAAACCGGAGGGTTTAGTCCGGAGAACAACAATCATACTGATACGTCTCCAACGTATCTATAATTTTTGATTGCTCCATGCTACTTTATCTACTGTTTTAGGCAATATTGCGCTTTATTATCCACTTTTATATTATTTTTGGGACTAACCTATTAACCGGAGGCCTAGCCAAGATTTGCTGTTTTATGCCTATTTCAGTGTTTTGAGGAAAAGGAATATCAGACGGAGTCAAAACGGAACGAAATCAACTGGAGAAGTTATTTTTGGAAGGAAAGCAACCTGATAGACTTGGAGTGCACGCCGTGGGAGTCCCGGGCTGCCCACGAGGGTGAGGGCGCCCCTACCCCCGGGCGCGCCCGCCTCGGTGAGCACCCCGGAGGTCCACCGACGCACTTTGCACCCATATATACTCGTACCCTACAACTTCCATAAAAGAAGCTAGATCGGGAGTTCCGCCGCCACAAGCCTCTCAGAGCCACCAAAAACCAATCGGGACCCTGTTCGGCAAGCACTTCACGCCGGAGGGATCCCATCACCGGAGGCCATCTTCATCATCCGGTGCTATCCATGACGAGGAGGGAGTAGTTCACCCTCGAGTGAGGGTATGTACCAGTAGCTATGTGTTTGATCTCTCTCTCGTGTTCTCTCTCGTGTTCCTCTATGGCACGATCTTGATGTATCCCGAGCTTTGCTATTACAGTTGGATCCTATGTTTCTTCTCCCCCTCTACTCTCTTGTGATGAATTGAGTTTCCCCTTTGAAGTTATCTTATCGGATTGAGTCTTTTATGAACACTTGATGTATGTCCTGCCGTCTTTATCTGTGGTGACAATGGGATTTCACGTGCCACTTGATGTATGTTTTGGTGACCAACTTGCGGTTTCCGCCCATGAACCTATGCATATGGCTTGGCACACGTTCTTGATTCTCCGGTAGAAACTTTGGGGCACTCTTTGAAGTACTTTTATGTTGGTTGGATGAATCTGAGATTGTGTGATGCATATCGTATAATCATGCCCACGGATACTTGAGGTGACAATGAAGTATCTAGGTGACATTAGGGTTTTGATTGATTTGTGTCTTAAGGTGTTATTCTAGTACGAACTCTTTTATAGATTGATCCGAAAGAATAGCTTTGACGTGGTTTCGTACCCTACCATAATCTCTACGTATGTTCTCCGCTATTAGTGGCTTTGGAGTGACTCTTTGTTGCATGTTGAGGGATTGTTATATGATCTATCTATGTTATTATTGTTGAGAGAACTTGCACTAGTGAAAGTATGAACCCTAGGCCTTGTTTCCTATCATTGCAATACCGTTTACGCTCACTTTTATTGCTTGTTACCTTGCTGTTTTTATTATTTCAGATTACAAAACCTTTATCTACCATCCATATTGCACTTGTATCACCATCTCTTCGAACTAGTGCACCTATACAATTTACCATTGTATTGGGTGTGTTGGGAAACACAAGAGACTCTTTGTTATTTGGTTGCAGGGTTGTTTGAGAGAGACCATCTTCATTCTACGCCTCCCCGCTGATTGATAAAACTTAGGTCATCCACTTGAGGGAAATTTGCTACTGTCCTACAAACCTGTGCACTTGCAGGCCCAACAACGTCTACAAGAAGAAGGTTGTGTAGTAGACATCAAGCTCTTTTCTTGCGCCGTTGCCGGGGAGGTGAGTGCTTGAAGGTATATCTTTAGGTCTTGCAATCGAATCTTTTTGTTTCTTGTTTTAGCACTAGTTAGTTTATAAAAGAAAACTACCAAAAAATGGAATTGAGTTTGTCTCATACGCTTCATCTTTTTAATATCTTTCGTGAGTATGATGGAAAGGAAAATTGTGCCAAAGTGCTAGAAGAAGAAATATATAAATTGTTTGGCACTAAATCTTTGTATGGTGAGCATGATTGCAATGTTATAAATTCCTTGAATATCGATGATGCTGATGATATGCAAAGCCACAAGCTTGGGGAAGCTATGTTTGATGGAGATGATATTTTTTGTCCCCCAAGCTTTGATGAGCCAATTTACTATGATGAAAGCATGCCTCCTATCTATGATGATTATTGTGATGACACGTATGCTTTAAAGAATAATGATAACCATGAAACTTGTCATCTTGATCTTAATTTGCAATCACATGATAGTTATTTTGTTGAGTTTGCTCCCACTACCATTGATGAGAATAGATTTGCTTATGTGGAGATTAATAAAAAAATTATGCTTATAGATCATGAAAAGAATGCTTTAGGTGCTGGTTATATTGTTGAATTCATTCATGATGCTACTGAAAATTATTATGAGGGAGGAACATATGCTTGTAGGAATTGCAATAATATCAAGTTTCCTCTCTATGTGCTTAAAGTTTTGAAGTTATGCTTGCTTTACCTTCCTATGCAAGATGATTCTTGTTCCCATAAGTTGTTTGCTCACAAAATCCCTATGCATAGGATGTGGGTTAGGCTTAAATGTGCTAGTCATATGCTTCACGATGCTCCCGTTATGTTTCAATTCTTATCTTTTGTGTGAGCATCATTCTCATCATCATGCCTAGCTAGAAAGGCAATAAAGAAAAGCGCTTGTTGGGAGACAACCCAATATTTATCCTTACTGTTTTTGTGTGTCCACATGATTATGCTACTGTAGTAATCATGTTTTATAGCTTTTGTTTCAATAAAGTGCCAAGTAGAACCTTTGGGAAGACTTGGGTGAAGTCTATATGAACTTGCTGTAGAAAATAGAAACTTTTGCGCTCACGAGAATAGCTGCCATTTTTTACTGGAGAGTGCTTTTAGGTTGATTCTTTTTGCAGATGATTAATAGACAAATTACTCAGGTCCAGAAATTTATTTCATAATTTATGGGGTTCCAGAAGTATACGTTTGATACAGATTACTACAGACTGTTCTGTTTTTGACAGATTCTGTTTTCATTGTGTTGTTTGCTTATTTTGATGAATCTATGGCTAGTAAAATAGTTTATAAACCATAGAGAAGTTGGAATACAGTAGGTTTAACGCCAATATGAATTTAGAATGAGTTCATTACAGTACCTAAGTGGTGGTTTTATTTTCTTATATTAAAGGAGCTTACGAGGTTTGTTTTGAGTTTTGTGTGGTTGAAGTTTTCAAGTTTTGGGCAATGATTCGATGGATTATGGAATAAGGAGTGTAAAGAGCCTAAGATTGGGGATGCCCAAAGGCACCCCAAGGTAATATTCAAGGACAACCAAGAGCCTAAGCTTGGGGATGCCCCGGAAGGTATCCCCTCTTTCGTCTTTGTTCATCGGTAACTTTACTTGGAGCTATATTTTTATTCACCACATGATATGTGTTTTGCTTGGAGCGTCGTTTTATTAGTTTTTGCGTGCTGTTAGTTATAATAATGTTTTGCATCTTTAGTTTCAATAAAAAAGTCAAGGATAGCCTTTGCCATGCTTATTTTGCAAGTATACATGTTGCTGTTTGAAAACAGAAAGTTTACCGCTATTGCAAAAATTCCCTAGAAAAGTCAGAGAATGTTATAACGTTGAATATTTTTGCATATTAAGCTCTGATAAATTTATTACAGTGGTAATTTTAGTTCATAATTTTTGGAGTTAGGGAAGTATTGTTACTCTTGCATTCTTTACAGACTGTACTGTTTTGGCAGATTGCTGTTATGTTTGCATTGTTTGCGTATGTTTGCTTGTTTAATGATTCTATTTAAGGATAGGAGTATTAAATATTCAGAGGCATTTAGTATGCAATGTTGAATAATAATGTTAGTAATTTGTTACAGTAGAAAATGATAAAGTTTTGCATTGGTTTATACTAACCTATCTCACGAGTTCTTGTTGAGTTTGTTGTGAATGAAGCTTTTGATAAATAGAGAAACCATGATATGAGAGGAATTAAGGAGACACAAAAGTTCAAGCTTGGGGATGCCCAAGGCACCCCAAGATAATATTTCAAGAAGTCTCAAGCATCTAAGTTTGGGGATGCCCTGGTAGGCATCACACCTTTCTTCTTCAACAACTATCGGTTAGTATCGGTTGAGCCTAAGTTTTTGCTTCTTCACATGAGTTGTGCTATCCTTGCATTGTAGTTTTCTTTAGCTTTGCTTGCTGTTTGAATAAGTATCAAGATCTGAATTCTTTAATGAGAGAGATCCTTGCATAATTATTTAGCTACTCATTGATCTTCACTTGTATCTTTCGGAGTAGTTTTTGTTATTGCTCATAGTGCTTCACTTATATCTTTTGAGCGTGATAATTTTTGCTCTAGTACTTCACTTATATCTTTTAGAGCACGGTGGTGGATTTGTTTTAAAGAAACTATTGAACTCTCATGCTTTACTTAGATTATTTTTAGAGTCGTTAATAGCATGTTAATTTGCTTAATGTTAATATACTTGGTATTCAAAAATAGTAAAAACTTTCTTATGAGTGTGTTGAATACTAAGAGAAGTTTGATGCTTGATGATTGTTTTGAGATATGGAAGTAGTGATATTAGAGTCATGCTAGTTGAGTAGTTGTGAATTTGAGAGATACTTGTGTTAAAGTTTGTGATTCCAGAGCATGCACGTTATGGTGAACCGTTATGTGATGAAGTTGGAGCATTATTTATTAATTGATTGTCTTCATTATGAGTGGAGGTCTGGGACAAGAGATGGACTTTTCCTACAAATCTATCCACCTAGGAGCATGCGTGTAATACTTTGCTTTGATAACTTGTAGATTTTTGCAATAAGTATATGAGTTCTTTATGACTAATGTTGAGTCCATGGATTATACGCACTTTTTCCCATCCTTCCACCATTGCTAGCCTCTTTAATACGGCGCACTTTTTGCCGGTATCATACACCCACCATATACCTTCCTCAAAACAGCCACCATACCTACCTATCATGGCATTTCCATACCCATTCCGAGATATATTGCCATGCAACTTTCCACCATTCCGTTTATTATGACACGCTCCATCATTGTCATATTGCTTAGCATGATCATGTAGTTGACATCGTATTTGTGGCAAAGCCACCGTTCATAATTCTTTCCTACATGGCACTCATGAGTCATTGCACATCCTAAGGGTACATCACGGAGGCATTCATATAGAGTCATATTTTGTTCTAAGTACCGAGTTGTAATTGTTGAGTTGTAAGAAAATAAAAGTGTGATGATCATCATTATTAGAGCATTGTCCCAGTGAGGAAAGGATGATGGAGACTATGATTCCCCCACAAGTCGGGATGAGACTCCGGACGAAAAAAATAAAAAAAAGAGGCCATTAAAAAGATAAAAGGCCCAAATAAAAAAAATAAAAAAATGAGAGAAAAAGAGAGAAGGGGCAATGCTACTATCCTTTTACCACACTTGTGCCTCAAAGTAGCACCATGATCATCATGATAGAGAGTCTCCTATGATATCACTTTCATATACTAGTGGGAATCTTTCATTATAGAACTTGGCTTGTATATTCCAATGATGGGCTTCCTCAAAATGCCCTAGGTCTTCATGAGCAAGCGAGTTGGATGCACACCCACTTAGTTTCTTTTGTTGAGCTTTCATATACTTATAGCTCTAGTGCATCCGTTGCATGGCAATCCCTACTCACTCACATTGATATCTATTGATGGGCATCTCCATAGCCCGTTGATCACGCCTAGTTGATGTGAGACTATCCTCCCTCTTTTGTCTTCTCCACAACCACCATTCTATTCCACATATAGTGCTATATCCATGGCTCACGCCATGTATTGGCGTGAAGATTGAAAAAGTTTTGAGAATGTCAAACGTATGGAAACAATTACTTGGCTTGTCATCGGGGATGTGCATGATTTAAATACTTTGTGTGGTGAAGATAGAGCATAGCAGGACCATATATGAATTTGTAGGGATAACTATCTATCGCAATGTTATAATGAGAAGACATGATTTCTTAGTTAGAATGCTTGAAGTATTATTATTTTTATGTCAATATGAACTTTTGTCTTGAATCTTTCAGATCTGAGTATTCATATCACAAGTAAGAAGAATTACATTGAAATTATGCCAAAGTATCACTCCGCATCAAAAGTTCTCTTTTTATCATTTACCTACTCGAGGACGAGCAGGAATTAAGCTTGGGGATGCTTGATACATCTCCAACGTATCTATAATTTTTAATTGCTCCATGCTACTTTATCTACTGTTTTAGGCAATATTGGGCCTTATTATCCACTTTTATATTATTTTTGGGACTAACCTATTAACCGGAGGCCCAGCCCGATTTGTCGCTTTTATGCCTATTTCAAAGTGTTTCGAGGAAAAGGAATATCGATCGAGTCAAAACGGAACGAAATCAACCGGAGAAGTTATTTTTGGAAGGAAAGCAACTCGATAGACTTGGAGTGCACGTCAGGTGTCCTGGCTGCCCACGAGGGTGGGGCGCGCGCTACCCCCCTGGCGCGCCTCGCCTCGTGAGCACCCGGAGGTCCACCGACGCACTTTGCACCCATATATACCCTCGCATTCTAAAACTTCCAGAATGTAACCTAGATCGGGAGTTCCGCCGCTGCAAGCCTCTGTAGCCACCAAAAACCAATTGGACCCTCGTTGACACCTCACGAGGGGGGATTGAGGGAGTCCCAGATTAGGGGGTGTCCGGATGGCCGGACTATGACCTTTGGCCGGACTCCTGGACTATGAAGATACAAGATTGAAGACTTTGTCCCGTGTCCGGATGGGACTTTCCTTGGCGTGGAAGGCAAGCTTCATGTATACATGGATATGTAGATCCGCTTCCATTGTAACCGACTGTGTAACCCCAACCCTTTCTCGGTGTCTATATAAAAGCGGAGGGTTTTAGTCCCAGAGGATCTAACAACAACCATACCATAGGCTAGCTTCTAGGGTTTAGCCTCTCTGATCTCGTGGTAGATCTACTCTTGTACTACCCATATCATCAATATTAATCAAGCAGGAGTAGGGTTTTACCTCCATCGAGAGGGCCCGAACCTGGTAAAAATAGCGTGTCCTTGTATCCTGTTACCATCCGCCTAGACGCTTACGCTTCGGGACCCCCTACCCGAGATCCGCACCGGTTTTGACACCGACATTGGTGCTTTCATTGAGAGTTCCTTCCGTGTCGCCACCTTTAGGCCCGATGGCTCCTTCGATCATCAATAACGCAAGCGGTCCAGGTGAGACTTTTTCTCCCGGACAGATCTTCAGATTCGGGCGGCTTTTGCACTACGGGCCAATTCGCTGGGCCATATGGAGCAGATTGAAAGCTACGCCCCTGGCCATCAGGTCGATGGAAGTTTGAACTACACGGCCGGCGTCCGCGGAGACATGATCTTCGACGGGTTCGAGCCACGCCAAGCGCTACCGCGCCGCTACGCGATGGGCATGATCTAGCTCGCCGCCAAACCTAAAGGTCTCGAGGTCGCACGATGTCCGCTTCTCCGACCTCGAGCTCGGAGCCGATCAAGGCTTATCGAGGACGGGTGATCGGACACCGCCTCGGGGGCTGCAATCTCTACGGCGATCGAGCCAAGCACCATACCTATCCTTTGTGAAGCTCGTGACTCCGAGGCGCCGGACTCCTTTCCGGACGCCGAACCTTCCGCGCCCCTACTAATCGAATCTGATTGGGCGCGGATAATGGAGTTCACCGCCGCGGACATTTTTTCAGCACTTTCGCCCTTGGCTGACATTCTCAATTCACTAAAATCTCTCTTTATCAGAGAGCCCTGGCCGGACTATGGACGGCAAGGTTGGGACGCGACGACTCAAGAAATTCAAAGCCCACCCACCACCCACTTCAGAGCTACTTGCCGATGATCTAACCGACATGCTCGACTTCGACTCCAACACATCGATGGTATGGACGGCGATGCAGGAGATTTAACAAGAACCAGCGCTTATAGGAGCCTTTGGAAGGCCACCTCGTCATATGACATACATGGTGGACACCCCAAAAGAAGGGAACGGCTGACAGAACAATGTAGAGGATGACCCTCCAAGAAACAGCCTAAGCGCAAGCATCGTGGCGCCGCTCTAAATCCCGCCACAAGAAAAACAGCGATTCCGCACCGGAGACAACAACACCTTGACAAAGGTGCGAAGACAACCCCTCCAAAGCACAGGATTCAAAGATGAGGATGGAGAAGCCAGCCCTCATGAGAGAGCGGCAGAGATGAGAGGACGATAATTACATGCCTCCTCCAAGACGAGGCAAGCCTCGACGATTTACGGTTAATTTGTCGTGGCTCGAGGATCCTGTCGAACAAGAGCGTTTCAAACGCAGGCTCATGGCCACGGCGAGCAGCCTCAAGAAAAAACAGCAACAGCTTAGAGCTAACCAAGATTTGCTAGCCGGCTGTGATGGACTGATTTCCTTGCGGTCAAGAGTACGAACTTCGAAGCGCCCCTCCAAGAGCTACCCAAAACGCAGGCCGCCACCTCGATTAGAGGAGGAAGCACCTAGACCTACATCACCGGCGCGCATGATACGGCCGACCGCCACCTCGTGGTCATGCGACAGAGGCCTCTGCCCTCCACTCAAGCTGCACACTGCGCCTAATTAAAGAATACCAAGGCACGGGAAACGCGCTTGCACTCCACGAGATATATTGGAGGACAGGGAAAGGCAAACAAGATCGATCTATGGATCGCGGTGGCCCAACCTATTACACGTGATTTACAACCATCATGCTGGATATGGTAAATCCGGCAGAACACGTTGCAGACAAAGCTCATTTGAGCTACGTCGTGATATAGCCCAATACAGAGGCGCCGCACACCCACTATGCTTCACAGATGAAGTAATGGATCATCAAATCCCCGAGGGTTTCAAACCCGTAAACATCGAATCATACGATGGCACAACAGACCCTGCAGTATGGATCGAGGACTATCTCCTTCATATCCACATGGCCCGCGGGGATGATCTACACGCCATCAAATACCTCCCACTCAAGCTTAAAGTTTCAGCTCGGCATTGGCTTAACAGCTTCACAAAGATAATCAATTGGTTGTTGGGAGGACACGGAAGTCGCATTCCTCGACAACTTCTGTGGCACCTATGTGCGACCACCAGTATCGCATGACCTAAGCCACATAATCCAGCAGCCAGGAGGAATCGCCAGCAATTCTGGACACGGTTCCTAATGAAGAAAATCAAATAGTCGACCGTCCGGCGCAAAGGCCCTTGCAGCCTTCAAGCATAACATCCATGACGCAGTGGCTTGCCCGCACCTAGGACAGGAAAAGCCGAAATCTATGGCAGCCCTCACGACACTCCATGACCCGCTTTTATGCGCGGAGAAGACAAATGGCTAGCTCGTAGTAACAACATGACCAAGGTCCCCGTAATTGGATACCAAGTACAACATGGGCAGGTCGCGCCGCAACAAGCAAAGCTCCGACATTAACTGGCGACAAAGGCCGAGGATACGAAGCTAATGCCGGATTCGTGAGGCTCTAAACCGGTCAGCCGAAAAAGCCATTCAAAATAAATACTCCGGGCCCGTCCAATTTGGACCGAATACTGATCGTCAGGTCGATACATCGGCACTTCGAAAACCAGCCAACCACACCAACAGGGATTGTTGGGTGTTCAAGCAGCAGCAAGTTAAATGCCGAAAACAATGACAAGGGCTGCATAGCGATGACGCAGGAGGAGCCCCGCCACCGAACAATAGGGGGAAGGGTTTCCCCACAAGTGTGGGCGGTGAACATGATATACGCAACCCACATACCCAAAAGGGAGCGGAAGCGCACTCGTGGACGTATATGGTTGGAGCCACGCCCCTAAAGTTCAACCCATGGTCCTCCCCGCCCGATCACTTCGGGACGACGGGACCACCCCACTAGCATCCGCCATGGCGGATTCGCCGCATTGGTTTTAGACCGAATCATTGACGGATTTCACCTCACTAGAGTCCTTATGGACGGCGGCAGAGCTGAACCTGCTTTATCAGATACAAAGGCGTAAAAAATGGGCATAGATCCTCAAGGATTAAACCCACAAAGACGACCTTTAAAGCGCCATACCAGGTGTAGAGGCCAACTATGCAGGCTCGCCATTACACTTGAGGTGGTCTTCGGATCCCCGGATAATTTCCGGGCGAGGAGTTAATCTTCGACATAGTCCCGCTCAGCGGCTATCACGCCTGCTTCTGACGAACCGCATTCGCAGAAAGTTCAATGCGGTGCCGCACTATGCATACCTCAAGCTCAAGATACCGGGCCCTCGAGGAGTCATTACGGTCAATGGAAACACCGAACGCCTCTCTCCGGACGGAGGAGCATACGGCGACCCTCGCGCGGAAGTACAAAGCAACTGTCAAGGCAATTCTCCGATCCGCCATTAAACGCCCGTACACCGCTGCTAAGCGCTACCGTAACCTTCCACAACCGCATCACTGCACGCTTTTGAGCACGCCAGATAATGCGGCCCTAACCCCAGCCCTCGCAAAATTGCGAAACCAGTATTACAGTACATAACTACGCCCTGGAAATACCATGGGCATAGGGGAGGGGCACGACCATCAAGCACGCCCAAAATACGGCTCAACCGCACAAGGGGCCTCGATTTTGTCATTCTTTTTTTTTTTCTTTCTTTCTTACTTTCAGGACTCCACTCTCCGGAAGGCCTGTCCGGCAGCATAATTGCTGAACACACGATGCAACAGCCAGGGAGGCAGAAAGCTACGTCGAGTGTCCAGGTGGTCTCTATAACGAGCAGTATACTTGTTTCACATATAATCCCAAGAGTTTCGCCTTTGAGGGGGGGACATGTTAAATAGTCCCATCTCTTTCTTATCGCACTATTTGTATCGTCCTACTTTTACCGCAGACTTCTCGAATAAACAATGCATAGCTTTTGTCTATTATTGCATTATCTTTTTTTATATATACATAAAAATATGTTCAGTTATGACATTATGCAATCAGACACCTTGGTACGCCAATACACGGGGCTTACGCACCCTGTAATATGGTGTGAGAAGTCCTAACACTCTCATGAGTGCGGCACTCGAACTTATAGCATTATATGCATCGTCCTCGAATCATGTCTTGGGTCAATAGTTGGGTTTGCCCGGCTCCCATGTTTTGGTACCTTACGTTCCTGCTTATATCGGGTTAAGGTAGAAGACCGGGAGAACCATCACATTGTGCCCAGTTGAGCCGGGCTGAGCACCTGCAAAGGAGAAAGCTAAACTCGACCGTCATGATAGGGAAGGCGAGAACTGGTCGTTGTTGGAGAGGTTTTCGAGTCCCTAAAGACTTATGCCTCTTAGAGCGAGGAGTCGGCTTTGTCCGGCCTAGGCGTGGATAGCGCCTCAACTCGGGTCTTCCGAATACTAAGGGGCTTCACTAAATTTAAAATTATAGAATTCTATGGCTAAGTGAGAGTGTTCAAGCATTATAGTCCGTTGCCTTGTTCAGTTGTGTTGAGCGCCTCCCTCAAGGACCCAATAATGGGAAAAAGAGCTCAAGTTTATCCTTAACACCCCAACCCTCGGGCATGGGGGGGTTTGACGACATTCGCCATCTCTCAATTTTGATAAACAGCCGCATGTAAGGTAATATTTTAAATTCAAAAGTGTTGTTAGCGATATGAAACAAGTTTTCAGCGACAGGGATCACAAATGCGAGTTTACTCAAAATTACATCTTTGGAGCACTCATCCGCGATCACGGCTGGGCACCTTCAGACGCCCTCATAATACATCTCGGCTTGCGATGCTCCTTCCCTGGCGGTGGTCCGTCTGTCAATACAAGATTCTCGGCGTCCATCTTGCCCTCAAAGGCACTTTAGCACGGGCAAGGCCCCACGCACCTTGATGCATCTGGAGCGCTTGATGACTTCAAGCCTTGGATGCATCCACCAACTGCCTTACCAGCCGAAGTAGCTTCCAGCATGGCTTCCCGGCCACACCGGATCAAGGCGAGACCCTTCATGGCCTGTTCGGCCACCTTATGGAGCTCGACTCACCGCTTCATTTGGTCGCTCAAAACTGCAGGGTGTCCGCCTCAAGATACCGAGACCCGAACACCTTCTCCGTCGAAGCTTCCCTCCTCGGCTCGGTAGAATGCACTGCGTCCGGACACACTGGGAAGATCCGTAGTGAATGCCCCGGAGAGCTCTGGACTCGGGTAAGTAACAAGTAATTCACTTTCGCGTGCTTGCTTTGCATAAAGAATGCCTTACCCGCCGCTATCTTCTTCATCGCCTCAATTTCCTGGAGGGCTTTTTCGGCTTCGGCCTTGGCATATTTTGCGCTCTCAAGCGCCGCGGTGAGCTCGGACTCTCGAGTCTTCGAGTCACACTCCAAACTCTCGTGATTTTCCACGAGAGCCTGGAGCTCTTGCTGCACCGCCGCCACCCGCGCCTCGCTTCTCTCGCCGGGTGCGCCTGTAATAACTATTTTTGGCCTTGGACAGCGCTTCCTTCTGTGGTCGCCACCTCGCTCAGTGGCCCTGCATACCCACGCTGATCCTGCCATCTTTTTGCAACCACATTTTTTCTCTATATATACTTACATAAGGTATTACTTACCTTCCTTGTCCTCGAGCTGCTTCTTGGCAAGGCCGAGCAAATCCTCGGACCGCTCGAGGCTCGCTTCAATACATTGACCTCCGCAGCCAAGGCGGCAGAGGTCAAAGAAGACTGACTGCATTCCCATATTGACACACTTATGTTAGACTCCTGCGTATATCTTTTTTGATCCTCGGCCTCGGCTTTTCTTTCCGAACACCAAACCGAGCATCGTGGGCCACCGCTCTATGCGTGTAATATTTTTACATATCTTAAATACATACCTCAAAGCCTCTTAGGAGGTCGGCACAGGCTTTCGTCAGCCCGCTCTTGGCGGATGAACCTTACGGATCCTTGCACTCATAATAGTACGGTGCTCCTCGTTGATGGAGGCGCTGCTATGACCTCCAGCAGATTATCCAGTGCCTCCGGTTGGACGGAGGTCACCGGCGTCGTAGGCTTTCCCTTCTTAGTAGGGGGCCGCCTGCCGGATGCTGGGACCGCTGAAGGTTCCGGTGTGGTGTCCGGCCTAGGGCCGGACTTAGAGCCCTTAGGGGTTTTATCCCCTTTTCGCCTGGAGTCCGGGAGGTCGCCTTGCGGCGCCTCCAGGACCATCTCCTCCTGGCTTGGCCCTTGTTGGGATGCCACCTCGGCGTCATTCCATGGCGCGAGGAGAGGAGGCGGTGGAAGTGAAGTGTTGTTCACATCCGACGAACTCAGGGAGCCGCCGACGGCGTTGCCGAGCCTGGCTTTGGGCGGACTGCATGATTATATCCGGCGTCGGCACTGTGCAACAAAGGAACGCCATGAGTTATTCTGGTATCCGAGACTTACGATTTCGCCAGGCTTGGCCTGGTGGCCACTCTTCTTCGCCATCGACGGCGTTGGTGGAAGTAGTCGAAGGAGGGTCCTTCCCTTCTTGGACCCTCCGGCCTCCCGGTTGGGTCGGCCTTCCTTTTCTTCTCTCCCCCCGCTGGGGGAGAGGCCTCTTTTTCCTCCTCCTCGTCTTCACGGGAGGAGTCCGCCTCGGAGTCATCGGACGGTGAGTGCGACACCACCTAGAGCCGGGAACTCTTTCGAGTTCCCGTGGCCCGTTTCTTGGCCTTCTTCTCCGGCACCACGTGAGGTGCCGGGGCCAGCAGCCCCGTCAAGTGGGCACCCGCTGGGTCTTCTGGCAAGGGAGCCGAGACAGTCAATCAACGGACGTCTTCGCCAATCCTATCAAAGGTAAGGGAGTTTAGATCCCGCATAGAGTCAAACTATGGAAACAAGTGTCCCGTAGAAGGGCAAAATAACTTACCGCGTTGGCTTGATGTCGCGCGCTGAATCCGCGATCCTCGGTAGCGGATGCGGAGCTCGGCGCCCTTGAACAGCACCTTCCGGGCATCTTCGCACGTAGTGTCAAGAGCACACTTTCTTCGGGTGTTGTGCGGATCAAACTCCCACAAGCTGAAAGCTCGTTGTTGGCAGGAGGATCCCGCGGATGAGCATGACTCGGACTACATTAACGAAGTTTAACCTCTTTGTTCACCGTGTCTTGGACGCAGGATTGGAGTCCGTCCGCCTCCGAATTATCCCACGACAAGCCCGCCTCTTTCCGGGAGGTGAGCCGTGTAGGAAGCCAGATCCGGAATTCGGGGCCGCTGCCCATTTGGGGTCACGCTGGTTCGGTGATGTAGAACCACCCGATTGCCACCCCCTTTATGGTCTCCCCGAAGGAGCCCTCGTGCCCGGTAGCGTTGGGCAGATTGCCCACCATGGCGCCTCCGCCCTGCGCTGGGTGGCCGCCGACAACCTTCGGCTTGACATGGAAGGTCTTCAGCCATAAGTCAAGTGGGGCTTAATGCGGAGGAAAGCCTTACCCATTTATAAATGTCGAGGTATTGAGGATGAAGTTTGGGGCGGATCGTGGAAATCCAGGGCCGTAGTAGAACATGGAGTCCCCAGACGAATGGGTGAAGTGGGAAACCTAGTCCATGGAGGAAGTGGGTGAGAAACATCACCCTCTCATGGGGCACAGGGGTGGGGATGAGCTGCCCCTTGTCGGGAAGCTTGATGCACGTGATGTCATTAGACAAGTATCCAGCCTTCCTCGACTTCTTGATGTGTCCCTCCGGTGTGGAGGAAGCTATCCACTTGCCTCCCGCCTCCGGACATGGCTGGAGAAGGTCGAGGTGAGATGTGCGGACTTGGGCGCTGGAGCTCGAAAAGTCTTGTGAAATGGATAAGCAAAGGAGGAATAAGGCGTAGATGGAAAAGGTGGATCCTTATCCCCTTATATGGGCAGATGAAACTAAGCGCCCCCACCAGCCTGGTAAAACTCGCTTATCTCCCAAGCGCCGTAAATTAATGGCACGGATGGGTTACCCACGTCCGTATTGATGAGAATCCCGGAATAACGGGACACGATCTCTGCTTCAACAAGACGTGTTATGAAACCACCTCGCTAAACGCTACCGAGGTGGGACAAGAAATGATTCGAATAAAGGCTTGGCTATTGTGATGACACGGCTGCGGAATACGCCATAGTTTGGATTTAATGTAAATATTATTTTCTCTATGGTGTTATGTGGAAATTATTTTGCAGAGCCGGACACTATCCTTGTGTTCAAAATCTTCTATGAAGTATTCGGAGGAGGAACCCGCCTTGCAATGCCGAAGACAAACTGCGCGCCGGACTCGTCGCCATTGAAGCCTGGTTCAGGGGCTACTGAGTGAGTCCCGGATTAGGGGGTGTCCAGATGGCCGGACTCTTGGACTATGAAGATACAAGATTGAAGACTTCGTCCCGTGTCCGGATGGGACATTCCTTGGCGTGGAAGGCAAGTTTGGTGATACGGATATGTAGATCTCCTTCCATTGTAACCGACTTTGTGTAACCCTAACCCTTTCCGGTGTCTATATAAACCGAGGGTTTTTGAATCCGAGGACGAACAACAATCATACCATAGGCTAGCTTCTAGGGTTTAGCCTCTCTGATCTCGTGGTAGATCTACTCTTGTACTACCTATATCATTAATATTAATCAAGCAGGAGTAGGGTTTTACCTCCATCGAGAGGGCACGAACCTGGGTAAAAACATCGTGTCCCTTGTCTCCTGTTACCATCCGCCTAGACGCACAATTCGGGACCCCCTACCCGAGATCCGCCGGTTTTGACACCAACAGGGATCCGATCACCGGAGGCCATCTTCATCATCCCGGCGCTATCCATGACGAGGAGGGAGTAGTTCACCCTCGGGGCTGAGCGTATGTACCAGTAGCTATGTGTTTGATCTCTCTCTCTCTCGTGTTCTCTCTCGTGTCCCTCTATGGCACGATCTTGATGTATCCTGAGCTTTGCTATTATAGTTGGATCCTATGTTTCTTCTCCCCCTGTACTCTCTTGTGATGAATTGAGTTTCCCCTTTGAAGTTATCTTATCGGATTGAGTCTTTTATGAACACTTGATGTATGTCTTGCCGTGTTTATCTGTCGTGAAAATGGGATTTCACGTGCCACTTGATGTATGTTTTGGTGACCAACTTGCGGGTTCCGCCCATGAACCTATCCATAGGGGTTGGCACACGTTCTTGATTCTCCGGTAGGAACTTTGGGGCACTCTTTGAAGTAATTTTATGTTGGTTGGATGAATCTGAGATTGTGTGATGCATATCGTATAATCATGCCCACGGATACTTGAGGTGACAATGGAATATCTAGGTGACATTAGGGTTTTGATTGATTTGTGTCTTAAGGTGTTATTCTAGTCTGAACTCTTTTATAGATTGATCAGAAAGAATAGCTTTGAGGTGGTTTCGTACCCTACCATAATCTCTACGTTTGTTCTCCGCTATTAGTGGCTTTGGAGTGACTCTTTGTTGCATGTTGAGGGATTGTTATATGATCTATCTATGTTATTATTGTTGAGAGAACTTGCACTAGTGAAAGTATGAACCCTAGGCCTTGTTTCCTATCATTGCAATACCGTTTACGCTCACTTTTATCGCTTGTTACCTTGCAGTTTTTATTATTTCAGATTACAAAAACCTTTATCTACCATCCATATTGCACTTGTATCACCATCTCTTCGCCGAACTAATTGCACCTATACAATTTACCATTGTATTGGGTGTGTTGGGGACACAAGAGACTCTTGTTACTTGGTTGCAGGGTTGTTTGAGAGCAACCATCTTCATCCCACGCCTCCCGCGGATTGATAAACCTTAGGTCATCCACTTGAGGGAAATTTGCTACTGTCCTACAAACCTGTGCACTTGCAGGCCCAACAACGTCTACAAGAAGAAGGTTGTGTAGTAGACATCACATACCATAGGCTAGCTTCTAGGGTTTAGCCTCTACGATCTCGTGGTAGATCAACTCTTTTAATACTCATATCATCAAGATCAATCAAGCAGGAAGTAGGGTATTACCTCCGTCGAGAGGCCCGAACTTGGGTAAACATCGTGTCCCCGCCTCCTGTTACCATCCGCCTTAGACGCACAGTTCGGGACCCCCTACCCGAGATCCGCTGGTTTTGACACCGACAGGAGGCGCTGCTTGACTCGTACTGCTCCGACCGCGAGGGCCGCCTTGAGCGCTGGCGGTACCGCATGCGGGTGGTGGAGGCTGCGGCCGCCTACAAAGAGGGCAATGAAGCGGGCGAGGCGCTGTTTGGCGAGACCAAGGACGAGGTCGAGGACAATGCCGGCTCCGACGAGTCCCCGCTCCGCTGGCGTCGACGAGGCCCTGCTCTTCCGAGGCCCCGCTGCACCAACAACGAGGCAGAGGACACCTCTGGCTCCACCGAGGCCCCGCCCCACCGGCACCGAGGTGGAGGCCCTACTCCACCGAGGCCCCGCCCCGCCAACAACGAGGTAGAGGACATCGCCGGCTCAGCCGAGGCCCCACCCTGGTGGCAACGAGGGGGAGGATTGCCCCCGCTCCGCTGAGCGCCGCTCTCCATCGGCAGCAGACAGAGTATCGCCCGGCCGCTGAGGCCCCGCTTGGCCGCTAACCCAGGCTGCGCCATTACGTAAACGAGGAAGAGTAGAACACGGTAGGTCGCCGCCGCCTGGTCCAAGTAAAGCCACAGCTGCTACCCTACAGCTTGAAGCTAAGCTTAGGCGGTTTGACCATTGACGGCCGATTAGCTTCTTGGCGGCGACATGGAGCTCGGAGAGCTATGTTGGAGAAGGACGCCGCTTCTACTTAATCGCTGGTTGGCATTCATCGACACGTGGGCCCAACAGGCATCTGGGCCACATGTCAGTTACGAAACTCCACCTGCAGTTAAGTCATTGAAGCTCAGTCCGCTGGAGAAGAAGCTTCTGTTCGGCTCACCCGGACACAGGTGGGTAGCTTCGGTTAATTAATTATACCTCTAGCGCACCCCTTTTTAGTTGAAGAATGTATGAAATGTAATGAAATCTGGCATGTTTATATGAAATCCAACCGTGTATGAATGAATTTAGTTCCATTAGTTCGAATTCTTGTATCACTGGCATTGGATGTACATGCAAAACAATACGTACTAGCATTATTCCGAGGGTGATCACCTCGTTTGCAGTAGTTTCACATGTACTCCCTCCGGTCCTTATTAGTCTGCATACAAGTTTTGTCTACAGTCAAAGTATCTCTACTTTGACCAATCTTATAGAAAAAAGTATGAACATTCACAATGTGCCAAGTAAAAAGGAACAGAGGGAGTACAAAGAGTTTGAGCAGCTTTTTAGCGTTCCTACATTGCAACAAACACACAGGCCTGGCAATTCATAGAGAACATTCAAAACAATCGATGCTTATGCATCTCAGCGATTCACATGTCAGAGCCAATATTTACTTCAAAACTAAAGAATAAAGAAAAATAGATCGACGCTGCTGACATCAAAGGGCGTCCCATTCGAAAATATCAAACACATGTCTTCTTGCTAACATCAATGAGCAAAATTTGACAAGGTTGTCCCATTCCAAAATGTCAAATGCTTGTTGTTTTGCGTACATCAATGAGCAAACTTTGACAAGGTTATCCCATCAGTTCAGACATTGACATGGCACCTCATGCTAAATAAACCAGCTATTTTTTTGTGCAGTTCCACCAAAATCAACCAAATTCACGCCTAGCTTGTGGTGTGGATTTCGCCTTATATGTAGCAAACGCCTTTGAACATATCACACCTCCTTTCTTGTGGTGGAAATGAATGATTCGATGTATTCATGAACATTTTGTGCAGTTCCCATTGAAATCAAGCTGAGCACCCCTATTTGCACAAATACAAAAAAAGTGATTAGTATAAAGCAAACTGTACTATGAATTGACAGTTTAAATAGGCATCTACATGGTCCATGTAGAGCACACTTCAAAAAAATGGAACTCACCGGAAAGAATCCTAGAACAACATTGTACTTACGCATCACAGCAAAAAGATGGAGATATGTCAGCCCTTCTGAGCGGAAGTTAGTTTGGTCTTGTGGGGAGTAATGTAATCATCCTTCAACTGCTCCTTCTGATGAGAAGATAGAGAGGGCTTCTTCATCCTGGCATAATCGGAACTAGTCACTTCACATACTCCATATTCTTCTTCAGAGGAGGATGATCCTGTTGTGCAAAGACAAGAGGACAACTAAATGCTAGCATCTCTGTTTGCTCGGAAAAAAGGAAAGGAAATATTTAAACAAAGACCGATGAAGCACTTATCAAGGACAATACCACTTTCTTATGACAGGTATCTAACAGTCCAATAGAGATGACAAAAGCTCAATCATATGGATGAAATCTGTAAGTGATACCAACCTTTGTCAGGAGGCTTATTGTGTAGAGCATACAGATCAAGCACTTCTCCGAAACCATTTGTTGTTATCTACTTTGGTTGCCATGCTTACAATATACTCCTCGATTAGTTTAATGTTTCTGACATCTTCTTGTGAAGTTCCACTAAAATATATGGTATATTCAAAGAAGATCCCTGTTTGCACAAGTAGAGATAATTACATATTACATTAAGAGTGGCATCAAATCAGTGGCAAAACAATTGCTCGTTCCAGCCATAGCAATAAATTAAGATGCAAAACTATATCATTACTTGTGTCATCACAATTCCAAAGGCTTCATTATAGCACCGGAGTTGATTTGTTTTTCTTCCGCTTCTTCTTCCCCTTCATCACTTGGTTCAATAACAGACATAGCTTCGCCTTCAATGTAAGATTTGGCATGTCAATTAGGGAGCACAAGTATAGCACTAAACAACGACATTAATTTTCTGATGAAAGTGGCAAAATACAGGCCAACAGTTGTGAAATATTCTTATCTTACCTCAATGGGATATTATGATGCACATATCTCCATTTGTGCAGTTCACTAAAATCAAGCAACATTACCGTACAAGTAGCACAACATATGAAAGCACACTGCACAATCATGTGAAAGAAGGCTAGTACTGACCTCTCATGACGTGGAATTCAAACAACTCACAAGAAGAAGATCTGAACCAAATTTGCCAACACGATTGTGCAGTTCCACTAAGATCAAGCAATCAAGCAACATTGTTGGTGTGACATTTTGGTTGAACTGCACAAAACACCCTTAAAACAAAACTGTTTTGTGCAGTGCAACACAAGGTCACAATAGCAACAAGGTGAAGTGGATAACCTCTGTTTTACACAGAGGTGCAAAGGAAACAACTAGTGGTCGATGTGATTGGATGACATGGAAGCCAACAAAAAGAAGCATCTAACTTATCTAAATGGAAAAAGAAAGACAGTAGCATTTCTCCAACGGTGGCATTGATTAATATTAACAGAGGGATTATATTAACAATAAAGTTTGTTAAACATGTAATTTGCTTTTAACTGTGGCATTGCATCAATTTTCCAGCGGCATTATTAGAGGGTGTTTGTTTACATGGACTTTCTGGTGTAGGGACCAAAAAAAGTCAGTGTCAGTCCCATCTAAACCAAACATGAGGGACTTTTAGGGACTAAAAGTGGGGATTTGGGACTAAAGAAAGAAGACCCTGAGGGAGAGTCTTTTTGGGACTTTTCCAATAGTTGCCCCTGCCCCGCATCATACCTTGTCTCTATTAGTTCATTACTAGGGGTAACATGGTCTTTTAGCATGTCATTTAATAACCTCTAGTCCATGTTTATTCCCTGGAACCAAGCAGGTAGGGACTAGGGACTTTCTAACCAAACAAGGCCTTAGATTAACAACAACTAAAGAGTTGCACGGGACGGTGGGGACCTTTTGACACCATGTGCATCTACCGATGTATGAAGGGGTGATGCACACTCTGTTGCAACAAAGAACAAACAACCAAGGAGCATATTTGTGTTGGTCCCAGTTTTGTTATCTTTAGACACATTTCCCTATGTGAGCGCAGCAAATCTAGTCCTTCTCAATCTCTACAGCCTTGTCCCCCAAAACAAAAAGATCAGTTCATTACAGATGTGCGTACTGCGTTTGTCATTGTTTTCCCTTTTTGACCAACGTAGGTGCTGGATAGCCAGTCTTTACTAGTACTTTCCCCCCTTCCTTTCCTCTTTGAACCACGTCCTAGATCATGCTATACAACTTTCCCCACTACTTTCTCCCATTCCTTTCCTCTTTGAACCACGTCTTAGATTCATGCTATACAACTTTCGTGCTATACCCCACTACTTTCCCCCATTCCTTTCCTCTTTGGACCACGTCCTAGATTCATGCTATACAACTTTCCCACTACTTTCCTGTTTGACCCAACACCTAAATTCGAGTGCAGAAGCGGAAAAAGCCCACATGCAGCTAGAGCAATGCATGAGGAATAAGTAAATTATACCTTAAGGTTCTTAGGGTGTGGTTCGGTAGGCGATCGAAGGCCGTCGCTCGCCCACACTATGTCTGACAATGAGGAAGAAGGGGTGGGAGGCCCTCCCGCCCTTTGTTGGGTGAAAGAGAGCAGCGCCGATAGTGGATTCCTCCCCGCCTAACGGGCGACATAGCTGCTAACCTCCTTCCCTTCTCGGCGGACGGATCCTGCCGGCTCTTTGACCAGCAGTGAGGGGAGAGAGAGAGGTCAACGAAGTCTTGTTTCGATCTAGAGAGGGTGAGAGAGTGTGAAGAGAGCAACTACAAGTGCTGATGCTCCATCGTGTATATATATACTGGAGAGAGTGTGTGAAGAGTGCAAATCCTAGAAAACAAGCGCCGAGGCTGCAGCGTATACGTGATGAGGTGATTATACGGTCACTACGAGATCGTATTGCTGCATATCCATCCATTTTGACCAGTCAAAGAATCCTCCTGGCACCGCCCGAGATCACTTTCTCTCTCTGTCATGCGGGGCCTACCTGTCATTGGGTGGAAGAAAGAAGTCGAACAAAAACAAAATTATGCTTAAGTGTAGTTAGCGAACCTGAGACCTCAAGTTTGATGAGCGAGCAGGCTAACCAGCTACGCCACCCTCCCATTATGTCCAACGAGAGGAAAATAATCTTTTATACATTCCTGCATTCGTGTGACAAGCATGCCATGTGTGTTTTTTTGCGTGGGAGTCATTGGTATTTAAATCATAATCTTGTCATGTGGCTTTGGTGGTAAGGTATTTTGGGATTTAAAGCAGTGTAGGTAGTACAGAAATAATGCAGCCTTAGTCACCTTACCTCTCTCCACGTAGTACGTTGGGTCCCACCAGTCAGAGGGTGAAACAAACAAATTAATAAGAAAAATTGAAAGCGCCAGCGGTGTATCTTACCTCACACATCTCGCTACTTCTCGTGAACACTGTCCAATTGATCCCTCTGTTCGCTCACGTACTTTTTTAAGTGAATCCTTATTATAACATGCACACAATTTTGGGCACTTGTATTCGACTAAGTCAGTGTGCCACCGTATCTTGTACTACTCCCTCCGTCTAGGTGTAATAAGTCGCGTTAGAAGGTGCAACGGGACCAAGGTGCAAGCAGATTGGAGGACAAGGAGAAACTTGACCGGTCCTTCCTCCAATCAAAGTTCTGATTTCTGTCTCTGAACGCAACAATTAATCCCAACAACTAAGAGATGTCGTTTTAGCTACCATGCAGGGCCATGTATTAAGTCGCATGCAAGCCGACTTTGATTTCTTGACTGATCAACGCGTAGTTGCGCTCCATGCATTGGGTTTTTGGGAGAGATAACAAAGGCAGAGTAAGGAGCGTTTGGTTACATTACTTAGGCTGGTCATAGTGGTGAGTAACTTGGACTAGTAACATGCATATGTTACTAGTCTATGTTACTACTACCTTTGTCCTGGTTTATAGGTCCCCTTTGTAGTTTGTGCCAAATTTTGACCAAAGATTTAACTAACAAAAAGTTAATGCATGTCAACAAAAATTATATCGTTGGATTCGTATTTGAACATAGTTTTCGATGATATAATTTTTTATGACATGCATGAACATTTTGTTAGTTCAACCTATGGTCAAAATTTGACACGAAATACAATGGGGACCAATAAACCAGGACGGAGGTACTACGCGAAGATTGCCGTCCGAAGCGAGCCAATCTGGCTCTCCTGAGCTAGCAAGGTTTTTCTAGCCCATCCAAGCAAGTTGGCCCACAAAAGCTAACATATTTTAACAGTTCCAAACGCCTAACCTTGCCCGGCTAGGCAATAAACTGTTCTTGCTAAGGATCCAAACGCTCCCTAAGTAACTCGCACGATATTCCTATTCTATGAACATGTGTGTGCGTGTGCGGGTGTGTGTGTGTTTAACAGCATGTGTGTGTTAGAGAGAGCGACACATCGACCTACTCCTACAAAGAGATGGTGTGTAGTGTACGATCTAGCCGCGAGAGTCGGTTCATCCTCTCGTTTCCGGGCGTCCGGTCGGGACAAGCGTACCGCTGCCACGCCCGCTCCTAACCAGCCTGGCCCACCCAAATCCCCTCCATCGCCCGCGCGCGCTTCCCTCCCGAAACGGTCAGCACCGCTCCAAAGAATCGGTGCCGCATTCATGCCCAGGCAGAGCGGACGCGACCTCTCACTGGTGCCTGCGTTGAAGAGAGAAGCGGATTCAAGAGTGATAGTTGCTTCGTCCGTCCAACTTACTGCTGGGTCTATGTGATTTGATGGCTCATTGGTTATTATTACTGAGGTGGTAGGACTGCTGGATGTCCCACACTTTAGGCGAAAGGAGGTACTACTAGATTAAAATTTTCTCCATTCTTACAGCGAAGGAGTGCGAGAGCAGTGAAACACGCAGGCTCAGTGATTACATGGCCCACCTCACATTATCACCATATTTTATGGACACCCTGCGACACCTAACTCTTTACATTGTACTAGTATAGTACATACTGTAATTTATCAGTGATATAAATTTGTACAATGCTATGAAGCTTCCAGCTTATGCTTCATGTATCTTGCGTCCAAGGTTGCTTGTTGCAGCATTTCATCAAATACAAAGGATACTAACATGCATGCTATTGCATCTCAATGATTGACAAATCATAGCCAATATGTACTCCCTCCGTTCCAAAATAAGTGTCTCAACTTTATGCAAACTTTAGTACAAAGTTGTACTACTACTAAAGTTGACACTTATTTTTGAACATGTAGACAACTAAAGAAAAATGATCCATGCAGTCCCTAGCCCTTGAACCGTAAACCCTAACCAGGCTTTAATTTGCTGGCGATGTTGGAGCTTCCGAAGAAATGACTTTTGCAACCCTTTGACCATCGGATCATTTTGTGCAATTTCACCAAAATCGAGATGAGCATCCCTGTGGCAAAGAAATTGAAGAAGCGTGATTAGAATAAGATTGCTTGGACTAGTTCATGAGACATAAACTCATCACAAATACAATACGTAGAAGCCAGTAGAGGTATGTGCGGGGCAAAGAAGTAGAGAAATATCCACATGGAGTGATGTGGGCAGCTGGAGCAGTGGTGCAAGCCGGATGTAAAGGGAGTTGTACCTGAGGGATGTCGGGACGTAGCTCAACCTAGAGGAGTGCGGCGGGAGGTGGAAACTGCCCACGTCACGGTAGTGAGCAAGGGACGAAGGCAACCTCACTGGCTTTGTGAGAGAGAACGGCGGGGACCTCTGATCGGGACGTGCCAATAGTGGGTTTTCGCCGGCGACGTAATGACGCATATCTACACTAAGCATCCACCTTCCCCGCGGACGTGATCCACCGGGATGTTAGAGATGTGGCCATAGTCGTTTTGTGCGAGAGAGTGTGAAGAGAGCAATCCCAACAAGCAACTGTGTAGGCTCGTCCTGCCTATGTATATCTTGGAGCGTTTTCCTTTTCTCTCCATATGAACCTATTTATATTGCGTACGTGCCACCGAAGAAATGAAGTTTGCAACCCTTTGACCATCGGATCATTTTGTGCAGTTTCACCAAAATCGAGATGAGCATCCCGGTGGCAAAGAAATTGAAGAAGCGTGATTAGAATAAGATTACTGGGACTAGTTGATGAGACATAAACTCATCACAAATACAGTTCGTAGAAGCCAGTAGAGGTATGTGCGGGGCAAAGAAGTAGAGAAATACCCACATGGAGTGATGTGGGCAGTTGGAGCAGTGGTGCAAGCCGGCTGTAAAGGGAGTTGTACCTGAGGGATGTCGGGACGTAGCTCAACCTAGAGGGGGGCGGCGGGAGGCGGCAACTACCCACGTCACGGCAAGACCGAGCAAGTGGTCAAGGCAACCTCACCGGCTTTGTGAGAGAGAACAGCGGGACCCTGATCGGGGCGTGCCAGCAGTGGGTTTCGCCGTCGGCGACAGCGACCGCATCTACACTAAGCATCCACCCTTCCCCGGTGGACGTGATCCAACGGGATGTTAGAAGATGTGGCCCGCGATGCGTTTTAATGCGAGAGAGTGTGATTTGAGCAACCCCGGCAAGCAACCGTGTAGGCTCGTCCTGCCCCACTGGAGAAAAAAACTTTATTTATAAATGACGCGGCACCTACTACTCGTTCTCCTATAAACCTTGCGCTTGGCATCTCCAAAATATGAACCTTGCGATTGGCTCTTCGCTTCTTGGAAGTCGAAAGCAATAATGGTAATGCAAAGATATATCATTACGGCTATATGAGACCGAATGAATTGCTACACATCCACCACATGGGCGAGGGTCGAGGGCGAGGAGGGAGAGTGCGATTATTACGTCCGTTTCAATATGGACTACATACGGAGCAAAATGAGTGAATCTACACTCTAAAAATACGTTTATATACATCGATGTTTGGAGTATGTACTAGTAGTTCATATTGAAATCTAGTAAAGGACATATATTCCAAACAATATGATAATCTCTCTAACCAAGGTAGGGACGAGGAGTAAACAGAGGGAGTAGTAAATTTTTCTCCTCGTCCTGCGAGCCATCACGCGCGTTGGCGAGGGAGCGGGCGTAAGGCGTACTAGTAAGCAAGCTTCACCTCATCCTCATGAGCCACTGCTACTGCGGGCGGAGAGACAGCGCATACTAAGCAAGCTTCTTCTCATTATGCGAGTTGACGGGACACATCAAAAGTACTCCAGTGTATAGAGCCTTGCCTCTAAGGTAGGCCCCACATGGTTTGCCTCTTTTTTAACATAACGCGTCAAGTCGCAATTTGTTTGTTCACCCATGGTAGACGATTCTCCATCAAGTGGACAACCAGTACACATGTCAATTTACCACATGGGTTGCCTTTTCGTACAGAAATGAGCTCCAAAGTGTACCCGCGCGGGTGTGGTTGGGAAAAAGACGGGAGTACGTGCACCGTGCGTGCACCTCTTCTCTTCGTGCACGTCCCCCACCTACAAGTGTGTGTTAGAGAGAGATACAAACCTAGACAGATGGTGTGTGAGTTCGTGAGTGTTTTTTGTTTGGGGGTGTGATTTTGTGAATGTATCTACGGGAATATGTGTCGATGACATCTCAAACAAAATTTTGCATGCAATGTGTGTGAAATAGAGGCCTATCCATATCATATATAGAGGGGGCGATCCACGAGAAGAGAGGGAGGGGTCATAGATATTGATAGAGTTGAAGAGAGGATCAAGTGGGTGGGTGCGAGATTGATGAAGAGAGCCATCGAAATTGTGTGTGTGCAAGTCAAAGATATGAGGCGGCCGACCCACCGGAACGCCGAGGGCACATGGCAAGTTTGTGTGTGTGGGAGACATGACTAGAGCGCCTGATGTATCGGTGTGTGGGGGGGGTGGGAGGAGGGGGAGGCAGAGGCCTAACCAGCGAGGTAGAACGACTCATATATGTGCTGAGAAGGAGAGACTGTCGGATCACGGGTTTTGGCAAAACCCTTAAGGTTCGAACACTGGGGTGCGCACGAAGTTCTCGCCCTACCGATCCCCGTCCTAGCTTGCTAAGATCTCAAGAATGAACTCAACGAACTCACAACACAAGGGACACAAGATTTATATGGGTTCAGGCCACCGTTATGGTGTAACACCCTACTCCGGTGTGGTGGTGGATTGCCTCTTGGGCTGATGATGAACAGTACAAGGGGAAGAACAGCCTCCTGAGGATGAGGTGTTCTTGTGCTTGGCGAACTTGTGTGGGTGAGGATTACTCAAGATGAGATCCAGCCTTCCCTCTACGGTGGTGGCTAGTCCTAATTATAGAGGCCCTGGTCCTCTCCCCAAATATTGAGCGGGAAGGGAGCCAACAACGACCAATTTGAAAGGGGACAGCTAGTACAGCTTATCCTGACAAAAGCGGTCTTCGCCTGCAAAAGGCTCTGGTGGTGACACCTCCTTGGGCTCCATGGTGACCTCCGTATTGTCGTCCTGCTGGTCTTGGTCTCGTTGCACTGATATGGAAACCTTTGCTTGATGCCTCGGTACTCCGCGCCTGCACTTGCCTCCTTTTGCACCAAAGGGAAACAAGGACATCACAAGACGCCGGGCGCCTCCCGGTCTCGATCATCATGGCTCACGCCACGAGAACCTCGCGAGGTTTGCCTTCCCTTGATCTCTCGCCCCTCGCGAGCCCGCTGGCGAGGCTGCTCTCGAGGAGGTCTTATGTCATCAGCCAAGGGCTTGGCCCCTTCCGAGGGTCTTGGATGCCTTGTTAATGAAGATGGGTCGCATCGCTTGCATAGCAAAGCCACGTCGTGGAGCATGACGAGCAGTGTGCAAGTCTAGGGACCCCCATTCCCAGAATGCCGACAATAGCCCCGGGCCCAAGGCGCTCTCGGGCTAGGCTTTGAGGCGAAGCCAAAGGTCAAGCACGGAGCACCGCGGGCCCCAATAGCCTGCGGCCTTGGTCGACGCATGGCGGTTGATTGGACATGGGCGTCTCCGCTTCCCCACGCTGCCTTGGAATCCGCCTGGCTATGCGGCCCCCGCAACCTACACAGTTATTCTTCCATCGCCCGCACCATACTTCCCCGATTCCTCTTCTTCCCCGAGACTCTGCTCCTCCTCCCAATCTGGCATGCGCTCTGCCCGCTCCATCACCATGGCGCCAAAACAAGCTGACAAGGGGAAGAAGCCTCTATCTTCACGGCAAGGCCTTACCGGCCATCGAGCCCATGTTAGCCGATCATTGGTGCTCAATGATGAGGCCATGGGCAAGGTGCGCCCATGCTCGCGCCTCGATTTCAATGAGTGGGGAAGACGGCGGCAGCTTGGCACCGTCTCGTGCTCGTATTGACCGGGCAGCCACCAAAGTCCCAATCTTCATCGATGATCTTTGGGCTGGCCTGGTCCCCCCTTTCTCCGCCTTCTCCAACGCAGTGCTGGAACACTATCAGATCCACTTGCTGCATCTTGACCCCCAATCTATGACCCTCCTTGCCGCCTTCGCCTTTGTGTGTGAGGCCATGGTGGGCATTGCTCCTTCCGCGGGCCCTTCTTCTTCGCCACTTCTTCTTGTTGCACCTGATTGATCCTCGGCAAAGCTTTGGGTGCGTGAGCTTCCAGGCTGTGGCTGCGATGGCAGGCGCAGGGATCGACTTCGAGCTTCCTCCATCCACGGGCGAGTTTCAGACACAGTGGGTGTTTGTCGATGTCGGGGTGCTCAGCCCTCTCCTCCATTCTCCGTAAGCACCTGCTGTTCCCAACTCTGGTTGGGGCCACGAGAGGCTCGCGAGCTCCTGTCTTGTCCCCGTCTAGCTCAGGCTGAGGAGGTTGAAGGACCGCGGCGTGACTGCGCCTATGGTGGTGAAGGAGTTCGTCAGCGCCGAGTCGCCTCCGCTTCAGCGCCATTCTTGCCCGATGTGGGCTTTTCTCGTGATCAGGACCATATGAGGCTTCAGAGTCGGGCTCCCTCTTGAGACGCTGCAACAAGGTTGCTCGGGTCCGACGGGTGTTCCTTCATTGGACGACATGCCCGGGAAGAGCTGCTCTGTATACTGCCTCCACGAACAAGGCTGAATTTGTAGAGAGCATGCCTTCTTTTGATGAGTGGGGGTTGCGCTCGGACGGCCTGGTGGGGCCCCGCGTGAATCCCGTCAACGTGGTTCCCTTCTTCGCCGCCGGTGCCGAGCTCGTCCCGAGTGTGGGTGCAGGGGGGCGAGCTCCGACGGAGGCTGGTGGCCTGAGTGCTGAGGTGCATATGCCGCCCGGGGCTCCTGGGGCGTCGTCCTCAGGAACTCGTGACCCTTCCCCTGGGGTGTCGGTCGCTGAGATGATGCAGCATGCGGCTCCCGAGGCCGAAGCTCCGGAGGTCTCGGGAGGTCGTGGTGAGACGGCGCTGGCCGTTTCTCTCCGCAGCCCGCACCCTGGTTGTCCTTTGAGCGCTTCCCGGTCAAGCACCCATGCCGCCGCCACGCCCAGCCAAGCTTCGGGTCGGCTTTGCATGGACTTCGAGGAGCTCCGCAAGAGGAAAAATCCCCGAGCAGCAGCGGTATCTTCGGGCAGTTGAAGCAAAGGAAGTACATCGTCGTCGATGAGTAAGTATTGTACCTTTGTGATTCCTTGAGTGCTGCTTTCCTTCCTGACGGTGGTCCTTCAGGGTCCCGTCCGCCAAGGCCGTTGGATCTCCTAAGGAGCGGCCTCCTCTCTGCTCGACTCCCCCGCTGGCCTTGAGCGCCCCGCGCCCGCGCGCCGCTCCTGGCATGGGGTCGGTTGGAGAGGCGCGCTCGCCTCCATGGCGCCTTGAGCCCACGGCCTGCCGCCGCCTCCTTGGCGGCCTTGCTTGAGCTTGGCGGGCGTGCCCGGAACCCCTCCTACAGTTATGGACGGTGGTCGGTTGGCAGGTCTTGGCCTGTTCAGCGGCCGGGCCCGTCTAGTTCGGGCCCCTCATGAGGCGGCTAGTGCTGAGGCAGCGCCAGCCCCAAATTTCTACTGAGAGGGGGTGCACCGCTCCAGGCCTCGCCCACAGCCCCCGTGGCGGAGGACGAGATGGGCCGTGCGCTTGAGTTCGAGCGCGGGCGGAGCGTTGTTCGTCATGAGCTCTTCTAGGAGGCGATGGGTGCGTTGAACCGACTCGATGAAGAACTTGCGGGTGTCGACGCGCGCCTTGAGGCCGAGGGTCTTCGATTGGCTGAGGAGTGGCACAAGTTGAAGGTGGCTATCAACCTCGGCCGTCGTCAGCATGATCCTGACAATGCGAAGGCCGAGGCGTCTCTTAAGGTCTCTCATGAGGCTTGCTCCAGAGCTTTGGAGGAAGCTCGCAAGGCTGATCGTCATCGCAAGGCTGCGGAGAAGCGCGCGTGGGAGCTCCAGGCCTGGAGCGCGTCTCTGGAGCAGCAGGTGGAGGCGCGCAAAGCCGTCCTTGCATCGCTTAGGGGGACGCCCGCCGAAGAAGAAGAGATCCGGAGGCACGAGGAGGCGTCGGCACTGGAGGCCGTGGAGCACAGTCTTGAGCTTGAGTGGCTGGAGACGAGGGAGCGTCAAGTCTCCCAAGCGGAAGATGTCGTCGGTGCGCGCGAGGCCAAGGCTCAGGAGGAGGTCGATCGCCGGGTGGCCGAAGTTTGCGCGGGTCTTGAGGGTAGGCATGACCTGAAGCTGCAGCCTACGGAGACTGAGGCTGCAGGCAGGGCCGCTGCCCTTGGGCCCAGGCTTGCTGAGGTAGAGAGGCGCGAGGAGGCCACGGCAGCCGCCCTGGTCACGGCGCAGGCGGAGTTGGCCTCCACCCATGCCGAGCTGCTCTCCCTTGAGAAACGGGTTGTTGACGCCGAGGCTGTTGCCTGGCTGAACAGGGAGGAAGTGCTTCAGCGGCGGACATTGGAGCGCGAGCACGCCCCCATGCTCCAGGTTCTCAGGAACACGGATAACACTGCGCTAGGCCATATCTGCGACGATAATGCCCCTCATCCTCATACAGACGACTACGCCAGCCATCTTCGCTTCTTCTCTGACGTGGTGACGCGTCTTGAAGCCCGATTCGATAGAGCTTGCCAACTTGTCGAAGAGAGGAGTCACGGCTTGCTCGGGTGCGTGTTCTCCCGTGTCTTCATCCACCTCCAGAACACCTACCAGGATGTTGACTTTGACGTCGCCATCGCCCCAGTTCCCCAGGCCATCCGGGGTGACCTGGCGCGGTGGGTGGAGGACAACGTGGATGCGCTGGTCAGAGCCTTCGCTTTTGAAGACAACGCGGTGGTGGTCGCTGCAGACGAAGAAAACGCCACCTTGGGCTCCATGGTGACCTCCATCTTGCCATCTTGCTGGTTTTGGTCTCGTTGCACTAATATGGAAACCTTTGCTTGATGCATCGGTACTCCGCGCCTACGCTTTCCTCCTTTGCACCAAAGGGGAAACAAGGACACTGCGCGCGCTGGCGCCCGCCTAGTCTCGATCTTCATGGATCACGTCACGAGAACCTCGCGAGGTTTGCCTTGCCTTGATCTCTCCGCCCCTCGCGAGCCCGCCTGGCGAGGCCGCTCCTGAGGAGGTCTTGCGTCATCTGCCTTGCGAGGCTTGGCCCATCCCGAGGGTCTTGGATGCCTTGTTGATGAAGATGGGCCGTACGGGCCTGCTAGCAAAGCCACGCCATGGGCCACAGGCAGGCAAGTCTGGGGACCCCCGTTCCCAGAACGCCGACAGAGACCCAGCTATGTCTTGAGGGAGAGCGGTCGACATCCATACATAACTGAAGGACAGGAAATAGGTTGGGACAGAGAGAGAGAGAGGAGAGAGAGAGAGAGAGAGGAAGAGGGGTAGAGTGCTGGATGGGTGATGGAGTTGCTTCTCGAAGATGGTGGGAGAGGCCTACTAGACAAACTGAGGGTAGAACTGCAATATTATCAATAAGAGTGGCGATGTGTTTCTGTGTGTGCCCAGGCGTGATAGATCCGGCTGGGACGCATGCATGGGTGATGAAGGGGAACCATGTGTTTGGTAAGCAAACCTAATTAGATCGGTAGATCAATTGTTGTTTGTCGGAGGAAGGGAGAGACATAACTAATGAGGTAGATCGAACGCGTGGGAAAAAACGAGTTATAAGGACCTAGCTAGCTATATGTATAGCTGGAGATCGGTCGGTGTACATCCATTTGTTAGAGGCAAATAAGGCCCAGCGAGACAGATAGACACAGAGAATGGAGCTAGGACGTGGTGCGAGAGGCCGAGCTACTAGCTAGATAGGGGGAGGAGTGTGCGGTTGTGAGATCGATGAAAAGAGGTGCAAGATTTTACACGTGTGTGGGACCGTATGAGAGACACGAGGCATGGACATAGAAAGGAGGAGATGGAAGGTGCGTGTGTATGTTGTAGGCAGACATCGTTAGAGAGGTTTATTGATCGGTGTGTGTTGGAAAGGAGTTGTGGAGACTGTGGGAGCACGACCTAAAGAAAAAAATTGAATGTGCACGATGGATAGAATGCTGAGGGAGGGGGAGGGCAAGGAGGGCGTGTGTGTGCACGAGAGAAAGTTAGTGCTATCTACAAAGGTTAGAGGATTGTGTGGGTGTAAGAGACTAACAAAGATCATAATTTGATATGAAAGTGGATTCATATATTTGAATAGGAGATCATAGTGTTATAAACATATGCATGCATGAATATAGCGGTGATACGCGTGCTGTGGTTTTGCACATGTTATACCATACTGTGATAATGCATGACGTTTGCAACTCACAGCTAAATGTTGAACAATCTAAACCATACTATACATCGGACAATCTCACATTTTATTTGAATTTGTGATAATGTGTGGCGTTTGCAGCTTACAACTAAATATCAAACAATCTAAACGATACTATATATCGAACAATCTCACATTTTATTTGAATTTGTGGTAATGTGTGGTGTTTGCAACTCGGATCTAAATAGTTGTAGGCGTAGGGGGCGGGGCACCATACATTATGTGATAAACACATTATACATATGAGACATGGTTTAGATTATGAAGATCTAGCTAGAGCTTGAAATGTACTGTGATTTGAAATCAACATAAAGTGGATTCAAAAAATCGAGTTTGAGTTCATATAGTACACATAGTTCATATCTAACTCGGGAGTAATCATGTGGTGTGTTGTGAAGATAATACACAAATGATGGTTTAACTTGACAATAATTATGATTTTAGATATTATTAAAATAGAGAAACAAATTCAAATGGTTTGACTTCACAACAATCGTTATTGTAGATCTTATTCAAATAGAGAAACTAATTCAAATTTAGTTCATATTGAAGCAGTAGTATATACATTTGGAATGCACTAAATTGTTCATTTGAGTAGCAGGTTGCATGCATTATACACGTAGCGAAATATTTTAATTAAACATAACATGAATTCAAAGTTTTGAATGACATTTGTAGTGCGAATTGATTTGGTATAGTACACGGGACTAGACTCTCTTGTGTGTTGTGTAAATTTCTTTTTGTTTTTTCATCGACGGAAGTGCGAATTGATTTGGTACAGTACACGTTAGGCTTGTCCGGAAATTTCAACCCGCGCCTTGTTACCCCGAAATATTTAAGATATATCTTTGTCTCGTTGTGCTCAAACAATTCCCTCCATCTCAACCCGCCGCCTTCCTATTCCAAAATTACAACACGCGCGAAAACTCCCACCTCCTGTGAAATCCTGACACGCGAAATGCCCGTGATACCCCTGAACCGAAAGAACCGCCTAGGTCAAATCGATGGGGGTACTTTTGTAACTTACCCCACATTTGGACAAGCGCATCCCTAAGCAATGGTTCCCCACTCCCATCCCATCCGCCCACCCATTCATACACCGAGGCCGCTGAAAACCCATGAAGCCCACACCTCTCCTCCGTCCGCCACCCAACCGAGCCTCTTCCCCGATGACATCGTCCACAAGAACACCTCGGCGTCCCTCATTCACCGAGGATCCGGCTATCGATCTAAATGCGTCCCCGCCGGTTCAGCCACCCCGCCCTCCACCTCCAAGGAGCTGCCCGATGTTCCCCTCATCTTTCGCGCCACCTCCATTCCCTTTATCGTCGCCTTCACCGCACCACCGGAAGAGAATCATCATCACCGCTTCTCGGATGAAGTCGAGGCCTAATCGGCGCCACCAAAGAGGTTGTACACTAATCGCCGCATTTTCTTCTTGATTCAATCTCACGGTGCTGCCGGCTTTCGGTCCCAAGCCGACACGGCGCTAGCGGCTCCATCCACGGCGGCATCGCCGCCACTTCCTCCACGGGCGCCGCCTCGGCGTGACGTCCACTTCAGTGAGGATATGTTCTTGCTTTAGCTCTCGCTCGTCTTTGCTTTGCCTCGCTCTTGCTCTCGGTCCCTGCATGGTATGCTCTTGCTATTGCTCTTGCTCTTGCTCGCGCTGCTGCTCTTGCTCTTGCTCTTTTTGCGATCTTTGCTCGATTTAGCTTCACTTGATCGTTGAGTCGACTTTGGAGTCCGTCGATTTTCGGGGGTGGGGGCTCGCCGAGTTAAGGAAGAACGATCGCAATGGTGAGGGGGCTCGCCGGATAGGTACCCCACTATCTATCTTAGGGTTCAGGGTGGGGGCGGTGGTTGCCGGCGGTGGTGGGGCGGTGGCGTGGGGATCACCGGAGAAAAAGCTCGGCACGGGGGGGCCTAGAGGGATTGCCGGGGCGGCAGCGGACCAACGATGGGGAGTGGTTTCGAGGCAGGCAGGGCGGCGCACCGCCGGCCACGGGCAGCGGGCGGCGGCGGTTTGGTCGGTGGTGGCTGGCGGCTTAGGGGCTGGAGGTTGAAGATGAACTACAGGCCCTTGATTTCGTATCCAACGGCTGGAAAATCGACTGACCAGCGATGAAAAAGTCAGTCGACTGATGTGTAGCCTCACCTGATGCTGCTACATGACCAGCTGCCCCGGCTCTCGCACGCGCTTCTGGTGCTGCTACTGCTTTTCTACTACTAGTGCGTTCAGTTTTGACAGTAAAATTCAGTTCCAACAGCAAAATTCAGTTTCAACAGTTAAGTTCAGTTTCGACGGTTAAATTCAGTTTCGACAATTAAGTTCAGAGATGAGCGGCTGATGTATTTTACATCTAGCACTTTGTGGTTATGTATTTTACGTCATCTATTGGAGATGCTATTAGAATTCCACTCAGGTTAACGTTGTCTCTCCTGTCCTGCTTCAGCCTCGGTGTCGTACAACTCATCGGAGCTGCTTCAACAACAAAACCCTCCACCACAGCGGAGCAGTACCCCGGGCTCCATATCAAGATGCCTAAGATCTTCTTCCCCTCCTCTGATAGCCAAGTCAGCAGGATCATCCTCACCGACCAACCCAATCACGCTGAGATTGACATGGCTTCGCCAAAGAGGTCGTACACTTGTTGCATCTCTTTTTTACTCTACATGTTATATATACTCTCATCGAAAGCACACATAGTAACGTGAAATACGATTAGTTCTCCTACTATATGACAAGGAGCGAGGTACCGTGCAACTTAGCTATCCGTGATGGACTCTTGAACGCCATGATTATTTATCTCTGTGCGTTTGAGCTGTGCATTTGTCGATGGGCCCGGGAGTTGAGCTAGTAGGGCAGTGGCCTGGGTCAAAAGTATAAGAAGTAGCACAAAATCATTTTTTTGAGTGTAGGCTTTTCCTTGCTCAAGCCTGCTAGAATCGCCAGTGCTTGAAAGGAAAAGTGAAGGAAAAACATAGGAATTAGAAAGTTTCCTATGGTACTACTATTCATGCATTTGGTTCAAAGGAATGGAGCAAAGCAAAACTGTAGGATTTATTCCTTTAGTGTCTCCTTGAAAGAAAAACCATACGAATTTTAGTATCCACATGTCCTCCTTTTCAAATTCCTATTCATGTAGCACAAGACTAAGAGATAGTAGCATAATAGCATTATAACCGTATGTTTTCTTGTGGTTTGACTTAATCTCACCATGCTTCTTTGCATCCTGTGATCTTCCAATTCTTGTAAACCAAACACCCAGATTGGCAGAAATCCTGTGTTTTTAAATTCTCTGTTTTGCACGTGCATTCCTATCCTATTACTGTATATTTCCTATCCCTGCGTTGTTAGAATCCTCTAGTTCAAACGAGCCCTTACCGAATTACTTCTCTTACAGATAGTTGTCAAAGAAAACCTTGTGTAGTTTGTCCCGCTCCTGTTGTGCCGTCGTCCACCCATTTCGCTCGCTCCAACGCAGAAGGGTCCAGACAATGAGGGATCCGGCCTCAGACTGTCTTTTGTCAGCTTCGAGATCTTCTTCCCCACCGCTAGCAGCCATGACAACTGCAGTACCATCATCAACCGAGCAGATGACCTCGAGGACTACACGGGTCCGCAAGAGAGGTCGCACTCTTTCGTGTCTGCTTACATTATGCATCACTTAATATTACATGCTACTTTATCGTCCTGTTCACTGGTTAGACTCCGAGTCAACTCCAAACTAATGGTCAAACTTGAGTTTTTAAATGGTTTTGGGGTACATACCGGGGCCGCAATCAATAGTATCTATCTACTATCTGGTTAATCTCTGGTGTCTACTATGAGTTTCATGTTGGGTGTGAAACAAACAGTAAAGAATCCATTATCTGTATTTTTTAAATGAAGCCATTATCTGCCAGCTATCATTGGTTTTGGGTCTATCCACAGGTTGCTACCATCACTCTGGATTTCTGCATGCACTCCTTACATAATATCACTATGTTTTATTCCTATGCATGTTAGTTATTGTACACAATGGAACTGAACAAGTAGAGCAAAAGAGACGAGCCTTGCGTGGCAATAAATTTCATGCAGACGTCGCTCCATGGTAGGCGCAAAGGCAACCCCCCTCCACCCATTTCGGATTGTAATTGAGAGGAAGATATCTATTACGAGGGGACTCGAAGGAGAAGACCACTCTATTTACCCTCGAGGTCTTCGCTCTAACTTGGCATGTTGATGTTGGTTATATCATGCATATAGTGCCTTGCATTGCTTACTTTATACATCAAATATGTCGTCTACTTAGTTTAGACATGCTTTGCGTGAATGCCATCTGTTTAGTTTATTCATCGTTTACGTGAATTATGCAACGCCATCTTGTTTAGCCAGGCATCATATATGTGAATTTTGCAATGCCATCACCTTATCCGGTCATCTTATATGTGAATTATATCAGGCCATCCTTTTTTTTAGATTACGTATTACATTTGTCAACAATGTTAGTACATTCAACTACTCTTTGTGTGCATCAGCCATTTGACACGGTGATGGAAAATTCTGGAGTGAAAACAAGGTCTTCAGAGCAGACTATGCTATCTGACGAAGAGCATATCTCGCTGGTTATGGATAGCTCCTCAGAGGAGGATTCAGAGACAAATGACCAGTCCTATCCCCCCCCCCCCCCAAGGTGTTTGCTCTAACTTGGCGGGGTTATTTTGCTCATATCGTGCGTATGGTGTCTTGCATTGCTATGTCATTTGATTAGTTTAGACATGCTTTGTGTGAATGCCACCTGTATAGTGTCTAATTTGAAGGAAATATGCCCTAGAGGCAAAATAAAGTTGTTACTTATATTTCCTTATATCATGATAAATGTTTATTATTCATGCTAGAATTGTATTAACCGGAAACTTAGTACATGTGTGAATACATAGACAAACAGAGTGTCACTAGTATGCCTCTACTTTGACTAGCTTGTTACTCAAAGATGGTTAAGTTTCCTAGCCATAGACATGTGTTGTCATTTGATGAACGGGATCACATCATTAGAGAATGATGTGATTGACTTGACTCCATCCGTTAGCTTAGCACTATGATTGTTTAGTTTATTGCTATTGCTTTCTTCATGACTTATACATGTTCCTATGACTATGAGATTATGCAACTCCCGAATACCGGAGGAACACTTAGTGTGCTACCAAACGTCACAATGTAACTGGGTGATTATAAAGATGCTCTAGGTGTCTCCGATGGTGTTTGTTGGGTTGGCATAGATCGAGATTAGGATTTGTCACTCCGTGTTTCGGAGAGGTATCTCTGGCCCTCTCGGTGATGCACATCACTATAAGCCTTAGCAATGTGACTAAAGAGTTAGTTGTAGGATGATGCATTACGGATCGAGTAAAGAGACTTGCCGGTAACGAGATTGAACTAGGTACTGAGATACCGACGATCGAATCTCGGGCAAGTAACATACCGATGACAAAGGGAACAACGTATGTTGTTATGCGGTTTGACCGATAAAGATCTTCGTAGAATATGTAGGAACCAATATGAGCATCCAGGTTCCGCTATTGGTCATTGACCGGAGATGAGTATCGGTCATGTCTACAGAGTTCTCAAACCCGTAGGGTCCGCACGCTTAACGTTCGATGACGATCGATATTATGAGTTTATGTGTTTTGATGTACCAAAGGTTGTTCGGAGTCCGGGATGTGATCACGGACATGACGAGGAGTCTCGAAATGGTCGAGACATAAAGATCGATATATTGGAAGGCTATGTTTGGACACCGGGAAGGTTTCAGATGAGTTCGGGCATTTTCCAGATGCAGGGAGGCCGGGAACCCCGGGAGTTAATGGGCCTGAATGGGCCATGGTGGAAGAGAGGAGGAGGCCAAGGAGGAGTCGCCCCCAAGCCCATTCCGAATTGTGGGGGGGGGGGCCTTTCCTTCTCTTCCTCTCCCTCTTCCTTCTTCTCCTACTCCAACTAGGGAAGGGGGGAAACCTACTGCTACTGCGAGTAGGACTCCCCCCCCCCTTGGGCACACCATAGAGAGGGCCGGCCCTCCCCTCCTCCACTCCTTCATATACGTGGAGGGGGCACCCCATAGACAGAACAAGTTGATTGTTTAGCGTGCGTGTGCCCCCTCCACAATTTCCACCTTGGTCATATCGTTGTAGTGCTTAGGCGAAGCCCTGCGTCGGTAACTTCATCAACACCGTCATCACACCATCGTGCTGACGAAACTCTCCCTCAACCTCATTTGGATCTAGAGTTCGTGGGACGTCATCGAGCTGAACGTGTGCAGATCGCGGAGGTGTCGTACATTCGGTGCTAGGATCGGTCAGATCGTGAAGACGTACGACTACATCAACCGCGTTATCATAACGCTTCCGCTTTCGGTCTACGAGGGTACATAGACAACACTCTCCCCTCTCATTGCTATGCATCACCTAGATAGATCTTCCGTGATTGTAAGGATTTTTTTGAAATTACTGTGTTCCCCAACATAATTACCATATATGTGAATTATGCATTGCCATCTTGTTGCAAGACATTATATATGTGAATTATGCAATGCTATCTTGTTGCCAAGGCATTATATATGTGAACTATATCATGCTATCATTTTTTGTATTACGTGTTCCATTTGTCGACAACATTTGTATATTCAACTACTCTTGCTGTGCATCAGCCATTTAAAGCGGTGATGGAAGTATCTGGAGTGAAAACAAGATATTCATAGCAGACAATGCTACCTGCTGAAGCAGACATCTTGCTGGTTACAAAGAGCTTCTCAGGGGAGGATTTAGATATTGGTGACCAATCCTATTTCCCCCCTGAGGTCTATGCTCAAACTTGGCAGGGTTATATTACCCATGTCATGCATGTTGTCTTGCATTGCTTAGTTTTTACATCATATATGGATTGTGATCTGCTTACTTGCTTACTATATAAATTATATATTTTAATTATATCATGCCATCATGTTTACATACACAACATCTATCTGAATTACGTCATGGCAACCCATTTAATAAAGACATCATATAGTTATATCATCTCATCATGTTTAGTGTTTATAGTCATCATATTCTGAATTATGTCATTCTATCCGTGAATTATATCATGCTACCATGTTTCCATAGGCGGCATGTATGTGAATTATGGCATGCTAACCTATTTAATAAACACATTATATAGTTATATCATGTCATCCTGTTTACATAGTCATCATATTTTGAACTATGTCTTTCCATCTTTTTAGTTAGCCATCATAATGTGAAATTGTGTCATGCTATCCTGTTTAGTTAGCCATCATATATGTGAAATTGTGTCATGCTATCCTGTTTGGTTAGACAACATAAATGTGAATTATTTCATGCCCTCTTTTATTCCCCACTATCCATTGCACATGTCTATCATACAATGTCTATACATTCAATTACTTTTCTTGTTTATCAGCCATTTGAATTGGAGAGGGTGATGGTAGTATCTAAGGGAGTAACAACACGGTCTTCAGAAAAGATAGTGCTACCAGTTGATGCAGATAGAACCACGGTTGTACTTGCCCAAGAACCAGCCCCGACACATAACCCAGGACTCGCATGATTGTACCCCTACACGGTTGAATGAGAGAACCAGCTACACCCCTTCTAACCCCAACCCCGTGAGATAGTAACCTAGTTCCGATTGACACAACACCGTCTCCGCCCACAGAGCACCCAAACACGAGAAGTTAGGAAGGTAACTGCGATTACCCAAAGCACGAGGACCACCACTCGAATCCCAACTCAAAGCTTAAAGGAGAAGAAGAATTGTTCTCGGAGTCGGGGTTACGTAGCTATGGTTCATACTCCTTTGCTCTTGCATCACTGTATTTACTCATACCAACTATTTTCAAATTTGAAGGATGGAATTGAAACTCCAATGGCGCAACAGGTATGTTTTAAACCTATTTCTTTAACTGGTTTGCTGTTGTAACTTGCTCTATGTTGATTTCAGTTTCAATTGAATAAACAGTTATGTTCTCATGTCATGCACATTACAAGTGTTGTCATTGCTCTATAGTTTCCCACACTTATATTACATCTATTCTGCTTTGTCTTGAACAAATATTATTTGAACTGTGTCTCTATCTTGATTTGGCAAAAAAAACTAGAATGATATAGACCATAAAGTGACCATGGTACATAGATATATGTTTGTTTCATGCTGTTATCATGTCCACTTTACTACTGAACTGATTTACCAAAATGAGTCTCATATACAACATGGTAAACATGTGATGTGTCTGCTTGTTTCTCTTTTAGAATGCGGACAAAATATTGGAGAACAGTACCCCATTATGCAATGGTAAAGGAAGTAATGCAGATAAGGTTCAAGATAGCTGATAAAAATTATCTTGAGGACAGTGAGAGAACCCCAAAAGTCCTGTCTTGATGTAGTGTTCGAGTTACTGGCCACTACTACTGGCACAAGCTCTTCGAACTTGCTACCTGAATCAGTTTGTCTTCTTGAGTCTCAACTTCAAGTTGAAAGACATCGATCAGATGTGTTGCGGCAGGAAGGTGAAGAACTAAGGAAGTCCCTGCAGAATTTAGATGCATACTTCCTGGTGCAACAGCAAGTGCTGGAGGATTTAAGTGCCAAACAAGAGAAAGTTAATAAGCTTGCTAAGCATCTTTGCAGCATTATGGGTACCCAGGATATTGTTTCTTGAGATCTTCTGAAGTGGTTTCAGTTCATGACTTGTTTTGCTGCGGCGTTTATTTGCGCTGGTCGCCAACTTTGACAACCAGTGTATATGATATGCTGCTTTGTTCCCTATATTTGCACTAGTGGCGAACTTTGATGCCGAGTGGATGTAATATGTGCAATAGCCATGATAGCCTAGCGTAAGTTGCTTGCTTATTTATTTCCTTCTTGTCTTGTTTATTTGTTCGATTGTAGTCAGTGCAGTACTTTTTCTGCGGTTTGGCCGCAATAACCTATTTTTTAAAACTAGGCCACAATAACCATGGGCTACATATTTACTGTAGTTACCATGGGCCTCCTACGGGCCATAGAAACAGTGGGCCTTTTAAGGGCCGTAGAAACAATGGGCCTTCTACGGGCCGCAGCATCAATGGGCCTTCTACGGGCCGTATGATCGATCGGCCAAACATGGCCAATAACAGACCGCATTATGGGTCGTAAACAGGCTAGATTTGGAATCGTCCATTCATCGGCCGGCAATAACGGGTCGTCGTTAATCGGCCGTATTTGATGACGCTATGAAAATGGCCCAATGGATTAATGGCCCGCAAACAGGCCGATTGTAATCACGGCCTGAATTTGGCCCACAAGCAGAAAAGGCCAATGTGGCCGTCGATAACGAATCAATGAAATAAGCCCAAGAATAAATGGGCCACGAAGGCCGAAAGATAACATGGGTTGGAAACGGCCCAATGGAATAATGGGCTGTTAGTGGGTATGAAGCGATACCTTTGTTCATTGCGGGCGGATTCACTCACGGGCCGTTAATGGGCCAAGAGTTACAAATGGCCTCATTATGGGCCGAAAGACATCATGGGCCATACATGGGCCGGAAGTTACAATGGGCTGGAATCATATTGGACGGCCCAGATGAAGCTACTGGGCTTAATTCCGATTGGCCGTAACGGGCCGTGAGTTAGCAGGCCGTAAATAGGCTATATAGGAACGTCCTTTCCGTGGGCCGGCCCGTTACCTTTTGACCTAGTCAAACGGGCCGGCCTTTCCATCGGAATGGGCCTTCATAAGGCCATGCGTCCGACCTATCATAGGCGCCTCCTGTCCAATGAATGGATGACATCTGTCCGAACAGTGAGCCAACACGTGTTTCCTCCGGCCAATGACAATTTTACACGTGGAAAATCCTCATTGGTCCTGGCTATTAACGGGTTATCGGATCAAAAACCGGACCCGATAGCTTAACGGCAACCCGTTACGGTAGATGCCACGTGTTGGTCACATTGACGAAAGCACTTCGATGACGTGCGATTTATAGTCATGGAAGTGGACACTTCCGTGATGATAATTTTGGTAATGTCATGGAACACTTCTACGACAAAGACAGTATGACTATCTTGATTACGTCATAAAATGCGTCATGGATGTACATGCATGACAGAAAACGCGACCTATTGTGACAAACACGTATCATCATGGAAGTGTATTTTTTTGTAGTGCTGCCTGCTAACTTCCTTCCGCTTTATTGATTTTGAATTGTCAAGTAAAACCGACAAGAAAAAGCAATAAAATTCACTCTTCAGAACTCATTCGTGCATGATACTAACAGTCACTACTTTGATGTAAGGCAAACACATGATACCAGTATGGAGTATGTATGAAAAGCAGGAATGACATGGCATATTCACAACTGTTTGTGTAAACTAAGCTAAGCGAAGCCATTTCAACAAATAAGAAGCAATGCAAGCTAGACACCACATGAAAGATGCAACCAATATGACTCTGCCAAGTTAAAAGTGTCCCATCATAAATGGCATTTCGACAAATTAGAAGCAGCGCATGCTATAAATCATATGAAAGATGCAATTAATATCGCACTACATATACTAAAGGTGTCTAGTCATATTGATTGATGCGGGATACAAAAAAACAATAGTTTTATGTAAGGACATGCTTAATAGACAGATGTACTATGTACTAAAAACTGGAAGGCATGTCACATTAACAAGTATAATGTATAAACTAAGCAGAATAGCATGTGCAATTTAACCAGATTGGAAGAATTACAATCTAGACACCATATGCAACATGCAACCACATATCACGCTGCCAAGTTAGAGCAAGCACCTGCGATGCTCGTGTAGGGGAAATGCGGTAATCAACTACAAAGCTATGTTCACTATCTTCATCTAGCCTTGCTGTATCTTGAGAATCATGTGGGGAGGCTGACGCTACATTCTTTAAATGAGGATCTTTACTCACAGTAGTCCACTGGCCTGACTGCCTCATCATAAGTGATTGATGAGGGATACGCAAGAACATTAGTTTGATGTAAGAACATGGTTAATAGACAGATGTACTAGTATGTACCAAAAACAGGAAGACATGTCATATTCAAAGGTATAATGTGTAAGCTAAGCAGATGCAATTTAACCAAATTGGAAGCAATACAAGCTAGACATCCGGCTGGAGTGGTGAGCATGATCATCTAGGACCTGAGAGCCTGGTGGGAGGTGGGCTGCTTCGCCACCATCGTGGCTTTTTAGTTGGCTTCCAGGTGATGCCTGTCTGTGTTGGGTTGTCACTGGCTCGGGAAGCGACACGTAGTGGAGGCAAAGTGAAACTTTAAACGAACCATTTGTTTGTATGCATGTCGGACAAATTACAACATTGGAAATACAAGCATGGTCTAGGCCCACATGCGAATGATACTCGGCGGAACGTTCAAATGAGGCATGCGGGAGAATGGACTCGACCGGAGGGCGGCATGATCGATGGAGAAGAGGGTTGGAGAGGAATGAGAAATAAGCAACGCCACATGATTATACTTGAACGGCTCAAATAAACAAGAAGTTGTCTCGTTTTCCCTTCCGTCTTGGTCATGAAGTAAGATACTCCCTCTGTTTTTATTTACTCTACATATTAGGTTTGACTGAAGTCAAACTTCGTAAAATTTGACCAAATTTATAGAAAAAATATGAACATTTACAATAGCAAATCTATATGATGTGAAAGTATATTCAATAATGAATCTAATGGTATTGATTTGTTATTGTATATGTTATTATTTCTGTCTATAAACTTTGTCAAAGTTTACAAAGTTTGACTTTGAGCAAAGCCGAAATTCGGAGTAAATAAAAACAGAGGGAGTACGCAGGGACTAGTTACTACTTCCAGAACATGGTAAGTTGGACCCCTAAATGCGGGCACGGACCAGGCACACCTCAATTATTCCTTCAAATAGTCAGACACCTACATTTAGCACACCATCCGGCTACTTAATCAAGTGTTACACTTCACTACTTGAAAAGGAAAAGGGTGGTACCGAACACAAAACCACCACACTTGGGGCTAGGGTAACAACTTGGTATTGTACCACATTTGAACTAGGGCACAAAAACCACCCGTTCTGCGCCTAATGCGCAATGCGGAGCACTGATGCTTGAATTTGGCCGGGAAAATAGGGAAACCGACATGTGGGGCACACCTGTCGGGACGACGTGGCGCAGACTAGTCCAATGGAGGAGCTGGCCCACGACCTCCTCGCCACCGGCAACCATTCATGTTGGTCGTGGGGCCAATAAGCAATGTGGCGCAGCTCCCGCGACCGCTCGACCTGGCGATCGCGGTGAGTGACACGCGCTCATCGCCGCCGGACACGGTCGGCTTCGGTGTGTCGAGGGTGGCGTTAAGCGCTTGCACGACCAATAGATCAACACCCGGCTGCGTCAAGGATGCACGGGCGCCCGAAGTCTTGGCGGCGTGCCACGACCAGCGTCAGCGAGGTGGTGAAGGCGACCAAGCTGCATCCCCGGGACTGAGACCATGCCGGGCCGTCTTGCTTTTCAATGCATGTGGGGATCGATGTGAGCAAAGGGCATCTCCAACGTTGCCACGACCGCGGTGACTACCTGGCACACCAAAACCTCGTCCCTCGCGCCATCGCGCGTCCGCTCCTCGACGGGCGCCAGCTGCCCGCATTCATGTCGTCCCGTCCATATGTCATCATTAAGAGGCTCGGTGCGGGGAACCAACTCCGGTGACTTAATAGCGCGCACCCGGCGCTTGGCCTCACCGGAATGCGCTACTTAAAGCGGTAACGCCCAGCTAACCTCCACACCATAGTGTATCCTCCTGCTACCTGGCACCACATCCGCCATGACCGTGAACGTGAATCTCTGCAGGAGAGCTTGTCTTCGGGGATGAATGTCAAGGTCGCCGCCCTCGCTCAAGTCGTCGCTCGCGAAGCAATAGTGGCGTAGCCGGACGTGGACGCGACCGCACAAGCGGTTGCCACGCTGGCGGCCAATGACGGGAGCACCGTCAGCCATGCGTCCTACTTGCCGCCGTCCAACGTCCGGCACCGCCGAGGTCGGGGACTCCTCCGAGGATGAGTAGGGCATGGGAGGCGGCAGGGCATGGTGTGCCAACTGGCCGGTCCGTCTTCCATGTTCTACTCTTCCTCGCCGGAGACCGCACCTTCACTTCACGGGTCTTGAGCCCCGCCCACATACATGGAGATCGCAGATGGACGACGTCGGTCACCGCCGTAGAATAGGTTTAGGGTCGGGTGTCTTTTATTTTTCTGTCCTATAAAAGTTTGAAATGTAATGAAAATCTGCCATGTTTGCATTAATCTCGGCCGGTGTATATGAACTTTCACAATAATAGCAAGATATAGTATATTGTAGGAGTACTAGCAAGATGCCCGTGCGTTGCACGGAACATCAAGATCTTGTGGGAGAAGGATGAACGAGGGAAGGCCTTATCTGCAAATGTGGAGAGGAGTGCGGGTAAATTGTCATAGTTTCCTTCCTATCCGTTAGATATAGATCGGATGGCCTATATTGCAACAGGACAGGCACACCATCATCACCAACTCTGCTTTTTATAAGAGTAGATATGGAATGATGATTCGTTTTTGTGTGTATAAACTTAGAAGGTTTGAACCGAGACAAAGCTAACATGCGAAGTAAATAAACACATAGGGTCTACATACAATATTTATCTTAGGCACTCCAATAGTATGTCCACTACACATTCACGCATTTCATATCTTTCTACATCTACGGGAACCTACGAAAGGGTTAACGTAAATTGCCTCTCTCTCTCCTCCCTAATTTTCATGGTGGTGGGCCACTCCCTCCCCCCAATCTAAAATCAACAGCTCACACATTTCACATTACGTTAATTACGTAACTGGGATTACGTAGGTGTAGCATTACTCATCCTAAAAAAACCAACTAAGCCAACCTCCCAGCATATCGCGCGGGAAAAGACCCGGCCGCACCATTTTAGTCGGGATTGCCGGATTACTAGTAGTAGTATTGATGGATCGTGCGAAGCACCAAGTTTTTTTTTTTGAGGGGATGAAGCACCAAGTTTAAAAGGAAAAAAAGGCGGTACACTCACAACACCCCTGTCACGGTCGCATTGCACCCCACACACGTTCGGTCCTGCACACAGCTCACGCAAACGGAACGTGCTTCGGCTTGCCTCTTCACTGACACGTGGGACTACACTTGGAGAAACCGACCATGCGCCAAACTCCCCCCCCCCCCCCCCAAATCCCAAATTCAACCGCCCTTCGGCCAACTAGCCAATATTATTCCCCAAACCAACCTCCCCCCGGGCCCCTCCACTCCATTCGTTCCGCCACAGCCGCTGAGGGAGTCCTGGATTAGGGGGTGTCCGGATGGCCGGACTATAGCCTTCGGCTGGACTCCTGGACTATGAAGATACAAGATTGAAGACTTCGTCCCGTGTCCGGATGGGACTTTCCTTGGCGTGGAAGGCAAGCTTGGCGATACGGATATGTAGATCTCCTACCATTGTAACCGACTCTGTGTAACCCTAACCCTCTTCGTTGTCTATATAAACCGAAGGGTTTTAGTCCGCAGGACAAACAACAATCATACCATAGGCTAGCTTCTAGGGTTTAGCCTCTCTGATCTTGTGGTAGATCTATTCTTGTACTACCCATATCATCAATATTAATCAACCAGAGTAGGGTTTACCTCCATCGAGAAGGCCGAACCTGGTAAAAACATCGTGTCCCTTGTCTCCTGTTACCATCCGCCTAGACGCACAGTTTGGGACCCCCTACCCGAGATCCGCCGGTTTTGACACCGACAGCCGCCCTCCCCGCCGCGCCGATACGTCGGCGCCACGGTTCATCGAGGGGATGCATGGCGATCCTCTCGCTCCCACGGTACGCTCTCGTAGACTGCCGTCCTCTAGCCGCGCTGCCACCGCTGGCGACATTCACTAAAAAAAGACACATCCGTGACATTTTAGGCCGAACAAATTTTTTTTGTCATACTTATGACACTTCTATGACAATAATTATGACAAAACCCGATATCATCATAGATGTGGTGGGTTCCTACTTCTATGACAAAAAAAACATGACAGAAAATGGGCTTTTCATCCTGGGTGGGCCGGAGACGCAGCTGCAGGACATTCTTTGGGCCGTCCATGACAGTAAAAAACCATGGTAGAAGCGAGGCGAGGAAAATATCAGGGAGTTCCCGGTTACGGTCGGTGGTCAGGGGCGAAGCGAGCGGCGTTTCTCGTGACGACGTGCGTGTGCGAGCATTGGGCTCTAATCGAACCCGAGGTGAGGCGTTGGGCTCTAATCGAACCCGGCCGTATTGCACCGCAGTTACGGTTATCGAACTCGAGCGATCAATCGATCCTTTGTCGTTAATCGAACCCGAAAGTGATTCGCCGCTACTCCTACTAATCGAAGCCGATCGATGCTGCCTCTGGATGAACAATTGAGCGTTGTTGGGGTTTGGATGAACAAAGACTTTCGGTGGGGTTGGATGAACAGGACCCCGTGGTAGTAGAGGTCGCTGTCGGCTGGGTGAACAAGACTCGATCGGTCGAGCCGGTGGATGAACAGGACCTCGTGGAGGACTGGATGAACAGGACGGCCCCGTGGAGGGCTAGTTGAACAGTAGCCGGTGGAGGGCTGGAGGAACAGTAGCCCATGGAGGGGTGGTTTAACAGGACCCCATGGAAGAGGGGTTGAATAAAGAGCTTATGGCGGTGGAGGAGCCTTGATGGAAATGGATGAACAGGAGCCCGTGGATGAACAAATACAGTGGAGGCCGGAGGAGGTCGAGGATGGATGAACAGAGTCCGTGGAGGCTGGAGAATTGACGGTGGAGATGAATAAGATCCCATGGAGTCCTGCTTATGCGGTACACCACACCCTCCCGATGAATAGGACCTCCGTTTGACCGTAGCGCCCAACACAAGTCCGCTTCTCCGTTTTGCGGCACGCTTACACCTCCCGTCCAGCGGACCCGTTTCAACCGTGGGAGGTCCGTTTCCTCCGCTTTTGCGGTACAGAGACCCCTCCCGATGAATGGGATCCCGCTTTCCACCGTGGTCGGTCGAACACAAGGCCGCTTCCTCCGTTCTGCTGATACGCCAGGCCTCGTTTCCATCGGATGTTCCGTCCAAGCGGTTGGCTCCCGGCGAACACGATGACGCATTCCGTTCGACCCGCCGGTTGGCTCCCATGAATCTGACGATGACGCAGCTTTCTCCATTCCGACCCAGCCATGTACACGCAGCCCTAGCCGTGCGTATGCGCGAGTAGGCGTTCGAGACCTCATTTGGTATAAATGCGTACGCGGGTCAGATTTATTTTCTTGCACCACAGTCGCTGTAATGCGATGCGTGTACATGCTACGTCGCGCGCCTCTCTGACGACTGCGTCGCGGCGCCTCTACATCGACCAGCTTGTATGCACGTTCGCGACCAGAATGACAACGCTACTACGCTTCGACCGGGTGGGTCCCGACTGTCAGGCACTTCCTTGCGTGCGAAGATGTAGCTGGTGGGTCCCAGCAGTCAGGGGTGAATCGTTTTTTCTCGTCATATGGACGCACTTCCTTGTGTACGAAGATGTAGCTGGTGGGACCCAGCAGTTAGGGGGAAAAGCGTTCTTTTGTGAATCACGGTGGCCGTCCGTGGGTCCTCGATGTCGTGGAGGAATCATTATTTCCGTAATAAGGAGGCACTTCCTTGCTGCGGCCGTGGATCCAAATTGCCAGCCTCTCCACATACATTACTCTTCCGATGGAAGTCGTTCCTTGACCATATTGACCACGCCACGCCGAGAGCACCAGGCGGTGGGCAGGCGCGAGGCCTAGGAAGGGGATGACGCTGGAGCCGGGAAGACGCGGGCGATGGATGCCCACGGAGAGGAGTATGAGGGTTCACCGTTCGCCTCGCCGCCGTGTGGGAGTAGTAGGGGACGGTGAGGCTTCAGCAGCGGCCTGACCCGGCCCACGGGAGGCGAGGAGTAAGCGGCGGTCTCACAGTATTGGGTTTGGGGCGGCTGGTGCAAGAAGAGCAGCGATTGAAGAAGCAGCAGGACCGTTTGATTCAAATTCAATGGTCATTGCTGCTAGAATCGTTTGTTGACTAAGTTGACAAGCCCTGCGTACGCGTCAACTTAGTAGGACCACAGGTCAGCCTCCCAACCGTGCCCAGAGATGTCGATGGGAGGAATCATTTTTCACGTAATAAGGAGGCGATTGATTGCGTATGCGGCCAAAGGCGGCGGAGGGAGTAGGAGTGGGCGGTGAAGCTGCTTGGCGAAGCATCAAAGCGGGCCACAAGAGGTGGGAGCGAAGCGATCCCGGCGCTAGTTTAGGGCGGCCGAGGAGGAAGATCGGAGATTGAAGAAGACCGTCGGCCGTTGGATGGACATCCAACGATCCACTGCTACTAGAATCGTGTGTTGACTGACAAAGCCTTGCCTAAACAAGTCAGCCTCGAAATCTGTGGCATGTACAGCCCATTTTCTATTATTTTTATAATTTTTACTCATTTCTAATTCATATGGAATTTATTGCAGCCCATTTTCCATTTTTAGAATTGCTGCCCATGTTCTGTCGATGCATTGTGGTTAAAATTGAACTAAATAGGTGTGAAATTTTGAAAATTCGCAAATTTTTGCTGGGGAACAAAATATTCTTAATCCAAAAATTAGTAGCCATACTAAAACAAATTTAAAAATAAATTAGTACTATGTCATGTTAAATCCAATGAAATATAAAATATCAGTGAAGAACAAAAACAAAAAATGAAACTAATTTCCCATTTGCTACAATTTTTTTTGGAATTTTCAACCCCTTTGATATTACTTTTAACAGACACTGACCATACTCTTTGGCCAGGCTGGAATGCATCCCTCCTCTTCTTGAAAGATTTGCAGCCCAGTAAGTCGGAGAAAACGAATAGGCCTAGCTTGGGTATTCTTCGAAAAGAAATACTGGGCTACCTATTTTCCCAAAGAAAAAACTGATGGGTTGGCCATGTTGTTAGACGGGCCGCAGAGACCGCACAACCCAGTTTATAGTCTGCTCCTCCGAATTACTACTCAAAAAAAAGTTGTGCAATTCTGTCGTTAAGTGACTATACGTTGAAAATGATGTGGGTCCTAGATATCAGCAGGGTGGATTAGAGTAAAAAAACGAGGGGTGCATCTGAGTAGTAAAAGAGGCGCTTGCTTGTGTTCGGGAGTGGACCTGGTGGGTCCGTACCGTCATACTCACAACTACAGTCGTCTCCCGATTCACTATGTTGACAGGGCCCGATGGCGGCGTCGCGGCGAGCGCACCAAGGCGGAGGATAAAGTGCTATCGCCAATGTGCTGGGTTGGGTTGGACATTCTTATTGAAAAATAAAAATGGACCAGAACTATTTACGATGTTGACTACGATTTGCATGGGTCCGCTGGTTGCAGGAAGAAAATGGTGGGACAAAGAAGACTGGTCGCTATCTTTGCCTAAGAATAATATCATTGAATGTAACGACACTATCATAGGAAATAATATCCTCCTGTTAAATCGTGAATTTAAAGAACTGGTGCATGAGCATTTAGCTTTATTTATTTATTTACTTATTTATGTTTAGGGAACATGAGCATGTACTGGGCCGGATTCATGTGAGAGCCTCTCTTCCAGTTAATTATGGGCTCCTCTATTGGGCCTTCATCAGTGGGCTGCATGTTATCAACAAGTGGAAAATGTGTTCCGTACCAAAAATAGTATCCGCTACGTACGGTACGGGGCACTAAAGGTTCGGACCGTGCAACGACTTCCAAAACATTGTGTTTGTCGTTCTAACAACACATTTATTCAACTAACAGACGAAATATACTACTGATTGTACATTGAAAACAGCAGCAGTAGCAACCAGGGCTGGGGGTGCAACAGAAGCAGTAAGCAGGCCAGAAGAGTAAAGACGCAACTCCCTCTTCCAAACCAAACATCAGCCAGCATTTCAAAAGGGCTACCAAAAAAGAACAAGTGTATGCATCAAACTAAATAAAGATCCTACTACACCAAGTGTATGCATCTAACTAATGGCTCGCTTAGGCGTTACTATTTATTAAGTCAGAGAGATTGGTACGTGGCTTGAACCAGATGGGTGCTCGACGTGGGGAAACTCACCAGCAGGGTCGAAGTCTGATACTTGCGACCCTCTCTCCTAGTTTGGGCTGCAGAGCGTTGCGGCACATATCAGGGTATGGTGCATGCAAAGACGTGCTATGCTGTGTACACATAGTTTTGCCTGATGAACAAAACCGTGCTGCCATCATGATCCTTGCCGTCGGTTATCTCCTGGTTAATCGGATAATTCAGTCTGAGAAACAGAGAGCGTGTGTCAAGGCTACTTACCAGCCTCCAGTCAAAAATTCTTGAAGGCCCAGAGAAGCTGGGATCCTGCTCAAAGACCTTGCAGTGACTGTGATTGTATTTCGCGAACGTGCGAACGATCATCAATCGTTCGCCGTCGTCTGATTGAGCCAGGAACCACCTGCAACTGCCATGCCACTTTTCTTTGAAAGGTTATGGGATTAAGAAGGGTAGGGACACCAAGCGGCCTACAACATCATATCAAGTTGGAGTCTAATAAAAAAGGGCTCTTAATGTAGTCAATCTTAAGAACAGCATGTTATGAGCATGAATATTTTTTCGATGAAATGTTGAAAGTAATATAAGCAAGCCATCATGATATCATAGGAAAGTAACATACCACCGTAATTGGGCCGTTTGTAGCGATGGGATCGGAGTAGGCCAGCAATACGTCCAGCCATAGAAGGAGTCGACAGCGTAAATGAAGCCCTTGTGTTCAATGGCATCAGAGAACCATGGAGGATGTATGATCCTGTGATGGATGTGCAGATTTATCCACTTACCGCACTTACCTGTCAGATAGGCGAGACCGCGGTTGAAGAACGCAATTAGCCTGAAGTTGTTATAATTCATAGATCTTGTGGGCACTTGGCAGATTACAACCTTGAGCAAATCAAACTTGGTATCATGTTTGCTACTGTAAGATTCCGAGTATTCTGGGCCGCGGTGCCATAGCAAAGGCAAAGGTTAATCGAAGGAAGGGATCAATCGCCGGTGTAGACCTCCACGAGCATCCAGCTACCGCGACCGTCGACGAGCACCATCCAAGACGTGTTCATGTCGAACCAGTACATACCGTTAATGTAGTTGAGCATGGCGGGGATCGGATCACAGTCAAGGGGGTTGATGCTCGCCACCCTACGATCGTTATGCTGCATGACACGCCATTTCTGAAGATCAGGCGGCATCAGCAAGGAGCTGGCTTAAAAGCTCCGCACGAGGGCTTTGATTAAACGGTACAGCCCGACGAAGCACGCGGCGAGCAAGATGGTAATCGAGATTGTCCACACGCGAAACAATGAGCTTGATTACCTCTGTGTGGAGCGAATTCCAGCCACTCTTTGGTGGACGCTGCTCGGTTCTCGCCATTGTTAGTGCTTGGGTTTCTGGACGAGGGGGAGGCGCCTTAGCGGGGATGGAAGATTGGACGAGATTATGTGCGGACAAAGATGGAGAAGCGAATATGTGCTGCGGGAAGCGGACAGGTGATGATGACTACAGCACGCCACTTGACTTACGAGACACATACCAGCAATGTAGGGTCATATCGATGCCAGACAACTTGCTTGAGTGATCAGAGTACTGGTACTCCCTATAGTACCTACTACTATGCCCTAACTTGCTTGAGTAGAATAGTAGTGGAGTAGGATTCGAGGAGTAGTATATTCTAATCTAAAATAGTTACAAAGTTCAATGCCCGAGCGTGAAACGACTATAAACCGCCATCGGTGCTAACTCCAGATATCATTACTAAAAAAAAGGTTAAAACACCCGGGGCTATAACTTGGACCGGCTGACCACTAACAATGATACTAACATAGTTGTAAAATGGTCAAAGACCGTGTCTACGTGGTGTTTGGAATTATATGCAGAAAAATTAGCAAGATGCCTGTGCATTGCATGGAACATCAAGATGCATTTTTTGACAAAACACCTGTTGTGATTGACCCATGCAGGAGTAATCCCATGTGTAAAAACTAATGATATCTTGAGAATTTTATCGGAAAATGGTATGTCCACCATTTCATCGAAACAATGATATCCCGAGAAAGATGATAGATAAGGTGAGGAGGAGTGGGGCGTGGTGGTGACTGGTGGTCGGACTAGGCGGAGGCATGGGGATGGACGGCGCCGGCAGCGGCCACCATGCCAGATTGTTCCAAAGACTTCAATTTTAATTGCTCAGCAATGAGGTTGTGGGAGATAAGGATGAATGAGGCAAGGCCTTATCTGTAAATGTGGAGAGAGGTGTGGGTATCTTTTGTAAAATTGTCATTGTTTGCTTTCTATCCGTCAGATATAGATCGGACAGTCTATATTATAAGATGGCAGGCACACCATCATCACCAACTCGGTTTTTTCTCTACTCCTACTCCTATAAAAGACTCAGTTGGTGATGATGGTGTGTCTATCATCTGCCATTTCTGACCATTAGATCTGCATCTAATGGTTTGTGATGTAAGTTGTGGCCTTTTGCAACAATTCGCACTTCTACTGCTCCGATTTACACAAAACCCCTTAGTATCTTGAAACCAACCACATTCCTCCCTTACTTCATCAAAACAGCCCAAAGAATATATTTGGAGTGAAACATAAGATATTTTTAGTGATATGCATATCAAAACTAAATTGTTTTCTTTCAAATTTGTGATTATGTTTTATTCTACTTTGGATCCGTTGCAACAGACGGGCTCATTGTTATAAAGTTTGTCTCTTGCATTGTCCGCAACGAACACCTAGTGTATTGGTCCGGGCCTGATGCTTGCAGCGCGATGACCTGAGTTCGAATTCTGTCCTAAACTTTAGCTTTTTATATTTTTTAATATATAGTTCTTTACGCATCTTGTCTGGCAAAGTGGAACCCACGTAGAATACAAGATTAAGGATGGATTTGTTTGGTTTTAACTTTACATGCGAATCATGTAGCCTTGCAAGTCATGTACACTATACTAACAGAGGAACCCACAGAGTACTTAGAATACAAGATTAAGGATGGATTAACTTTTTATAGAGGCATAATCATACACACAATTAACTCAAATGGATTGCACGTGACTCTATTATTCTCCAACGGCAACCGGCAAATTTCCTCCCGCGGGCCGGAGTAGGTTTCTCAGTTTGCATGCGGGTTTAACGGAGGGGTTTGATGGAGGCGAGGAGGCGTGTTCAGTCGGGCATGTAGTGGACGGCGCAGTACTATTCGATTTGACAACTACAACTAGTATATTATAAAAACAAAGAAGAGTAGTAGAGATAGAGATAAGAGTAGAGACTAGGGAGGAGCACCATCTATTGCTTCGTGGGCTACTCCTGTGCTCCATTCGGGCGGCTCATAGAACGTCCCCTCTGACCACTCCCTCCTGCGCTCCATTCGGGCGGCTGATTGAAATTTGGGGAGCACACTCTCGCGACTGCTGGCAGCGACGACTTCATGGACAACGACTTCTTCCCTGACCTCGGCAACCTCTACCTCAACTACATGGGCGAAAACCTCAACGCAAGCGGTGCTGCTCCCGTTGCACCGTATGTGTTTCTATCCTTCCTGTACGAAATCGTGGTAGAATTCATGTTTCTAGTCTGTGTCCTAGATACGATCTGTTCATCTACTATGCTAGTCCACATGATTAGTTTAATCTCTATTATAGCCGGTATGATTTATTTTGTGCTTATTCGGACTAAATCTTGTAGTAACTTTCTCATATATTCAACTGGCGGAACGTCCCCTACAACCACTCCCGTTTCATGGACGGCTTGGTCGATGCCTCCAAGGAGCCCTTCATCTACTGCTATGACTGCCCGATGCCGTGTTGGGGCTCGCCGGCGGCCATTGTGCATCACCTCAGCGCAGCGTGGCGATCACCATCTGGCCCTTGGCGGAGAACATCAAGTACGAGACGTGCTACCCATTCACTGCGGCCAGAGTCATTGAGGATCACCGCTACCGCTAGTCTTGGAGGAGGACGGCAGCGTCTTCCTCTTGATCGTGGGCACCGGCGAGGCCCACGCGAAGCCGCTGCCCGTCTCTTGTGAGTGTGCGCTGTGGGCAACGCCACGATAATCGGTTAACCTTGTGACACGAGGCTGATGTGCACGGGTGCGTGCTCACTATTACTACCCTCCGAGGTATGTGGGCGGGCGACCTTTGGCTACGCTAAGTCGACTAGGACTGTGGTTTAGCTGGGACCTTCCCGCCGATGTGGACATGGAAGACGCATGGCATGATTTGACCCCCAACAACGTGCACGGGGACTCCAAGGAGGTTCACCTAGACATATGCATTACCAAGTTAAATGTTGATCATTAGTCTTCGCTCAATGTAATCCGCTGTCTAAGCATGTGGGGACTTCCATGCATGATACTATTGCTCTATTGGAGTATCGCGCATGAATAAAAGTGTATCCATTTATGGTCTAGTCTAGAATCTTCCATGTATGAATTTTTTACTACAGTACTGGTGAAAGACTTATGATGAACCATTTCTTACATCTCCTCTGCCCCTTCCAAGTCATCATCCGATTTAATGCTTCCGTCTAGGTGTATAAGGGTATGGTTAATACTTAATAGTATAGCCAACTGTTGACTATAAGAAAGTGCCATGTCATCTATACCCAACATGTATAACAATCGATACTCAAAAACTAATTCTTAAAGATCATTTCTTGCAAAGCACAATAAGTGTTATTTCTTCACAAGTTTTGGATGCAAAGGTTGAGCAGGTTGAACGCTTTTGTTTGCAAAAGATACTTTTTATCTATTTCACTCGGATGTTTGTGAGCTCTAGAGATGAAATAATATCCAAAGAAACCTATCGATACCGTTACACATGAGATGACCCCCACATCCTTTGTCAAAATAAACAACTCCCGACCAATGCATTTTCACATTGTTACAGCAGCAACGAGCACCTTACTATAGATTGGTACGACCAAAATTGAACTAACATTATATATAGTACGATAAATGCTGATGCATGTCACCTAAAGTTATATCATTGAAAACTATGTTCAAATCTGAATGCAACGATATAGTTTTTGTTGACATGCACTAACATTTTGTCGATTAAATCTTGATCAAATTCAATGGGGACTAATAAACCACGACCGATGTAGTACTAGTGTAGAGGCGGCGTTACCTGTGAAGTCTCACCTCGCTAAGTGGCGGGCAAAGAAGCCGTCATATCACAAAACACAACCACTCCCAGAATAAGTGGCCTCAGTAAAATAAGCGGACAAGCAACCACCACATCCCTCCATCTTTTTGAATTTCATCTCTCTGCATTAACTATCTCCGGTTCATCTCAAGACTTTTCGATCCCTAGCTACTACTCCTAGTATCCCTAGCTACTACTCCTAGGGCCAGTTCTTTTGGCAGCTTAAAATATAAATCGTCTCTTCCCCGGCTTTTCCCATAAGACTAGTCACAGTGGAGAGTAACATTAAGGCCTTGTTTGGTTCATAAGTCCTAGGACTTTTTCTAGTCCCATCTAAAAAGTCCCTAGTCCCTAAAAAGTCCCTCTCTGTTTGTTTTCAGGGACTAAAAGGTCCCTAGTCCCTCCCTGGAGGTTATTAAATGACCATGTTACCCCTAGTATAAAGAAAATAACAACCAAACAACACCACGGGCCGGCGGGGCAATGGTTGCAGGGAGGAGCATTGTTGGAAAAGTCTCAAAAAGTCCCAAAAAAGACTCTCCTTGAGAGTCTTCTTCATTTAGTTCCAAAAAGCAACTTTTAGTCCCTAGTAGTCCCTCCTGTTTGGTTAAAAAGTTTCTAAGAGGGACTTTTTCTAGTCCCTACACCAAAAAGTCCCTGGAAATGAACACCCCCTAAGGCGCCTCACTCATTTATTTGGGCCTCTAAACTACTACTAGTACCTCTGTCCTGGTTTATTCATCACCATTGTAATTTGTGCTAAATTTTGACCAAAGATTTAACTGATAAAATTTTAGTGCATGTGACATGCACTAACATTTCATTAGTTAAATTTATAATCAAAATTTGACACATATTACTATGGGGACCAATAAACCAGACGGAGGTAGTAGTTATGGGATTACTAATCTAGAAGCCTAAAAGAATCGGCCTGGTACTCCTACTAGTAGTAGTACTCAAGTTGGAATTCCAATTGCACGGCACAACTTTAGGCAAAAAATTGATACAGGTGTAGGGAAGCGGTTTGGGAATTTGCATGCCTTTCGACTAGTGAGATACTTAGGTACAAAGTACGCATGAGAAATAACCACAGAGAAGGAAGCTAAAAGTAAAAAATCAAACGAGCATTTTTGCATTTGTTTTGCATTGAATCGTTTCACAAGCTTGACTAGTGTTGTTTTTCTACTTTTACAAAAACCGCATCGTAATGTTAACACGTGCATTTGCAAGTACATAAGTAATAGTAGTACTCCCTCCGCCTAGGTGTATAAGTCTTCCCTCCTTCTTTGTCATGGTGCACAACCAATGATGACTTATTCACCTGGACGGAGGAATGTACAATGTGCAAGCATATATAGAGAGAGACGTGTAGTGCGATAGTATATAGTAGTAGTAAAGTTTGTGCTATATGCACGTACTTACAAAATGCGTACGGATACACAAGGTTTCCAAACTTTCCCTTTTACATACTTAATTAAGGATGCTAATAATTCCTGAATGTTCGGGATTTATCATTTGCGTCCCAAAACTAATGAGATCGCCTTACGAAACTAAATAATACTCCTACTAAAAGCCATAGCGCTCATGCAGAGCGCTTATGCGCGCCACGAAAGTGCCCCGTGCGCGATCGTTTCCAAAGGCGCCACACAACGCTTTTCTCAGCCTCGCAACTCGCGAGGTGTTGATTAATGGCTTCTTGGCAGCGAAGCGCGATCTCACCAGTGTGGTGATCCGGCGCCAACAGGTACTCCTCTCCTCACCGAAGCGTGCACCTGTCCACGTGCCGTAAGCGTAGATGAGGCGCTTGGGCCCGACTGCACTCAGGGCTTTTGCACGGGCATCCTCCACCACCCTCACGGCCCTCGCACGAGCCTTCTACCAAAGAGCCAATTGCCTGACTCTCTCGGACGCGACATAGGCCTGCCAGGCAGCTTGTCCCACGGCGCGCTTCTCTTCCTCGGCCTTCTTCTCCGCCTCTATTTTGGCGCTCTCTGCTGGAGGCAAAGCCTCCCACAAGGCGACATCCATTTCTTTCCAAAGCTCCTCAAGGCTGGGGGCTCGGCGGGCGACGCGACGTTCTCCTCGTAGCGGGGAGCCGACGTGTCCTCCGACGCGCGTGCTGGCGAGATTGGGAACACCGACGCGTCCACCTCGATGCGTCGCGGCGAGGAGCGAAATGCTGACGCGTCCTCCTCGACTAGTGGCGGTGAGGAACGGAACAGTGACACTTGTCCGTCCGTGCGGTGTAGCGAGGGGCGCCTAGGGCTTGGGAGGGGCAATGCCATGGTGGTCGACGTGAGAGGGAGGGGGAGGAGATAGAGATGAACGTGAGCGTTCTTCCGAAGGCCGTGGGAGGCGCAGTGTTTATAGCGAGCAATGGCACACCTACGTAAGATATGGACTGAGCTGCACTGACTTAACTAAAGGTCCAGTTGCGGCACTGACATGTGGGCCAGACCCCTGTTGGGCCCATATGTCAGTGACCCAATGCACCTGTAGTTAAGTAATCAAGCAGGCCCCGTGAAGATATATGTTGCGTGATTAACGTAACAACTACGTGGTCATATTTGTTGGAGAAAATTACGGGGGAGGGAAGGGGTGGAAATATTGCTGGTCACAATGGATTGGATGAGTGCGGGGGAGGAGAGTCATGCATGCAGATTTTTTCCACACGGGGTGGAGTGGTGGGACCGCCGGAGGGAGAAGGAGAGTCAAGTAGGCATATTGTTTTCACACATGGAGAGGAAAATATTTGGAGATGAACGGGCTTCCTGCAGGTATGGGGAACGGTGCATAATAAGTCATCTTGCATGCCGGGCTAGGTATAGTCTCAAGTCATTAAAAACATACACTGCCCACACATGTTCATATTTCAATGTGCACTAAATTATTGCATGTGATGATTATGGCTGGCCATAATGGTGGTATCTTAGCGGTATCATGCACACGGGAATAGCAAACATGCTGATGTGGCAAAGAATTAAAGAAGAGAGGGGGGTTAGAGTAACTAGTGTTCATGCATGCATTCAATGCGATAATGCATTGGTAAACACATTTTTCTATGAAGAACGACAACATTAGTTGAGTACTTTTGCATACTACAAAAACTATTCCACCGCCTCTATCTTGTTAAGAGTAGGTGAAAATTTTGAATCGAGCCCTTTAAAGTAGAAGGGAGGTAGTAGTACTCTAATAGCTAACCTTGTTGTGATGACTAGATAGGACATGCTTGCGCACCTAGAGCGGAGGAACAAGTCTTCATTGTGCATTTAAGTTTTATGCTAAGTCAATGTACCTCTACTTTGACCAAACTTATAGAAAAATGTATCAACATTCACAATGTCAAATCAATATTTTTATACTCATTATGAAACATAGTTCTTATAATCATTATAATCAGTATTGTAGATATTGATATTTTTAGTATAAATTTGGTCAAACACTTTGCAAACGGTTGACGGGAGTAAAAAGGACCCGGAGGGAGTATGATGCATGCGGACTAGGCAAAAAATTGCTCATTTATAGCGGTCGAAGTCTCAAAGGGCGAGGGAGGCGAAGGTCGGGAGGAGGTGCGACGGTTGACGGAATTAAGTGAAGTTACATCCACGCTACCGGCATGGCGTGTGAAACGAGCAAAAGCTATACGTCGGGCCTCATTTATATGGGTCGATGAGACATGACATCTCTTGGGTCCCGCATAGTACTCGAGAACTCTTTGGGGCTTGCAGCCGTTTATCCACCGGCAAGCCAACAACCCCACGCCGTTCATAGACGCCCTACTCGTCCCGTCTTCTACTACTACCTTACAACGATTCGCTCCCGGTCTCTGTCCTTTGCATATTACACCAGTTCAACTTCTCCTAACCCTCCTCCAAAATCCATGGCCTCCCAAATCTCCATGGCCGCTGAGTACTGTGTTAGAGCCATCACCGGCGATGAGTTCATCGTCATCTACACACGATGGATCCGCCACGGTGAAAGCATGCCTTGCTTTCGGTTCCTACGCATGTTCAACATTTTAAAGGATGAGGGTCATTTGGGCTAGATGTTGAGTACACCACAGTCTGAAAGAGAGAAGATTCTAAAGGAGGCAGAGAAGAAGAAGCCCGCCGTGATCCAGGTTTGCGTACATAACATGTGCTTGGTCTACCACATATTCCATGCCGATGTTGAGTGCTAGGATTTTAAGAACTTCCTCAAGGATGAAAGAGTGAAATTAATTCAGTAGACTTTAGGAACGAGGGGGATGTCCTGGGTCGAGATAGGCCTCGTTGTAGGCCAGCCCTTCGATCTCCGGAAGGCAAGCACTGGTGTCCTCCTCTCAGCCTTCAATGCTGACCACAGCAGCAGCCATGATTGATCCTTCATATGCTAAAGCGAAGAAACCTCACCACGAAGTTTCATCATGCATGGGAGTCGAAGACATTAGATGAAGATCACATCACATGCACGGAGCAATGGATGCCTACCTTTGTTTAAATATCTACAAGGGTTGGATGAAGAAGTAGAGCCCAAAGGTCCGGTTCAAGCAAAGAAGCATCGGCGAAGAGGAAGAGGAAGAGGGGCGAGGACGAAAGTCGAGGGCGTGGACTCGGACTCGGACTCAAGTAAGGTGGCGATGTCGTCGCTCATGCTGGTTCTACTGCAGTGTCAAGCGGACTAGTTGCTTAGTTTAATTTCAGGGGTGTGTTGTGCTGAGCCCCCAGCAGAACTATGTTTATGTTTTTTCTCATTATTTGAACTTTATGTTCTTTCTCATTATTTGAACTCTTTAGTATGTACAGTAGTACTAGTACTAGTATGTCTTACTACTGTTCTTCTTGCAGTTGGTACTACTGCTCGTATCTTCGTGTTCCTACTGTACTTAATACGTTCGTACTAGTAGTATAATTTGGGTCAGCCGATTTGTGAAAGAAGTTTGACGGAGTGAAGGAAGAAGACGGCAGAGAAGCTACCCCAATATCTATTAGGGTGGCAGGGTGCCCACGATCTATCTTATGAGTGTTGGGTGTGGAATGCACTTTGCGGAAAAATGGATCGTGCCGGGGTTAAACGGATGGCGGGGTGGGGGAGCATGGCGGTGGCGGCGCGGTTCAGAGAGGGCGAAGGCGGGCGGCAGACGGTTAGGCGTGTGGCGGGCTGAGAAGATGAACAGTGCATCAGTTTCGGAGGTTGAAGAAGCCATTCTAAGCATCCATGTTGCATCCAATGGCTCACAAGAGTTGACTAACCCAAATTGTTCCTTCAGATTGCAGGATCCATGTGGCATTCAAGTTCTCGAAGGTAGATTCCGCGTGCGCATCCGGTTTGCGGGCTCTGCACGGGCGCGACCGGCTTCCGCCGCGACAGCCACCATGCGCGCCTCCTCCGCGCCAGCGGGGACGACAATGACACGCTAGTTCCTCTTTGCCGACGTGCTGGAGCACGCGATCGTCCTCCTCTTCGTACGCTGAGTGCATAGAAGTGGCTCCACCAGCTGCTCGCGTGCTTGGCAGCGCGACGGCATCGCGAGGAGGGACTGCAGACGACGTGAGCGGGCGAGCCTTCGGCTTCATGGCATGTGGATGGCGGCGACGGCGCGGTGATGATGGGCGAGAAATTGTTGGCCAAAGCAGGCGGGTGCCGGCATGCGCAACGGCGGCAGCGGCATATTGATGAGTGCGCGTATGAGAGCTTAGTTTAGTTTTATATCGGGTTGGTCAAACTTAAAAGAAAACCGTACTAGTACATGTAAACATTAGACTGAGGCAGCGCTTATATTAGTTACCACAGCCACGATACGGAATCCTGTGCAAGCACGTGAACCGCGGCCGCGCGGTCGATCGAACGATGCGTCACCATGTCGCGCTCGAAGCACATCCACCGAACCATTTGGTGTGTGTGAAAACAATCCCCGAATATTACTCAACTTTTTTCCCTGGAAAAGTTCTTGACACTACAATATTTCCATATATTTGAATTTAGCTCCAGTTCATGTTTATTTGGATTTGGACGTTTTAGGTGCGCCCTAGTTTTTTTAATACTGATTTTGTGTGCGACTCTGAGAGAGAGAGTGTGTGTATGTGTCCATATGTGTGTTGTGGCAGAAGGGCAATGTGGAGACGGTGTGCGTGTGATAGAGACATAGAGAGGTGTGAATGTGCAAATGATCGTGCATGAGTGAGACATAGACAGATGTTGATACGTTGTGTATACATGAGAGAACGGTCTTCTATTTTACTTGTGTGTGTGTGTGAGAGAGAGAGAGGGGGGGGGAGCGTAACACAACAACCATCTCTCTCGATTCGTCCGTCTCTCGCACGATCGCATGTAACACATGCATCAACGCACACACATTTTGACACCCTCACCCGGCCCTGCCCTTACCTCAAGGCCCGTGACATCGCTCTCTCTATCTACTGACGCACAATCTCTTCGTGAAACCCCTATTTAGATTGTAGCTTTCCGTCACATACACACACATTTCTCTCCATAGGTTTGATTTCTCTCAATATCTGACACACACACACACACCCCCTCCCTCGAGCACACAATTCATCCCCATCCAAGGTTATATGGCGACCACTCTCGCTTGTGCTTCTCTGCACCCCAGCATGCACAACACCTCAATCTTCAAAGAGGGCATCGATGAGATTGAAGACGGCGACCACATTACACTAGAGAATGCAGGGCCATTTGGAAGCAGGATGATGTGACGACGGCTGAATGACTCCTCCCCTCCCCCTCTCTCTCTCCCGCACAAAATTACCAATCCCTCTCTCCCCCGCACAAAATGATCAATCCCTCAACCCACGAGATCCTTCCCCTCTCGTCCATGTTTTTCCAGCTCTCTCATCAAACATGTTGTCTCTTCTCCTTCCACGTGTACAGAATCCCGATGCACACGCATCTCACGTATATTACATGTCTCCATCTTTCTCGCAAACCTAACTTGTTCCTCTCTCTTTCTCTCTCTATCTCTCACTCTGTCTCGTTAGGTTTGTATCCTACTCTCTCATCCACATACATACAATCTTTCCCGCCCTATCTGCTCCATCTTCACAAGCTCTCTCTACACGTTTCATTCCCACATTGGGATGTGTTCAAAATGTTGCTTTTATAATGGATGATGTAGAGTTATGGTTGGTTTTGTTGCATCCTACAAAGTAATAACTATGAAATGCATTTAGATTCTCATTTGACTGGGATTATGTGAGTTTGAGCATATTGTGAAGTACTATAGACCCCGTATACATCTTGGAGTTCAACAATGATTGCAACTATTGAATTGTATAGACCATTACATTCAAAGTCAGTAGCCTAATATATTTATTTCACAATTACAACACATGATTAATTCAGTACAAACTAAGAAAACAAATGTGTACTCCCTCCGTTTTTATTTAAGTCCGCGTATTAGCATTGGTCAAAGTCAAGTTTTGTAAACTCCGAGAAAGTTTATAACAAAAAATATTAACATATACAATACAGTAACAAATAAATACCATTAGATTCATTATTGAAAGTACTTTCACATCATACATATTTGTTATGGTAAATGTTTATATTTTTCTATAAACTTGGTCAAACTTTAGGAAGTTTGACTTCGGTCAAACCTAATATGCAAAGTTAATAAAAACGGAGGGAGTACTAGTAGTTACTAGTACTACTCGCTAGTTGCTTAGCCCAATCACCCAGCACGCCACACGGGGAGTTCAGTGTCACAAAATTTTGAGGTCGGCGGGAAAATTTCCCGTGACCCTGATTCGAGAAGTGCAAAGTTACCATCATAGCCTTCGGAACAGGCCTACGGATGACGCTTGGTAGGGGGCTGTTTTCGCACCCTACCCAGCCAACCCCACCCCGGCACCCAGAGTAGTACACCTGAATACTCCCCATTTTCTACACCCACCGCAAAATAGAATTCTCCATGGCACCGCAGTCTTCGTGCTCCTCCCCTTCTACATCGGCGCACTCGTCCACCGCAGCGTATCTGCCTCATCAACGACCTCGTACGCCACACTGGAGCCGGTCCACCGTCGTAGTCGTACACAGAGCCTCTTCCCCGGCACCGTCTTCCACGATCTCGGATCTGCTTCCCGGAAGCCGACGCCAAGCGCCAAGGCACCACCGTCGTGGAAAATGAAGCCGACTCCCATTGCAGACCATGATGCACGAGGCCGCCCGCGACCACCGTTCTCCTCCTCAATTGGTAATGTGTGTATTGAATCACTTAGCGGTACATATGTGCAGTTCAATTTTGTTCCTACCTACCCTTCAAATTTCCTGGTTGCTATTGTTCTGTAAAAGTAATTGGTTATAGCCTCCATTGTCCAACAGAATATCGACTTGTAATTGTGCGTCACTCTGTATCGCATTTGTGCTTGGTAGGTTCTTCATCACGCAACTTGGTGTGGCAATGATGAAAAGTTTTTTAGAACTAGCAAGATGCCCATGCGTTGCACGCATCAATATGCATTTGTATGAGTAGTTTATCTTGTGGGAGAAATGGATGAACGAGGGAAGGCCTTATTTGCAAATCTGGAGAGGGGTGTGGGTATCTTTCTGGAAAATTGCATAGTTTCCTTCCTATCCATCGGATATAAATCGGACGGGCTATATTGCAGGATGGCAGGCACACCATCATCACCAACTCTGTTTTTTAAAAGAAGAAAATAGTAGAGAGTAGAGAAGTAGAGATAAATATTAAATATAAAATAAATATAACAGTAGAGAAGAGAGTAGAGATAGCAGGGACGTCGGGGAAGGATCTCGTGGGAAAATCGGCCGGGTAGCGCTAGTTTTGGCGTAGCGGCGTTCATGCGCTTTACAAAATCCAACGCCTCCACCGCTCTGTGCCTTGACACCGCTCTCCCCGCCAGGTTTTGCAACCGCTCTCTCCCTGCTCTTTCTCGCCTTGCCGCCGCCGCGCCACCATGCCGCCGCGTCGCCGGGAAACTTGGGGATACCGCGGCGTCGGTGTGCGCCCCTCCGGCGGCTTCTCCGCCAAGATCCGGTTCCGCGGGATGCGCCTCGGCCTCGGCAATTTCGACACCGCCAACGAGGGTGCCCGCGCATATGACGCGGCGGCGTGGCACCTCTGGTGGCATCACAGAACATTGAACTTCCCCAATGTGCCCACGCGGGAGCGGGCGCAGGAGCTCGCGCCTCTGCCGCAGCTTATCACCGATGAGGATCATCGCGACAACCGGAGGCGGGAGCACCTTCTCGGCATCGCCGAGATGGACGAGGAAGCCATGGTGTTATGGCGCCAATGCTTCCCGCAGGACATCATCAACGAGCGCGAGTTCTACGCGCAAAGGAAGGCGGAGAGGGAGAAGAGGAGGGCGGAGCGAGCCGCCTATCACGAGGACAAGCGTGCAGCAGCGGACGCTCAATTCAACATGAGGCTAGGAGCAGCATCATACAGGGAATCCGATGACGATCGGTATCTTCACGCCTACATTGAGACGTCGGAGGAGGACATCACCGAGGAGGAGTCGGGCGACTAGGAGTAGTTGAACTATCTATTTTTTTTATCTATCTATGCTATATCTATGCTGAGAACTATCCTCTACTCTCTAGTCTCTACTTCTCGATCTTAGCACTATAAACGCTTTTGTAAAGCACCGCGCATTGCGCTTCTGTTGGAGATGCTCTAACATGGCAGACGAGTGCTTTAATGTTGCCCACAAGATGCGTGAGTATTACTAGTAGTATATTTTTCTTGCCATGTTGAGATTTTAAAACCACGAGTGCGAACATGCAGAGGAGCAATGAAGACCAAACACGGGATAATCGGGGACATCTTCAAGGAGCGTGGCAAGTTAGAGAGGAGCTGCACCGAATCTGTAAAAGCGAGCTTTGGTAAGTAACACCCTTTCAATTACTTTCGTTTAGCCTCGTGTTCTTCGATGTGTATATGTTGTAGTTTCGCTTCTCTTAGTCTCGTGTTCTTGATGTGTAATAAGAAGAGTCTTAATCGTCCTAATGCTTTTCGCTTTTTAGCTTGATGCGAAGTGGGTGTTCTCACCTTGTAGTTTGTTTTTATATTTTTTCTTTTGAATTCACTTCCACGAGTCCTGTTTATCTGGCTTCTACTAAATGGATCTGGGTTGCTCTGAGTATTGATCTAAAAAAGAAGTAACTTCATGTCAGGATGCAGTTCCTGCGAGGAGGGAAGTATGGTCAACTTCGAGATCATGTTTCCCAAATGAGGCTGGATTACACACAAGGTGCCAGTTCCCTAATGATGCTGGATTAGACACAAGGTGCAAATTCCCGTGATGATGCTTTGGATTACACACAAGCCGGTGGAGTCGTCACTGTTCATGTCCTCATGGCTCTAGTAAAGAAATTTGAAAGAAAGCATGCATCAGCCCTTGAGAATGTAGCTGAGTTCCCGAAGAAGCGAAAAGAGCAATCAGATGCTCTCTTCATCCAAGCCAAAGAAGAGATGGAAGAAGCCAGAAATAAGCTAGCAGAGGCAGAGAAGGCTAGGCGTCTCCTGCTATCTAAAACTGTTGTCAATACAAAATTTCCTTCATAATAGCTAGGTTCAAATGTGTAACCAGTCAAGATGCATACTGTTGTGATGTCCGTGCATCTCTTGATGTGGCACAAAATATATTTTTTTCGGTCATGTAATAACAGCAATTACTTTCCAAACAATAACGGGCGAAGCATTGGACATGGTATAGTTCACGCGCAAGCCCAACATTCCAAGTTCAACTTCCACATCAAACTCATGTTCACAGATATTTGCACACTCACAGATAATGTCCACAACCATGATTCACTTCAAAGCCAAAAAAAATCTGAAGAGAGTTATAATTAAAGAAAATCCTCTAGTTCTTGCTACCACTGCGAGCACAACAAGTCAAGACCATGCGTAATTAATTATATTTTGGTCATTTTGTGTTCTAAAATGCCGGCCCGGCTCGTGGAAGGGCGTGTTGCCGCACACGCACGGATTCAATGGAGGCGGTGAGGCGATGCAAAGCCGGTTGCATGCGGCGAGGAGGCGTGTTCAGCCGGGCTCACAGCCGAGTGGGGGCCCTCTTGGCCGGGTCTTGCTGTTCAATGCCTCGCGCTATGAGAGGTTGCGTCCGTGTCAGAGCAATCACTCCCTCCAGTCCTTTTTTGTTTGGGTATAACAAAATTTCGTTTTCCATTCACATTTTACAAGCAAAATTCATGGACAAACTTTGACCCAAACTACGATGGGGACTAGTAAACTGGAACGGAGGTAGTAGTTTTTTTTATCAAAGAAGTGTTTCCCGCTTCTGATTTTCATTATTGAAAACCAACATCTAAACCATAGTATTTGCCTAGAACTACCAGGTTCAACATCTCGCAATATAAACCCATACAACCATACGCAAGGAGGTAGTAGTTATGAATTCCATTTTCGCTCCATACCAATCGTTCTAAAAACTACTTAGTACTTATAACGCGCCATTGAATATCGGAACTCTTACCCCGCTAAAAATGATATTTTAAACATGGCTACTCGATCTGTGGCAACTGACGAGCCACCGCCTCCAGGTCGTTCACCTGTGGCCCCGACCATCAACTCCTATGGATCAAATTATCACGCGAGCTGACTAATCCTACAAAGGTGCGCTCCACCACGTAGCCGGTACCCGCGCATGCAACAATCGTGCACCTAGGGTTTTAGAGTTTATTTGTTAACGGTGCCTTTACGTAACTCTCATGTGTGCGAGACAGCGGGAGACCGACTGCGTGCGTGCGCCTCTTCTCTTCGTATATGTACTCCACCGTTTGTCTGGTGTCCGGAAAATTATATAGTGGTAATAACTACTCCCTCCGTTCCATAATGTAGTGCCTATAGATTTTTTTGAAAAGTCAAACCTCACAAACTTTGACCAAGTTTGTGGAGATAAATATTTACATCTAGAGTGCGAAACATATATCACTAGATTCATCATATGATGTAGTTTCGCATTATATATTTTTGCTATTGTAGATATAAATATTTTTCTCTACAAACTTGGTCAAAGTTTGCAAAGTTTGACTTCTTAAAAAAATCTATAGGCACAACATTGTGGAACGATGCGTTGCCACACGATCAAAGTTGAGTAATACATATTCATCGATTTGATAGAAAAAAGAGTCTAGTTTTGAAATACGTATATCACTAAAAATATGTTATGTTTCACTCAAAATATATTCCTTTGGCGGTTTTGATGAGATAAGGGAGGAATGTTGTTGGGTTCAAGATTAGAAGTGGTATATGTCTAATTTCTACTCTTACTAGCAAGATGCCCGTGTGTTGCACGGAACATCAAGATCTTGTGGGAGAAAAGGATGAGCGAGGAAAGGCCTTATCTGCAAATGTGGAGAGTGTGGGTAAATTGCCATAGTTTCCTTCCTATCCATTAGATATAGATGGATGACCTATATTGTAGATGGTAGGCACACCATCATCACCCACTATGCTTTTTATAAGAGTAGAGATAAAAGCAGAGTTGGTGATGATGGTGTGCCTGCCATCCTCGCAATATAGGCCGCCTGATTTATATCTCATGGATAGGAAGGAAACTATAGCAATTTTGCAAAAAGATACCCACACCCCTCTCCACATTTGCAAATAAGGCCTTCCCTCGTTCATCCTTTTCTCCCACAAGATAAACTACTCATACAAATGCATTTTGATGTTCCGTGCAACACACGGGCATCTTGCTAGTTGTTGCAAAAAGCCCATGTGTGTGTGAGAGAGAGGGGGAGAGGAGGAGGACGGAGTGCATGAGTGACAAAGACACAAAGAGTGTGTGTGCGAGAGGTATCAGCTTAAAATGAGGCGATAGTCTGTGTGTGCACGATCGAGAGGGCGTGTCTCAAGAAGGGAAGAAAAATCTACATAGATACAAGGAGCGCGAGAGATACATGTATGCGATAGTGGAAGCACGAGTGTGCGGGTGTATAAACCTATCTAGAGTCTAGTTGATAAATGTTTGTGAAAGAAATACGAGTCGGGGTGCGAAAGCGAGAGTTTTGTGTGTGTGAGAGAGAGACGATAGTCGGGAAGGGGAGTGGAAGCAGGAGTTGTGTGTGTGTGTGTGAGAGAGAGAGAGAGAGGGGGTTTGTCTGATCGGTAAACAAATGAATAATGTCAGTTTTATAACTGGGATGGAGACGGAAAGGAGACCGCAACAAATGTTGTGTCTGCAGGAGAGAGTAATTTTAGTGGTATGAGTCATATCTAGAGACATATAGGGTGTGTGAGAGAATCCCATAGAGAGAAAGACAAAGTGAAAGACGAGTGAGACTGTGTGTGGCAGTGAAAAAGAAAGCTTAGGTACCTAGTGATACCAGAGAACAGTAGAGACGTGAGAGATAATGAAAACCGTGTAATGTATAACGATAGGGAGAGTGTGACACTTCTCAAGGGAGACGTCGAGAGACCATGTTTGTGAAGATAGGAGAAACATGAAGTGAGTGTGCGGGTGAGCTAGAGAAAAGAGAGTGATAGCTACATGAAGGAGCATGCATGCGAGAGAGATGGGCGTGAAAGGAGTCAACATAAAAGGGATTCAAATATTTGAATTCGAGATGATGATACATGTAATCCATACTCGAACCAAAATTGATCTATCAAACATGCATACTCATATGAATTCACGCGCATCTATGTTATTTAATATGTAGATATTACTGATCCATACATTTTAGTAGAACATAATTTGGTTTTTTTTTAATTCAACCTTATGATTTTGAGATCATTGTATTTGTAAATCATATTATACATATAAAGGAGCAGAATTCTTTGCTATGCTTTTGAAAGTATATATATATAAATGATGTATATAGAATTTTATTCCAATCGAAAATGGATCCTGCCCAAACAAAAATAGAATACAAACTGGATTCGAATTGAGTTGGCACGGTAAACATGCACTCTTGCTCTGCAAAAATTTGAACGAAGCGGGGAAAGTTGCAAGAATCACTTTGAAACCAAAATGTGCGAGATGGAAATTACTGCCTATCCTCGCCACATAAAGCCTATCGGCTCGATTTCTATAGGTTTCGATAGGGGTAGGTTTGTAATTTCACTCAAACGTGACATAACCGCCTCTCACCCGGATTCATACATGATGGGCGCCAAAACACAGTGTCTCCTCGGTCGAAATTGACTCCCTCCCTGATTCATACACGGTGGGCGCCAAAAACAAACTCTTGTCGGCAATTATTTGATGTATGCGAGATTACCGTCCTATCCCCAACCGACTAATATTGTTGTGATGTAGGAAATTTTAAACGGGGGCTAAGTTTGTCAATTTCCTCGCATTTGACACAAGCGCGCCCTGAAGACATGGTTCCCCCCTTCCTCTCTCCCTCCATTTCCCCATTCATACTCCGTGGATGCCAAAACACCCTCTCCACCCCAGCCTCCTCCGTCCGCCACCCCATCCACCGACGTCCTCCTTCACCATGCCGGAGCTGATACCCCGATGCCGTCGGCCCTTACAAGAGATCGACCTCTCTCATCCACCGCTTCGGACCGAGATCCTTGCATCCCATCCTCTTGCTTCATCCCCGTCGTCGTCCACCTTGCCGGCGCCGCTCCCATGACCGTCTCGTCCACCGCGCCCCGCTGCCACTATCTTCCCTCCTAGATCTGCTTCCACGCCGCCAACAGCCATCGCTACCGCAGCACCGTCAAATTCTCAGCAGATGCATACACGGCGCTGCACCGTGAGGCGTGATTTTTCAGATATCTGCTCAACTTATTTATCGCAGCAAGAAAATAGATCGCCACTGCTTTACTCTGATTTCTTGTCCGTCACTTACTTGTTAGTTGAAAGCAAACATTGGTTGTGAAGTTTCCTTTGTCCAGTTTGCACCTTCAGATCCGCCATGGCACGCTCAACACTATACTCACAATGCTTATGCTTTTCCCCTTCTACATTCCACACTAGTTAAATGACAGTAGACTAAATTTCAAAATTGGGTCAGTCAATTTTTGAGAGCTCGCCGGAGTTCGCTGGTGCGAAGGAAGGGGCTCGGGTGGGGACGGTGGTTGTGGGGGCGGTGGTGGGGCCTCACGAACGAAGAAAACTCGACGAGGTGGGGGTGGGGGTGGGGTGGTGGTGGCGGAGGGACACAGGCGGTGGGGGCCGGTGGTTCGGCCGGCAGCCCATGCGGTGTTCTGTATGGGAAGGATCAGAGACGAGGAAGAAGAAGGGTTAGGAGAAGTAGGATCTTCATCCAACCACCTCGAATGGTCGACTGACCCAAATGACAAAGGTCACGCGACTTGCATGCAGACATGCCTTTATATTCAGTACCATCATTGTACACCTTCGCTAGCACCGCTCAATCCATCAAGCTAAACAACGTGCCACTCATAATTCCAAACTTGTTGCTCAAATACGAATCTGATATGATGTCGATATTACTAAAACAGTATAACGTTTAATTGGTCACCTAATGTTCCTACTTTACTTTCAAAAGCACGTGCACCACACATAGAGAGACATCATGGAGTTGCATTCTTAATGCGCTCTGGTTCATCATGTGTGGGCACTGCGCAACGAACATTTTATTATCCAAAATCTGCTTGCTCTTCTTTAGCATGTTCCTCTTCCGTTCTTCTATAATAAGTACTCTCTCTCTCTTCCTTAAATACGTCTTTGTATAGATTCCACCACGGACTACATATGGAGCAAAATGAGTGAATCTACACTCTAAAATGTATATGTATACATCTGTATGTGATCCATAGTGGAAATCTCTACAAAGACTTATATTTTGGAACGGAGGGAGTATGATAGTAATCTGATATGTTCCTTGTAGTGAAGATGAGGAGGGACATTTGCGGTGTAAGAGGTCTATACTCTGATTGAGTTGTGATGGACACTTTGAACTCTTCAGCCTCTTTAATTCGTAGGATTTTGTAAACATAGGAATAGGAATTGTAGTGGCCTGCCCACTTGAATCCTATAAGATTAGCAAGGAAATGCGGGGAGCTGTGTCGCCTTTGAGAGTTACACGGATATTAATAGTACCGCACCTTCAGTTGAAGAGAGTTGGTATCCGAAGCCTTTCTAGCCGTACCGGTAATACTAGCACATATATTCAAGCAAGTTCCACTTTGCTGATTTTACTTGTGATGCTTACGGTTTTCCCGTTATATCTACACTATGATCTGCGTAGCTGCTTTGTGTCACACTAGCAACAGTGCACTCTTGAAGCTAAACAATACACCAATCATAAGTCCAAAGCTCACTTCTTCAAATACGAATTGTGATATGATACTGATATTAGTTAACAGACACACATTTAATTGGTCAGGTAAATGCTCCCACTGGATTTTCCAAATGCATGTGGCCACATATAGAGAGACATCATGGAATTGCATTTCTTTCGACGCTATGATTCATCATGAGTGGGAAACCAACACTGTATGCAATGAAGCGGAACCTCAAGAATATGCTTCCTCTTATGTTCTTTAACATGTTACTCTTTTGTTATTCTATATTTATTACGTACAGTATGTTCCTTGTCAGGAAGGGGGGCAGGGACATCTGCAGTCAACAGCTGATAGAGCTAGCCTGTACGTGATCGGTAGGCTTTCAATTAATAGCGGCAATACAACACCATAATTTCCAGGCAGTTCCACTTTCCCGATTTATATATCCTGGTTATGGTGTACCCCTTTTATGTAAACTATGATCTGCCTAGTTGTTGTGTGCTCTAGTTATCATGGTTTGGCAATAAACTCTCTATACTGATATTATGAACCTATCATCCGCCAACTATCCTTACTCACGGAGCCTATTTTTCTCGTACTTGTGCCGGACTATATTAATGGACGCACCTATATTACAGCAAACATGGGCTCTCTCATCGTAATCCAGTGATAGCACACAAGGGTTTACTGAGGGCGCCTATATTAGAATATCCTCCTCAGATTACAAAGATAATCTCACTACTATTTATGTTTTCATGCTTCTCAGATATTATACGTAATCACAGTGAATATCAAAATCTGTGCATCAGAAGAATATTGTGGAACACGGCAACGACTTACAAAATTGGCACCAAGGCATTGAGTGCCATTCTGGATGCAATGAAACTCATACGCTCCCCACCTGTAGATTCTTGTTCAGAATATGATCCTAATGACTATTCTGACCTCAAGGAGTCAAAGGCAGATGGCATGCCTTGTTCACCCATCAAGGTGCCCGTTCTAATTTGGCAAGGTTTTATTGATTGCGCGTATCTTGCATAAGTTGTCTTGCATTTCTTCTACTTTGTAGCACCGCCATTTGCTTAGTTTACTCATCATATATGTCAAGATGCCATGCCCATCCATTATCAATACATATTCCATCTATCATCATACCATGTTTTTCCACTCAAATGTTGTTCTTGTGCATCGAGATATCGAGGAAAGGAAGAGGGTGATTGCCGAACTCAAGGAGCACCAAGCAAAGTCCTTGAAAACGTGGTGGTGCCAAGAAATCAGAAGACACCACTTATATTGGCTCTACAACCAATGACACGTAACGTAGGACCGACTCTGTAAGACCTGTACCCATACTTCATCGGCCACACCACTAGCTCCCACCACAGGACCTGCACTCCGACCAAAAGGTATGCCGATTGGTTGCCATAGCACCAGTAGTACCACGTAAAAAATCCCACTCCAGCAAAAGTACGACAAGTCCATCGGTCAAGATCTATCCTAACTGCAGAGAAGGCCAATTCCTGCAGATTAGAACCCATTCCAGTTATTCCCAGTTTAAAAGACAATGCTTTCAATGTTGTTAGGGACTATGTGCATATATTCCCATCATGGGAAGATTATAGTGAAGACAAACACTATTTTCACATCTTCTGTCCCACTTACGTGTAAGTGCTATTATTCATGGTGATTATTTTCCTGTTTTCTGCTGATTGAACACATCAATGATTTACGTTACATTGGTGTAAGTAGGCAAGGGTCAATCTGGATAGTCATGACGAGCAAAGCTTGCTTGCGCTTTTCAAGGAAGCATTGCAGTAGTATCGATGTTACCTGAGGAAATCACACTTTGATGGCAAGTCTATAAACGAATTTCGGTGAAGTCTCACATGCTAAATTTAGAAGACATTGAATGGAAAAACCTTGCTGTACCTTTGGTCTCGTTCCTGTGGATGAGTTATTGTCTATGATATCACATGGCAATTTGAACTTCTACCTTCCGCATGTGCCTTACAGATCTTTTGCAGTGAAATCTGCTTGAAGAAGAATTCCGGTTTGAAAAGGCGACATGATATCGCAAAAATATGCTGCTTTCTTGCTTTGCTCTTGTTAGTACCTATTATCTTGTATCACTGTACTTGCATACATACCTGGTTCATTATGTGACAGCTTGCTTATCAATTGTTCGCTCCAAATTATCTGATTTGTATAAATGGTTACATTAGTGTAGAATATATCCAATGCCAATGAAAATTTTTAGCTCTGACTTGTTCTTGTAAGTACATGCTGTCCTTTATCAGTGTACTTATATTGACAGCTAGTTGTACATGTACCATCACTCTATAGCTTATTTTCCTTTGCCCTCCATTTTCTACACATCAGATCTATATTTACTCTTACCATAAGGTTGGATAACACCGATGGTACTGAAGAAGTTCAGCTCTGCATTGCTCTTGGTTGTACTATTTGCCTGTATCGTTGTACTTACATTTATAGCTACTTGGTTCTGTAGCATCACTCTTCATCTTATCTTAAATATTCTCCATTTTTTCTTATATTATCACATCTATATTTACTCTTAACAAAATGTAGAATAAAGGCAATGCTCATGAAGATTCTATGGTAAACTTCTTGAATTGCCCCCATCAAAGCATGGACAAGGGCTTTATAGAGCTGTCTTCACCAATAATGTAAGTTTGTCCTTCTCAAGCCTTCAAACTTTGTTGTGTATATTTGGTTAGGCATGTCTGCAACAGCTGTTTATTTTTGGTGTTTGCATCAAATTGCATGTTTAAAGTTTATTATGTAGTTCATAAACAAAAGTTTGTCCTTCTCAATTTAAGTTTTCAGTTGTACAACCAAGTTTCTTCTTCATACCATGTAAATTAAACTATACAGAGCAAGTGATCTTCTTTTGCACTGCATGTATGCTTCTGTTCTTGATCCGTAATCCAGTGGTGTGTGAACCTACCCACTACAGCACAATGTCATATTCTGCAATGTCTTAACTATGAATAATGTCATATCATTCTACTATTATTTAAACTCTCTCTTTATTTGCCAATCTGAAATGGGATAAATTGACAGCACACTAACCATTGATACTTATGAGTTCTTGATCTGTAATCCAGTGGTGTCGTGAAGCTGCCAACTCCTTCATAATGTCATTTCCTGCCATGTCTTGACCTGAACAATACCATATTTGTGTTAATGCTATTTTAAATTGTGTCACTTTATTCGTCAGTAAGAAATGTGATGAATTGTCAGCCTCATACTTATATGTGCAAAACCTATCATCTGTCTGCTTGTTTATCTTTCAGAGTGAGGAGGATATAAGTGTCAAACAAGCGCAGTCTCATCAGCTTGCTCATTTGCTTGACTTTCTGATTCTAGCAGGCTAAACTTTCTTGAACTCTATTGAAGTCTTGGTTTTGCATATTATTTTGTCGGCGTGTTTATTTGCACCGGTGGCGATCTTTGATGCCCAAAGTGTATGTAATTTGTTGTTTGCTTGTGCTTTATTATCATAGTGGCGAACTTTGATGCCCGATGGATGTAATATGTCGTAATTTTTATTGTATAGTCTAGGTTTTTCTTATTCACGATGCTGCAGGTTATTTTACTGTATATATATCATGTCTTCGCGATAAACCGGCCAAACCGTAAAATTATGGTACACATAATCGAACCGTCATGCAAATCACTATGTATGATCCGCATCATGGGCCCAGTCATCTTGGTCCGTTAACAGGCCTAAATGTAAATTGGCCCACAAGTAGATTCGGGCCTTTAATAGGCCGAGTAAACCGCTGGCCCTATTTTCGCGAGAAAACTCTATGGGCTTTTAGGATGCTGAAAAGTAGGTTGGGCCTGAAAGCGTCTTAGAACAGCTCACGGGCGGCAAAGACCCGAAATAGACCACGGCCCATGATTGTGCCAATCACATCACGGGCCATTAACGACTAAAATTGTCTCGGTCCTTGTTTGGCCCAATCAGATTATCGGTACGTGAGCAGGCGGATGCAAACCAAAGCGTAGTTAGGCCCAACTATATGACGGGCTTTTAACGAGGCGAAATAAATATAGAGGCTGAAATGTTAAGCAGACGCTTTTAATGAGGCCGAAACTAATATCAGGCCTAATTACCAAATGGGCCTTTAGCAAGTGGCCCCAAAAGTATAGCGTCCAGTTGACGGGCCGAATCTGATATGGGCCATAATTTGGCCCAAAGCCTCTTAAAGGGCCGGATCTTATCTGGGCCGTAATTTGGCCCAGAACTTGGTAGGCTTTTAACTGGCCGGATCTCATATGGGCCTTTATAAGGCCCGGAACGTGGCAGGCTATTAATGGATTGGATCAAATATGGGCCGGCATTTGGTCCAAAACATGGTAGCCTGTGAATGGGTCGGCCCACTAGTGTCCTCAAAATCTTGTGGGCCTTTAGCTGGGCCGGCCCATTATGGTCGGCAAAATCTTGTGGGCCTTTAGCTGGGCCGGCCCATTATGGTCTACAAAATCTTTTGGGCCTTTAGCTGGGCCGGCCCATTATGGTCTGCAAAATCTTATGGGCCTTTAGTTGGGCCGGCCCATTATGGTCCGCAAAATCTTGTGGGCCTTTAGTTGGGCCGGCCCATTTAACATATGTCGGTGTCAAAACTGGCGGATCTCGGGTAGGGGGTCCCGAACTGTGCGTCTAAGGCTAATGGTAACAGGAGGCGGGGGACACAATGTTTACCCAGGTTCGGGACCTCTCGATGGAGGTAATACCCTACTTCCTGCTTGATTGATCTTGATGATATGAGTATTACAAGAGTTGATCTACCACGAGGTCATAGAGGCTAAACCCTAGAAGCTAGCCTATGATTATGATTGTTCTTGTCCTATGGACTAAACCTTGTGGTTTATATAGACACCGGAGGGGGCTAGGGTTACACAGAGTCGGTTACAAGGGAGGAGATCTACATATCCGAATTGCCAAGCTTGCCTTCCACGCCAAGGAGAGTCCCATCCGGACACGGGACGAAGTCTTCAATCCTGTATCTTCATAGTCCAACAGTCCGGCCAAAGTATATAGTCCGGCTGTCCGAGGACCCCCTAATCCAGGACTCCCTCAGTAGCCCATGAACCAGGCTTCAATGACGATGAGTCCGGCGCACAGATTTTCTTCGGCATTGCAAGGCAGGTTCTTCCTATGAATACTCCATAGAAGAATTTGAACACAAGGATCGTGTCCGGCTCTGCAAAACAAATTCCACATACCATCGTAGAGAGTATAATATTTCCACAAATCTAATCTGCTGACAACTTTTCATAGCGTGACATCACGCCATGGCCCAGTCATTATTCGAACCGTTTTTCTCAACCAGCTACTGCACATATTGCGAGGCGGTTTTCTTGGCACGTCTTGTCGAAGCAGAGATCGTGTCCCCTTATCATGGGATTCTCATCAATATGGGTGTGGGTAACCCAACCGTGCCATTAATCACGGTGCTTGGGGAATAAGCGAGTTTACCAGGTAGGTCAGGAGGCGCACAATTTCCTCCGCCCTTATAAAGGGACAAGGACTAATCCTTTTTACCCACGCCTTCTTCTTCCCTGCCCATCCATTCTCGCAAGACTTTCGAGCTCCAGCGCCAAGTTCGCATTTTCTCCATAAAATCACTCCAAACATGTGGGAGGCGGGGAGACAAGTGGATGGTCTCCTCCGTTACGAAGGAGAACATTACGAAGCTCCCGGAAGCCGGATACCTGGCCGCAGATATCGCGCACCGGCTCCCAGACGCGGGGGCGGATTGTCCCCACCACGAACCTCACGAAAGGGTTGTATTCCTTACCCATTTCATCCGCGGGCTGGGATTTCCCCTCCACCCATTTGACCGCGGGCTCATGTTCTACTACGGGCTGGACTTCCATGATCTAGCCCCCAATTTCATCCTCAACATCTCGGCGTTTATCGTCGTGTGCGAGGCCTTCCTCCGCATCAAGCCTCACTTGACCTCTGGCAGAAAGACCTTCAATGTTAAACCGAAGGTGGTGGTCGGCCGACAAAGCGGAGTGCAGAGGCACCATGGTGGGCAAAATGCCCAACATCACCTGGCTCGAAGGCTCCTATGTGGAGACCATAAAGGGGTGGCAATCGGGGTGGTTCTACATCACCGAGCCACGCGACACCAACTGGGTGGCGGCCCCCAAAATTCGATCCGGCATCCCCATGCGGCTCACCTCCTGGAAAGAGAAGGGCCTATCCTGGGGTTCATCGGTGGAGCTGACCGGACTCCAGAACTGCGTCAAAAACATGATAAGCAAGAAAATCAAGCTTGTCAACGTGGTTCAAGTCATGCTCTTCCGCCGGATCCTCCCGTGTCAAAGACAAGCGTTTAATATGTGGGAGTTCGACCCGGCTAAGCACCAGATGCTGCGAGAGCTCTTCGACACAACGCACCAGGACATCTGGAAGGTGCTGTTCAAGTCTGCCGAGGTACCTCCTCCCCTTACCGAGGATCGCGGACTTAGCGCAAAGCGCCTCGCCAATCCGGTAAGATTCTTATATCTCATAAGATGTTTCTTTCCCCAGTATAATCATGTGAGGGATCTAAGCCTTCACGCCATTTAACAGGACTGGGTCGCGACAGCGGAGCGGATCGATTAATTCCCCCCATCGCTCAAAGATCCAAAGAAGGGCTGTCTTAATGGAGATTCTGGTTCGGCGCCTATGAGGCGCCGGAGAAAAAACCAGAAAGAAGGCCACGGGGACCAGGAAAGGTCTTGGCAAGAAGGTTGTATCGGACTCATCATCCGATAACAACGAGCCCTCCACCCACGAAAACAAGGAGGAGGAAGAGGAAAGTTCTCCGCCTCACTGGGGAGACAAGAAAAGGAAGGCCGCCTGTCTGGGAGGCCGAAGAATCCAAGAAGGGAAGGACTCTCCTTACGGACTGCTCCACAACAACCCGCTTCGGCCGATTTAGGAGTGGTTACCCGAGGGACAAGCCTGGCGAAGTCGTAAGTATCCGGATACCATGATAGTTCTTGGTATGCTTTATTTTATTGCTTCTTATCATGCTGAACATGATCATGTAGCCCATCCAAAGCCCATATTGACGTATCCTCTTCGGATGAGTCTTTGGGCCAGTCAGAGATGAACAGCGATTCACTCCGACCGCCTCCTCCCCCCGCCCTACGGACGACGTCGAGGTGTTGTCTCAAAGGGCACTGAACCAAGGGGAGACAGCTCTAGAGGCGCCCCAAGGCTACATTCCAAACGCTGGGCGCAGGAGGGGCAAGACTCCCATGGGCACTAATACCGGGGCTGACAAGTCTAACTGACCCGAATCGCTACTGGAACCTCCAAAGTGGTTCCGGATTCTCAAGCGACCCCTCGCAAAGGGGGGCAATCCGTCTATGCCGATGGCCTCTATCCATCCAGAGGCATCAGAAAATTTGCTGGAAGCGCTTCGTGGCACTTCCATTGACGAAGAGCACCGCACTATCATGAGTGCGGTGATCGAGAAGGTTCGGTCCGCCAAAAGTGGACTGACTGAAGCCTGTGCTAGCATCCTAACAGGCTTTGAGGTAAGTAATCAAATGATGAGAAAATGTTATAGCATAGAGTAGCCCCTGATGCTCTGTTTGGTGTTCGCAAAGAAAGGCCAAACAGAGGATCAAATAATAATCACATGAGTTTAATCAGAATATGTCTATGTGAATAAGGCTTCGCTTGCGTCACTTGCCGGGCGGACGGAGGTCGCCACACTGAAGCGGGACCTTAAGCGGTCCGAGGAAGAGCTCGGCCTTACCAAGAGGCAGCTCGAAGAGAACAAAGGTAAGTAATACCCTGTCTGTTTTTTGATAAAGAAAAAAGGAAGGCGGTTTTTAGATCAAAGGATCGTCATGAATTTTGCTAGGGGCCACGACCGAAGTGGCGACCCTGAAGAAGGCGTTGTCCGAGGCTGAAGGCAAAGCGGCCAAGGAGCGCGCCGAGCATGAGAAGCAAGAGGCCCGAGTCGGCGAGGTTCAGCCTGAGCTCCGTGGAGTTTGTCAAGAAGTCACGAGTCCTTGGGCGTGACTCTAAGACGCAAGGTCCGAGCTGCGAAGGCCCTCGAGAACGCACATAATGCCAAGGCCGAAGCCCAAAAGGCCCTCCAGGAAATTGAGGCGGTCAAGAAGATAGCGGCGGGTAAGGCATTCATTATGCAAAGCAAGCATGTGAAGGAAACTTTCCTTATACTTCCCCAATTCGGAGCTCTCCAGAGCTGTTCGCAGAGATCTACCCAAAGAAGGTGTCTGGATGTCATGGGAGTTCTACCGGCCGAGGAAGGGAGCTGGATGGAGAATTTGTTCTGGTCTCGATATCTGGGACCGAACATCCGACATTCTATAGCGACCCGGTTGAAGCAACCGGGTCGAAGCCACAAGGCGGCCGAACTGGCCATGAAGGGCCTTATAGTCCGGATGTGGCCTGGCGAGCCCCTTCCTGGCAGCTATTTCGGCCTGGTAAGGCGGCTTGTGAACGCCTGCCCACGGTTTGAAGTTATAAAGCGGTCCGTCTGCATTGAGGGTGCACGCAGGGCTTTTGCCCGGGCGAAAGTGGACTGGGCAAAGATGGACGCCGAGAAGCTGGTGCAGGAGGGGCCGCCGGAGGGCAAGGAGCATCGCCACCCTAAAAAGTATTATGACAAAGATGTCTGAAGGGTGCTGCGCCTTATGGCGGAAGGAATGTGCTAAGGATGTAATATTTGAGCGAATGTACTCATGTGATCCTGTAATATGAAACGAGATCATGTGCGCTAAGTAACGCTTGTTAATTTAAAATATTACCTTCTGTGCGGCCGTTAATAAAATTTGAGAGTTGGCCGATCGTCATTCGCCCCCATGTAACTAGTATCTTTGAGGTGTTCGGGATAAACCTGATCACTCTTTATCCTAGTTTTGGGTCCTTGAAGGAGGTGTTCAGACAACGTAACTGTGCAATCGGACTATAAAGCTTTATCACTCTCACTTAGCCATAGAAGTCTAAAATTTTAAATTTTGGCGAAGCCCCTAGTATTGGAAGGCCGAACTTAAAAGGTGTACGCTTAAATCAGACATGGCCGACTCCTACTTGAAGTGGAAAAATCTTTAAGGATTTGAGACCTCTCAACAATGCGACCAGCTCTCGCCTCATCATGACCAGTCAGTTTCGGCTTTCATCGAGGTGTTCATCCGGAAGAACTGGGACACAATCGCAGTAGTTCTCCCAGCGCTACCTTAGCCGATATAGCGGAACATACGGTACCAAAACATGGGAGCCGGGCAAACCCAACTATTGACCTAAGACATGATTCGGAGCTGATGCATATAATGCTATAAGTTCGGGGTGCCGCACTGTCGAAAGTGTTCGGACTTTTTTTCCGTGTTATGGGGTACCTTTGAAGCCCTGGCGCACTAGACGATCGTAATGTACGGTGCAATTTGTCGTAAATAAGCGAGACAGGGGGAAAAATATGAAGAAGTGCAATAATGAGCTAATGTTGTACATTGTTATTTAAATGATACGTCAACGCGTATGCATACATGCAGTGCAACAAGTAAAAAATAGGACTATTTGACATGTCCTATCCAAGGGCAAGCTGCGTGTGGGCATGCAAAATAGGTATATCGATCGTTATCAGAGACCACCTGTGGATTCCCTTGTACGTCAAAGCTTCTAGCTTCCTTGGTGTTTCCTTCCCGTGACGGGTCCGATATTCAAACGATCGGAGAGGGCCTTCAGAGAATAGGGGCCTGAAAGGAAGAAAATGTTAAAGGTATATAGGTCCTGAAGCGGTTCAGCCTCATTGTGGGCCGTGCCATGTCCGTGCCTCCGCCTATGCCCATGGTATCTTGAATGCGTAATTATGTACGCGCGGCGCAAATTTCGCCGCTTGACTGGGACTAGGACGGAGGCCGAATTGCTAGGTGAGCTCTAAACATGCCTGGCGATCCTCTTGTAGGGTACTCCGGACTCGCTTGAAGGTGTCCGGGGTCTTTTTTGCCGAATTGGCGGTTTGCCTCATAAGGCTGCTGCGCTTCAACTGCGAGGGTCAGCGGTGTGCTCCTCCGTGCGGAGCGAGTGTTCTGTGTTTCCATTAACTGTTATAACCCCGCGAGGTCCTGGCATTTTGAGCTTGAGGTATGCATAATGCGATACCGCATTGAATCTGGCAAATGCGCTTCGTCCGAGCAGTGCGTGATAGCCACTGCGGAAGGGGACGACATCGAAGATTAACTCCTCGCTTTGGAAGTTGTCCGGAGAACCGAAGACCACTTCCAGTGTGATTGTGTTGGGTACCGTTGCAGAAAATTAAAATTTTTCCTACGGTTTCACCAAGATCCATCTATGAGTTCATCTAAGCAACAAGTCATGGGAGAGAGATTGCATCTACATACCACTTGTAGATCGCGTGCGGAAGCGTTCAATGGAACGGGGATGATGGAGTCGACTCGCCGTGATCCAAATCACCGATGACCAAGTGCTGAACGGACAGCACCTCCGCGTTCAACACTGATGCGGAGGCGGATGACATCTCCTCCTTCTTGATCCAGCAAGGGGAAGGAGAGGTTGAGGAAGAAGGCTCCAGCAGCAAGACGACGGCGTGGTGTTGGTGGAGAGGCGATACTCGGCAGGCTTCACCAAGCACTCAGCGGAGGAGGAGAGGTGTTGGGAGGGAGGGCTGCGCCTTGGATCAGGTGTTCAGCCTCCCTCCCCGCCTCTATTTATAGGGGAAGGGGAAGGGGCGGCCCCTCTAGATGAGATCTAGAGGGGGCCGGCGTGGAGGGGCTTGCCCCCAAGCAAGGGGCGCCCCACTAGGGTTCCCTCCCCAACCCTAGGCGCATGGGCCCAAGGGGCGCCCAGCCCTCCAGGGCTGGTTCCCTGCCTTTGTGGCCCATGAGGCCCTCCGAGAGGGGTGGCCACTCCTCGGTGGACCCCGGAACCTCCGGTGGCCCCAGTACAATACCGATATGCCCCGAAACTTTCCGGTGTCCGTTTGACAACTTCCCATATATAAATCTTCACCTCGGAACATTCCGGAACTCCTCGTGACGTCCGGGATCTCATCCGGACTCGAACAACATTCGGTAATCACATACAAGTCTTCCTAATAACCCTAAGCGTCCACCTAACCTTAAGTGTAGACCCTACGGGTTCGGGAGACATGAGACATATTGAGACGGCTCTCCGGTCAATAACCAGCCGGGATCTGGATACCCATGTTGGCTCCCACATGCTCCTCGATGATATCATCGGATGAACCACGATGTCGAGGATTCAATCAACCCGTATACTATTCCCTTTGTCGACGCAGTATGTTACTTGCGAGAGATTCGATCGCTTCGGTATCCCAATACCTCGTTCAATCTCGTTGCTTTGTGAAGTCACTTTACTCGTCACCGTAATGCATGATCCCGTGACCAAACACTTGGTCACTTTGAGCTCATTATGATGATGCACTACCGAGTGGGCCCGGTGATACCTCTCAAGTCATGCGGAGTGACAAATCGATCTCGATCCGTGTCAACCCAATGCAGACACTTTCGGAGATACCTGTAGTGCACCTTTATAGTCACCCGATTCGTTGTGACGTTTGGTACACCCAAAGCACTCCCACGGTATCCGGGAGTTACACGATCTCATGGTCTAAGGAAGAGATACTTGACATTGGAAAAGCTCTAGCAAACGAACTACACGATCTTGTGCTATGCTTAGGATTTGGGTCTTGTCCATCACATCATTCTCCTAATGATGTGATCCCGTTATCAATGACATCTAATGTCCATAGTCAGGAAACCATGACTATCTGTTGATCAACGAGCTAGTCAACTAGAGGCTTACTAGGGACATATTGTGGTCTATGTATTCACACGTGCATTACGATTTCCGGATAATACAATTATAGCATGAATAAAAGACAATTATCATGAACAAGGAAATATAATAATACTTTTATTATTGCCTCTAGGGCATATTTCCAACAGATTGAGCCCATGCAACAGGCCTCTACACCTGGGATGACACCTTTAAAGGTGGTTTCGGTGGGTTTGATCCTCGAGGGGTCTATACCCATTTTGCGCACTATATCCTGATAGAGCAGGTTCAGACTGCTGCCACCGTCCATAAGGACTCGAGTGAGGTGAAATCCGTCAATGATGGGGTCAAGGACCAAAGCGCGTAACCGCCATGACGGATCTTGGTAGGTGGTCCCTGCGATCGAAGGTGATCGGACAAAAGACCATGGATTGAACTTTGGGCAACTGGCTCCATCGCATAGACGTCCCTCGATTGCACTTTCCGTTCCTCGCTTGGGAATATGGGTTGCGTATATCATGTTTATCGCTTTTCACTTGGGAGGAAATTTCTTACGTCCTCCCGTGTTCGGGCGGCCGGGCTCGTCCCTCGTCGTTATGCGCACCTTTTCCTTATTTTTGGCATTCAACTTGCCGGCCTGTTTGAACACCCAGCATTCTCTGTTTGTGTGGTTGACTGGTCTATCGGGGGTGCCGTGAATTTGGCACGAATGATCGAGTATGCGGGGTCCAAGCTGGACGGACCCGGATTGCTTCTTTTGAACGGCTTTTTCCATTGTTGGATTTAGAAACCCTGATCGAATCCGGCATTAACTGCCGTGTCTTCAGCGTTGTCGCCGTTGTTGCGGCGCTTGTGTCTGTTGCGACGTGGCCTGCCGTTGCTATCTTTGGCATCTGAATTGCCAGGGTTTCTTGATGTGTTGTTGCTACGAGCCAGCCAGCTATCTTTGCCCGCTGTGCGGGTCATGGGTGTCGTGAGGTCTGCCATGGACTTGGCTTTTTGGCGAGGTGTCGAGCGAGCCACTCGTCGGCGGATGTTATGCTTAAATGCCGCTAAGGCCTCGGCATCCGACAGTCGACAATTTGGTTCTTTTTAGTTAGGAACCGAGTCCGAATTTCTGGCTGATTCTCCGGTCGTTGGATTATGTGACTCAAGTCATCCGGCATCCGGTGGTCGCACATACAAGTGCCTGGAAGTTGCCAAGGAATGCGTCCTCCAAATTCTCCCAACTGCCTATGGAGTTTGCCGGCAGGCTATTGAGCCAATGTCGAGCAGGTCCTTTCAGTTTTAATGGGAGGTACTTGATGGCATGCAGATCGTCATCGCGGGCCATGTGGATGTGGAGGAGGAAATCTTCAATCCATACCGCGGGGTCTGTTGTACCATCATTTGATTCAATGTTCATGGGTTTAAAACCTTCTGGGAATTCGTGTCCATTACTTCATCAGTGAAGCATAGGGGTGTCTTGGCGCCTGCATGCCGGGCTATATCACGCAGCCTTGATTCAAACCAGTCTTGTTCGATGTATTTGGCCCGGCCGATTTGCTTTTAGTATATCCGGCATGACGGTCGTCAAATCGCAGCGTTAGGTAGCGGCGCCAGCGTGATCCGTAGACGATCTTGCATGTCCTGCTTTGTTTTCCAATACGTCTCGCAGGTCTTCGCGTGTTACCCCGGCCTTGGTATTTTTGTTTGTTGGCGGCGAGTGCGGTGGACTTTCGACCTGATATGCCGCTTTTGTCTTGGCCACGAGGTGGCCGGTCAGTCAAGCATCATACTGGCTGGAAGCATAGGCTTTAATGCTTCCTCGTCGAGTTGGGGTAGCAACCTGCGCTTTGGGTAACTTTTGGTTGGGCACACGAAGTTCGTATTCCTCGCCACGAGGACCTCGGTCCATCTATCCGCTTAGCGAGATCTTGGTCACTTGAAGTTGATGCTGCTTTTTCTTGAGCTTTTCTGCTTTGTGGCTATAAGCCGCCGCTTGAAGTGATCCTGTTCGACGGGATCCTCAGGCACAATAAATTCTTCGTCGCCAAGGCTCACCTCGTCTTCGGAGAGAGGCATGTAATTGTCATCCTCTGACTCTTCGTCTGCTGCCTGTTCCTTAGGGCTAGCTTGCTCATCCTCCCGCTCGAGGCCTAGCCTGGAGGGATTGTCTTAAATCTTCGCACTATCCGCAACGTTATTGTCTCTTGTGCCCAGGTATCGCCGTTTTTGCTATGGCGGGGCTTAGAGTGGCATCGTTGACACCGTGCTTAGATTGCTTCTCGAGGGATTATCCTCATTTGCCTTATTGCCGCTTTCTTTCTTTGGGGTGTCCACCATGTATATATCATATGATGAGGTGGCAGTCCAGTATACAATGGGGCGGTGGTTCTGTTCTTCTCCCACATCGTCGTCCATACCGTCGATGTCTTGAACCGAAATCAATCATGTCGGTTAAGTCAGTAAACCCGGATGGCTATTAAGTGGGTGGTGGGTGGGTAGCAATTTAGCACGTCCGCTTCCCTCAAGCGGATCTACAACCGCCAAGGGCCTCGACAAGGAGAGAGACCTTAATAATTTAGCACATCGCCTGGTAGTCTTTGAAAGATATTCGCGGAGGAAAACTCCATGATCGGGCGCCCAATCAGATTCGATAGTAATCGACAGTGCGGTTCGGCGTCCGTGGCGGGGACGAATCAAGGATCCGCAACACAAGTCTCGTAGGAGGTGAAGTCAGTATTTGGCTCTATCGCCGTTGAGTGTGCGGCCTCCATGGCGGGGTCCATCCACCCGTCCTCGGACGGTGCGATCTGCTCCAGATCGAGGGCCGGAGTTGCCATAGGGGTGATCTCCCGAACACTGTCTGTCGGCAGAGCTAAGTCATGCTCGTCGTGACTGTGCGGCACACCTGACACGGGCTCGAATCCGTCAAAGATCAAGTCCCGTGGATGTCGGTAGAGATAGTTTAAGTTTCAAACTCAAGGCGATTTGACAGGGCGAGCGTAGCTCTCGATCTGCTCTAGATGGCCAAGCGAGTTGGCCTGCAGTGCAAAACGCCGCCCGAATCTGAAGATCTGTCCGGGGAGGAGAAAAACCTCACCCTGGATCGCATCGCTGCCGATGATCGAAGCAGCCATCAAGCCTTATAGTGACGACACATTGGAACTCTCAATGAAAGCACCAATGTCAGTGTCAAAACCGGCGGATCTCGGGTAGGGGGTCCCGAACTGTGCGTCTAAGGCTAATGGTAACAGGAGGCAGAGGACACAATGTTTACCCGTTGGGCCCTCTCGATGGAGGTAATACCCTACTTCACTCGCTTGATTGATCTTGATGATATGAGTATTACAAGCGTTGATCTACCACGAGATCGTAGAGGCTAAACCTAGAAGCTAGCCTATGATTATGATTGTTCTTGTCCTACGGACTAAACCCTCAGGTTTATATAGACACCAGAGGGGGCTAGGTTTACACTGAGTCGGTTACAAGGGAGGAGATCTACATATCCGAATTGCCAAGCTTGCCTTCCACGCCAAGGAGAGTCCAATCCGGACACGGGACGAAGTCTTCAATCTTGTATCTTCATAGTCCAATAGTCCGGCCAAAGTATATAGTCCAGCTGTCCGAGGACCCCCTAATCCAGGACTCCCTCAACCTATATGGGCCTCTGTTCGGCCCTGCCATGTGTCGACGTATCATATACATGTCTCCTCCAATGGACGGGCGACATCTGGCCCACCGAGGAGCACACACGTGTTTCCTCCGGCCAATGAGAATTTTACACGTGGAAAATCACCATTGGTCTGGGCTGTTAACGGGTTATTGGATCCAAAACCGGACCCGATAGCTTAACGGCGAGCCGTTACGATGGATGCCACGCGTGTCGGTCACCCTTGACGAAAGCACTTCTATGACGCTACGATTTATCGTCATGGAAGTTGACACTACGTGATGATAATTTTGGTAATGTCATGGAACACTTCTCTGACAGCCTGAGTTATGACTATCTTGATTACATCATAAAATCATCATGGATGTACATGCATGATGAAAACGTGAGCTTACCGTGACAAACACGTATCATCACGGAAGTGTATTTTTGTAGTGGTTATTGTGGAGACGCGACGGCGGTCGCGCCGCCACCGTTGTGACGTTACGTGTGGAGAGCGCATGGCGGTCACCTTCTCCACGATGCACGCGCATTCTAGGCCGAGGCCCCGTGCATGTCGGTGTAGCTAGCCGATAAAGCATTTGTTAATCTCACTTTGTTTGCCAAAATAGTTTACAGTCAATATGCTCGCTTAAGAAGCTTCCTTGCCTGTTCTTCACTCAACTGCTATGGCGAGATGGCATGCCAAGCCCGATTAGTTGCTAAAATATCCTGCCATATATTTATAGTGACGTAGATTGCCATGGTGTAGTAGCCAATCTGTTAGGTGAAATAGCTCTACACCCGTTTTATACTCGATCTTTGTTGCTTTGAGATGGCAAGTAGTCGATAGTTCGATGGATGTGTGCTCGGCCTCATTATTCTTGAAACAGCCTGCCATAATTTAGCACTCAAATATGTTTGCTGAATTAGCTTTACATATTTCGTTACTTAGATCTGCTCGTCCAAATATCTTGCCATAGCTTTAGACATCTACCTAGGTATTTTTTTCTGGACTTCATAAAAAAGCATATATGTTTTTCCTGTAATATCTAGTAGAAGAACTAATTTGTATGTCTAACAGATGGACAGGACTTGGATAACTTCATATGTGCATATGTCGAGGGGGTTGAAAACTTCATGAACTTTATCAGAGCTGCCATCTCCGTTTATTTGAGATATTGCGAGGTTTGAATCCCCGCGCACCTCTAGGCGTTGAATACCCATGGAGACTGCCATCCGGAGGTCCGTGCGTATGGGCCTCAGATTCGGACTGCGTTGTTGGAGTCCGTATACATTATCGAAGGGCGTGTTGGATTTGTGTCCCGGTTGGGGGCGTCGGAATGACGCCTTGACCCGAGCCAGCCAACATTTTGGAGCGTCAAAGTGCATGATCCAATTGGAGTATCGCCCGTACTCTTTAGGGAGTTGACTTCAGTCCATTCGACCCGCGAAGTCGGCCAAAACACAACGTGACTTAATAGCTCGTCGTGGCTTATAAGTTATATCGAATGGAAGGAGCTCTATGGCCCATTTAGCAATCCGGCCCGTCGCGTCGCGGTTGTTTATAATGTCTTTAAGAGGTACTCCGGAGGCTACCGTTATCGAACACTCTTGAAAGTAGTGTCGCAGCTTCCAGGATGCCATGAACACCGCGTATGCTATCTTTTGATAGTGTGGTACCGAGACTTGCATGGAGTTAGGACGGTGGACACATAATAGCATGAGTTTTGAACAAGGAACCGGTGTCCGTACATTTCTCGTTCGACAAAAGACGCACTGGCATTGACAACTTGATGTGTTGTGGCGATATATAATAGCATTGGTTCGCCCATGTTGGGCAGCCGGGGTTTCAATTTGTTGCCAAAATGGCCTTTATTTCTTGAGTCCGGCCGTGGCGGCATCAAATCCACTCGAAGTGTTCGGTCTTGAGGAGGCGGTAAAGAGGTAATGCCTTTTCTCCTAAGCGGGAGATAAAGCGGCTTAGAGCCGCTTACGCATCCCGTCAGTTTTGTATTTGTTTGAGGTCTTTTGGAATATCCAATTGTGACAGAGCTCGAATCTTGGCTGGGTTTGCTTCAATTCGTCTCACCGGACACAATGAAGCCAGGGAGCTTTCTCGGTGGAACGCCGAAGGCGCATTTTTCCGGATTGAGCTTGATGTCATATTTTCGAAGATTATCGAATGTGAGCCTCAAGTCGTCTACTAGAGTTTTGGCGTGTTTGGTTTTGACGACCCGCGTCATCTACATATGCTTCCACTTGCTTTTGCCGATTCTGGTTTGCGGACATATGTCCGGAATCATGCGTTGATATGTTGCGCGGCGTTTTGAGCCCAAAGGGCATTGTGTTGAAGCGAGCGGGCCGTATGGAGTGATGAATGCTGTTGCGGCTTGGTGCGGCTCCGCCATCTTGATTTGGTGGTAGCGAGTCTGGCGTCGAGGAAGCACAATGAGTCGTGGTCCTGTTTGTAGCGTCAATGATTTGATCAATTCGAGGAGGAAGGGATCCTTTGGGCAAGCCTTATTAAGGTCTTTGAAATCAACACATAGGCACCAGGATTTATCCTTCTTTGGTACCATCACCAGGTTCGCTAGCCATCCGAATGTTTTATATCTCGATGAATCCGGCCTCCAAAAGTTTGGCTAGCTCCTCTCCCATGGCCTGTCTCTTGGGTTCGGAAAAGCGCCAAGAGCCCTGTTTGGTTGGCTTGAATCCTTTTAGGATATTTAGGCTGTGCTCGGCCGGTGGCGGGATTCCTGGCATATTTAAAGGGTGCCAGGCAAAGATGTCCCAGTTTTCTTGCAGAAATTCTCGTAGTGCGGCGTCTACATCAGGGTTTAATTGTGCCGCGATGGAGGCTGTCTTTGCAGGGTTCGTTGGGTGGACTTGGCATTTTACTATTTCACCCGCTGGTTTAAAAGAGGTGGACTTGGATCTTTTATCAAGTATCACGTCGTCCCTGTTCACCGTGGAGCGCATCGCGGTGAGTTCCTCGGCCGCTAGGGCTTCCGGATAGTGCCTCGAGGGCTCTGCGGCTATCTTATTTTCGGTAGCGGAGTGCTATGTTCGGATCACTAGCGAGAGTGATGATTCCGTTGGGACGGGCATTTTAAGCTTCATGTACCCATAATGGGGTATAGCTTGAAAAATTGTGAATGCCTCGTCGTCTTATAAAGCATGATATCCGGCTGTTGAGCGGGGCCACTTGAAATGTGACCTCCTCGGACTGTAATTGTCCGCGGGCGAACACTAAACTACCGGCGTGATTTTCCTCGCGGCAAGATGCTTCCATTGCCGGGATTATTCCTCTAAAGGTTGTGCTTTGCTTCGCTCAATGCGGTTCCAATCTATTTCCATTTTTAGGAGGGTTTCCTCATAGATGAGGTTTAGTCATTTGCCGCCATCCATGAGTACCTTAGTAAGGCTGGCAAATCTACTATCGGTGAGGACCAATGACCAATTTGGTGCCTTGCTGATTGGAATTTAGGTTAAATCCTTTGGCATTGAAGGTAATAGCCGTGTCCTCCACGGATTTATTATTGCTACTTGGTAGACTTCGTGAGGTTGCGGAGTTGTCGTTTTGCATGTTATTTGATGCGAAAGTCTCGAAGACTATTAACACGTCTCTTTGGTGTTGCTTTGGGCTGGGATGCGAAGCTAGAAGCTCTTCGCCACTTTTGGCCACCTGCTGAAGTATCCAACATGCTTTCGAAGGCTATGAGTTGGAGTGGCGCCCTGGTGCTATGAATTTTTACGCAGTCCGTTTAGCCAACCCTCCGGTATGGTTCCATTACCCTTTAGGGGGTTTTGGTTTTTGGTATTCAACCCGGTGCTTGATGATGATGCACCCTTTTGTTCCGGACTAAGGATGTATTGGGGCGGATTATCCCAAAATTTACTTCGGTTTTCGAGCGCTCTCCATCGCAGTACTTTTGTACTATGGTCACCAAGTCGACAAAGCGTGTAATTTATGTGACTTATGGCGTTTAGGATTCCCTTGTCCGTGCAATTATTGCAAAAATTGGGATTGTGTCCTCCTCTCGGCGGATCCTTTATCCTGTTCGTAACCGGGAGGAATCTGGCCCGATAATGATGTACTGTTTCAGTAGGCTCTTGCCAAATTCGAGAGAGATCGCCAATGTTTGGGTGGGCGGGTGGCACTAAATCCGGAACCCCGTCCAATTTAGGACTCAAGGGCCGAGAAGTTTCCGAACTCGGAAATTTGGATTTTTGAGTGCTATCCAATGAGTCCGGCCCGCCGCCTGACTTTAGGTTCAGGGCTTGATCGACATCCGTCCCTCCGTAGGAATCCGGCATGGAGGGATCGGGAATCCGGACGTAACTAGTCTTAAGGTAGAAGAAGAATCACCGCATTGCTCCTCTATCACAAGAAGCGTGATGGGTAGCACAGGGAGAGTTGATCTCTCTCGAGATCGGGTTTTTAGGCCCGATCCGGGTGTGTCTATGGCGACTCGAGGCGGTGATGCGATCCAAGAGCTTCGTTTATGGAGGAGAGCTCAATCGGATCTAGCTGCTCGGCAAGTTAGAACTAACATGGAGATTAGTTCGATGACTCGAGAGGTCATCGTCGGTAATGACGGCGAATTAAGCGGTCATGAGAAAACCGCCAAGCGAAGAAGTCGACCCGATGGCCAAGGCTTCTTTGGCGATGGTATCGTCTTTAAAAGGCGAGGCGAGGCATCCTACCGACGGCGGCAACGCGAGAGGAACTCTCAATGAAAAGCACCAATGTCGATTGTCAAAACGGCGGATCTCGGAGTGAGGGGTCCCGAGCGTGCGTCTAGGCGGATGGTAACGAGGAGACAAGGGACTCGATGTTTTTACCGAGGTTCGGGCCTCTCGATGGAGGTAATACCCTACTCCTGCTTGATTAATATTGATGATATGGGTAGTACAAGAGTAGATCTACCACCTGCGAGATCAAGGAGGCTAAACCCTAGAAGCTAGCCTATGGTATGATTGTTGTTCGTCCTATGGACTAAAACCCTCCGGTTTATATAGACACGGATAGGTTAGGGTTACCTGAGTCGGGTTACAATGGTAGGAGATCTACATATCCGTGTCGCCAAGCTTGCCTTCACGCCAAGGAAAGTCCCATCCGGACACGGGGCCAAGTCTTCAATCTTGTATCTTCATAGTCTTCGAGTCCGGCCGTGACGATAGTTGACTATCTGGACACCCCTAGTCAGGACTCCCTCGTTAGCCCCGAACTAGGCTTCAATGATGATGAGTCCGTAGCGTTGATTGTCTTCGGCATTGCGAGGCGGGTTCGTCTCAAATTCCATATACTTATCGTTATAGTGTCCGGCCACGATAAATGCTGCGCTCTTGGCTTCTCGTAATAATGGTCATCTTCCACGTGTTTGAATGAATCACGAACAGCCGGGTATTTTTACAATTACCCCCTAGCCACGCATAAATGAGCCGCCCATAAAAGGGCAAGGATCTAGATCTGAGTCACACCATCCTCCCTTTGCAAGCTTTTCAGTGAGAGCGCCTGACCAAAGCCCATTCAATCATGGACAATCGACGCGGCTCCTCTTCTCGCGGCCCCCAGCCCTCAGCTGTGAAATTGGGAGAGATGCTTAGTCCCGCATAGCGAGCTAGTTATACTCCAAACCAAGGGATTTCTCCCCCCGGCCTTCTTGGTTCCGGTTCGAGCCAGACTTGCCACCTACAAGGGCGGAAAGCAAGCGGAGAGCGTCCCCGATCCCTCTAAAGGAGAGCGGGCATGCCTCATCTCTTATCTAGTAAGAGGCCTCGGATTTCCCATCCATCCATTTCTCCGGGGGCTCTTGGAGTTGTACGGCCTCCAATTGCACCACCTTACTCCTGCCTCCATCTTGCACATCGCGGGCTTCGTGGCCCTTTGCGAACTATTCTTGGGTGTCGAGGCTCATTTCGGACTGTGGGAAGAGAATATTCTGCCTAGTACCCCGTTCTCATGAGGGGTCAATATATCAAGTGGGCGAGCCAAGCTATGGCGCATCGCCGGGACGGATACCTATCCGGAACCCCAAAGAAAGCGTCCAGAAGACTGGCCTTCGGAATGGTTTTACATGGAGGGCGATCACATTGCCGGATCTGTTCGGATCGGCCTTAGGAGTTTAGCAATGCTCCTCTGAAGAAGCGCCCTGGTCGGGCGCCCTGAGCCCCGGAGAGAAGATGACCGGGATGTCCGTTATTTGATGAGGCGAATAAGGTTATTCTGGCTCATGCCGGATTGACCATGACAGAGTCATGGCAATCTGCGATACGGGAGAGGAGTGCAATGGCCGCTCCAATACAGGGGGCCACCCTATGTGGGACTTCAGCGGGGAGGGCGATGCCACCCGCCATGGCCGCAAAGGGCCAGGATCGGTCGCCCGGCCCAGGTGAAGATCTTATGCGCCATGTACAAAGGAGAGGAGGAGGACTTCCTCCGTCTCAACCCATGAAGGAGTTTTCTTGAATAACCCTCGAGCTGGGTAAGCAAACATCTTTGTGACTGTCCGATCCATGTTCCCGTAGTTAAATATCTCATTTCATGGTTTTATGAGAACTGCGCACGGACTATGGAGAAGATACACAGCCCGCCCCTACAACCCGAGGATCCGGAGCGGTCCTCGATCCGACCTCCGAAGAGGATCCGGATATAAAGGTGGAGTTGATCGACGGGGTATTCTACCAACTTAGCATCGACAATGCGTTGGTCGCCATTACTTACCGATTACTCCTTTAATACTTCGACCTCTCAGGTGTAAATGAGACCGAGATCCCAAAACCCCGATAACGACCCATCCATGCTTATTTTTGATCACCGTATACAATGGTGCTTCATAGGGGGTACCTTGAGGAAGCCGAGCCTGCGCGCGGTGGCCAACAAAGGGCGATGCAGCCCATGATCAAAAAGAAGTGCGGTCGGATCGAAACTCCGCCGCATAGCGGTATGGCATGTCACCATACTCCTGAGTTGATTCACGGAAGGCGTACTAACGCGATACCCTTTTCAGGAAAAAGAGCCACGGACCGAGTCTGGAGAGGTTGCCGATCGAACCTTCACCGGACGGGCTTCAAAGCCGGGTCAGGAGGCTGAAACAATCAGACGAGGCGTCGTCGGATGCTCCTCAAAAGCGAGAGGATGCCGACAGGTTGTCCGCCACCAACTCCGAGGTGGAGAGCGCCTTGAACCACAGAGCGCCGCCCGCGGACAGTTCTTCGTGTGGCGTGTTTCTCCCAAGAGGCCTTGAATGCCTTTGATTCGGGAGATGCGCACCTCCGTGCCGCTTAAGATGGACTAGCGAGCCACGGAGGCGGTATGTGAAGGACATACTGGTAAGTAAATTTGTGATTATATATGTCGGTAGCCCCAGTCTTAAAATAGTTAGAATAATTGATTTAAGGATCATTTGTTATGCGAGGATCTTCTGAGAAAAAGAATACCCGACCGTCCCGGGAGCTTGAAGAGTGCAAAGCCCAACTTGAGGCCGCACTAGCCGCTTCTGAGGGAGCTACAGAGGCCCCCTCACGGTAATATCACGCCTAAAGATAAATAATTTAGGAAGTGCGGCGGTGTGTAAAGTGACAAAAACATTGCGAGATGGCGCGGACTAGATCCGGACAAGCAACAGCTCTTCACGCTTGATTAAAGGCGGCGAGGCGTGCTTACGAGTGCGGCGGAGAAGAATAACCTCCAAAGGCGCCAACACCAAGCTGGGTGAGGAAGCGAAGGACGTTACGTGCCAGTCCTGACCAAGTAAGGAGAATCGGCGCTTCGTCGCGGCATTTTCAAGAGTGCTTGAGCGAACTTTGAAAGAGTTCGTGAGGAAGGCGACTAACATAAACATGTATGTAGGTTTGCTTCACAGTTAGTCGCCCCGAGGAGGAGATGCCCAATTCTTGGGTGATCTCCTTCCCGATGGTTTCACCATTTATGACGAGTCCGGCGGTGATGAAAGGCATCGGCCAAGCCTTGTGGCCATCTATCTCCCTACCCGAAGGCATTGGGGAGCTGGCCGGAGCGGCTTCAAAGAACGCGGCGGCGCTTCCCGGCTATGGAAGATATCGGCCTGCCGTCAAAGGCGCCAGGAGGCACAGGCCATGGTGAAGACGCGGTACCACGAAGGTGACCCAAACCACATGGCCGAGGTCGGACCTGAGGGGCCGGATGGGATGGAGATCCCTGTAAGCTTAGTGTACGGCCAAGTAGAATTGGCCGCCAAGTATTCCCAGCAAGAGTGTAAATTAGATAGCCTATTAGATGGCATTGAGGAGGAATACAATGAGTCGAGTTGACTATGTAAAAATGTGACGTGAAAGAAATGTATTCTAGCCGGATTGTAGATCGTTTGTCGTAGCGGACCTCTTCGCTTCAACCTCCGGACCCAATAGTCCGGAGTGTGTCCGAATACTTTCGTGGTTATATAAGAACCGTGGTATGCATGGAGACAAAGGCGTAAAGGGGTCATTGTTGCTGTATCGGACAAGTGCCCAACTAGTTATGTTATATTACATGGGTAGTAAGAAACATCTTCGGGGAGAATAGTTCCAAGTTAAGGGTTCCTTTCGCTGGGATGCATGCCCTAAAGTGCATCTCAAAGCTGCTATGAAAGAAAGAAAATCATCTGGGGGCAGATGGGTAAAAAGTTAAAAATCATCTTTCAATTCACCGACCGAATATTCCCTTAAGAACGCTAGCTTTCGGCTTCACCCAATCTGAGGTACACATCCGGCTGACCCGGCAGTAACAATCGCAGAGGTGCTCCCTTTACCACCTAGCCGAACAATCGGGAACGTAGGGGTAAGCACAGGAGCCAGCAACCCAGCTTGGCCAAAACTTAAGTCATATCGATGCATATAATGGTGAATAAAAGGTACATGCGGAAGTTTAACACATGTCTTTGGGCATGAAGCCCGTATAAATAAGCTTACATTAAAGAAGCCCCAGGTATAATGAGCGGATAGCACGTCAAGTGTGTGCGGAAAAAGCGCAAACAAGCCTCTAAAGGCTACAAGAAGAAGAAGGAGGAAGGAGAGAAATAAAAGATAGCAAAAAGCAAAAATAAAGAATGCAGACGGAGGAAGGAGACGAACTTGGAGTCCGGCACTTAGGCGTAGAATCTTCGTGAGACGGGCTGCGTTCCATGGGTTCGGCTCGAGTCGGTTATCCGATGCGTTTACAGACGGTATGCTCCGCTTGGTCGGGACCTGGTCAATGATGAAGGGACCTTCCCATTTGGGCTTGAGTTGGTCCTTTTTCTTGTCCGGCAGCGAGAACTAGTTCGCCAACGTTATAAGCTTTGGCCCATACTTCCACGCTTTGATATCTTGAGCTCCGTTGATAGAATGCGGAACGAGCTTTTGCCACGCCGTCGCTCCTCCTCCAATGCATCCAAACTGTCCCGCCGATCGAGCTCGGCTTCTCTTTCTTCATACATGCGTCGAGGTGAGTCATGTATTATGTCGCTGAGGCAAGACTGCCTCTGCTTGCGTACACCATGAAGAATGGTGTAAATCCGATGAAATACGATTCGGCGTGGTCCGCAGCCCCCAGTCTGAAGTCGAGCTCCTCGACCGGTCGTGTTAGAGTCCTTGAGGGACCGCACTAGTCTGGGTTTAATGCCGCTCATGATTAGACCGTTTGCCCATTCGACTTGGCCGTTGGTTTGAGGGTGATAGACTGAGGTGTAATCGAGCTTGATGCCCATGTTTTTGCACCATGATTTGACCTCATCGGCCATAAAATTGATGCCATTGTCAGTGATGATACTGTGGGGGACACCGTAACGGTGCACTACCCACGATATGAAGTCTATCATCGGTCCGGATTCGCCATTTTAACTGGTTTGGCCTCTATCCATTTGGTGAATTTGTCCACCATGACCAATAGGTATTTTTGCTTGTGGGCTCCTCCCTTGAGGGTCCAACCATATCAAGCCCAGGACCATGACGGCGGGGATGGGTATAGTTTTAAGGGCGGTGGGTGGCATGTGGCTTTGGTTAGCAAAAAGCTGGCAACTGACGCATCGTTGGACTAAGTCCTGCGCATCTGCCCGGGACGTCGGCCAATAAAATCTCAGACGGAAGGCCTTGCCTACAAGGGCCCGAGCTGCGACGTGGTGCCCACCCAGGTCCGGCATGAATTTCAGCCAGGAGGTTTCGCCTTCCTCTTCTGGAGATACACCTTTGAAGGACTCCGGTAGTGCTTTTCTTATAAAGCTCTCCCTCATGGACTCTATAGGCTTTAGAGCGCCGTACTATGCAGCGAGCCTCATATTGGTCTTCGGGGAGTACCTGCCTAGTTAGGTAGGCTAGGACTGGTTCCAGATCCACGAAGCGATAACCGCCATTATTTTGTGAGCAGAGGGTGTTATCTCGGGGCGGAGCCTCCGGTTGTGTCGAGTGTTCGGCGTCGGTGATGCGGTTGGGTCGGATTATTGTGCGGACTCCCCTTCCCATAGTACGGATGGCTTGAACAGCGTTCCAAAAAGATATTGGGTGGGGCGGCATCGCGTTTTGCACCCGATGCGTGCCGAGATATCCGCCGCTGGTTGTTATCGGGCTATATGATGAAATTCGAGCCCTTCAGCCGTCTTGCGACATTTTTAGGACCGCATTGCGGTATGCTGCCATTTTCGGATCTTTGGCGTCAAAGTCTCCGTTTATTTGACATATTGCGAGGTTTGAATCGCGCGCACCTCTAGGCGTTGAATGCCCATGGAGGCTGCCATCCGGAGGCGTGCGTATGGGCCTGCGTATTCGGCTGCGTTGTTGGAGTCCGTATACATTGCTCGAAGGGCGTGATGGACTGTGTCCCCGGTTGGGAGACGCTGTGACGACGCCGACTTTCAGGCCAGCCAACATTTTGGAGCCGTCAAAGTGCATGATCCAATTGGAGTATGCGCCGTACTCTTTAGGGAGTTCGGCTTCAGTCCATTTGGCCACGAAGTCGGCCAAAACCTGCGACTTGATAGCTCGTCGTGGCTTATAAGTTATGTCGAATGGAAGGAGCTCTATGGCCCATTTAGCAATCCGGCCCGTCACGTCGCGGTTGTTTATAATGTCGTTAAGAGGTACTTGAGGCTACCGTTATCGAACACTCTTGAAAGTAGTGTCGCGACTTCCGGGATGCCATGAACACCGCATATGCTATGTTTTGATAGTGTGGGTACGGGACTTGCATGGAGTTAGGACGGTGGACACATAATAAACCGGTTTTGAACAGTGAACGGTGTCCGTCCGTTCTCGTTCGATAACGAGCACCGTGGCCGACAACTTGATGTGTTGCGGCGATATATACTAGCATTGGTTCGCCCATGTTGGTATGGCCCAGACCGGATTTGTTGCCAAAATGGCCTTTATTTCTTCGAGTCCGCCATGGCGGCATCCGTCCACTCGAAGTGTTCGGTGCTTGGCGGAGGAGGCGGTAAAGAGGTAATGCCTTTTCTCCTAACGGGAGATAAAGCGGCTTAGAGCCGCCACGCATCCGTCGATTTTGTATTTGTTTGAGGTCTTTTGGAATATCCAATTGTGTGAGCTAGAATCTTGGCTGGGTTTGCTTCAATTCCTCTACGGACACAATGAAGCCTGTGAGCTTTCCGGTGGAACGCCAAGACGCATTTTTTCCGGATTGAGCTTGATGTCATATTTTGAAGATTGTCGAATGTGAGCCTCAAGTCATCTACTAGAGTTTTAGCGTGTTTGGTTTTGGCGACCACGTCATCTACATATGCTTCCACCATTTTGCCGATCTGGTTTGCGGACATGTCCGGATCATCGCGCTGATATATTCTTGCGCGGCGTTTTTGAGCCCAAAGGGCATTGTGTTGAAGCGAGCGGGCCGTATGGAGTGATGAATGCGTTGTTGCGGCTTGGTGCGGCTCCGCCATCTTGATTTGGTGGTAGCGAATGCAGCGTCGAGGAAGCACAATGAGTCGTGTCTCTTCAGAAGGCGTCAATGATTTGATCAATTCGAGGGAGGAAGGGATCCTTTGGGTAAGCCTTATTAAGGTCTTTGAAATCAACACATAGGCACCGAGTTTATCCTTCTTTGGTACCATCACCAGGTTCGCTTAGCTTGATCCGGATGTTTTATATCTCGATGAATCCGGCCTCCAAAAGTTTGGCTAGCTCCTCTCCCATGGCTTTGTCTCTTGGGTTCGGAAGCGCCCGAAGAGCCTGTTTGGTAGCTTGAATCCTTTTAGGATATTTAGGCATGCTTTCGGCCGGTGGCGTGGGATTCTGGCATATCTAAAGGGTGCGGGCAAAAGATGTCCCGCTTTTCTTGCAGAAATTCTCGTGGTCGCGGCGTCTACATCAGGGTTTAATTGTGCCGCGTTGGAGGCCGTCTTTGCAGGGTCCGTTGGGTGGACTTGGAATTTGACTATTTCGTCCTCTGGTTTAAAAGAGGTGGACTTGGATCTTTTATCAAGTATCACGTCGTCCTATTCACCGTGGGCGCATGTGGTGAGTTCCTCGGCCGCTAGGGCTTCGGATAGTGCCTCGAGGGCTAGTGTGGCTGTCTTATTTTCGGCGCGAGTGCTATGTTAGGATCACTAGCGAGAGTGATGATTCCGTTGGGACCGGGCAAGATAAGCTTCATGTACCCATAATGGGGTATAGCTTGAAAAATTGTGAATGCCTCTCGTCCTAATAAAGCATGATATCCGCTGTTGAACAGGGCCACTTGAAATGTGACCTCCTCGGACCTGTAATTGTCCGGCCAGCCGAACACTACGTCCGGCGTGATTTTTCCTGTGCGACATGCTTCCCGGTGAGGATTATTCCTCTAAAGGTTATCTTTGCTTCGCTCAATGCGGTTCCAATCTATTTCCATTTTTGAAGGGTTTCCTCACGAGATGAGGTTTAGTCCGCTGCCGCCATCCATGAGTACCTTAGTAAGGCTTAAAGCCGCTACTATTGAAATTTGAGGACCAATGCGGTACAGTGCCCGGCGGTTCAGAATTTAGGTTAAATCACGGCATTGAAGGTAATAGCCGTGTCCTCCATGGATTTATTGTTGCTACTTGGTAGACTTGGTGAGGTTGCGGAGTTGTCGTTTCGCATGTTATTTGATGCGAAAGTCTCGAAGACTATTAACACCCGTCTTGGTGTTCTTGGGCTGGGATTACGAAGCTAGAAGCTCTTCGCCACTTTTGGCCACCTGCTGAAGTATCCAACATGCTCGAAGGCTATGAGTAGGAGTGGCGCCCTACGTGCTATGAATTTTGCACGGTCCGTTTAGCCAACCCTCCAAAGACGGTTCCGCATTACCCTTTAGGGGTTTTGGTTTTTGGTATTCAACCCGGTGCTTGATAATGATGCACCCTTTTGTTCCGGACTAGGGATGTATTGAGGGCGGATTATCCCAAAATTTACATTCGGTTTTCGGCGCTTTTCCATCGCCGCAGTACTTTTGTACTATGGTCACCAAGTCAACCAAAGCGTGTAATTTCGCGACGACTTATGGCGTTTAGGATTCCCTTGTCCATGCAATTATTGCAAAAATTGGGATTGTGTCCTCCTCTCGGCGATCCTTTATCATGTTCGTAACCGGGAGGAATCGCCCGATAATGATGTCTTGTTTGAGTAGGGCTCTTGCCGAATTCGAGAGAGATCGCCAATGTTTGGGTGGTAGGGTGGCACTAAATCGGAACCCGTCCAATTTAGGACTCAAGGGCGAGAAGTTTCGAACTTCGGAAATTTGGATTTTGAGTGCTATCCAATGAGTCCGACCCGCGCTGACTTTAGGTTCGTGGCTTGATCGACATCCAGTCCCTCCGTAGGAATCCGACATGGAGGATCGAATCGGACGTAACTAGTCCTTAAGGTAGAAGAAGAATCGCCGCATTGCTCCTCTATCACAGCAACGTGATGGGTAGCCTGGGGAGAGTTGATCTCTCTCAAATCGGTTTTAGGCCCGATCCGGTCGTGTCATGGCGACTCGAGGCGGCGTCACGATCCAAGATCTCGTTTATGGAGGAGAGCTCGATCGGATCTAACTGTTCGGCAAGTTCCGAACTAACATGGAGATTATTTTCGATGACTCGAGAGGCCATCGTCGGCGCGGCGGCCGAATTAGCGATCATGAGAAAACCGCCAAGCCGAAGAGTCTGACCAGTGGCCAAGGCTTCTTTGGCAATGGTATCGTCTTTAAAGACAAGACGAGGCATCCTACCTGACGGCGGCATTGCGGAGGAACTCTCAATGAAAGCACCAATGTCGGTGTCAAAACCGGCGGATCTCGGGTAGGGGTCCCGAGCTGTGCGTCTAGGCGGATGGTAACGAGGAGACAAGGGACACGATGTTTTTACCCGAGTTGGGCCCTCTCGATGGAGGTAATACCCTACTCTGCTTGATTAATATTGATGATATGGGTAGTACAAGAGTAGATCTACCACGAGATCAAGGAGGCTAAACCCTAGAAGCTAGCCTATGGTATGATTGTTGTTCGATCCTACGGACTAAAACCCTCCAGCTTTTATATAGACACTTGGATAGGTTAGGGTTACACAGAGTCGGTTACAATGGTAGGAGATCTACATATCCAGACGCTAAGCTTGCCTTCCACGCCAAGGAAAGTCCCATCAGGACACGGAATGAAGTCTTCAATCTTGTATCTTCATAGTCTTGAGTCTGGGCCGTGGCGATAGTCCCGCTATCCGGACACCCCTAGTCCGGACTCCCTCAAATGCTTTCCGCAAATCTTTCCTGAGACATGCGTCGAGCTACTACCACACACCTATAGTAAAATGAAGAATTTCCTTTGTGCAGTTGGAATTGGATATGATATGATCCATGTTTGTAAGAATAATTGTGTTTTGTTCCGGAAGGATTATGCCAACTTAAGTGAATGCCCTAAATGCAAATCATCAAGATGGAAAGATGGCGATGCCGTGAAGAGGATTCCTCATAATTTTCTGAGACATTTCACAATTATACCAAGATTGCAGAGGTTGTTTCATGATCCTCGAACAAGAGAGGATGTACTGTGGCATTCTAGGAACTAGGAGTCTGAGAGATCGTAACGTAATGAGCCATCCATCTCATGGTAGTGGTGGAAAAGCTTCAATCGAAACACAAAAAGTTTGTTCTTGACACAGGGAAACATTAGACTTGGCTTAGCTTCGGATGGATTTAACCCATTTGGCCGCTCAGGCGCCACATATAGCATGTGGCCGTTGCTTGTTATCCTTACAACATACCTCCAAATATACGCACCAAAGAATCAAACTACATGATGGCCGTGCTCATCCCGAGGTCCAAAAATTCTTGGAAAGGATTTTGATTTATTCATGGAGCCTCTTGTGGAGGAATTTCAACTTGTTGTGGAGGGTGTTCTCACTTGAGACCTATATAGCAGCCCACCGGTGATATCTTTCTGCGTCTTTGTTATAATTTGGTGCATCCATGATTATCCGGCTTTGGGCACTATGTCAGGTCAAACGACACATGGTTACAACGCATGTGTTCGCTATGACAGGAATCCGCTATCATACGCAATACTTAGCAAGATCTGTTACATTGGACACCGCCATTTCCTTGCCAAGGACAAGCCGCTTCCTACAAAATACCGAAGACATGTGTTCAATGCAAAGCATGAAAACCGTGATGCGCCAAAGAGGCTCAGCGCCGATGAGTTGCAAGTGGAATTAGAGAAGGTCGGGGCATATTACACGGAAACCATCCCGTAATGGTAGCGGGAAAAGGAAGTGTGGCAGGGCAGAAGAGAGATTATTGTTTACCCGCAGGTCCACTTTGTGGGACTTAGAGTATTGGAAAGATTTGGATCTGCGGCATAATCTTGATGTGATGCACATCGAGAAAAATATATGTGACAGCATTATTGGCACACTTCTAATATTGAAGGCAAGACGAAAGATACCTTTAAAATATAGGATTGATTTGACACACCTGGGTATCGAGAAAAGGATTTGCGGTGGAAGATGAAGGTAAACCACGGGATATGGCACCAACTGTGTATGTCTTGGACAAGGTAAAAAGAAAAGAATTTCTGCGAGGTCTGTCACATGTGAGATTCCCACATGGATTTGCTTCCAACCACGAAAGGAGAGTCGGTGCAGCAGATGGGAACAAGGTACAAAGGTTGAAAACTCATGACCTGCCACGTCCTACTTCAAAGGGTTTTACTGTTATCCTTGGAGGATTGGGCCGTCTGACTTATACAAAGCGATTCTGAGTTGGTACAGTTCTTCAAATGAACTTCTGCGGTAGAAATATTAGGATAGATGCTTTGGAGCATCTTAGAGACAAGATACCAACTATCCTATGCGACCTTGAGAAGATATGTCCTCCGACCTTCTTTGATGTGATGGTGCATTTGGCTGTTCATCTACCTGATGAGGCACTACTTAGCGTCCAGTACAGTATGGCTGGATGTGCCCTATTGAAAGGCGGCTAGGCACTTTCAAGGGCTATGTTAGGAACAGAGCTAGACCCGAGGGTTCCATTGTAGAGACCTACATTGTTATAGAAGCATTGACATTCTGCTCAAAATACATAGAAATAGCTGATCAGCTTAGCAAAGAGGTGGGTGAAAACAATCCTGGGCTCAATGTTTTCGATTATTCTATTCGAGTTACAGGGAAGAGTCGACAAGAGGACAAACCTAAAGATTTGGACAAAATAGTTTGGTATGTGTTGAATAACTGTCCTGAGATACTACCTTATATGAAGTAAGTGCTAAGTACTGCAGCTTATACATCGTAATCTACTAAACTTGCAGCACATTCTTCTATATTTAGATGTTTGATGCGATCTATGTTGTGCAGCATCTACAAAAAGGATTCTTTGCCAAGAAATCCAAGAAACATTGACAAACTGGTTATGGCAGGATTTGCGAAATGGTTCAAGAGCCATGTAAGCTTTTGAATTGCACGCCAGTTTTTTAATATATTGAGTACATAAGATGATCAGCTTGTCTATTTTCTAACCATAGGTTAAGAAGATGCGGGAGGATGGGCAGGTAGTTGATGATGCCCTTTACGCATTAGCAATGGGTCCTGATACTCAGGTAAGACATTATGAATCTTGCGTTGTTGGAGATGTGCGCTACAACACCCTTACCTGTGACGAAGCGGAAGACACAAAACAGTGCCATCATGAGCACGGATACATACGGCACAGAGACAACTGAAATGTATGCTAACATAACAGAAATTGTTCAGTTGCAGTATATCTCTAGTTTCGAGGATCATCGGTGTGTGATTCTGGTGTGCTGTCGTTGGTATAACCTATTTTCTAGGATCACAAAACTCAGAGCTGATGATTATTTTAAATCCATCAATGTCAAGGCGGCGTACCAGACCAATGAGCCTTTTATTTTGGCAGATCAAGCAACACAAATATTTTTCTTGGAAGACACATTTGCACGTAGCGATGACTGTAGAGTATTGCAAAGGTTTGAGAAGAGGAATTCGTTTAATGAAGTTGCACAATAAGATGATGCTCACACTGCTCCTGATGTACAAGATTCCACAGATGTTCCTAATATCTTGGAGAACCATCACGTCAATGACTTTGTGAAAAGATTACTCGTCGTGATGTGGACATACAAGAGTTGATCAAGAAGAAGCCAACGTTCGAGGACATGGAGGATGAAGAAGAAGATGACACTGTGGGGAATTACTATTCATACTGATACACATGGCAAAGATGTTGACGCTGCTGCTGTGGATGACGATTAGATTGCTTTTGTCGTATTTGCACATCGAAGACGTTTTTATCTACTATGTGAAATTGTGTTTGCTATGACAACTGAAACCTGATGAACGTGTTGTTTAGTATTTTGTTGTGAGAACATCACTTGTTATGTATGTTGATTTGTGATTGGTGGTTCTATGATGACTAAAACATGATGACGTTGTTGTTTAGTTGTACTCATATTTGGCTATGAAACTTGAATTTGATGACATAGTTTGCTGTTGGAGTACAATTTTCTCAACGTCTTCGAATGGGAACAAAGCTGACCCGACAGGGCCTCTGCTAATTTATTTATTCATTGCAAAAATGGCCTCTGCTATTCATTTATTTATGAGCAAAATGGGATACCCCCGGTTTCCGTTAATAGAAATCATTAGATGTTCACAACACTACGCCCAAATTTCGCTACACATGTGTTTTCATTCATTACTAGTTTCAGCAAAGTGCTCATTTCATAGCCCCTGAATACATCATGAGTGCTACATACACTGCAAATAAAGAGACAATCATCCTACAGAGAACATCGATTTTGCCCATTATCTTCACAAGCTCTTTCATCTCCTCATTGTTGTCAAGGCCGTTCAGTAGCTGTTTCTTGGCCATGATCAGAGGAACTGTATCTTTAACCTTCTGCTCTGCATCTTCCTCTTCTACCGTTCCTTCAGTTACTTGTCCAACACCCCAACCTGCTGGTATTGGGATTCCTCGGCTAACCAAATAAGCAGCGTAGTTGCATTCCCCCACATCAGCAAGTTCCCAGAAATACAAATCACACGAATCTTCCCTTTTCTATATGAATCAAATTGGAAGATCATCAACCAAACTATTAAAAACAATCAGCAACTGAAAGCAACAGAACAACACTTAAAAATATTATTACCCCATGATTTGGGCATTTGTAGAAGACTCGGCCAGGGTTGAGGATTGTGGTTGAGACGCGGCGGATGACTCTGTGTGATTTACAGCAGTGGCAGCACACTAACGGTAGCGGGTTGCGATGAGCAACCGGCTGCGGTGCGTGTCCCAGCGGGGGTGTGATGAGACCCACAGGCGATGGTACGGGTAGCCACTTGGCGCATATCTGGTTGTTGCCTACTAAAGAGCAGGTGGACGAGCAGCCAGCGGACATGGTTGCTGCGGCGAGCTTCGATGCTGGCAGAGTAAGTAGAGAAGAGGAGAAGCGAATGTTGGATATGTCAGTTTCGTTACTTGCAGAGTAGCGTAGCACCATATATAGTCATAGTCTAGGTTTGGATTCGAACCAGCTACAGGAGCATGTCTCTCTTTTTTTCTAAAAATCAGCAACGTCTCTTTAGTGGTACACTAGCTTGTTTTGTACGCCTTCTCAAGTCTTTGATTTTCTTCCTTTTTTGCGAGGAAGGAAGGAGGACAAAATTGAGAGTTCCTGGGACTCGAACCCAAGACCTCTCGGTTGAAAACCAAGGGTGCTAGGCACTTATGTGGTGAACTTTCCCTGGAGGAGGACGGCAGACAAACGCATTTTCCTCGCAGTTTTAGTTACGACGCAAGATCAAATGGTTGCAGTTTCGGGAATGTTATCAGGCGAACGAGCCCAGTTTTTATTTTCTTCCTATATATAAAAAAGTATGCTACTTGGCATCGGCTTAGTCAACAAACGATTGTGCCAACCTTGACCGTTGGATTGACATTCAATGTTTGTCGTGTTTCTTGATCTCTTCTTCCTCCACCAGTTAAGCCAAAGCAAGATCAAGCGGGGGACCGCCTCGCCCGCCTCCCACGGCCGGGTCAGGCCGCCACAAGACGCATCGTGGCCACATCGCACCCTAAAACTCTGTGCATCTTCCCCGGCTCCTTTTTGTTCCCGTCCGAGGCCTCACCATCGTCCTTCGCCTTGGTTTGCTTGTCGCGACGCCGCCCTCCGGTGTTGTCAACATGGTTAACAACCGAGAGGAATAAAGGAGATAACTGTACATGGTGAGGATGACAGTAGGGACCCAAAGAAATGCAAGATTGTATTTTTTCGGGACGGAGAAGGGTATCAACTGGGTTTTATGGAGTCAGGCCCGCTTCAGCCTGTACTTTTATTTCATATGTTTACCACATGACCAGCCCAGCTTTGTTTTTTCCTTTACGAAATGGCTAGCCCAGCAATTTTGTTTTTTGCAGAATAACCAACGTAGGCCTACTTGCTTTTCTACGTCCTGCTGGGCCGGAAATCTTTCAAGACGAGGAGGGATGCATTCGGGCTTGCCCAAAAAATGGGCTATAAGTAATAAGAAATAGGCTATAAGTAATAATACATGGGCTGTAAAAGGAAAAATACAGCAAACACGCATAATTAGTTCCAAAATACTTTTTCTTTCGGATTTTGATATTTTAAATTTCATTGTTTTTGTGCGGTAAAATTTCATTGGATTTAAATTAAGGTATGTTTAGTTTTAAATTAATTTGAATATGGCTAGAAATTTCAGGCTGTATGCTGTTTGGGACAGATTTGGAGGCTGACTTGTGGGTCTACTAGGTTGACGTGTATGAAAGGTTTTGTCAACTTAGTCCACAAACGATTCTAGCAGCGATGTTGTTGGATGTTAATCCAACGGCCGTGTCTTCTTCTTCAATATCTCGATCTTCTCGCCCAGCCACCCAAACCAGCTACCGAGTGGACTGCTTGGTTTCTCCCCGGTGTGGCCGGGTTATGTTGCCGCAAGACAAAGCGCACCACCCCACCCTACTCCATTGCTGGCCAGGCCATTCCTCTACTCACCCACACCTCCTGTTATTTTCCATTGACGGAGCCGAACCAGTAAACCCTCGTACTCCCCACCGCGTGGGCAACCACTGCCGAGTCTTCCCTGGCTCCATGTCGTTCCCTTCCTAGGCCTCGCCGTCGTCCACCGCCATGGTGCTCTCAACGCGGCGTGGTCAATGAACGACATCCATCGGAAGTGGGTTGTACGTGGAAAGGCTGACAGCTGGGTCCACGGCCGCACACAAGGAAATGCCTCCTTATTACACGCAAAATAATGATTCCTCCACCTGACAGTTGGGACCCACCGGAAGGGCCTCTGTATTTCGTGAAAAAAATGTTCCCCCCGCTAACAGCTCGGACCCACCAGCTATATCTTCGCACGCAAGGAAGTGCCTTTTATTACGCACAAAAAAATGAATACTCCCCCGCTAGCTAGGACCCACCATAGTGGTAGGCTGACTTAGGGCCTACTAAGTTGGCCTTGAACGATGGGCTTTGTCAACTTAGTCAATATGAATGATTCTAGCTCCAGTGACCGTACGATGTCCATCCAACGGCA